>OX244278.1:9493160-10988161 GCA_945867215.1 Epinotia demarniana
ACTTAGTGATTTTATATCATTTGATAATGCTGCGAATAATTACGATGGCGGGAGCGCAGGAAGGATTTATGTATCCCTCTCGCTCAGCCGCGCGCCACCGTTCAGGGGGAACGCGGAATCAATTAAATCATAAAAATGTCTTGGTAATTAATTATGATTATTTTGAATACGTACACAATAAACAGCATTCGTACATCAATTTCCATAAGAAAATAACATCTAATATAATTTCTATCTATGAGTTTTGAGTGGCGCCGCTACAGAGTATGCTCCCCAGCGGCGCCACAATGAATGCCCATTATTTCGTTCCCCTGTATACGTACAGTCAAGTGCAAAAATATGTATCGATAACATCCTCTCATAAATAAGTACCAAAACCTTAATCCGCTGACATAAGAGCTATGGGACATATTTATGAGTAAGTTGTATGCACCCATATTTTTACACTTGACTGTACATCTATAAACATCAGACGTACATGATGTACGTTCAACGTACATCATTTCACCATATAATTCATTAATTTTCATTATGGTGGCGCCGCCGCAGAGCAGCACACGGTAGATGGGGCACGTCAGGCTGTTGGCTGTGTGGGGGCCGCCGCAGTTGGCATTGCGCCGGCCCCTTCTTGCCACGCCACGCCTCCACAACCACTCCCGTCATCCCGAGCAGTTCCCGGACAACATAAATTGCCGGGATGATTAAAGGGGATATCGGCCTTGGGCTGTAGCGCCGACCATGCTACGGAGTTCCCGAGGACCTCGAGGTAGCTCTGCCCCACCCTGTACTCGTGGTCGTCGGGGCGGAAGCGGATTCCATTTCCATATAGTCGGGCGTTGGACGCACACGCAACGCAGCTCCAACAGGCTGCGTGCTATGCGTACACAGAGCGAAGCGGCAACGTCGCTTCGCTGCGTGCAGTAATGACGCTGTATTGTTCGAACATTCCCTACGACTGAAAGGTGTAGGCACAGTATAGAAGAATAATACAGTAGTTAAACTGAGGCCTTTCAGAGCGTTCGTTACCTACTTTCGCTTGATGCGCAGGGCTGTGTCACGTTTGTGGCTTGCCATACCTATAATACTAATTTTGCTTTTAAGTATGCAAAGTATTTCTGTTGCAGTTTAATAGACAATATTGTGTACACAAAGTAATATTTTTTTTTTTTTATTGTTTAGAAACAAACAGTCTTAAAAAAATACACATCAGTAACTTAGCTAATGGCTATGTGAGTAATACAGTTATAGACCTATAGTTTCATACATTTTTATAGAGTTACAGGTTAAAAATATGAGAAAAGAATTTAAAATATGTTTAAAAAATATGACCAAGACTATCAATGAGCCATAAAAATAAAATAAATATGTGTGTGTATATATATATATATATATGTATACACACATATGACAGTTTAGTGAGTTGACAACTTATACTACTCTAAGTAACACTATTAATTAAAGTAAACTAAAAACTAATCTTTTAAATATAACATAAGAATTGCCAAACCGATCTGCGTTCATACATTTTTCATTATACAGTTTACATGCGCGCTTAATATAGGAATGCTGTGCGTGTTTAGTTCTGCTGCTAGCAATACTAAATAAGGCCTTCTTACGACAACTACGTTCTAATCTACGGGGAACATGAAAACCTGTGTAATGTGTATGTAATAGTTCAGGGGCATCAACTAGATTATTCATAATCTTAAACAGAAATAGTAAATCGTTACAAGAGCGTCTCAGAGAAAGGGGTTGGAGATGGTGTCTGGCAGAAGATGAGGCGTAACCTTCATAGTTAACTCCTGTTCGGAATTCTATTGACTTAACAAACTTCTTCTGGAGTCTTTCAATTCTGACTTCGTGTACACTATAGCAGGAGTTCCACACTGCGGGGGCAAATTCCAAGCGACTTCGGACATAGCTATTATAAAGTAGTCTGTAAGTAAGAGGTCTTTTAACCCATTCAGCGCCAATCACAACACGTTGACGTGATTGCGGAACACCCGCGAGACACCGATCACGTCACTGTGACGTTAAAATGTTTTTGTTCGCAACTATTTGTGAAATAGATATTATGATATTTTTTTTATCAGATTCTGCTCTCAAAGGCTATGTCTATCATCGGTTATATTTCGTTTTATAAAGTTAAATTTAGAAAGTCTACTTTTATGGCCCTAAAAGTATAGGTCGTGACTAAACGTGTCTGCTTACGTTTTTATATTCCATTGTTATTTCCAGCCTTTAGCGTTAATGCAAATCACGTAATAGTATCAAATAAATGTATAATAAACTTAATTCTCAATACTTTTAAACATCACAACACTGTGTTGTGAAATGGCTTGCGGAGGCAGGTAAATATTCGGCACTGCGTTTGTGTTTATCAATTTCAAACCTTAAGTCAAGTGAACTAAGTCCATATTTCTTTATATCTAATTTGAGTTATCACATTTTGCTGCACTAAATGGTAATGGACGGCACTGTTCCATTTTAGCAGCAACCAAGATAACAAACTTTAGTAGTAGGTAGCGATAACAATACAGTTGCAAATAAAAAAAAACTAGAATAATATTTTGCAACGAATTATTTGTTTGTAAAAACAATAGCACGCATAAACAATGAGAATTTCGTCTTAAGACTTATCATGTCAACTGCAGCTGCTACGATAACAGAATTTAACTTCTCCCTATAAGCTTTGATGTGACCGCTGCATAATGACTCACTGATTCTTCGGCGACACCTGACCGATAATCCTTTGTTTGTGTGTAGGGCGAGTCCTATAAACAATGTGAATTTAGTCTTAAGACTTGTCGTGTAATTTGCAGCTGCAACGATAACAAAGCTGACCGCAACTTACTGATAACGATTCTTCAGTGACAATAGACCGATAATCCCTTGGTTCTGAGTAGGGAAAGTTCCGCTATAGCACTTTGAAGTTATTATTACATTATGCCAATAGTATAAAATAAAATAGTCTTCAGTCTTGGCTTGCCTGTTGACTAAACCAGATCTCGGTTGTGTCTCTGTGTTTTGCGTGTGCTTTACTTTGTACAATGAACCCGACTATGGATATTGGTATTTCGAACCCGTTTAATATGACTGACCCGGCTATCCATACCCTTACTCCGAACCTGCCTAACACGAACGACCCGGCTGTGACTATTTGTGCTCCGAACCAGCATCACACGACTGACCTGGCTGTTGAAAACATGGATCACGATCTTACCTCAATGTTGGAGACGGCTTCAGCATATACCGGTAAGTCTTAAATAAAATATTGTAAATTTGTATACATATATTAAATGTTGTACGGTCAGGGAAAGATAAGCCTGAGATTTATGTATTGTATGTATGGTAACAGAAATATGTTATTCTCGTTATTAAACCGTCTGTGAGCAAACGAATAGTCTAAAACGGAGGTTAAATTCTCTTATTATAAATATACAGGGTGGATTCTATAAAGTGTACATATTAAAAGGGGTGAAATTTCAACCCATTTTATCAGTAAAACTGTTTTAATTTTTTTGAATCAAATCTCATACTTGTTTTTTAAAATATAGAATAGAAAGCATTTATTCGTGACAAAACGGTAAATATAAAACAGCTTGTCATAAAATCAGATTATAAACCCATGAGAAAGTTAACAATAGTCACTTGTAATTAATTATCGACATATAATTAATTATGGACTATTATTTTCATAGAAGGTGAAAATACGATGACAGAAGTTCAACTGATCAGTCTTTTGGAGGGTTCTCCTGATGAGTTTGACATCCAACTTGGTCACTGTTCTTCTTCGTCAGATTCGGAAGAAGAAGAATATTCTTCCCCGCCAAATGAAAACAGGAATGAAAGTGGTGTTAGTGCAAATTGGAGCTTTACACGAAAAACGTCTAGTGTTTCGGAATTTATTGAGACATCTGGATTAAGAGGTACTAGGAAGGAAAAACCTCAAGAATATTTCGATATGTTGTTTACTAGCACTTTTCTAGTTTTTTTAGTCAACAACATAAATAGATATGCCATACGATTAATAGAAGCGAACAATAATGCATACGCAAGAATTACGAAATGGAAGGATGTAACCATTTCGGAATTCAGGGTATTTTTAGGTCTGTTATTCCATATGGGAACAATTAAATGCAATAAATACGAGGACTACTGGAGTACCGAGGAATTGTTTGACTTTAAGTTTTTCAGTAGTCATATGTCAAGAAACAGATTTATGTTAATTTTAAGGTGCATAAATTTTTATGATGAAACTACAGGAGACAATTGATTAAATAAGATTTCAGGTCTTGTAAATTTGTTTAATAAAATAATGGACAATATTTACTACCCGGTTAAGGTACTCTGTATAGATGAATCCCTTGTATTGTGGCGTGGTAGATTATCTTTCCGCCAATTTATGAAAGGAAAGGCTAACAAATATGGCGTAAAATTATACTTACTTACAGATCAATTTGGTTATGTTATAAAAATGATTGTGTATGGGGGAAAATGCGATACCCGATTAGGAGGTAAAAATCATGTAACGAAGATTGTGAAAGATTTATTAGAAGGGAAATTGGGCGTAGGGCATTCAGTGTATATGGATAATTTTTATAACTCCGTCGACTTGGCAAATTATTTAGTAGATTCTAAGACCCATGTCACTGGAACCCTACGTTCCAATAGGAAAGGTAATCCGCCAGAAATATTAAAAAAAAGTTAGCAAAAAATGAAAAAATCTCGATGTATAATGACAAAGGAGTATGTATAATGAAATGGAATGACCGGAGAGAGGTGCTAATGATTTCAACGGAACACAATAGTGAATGGCAGGATTACCTTTCCGCCAATAATAATGTAAAAGCCAAGCCTGGAGTCGTGCTTAACTACAACAAACATATGGGAGGCGTAGATAAGCACGACCAAATGATGGCGTACTATAACCCAGAACATAAAACCCTTAGGTGGTATTTGAAATTGGGAGTGCATGTATTTAGTACAATGCTATGTAACGCGCACTCTCTATATAATAGATTTGGAGAGAAACCAATGCCCTTGTGTGATTTCAGAAAACATATTATTCGGGCATTGGTTTCAAGTCGGGAAATTGCCAATTGTCTCCCGCGTCCTCCATCAGACTATCACGTATCATTCAAATTGCCAAGACACCCAGAAACAAACAGATTAAAACGAAAAAGATGCGTGTTGTTGGAGGAAACATAACAAACGTGTAGAGACGGGCGACTTTTGTCCGAAATGTCCACGACAACCGGGGTTATGTCAAGGGGCATGTTTCGTAGAGTATCACAAGCAAAATAATGTTATAATTAATTAGTTGATGATAGTTTATTATAAACAATAAATATTTATGAATTATTAGTAGCTTTTTATTTCCTTTGTTCCTATAAGCTCAGTTAAATAAGCAAATTCAATGTCTGTGTTGGCTTCATTTGGTTTGCCCAGACAGTAAATGGATGTTCTCTTAATTTATACATTTTAATACTTAAATATGTTTTAAAAGATTATTATCTTACACACTGGTTAAAACAAAATGATGCATGAAACTATCCAACGCGGGCGGCAAAATCTTTTGCACGTCAGCGGCGCCATATGACGTCTACGTGTTGTGATTGCGGCCGGGCAGTTTATGAATGTATGGTGGCGTGTCGAGTACGTTCAAGCTGGAGGGCCGTGGCGGTGAATGGGTTAAAGGGTTTCGCAACACGAAGAGTGAAACCTAGCTGCCTATACGACTTATTTAACATTTGATCAATATGAGAGTTAAATGTCAATTCAGCATCAATGATCACACCTAGATCGCGTATACTTTGTGTTGACGTGCTAGAGTACCACCACACAAGCTATAATTATATAATATGGGATCTTTCTTTCGCGTAAATGTTATTACTGCGCACTTATCGCTATTTAAAAATAAATTGTTTGTAGTACAGTAATTGTCAAACCTAAATAAATCGTCTTGCAATAGAGCACAGTCTGCTCGTGTTTTAATTACTCTGAATATTTTTGTGTCGTCGGCGTATAGAAGAGTTTTCGATTCAGTGAGACACTCTGTAATGTCATTAATGTATAGGATAAATAATAAAGGTCCCAAATGGGACCCTTGTGGGACCCCTGAGGTAACATATTTGGAGCCAGAAGAGAAGCCTCCGAGTACGACAGTTTGAGACCTTTTTTCTATATAAGACTTCACATCATCAGCCTATATACGTCCCACTGCTGGGCACAGGCCTCCTCTCATGTATGAGAGGGAACGAAATATAAGACTTGAT
The DNA here is from genome assembly GCA_945867215.1 of Epinotia demarniana. Classification (NCBI taxonomy): domain Eukaryota; kingdom Metazoa; phylum Arthropoda; class Insecta; order Lepidoptera; family Tortricidae; genus Epinotia; species Epinotia demarniana. The sequence goes on from OX244278.1 coordinate 9,499,439, forward strand.
CCACCGGAAAAGGTCGCCATGCACACCGAGGCCCCAAAGTTTCAGCAAAAGCGTGTTGTAGGAAATTTTGTCAAATGCCTTAGCGAAATCTGTGTAAACTGCGTCGACTTGGTGTCGATTATCCAAGGCTTCACGTATGATCTCACTAAAAGACAAGAGCGCTACGCTTTGACCCTTGTAGAACCCATGCTGATTGGGGTTGATATGACGACGAACGACATACGAAAGCTGGTCAGTAATTATTTTTTCCAATATTTTTCCGAATTGACATAATTTAGAAATAGGTCTATATTTTTCGATGTCTTGACTTACGGGACCCTCAGGGATAGGTGTAATCCAAGCCTTTTTCCAGATTTGCGGGACATGCCCCTCCCTCATAGATAATAAAAATATCTTGGTGATAGGATAAACTAATGCACTAGCACATTTACTGATTAGTACAGGGTGTATTCCATCAGGCCCAGCACCCTTGTTTATGTCAACAGATTTCAAATATTCGAGAACAATTTGATTAGTCAAAGTAATTGAACTGATGTTGAAAACTGATTGTGTTGGCGGTTCCAAACAGTTAACATCTAGAGGTGGTAAAGAAGAGTGTTCGAAAACAGATTGGAAATGATCACTAAACATTTTGCAAATGTCTGTTCCGTCTGAGGATGAGACACCCCTATAATACATAGTTTGTGGTATACCGCCATTGGACCTAGTAGACTTAATAAATTTCCAAAAATATTTAGGATGTGATTTTATTTTATCCTCTGAAAACTCTATATACCTGTTATAGCATTTCCTTTCAGTCACTTTTGCTCTTTTTCTTAATTTTTTGAAACTTTCATAATCTAGGGGGTTTCCATAACATTTCCAAAGTTTATGGTATTTTCTTTTTTCTTTTAAAATTTTTCTTAATGGTTTGCTGTGCCATATAGGATGTTTGTTTGAGTTACGGGACTGATAGCTCGGTACGTGTTTATCTATTAATTTATATAGTAGGTTATATAGCTTTGTTAGGCATCCTTCTAAATCTAAATTGTCAAAAAGATCATCCCAACATATTTGCGATAAATCACTATTAATATTGTCGAAGTTAGCCGAATGGAACTTATACACAAGGACACTGGCAGGTTTCATGGGTGCCGTACAATTAAGTTTTAAGTTTAAGGATAAAGAAGGGTGGTGCATGTCTTCTGGAGTTAAAGGAAAAATACACCTAGTGACAGAACACGCATCAGTACTACATAATATCAGGTCAAGGATACGACCATTTATGTTAGCAATATTATTAAATTGATTCAGATTATTATCACCTATACACTGAACTAAAGTATTGTTAGAGGGGATTAAGTTTAGTTCACCCCCGCCCCGAATTAACCATTCAGCTTGGGATATATTAAAATCTCCGGTGATAAGAAATACATCGTCAGGGTGATCGAGTATAAGTTGAGAAGCCGTCAAAGAAAGACTCGACAGTGTCGCTGTGGTTCGTTCCGTGCGGAATGTATGTGCAAGCAATACTTAAATATTTATGCTGCGAGTGATTGTTATGGTCATGAATGGGGAGCGATATCCAGAGGCACTCGGAGTGCGCGGGAGAGGGGACGGGCCAGTCGCGGCGCTCCGGCAGCAGCGCGCGCTGCACCGCCACCGCCACCGCCACCGCCACCGCCACCGCCACCGCCACCGCCACCGCCACCGCCACCGCCACCGCCACTCCCCCGCCGCTGTCCGCTTCCGACCGGTCGCACCTGTATACTATATACCTATCGTCGAAATACTCCCTGTCATAAAAATTTGGGGTCAACCAACTTTCTGTTACACAAATGAAGTCGTAATCGGCTAGGGCTATTTGTGAAAGGAAACTATGGGATTTCGTTCGCAGGCCCCGTACGTTTTGATAGTAGCCTTTTATAATTTTATTTGCCATTTATGATCAAATACGAGTATATATATTTGCATTATAAGTATATAAGTGTTGTTTAAGTGCATATGTAAGGAAGCAGCGCATAACAATAATGGTTCAATCGTCTCATATTTCATGGCGGCGAAGGCAAAACAAATAAACAAGACACAAGGTATATATTCTGTATTTATAAGTGTAGGGAATGCAATACAATAGGCATTTATAACTACGATTATTGTGTTGATAGAATAACAGCATTCATAAGACTTAAGCACGCATGCAAGACGGTAAATAGTGGTTGTAAGCAGGTAGCTATTGGAAAATAAATGTGTGACGATATGGGTATGCATAAAAATACCTACGTAATCTGACTTGGCAACAAGCAAAGATAAGGGGTAATAACAGTACACATAATGCAATAGAATTATAAAACACCGAGAACAGAGTCACTTCAACTTCAACAAATCTGTGTCGTTGTTTATTCCGACGATTTAAGACGTATCGTTTTTCCGCATAAGGATTTTACAATCGCGGGTCCATAGATACGCATAGTGGAGTTCGGCTTTTCGTTGCCTGGCGCGTTTTAACAGCAACTTGTTCGGTGGTGTAAGGTGGTCGCTGATGTATATGGCGAGAGCCGGTCCATCCAGGCCGATGTCGGTGGTGGCGAGGCCGCGGCGCGCGCGCACGGCCGCCAGCAGCCGTAGACGGTCCTTGCACCGCCGTCTCGTGAACTTCACTATAATCGCCGGCGGGCGCGGCTCTGTCACGCCTTCGCTTCTCGATCCAGTTCCCTCGCTATTCAAATTACTCTCGCGAGGACCTCGCCCAGTGTTTCGGTTGACGAAACGGCGCACGCGGTGTATGGAGTCAACTTCGTCAGCTTCCAGTTTCACACCAACTTTTTTGTGTATAGAATCCAATATCGTTAAAAGATTTTCGCCCTGTTTAAATGGTATGCCGGATATCTCAACGTTATTCATTCGAGCTTGCTGGTCTCGAAAATGCAATTCACTTTGCAGGTTATTTATTGTTTGAGTTTCGATGGCCAGTTCGGATTGTAGCTTCGCATTGTTAGCACTGTTTTCTAAAATAATGATCCTGTCTTCTAAGTCGGAGAATCGTGTCTCCGTCTCACTCCATTTGGTGTTTAGGGTGTCAATTGAATCAGAGATATGCTGTATCTGTGACTTTGTAGAATTAAACTCTGCTCTAAATCCTCTAATCTCATCTAATATGGCTGATGACCCTTGTGAATCTTCAGGCTTTGAACGGCATTGCGGGCACCGCACTCCAGCCCTTCTGTCAGTGTTCATCTTGCGGTAGGTAGTTTCAAGCACGCCGACGCACCCAAAGTGAAATTGACCATGGCAGCCGCCACAATCCACACCATTCGTCACCAATTGACTACAATGACTACACTTCATAGTCATTGTCACAATAAAAAGTTTTTACGTAACAGTTATAATGATTTGGTTAATATTCGCGGTAGAAATCGTGTTGTTAAGTGCGCAGCGAGACTGGTTTCTTATCAGCGCGCGAGACGATCGGTAGCCGCGGTCGCTCAGAGCGGACTGAATATTATAGATAGTTAGGTATGTGTTTTTAGTTTCCCACTTCATCGAATCTTTTAATAACACTATACTATACCTAAAATATTTCCTAGTAAGTATAATAGTTGCTAAACTGCACTAGATTGGTAGGTGCTTAGTACAAGCCTATTCGGCTCCTTTTGATATCGTGGCACTGGCGGCTCGCTGTCTTCATACCTACGAGGCGGCTTCCTTTGACGTAGCGAGTGAGAGCGAGCGAACACGGCAACGGCGCGGCCCCGAGTGAAGCATTGTCCATCATGCCCGAAGGCTATGTGTGAGTGCGTACCGAACACGCGCGCATGTGTGCAGCCGTACCTTTGTTCGAAGTTTATCTACTGTTCCTGTACTGTGGTGTAGGGGAGGTACCCTGAATAGCTTACAAGAAGACGTCGGAGGTGGTGAGGTGGTGGATGAACTGGTCGGGGGGCGGGGGCTGCGCCACGTGTCCGCTCCACGAGCGGCACCAGTACTGGATGAATGAGCTCATTCGCTTTTCCATTCGCTCTAGATTGTTCTCTGTAATGGGACCAATATATGAACATTATTGTTGGTGTATCTTGAACTAAACTAAATCAGGGTTCAAAAGGATAATTATCAATGATAATTATCATGATAATACATACATACATACATACATACATTCACTCCTTTATTCCCAAAAAGGGTAGACAGAGCACATGAAAAGTATGTTCCAGTGCCACTTTTAGCATAAATGTGGGTATAAAATGTCGACAAAATGTGATATTGCAGTGATAGGTTGCTAGCCCATCGCCCACAACACACTTCAACCCTGGTCCCTTAGTCGACTTTTACGACACCCACGGGAAGAAAGGGGGTGGTGAAATTCGAACGTGTATTTCGGCACTTGCGTCTACCCGAACGCACGAAGCATCAACGTGACGTGCCGCTTTGGGGATTCCCCTTACAAGAAGAATTCAGTTCGGATTATGCAGAGTTGAGTGAACTCGAGTTTTTATACTACTGATAATTATCCGATAATCATCAAGAAGCGTAATTATCTTGATCATTTCGAACCCTGAACTAAATACAGATTAGAAGTACAGTCCTGGACTCATTTTGAGGATAACTGGATGTAGGCGAGGCTCCTTCTGATCCCGAAAAAGCAATAGCGCCCCGACTTTCTTTCATCATCATCATCATATACCGAAGGACATCCACTGATGGGCATAGGCCTAACCCAAAGAGTGCCAAATGATCGGTCCTGCGCCACCCGCAGTCAGCGGACTCACGCAAGCTTTGAAGAGAATGACAAACTTTAAAAAAGGCCAAATTGCCATACGATTAAATAAAAAAGTATTAGTTGTTCCATGATGGTGATTGGGAGCTTATTCCCGGATTTAATATAGTAGCTGGAGACCACTTAGTGCCGATCTTCTGGGTCATTAATTTATCATTAATTTGTCACTGGTGGTTGTAATAAAACCCATACCCGGATTGATGACGTATCTGCCGACCTCTGATTTGGCGGAGTAATATCCGTCCCGCATGTTTCCCTGATGTATCTTGTACAGACTGTGTAGGAAGTGAATATTCTCTATGCGGGACACGGGATGCGGGGACAGCACGGGTAGACTCTCCCATGGGAAAGTATCCAGCATCTGGAAATAAGGAAAACATTTTGAAATCCATACTAATATTATAAATGCGAAAGTGTGTCTGTTTGTCGGTCTGCCTGTTACCTCTTCACCTTAAACCACTGAACCGATTTGGATGAGATTTGATATAGAGATAGTTTGAGTCCTGGGGAAGGACATAGGATAGTTTTTATCCCGGAAATCATCTCGTAAGGGAAAGTTTGTATGGAGCTACGATATAACCGAGTTCCACGCGGACGGAGTCGCGGGCAGAAGCTAGTAGGAAATAATTTTGGTTACGTTTTGTTTTAGAATCGAACGAAAAAGCAAATGCATCTGTGTGATCCAATTTGGAATGCTTACTTCCATTGAAGAGCAACCCTATATCTGAACGCCTTTTAAACATTTGATCACAATACAAGCGCGAAAGGTGACGAGGTCAAAGCGGCAAAGACTTTTAGGCTCATAAAAACCCCACTTATGTTGAGTTAGGTTTAAATGTTGTTGAATAGCGACTTGAGAGAGGTATCTAAGCATGGCAATTTCAATCAGCAGAAATCGTACATTTGTAGAATTGTCGGTGCAGCATCGTTTTGCTAAACACTTTTAGGTTCATAAAAAACCGAAACTCAAGTTAGATTAAGGGTGAGTTGCACCAAACCGTCTGTAATCGTAAGCGGTGTTCGTTAAAATCTGAATGTATGGAACGTTTGACAAGTTTCTATGGACTGACAGCTGTCAGCGCCATATTTAACGTTGATCGATCTGTAATCGTAAGTCGGTGCAACCCGCCCTAAGTATAAATGTTATTGAATGGCTACTTGACGGTGGCGTCAGATTTTAATGCTATCAGCATTTGTGCACAGATTCATTTTAATCAGTTTTGTGACAACATGGGGTATGTTTCAACCAACTCCAATCTTCCGGTTTGACCAAAGAAAACCCTCAATTAGCACCTCCATTTGATTTTAACCCCAACGCAAAAAGAGGGGTGTTATAAGTTTAACGTGTCTGTCTTCGTACCTATGTATCTGTCTGTGGTATCGTAGCTCCCTAACGGATGGACCGATTTGAATGCGGTTTTTGTAGTGTCATAGATAATTTTATCCCGAGTGTCCTTAGCCATGTTTTATGAAAATCTGTTCCGCATTTTTTGAGATATTGGACTTTGAAATGAAAATGTCGGGGGCTTTTCAACTTTCCTAAGTTGTAGTTATTAGCTGTAAAAACTGGACAGATCAAGAATGCTTGTTCCCTGCTCACCTCGTCAATGATCAGAATCACGGGGTGTCTCTTGGCCTTTCTCAGGGCCGCCCACTCGTCGCCATCTTTAACTTTCATCACAGCCTGCGAGAAAGCTCGGATGCCCTCCACTAATGCGAACTTATGGACACCTTCGAAGCATTTCATCAAGCACTTTAAGCACAGCTCACTTGCCATCTGAAAAGGAATTATTTCTTTACCGATCCTATCCCGCAAGTGCGGACAACTGGTCAGTTGGCTCCCGCTGACACACATGTGCGTCAGGACGCGAGTCTGCCAGTCGTTTTTTTTTACTCATTGTAGTGGAATCGGACCCGAACGGTGGAATTGAAACTTTAATAAATAATATAATTGGGTTTAAATTGAGAAAAAAAAGTGACGCGTATGTGCGGGAGACAAACACCACCAAACACCCTGACCCACATGTGCGTCAGCGGGAGGCAGCAGATACAAAAAATGAAAAAGTCAGGTTTTTATACCCTGACCCATATGTGGGTCGATGGGAGAGGAAGGGTATAACAATAGGTTAATAATAGTTAATAAGACTTTGATAACATTAATAAAAAAAACCTTTTTATTAACACTTTTGTAGCCGATCCCGTGGCTTTCCTCATATGTAGCGGAAAGCGACAACGGCGAAAGCACCTGGCAGCGAAAGTGTTAATACAGTTGTCATGTAGTTTCACGCTATAACTCATCATTATTGGTTATTTTATTTGTTGTCTATTACGTGACTTACGATGCCAAGTTTTGTTTTCATTGAAGCGACCAGCTTGATTCTCAAACAATACGACATTTCAATATATACCTTAAAGTCTTTGGAACAAGACTGACAATCACCCGGCAGATGTTGCCTTAAGTCATCAGGGTTGCCATGCTCGGTGAGGATTCTTCTAATGCAGGGTTTGATTTGTTGCGATGACAGAGAGGGACTGGTGTCGATGAGGTTGTAGAGTAGGATGCGCTGCTTTAGCGTCAGTCTTATGAATCTGTAAAAGATAATTTCGGACTTATTCATGGCGCAACACGTCTGACCGGCTGTGAGGGGGTGTGTAATGATGGGTATAAAAATAAATAATATAATTTCATTCGCTATAACAACATTTGATATATTTTCAAGGTATATAATCACTCATTGTATGTAATAAACGTTTGTTATAATCTCAAAATATATATGTTTATTTTGTATAACGATCATCGGATATAACACTTATTTTGTATAATCTTTATATGGTATAATGCTCATGTTACATACAAGTTATATATCATAACTATCAAGTAGAATAATATGTTATTATCAAAAGAAAATGTAGCAAACATAACGGTTCGCAAATTGTACTATGTAAGTATATATTAGCTAGTAAAAAGTGTTCGGTTTTGGCGCTCGCTTCACTCGCTCGGCTCGCACGCTGTAGGGTCGCAGTTCAACCTAACACTCCTCCTCGCTTCGCTCGTCGTCGTACGTACACCGACCTGCCTTAGTCTACCAAAAAATATTATGCTAATTGTGCATTAGAAGAAATTAGCATTATATCAGTTGTTCATTATAGGAAATATGAATTATATTTAAAGTATGTTATATTAAATGTTATTATATCAAATGACCATTATAGAAAATGATATTTATAACGTATGTCTATATAGGTCAAAAGTTTAAGTTCACTCTGCGTAATAAGGTTATCATATTAAATTATGTTCAAATATAGAATATGTTTTGAATTTCAAACGTTTAATTGTTTCCACGGCTACCAAATAACAATAAAAATACCTCTTGGAGGAATCGTTTTATGTTATTCGGAAAATTTGATCCATTTAATATTTTTGTTCCGTATTTCCTATGAGATTTCGTGAAGTTAGAAATCATTTAAAACGGGTCGCAAAGCCGATTTGAGTGTCGAAACTCGTGCTGTTATTGTAGCTCTGTCAAATGAGGGCTACACGACGCGGAAAATCGCTGAAAAAATGAAGGTTTCTCAAACCGCTGTCGTGAGTACTTTGAAACGAAAACAAGAAACCGGTCTTAATTGCAGTCGATCTCGATCAGGTAGGCCAAAAGTCACGTCTAAAAGCGAAGACCAATTTATTTGCGAGCAGAGCTAACGTACTCTAACTGCTCCAGAAATTTGCGAAGAACTCAACGCCACCCGAGAACAGCGAGTATCGGTTTCGACAGTGCAACGGCGTCTGCGAAACTATGGTCTAAAAGGTCGTATTGCTGCCAAAAAACCCTTGTTACGTAGTCAGATAAAGTTAAGAGGTTGAAATGGGCCCAGAAACACAAAAACTGGACGTCTGAACAGTGGTCTAAAGTTTTATTTTCAGACGAATCGAAGTTTGAAATTTTTGGAGGGAGACGTCGTCAATATGTTCGACGACAAGTAGGCGAACGAATGATAAAGCAATGCGTGATGCCAACAGTGAAGCACGGTGGAGGATCAGTTATGGTCTGGGGATGCTTTGCAGGTGATAAAGTTGGTGATCTCGTGAGAGTCAATGGCATGATGGATAAGAAAATGTATCATAACATTTTGCAACGTCACGCTTTTCCATCTGGAAAACGGATTATAGGCAGAGGTTTTGTTTTCCAACAAGATCCCAAGCATACTTCGAAGTTGTGCAAAAACTACATTTCATCCAAAGAAAAACAAAAAGAATTAAAATATATGGATTGGCCTCCTCAATCGCCCGACCTCAATCCGATTGAGTTGTGATGGGATGAATTGGACAGGAGTGTGAGAAAAATGTGGCCAACTAATAAAGAACAGCTTTGGGAATACCTACACATTTGTTGGAATACAATTTCGACATCAACACTGCAAAAACTAATTACGCGAATGCCAAAAGTGTGTGCGGCAGCATTGAAAGCAAAAGGCGTATATTTTGAAGAGTCTAATATTGGCAAAAACTGATATTTTTTTATTTAATGGTGGTTTTAAATTAGAGAATTACATTTGTGTTTGTATGTAATAGAAGATTGAAGAATTGTGTTATAGCTTCATTTAACCGAAATTGCAGAGTGAACTTAAACTTTTGACCGGTACTGTAAATATATTAAGTGTAACAACACTTATGACTCGAGAATTATATGAAAAGAGTGTTATTGCGACTAATATTATTTCAAAAAAATTATAGGCATCGTTACGCACACACTGAGGTTGTCGAGAGGTGAGTCTACGGTGCGCCAGATCCCGGTAATCCGTTCAAGGGCCGCCGGCGTTATGACATTTTACACTTCCAACCTGGAGCATAGGTTCCGCTCTTGCGACTCCACTCTGGCCGGCCGGTTAAGGCAAGCATCCCGGCCAGATCACTCGGGCCCTCTGGAGGTTAGGGATCCGTGGTGTCGCCACTCACCGTCAGCTCGTCACAAGCTGCCCCCGCGGGACATTATTGATATTATTATGATTTATGAGTGGTTTGGAGTGACTGAAGATGTAGTGAACGAAATTGAGGAGGGCATGCTAAGATGGTTTGGTCCTGTAGCGAGGATGGATGAAAGAAGATTATAAATAAAAGAGTATGAGGGAAAAGTGGATGGTACAATCAACAGCAAATATAGATGATCATTTTAGTACTTTGTCGCACTTAACGTAACACTACAGCGACAGTTGGGATGCTTCAAAGTAGTGAAAGTGACATGGTACTAAAATGATGATTTGGAAAGGGACGACCTCGTCGAACTTTTTCCGATCAAATTGGAGAAATCCTAAAAAAAGGTTAGGTCAAGCTCCTCCGGGAAATAGGCGTGATTTTATGTATGCATGATAATATTATAGATTATAGACAACAAAAATTAAGTTACAATAAAATATCTTATCATAGCACGTAGAACCGATGGCCGTTGGGGCGGAAAGGTTCTCGAGTGGCGACAACGTACCGGAAGGCGCAGCGTGGGTAGGCCCCCGACAAGGTGGACTGATGACCTGGTAAAGGTTGCGGGAGTCCGCTGGATGCGGGTGGCGCGGGATCGGTCACTTTGGCACTCTTTGGGGGAGGCCTATGTCCAGCAGTGGACGTCTTTCGGCTGATATGATGATGATGATGATGATGAAAATATCTTATCAATACAGCTTTTTCACGAGCATTTTTTTAAGGCTGATGTCTGGTATTATTTTACTACCTAATTCTAATTACTTAAAAGTTGATATATCCTTTACAAAAAAAAATCCTCTAATAAATGATTTTGAATCCATTTCTTCTTTATACTGGTGAAAATAAAATGTGTGGACTAACTAGCCTGGATGGTACTGACCCCCAATCATCAATGGTGTCATCAACGAGCCTGATGACGCGGTCCCGCAGCCCGCAGTCGGCCAGCTTGCCGGTCAGCAGCGAGCCCCAGCCGCCGAGCCACTCTCGGTCCATCACGTATATCACACTCTGAAACCATACACTAAATAAGTCTGTCTGGACCACCATGTCACAAGCGTGTTCGAAGCGCTCATAGCCTAGCGGCGCCTGCGAGTCGGGAACGATAACGCAGGTTAAGCAAAGATGGCGGTCAGTCTTTAGATGGGTGACCGCCTGATGTTTGAATAGTCAATATAAATGAGCGCTTCCGTGCTTTGGAAGGCACGCTAAGCAGTTAATCCCGGCTGCTGCCTATGACAGTCGTTAAGCCGAGTTAAGAAGCCTTCGGGCGGGTTAAGAACTCCTAACAGTCGAGTTTCGCACTCACTTGACAAAGGGGGGACAACTGTTACTCGCGTCGGCAGGAGCTACCTACCACAACCCTGCACGTGTTCCCTGGGTGGTACTAAAGAGTGACAAACTTTAGAGGCCAAAATAATGCATGCCATACGGTTAAATAAACAAAATTGTGTCAGAGGCAGAAAAATCTAAAATCCAGTGGTCCGTTCGAAACTACAAGTTACAATTTTATTTTACTATATATATATACTGACTATAGTCAGTATAGGTCATATACGACCGACTGGCCAATACCCGTGTCTACGAGATGTCGTCGAGCATCGTCCACATTGCTCGCGGTAAACGCCCTTTGATCTCAGCCAAAAATCCACCGCTTGGCTCGGCCGAGGCACATCGACATTCAGCGCGCACGCTCGCGCGAGGCGTGCTCGACCGAGGCAAGCGTCCGGTGTAATGCTGTTTTAGATTTGTGAGCCAATAAAACACTACGCGAAGTGAACTATCTTCGGCGCAACGTGGGTAGACCCCACCTGAGATCTGTTTTTGAACCTTGAACCATAGTCTGACTGATGTGATTTAGTTTTAAGCCTGGATAGTTCAGTGCATTAACGCAAAAATTTGTCGTCACTGGCGGAGCCCGCGATAGCTCAGTTGGATAAGAGCAATGGACGGATTCCAGAGGTCAAATCAAAGGTTCAAATCTTGCTCATGGCGAATAATTTTGCAATTTTCCAGTTTTATCAAAAAAAATATATGATGATGATGATGAATCTAGTTCTACATACCTTCATCCGGAGGTCGATGTCCTCTCGCCGGCTCCAATAGTTCTGAACGAGCCGTTTGTTGTTCAACAGCCGAGCGTTGTCTATGGTCTTATAATTTTCCTCTAGAAGAGCGTACAACTCCGTAAACAGCGGTTTTACTCCCTCTGGAAATATCGAAAGGGTAGCTAAAGGGAGCCCACAAAACGCTTGATATAAGCAGAAGGTCTGATAAGGAAAAAAAAGTGTCCGCAATTTTTTCTTATTAGAAAAAAAGCGTCCCCATTTTTTCCTTGTCAGAAAATAGTGTCCCCAATTTTTTCTTGTCATTATTTGACGTTTTTCAATAATATAGTATAGGCAGACCATAAAATGGATTTCAATAGGCGACATTTTATAACATATCACTAGACACATGACTGACATGATGAGCAGGAAAAACCTTTTTTTTCCAAATACTGAGAAGTAAAAGTTACATTATTATGCCGATAAAATATCATATGAAAATCAGGATCCTCTCGCCGGTGGAAACGCACCTTCACCCAGACCTTACCTCCAGGCACATTGGCCGGTATGTTAACAGTGATGGGCCCAAAACCGCACTGGTCAATGTAGTCATTAGTGAACAGGCTCAGGTATAGTGAGTCTATCTCAGTCTTGTACTCGTCAAAGGGTTTCAGGTTCTCGTTGGGGTTGTACGGCGCTGTCAACTGGATCACCGTCCATTCTGGAACACGTAAAAAATTAAACAACTTAGCCCGATATAGCCCTCCGGATCGCTAAACTTAAGTGGCAGTGGGCGGAGCATATAGCAAGTAGAACCGATGGCCGTTGGGGCGGAAAGGTGGCGACCACGTACCGGAAGGCGCGGCGTGGGTAGGTTGGTGGGCTGATGACCTGGTAAAGGTTGCTGGAGTCCGCTGGATGTGGGTGGCGCAGGACCGGTCACTTTGGCACTCTCTGGGGGAGGCCTATGTCCAGCAGTGGACGTCTTTCGGATCATATGACGATGATGATGTTAAGTTTAACTTTTTTAAGTTGTTACAAGAACTTAAAAAAGTTGAAAAACCCCCGACATTTTCATTTCAAAGTCCCATATATCTCAAAAACGGCTAACAGATTACTCGGAACACTCGGGATAAAATTGTCTATGACACAAAAAAACCGCATTGTAATCGGTACATCCGTTTGGGAGCTACGATACCACAGACAGATACACAGACACGTTAAACTTATAACACCCCTCTCCTTGTGTCGGGGGTTAATAACTTTTTAATTTAAGTTCTACAAATATCACTCTTTCCCACACTGAAACCTACAGTATTGTATATAGTCCTCCTTATCGATTTCGATGACAGCGATCGCAACAAATTAAGGATTAGCCCAATAATGAGCTCTAATATGACTGGCCAGGCCAAACTTGCTCTTAAATACTCTATATGCAAGGGTGACAATACAGTTGGTCAGTTGTGTTTGAATACACGCAGTAGAGTTTAGGCCTATCTTTTCGTGGTCGTATTCCTTAAATAATTTTACGCTATGAAAGACGATAGATCGCCAAATCTCTGTAGTTGGTAGTGACCCTGCCTACGAAGCTGGAGGTCCTGAGTTAGAATCCCGGTAAGGGCATTTATTTGTGTGATGAGCATGAATATTTGTTCCTGAGTCATATACAGGGTGATTACGGGGTCGTGGAGCAAGAAAGAAGCATTTAACTTACTTTCTCCTAAGGATCACGATAGGTTAGGACTAACAGTAACAGTACACCAGCGACTTATTTTAGTCAGCAAAAAAAAACTGCGATAATTCGAGATCATGGTCACCCTACTATTTCCCAAGAAAACTTATGTCAAGTGCATGGACTTCTATCAGAGTTTGTTTTCTAAAAAGGTGTAATATTAAAAGTAGGGTGACCACGCATTTTGAGTCGATACTAATTTTTAAATAATAATACGTAAATAACGAATCATCTTTGTTTCAATTAAAATAAATACAGGTAGCATCGCAATCATTTACTGAGTCAGAAAAAAATGGTTGGGATCACGACCCCGAAATCACCCTGTATATCGTCGTCTAGTACCCATAGACAAGCTTTGCTTAGTTTGGGACTAGGTCAATTAGTGCAAGATTGTTTCCTATTTTTTTTGTTTTTATTTTTTAAGACGGCCCTTTTGCGGCTACCGCCTCCCAGCACTCAGGATCGATACCGATATTCTACTGAACAGTACTGTGTTCTAGTTAGAGTAGTAAGAATCTTGACAGGCCCAAAAGGTCAATTACTTAACTAATATACAAACATATATAATTCTTCTTTCAAACTACACAGGCTTAGGGCGGACGGAAACGGACAAGGGGCTGTCCATAAATCACGTCATAATTTTTTGTCGATTTCTGGGGGATAACTAGCGTGCAGGCGTCTGCATCTTCAAGCTGTTACTGGCAGGTTGTGGCACAGGATCGGGGCAAGTGACGTTCCCTCGTTTCGGAGGCCAAGACCCTTTTTGGATCACTAACCCAAAATAGCATTAAAATCACCTTTAGGTAAATCCTTCAAAATCTTCTGAAAGTTGTCGACATTGTTCTCTGCGCTGAACTTCAAGTATCTCTTATGAAATGGTACTTCTTCTTCGATCTTGAAGGAACTCAGAGCTTTGTCCACCTCCTCTGTATCCACTGATAGCAGATCGAATATGTTCTGGTCTTCTTTACTTCTGAAATATTACATTTATTAAAATAAACCAAGTTTTTAACGGTTGAATTTAAAGCCAAAGACTGTAATTTATTTGATGGACGGAAGTAAGTAGAAAAGGTAAGAAGTAATCTAGTTTTCCTTCTAGGTTGGATGGTCAGATGGCAGTCACTTTCGTAAAACTAGTGGCTATGCAAAATCTTGTGATTAGGTGTCAAAGCGGACCCCAGGCTCCTTTAGGGGCATTACCGGGAAGAAACGCCTTTAAAGTTTGTCACTCTTTAGTACCATACCACCCAGGGGACACGTGCAGGGTTGTGGTAGGTAGGTAGCTCCTGCGCGAGTAACAGTTGTCCCCCCTTTTTCAAGTGAGTGGGCAACTTCACTGTTAGAATTTCTTAAGCCGCCCAAAGGCCTCTAACTCGGCTTAACGACTGCTGTCATAGACAGCAGCAGAAGCGCTCATTTACACTCAAACATCAGGCGGTCACCCATCCAAAGACTGACCGCTGCCATCTTTGCTTAAACTGCGTTATCGTTTCCCTCTCGCAGGCGTCTCTAGGCTATGAGCGCTTCGACTTCTTGACCCCACTAAAATTAGATTTTAGTTAAATGTATGATTTGTCCTGGGAGGATGCTGATGCTTTTGGCGGGAGCTTGATGGATAGCGGATGCACGCCTATTGATAAATAGTATGAGCAGCGCTAACTCACCCGCGTCAGCTATTGTAGGCTAAGCCTATGGCTGATCCGCTCCTGGTTATATTTTTTCCAAGACAGGAAAAGTTCAGTTTTTAACCCTCATTAAGGTAAATTTTTGTAAGCATTACTTGTGCCTCTAACTAAAGTATAAACTCTTGAAATTAACAAGACCTGACAAGTGGCTTAGTGGCCTTTTAATATTGACCAAATATTAATTTAATAAAAATGGCATAATAATTAGTAGAACTTACATAGGCCCAGATTCCATAATATCCTTTATTGGTTTGATAAAGTTAGTAATCTTGTGCAGTTTATTTTCTGTAAAATAAAATCAAATTCTCATTATTTCCATGTGTAAGACTAATGCTAATATTATAAATGCGGAAGTGTCTGTCTGTTACCTCTTCATGCTTAAACTGCTGAACCAATTTAGATGAAATTTGGTATATAGTTTGAGTCCCGGCGAAGGACCTAGTATAGTTTTTATCCCAGAAATCATCCCGCCAGGGAGTGAAATGGAGAGTGAAAGTTTGTATGGAGCTCCGCTATAAACGAGTTCCATGCGGACGGAGTCGCGAGATAAAAGATATAATTGCATTGCAAAAATCTTTAGAGATTATTATTCAGTGGCGGCGCTAGGGAGGGGGCGAGAGGGGCGTTCCGCCCCGGGTACCAAGCACCCAGGGGTGCCAACAACCTGAACGACAACTTACTCATATAGCCATTTTATCAATTGAAAGAAACATGGAAGTCAATTTTGACAATATAATAAGTAGGTAGGTAGATTTTAGTAAAATAAAGCCTCATAGGTATGAGTGTTTTGTGTTGTATTTTGAGTAGGGGTCAGGGGTGCTCAATACTAATCCGCCCAGGGTGCCGGTGTACCCAGCGCCGCCACTGTTATTATTATTTCGTAAAAGAAATCATTAACTACTTAACCCTGCAAGAGCATACATCTGCTAGCTAATTTATAGGAGTATCCACAGTCTCAAGGATTTCCTGACAGAAAAGAAATTATACACTCCTTTTTTGAAGAACCCCATACTGTAGTCAGTATGGGGTTCTTAAAAAAAGGAGTGTATAATTTTTTTCTTAAACGGTTGGCAATGCGGATTAACACCCCTGGAGTTACAAGCGTCCATAGGCCACTTACCATCAGGTGGGCCGTAAGCTTCTTTTAAATCTACAGTCCCCAACATGCGATCGAGCGATCTCGTGCGCCGTCTTGTGATAGCCGTGTTGGTGCTAGCATGGGGCCTGCAGCTGCGGCGGATGATGACTTACCACATCCTTTGAGCTGGTCATCTCGATAGACTGCCAGGATCCTTAGGGATGCTGACACAGCCTCGCTGAGGTGGAAGGCGCAGCGGGCATCATCACTCTGCATTAGGTACTCTTCCGCCATAAGCTTATTAGCACCTTCAATCAAATATACCAAAATATTTATGACCTGTTTAAATTAATTTTTCTGTCATGGGATTTGAGTTGATATTTTAGTGAACAAGGGTTTGGTATGTTCAGTTTTATGGATACCATACACTGCCCCGAAACTAAACAAAACATTTGTAGGCAAGCAGTAGATAACTTGGGTTACTCTTATTTTTAATTTGAATCTGAATTGACCAAAATAGGCTCCCCAGGGGGATTAGGTTTTTTTTTATGCCTCAAATCCTATCCTACTTAAGCCTATTTCCAGGCTTTCTAAAATTTTTGTTCCTATCATAATTTCATCATGCTCCATTCTGCTTGGACAATCCCTTTAGCATGCGACAATTCACCTTCTGGCCGCAGTTGAAAGATGAGATATGGACACATACCCCATAACAAGGATAGGACCCGCAGGATAAAGGAAGAGAGGTTGACCATTAGCCCCATGGTCTGACAATACAACAGAGGTTGCAGGGCCCAACTGGGTCTAGAGGGCCCATGATAGGCAAAATTGGAAGGCTCATGGTCATGGTCTTCCAGTGCTATTTCTAGGGTTCTGGTGTATACAAAGTGGGTTCTGGTGTGTAAGTATTTAAGTTATTGCAATTTAAGTCAATTTTCTTTCTATTATTATGTTAAACCAGATAGGCTGTTTCATTATTATTTTTATCTGATTATTTTGGGTAAATTTGGTTGGCGGTTACTAACAACAGATTCAGATCTGGTTACAATGACAACAAGATTGCATTAGCTTATACAATCACTTAACAAGTTCGGACCCAGGTCCATGGGAAATTAAAAACAATCGGCACGTATCAGCACGCTCGCTACATACCATGTTTTTTAACATCAATGCCAACGTGCGAGTCAGAAAAACGCAACCGGAGAAACATGCTAGCACTGCGTTGGAATATACTGACACATTCTAAAATACCAGCGTAATGTTTTTACATTACGCTGGTATTTTAGAATGTGTCAGTATATTCCCACACATTGTTATTTGTTAGGCGACAAACGACATATCCTAATGTAATTTATACGTAACAATCTCGTAACAGTGCTCGCAATTCTAGTCGTAACTTACTTTGATAATTAGGTCCACTGGGCGTTGCTGGTGTTTCCTTCACGTATTTATTCAATACATCCTTGTAATGAGGTCGTGTAAAATTAGTCTTGTCAGAGAATATGTCGAAATCATCCATATTTGGCAAGTTTTTGATAAAATTGTAAGAAAAATAAACAGTAGACTGGATTTGAATGCTTACTGACAGCGCTGTCGGTTGAGCGTTTAGTTTCCGTTTAGTTTTATCATGCCTTCTTGTGGTTGTCGCGTTTCGTTTGGTAATGAAAGATTAACTAAAGAAGTAATCGGCGTAGTTTTCCTGTGAGTTTTCCTGAGTGTTTACTTTTGATTCGTTCAATTATTACTTTTCTTAGAGCATTAAACCAACAGGAGCGGCCATGTGTCATTTTCTATACATAAAAAGTCTGCCGATTTTTGCGGGGGAGGGGAACGTCAAATGTATAACCGCTGAACCGATTGAGATGAAAGGTATGGAGATATTTTGAATCCCGGGGAAGGACATAGGATGAAATTTGGTATGGAGATAGTTTGAATCCCGGGGAAGGACATGGGATAGGTTTTCATCCCCTGAGGGGGTGAAATGGGGGATGAAAGTTTGTATCGAGCTACGATATAAACGAGTTCCACGCGGACGGAGTCGCGGGCAGAAGCTAGTTTAAATATATAAACTAAAACAAGGCTGAATCATTCTACCTACGACGGCGCTACCACGGAAGTTCGTATACATGCATCCCTGTTACTCGAGTTATGTGAGTTCTATAGAGATGGAAATATCCGTTATCTAAACAAGACTAGCAGGTGTTTTTAAACGTAACTAATTAGCATAATAAGAACTCGTCCAATGTTCTTGTGTTCTACCTACGTAGGTAATACGGGCGTGGCAAAATATTAGCCTGATTAGTATTCTTATCATCGGCCTTGTTAGGCTTGAGAAAACCGCATTGCAAAGACATTGCAATATGCGATAAACTACAGCATCACGAATATTCACTAAGCTTTATCATTATCATTCGACGCTTAATAGATAAGTACCTACTGTTGATTTTTTGCCGAAGTTGTACCCACATTATAAAATGCGTGCCAACACGCAATAACTATAAAACAGCAGACATTTCTTTAATACATACATACATACATACATACATACATTCACGCCTTTATTCCCAAAAGGGGTAGGCAGAGCACATGAAACGTATGTTCCAGCGCCACTTTTAGCATAAATGTGGGTATAAAATATCGACAAAATGTGATATTGCAGTGATAGGTTGCTAGCCTATCGCCCACAACACACTTAAACCCTGGTCCCTTAGTCGACTTTTACGACACCCACGGGAAGAAAGGGGGTGGTGAAATTCTAACCCGACACCACACGGGATCTAACCCGACACCACACGGGATTTCTTTAATAACGAGTGTAAATTCATTTACTTACCGCCGTAATACGTAGATGTGTTATAAACTCATAATTCATAATCGACGTCTTGTAAAGTAGGTAGCTACATAATAAAATCAGAACATGATTCTAGCTAGATGGATAAAAAAAATAACTTTAACTGCGGTAGTTATTCATATCGCATGGCCACAGTCAAACCAGTTAAATCTGATCTGGTAATGACTAATGAGACTTGTTAAAATATAACGTCGTTGACACAAACGTGCAAATTACCTAAGAATTTGTTGCAAGGCTAAACGAATTAGGTCAATTTTAGATAAGATCGGCGCTTCAGGTTATGTTACCGATCATTAACCGTTTGTACATTCCAATATAATACAAGCATCTACCTACTTACTTATCGCTGTAAACATGCATTAGCAGTATTAGGTACTTAGCATAACAATCAGTGTAAAACGCAATTTACACATGCTAGAAGTCATTATGTACTTAGGTACAGGTACATTGCGGCCCGGCCTAACGAGGTATCATCATCTTCAGCCGAAAGACGTCCACTGCTGGACATAGGCCTCGCCCAAAGGGTGCCAAAGTGACCGGTCCACGGTTGGACGGACTCCAGCAATCTTTACCAGTAGGTCATCAGTCCACCTTGTGGGGGGCCTACCCACGCCGCGCCTTCCGGTACGTGGTCGACACTCGAGAACCTTTACGCCCCAACGGCCATCGGTTCTACGTGCTATGTGCCCCGCCCACTGCCACTTAAGTTTAGCGATCCGGAGGGCTATATCGGTTACCTTGATATAGCCTCATTTCAGATGCGAAATCGCAGAGAAACTCCCAACATAGCCCTCTCCATAGCCCTTTGGGTGAGCTTTCTTATGAGGCCCATAGTAAGCGACCGCGTTTCAGTGCCATATGTCATTCACTGGCAACACACACTAACGAGGTAAGTAACTCCCTTGTTTGGTTAGAGTGGAGATTCGGGATACTTAAATAAACTATACATAACTAGCGGCCGCCCGCGACTTCGTCCGCGTAGATTTTTGATGATGACAAAGATATTAAAATAGGTAAGTGAATTTTATTCTTTGTTAAAATGGTCTTCCCCCGTGTGGTGTCGGGTTAGAATTTCACCACCCCCTTTCTTCCCGTGGGTGTCGTAAAAGTCGACTAAGGGACCAGGGCTTAAGTGTGTTGTGGGCGATGGGCTAGCAACCTATCACTGCAATATCAAATTTTGTCGATCCATACCCAAATTTATGCTAAAAGTGTCGCTGGAACATACGTTTCATGTGCTCTGCCTACCCCTTTTGGGAATAAAGGCGTGAATGTATGATGTAAAACGGTCTAGACGTATTAAATTTCAAACAGTGGCAGACAGTGATATGCAATTGTTAAAGATTTTTTGAAGATATTCCAATTAGATTACGGGAATTGTTTGCAGGATGCTTAATACTTACCTGATGCTTTTAATCTTTGGCAAAAATGACTCTGCAAGATAAAGAGCGACGCATGGATTTGGAGTTAGAAAATGGGGATCTTAGTTATTATGAGTGAGATTAAAAAAAAGTTAAATATCGTAAGGCTGTTAAAACAATCTTAAACTCACCACTGGAAATCGAGATATGGAGAAAGGTTAATGAAGAGAGCGTATCTCTTTCAATAATAATAAATCATACGCCTCCTGCTGACAAATAGCGAAACGTAAAACCCTTATTTTGCTTGCTTAAGGGATGACAATTTAACCTTGTTAGGAGTGGAGTTTTCTAAATCGCATTTTTTTTTAATTTTAATAAGTAATCTTTCTACAAAGTTTCAAGTGTCTAACTAAAAAACTAAACTTTCCTCCATAAAAACCTTGCACCCCTTTTTACCCCCTTAGGGGTTTTTTAATTAAGTAATCTTTCTACAAAGTTTCAAGTTCCTAGCTAAAAAAATCCAGTTTTCCCCGTACAAAACCTTCAACCTTAATTTTCTTAAACGCTGAAATTACTTTTTTGGATTTGAATAAGTTATCTTTCTAAAAAGTTTCAAGTCTCCAGTTCAAAAAATAATGTTTCCCCCATACAAACTTTGCACCCCCATTTGATCCCCTTAGAGATGGAATTTTCTAAAACGCTTAAAGTACTTGTATCTTAATAAGAAATCTTCCTACGAAGTTTCAAGTCTCTAGTTCTAAAATATTTAATGTTTCCCCCATGCAAACATTGCATCCCTATTTAACCCCCTTAGGGGAGGTATTTCCAAAAATCCTTTTTTATCCCTAGCCCACGTTTTAAAAGTAACCTACTGTGCAAAAATCTCTAACATTAGTAGTTTCGGCTGTGCGTTGATGAGTCGGTCAGTTCCTTCCAACTTCTTATTTTATATAATATATAGATTAGAAGTTTGAGGCACTACCGCGAAACGAAAACGAACTTCGTTCGTGTATCTCCGTCTTTGTCGCTCGACCCAGCAAGTGCAACAGAGAGCGAGATACACGAAGTTCGTTTTCGTTTCTCGGCAGCCCATCTGAATCGGATTTAACTACTTTACATAGTAAGAGGACACAATTTTTAACACTTGCACTTATCGCGGAATCTTATCTCTATATCTCTTATCAAGTTATACCACGAACGAGCTCACAGCCGGACAATCATGGTGAGGGCGGAACACTGAATCGAGAGCGTAGCGAAGTAATCAAATGTTAATCTTTTTCCAGGCAGAGGCGATGTAACAACCACGTAATGACAGTTGTTCGGTGGTAATTATTCAACTGCCGGCCTGAAAAAGGATAAAAGACCACTTTGGGTGTTGCATTTTTGGATGGTGGTCTTAGTGGCATTTGGTTCGTTGGTAAACACTTTTACTTATTCGGCGGGGTAAGTTTAAGTGGGCAAACGGTGCAGTGGTGTACATCTACCCCTATTTTGGGACAAAGGCACTTGCCCCACCGTGGTCGCACTTAGCTATATGGTTTGATGAACTTGATTTTGAATAATACAACATAATTATGTTACAACTTTTTTATTTATTATAAACATGAACAGTGTGCAAATTAGTAAACTTGAATTTGCCACATATCGAAATTACAGAACTTGTCGTAAATTAACACAACTCTGTAATCACAAATACAAAATTCTTAACAATTCCTTTGTTAGAAATGGGAGACGGTTAGGCTTACGTTTACTAACAAACTTAAAAAAATATTTAGTGGCACTGAAAAAACACCTCACGAAACGATACAAAAATGTAAGTATGTAAATCTATATTTCACTAACTTGTGCCGAGTCTAAGGCACGACGTACGATTAAAATGACATAAGTGACTCTTGGAATAAATAATGTGATTTCATTATGGCCTAAACATTATCCATAAAATTTTGATTTTATTATGCTATCATTATGGCCGAAATATTATATAATTCATAAATTTTGATCTATAGATTATGCAAGTACAAAGTACCTAACAATAATGATTTAAAAATAATTTATTTTGTTCCTTTAAAATCGTTGCATAATCTTAGTAAATGCAAAATAATACCACTTAAGAATAATGCTACGTTTCTACGATTTTGGAAACAATACTGACTTCTATAATACATAAAGAGGGTAAAAATACAAAAATTGCGCTACGAAGCAGTGTAAGCATAAAATATCACTAGGCATCCAACTTTTCATCGCAACAAAAATAAACTATTTGAAATAATTCAACATGCTTAATACTTTTGATTACATCTGATTATGTTATCCCGTATAAGGTACTGATAGAAAGCATTAAATATATACCATAGAGTACAATAGATCAAAATCTGCTACGTCATCTACAGATTTAAAAAACAACATCTTATATTTGTTTTAAAAATTTCGTATCACATGTTAAACTAGTTGGTGTCTTTCGGAACTTTGTGTTACATTACAATGAGGTATAAAAGTACGTAAAAATTCACGTCCTATAAAGGCAATCGTTGGATATGACTCGAAGGCACAAAGAATTACCTACTTTAAACAAAGTTGATATCTACTGCTCAGTCCTCACATAAATTAATTGTGAATATCTACAACTCGTTACTGCCTACTCTTACATCGGACTCTAATTATTAAAATTAAGTTTTTCCAAGCACCACTCCAGGCTACGTTATAAATTCTCCTTCAATAACACTAATCCCTAAACCTCTCATTATTTTAAACACGGTTAAAATACTTAAATCTAAACAGTATTTCGAAGTATATTACAATAACGAGCTTTATTGTATAACTATTATTGCCATTTTTGATATAGATTTCAGTAACAACAAAGCTACTAAATGAAAACATAGGTAAAGACGTAATAATAAATAACGTGTATGTACAAATCGATCTACATCTGCACGGCGATCCATCTATCGCGACTGGATGCGTCAGCATCGTGAAATTTGATCTTATTTACAATTTCAATAGCTCGAAAAAAAGGCCTTGAAATGTATCACATATAAGTTCGGTTTGCTTAACAGGCAATAGCCAGCATATAAATAAAGAAATATAAAAAAGTAGCGTAGCATTGTCCACCGAGATGGAGATGAAGGCGTTAAGTAGCTGTTCTATTATGCGAATTACTGTTGCATTATTCGAATCTGCACGTACGTCTCCGCTCAAATGAGCATTCGGCGTAGGCGTCGTGCTCGGGCGATACGACCCACAACGACTATACTTAATTTATTCTGTCTCGCACAGCACCGCTATCGCTGCGCGAACACCATAAATAACTTTCAAACTTAAACAACTACATACAAAATTGACATAATCATAAGACTTCCGAAACACAAAACTGTGGCACTCAGAAATGGAAGTGCGTTATCAGGACATGTTGATGCCCCGCTTGCTAACCGGGGACGCGTCCAGAATTCTTTCATTGACCTTGTCTTCCTCCCTGAAGTGGATTCTAGTGATGACGATGTCCCCCGTGCTGAGGGTTTGCGAGCCGACCTCCGCTTTCTTAGTTTGGTTGAGATCATTGCATTTGACATCATCAAAAGTGGAGTTATGGCATCTACATGAACAATTCTTCCGATCCGGCTCCCCAATGTTCAGGATCTGGCTCAGATTTGACCAGTCCTTGTTCTTGAGCAGAGGGAGCGTTTGTTCCATCGTTTGTGAGAATTTGTCCTCTAACTCGCCACTCAGCGGCGCAACAGCCGATAAGATTGCCTCCAGGCGGTTAATCTTCTCGACCCTGTCCATGTTTGTATCTGATAAGATTTCATCCATCATCTGCATGGACTCTGTGAGGCTTGGAGGCTGAGTGGAGTGAGGAGATGAAATAGAATCAGATGGGTTAGATTCTAGACTAGCCATTTCATTCTCTCTTTCATCATCTTCAGAATCAGAATCTTTTTCCTGCCCAATGGCCTCAAGTTTCTCCAGTTTTTTTGATATTTTATGACAACCTTTTAGCTTCTCTTTCTCTTCCTCCGTGAGTTCTAAATATCTTAATAATCTGATTTCCCGGTTACTGAGAACAATATTTTTTGTAGTCTCAGCCAGTTTTAGTTTCAACTCACCAACTTCAGTGTTGATTTTTCTTTGCCTTTTCCTCAATTTCACTTCTGTAGGCTGGATGTGCATGAAGACTTGCTCATTGCTTAGTTCCTCAAAGAGCTGCTGGTTGTCCATTTGGATACTTGAAGACATGTATGCATAAATGGCAGGATTTACAAGGGACAGAACATCAGAGGCGGCATAAATAATCATATCCTTTGATAGTGGACGCCTAGCCCAATAACGCTGATCTCTACGGTAAACATTCTTCAATTGCTCCTTCATTGGATTCATTGGAGCATTGTAGAGTTCACACAGAGCATTGAGAGACAGATTCTTGACTTTGTATACTGGCACACCTTGCTGTTGCAACTGCAACACTGCATGCGCGGCCTGAGTATCAAAAACATTCTTTAAAGTGATCTCAAACTGGTTGTGCAAATTGACTGAGTCATTCCTGCAGTCATGAATTATCTTGATTACATTTTCACTTTCCAAAAGGTCTTTTATTTTACCTTCAACAACCATGCCAGGACAGGCCATTATGTCTAGAATGTATACTTCACCATTAACGGTAGCAATTTGACACAGAGTCAACACACCTTTGAGTCCCAAGTTTATGCCTTCACAGTCGAAGGAGACTATGCTTTTTGCAGTGCGTTTAGGGTTCATGATACTGTCAATCAAAGTAGCACACTCTCTTACACTAGCTATGACTGTTGTACACTGAAGGACTTTCTGTCTCCAAGCCTCTCCCATCAGGTTACTCCTAAGACTCGGGGTACCATTAGTCTCCTCTGAACTGCGGGCATTCAAGTGGTTATTAACTCTGTCTCTGACCATGTTTTCAGCTAAATTTTTAATAACAATAGAATTTATCCTTTGCTTCAATGTTTGGTTAGCAATGTTAGCTTGAGGACCTCGGGGAGATTCAACAGGGCTGAGTATTCTGTTTGCAGGGCTCTGTTGGCCATCTGAAGGGGTAGGGCTCACTACAATAGGCGTAGCAGGGGATACAGGCTTCTCCTCGGCCAAAGGCTTTGGTGATTCAGTCTTTGATTTTGCTTTTGCATTTAGATACATTACAGGTATTTTTGGTTTGCTTATTAATGTGACAAGGTTAGATTGCACATGGAAGCTATCAGAAAACAGTTTTAAAAAGGCATTTAAGTCTGCCGGTGATTTGAATACTTGATACCAGTATTCTTGTGGGAATTTGGAGACTATTAGATGGAACAGTTGGTCGACCATGACTGGTCCCTTAGCTTCAATACATTGGGCAACATAGTCAAGCAACTGTTGTGCAGTGTCTGTGTTGATATGTGCGACGGGTAGGTTATGGAATTGCTCGGAATTACTGCAAGTGTTCCCGCGCCTGTGGTTCTCACTGACTAGAACGACGTTATCTTCGATGATCTGGAACGCATCCGGGTGCTTTAAGAGGAAGTCTTTGAACTCTTTAATGCGCTGCCCGGAGATGTGACGTACCTGCGGGGAGGCCTGCGAGCGGTGCCCTAGCAGGCTCTTGATGGGCACCTCTGTGCCCTCGCCATACTGGATCATCTTGCTCGCGAAGTACTCCTTGGCCTCTTCGATGTAGTCGTTGTTGGAGCCCACGCCAGGTCCGCTGAGATGCTTCTGGAACGTGTTGATATCGACATAGTCCCCGTCTATGTTGAACAACGCCGGGTACTGAGCCAGGAACTTCTTTAAACCTGACTGCGACCCGCCAGCGATCTGACGCATCTCCTTAGTGAACCCCTTGGCACCAAACTGACAGGACAAATCGTGCAACGTTCTCGGCTCGCCTTTATCGAGCAGGCGTTCCACGAAAAACAATAGAGTGAGGTTTCTGGCGAGCTCATATTCCATTGATTCCATTTCCCTGCAGTTGGTGCCAATGTTCTTAGACTAAACTTTTTCTACGTATATGTGTCACCCACAACACCATGAAAATTTCTTTCTCGCGCAGGCAGGTCAACTGGCCATAAACAATAGATAGAGCGAGCGGAAAGAGAAGTGGCTGATGTTGCCATTCACTATTTTAATTACTCCTCATTCGTCACTTGAAATTTTTCAAATTGAAACAATTTGTAGCATTCATCTTGCACCATAGAGATACAAAAGTCATTAGTAATTGAACAATATAGAAGTGGACATCAGAAGGACGAAATTTAGGGCAGTTTTACAAGCTATTAAGTTAAGATCAATGACATTCAATTCAATAAAATAAAATTACTTGGATCAGTTTATACCGCACTAGCTATAAACTGATACAAGTGTCAATAAAAATATCTTACTGTTCCAATTATAATCTAAATTACACAATAATAGTAATATCTAATAGCTTTGCATTAACGAGTACCCATTAGTAAAGGTCTTTTGTAACTATGGTAACATTATGCGAATAGACTAAATTATATTTTTTTACGTTTTGAAATTCCGAGAAAATTTTGGAAACTATCATTATTGGAGAATTTCTAGACTTATGTTGAAATATGTTGTATTATTTTAATTGCCATTGATTAAATAATGCTATTGCTAATCACAAATTTTTGATTCTGTGATTTTCTCTTCGAATGTAACGAACAAACGAAACGCTGAAATGTCATGTCAAGCATACATCAACTCACTCAATCTATTAGATTTACTTATTATACTCTTTGATTAGATTTTAGTGTTATTAATTATCATATACCTTTATTATTCAACTTATTTACAGCTAATTAAGCAGAAATTTCTTAACCCAGTATATCAAAAACCATTTCAAAGCCGTCAAAATGGTAAGTTTACACTCATAAGACTCTTATGTGTTTCTCGTTTATATTCAATTTCTCTGATATCTACGGCACTTACGTCTTACATTTAAGTTTCTCTCTACATCGAGGCCATTTTTGGCTGCTATAACATACTAATTGTTGCGTACAACGTTTGCTCCGTACTTTACTACAACGGTAGTATGCCATAACAATTTGTGGGCGGTATTGACTATGTAAGTATTAAGTCAATCACATGCAATTCTGACACTTTAGGAGTACTCACCAGCCATGCCTGCTATTTCAGACATATCAAAACGTTTTCGAAATTTGTTACATATTTAAAGTTGCTAGCCTAGTTATAGGGTCATCACTACCAACTAAGCTAAAGTGCTTGTTGAAGGAGCATGTTTACTCTGTGTATTCTTGTTATTATGCTGCCTGCTGTGAAATAATGTGCAAGTTCAAGTCTGCCAAATCTACTCTCTTGTGCAGGGCTGGCCTTTGAGGATGATGTACACTACAGAGTGACCAACCAGCGCCTCTCACACTCGCACAGAATATTAGGTACAAGGGCCTCGCAATGGCTAAAGTGCCATTGTGTCTAGCTACAAGTCCAAACATATTGAATAAGTAATTTTTCTCCATTCTAGCTGGTTCTAGTCCTTGGTGATCTGCATATTCCACACCGCACCGGCAGCCTGCCCCCAAAGTTCAAGAAGCTGTTGCTGCCAGGCCGCATCCAGCACATTCTGTGCACAGGCAACCTTTGCACTAAGGAATCGTATGATTACTTGAAGACGCTGGCCAGTGATGTGCATGTTGTTAGGGGAGATTTCGATGAGGTGAGACAAATAACACTATTGATAATTCAACATGTTACTGGGATAATCCTGAACTACATGAAATATACACATGAAACAAGAATAAACTACATATTAATAGAAAGTACATCTTTTTTTTTTTTTTTTTTTTT
The DNA here is from genome assembly GCA_945867215.1 of Epinotia demarniana. NCBI lineage: Eukaryota > Metazoa > Arthropoda > Insecta > Lepidoptera > Tortricidae > Epinotia > Epinotia demarniana. Next base: position 9,527,722 of record OX244278.1, read on the forward strand.
TTCTCTGTTAATCGGCGATCAGTCGCGAGACTATAAGCTGATTTGTTGATAACAAGTTATTTAGTAGAAAGTACATCTGTTAATATTATTCACAATGGCCTCCTCTGGCATGAACACAGGCCTTCAAACGATGAGCACCGCTATCAACTCTAGCCTGCTTGAGAGAGTCGAGATTCATGTGGGGTTTAGCACAGGCTTTCTCCTCAATAACCTGCCATATGGCATAATCCAAATACCATTTTTCACATGTAATAACGGGTCTTGTATATAAACAAGTATAATATAATATAAAAAGGTTAAAGTGGAGATGGGCAGGGCACATATTTAGAGACAAAAAAGATAAATGGACAAAACAAATATCAGAATGGTACCCAAGAGAAGGGAAAAGAAAAAGAGGTAGACAGGTTAGGAGATGGGAGGATGACCTTAGAATAGTAGGAGGAAACATATGAAGAAGGAGAGTAACAGATAGAAAAGAATGGAAATCTTTAGAGGAGGCCTATGCTGGAAGGCAAGACGACATTGTCGACGTCTAATATACATATAGAATTAAGGTTTTTTTTTGCATGTAAAAAGTCGTTAAATAAAGGCTTATATTATTATTATAATATAATATAACAGTAATAATAATACTGAATTGGCCTATCTGTCAGCTTAGCACACAAAAAAAACAAGCATCTACCGCAATAATTCACGTCGCCATAAATAAAAATCTCATCCTACTTGGCGATAGGTGAAAAATAAAAAAAAAAGTCATAACTCCGAAAATACGAAAAATCGCGGAACATACATGGTGGTGATTCAGATAGCCCTCTAGGTCCTCTACCTCCCAGGTTCAGTATATCACTACTTCTTGGGACACCCTGCATATAACAAAGGAATGGGTTTTATCTTTTATGACACATGCAATTCATTATGACATCTTAGACCAAACACAATCAGAAATCGTTGAAATCGTCAGAGCCGTTTACGAGAACTTGATTACAAATATGTTATGCCACTTCTCTGCTGAGAGTAAGGGCCTGTATTCTCTTTGCTTAGTGATTAGTGCAAGTACATTTGCTTTACTGCAAGTGTGAGTAGCTTTTGTATGGACTCACACTAATCACTAATCAATGTGTATCCAGGCCATTACGCGTCGCCCCGCTGCCCGCTGGCATCCAGACCGCAGCTTAAAGTTATTCTCACTGAGTATTCTCACCTCAAATATTAGTAAAGGTGGTATTCCACTTGTCCAAGATCTTGGGCCAATGTGTATTTACGTCTCACATTTTGCTTGAAGAGTGAGTGAGCCACAATGCACATGATGATGATGACAGGCCGCCGCCAGTTGGCGAGTCCCGTGACGCGCACGGTGCACGCCGCGAACGCCTCCCGGGCCATCTCACTCGTGAATAATGTGCTGATCCGGGTCGGCCTTTTTGGCCGACAGACTGAGCAACTTTTTGTATACCACTTTGACCGCCTTAAACTCCATTTCAACTAAATAATTTATTTACCTACTTCATGTTATGTGAATGTTTTTATATTTATTTTTAATTTGTATATTGTTACATAATATTTTACCGTGTAACAAGCATTCTGGCGAGATACTGTGACCTTATATATGTGTGTCTATAATAAATAAATGAATAAATAAAATTAAAAACTATTAATCAATTTTCCAGAACTCCACCTACCCTGAACAGAAAGTCATAACCGTGGGACAGTTCCGCATTGGTCTAGTGCACGGACACCAGGTCGTGCCCTGGGGCGACGAGGAGTCCCTGGCCCTGGTACAGCGACAGCTGGACGTGGACATCTTAATCTCGGGACACACACATCGGTTTGAGGCTTATGAGCATGAAAACAAGTTCTACATCAATCCGGGGTCGGCTACTGGGGCTTACAGTCCACTGTTCAGGTATTTTTATGTTTTATTTCATCATCCTCCTCCTAGCGTTATTCCCGGTAGTGCCCCTAAAGGAGCCCATTGACACCTGATCCCAAGATTTGGCATAGGCACTAGTTTTACGAAAGCGACTGCCATCTGACCTTCCAACTTAGAGGGAAAACTAGACCTTATTGGAATTAGCCCGGTTTCCTCACGATGATTTCCTTCACCGAAAAGCTTACGGTAAACATTCCGTACATAAGTTCCGAAAAATTCATTGGAACGAGCCGGGATTTGAACCCACGACCGCCGATTGACAGCCGCATGCCTGAACCACTAGGCTACCGTAGCTCTTGTAGTAGCTTTCATGTTTAAAGTTAATTGATTAAGCTGCTGTTCCTGGGTCTGGTATATAAAGGCGTTAATTTTTAAATTTTCACTTTGATCGAAATTTAGAATGTCGTTAGCGGATGTTTCTGCTAAGTAAACATTTACTGTTAATATATATGGGGTAGCGCATTGTTACTAACGATTCTCTATGTAACTTGAGATGTTGGTGCCGTTTCAGAAGTTGTTATAACTTCGCGGTAGGTGTCGCTACGAGCTTCCCTGAGGTGTAGTTAGAAGAGTGGAAGAGATTGAAAGATTAATCGCTACTAGCGGACCCAAGTTATTAGTTTTAAGAAGGGGTATGTTCTGTCCCTTTTTCGCAGAACGCAACTTCGTATGAAACGATGATGCTTGAAGATTGTGACGGCAAGATGCCGCGCCCTGTCGTGTTTGACGCGGCCCTGGCAGCATCCCATGTTGTGACGTCACACAATGTTTGCGTTTTCTCTCTCTAACAAGCAATATAAAACGGTTGTAGCTTCGTAATCGTTTCAGATATCTGAATCTGAATGGGATTTTCGTCACTGGGTCGTTCTCCTTTTAACCGACAATGAATCGTCTTTTTACTGTTTTTTGCGTTTTTCAACTATTGATAATGATGGTTTTGATGTTTGATTTTAAATATTTTAATAAACGTTGCATGCATTGTTTATAAGGACTAATTCATGATTCTTTCCGTGGTGATAATGTTTTTTTCTTTATGATAGTTTTACAGAAAATACTGTGACAGAGTGGTCGTTTTCTGCGGGGACCACATTTTGGATTACCACTCTGTCACGCGATTCTATGGAAAAACCACCATAATGAAAAAACTTTATCGCCACGGAAAGAATCATGAATTAGTCCTAATAAAAAATACATGCAACGTTTATTAAAATCAAACATTAAAACCATCATTATCCATAGTTGAAAAACGCAAAAAACAGAAAAAGACGATTCATTGTCGGTTAAAAAGAAGAACGACCCCACTATTATATTTTTTTGCCTTCTTTCATTTTGAGTAATAATAATTTTCGACCCTATTATTAGTATGACTTTGAATATTAATTTTTATTTTTAAGCAGTAACGCTGCTACCGAAAATTATCAATTTTTAAATCAAAGGAAAAATTTAAAAATTCAATGCTCCAAACCGGAGATGGTTAGTAGCGACGGGCCATGAATGCCTGTGGTCGCCGGTTTGAATCCGGTTCGGAGCATTAAATTTTTCAATTTTTCCTTTGATTTAAAAATTTATGACTTTGAACATCTTTGTTCCAGGAACCCGACGCCCTCATTCGTTCTAATGGACATTCAGAGCTCGACGGTGGTGACGTACGTGTACAAATTGCTTGGCGACGAGGTGAAGGTGGAACGCATCGAGTACAAGAAAGCGTAGTTTACAAAACTAGATCTAATGTATATTCAGCTAATAATAGTGTATACAGACCCCATCACGGTCGGCCTTGTTACGTGATAAGTGACAAGATAGAGCGTCCGTCACAGGCTGACACCGTTCGAAACGAGACGGACGCTCAATGTTGCCACTTATCGCGTGATAAGGCCGACCATGATACGGGGCCCGGATGTATTATTCAAATAGGGAGAGAAAAACAGAAACTATAAGAGATACCGAAAATACAAGGGGTACCAAGGATATGTCACATGAAACAAATAAAAGAAAAAAAGTAGTAGTCACTTCGTAGAAAGATGTCAAGGAGGCGGCAATGGACAGAGTCAGATGGAGGGAGCTAACTCTCAAATTTATTATGATGACTGTTTAGATAGTTCAGCTCATCTTGCGCTGAGCCAAGGCCAAGGGGCTGAGGATAGATCTTTAAGACAGTACTGAATCCGCTACTGTAAGTCTAACACAACTTGGTGACAAATCGCTTCGCCCTGTCTCACTCGCACCGTGCATATTCTAAAGAGGAGGATATATATTTCTCGACTCTCGCCACGGTGCGGCGTCAGTTGTGCTAGCCTTCCTGATGTATGGCGCCGCAGTTAACTCATTCGACATTACATAATGTGACCAGACCCCCTAGCACACTAAGTTTTATGTCGGACACAAAGCATTCGTCCCATTCTGGCAAATATGCGGGTGCAAGAGGGACAAATGCTTTATGTCCGACATAAAACAGTGTGCTAGGGGGTCTGAGGCTCTAGTATAAGTTTTACCGGAACGAAATGTTACGACCGCGTTCGCGTTTAGCTGTCAAATCCCATACAAATTGAGGGATTCTTAACTTATACTAGAGCCTCTGATGGAGATTGTGCGTTTGGGGCGATTCCGTACCTTATTACACTATATTTCTTTGTAAACCATATCGAAATCATAATCAATTCTCTATGGTCATAAATAACCTAAAAATTGGTATGATAAAATAAATTACCAAAATGTTACGGTTCTGAAAGGTGCCCATACAAAATCAGAGCCATTATAAATAGCTATTTTGTTAAATATTCAAAACATCTTTGATGAATTGTGTGTAAAGTTGATCAAAATGTTTATTATTTGTACTTTGTTGCATGGAGATAAGGTTGAAAATCGTATAAGTGAGCGTGTTTGAATTGTTCGTTGCCCATGCTGGATATATTCGGTAATAGCTACGAATATGTACTATCGGCTGCAATAATGCATGGACACCTTACGGCCCAGTTTCGCTTGCATCGTTTGACGTCTGCTGCTCACATAGTTGCCCGTGGTGCGCAATAATTAAACTAGATGGCGTTACCGCGACATACCGGGGAAAATAAGCATGCTATTATTAGGCACATTAAATACCTATAAATGGACCCCTGTTATCACCAGAAATGTTCTCCTATTTTTATAATCATTAACAAGGCTACTAAATGCTAATTTATAATAGCTGTATTTAAGTGCGATACCACGGGTATCTGAATGCTATATTTCCACAGGTATCTAGAATGTTGAGATAGCTCAATGGATCAAGAAATGTGGTCATGGCTCAGCAGCCCAAAACGATCGAGGTTCGAATCCAAGCTATCGGTTTATGTTTTTAAATTTTTGTATATTTTTTGTATTTCTACAGATGAAAGTTGTTTATAATATACAAATATTAGTCATAAAGAAAATGAAATATTCATAAATTAAATACTTAATCAAAACAGCTTTTTATGTTGAAATATGTTTATTTTCTTCACTACAGTTCTGTTAAAGCAATTTTATAATACTACCTAGTAATAGTCACCTAGCAACTTTGTTACATTTTTATTGAGGTAATAGCTTAAGTTTCATTTCCGTAATTGGAAAAAGATTGAAGCTTCACCCCAATAAATATAATATTGACAATATACACTTACAACCGGGTTATCTAACATTCAAAACAGCAGAACGCGAATATAACTATCTATACCATATGTGAGCGTTCAAACCATGAATTATTGCGTTATTGATTTGAAAATAATCATAATAATTTTATTTGGGCTTTCACCGTTACTTAGACTTGTCTGAGAAGTTCAATAATATCACATTTTAAATAGTAAAGGAATACAAAAAAGAATGCAAACGGCATAATTACCTACCTACTGCAACAATATATTATATATATATTTAATTTATTTAGGATAACCCGGTTTATAAAATATATATATATAAATCTTAACGTAATCCGCACTGTTTGGCCGACAGCATCTTCACTTTTTTTTTAGTAGGTAAACTACGCGACCATTATCACGACGCGTATTAAATTTTACACCATAAACTTAAATGGCCGTGTTGACTGGATTTAATAAACTTCACTTTTTCACTCTTCACTTAGACAGTTCAATATCATAGGCCAAATCACAACCTTGTTTTCTGGGCTTCTGTTAGAGACCACGAACTGGGCATTCGCTTGTTTGGAATGGAATGTAGGTTGTCCGCTTAAACAAATTTTATTCATAATTAGGTCATCTTCACAGCTTCATAATGCGCGGTATCAATGAGACCATCGTTCCTCTCGTGCCCATAAAATAACCGTTGTTCGCTGTAACAACTGTATTCGTAAATACACAATAAGAAAAATGTAAGATACAAGTATGCACTCAGGTATACCTAAATATATTTATTATTACAAAACATATATAAACACAACTTACGTTTACATTATATTTTACCAATTAATTGTGATCTTTTAACTAGGTCAATCGAGTACTCATTGCTACGTTTGTATAGAAGGAAATCGAATCGTAAATGGCCGACCTACGAACAAAAAGTAAATGCAATAAGAAATTGGATGGTAGTTATATATTACAATACAGTCTACCCTCCTCAATAATTCGTAGTTGTGATGCGACGAATATTTGCATACAAAATGAAACTGATGACGAATTTCAACCAACTTTACGACTGTCATAATGGCCCAATGGTAACTAGACAGGATTAAGACGTCCTAAGATACCATTACTCGAAGGTTTCGAGTTCAATTCTGCGCCCAGCCAAGTTATGGTGGGAATTAGTGTTTTTGTAATTTATTCAATGTTTGGATATTTCCTCGTGGCGCAGAACACAAACATAAGAAAAAGATAATAAATCCACAAAAAGTGAGTAGTGACAAACAAAAAATTGGCAACGCGGTTGACTTGATAAATATAATCTAAAAATAATCAGTCATACAGTTTTCACAGACAAGAAAAACGTAAATTATTTTTTTGCCAAAAAATTGCTTACAACGCCATCTAGTGAAATCTAGCTAATCCTCTGAGGTTTAAATTAACATCCATAACTATATTACACGTCAGATGGCGTAGGATTCGGCGACAAGCAATACTGTTTCTGGAATGACCATGCACTTATGCTGTCTGCTGTACATCAAAAAATATTAGTGCAATATACCTAATGGCATTCCAATAAGATACAATTTTGAATGAAATCCGTGTATCTATCATATTATACATACTGTTATAATAGAAATTCACAAGATATACATACATGTATAAAATTTACACATACACGTGAATTATTGTCTATATTCTACACCAGCATATATGATTTATACTAGGGCTACGTCACCTGAGCCCAAAGTATTTTTTGGTGTGATACGTTGAAAAGGTTAAATCCAAATAATTTCGTTAGTTGGAGAGTTAAGATACAATGTGTATGTAAATAGGTAAGCTTATTGTTTAACTTTGGATACTGTCTACGTATGTACATAATAAAACATATTTATATATGAGATTTTTATTCTAACCATATTCTTGGTACCTTTACAAGCTTCGTGACATAATTCGATAATAATTCATAATCGGTTTAACCGTGAAGAGGTAACAGACGGACACACTTTCACATTTATAATATTAAGTAATGGATGATTTCTCCAATGATTAGACTACCTAGGGGTCATGGTACGGTGTCAATAGCCAGGTTATGCCCCTACGGCCACCGCTAGCCCCTACGGTCCCGATAATCAACGATTTCCTTCCATCAACTCTTTCAATTGACATAAATAAAACCGAAGACTCTGCTAATAGAGCTAACGCTATAATAGAGAATGAGTGACGTAACCCAACATAAGTTCCAGTGATTAAACGTAAGTATCTTAATTCAATAATAAAAGAGTACTATTCCTTATGGTAACTTAAATTTTACTGTAAATTCACCGTCACTAGTAAGTATAAGTAGTATGCCCATGTAGTATCAACTCCCATTACAGTCGGACACTTTACGCTCGAAGTTGTAAACGATTTTATGTATACCTAGGACATACTATCCAGTTAGGTAGGTCCAACTTCGAGAAAGAGGTCAACCGTCGAGTCCCACTCGGCTTGGCAGCACTGGGAAGCTACGGCACTTTTCCTCCAATATTTCGCAGTGTCTCAAGACGAGAGTCTTTGGCCAGTGTGTGTTGCCAGTGATGACATATGGCACTGAAATGTGTTCGCTTAGGTACTATGGGCCTCATAAGAAGGCTCAAAGTCACCCAAAGGGCTATGGAGAGGGCTATGTTGGGAGTTTCTCTGCGTTATCGCATCAGAAATCAGGCTATCCGCAGCAGAACCAAGGTGTTGGGGCTACCCACGCCGCGCCTTCCGGTCATCGGCTCTACGTGCTATGTGAAAAACGTGAGAAAGTTAAAATCCTTCGAGTGAAGCAATAATCAGTAACAGGAAAACAGCACCAAATTATGTCACGTAGCTACCTTCCTCAACACAATGTTTGTAAACAACATTTAGTAGTAAACAAATGTACCTAGAGGTTTCTGACCTTCTGTCGCTTATATAAGCATACGTAGCATGTGCAGGTACTAGCGTCTAGGTCACACGGGCGATCTCGACTGTATCGCGGTAACTTCAGTCTCGTCGCATGGAGTGCTTTATATGGCAATAACGGTAAACACTCATAGCCACTATACAGGGTGTCCCAGAATTTGACGTCAAGCCGTAAACGGATGATAGACCAAGTCATAACAGTTATCATAAAAATACAAAAAAAAATCCAACTCATGTTCTTTAAAAAGTATGGTCACTAAAAATTCACTAAAAAATCCACACCTGTAATGTGGATTTTTTAGTGAATTTTTTAAGTGGCCTAAGGGACCTATTATCATCGGTAGGTACCTATTTTACGCAAGTTTAGGTACCTATATTAACAGGGAATTTAATGCCTCCAAAGATTTTTCTTATGTACAGAATAAGAATAACTTTATTGCTTTCATGTTGGCATACAGGTGGTCTTACAAAATTAACAGTACAACATGAGACCCTGTAAGGGTATTGCAACTCTTAAAATCGAAAACTTATAACTATAGTAATAAACCTAGGTAATCGTAGTTAACAAAAGTATTTAATCTAAAAATAATGTGCCTAGGTAACACACTTTATATAATATAAATCTCTAAATTTCAGTCTGAATACTATTTATAATATTAATTAATGTGAAAGAATTCTTGTAACTGTTACATGCTAGGTATTTTTTTAAGCCGTCTACAAATTTTGTGTATTTCAGCTCTTCGCTAATTTCTTTAGGGAGATTATTATATGTAGGGGAGACCGGGGACAATTGAAACAATTTGACTTTAACCACCTGTAACTGTTATATTTTTATGAGTAGAAAGATGAACGCCCAAAATATTTCAAGGTTGGTTATCTGGTTCCTAAATAAAATGTATTTGGTTGGTCTATAATCCACAGTTTTTTGACAATAATGTAATAAAGAGAATAGGGCAGAATGGTTCAATTGACCTCACATGACTGTCAATTGAAACACTATGTGTGGTCAATTGAAACACTCTAATATCTTCGGCACAATGAAAGTACTTATATCTTTTTTAATCTTTTTCATCACTACCACGGCATACAATGAGCTCATCAAAAGTTCGCAAGCATAACATAAACAGTTCTCAATATGAGCAACTGAACATCTCGATAAAAAAAACGAGTGTAAAAAAAAAGTATATGACTTTAGTTTTCTTTGTTACTGCTCCCTTGTACATTTTGATTAACCAAAGCACTTTTAATGCAATTATAAGATATAACGATATAGAATTGCAGAAAACATGCATAATCATGTTTCATACAAAAGTGCTTGTTTCAACTATAACAATGTTTCAATCATAACCATTCCTCGTAAGTACCTTCCCTGTGACAAAGAGTGTTGCAAACTTCGGGATGTAAAATTAAATTATAGACGCAATAAATAAATCAGTTTAAATTGTTTTACTAAACAGAACATTTGCGATATGCCAAATTATATTTAAAAAAATGTGTGATGTGAATGTGTGATTCTTTCTGATATAGGTATATTTTATATACGGGTCAAACTGAGAACCTCCTTTTATAGACGTCGGTTATAAACAAATGTTCATAAAATCACGTATAAAAAAAACAATGAAAACCATTTCCATGATCTATAAATAAGGTCAAAAACTACACAAATAATAGTGAACATTAACATAACCTCCGTATATTCTCAAGTCGGTTACTTTTGGGGACGATTAAAACGCGAGGACGATTGAAACGTTTCAATCGTCCACAAGCAAGTTGTTTCTTCCGTCCCCACACGATGTTTTTAACTTCAAGTTCAAATATTACATATAAAAAAGACTCCAACGCTGATCAAAAGCCATTAGAAACATTCCTTTATTCCTAAATACAGGGTGTTTGCTCCATCGTTTGCCAAATTAAAACGGCAGGTAGGGTGGGTCATTAGCTATCTTTTACGGCCTCCAAAAAAAAATTTTATCCACTGGTTTTTTTTTTTGTATTCTTTTAAAATAATTTTGAAATTTTCTATATGTTTACGCGTTTCAACTCGCATAAAAAAAAACAAGGAAGTGGTAGAGCCAATTTTTTTGTTTTATTTTAATGTGTAGTGTTGTACGGCTCCATCAAAGTCAAATTTATTGGCAAGTAACGTCTACTTATTTTTTTATGAACCCTCAAAAAAAAATTAAGATTCAAGAATTTCGTCTTGGGTAACTTTGATTAGCAATTAAAAAAAAAACTAAAAATGGAAATGTTCTTAAAATTCTTTTAAAAAGTTCCTTAGTCTGTCCTCTTTCTAATGATGTGCAATTATGGCAAAAAACCTTCAACCAACTTTATGAATTTGCCAATTTTGTGTAAGGGACGCACTAGGCTCGTAACCGGCAAGCGATAAAAAACATACTTTCGCTAAATACGAGTAGTAGATAAGGAAGACTTGCAGATTGACGATTATCATACGAACGCACGCGTAGCATCTGAAAGGCTACCGCGAAACGAAAACGAATTTCGTTCGCTATCTCCCTCTCTGTCGCTCGAAGTTGCAAGTGCGACAGAGAGGGAGATACATCTGGGTTTGTAACCAAATTTCCTCTTTAATAACGACGAATGTGGGATAAATCTTTATGAATTTCTGAAATCATTATCCAGATTCCTGTTTGCAGGAAAACCTTTTTTTTCTGAATCACGATTGGCCTGTGGGCACAACAGCTAGTAATTGACACAACTCATTAAGAAAACGCAATGCCGCGAATTCAATCACTCTTCTAATCTAAAAAAGTTCTTTGGTTTTGTTACTGTTTCTGTTAATCTTGTTATTGTTTTGTTTTGGTTATTTGATAATGGCTACATTCACGAATGACGAATATGCGGACATTTTGAAGGCATACGGAAAAGCTAATGGTGTTGGACGAACTGCGCAAAGAATGTACCAGGAAAGATTCCCTAATAGACGCTCACCAACCCGCAACACGTTTCAAAACACTTACCGACGCTTACGCGAAACTGGGAATTTGAACATCAATGAAGTAAAGTAAGTAACCATAAGTACGATTAACAGAAACAGTAACAAATCTAAAAAACTTTTTGAGATTAGAAGAGTGAAAATTCGCGGCGTTGCGTTTTTTTAAATGAGTTGTGTCAATTAGTAGCTGTTGTGGCCAATCGTGATTCAGAAAAAAAATTTTTTTTTTAAATAAGAATCTGGATAATGATTTCAGTAATTCATAAAGATTTATCCCACATTCGTCCTTATTAAAGAGGAAATTTGGTTACAAACCCAGATGTATCTCCCTCTCTGTCGCACTTGCAACTTCGAGCGACACAGAGGGAGATAGCGAACGAAATTCGTTTTCGTTTCGCGGTAGCCTTTCAAATGCTACGCGTGTGGTCGTATGATAGTCGTCAATCTGCAAGTCTTGCTTACCTTAAATATGTTTTTTATCGCTTGGCGGTTACGAGCCTTGTGTGTCCCTTACACAAAATTGCCAAATTAATAAAGTTGGTTGAAGGTTTTTTGCCATAATTGCACATCATTAGAAAGAGGACAGAATAAGGAACTTTTTAAAAGAATTTTAAGAACATTGCCATTTTTAGTTTTTTTTAAATTGCTAATCAAAGTTACCCAAGACGAAATTCTTGAATCTTATTTTTTTTTTGAGGGTTCATAAAAAAATAAGTAGACGTTACTTGCCAATAAATTTGACTTTGATGGAGCCGCACAACACTACACATTAAAATAAAACAAAAAAATTGCCTCTACCACTTCCTTGTTTTTTTTTATGCGAGTTGAAACGCGTAAACATATAGAAAATTTCAAAATTATTTTAAAAGAATACAAAAAAAAACCAGTGGATAAAATTTTTTTTTGGAGGCCGTAAAAGATAGCTAATGACCCACCCTACCTGCCGTTTTAATTTGGCAAACGATGGAGCAAACACCCTGTATAATACCAAAATAATTTGATCTGTCAAAATACAAAAGGAACAAAGTTATAAACAAATATACGACAGCACAAATACTCAGTTTTTACCGCGAAAAATTGATTTGGCTCGTTTACACTCCCATCGCGCACCGTCGCTCGACCGCTACTGGCCAAGGATTCAAACGTGGCAGAATGCGTGTTCTGAGTGTTGCTTCAGGCGCGTAGGTATTATAGTTTTCGAGAAATTTGACTTGTTTCAATCATGACGTGTTTCTATTGTCCCCAGTCTCCCCTACCTACTTAGGTAGGCACGGGACCTGTTTTTATTGAGTAGTATTAAAACAACAACTATGTACAGCCTATTATCGAACGTGACGCTTTACATGTAGGTCGTCCGTATTCCGGGAATTATATTATTTATCTAGGTATTTATGATTCATTGATATCCAGGACTAGCAAATATGAATTAGGTACAATTAAACAGGTCAACTATTAATAATCTATAATTTACCTAATTACCGTGTTATTATCAATCTATATTCGTTTTCAAAATATTGGTCTATCTTGATACATTTTGGTGTAGACTATAAGAGCTTGTTCACACCAACCCATACTGTTGGTGTCAGATCCCACAACGATACTTTTTGTTTGGAGCATGCTCCGATATTGGACTGCGCGGTGTGAACAGTAGATACATTACTTACCTAGGGCGTTAAAAGAACGATTGTCTAAGATCGCAGGTATTTGACGCACGAGTAGTAGAGTTATGTAAGGCGTTTCCATTATGCAACGACACTTAAGTTTGAAAAAAATACTATTTGTGACTACTTAATTTTCGTTGGCGTATAAAACGAGAACACGATGGACTCATTTCAGACGTAGTAAGTTCTTTTTTTAATTCATCCATAATAGGTTAACTCAAAAATATACTTAACTACCTACTTTAACTAGTTTATCTTTTGTTAGTTACAGATATGCCGTCGCGTCAACTCCGTCTAAGTACCTACTAGGTAGTCTAAAACTCCATTGAGTTTGAAGACATTTCTTCAGCCTGAAACACGCTGGCGTGGCCTGTGCCCATGGGGCCTTCAATACTATAATTTTGACAGCGATCGTCAATGTCTGTAACGTCATAGGAGTTGACGGACCAACATAACCTACTAACTCGTGGAACGTGGGAAGCCAGTCCTGTCAAGCTGGTCTACGTTGACAGACATTCACCCCCTGTCCGCCAAGATCGGCATCTACAAGTGCTACATCAGGTCACGGCTCACCTATGCAGCCCCCGCGTGGTACCTACGCGCTGGTGGGAGAGTGCAAAAGACAGCGACTCCGCGCTCAACAGTCGCTGGCGCTCCGCACCGCAGCCGACGCGCACCTCTACGTCAGCAATAAAGTGCTCCACCGTGACCTGAAAGTCGAACATCTGGACGACTTCATCACCAGACTGGCCAGGGCTATGTTCGAGCGGGCAGACGGCTCGCGCCTGACGCACCTGCAGGACATAGCCCCCTACCACTCCAGGCCGCCCGACAAGAGGGCTAGAGCTACCGCGGGACTTGATCCGCCCGGATCCGGCCGCCACCCCCTGATCTGACGCAAGGATGTTTCTGCAGTGCCGTCGGCTCGTAGGTCGCTCGCTGGGCCTCTCCTAAGGGAGTCCCACCCGGCAGGGCTTGACCTCGCCGACGGACGAAGCAGATGACCCCACCGGACCTGACGGGCGTTACGCCCACCCCAGCCACCCGTCCGCTGTATCGGACGGCGCCCGATCCCGCCAGAAGCGGCACAGCCGCAACAGGCTTCCCGAGCCCCCTACGGGGTTCGAGGGAAAACCACGGTCGACAGACATTCAGATGTAAGTACTCTATTATTCGAAGGATATGGCCGCTCACAGACTGGCGCAGCCTGCGGTGGCGGTCAATTCGCCGCGCCATTCCGTGGGAGTGTACCTACCTAATTATCTGCGACGAGCGACCGCATTGGAGTGGCCATGTTATATTTGCGGACGTGATACGGCCCATGTTGCTATGTAACTCGCCGGAGATTTGATAAACGGTTGTTGTCAGAATAATTCGAGTGCTAGCGAAGGGGGTGCATATTGAATCTTAAAGGAATCTATAAGAGTTCTTATTAGGACTAGAGTTGGAAGGAAGGAAGGACATTTCGATATGTCCATTTTTATAGGGTTCCGGGACTAACTAAAATCGATCTCTAATAAAACGGTTTATGAATAGAGTGCAGAGCGCTAGGGTAGATTGCATCTAAGGGATAACGGAATGAAAGCTGTATGTATGGAGTGGTTGGCGGTTCGGCTACCGAGCGGATTCTGTTCCTAACTTGCGTCATGGGCAGACATCGTCAATTTTGTAGGTAGTGTTTATTAACGGAATTAGTGTAGACGTTGCTGTTGTCCACGTTAATCCCCTAGCCTGATCCCCCAGGGGAAAAAAACGGTTAGGTTGTTAGGTGAACTGCGACCCTACAGCGAGCGAAGCGAGCGTGACGCGGTAGCTTCCGGCGAAGCGCCATAACCGACCATTATAATTTTTTCCTAGTTGAATATACAATAATTGCCGCTCATTCCCCTGGGTGATCGAGGTCAGGTGATTAACGTTGATAACGTGAAACATTTTAACCGTAATACTTAATTAAAATTAGCGTAAATATTAACTTTAATTAACAGTTTTGAATATTGTCTCTACTAACTCCGTTAATACAACCATGCTGCACCGAAAATGCTACATAAACGATAACTGGTCATGTGACGCACACGTAGAGATAAACACCCATCAGTGTATAAGGGACTACCTAATGTGGATTGATGGGATATGCATCTGATCAAAATGTACATACTAGGTATTGCCTAGAAAGGCTAGAAACTATTGTATAAGACAAGTGGGCACCGCGTCCCGGCAGACGGCGAGCACAAGCTGCACAAGTGGTTACGCACTACGCAGGATAACATGCTTAAAATGGTTCTAAGTACATTAACTTAATTTATTCTCTAGACGCAATCTTATAAGCAGTGCGGTTGGTAATTTCTGTATTAATACGTATTTTGGTCATGTTTTACGTGACGTTTTGGTACATTTGAGCCTTGATTGACCTGCCTAACTTAACCATAGAATCTACCGTGCTAGCTGAGCTGCTGATAGTATAGGTAGGTACCAACCTCGATAAGCGGCTAAGATGTTGATATACATTAGTTTATTCGGAAGCGTCAGAAACATAGCAACAGAGATATAATAAAACATACTTTAAAATTGGTTTATGGGTTGATTGCACAGATTTGTATTTGTATTGCATGTATGTCATAAAAAATAAGATCACAATCGGTTCAATTTATAAACAACAACAACAACATTTAGAAAATATAGTCGGGTACTAATAGCGCACAATAGTACTAGGCGCGCATAGAACCGAAGCGAAGGTCCGTAGTTCATTGACTCTTAGACTATGTTACGTAAACTCATTGGGCAAAACTGGTAACTATGCGTGTTGCGATACCTATACTACTATGAAGCCCTAGTACAAATATGAGCAAATTATAAATGTATAAATGTTTATTCACATTTGATTTTACCCAATGTGGACAGCCACCCCACGCAATGTTTTAGTTCGAATATGCGCATACCGGGTTTTAGGCATGGTGTTTGGGTACCTAGGTCCTAGTGCAAGGAGCTCGCATTCTAATTCGTAATACAAAGTGACTCAGCCACACCACATGTGCGCGTAGATGTATGTCGGACATAAAGCGTTCGTCCCTCTCACTCTTACAAACGTTTACGAGTAAGCGACAAAATGCATTAGTCCAGTATCAGTAGTAGCATGTATTTATATCTATAAGAGTCCAACCTTTTGCTTGTTTCATACTGAATACTGCGATGCATCGCATGATCGCACTGATGTGCACTAGCAGTGGTAGATTGTAGTTTTTTTTGTCCTTTAGAAGATGCCCAATAATTAATAAAAATGAAATGTTAGCGGATCATGTACCTTGTTTACCTATACATATACCCGTACTTGTTTATTCTCTCACCTTCTGCGACCAAGGCTGGCAAAATGTTCAATAATAATGTATCGGACCGTCCCTACTTAACATATAGCATGTTCGGAAGCCAAAGTTAATTAGGTGTACGGACCCAAAATGACCTTTATTAACCCTGAAAGTATTTGTACTGTATTAAAAGCTGGTATGACCGATGGCCGTTGGGTCGGAAAGGGTTTCGAGTGGCGACCACCACGTAGGTATCGGAAGGCACGGCGTGGGTAGACAAGGAGGACTGACGACCTGGTAAAGGTTGCTGGAGTCCGCTGGATGCGGGTGGCGCAGGACCGGTCGCTTTGGCACTCTTTGGGGGAGGCCTATGTCCAGCAGTGGACGTCTTTCGGCTGATATGATGATGATGATGATGAGAAGCTGGTATTACATCCTAGGGAAGCCTGAGATATGTTGAGACTGGTTTTTATAAAGGGTGACATTTTAATCAGTGTCCAAATTCAAGTATAAGAATCTTCAGCAAAATTATAAAATACGTTTTTTTTGTTTCATATCATTCAGTACTTACAAAAAAAATTAGTAATTGCTGCTTAAAGTAATTCCAAAAAAACCTTACCGCGCGGGCACCTCAGCGGGTAGTAAGGTTTGCGCGCGGTACGCCTCCCCTCCCTCGGCCCCGCCCCGCTCCGCACGGTACTGAATGCCCAGTAACCACGCAGTACGGATCGGCAGTCGGGTAGCCCCGTAGTGGCGCCTACCCACAGGCCACAGGCCAGCCAGGATCAGCCGACACAGCCTCCGGGCTTCGGCGAAGAGAACCGGTCCGAAAAAAAAACGCAGTACGGATAATTCTTTTGGGATAGTCAAATTATAAATTTAAAAATACCTACCAGTTATTTTCAAAAATGGAGTCTATATGGGTTGTTGGGTTGGCTGAATACGGCTTTCTGCCAGTTTAAAGTTTAAGGATCCTCTACAGAATGAGCCATTAGGCCCACCGTACAGGACGCAACTATAGGTATGCGGTAGACGGAGAAAGAAATACATCCATCGTCTCATAACTGCGTCCCTGTCATGATACTCATGATGTACCATTATGGGGAAGGGGAGCCTTTAGGCTTAGGTAACCTATTTGGATATTTTGGATGTACTTGGAATCTGATAAGGCTTAGGTTAGGCAAGAAAATGTTGTAATTTCTTGGGTGTAGGGGAGTTATACAGAGGCGTAGGTTAGCTTCTTTTCTGTAGACATAGCAAGATTTGCAAGTAAGGGCAATTTAGAGCCAAATTTTAGGTAGTTTTTTTCTTTTTTTTAACTCTAAATCCCCTCCTCTCCTCCTCCTCCTCCTCTCTAATTGTAATTAAAACATTTTAACATAAGTACATAATATTAGATGAAATATATGTTAAGTATAGTATTAACAAAATAGCTCTCTGCATATTATATTTATTTATTAGGCACACAAAACAGATAGGTAACATTCATTACATAGATTGTACAAGAGAAATCTGGGGATCTGGTTAGGAATGGCATCCAAAACATGTCGCACCCTTAGAACGGAACCGACCTAATCCAAAAACACATTTTTTTTTTGGGAAAATGCAAGTAAAGATGTTAAGGCGCCGTAGGTTCATGGTCTTCTCTCCCTCTCACTGAGAATAAGCGTGACCGAGATGGAAGTGCGTGCTCGGAAGCGCGGAAATCATGTTTTTTTAATTTTAATTTTTTGGCCGTTTCAATAAATAAAAAAGTAAACACTGATTTCCCTCAAACATGATATTGCCGATTTTTAGAAGCCATTCTAATATTTTTATCTTTTGTTCGTAATTTGTAACAAATATTTTAAGTGTATTTTAGACCCTTTTAGACCTATGTTCGTGATTTTTTTCTATCGAGCGAAAAATGCTAAATCATGTTTCTAAACACTGATTTCCCTGCAGAAAAGCCTCAACATTACTATTCGTATTTTTTTTAAACCATATTATTATAAACAGACGCATTATATTGTTTCAAAAACACTGTTCGCTTAACTTCGCTGAACCTACGGCGCCTTAAGTCGCAATAGGTCGTTTAGAGTCGATCTATGTATGTACTCGTTACTCAATTTGACTTTTTTTAGTTAGGTCAGTTCCGTTCTAAAGGTGCGATGTATGCACAGCATGATTACAAGTAACATCGAAGCGCAAACTATCCTAAAACCTAATTTGTCATCATCATCGTCCTAGCCGTATCTACATGTAGGTACGTCGCACTCCTGGCCCCGTATCATGGTCGGCCTTATCACGCGATAAGTGACAAGATAGAGCGTCAGTCTCGTTCTATCGAATGGTGCCAGTCACTGACTGACGCTCTATCTTGTCACTTATCGCGTGATAAGGCCGACCATGATACGGGGCCTGGGCATAGACCTCTCATAAATAGGGGTGTAGACTTAAAATGTATTACTAAGAGGAAACACAACGGCCGTTTTTCCATAGAAACGTAATCCCCTGTTTTCTCCCTGGATGATGGCAGTAGAGCAATATTTTTTTTACCATAAATCTATGGCTGCTATTGACATGTTCCTATGTTTTCCTTTTTTCATAAATTTATTCTTAAGAGACATCAACCTTCAAAAACCTAAAAAAATGGCAGAATTTCCGCTGTGTTCAAACAATCCAGTGTTCCAAAGGAGAACATAGGTAGGTACACAGCCGAAGCCTTTCTTTGATTTTTAGTAAAAAAAATAGTTAAATAGGTCAAGTTTTGGAGAAGAAACCAGGGGACTACGAAACGTTGATTTTATGTTCTTTTAATAGGTATTTTCCGTCCAAGCTGCAGTTGTCTCTATCGCGCTCTGCGGGGGGAGGCTCGAGGTTGGCACGACAGCAATACCTTTTAAAAATACCAATTTCTCAATTATCTCGACCTTTTTGTTTCCTCTTAAGTATTTCAAAAGAAAGAAGGCAAAAATATGCCTAATGACGAAAATCCCATTCAATATTTAAAAATTACGAAGCTACAATGCAACCGTTAGAGTTGCTTGTTAATAGAGAGAGAAATACTAGCAGATCGGGACGTCACGAGCCTCGAGCGTCATAGTAAATGACAATCGTTTCATATGAAGGTGCGTTTTGCAGAAAAGGGGAAGAACATACACCCTCTTAAAACATTTGACATTATTGATTAGGTATTTTATTTCGTGTCTACACCCCTATCAACTCATAAACGTTATTTCATTACGTGCACGTGAAATGAATATACAACGTGTCCCAAAACTCAACGATAAGCCGGCACCAGAGGATGGAGCTGCTTATGATTAGTCGAGAAAAAATAAGGAAAAAAATATATCTCAATTATTTTAGAAATTACAGAAAAAATAAGAAATTCATCGAAAATCGAAAATATTCAAATATTATTACAGTTTTTTTTTTTGTTTTTGGAAACTTAAGTAGCCCTGCTATCTAACACAGTTCTTAAAAATACCATAAACATGTAGTTTTTACACAAAAAATAATCAAAATTCATTTTGTCCCTACAATTTTGAAAGATTTTTTCTTACTGTCCACTTTCAATCATTATGGTGTAAAAAAATAGTATTGACACCACTATGGCAATTATTTTCGAAAGATTTTTTTTTTTTTTTTTGAGATATATTTTTTTCCTTATTTTTTCTCGACTAATCATAAGCAGCTCCATCCTCTGGTGCCGGCTTATCGTTGAGTTTTGGGACACGTTGTATGTATATATATATATTTTTTTTTTTTGCGATATCATTGACGTGCATTGTAACATGCCGTTACGATGTACGTGCACGTTAATACGAATTATCTAGGTCCTTAATTAGTACGTAGCGTAGGTACTTAAGTAAATAAGGAAAACCGACAGTAAACAAGTACTTATTAATAGCTATATTTCTTATTGTTAAGTCGTTAACCCAAATCGAGTAGATCACGATTATACAACTTGAACTGGCGTACGTGGACCGACGAACGTAGATGAGATTTAGGCAAATATATCACCTAGTAAATAGCTATTGTGGGTATTACCTTCTCGTAAACATTCGTTCACGAACTAAGGTTATCCAAAATAAAAATAGTGGCTTTAAGTAAAGATCAAAAGTTCTTAGCCGTTTTAATTAAAAAGAGAGCTACGTACATATCATACTTCCAACAACAAAAACACAAGCACATGTTGTTTTACAAACTTATTTTGCGCATCTCAATAAATTCGAAACCCTTTTATCCCTTGTATTAAATGCCAGATTATATTAACTTCTGAAATAACCAAGAGCATCAAGTTACCGGTTGAAAACAAACCTTGCCCCCCACTCCGGACGAATAAAACCAAACGGCCGTTCCCATTGCAAGCAGTACCCGTATAACTCTACGCGTGTGCGTGCTGTTTAAAAGGTTAATCTGTTGAACGACTTTTACTTTTAAAAACTATATGTGTGCATAGATACGTGGCGTGGTTTTTTAAAAATGGCGACCTCTTTAGTGAGATTTGGACTAAGGTCTGCAGTTTCGAACTTGGAGAGAAGCGCAGCTATTATATCAAGCGCCAGTGCCCAAAATCAATTGAAGGTACGTCCGTTTTAACTATTTTTTGTTGTGTAAAGTCATTGACCATGTTCGAAAGATGTAGCATTGTTGGCCGCCAACGCTTTGCTTCGGAGCGGATTCAAACAGGGAATTTTACTTGACTTGAAGTTTCACCGACTATGACATTTGAGTGAACAGGTTTTTTAGGGTTTCATTTTTGTAAAACCAATAGAGGAAGCACTGATAATGATTCTAAGATACTTCACTGGTGAATTGTGACTTGTGATCAGGGTTGGGCAGTATTTCAATTACATGTATTTGAAATACGTATTTGAAATACAAATACGTATTTTGTATTTGTATTTCAACTACAGGTTGGAGAAGTATTTTGTATTTGGTATTTGAAATACCGCACTCACATGTATTCAGTATTTCGTATTTCAAATACTTTAAGTTATAAAATACATTTCGCAAAATACATGTTATTTAATTCTATAACCGTATAATGAAACGTTTTTAATATAGTTTGAGGCTTAGGTAGGGCACTGTGCTGTGGCAACACTTTACTGCAAGTGTCAACGTCAAACGTCAGGTGCCAATTTATGAATTTAGTTCGTTACGCGGTTTTTTATTACGTAGCATAACCCAAACTCAACGGAGTTACGTCAGTTAAGTACTGAATTCCCATGGTCACCTTCTGTCTCCATCATCAAATCAGCTGTACTGTAGGGTATCTGGTACCGTACCATAATATTGAATTGTCATCCAAACTATACTTATACCCAAAATTTCAGCTCAATCGGTCACCGGGAAGTGGGTCAAATTAAACTTGCAAGATTTGATTACATACATACATACATACTAACAGGGCAAGTTAAATAAAAGCTTGAAAAAATTTGCAAAAGCTGTTGTGAAAAAAAAAACGTGTAAAAACTGTTGTGAAATAAGTATTTTGTATTTCGTATTTGAAATACATTATTATGAATACTGTATTTTGTATTTCAAATACCTGCCACCAAAGTAGTTTCTAGTTTGTATTTCAAATACATTTTTAAATGTATTTTGTAATTTGTATTTCAAATACAATGAAGCCAGTATTTTGCCCAACCCTGCTTGTGATCGAGGCGCCATTCCCTAAGCTTTCCACACACGCAATCCGCTTTTTGGCATTTCTACTCAAACATGATTTAAATGCAAATGAATCGATCGAAACCGCAGTCAATATTTATCGAGATATCATGAAATCGGCAATATTGTTGACCATTTCGCGTTGTGTTTTTTAGACTTACTTATAAGGGTATAAATAAGTCTATGTGCATTAAACAAAACTATCTATAGGCTGATACAATGACACTTACTGAAAGGCTTATTATTATTACTTAAATCGATTTTAATAGTAGGTATAAGCTAAGCTATTATTTAAATATATTCCACAGTTATCTAGTTACCAAAGCGATGTTACTATCATTCGTTTAAACTATAAATAACGAGATATAGTTATCTAGTAACAAAAGTGACTGTATATTATATGATCACATGGTAGGTATAATACTATCATTAACATTTACAAACTCGATGTAGCATAATACAGTTTCGTATTGATCTTGCGATCTCAAATTAGGGTCATTGTGTCGGTTAAGCGACCAGCTTCAGTTAGCGGCCACCTAAAGGACACGGTTTCTTGAATTAAAGATAGTTAATATTCTGTGGACCCTTAACCAACGCGGAGCCGTATGTATTTTTTTTATAAGTAAATAATATTTATTATTAGTGGCTATGTAAATAATACCTAATCTTTTTTTAATACGTGTGTACAATGTTGACATGTATTTTTTTATTGTAAATAAAGTATGAGTATAGTAGTTACGTGTTAGTTATACTATGAAAATATAGCTTCATTCAGGTCAGCCATTCATGTAAGTGGTCGCAAACCGGTACATTGACCCTATGATAGGGACCCGATTCAATATTCAAAATATGCCATGTCCCTGTCCCCGTTATGTCTGGATATCATATGTTAGAAATATGAAATAAAAGCGATATGCCAGGATGGACAACATCAATTGAGAAAGATGGAATTGTTAGCTAACATATTAGCTACATAACATAATGCGCACGATGTTATAACTCAGTGATAAACGTAGGTTGAGTTAGGTTATGGTGGTTATGGTCTAACTAGATTATGTAGGTAGCTATTTCTATTCACACCGTAAAATTACCTATTTTACACGTCAACATTTATTAGAATGAATTATGAGTAGGTACCAAATGCATTACGTGAATTATGCATCTGAAAATCGCAGTCCACTTGAATTTAGCCAGTACCAGTATCTATACTTCTCCTGTCACAGTTATACTTACTAGGACATCCCATCATTTGTATATTTTACCTATTTTGTTTCAACGGAAATATACAATGTTTAATTTTTCAAGTTCATTTTTTTTTCCTACATTAATTTAATGTAGTAGGTAGGTACCTAAATAACTAAGTTTGTAGCAAATAGTAAGTACTTTGCTTTTAGTTAGTTAAGTAGGTAACTAATATATACTAGGCAGGAAGAATCCCAAATAAAATAAAATAAATCATAATAAATAGTAGCATAATCGCGTGTAAAATCATGCATCCTCCTCGTACCGTCAACGAGCAGGCGTGTTCACTTCACGCCGTTACATTAATATTTAATATTTTCGAAAATAAAAGAAGAGTTTCTCTTTTGCGCATATTTTTACTTTTTACCCTAACTAGGTACATTTTCTTAATCTTTGGGACGTACCTATGATTCAGATTAAAAAAGAGACACTTAACTTGCCAAAATAAAGAGGTGAAATATTACATCATCTATCGTAAATAAATAACCCTCACAACAATTCACACTTCAAATAAAATAAATATTGAGACACAAACTAACTGATAACCTGACCCCATATCGGTCCCCTATCATGTCGACTTAAACGCAGAGGCCATTCTCGCCCTTAAACTTTGACACAGAAGATTTATATTAGCTTGATGAGAACACCGGAGATTATGCGATTTGGGCTACTCGTGAATTGTCCAATTGTATGCTAATTATGAATGTTTACGTAAAATTTACAGCATATTGACATTAAGAGTTGGTGATTTGACTTTTAAAACACCTTATACTGGATGTCAGTATACTCGTAAGTAAGAACAATGGCAATTTTAAGGTATTTACTTGAGCTTGAGTCCCACATAAGTTCCAAGTACTCATAGATGTATTACTAACCTTCTAATTCAATTAATTGGCATTATAGTCAAATCGTATTTAAAAAAAATCTTTGCTCTAGCTGAAATAAGTTGAAGCGTCATTTTTTCCAAATATTATTGCAGGTTTTGTTAATGTAAGAAAAAAAATATTTTTAATGTCGTGTACTACCTTATTTAGCAATCGATATTTAGATCACAAAAAAATCTCGTACTGTCATTGTCCATTTGGTCAATTCATATATACATTGACTCCAAAATGAGTTAAGTCTTATGCAATTCGACATGACTGTGTTTGTATCACATCACAAGTAAATTGACTCAAATGCGCGTCGATGTCGCGCTTAATAAGCGCAGTCTACATGGGTATTTAGTACTTTATCTCCATAATACAAGTAACTTACATAATAAGTCGGCTTGGAAAGACAACTCGCGAAACGTGTCGTGGCCGCTATCTTACTTCGACGAGTCATTATTAACAAAAAAACGGCCTTGATTCTTCCATAGTTGAACAGTTTCTCTAAAATAGAACAGGAAACGGAAACGGAATATTACGCAATTTTCTTTTTTTGGGACATATGTTTAACTCGCGAATAGGTAACCTGCATCACAAAAAAAACCAAGCATATTTTAGTACTTACTTGATTTTTTTGCGACGAGGTAAAATTATATTAAAGGTAGAAATATAATATACTCGTAGGGTCATATCGCCGGTTAGCGACCACCAAATTTTGTGTGCCGGTTAGCGACCACTTATGTGAGTTGGCGAACAATTTCTGAAAGGATATTTTCTTGTTCTTTTAGTAGATTACTGTTATGTGGTTTGGCAGATAAGTTTAACTTTACATTAACCCATAAACGGGCCCCATCAATTGACATGGCTGACACAGGGATCAATTGCAGCCGTGGAATATACGGTGCAAAGGATATTAGCAAAGCAAGTTTTTTTTAAATCAATGCCATTTATTTTGAACCCTATTGAAATGTCAGTAATTCCGTTAACAACACTACGCTGCACCAAAAATGCTGCAAAGGTTACGATCACTGCACGTGAAACGTTAGGTACCTATAGGAATTAAGGATAGGTTTGAGGGCACCGGTGTAATTACAGGATTAAACGAACTTACCTGAAGTGAAGTTCTATCCTGATTATATGAATTAATTAGTCCGAGGTATTATTTGTAGTACTCGCTTCTCGTAGCCTTATGACGCGATCTTCAAAGCCTATATAAAAAAAATAAAAACACATCTGGCAACATTATTGCCAGGGAGGGAGGGAGCTTCCTACCTCGGACTAATTAATTCATATAATCAGGATAGAACTTCACTTCAGGTAAGTTCGTTTAATCCTGTAATTATATTCTTAATTAGTCCGAGGTATTATTTGTAGATGTTTAGAGGACATCAATAGACATTATATTATTATTTAAAACAATATATATTTTCTTCTGAAAAGTACAAATCTAGATAATTATTCTTACTGTATTAGTAACAATTAACTAAGAGTATTAAGTTTTAGTACTAACTTAGTACAACAATTTTTAAACAAGAAATAAAAAATCAGCTTGGTAACATCTTACAGATCACTACACCTCAATATTAATAATTGTAGGTACTTATAATACTCTATGAGATCAGCTCTCTTAACTGTTCAGTAATTTACCAGATTAAGAGTTTAAACTATAATCAACTTTTAACAATTAACATATCAACTTAATGACTTCAACAATTAATCTTCTTTTATTCTTCAATGTAATCTTAATTATGATATCTCCATAATATTTATCTTTGATCAACGGAACCACAGCTCCGGTCTGTACTTTATACAGGAAACATTGGTCAACAAACATAATAAAATAACATTTTAATCTCCTAAAACTGCTCGGGCAAATTGTACTTGATCACTATTATTATTAGCTAAAGGCCTATTATAATGATTAGCGAATGTGGAAGACCTCGTGGACCAGCCTACCGCCTTCATAATACTATCGACGGTGAGGCCTTCTCTAAGAGCTCTAGATGACGAAGCGTGTCTGGTAGAGTGTGCTGAGAATCTAGACATATCAATTCCACTATCCTTCATAGTCTGTCTGAGCCACCTACTAATAGTTTGGGTAGAGGCTTCTTTGATAGGCCTTTTTAAAGTTAGAAAAAGATTTGTGAGTAAAATGTTCTCTTGCCGGAATGTTTGAGTTATTTCTAGATATTTAATTAGAGTCTTAGCTGGGCATATCTCCGGCTTATTGTTCAAATAAGGTATGATTAATTTGGGTGAAGGTCTTCTAGGTCCTGAGGTCTTTAATAGGTCCGTAATAATAATTGTAATACCTACAGGGGTAATTTCTATATTTTTGGTTTTAATGTGAAAAAGAGTTTGTACTCTTTGCCCCGTTGCCAAGATAAGCAACATAGCCGTCTTTTTAGTGATTAAATGTAATTGTGAATCATCTATGGGATGTAAATTTCCTAAATATGTTAACACTAATTCTGGGTTCCAAATATTATCATATTTGGGTCTTGTGGGACGCAACCTATAGAATCCTTTGAACAAACGTTTAACTCGTTCATCTGTACCTATGCGGCTGCCAATTATCAGGGATAGTGCTGATCGATGGCAGTTGAGAGATTGATAAGAATAACCTTTTTCAAAGCAATCTGTCAAGTATGATATAACGATGGGGATTGATGCATTATATCAATATTATGACATTTGCTTTATATCCACCATTGGCGTAAACAGCTATTGTATTGTTTTATTGAATTATTTGATAGAGAGGCAATCATTATATTTACTGAACGATCGGAAATTAATCTTCTTTTAAACGCTTCCCTGATAATATGCACGCCGCCAGGGTAAGTTGAGCCCGAAGTGGGTGCAGTGTTCTGAAAGGAGACACAAGGAGATTTTCAGAAGGTCCAAAATGTAATATCTCAGATACCACCATTGATTTTAAAAGTGGATACCAAACTTGTGATGGCCATAGCGGAAATACTAAGATTCCTGTAGCCTTTTCAGATTGAATTTTATGGATTACCTTTAGTAATATTCCAAAGGGTGGGAAGGCATAAAAGAAGGAAGAATTCCATCTTATCGTAAAAGCATCAATGTTCCAGGCAAATGGGTCCCTGTGCCATGATATATATTTATTGCATTTATGATTCGTTCGTGATGCAAACAAATCCAATTCGGGGGTGCCAAAATATTCAGTAATTGAATTAAAAACACTCTGTGAGAGTTCCCACTCAGTATCGATGTTAAAGTTACGAGACTGAAAATCTGCCTCTATATTTTCTTTCGATTTTATGTAAGATGCAAAAATCCAAAGATTTCTAGCCTCGCACCATTTCCATATCTTCCTGGCGATGTCGTTAAGTAAGGGGTATTGTACCCCTCCCATACGATTAATATAGGCTATAGCCGTTGTGATATCTATTCTAAGGAGTATTTCTTTGTCTTGGTGTTTATTTGCAAAACATCTTAAGGCAAAAAACGCTGCCAGTACTTCTAGATAATTAATATGCTGACCTCTCTCCCATTCGGTCCAGTTACCCTGTGTACTTTTGCCATTACAATAGGTTCCCCAACCTACCAGGGACGCATGAGAGAATATTTCTAAAGTAAAATTGTATTGTTTGATGCGGCTACTTTTTGTCAAAATATTATTTTTCCACCACATCAAATCTTCCTGAACTTGTTTATTAATATTCATATCTTTTTCAAAATTGTCATTATGATATTCCAGTGCTAAGAACTTTTCTCGTTCTAGCTGTTTTGTGTATACAAATCCGTAAGGGATTGCTATGCTAACTGATACTAAGTTTCCTAATAGTCTAGCAAACTCTCTGATAGAGCATGATTGAATCTCTAAAAAGTCTTTTATTAGGGAGTATATTCTATGTCGTTTCTTTAATGTGGGGCTTAATGTCATATTTCTGGAATTAATCATGAAACCTAAGTATTCTCTCTCCTGAGATGGAAAGGTGCAACTTTTATCTGTATTAATTATGAAACCTAAACATTTTAATATGCTGCAAGTTGTCTGTGTATTAGCTAAACATTCATCAAAAGTGCTTCCTAGACAAATTATGTCGTCTAGATATATGACAATTCTAATGCCCTGACTTCTTAGAATTCAACTGCTGGCTTCAAAAGTTTTGTAAAAACTAGTGGGGCACAGGATAGTCTAAACGGGAGGCAGTTAAATTCATACATCTTTGTTTTAAACAAAAATCTTAAGTATTTTTTGTACATGTCACCAATAGGTACCAAATAATATGCCTGTTTTAAGTCAATGGTGCACATAAAATCATTTTTTATGATTAATTTGCATAAAGTCCTGACATCCTCCAGTTTAAAGTGCTTTGTCTTAACAAATTTATTCAAACACTTTAAATTCAGAATAAATCTATGTGTGCCATCATTCTTAGGTATTGTAAAAATACTGGATAGGAATTGTCCATCACATGGCTGACATTGGGTTATTGCCCCCATTACTAACAGTTTGTGTATTTCTTCTGTAAGAATCTTTGTCTCCGCATTGTTAAAATTATCATTTTGGGGTATAATTTGCTGTGTTGGAATATTGATAAAAGTGATAGCATAGCCTTTTATCCAGCTTAATATTATCGGGTCCTTTGTAATATTTGACCAACACTGATAAAAATATTTGAGACGAGCAGCAAAGTTTACCTTTACGGGTACTTGGCACGACCTCCCCGGTTGGCTGGTCTCGGTCGCTGGGCTGGTCTCGCTTGTGGTGCTGTACGTGGATAATTGCGATGATGAGGAAGAAGAAGAAGAAGAAGAATTATTTTATTTGCCAGAATACTTATAAATATAGTACAGGGTGTTGAGGTACAGCGGTACAGTATTCAGTCGGTGAACGACATGCAAAAATTATACAGGACTGAAATAATTATCATACAGCGTACAATGTCTTAACCAATATGATTTAATAATAATTAAAATAATTGAATATTAATGTCAATGTATTTCAATTCAATAGAACAAAAAAAAAACAATTATCATAATCTATTTAGTCATAACTATTAAAATCTAAAAATTCTTTAATACTATAAAAACAGTTTTCCTTCAGCCAATTACTGATTTCTTTTACAAAATTACTATATTCCATTTGTCTCATGTATGCGGGAAGGTTGTTGTATGCTACAATGCACATATTATAAGCGTTTTTACGATAAATCGCAGTGCGGCAACGAGGTTGGTACAATAGATCCTTGTATTGAGATCGCTGCTTAGCTACAAAGACATCGGCCCTACTTTTAAGAAGTTCAGGATGCTTTTTGACGAACAAGCATGCTTTTTTTATGTACATACAGGGCAGCGGTAGAATATTGAGTTTTTTAAAGAGTGGCCTGCAGCTGTCTGTGGCTGAGATATTAGCTATTGCACGAATGCACTTCTTTTGTCTAACAAACGCCCGAATTACATCGACTGAATTTCCCCAGAGCAAGAGCCCATAGTTTAACACTGATGATGCATAACCATGATACGCTGTGATGGCAGCTTCGACGGAAACAGTCATTCTAAGTTTTCTTATTGCAAATATAAAACTGTCTAACTTGGAGCAAACAGAGTCAACATGTAGTTTCCAATTCAGATGTTGGTCAATGCGTAAACCTAAGAATGTTGTGTCATTACAATTAGTTAAGTCAGTATTATTCAAATTAAGACATATTGGTCTAGTCAGAGCATTGTATGATTGAAACTGAATAAAAAGAGTCTTACTAAGGTTAATATTAAGGTTATTGCTACTTGTCCACACGTTTATATCAGCTAATGCTTTATTTATGCTTTCCTCGTATGAAGACAAATCATTGCCTTTTACCATCACAGTCGTATCATCTGCAAATAAAACGCATTTTTCACTGGTGGCTTGAGGAAGATCGTTGACATATATTATAAACAGCAACGGGCCAAGGTTTCTCCCTTGGGGCACTCCCCACTGGTTTTCACGACAATTAGAAAGAAAATTATGTCTAACAAGATTTTTCCCAACCTTCACTATTTTTGAAATCTCCGTTCGTTGCTTTCTACCTCCCAGGTAAGTTCTGAACCATTCAAGTGCTGCACCTCTGACGCCATAGTTTTCCAACTTCCTTGCGAGGCTTGTATGGTTGACCGTGGCTGGCTTGATATGGACCTGGTTTGTAATGGGCATTGTGTGCCATGTTTCTTGTCTGCTGATTTTGGGCCTGGTTGGTCTGGCGCCTGGGATGCTGATAGTTTTTTGAAACATTCTTCGGTTTAAGGATGTTTATGGTGCGTTTTATCGCAGAGGAAGTCTTAACTGATTCTTCTAATTGAGAATATAAATATTCGGACCTTTTATTCTCATTTAAATTCTGGGACAATGACTTGTCGAGTTGTGGTGCAATCAGTTTCCTGCGGATCTGTGTGTAATTGTGGTGTAAGTTGCTGAGTAATCTCAAACTGTCACTGAGGTTCTTTATGACCTCCAATTTGTCGAGGTCTTGTTTGGTTAATTTGTTAATTGATTGTGTAATTAGGGCAATGCCTTGTCCAAGGTCCTGTTGTCTCTCTTTTAACAAATTGTCTCGCTGAGACATCGAGTTTAAAAGCAATCCAGAGAACTCACTATTCAGCTTTGGTGCATCTAGCAGTTTGGCATTATTCGGGATCTTTATTGTCTTCTTCAGGTTTTCATATACCTCCTTGTCAAGACCATCAGTCAGTATCAGAGTAATTATCTTTATTATTTCAGGGTTTATCTCCTCTCCATATAAGTCTGTATCTTTATCCCCCTGTCCAAGGGCTGCCAGGATATCCTGTGGCAGCTCTTCTTCTTGTTTATCCTCTTCTAGAGGTTCCTGATGCTCTAGGTCTTGTTTATCTAGCTGGCAGTTCTCCTTTTCCGATAACTCAGATTTCTCTGGTGTAATTCTCTCACAAAGTGAGACCACCTCCGGATCTTCAGGATCATCAGCTGAAATTGATTATATCTAATAAGTGAAGTAATTCAACTTTATTTCAGTTCTGGCACAGTCGGGTATAACAACCCATATTTTGGAGACAATCTTTCCAACGGAAGGAGTAGAAAGATTTAGAAAAAACAGTTATGTGACTGTCGTAACGTATATCGTCTTATCCCAGCGGGAGAAGTAAACCTTTCGACACTCGAAAGGACCGTAACCTCCGCGAGGTTATGATATAATCTTTGATCTTTTTGCCAGCAAAAACAACATCTCAACGAGATTTTCTTTCCCCGCGGGAAAATAAACATAATATAATATATTATGTAATATAAATCCGATTAACCCAACGGGAGAATCAGCTTGTCGGTACTCAAACAATCGGGAACCAATGAAGGTTATGACAAAAACAATGGCGTCTTTACATAATAAAACCACTAAATCTCAAAGAGATCTGCTTTTTCCACCGGAAAAAGGGACATAACGTATCACTTTATGTCAAATATTAAGGCATCTTGTGGAAAAATTACTAAAAAACCTAAAAATAATACGCATAAGTCACTTACATGGCGGGGCTTCTTTGTATTTTTAGATTTTTCTTTCTAATCGTCGTATTTTTCGCAACCTTCTATTTTCGTTTGTTTCATTTGCCCTCTTAGGCATGATTACAAGAACCACTATCTGAAAATACTTACAAAAGCACTGAAAAAACAGATTTTTTCACGTGAAACAATCTTTAACCTTTTCGCGTTGAAGGCGCGGGAGAACGAATGAGTCTATGGTGGCAATAATGTTGCCAGATGTGTTTTTATTTTTTTTATATAGGCTTTGAAGATCGCGTCATAAGGCTACGAGAAGCGAGTACTACAAATAATACCTCGGACTAATTAAGAATATAATCACAAACATATTGAACCTATTCGGTAAATCTGCATTGGCATTGACGTTTAACATCACATTATTACCTGTGCTGACGTGCAACCTTTGCAAGATGCGGGTCGAATTGTCAGTCCATAACCTTAATCCATAACCTCGGGGAACGATTGTAAATTGGTTCGAGGTTTCGCGAAAACAAGCATAAAGCCCCTCACAGACGTAGCTATATTAATATACCGTAAGATACCGAAATATATATTATACTATAGCTTACCACACACGACACCACGACAAAGATACCAAAATATATATTTTTGTCATCATAACACTCCTTGCTGTCCTAGCGAGCGCACGATTTTAATAAGTACAGGCTGTTTCTAAGTGTGTAGTGTGTAGTCTATTTAACGAGCAAGCCGAGCGGGCGTACGCTCTCTGTCTAGCACCTACATTGTGAAAGAAACGGAGATATATCGGTTACCTACAAAGTCACGTCAGAAAAGGAACATGCTTTATAATGCCCGAAATATACCAAAATATATCGTAATACATCAAGCTATAATATATATCTATAGCAAGGTAGGTATCTTAAGATGCCTTGCTATAACTTATAAGGAGGGCTCATAAAAAGAGGTCACGACCAAAACAGAGACGACATCAAAAACTGGGCAGAACTAGCATGGGGTTCGGCTACTACTGAGCAAATAATGCGAGCCGCAACCCTAGATCAACCAGGGCTAATAAGCGACTTACTAATCGGAAGTGTGTGGGAGCCCGCGAGGAAGGCGTTTTTTGACGTTCGCATTGTAAATGCCGACGCCGCTTCGTATGGCTTACTCACATGCCCCACAATCGCCCAAATACACGCTGGTGAAAAACACCGCAAATACGACTTGGCTGCAGAAGATCTTAGAGCCTCATTCACTCCCCTTGTGGTCTCCTGTGATGGCATTGTCGGAGTGGAATATGAATCCTTTATAAAGAAAACATCTCTAAAGCTATGTGAAAAATGGTCCAAACCATACTCACAAATAATAAGCTGGATCAAAGTAAAAATACAGGTATCAATCATCAGAGAATCTCTATGAGAATTAGAGGAACGAGAAGGAGAATATAAATATTTGGATTTGGATGTAAAGACGGCTGTGGTTTGCCCATCATAGAACATTAAATTCCTCCTCTTTTTATGATATTATTTCATATAATATGATGTATTATTTAACGTAATAAAGTAGTTATCACTTATAAGATATATTAATATACCAAAATATATATTATGTCTATGGCTACGTCCGTGACGGGCTTTAAGGCCCAAACGCACAGACAGCGGTGGCGGAGCGGCGCGGCGCAGCGCGGAGGCGGTACCGGTTGTAATGTTCGAACTAATACGAAAGGGTCCCCACAGAATACCGCGCCGCGCCGCGCCACTCTGTGCGGATCCTTTCATATTAGCTCGAACATTACAACCGGTACCGCCTCCGCGCCGCTCCGCCACCGCTGTCTGTGCGTTTCGGCCTTACGTCTAGACTGTCGTCGCCAACAAGCCCCTCCGACCGAGCGACCTTGGTTCGCACCTACCGTGTAGACAGCTGTTTGCAGCAAAATTTCGTATGTACACGGTCGGTCCGCACCAAGGCACACCAAGTTTCGCTCGGTCGGAGGTCGGAGGGGCTTGTTTACGACTGTCTAGCAGACGTTAGATTGAATAAATTCAATCACATTTCGCTTTTGTTTGTAATTGTATCACTACGACGTACCACTTTATTAAATTGAGGATTGGTTGTGTGCTAGAGATAGAGACGAACGGGGTATCTCGCACTCGCACGCACATACTTACATCGCATCCTGCCCCGCCAGTCTGCGCTCTATCACAAGACGGCGCGCGAGCTCTCTCGAGTTCATGTTCATACCTCTGTGTTCTAATAAGAGAGAGACGGATAGTGCGAGAAAATAAAGAGAGCTCGCACGCCGTCTTGTGATAGCCGTGCATTCCCTCGTTTTAAGCTCACCTCAACGCTCACCCACAAATATACCTTAACGCTGCGATCCGTAGTAAATAGTAACTACTTAAGTTAGAATTCGTTAGACGTGACGGGTGGGGTGAGGCGCAATGAGCGCGTAAAGAATTGCAACCCCGGGCTGTTATTCGCATGCACCTATAATAATACTCAGGCCAAGCTATGGTAATAATACTAACATCCGAGCGAGATGGTAGCATACAAATATCAATAAACATGACAGAAAGGGAAATATCATTCGTTGTCCTTGACATATTTAGTTCTACTTTTTTTATTTGCTGCTCGATTTAGTATGACGTTGCGGCAAATAAACCACTACCAGCCCAAATTAAGTGGGTTGTTTATTTTATGGTAAGCCATCAGCCATTTTAAGGCCGGTTCTTAATTTAGTTGCATAGGAGCCTTTCCGTTCCTCATTGTGCACACGTACCTTGCCCGAGTATAATAGGTCCGTCCGGTGCAGGAGTGGAATTCTCTAAAACAAAATATTTCGTAACGGCTCAGCCCACCTCACTGGTCACCCCACCTCTCACCTTACCGGTCACCTTAAGCCTCACGTCTGCCCAACCTAATGACCGACGATAGCGTAGTCAAAATATATTTGTGGGTGAGCGTTGAGGTGAACTTAAAACAAGTTACAGAATAGCGTGGCTGTGCCATGGTGTGAAGCGAGGTAAAACGGGCGTCGCATTCCGGACCGGGGAGGTGCACACTGCACATTGCACAGACACCGTGACCGGATAGTACAGTCAGCATCGAAAGTGACTACACAATGGAAGACGTCAAAAGCTCTTATCCCCTTTTAATAAAGACGTTTGACATCATCTTTTGATG
The DNA here is from genome assembly GCA_945867215.1 of Epinotia demarniana. Classification (NCBI taxonomy): domain Eukaryota; kingdom Metazoa; phylum Arthropoda; class Insecta; order Lepidoptera; family Tortricidae; genus Epinotia; species Epinotia demarniana. The sequence continues at coordinate 9,562,521 of OX244278.1, forward strand.
CGTGCTTTTTGCTTAAATAGTGAGTGAGACGCCAATGCACATTGTACAAAGACCTTGAGGTGAGAATTCTTATAAATAGCACAGAGCACAGTTCATGACGGTCTGGATTTTTTGCGAGTTTTAACAGTTATATACCTAACTTGGACATGTTATGCGGAGAGATGATAGTCGCATGATCATGGTCACTGATGTTACCTACTAGAAGGATACTAAGCATGAATGTGGAGGGTTGTAAGAGAAGAGGTAGACCAAGAAAAAGGTGGATGGACTGCGTGACAGATGATATGAATAGGAAGTAAGTAATTGATAAGTTGACATGCGATATAGAGGTATGGAAGAAAAAACATGCCACAAGTAAATGGCACAAGGGCAAGCGAATTATGTTGATACCTAACCCTGTCATGACCAGTGATCGATACTTTTGTAGCTTTTTTGGTGCAGCGTAACCGAATTGGTATAAAGAATGTCAAGCGGCGGTCGTGGGTTTGAATCCCGGCTCGTACCAATGAGTTTTTCGGAACTTATGTACGGAATATTTACCGTTAGCTTTTCGGTGAAGGTAAACATTGTGAGGAAACCGGTCTAATCCCAATAAGGTCTTGTTTTCCCTCTGGGTTGGAAGGTCAGATGGCGGTCGCTTTTGTAAAACTAGTGCCTATGCCAAATCTTGGGATTAGGTGTCAAAGCGGACCCCGGCCCCCTTTAGGGGCATTACCGGGAATAACGCTAGGAGGATGATGATTAACCTTAATTTACAATTTTTATTGATATTGTCTATACCAAAATTCCGTTAACAACACTACGCTGCACCAAAAATGCTACAAAAGTTACGATCACTGGTGATGACAGTGCTTAAATATCGATTAAATAAGTACATGAACCAGTTAATATGACAGCTATTTTGTAACAATATTATATTACCGTTTGTTGTTATAAGTACTTTATTGATGTCGCGATGTTGTTAATCAACTAATGCGTTTGTATGTCTACAACCCAAACTGCGTACGTTTAAAATTGATCAACAAATAGACGGTAATCAAATAATGTAAATTACCGAATGACTATTAGTTTTAGGAGTATATTATGCACTCCATTCGGATAGTGGTATGGTACACACAACATGTTTATACGGCGGCGCCAGGTCAAGGTCTTATAGCATAAAACCATATTGGTAAAAAACAAACTCGTTTCATTGATTAATGTAGACTTATATTAGTTTATGACTACTACTTATATATTATAGTTATTAGTTTTTTTACTAATATGCTGCAATAAACATTGAATATCCTGTAGTACAGTCAGCATCATATACACGTATTTATTACTTTAAGAATAAGGGTGTGTTGCCTTTACGATATATTTGGCAACTCTGGCTGCTACTAAATACCTACACGATGTTGATTGTACGTAGCCGACCTATAACGCATAGGTACCTATCTGAGGAAACTAGAAAAAATTAAACTATTCAGGGCGTAGGTTCCTTCAGATATACCAGGAATAGTCTAGCAAACCAAAATGATTTTTATAAAATAATTAAGTAAAACTGTCATTTTTAACAAAATTAAATAAAAACAAAACTAGTATTGGTTGGTTATGTTATACTTACGTTAAAGATTGCCGAGAGAAGATTGATTGTTGAGAGGTTCCAATAAGGGTCTATCTAGTGTCGTTTCGGAATTGCTATAGCCACACTTCGTCTCTATCATCAGATCAGCTGATTGAGGCAACAATATTTTATTACCTTGTCACCGAGCTTACAAAGAAACTTCCAAAGAATACGATTGATGTTAATGATATGACGATGACTTCAAAAAATAAATAAATACAATGTATAAACAGACGCCAACGAAACAGTGGTCCTTCAAGTCACATTCCTGCTTCCAACTTTGCCCTTTACGACGTTCTACATTTTCCAATGTTGCTCATCAACTTGATATCCTTGGGGTGCTGTCTATTTATATACGACGCCGCCTAACCGCAATGCAAGGATATCGTGTCCTTGCTGTTTCGGTTGCAACGCCGTGAACGCGACACACTAATAATCAAATTGATTACATGAAATATGATTATGAATGATTCGACGTAGTTGTAATCCATATCCATACTAATATTTTAAATGTCAATCACCTCTTGACGCTTTTAAACCGTTGAACGGATTTAGATTAAATTTGGCATCTTAGACATAGTTCCGGGAAAGGACATATGATCGTTTTTATCACGGAAATCCATCCCCTTTAAGGGGGTGAAATGGGGGGTCCCGGATTGTATGGAGCTACGTATAACCTAAAGAAGAACCTAGGTACCATCTATAATTAAATGTATATTAGAAGACATCCTTACAAAACTCGATCTAGTCCGTATTTAAGTAAAGCTTGTAATCGGGGCGCTAGATGACGATAAACCTATGTAGGTTTATCGTCATCATCGTGTCATGTAGATTTGATATATAAATAATTACATTAAAAAAACGTTCAAAACTCAGGAAAAACAAAATATTCGTGCTCATCACGCAAATGAATGCCAACCGGAATTTAAACCCGAGACCACCCGCTTTGCAGTCACTAATAAGTATTCCAAACTGTTCGTCTTAAAAGAACCAAATTGATACTGATACGTAAAAAAACCACAATTGTAATCTAACCTAACCTAAAACTATCCCGACACTGTTCCATTCGTTAGCTTCTTACCGAATACATGAAACCTAAACATTAGTCAGACTGAAATCAGTTTGTATTGATGCACAATGCAACATGTTTACCATTCTGCGCGCGATAAGTAAAGTGCATCGACCGCGTTTACTACGCCGCGTCGCAGTTGCCAACTCTGGCGCATGCCGTTTGGCTTTGGTATTCACAAAACGCACTGGAATCTCACCTAATGGAAACCTTAGTCTGGCCTCCAATTGCATATAGTTGATAAAAAGTCAGAGTCCAAGTTACGCTAGTATATGTGTAGTAAGTTGAGACAGTTTTGAATTGTTTTCCAGCTTTAGCTAAATGACGGATCTTTGTTAGAAATTGAAGTCGTTTATGACATTATGACCAATGAGACACGGAAAATGAATTCCGTGTGCTCAAATTAGATACGGAACTTTAGCTTAGCAATAAAGTAATCGGCAGCTCATTACTGCATTGTATAATAGTAGTTTATGCTACTGATACATAGAGGCCTAGTTTTAAGGCCTAATTATGCACAGTTGCATACACTACTTTATCTACACACCATACAGACAGGCCTTTAAATACCGCTATTTTCGCATAGCGCTATCGTTTATTTATATTATAACGTTATTATTCCAAAAAAGCGTTATACTCAAAGCGATATTTTGAGCGCTGTATAGCGGTATCCATTATAAATCTAAACCAATAATATCGGCTGCCATATTGTCACAGTTTGTTTGAACAATTTGACTAACGCCGATGATATGGTTTTGTTGAGCGCATCGGCTTGTGGTTTGCGGAAACTTTTGAATTTTTGTGAACCATGTGCCATCCAACGTGGGCTAAAATGCAATGTTACAAATCATGGTGTTTGAGCTTACTGGTGATCGGATACCCAAGGTACCTCCCATAAATTTGTATGGTAGTCCGCTGGAAAGGGTGGGAACTTTCAAATATAGGCCATGTCCCCTAACACCTAAAAGACAACATGGATATCAAGCGTGAACGGAGGGCCCTGTCGGTGAGGGTTAAAATGATGGCGCGTAAGTTTGCACGCTATACTAGGGTCAACGCGTTCCGGGTGCTGTTTTTTTTTTTTGGTTGGACTTTCTTCGAGCCGGGCGTCGCAGGACACCTTTTGCTCGGCTTTGACAGGGCGTGAATTGGCCATAGGGCCAAAACAGCAAAGTTCCGGGTGCTGGCAGCGCTGCCCCGCTTTTGTAGCGCATTCCTGGCGCGCCGGATGCTGGCCAGCCCCCACCGCACCATGCGTTCTACAGCGGACAGGCTTGACTCTTGTGTCTAACAGTCCATATATAATAATAATAATAATGAATTAACTGTAACATAAGTTATTATATATTTAAGTAAAAAAAAAAAACACTTACATATTTCATCTATGAGTCTTCGCAATATTGAATACACTTTTGCAGTTAATTGTACCTATACCTTGGTATAGAGGCCTACACATTTAATGAACTTCCTGTATAGTCTGAAAAATATGTACTATTATCAATATAAAAGTAGGTGACATAGATTACGTCATGATACTCATGATTTACGCTTATTTTCATACTAAAATGTAGATAATTCAACACTACATTGCTTAAGTACTCGTACCGAATAATAATAATGAAAGACTACCATATGTACAAACAACTTTCATTGTAGGTATACTTGATGTTATTTGAGTTGGTCGAATTGCGTCAATGTAGTCCGTTGAAAAATCAGCTCTACATTCCCGAGTAGACGATTCCAATGTCAATGATAACTAGTTTCATAAAAAGTCGGCCATATTAAATAATATCAACCGTATTGTGAAGTAAATACTAGTGGCCAGTGGTTACTGGTTAGTGACGCCTACGAAGCTGGCTATCCTGGGTTGTATTGTGTGATTGCTAAGTCACAAATTTATATTTTGCTAGCAAATAACGATTATTAAGAATGCCTGAGACTTGGCTCTACGAAATATCTCACAACTTTTTACGGTGGAAGTGTTTCGAGACTTGGCCTTTTTTTACATGGAATGTTTTATATAGGATTTTTATATCATTGTAAAGTACATACCTGCCTAATTACTAAAAAAGCCACATCGCAGGATTTGCCCAAATGAGCGACGAGACCGTTCGTTGCGAGTCTTGGATGTTTTTAATGTTACATATTTAATTACTTATGTCTAAGTTTTTTTAATAAGTGAAATAGGATCCGTATCAAATACAGTATAAAATAATACTAGCTTAACTATGTTATGTAAAAACATAGAATGCGAGCTCCTTAGGGTGTTACCACACCAATCGATCGATGCCATCGATCGATTATCTATAAGTCGATCGACAGTTTCTACTATCAGCTAAACCTACCAGACCAAACGGCCAATATCGATCGGTGGCATCGATCGTTTGGTGTGGTAACACCCTTACAAATTACCCAAAAACGTACCTTAAGCCCGATATGCGCATAAAGTTTTTTTAATACATAATATATCATTGAATTATTTTACTCACTTATTCATACTGGTTCATAATTTATCTCATTTATTTTGCATTAAATATGGTACCTTCATAAAGATGATCAGTATACAAACAAATGAAACATACACCTGTAGCTGGCATGCAAAACGAATACAATTCAACAAATATTTATATTACAGTTTTGACAACCCTATGCAACTGTGAAGATATCTTTTGTTGGTGAAGCATAAAAGGCATTTTAGACTTTAACAGAAACTGTATTTAGGTTGAAACTCACTCATTTGTATAACGACTTATCACCTTTCAAAATAAAAATGTCCTTGTTACAAGTTTTATTGCTCTTTACTCTAACGCCGCCGGACAAACTATACTTTAATTGAACTAAACGGCACCTGACCACACCTGACATCGTTTTGACACGGCGCTCCTTAGAATTCTAAAGTTTTTTCGTTCGCTGGTCATGCGTCTCATTTTACCCGTCACGCCTATTGAAATTCGATCTCTACCTACGCTCATTTGTTACGAATCGCGGCGCCAAGATAACATTTGTGGGTGAGCGTAGAGGTCAGCTTAATATAAGTTACAGAATAGGTATAGGGTCTGGATTGCAATGCCGATCCGTTGCGCGAGATAGCCGCCAGCCTTCTGGTCACCACTCGCTACCACGACTCGCTTCGCGAGCTCTTTGAAGACTGTGTGTGCTCCGGGCCCCCACTGCTATTATTTTAATTATTAAATATACGTTCCTACATATAATCACGCCCGTTTCCCGAAGGGGTCGGCAGGGATCACGGATTGCTACGATCTTGACAAACCTCTCTTGCCTTCATTCACTAAAAATACGTATATCATCGTTTAATACTACCCACGCCCACGCATAAACAAGTCTTATTAATTTTCGTCGCTACTACCGCCGGTAGTAGCGACGGGCCATGAATGCCTGTGGTCGCCGGTTCGAATCCGGCTCGGAGCATTAAATTTTTCAATTTTCCTTTCATTTAAAAATTTGTAATTTCCTTTAGCAGCGTTACTGCTTCAAAAACAAATATTAAGTCTTATTAAGCTTAATACTATCCTATGGACCTGGTTCGATCTGTGCTGACTGTCAAGCGTCATATAGTTAGCAGCAGCTAAGGTAGCCAAATATTTCGGTACACGTCTTTAATACTGTAAGAATAAGGGTGTGTTACCTACGAAATATTTGGCTACTCTGGCTGTTAGTGACGCTGACGATATTTTGAGTAAGTATAACAGTGGCGTAGGTTGTACCTACAAATAATAAAAAAACCGTTATTTCTATTCCAGCTAATCCACACAAAGCCAATATGCAACGGCAACGTATGCTACTTGCAAGAGAAGCCGCGCGACGAAGTAGTCGAGAGCGCCATCAGAAGGTACAGCAAGCATCACGGCAGGCCGGAGGAGAACAGGAGGAAACGGGAAAGCGACAGCGACAGCGCCAGCGACTCGGATACTGAGTGCAAGGGACATGATCGGGTAAGTCTCGGACGGTTTTAGAGAATTAACTCTCTCGCTCCGGTCGTGGAATCGGCTGCGGTTTTCCCTAGGGACTACAGTATGGGATCCTTCAAGAAAGGAATGTATACATGGCAGAGGCGTTAAATATCGACCACATACAACCCGTCAAATATATTTTTAATGTCAATGAATAAGACTGACATTCGATTGTCATTTTTCAACTGCCGTCCTGGAAAAGGGTTAAATGATCGGGAATCCTGGAGTTGCAAGCGTCCAGGCTATGGTGACTACTACAGTGGTCTACAAGCCACGCCCTTTTAGAGGCCGCAGTAAGCTCGGCCGAATTTCACCTTTCCATACAAACGTAGTTACGCTCTCATTTTAAAACTACGTGTTGGATTGTGACGAAACTTTGCATATACAATGACATGAGGTATATCTATGTCTGTAATTAGTTTATATGGTTCCAATTTATAAAACAAAGTAAATACAGCAAAAACTAGTTTTGTATAAAAAACTTTAATTCGCTGTATCTTTTTTATTATGGTATCTGAAGCTACGTAAACTAATTTCAGACATAGATATACCTCATTTCATTGAACATGCAAAGTTTCGTTACAATCCAACACGTAGTTTTAAAATGAGAGAGTAACGACGTTTGTATGGAGAATCGAGCTTACTGCGGACTCTTAAAATGCCTAGGGGTGCGAAATTAGTTGTGTGTAACCAGCCGGTTAGGAGTATCGTATCTGATATGATAAGATCATACAAATAATTATCATTGTGGTATATCAGTGTGTATCATGTTCCATGTTTCAATCAAACGGTTGAGTGTAGGCTTGCCGCTCTTCGCCCCGCTGCCCACTGGCGTCCAGTCCGCAGCCTTAGGGCTGTTCATAAACAGGACAGGCGACTACGAAACTGGAAACGCTCGCGTCTGTAGGTATATGTACGCGCGAGCGTTGCCAGTTTCGTAGTCGCCTGTCCGTGTCTATCACACGGTTAATGTCAAGTTTACTATTGCCCGCCAGTCTGTGAGAGGTTTGATTCGTCAGGCCCACTGTGTTGTAACGTTAGGAGGTTAAACAACTACCTAGAAAGTATTTCATCGTTACCCTTGAAGATGGCAATGAATTTGCAATCTAGATATCGCTGGATTCTTTGGTGCACAAGCTAGTCTGTGTATGCATGACGTACATCTGCTAGCAATTTTACAAGAACACAATAACAGTAATGCCAATCATCAATGGAAGCAATATGTACAATGAGTGATGGATTCAATCTGAATCAATTTTAACCTGTTTAGGTTTTGAACGGAACAACTTGGAACTAGATATATCTAGTAATATATAGCCAAGGTTGGATATACGAGTACTTGCCTACCTAATCAATTTAGCTCAACGTTTTGCATGCGTGGTAGTTCTTTTAGCGGTTAACAGAAGCGTATGTATTAATTACCATAGCTTTGATTTCTTGCAAGATTAGTAACGATCCAACTAAAACATAAATCTACTATATACCTATCTAATGTATCAAAAAATAAAACTCCTCACAGATTTAATATTTTTAACGCGAATCCCAAACTAAACTAACAAGAACGACATTCGGCTTCGGGTTCTTATAACTTCTCGACTGTGCGTATCCAAACTTATCATAATAATATGCAAATGCCTTGATCTGATCAACTGATCAACAAAAAAGGCACAAATGCAACCTCATGCTGTTTGAACAAGGTTCAAAATCCAATGACAATGTCAAGACAAGGAGCCAAGCCAGAATGATTGCACTGCACCTCTGTCACATTGATAATCGTTTGTAACCAGGTCATTGTTTATTGGCTTGGGTAGATAAACGATGACGCTGGTTAGGTCAACGGAACTGAGACTTGATGATGATTGAATTGATGATTTGTGGAAGCTCAGGGCTGACCAAAATGCAAGTAAATTATTAAAAGTAAAACGTTTTACAGCGGTCACGCACAGCGACTTTTCGCAGCGATACAAACCCGCGTTTCAGGGATTCGATACTGTATCGGGTTGCATCGCTGCGAAAAGTCAACACGTGTAACTGCTTAAAACCTCACTACACAATATCGTAGTAAGGATGTCATAATTGCTAAACCAAATCAAGACTTATCCGTCACTGACATGTTTAAGTGAACGCTTCGAGTGCCCACTGGAGTTGGGCGTGCATGTTAAATAAAAAGTATGTTAAATACATGCCAAACGCTACGCTTCGAGTGGGAAATAACGCAGTACAGCAGAAACGCTTTCATGCCTTCAGTACGCTTACCATGAGTTTGACAATGACGGCTTACGCTAACGAGTATCGAGTTTTCTATCTGTGCATCCCGCTCGTACTGTCAAAGTGCAATAGAGATGCACAGATAGAAAACTCGATACTCGTTAGCGTAAGCCGTCATTGTCAAACTCATGGTATGCGTACAGCTGTATTTTGTAGATACGTTAAGTAGATGACGTAGTTATATATGTCATGGGAATATGATAGTTGGGCTGTGCTAACCGATCGTTCAAAAAGTTACGAAGTTACCCCAGTATACTTAAGTAGAGTTTATAGAACAACAACGAATTTTTCTCATAGTCACATTGATGGTCTTAGAGCCTATGTAGACTGCGTTTTTATCACGCGACGCGCGTTCTCCTACTACCATCCGCTATAAAGCTAGCTAGGCAGTAGGAGAACGCGCGCCGACGCGACGGCGGCCTGTGTACCTGTGCAACTATCTAACTATTAAGAAACAGCCTATTCGCTGTTTGCGCATTTATTTATGAACTGACACAAGTTTTCATCATTCAAAACTTGTGTCAGTTCATAACAGATCAGCAAACTTGTTATCATTAAGTTGGTGCTAATTTGAATACCTCACAACGTAGCTATACTAAGTAATAGCTATCTACTTAGTGCGCCATAATACTATTATTATGTCGTCAATATTCAGACACCACAATCGTTTGGTTGAATAGTTATGCCAAAACTGACCTACTTGACTCCGTACAGCAACTTGTTTTACACGCAATTTTATTCCTTATTGCTTTTCGCGTATCATCTAGAATAGTATGAACGGACAGAAGACTTGGGTGACTTTGTTTCTGAATCTGACTTGCAGATTAACTGCTACATCGTAGTAGCAGTATGTTTTATGAGTACTTAGTTAGTTATAGAACGTTGACCCTTCTAATCAGTATTATTTTGCACCGAGGAGAATTATTTATTTTTAGTATTATTCAATGTGACGAACATTCAGTACCTAAGCTACCTAAGCACAAGGTTTAAGTCTAGATCCAAAGCAATACTACACCCTTGTAATATAGCAAATATTTAAAGATTGCAATTAAATTGCCAACAAAAAATAAGCAAGGTTCTCCATTTGACTCTATCCAGAGTTTATCGATGGCTTCGGCTTTATACATCTGAACTCGTCTTACTTCTGTAGGTATGGACACACACAGCAAACCGATTAAAGGGTTTTTAGAGCGAAGTAATTATCTACCTTATTGCACTTTACAGACCAGAAACTTGGCGCAAGACCTGCTCTGACCGAAAGTCTAAAGCCGGTGCGGTGTCGGGGTGTGTCGTGGCGCGCCAGAGCGCAATCGGTTACGTATATTACCTATGATTAGATTCACATTAGTAGGTTGTGTTGTGTTACTAACGTGAATGGCTTCATAGATAATGAACGTAACCGATTGCGCTCTGGCGCGCCACGACACAGCTGTCAGATGCTTAAAACTTTGCCAGTCTCGACCCTTTCACATGTCGGTAGACCATGAGGGGTGTAGGTACTAAAATCGTTAGTCCACCGTAACCAACGATTTTATTACAACTCCCGTATATTTTTAATGACATGGGCAGTAATGTTGATTACCTTTTTGTCCGCAGTCTGAATTCTGGCGGCGCAAAATGAGGACAGTCCACAACATATTGGACGTAGACAAGGACGGACTGATCTCGTTCAACGACTTCGGGCTCTTCGCTAATCGGTTCAAGAGCCTCGGCCATCTTGACGAGCAGCAAGCCAAAGAATTCTCAGAAATCATCAAGGTAAAATAATCCTTATTATAAATGCGAAAGTGTGTCTGTCTCGATTTTTCTCGCACTATCCGTCTCTCTCTTATCAGCACACTTAGAAGAAGAGAAAAATCGAGAGTATGTCGCGACCGTCTCATGATAGACGTGGTGGTACCTCTTCACACTTAAACCGATTTACATGAAATTTGAGATTGTTTCAGCCTGGGGAACATAGGATAGTGTCTATACCAGAAATCATCGCCTGAGAAACTAGTGATCTAAAAAAAAAATATCTGTAGGCGGACTTAAATGGCCTGGGCTTTTATGCTTCGAAGTTTGAGCTTATGCTTCAGAATACGTATCAACATGCCTAAGACACGGATTAAATAAATATTAGGTACATTACTGCAGAGGCCGGGAAAATAGGAATAGCTGGCCAGATAGATAAAAAGTCAAAATTTCATTGCATGTTTGAGAAAAACGGTTTATTAGTAGTCCCATAGATAGATTCACAATAGATATATTCAACCGTTCTCAGCCCTGCTGGAAATAATTTCAGGGTTAGTTTATAATAATAAAATGAATCCGAATCGTAATAATTAATAATTTTCATAAATAATGCTGTTTGAAGTAACAAAATGAACAATCAGAATATCAAGTAAATGAGAGACCTGTCTTTTATGAAGTCTCCACTATCTATTCTTAGGTTTATAAAAGAAGATTACGACGATCGATCTCTTCCAGCACACTTGGGAGGAGCAGTGGGGCGCCGTCGACCCCTACAACTTCGTGACGGTGGAACAGTACCTAGAGGACATGCACCACGTCCTCAACGACAAGACGCTCAAGAAGAAGGCGCATCGCTGGCTGCCGTACCTCTTCAAGGTGAGTTATCCTCAACACACATGGAAGGGCGGTAGAACAGTACCTAGAGAACATGCTCCACGTCCTTAACGTTAAGACGCTCAAGAAGAAGGCGCATCGTTGGCTGCCGTACCTCTTCAAGGTGAGATCTCTTCCAGCACACAAGGAAAGGGAAGGCACCTGTCACCTGTCGTACCTTTGCAAGGTGAGCGCCCTCTTACGCCGGTTGTTTTCATCATACCGCTGGCTGGTAGTATGAAGCTGCCATACAGGACTGTTTTATATGTTATGATCCTGTTTTTTTTTGTATATAAGGTGCTTTTGGAAGCATCAAATATATTAATGGGAGAAGAATGCGCAGTCATGAAGCTATACCTACAAGTTATAATTATAGATGTCTAAACTGGTAGCACTGAGGTTGTAGATCAATAAAAACTGGCCATTTTACAGGATTCGCGAATGAGGCCAAAGGTGGACCCATTTGGTAGATCATTAGAGTAAATCTTAGTTTTGTCACAGATAATAGTAGGTACAAGTACAGAAGGGACACTCCTTTGATCTTTACAAAAGGCGTTTTTTTCTCAGCCAAAACATTAAGATTTATGGCCCTCTGACGTCGACGTCGTCGCCCCCAACGTTGGGGCACCGGCATGTACTTGTAGCGATGAATGTAAATCGCGGAGTGTCCCGCGCCTGGTTTTGTAGCAGTTGCGTGAACTATGTGGTCTTGTTCCAGGCGGTGGACAAGGACAAGTCGGGCTTCATCTCCGTGAAGGAGTTCAAGCTGTTCTACGAGTGTCTCGGGCTGGACAACGAGCACGCCGCCGTCGCGTTCGCCGTCATCGACGTCAATGGGGTAAGCACATTCTGCCATGACCTCTAGCCGCCGTAAACATGGCAATAGGGTGAAGACCCTAAATAAAATAATAATGTCATATTTTCTCGAAAGAGGATTAAAAATGTAGTCGACTGGAGAAAAAATCAACGCAAAACTTTAAATAATCACGAAGTTATAAGTGTCAAAAGTTTTAAGAAGGGGTATGTTTCTGTTACTTTTTAGCAAAACGCGACTTCATATGGAACGATGATGCTTGCTGCAGTTTGAGACGTCACTATAGTATCTGCAAAACCAAGTGGCGAGTCAGGTCATAAATCATTGGATCGTGTTATCTCTTTAGCACCTGCACCGCCTTATGGAGCGGGACGTGCAACAAGAGTACTGACTTTTATTGCCTGACTCGTCACTTGGTTTTGCGGATACTATAATAGACGGCAACGTGTCGCGCTCTGTCGTGTTCGGCGCCGCCGTCGACGCGGCCCCCCGACAGACTCGCGTATCGTGACGTCACAAACTGTTGGCGTTTTCTCCCTCTAGCAAGCAATATTAAAACGGTAGTAGCTTCTTAATTCTTTGAGATATCCGAATGGGATTTTCTTCACTAGGGTTTTTTTGCCTTCTTTCTTTTGGAGTAATAATAATTTTCGAGTCTACACCCGTATTGTAAGGGCAGTTTATCTGAACAGTTACTAACGCGAATCCAGCTGCATTATCGTTCACGTGGTTTCTGTCTCAAGTTCAGGATTGTGACCCAAACACTTCACACATAGGCACTGGTTTTATGGACAAGTGGTGGCAGAAAATTTAATTTTTATTGGAGCGCGGCGCCGTGCGTCCGTTTTGTGTCGCAACGGCAGTGAGAGGTTTTAATCTCCAGCTGGCGCTGCAGATCGCAGGACATGCCTTGCACTAAATCGATTTAAGCATAACTAGTACAATATTTATCTATACGAGCTTGCCACACTGAGGGACGAAAAGGCTCCTATGCAGCTAAATTAAGAACTGATCTTAAAATGGCTGATGACTTGCCATAAACACCCTACTTAATTTGGACGGGTAATGGTTTATGTGCCACAACTTCATACTAAATCAGTTGTGGCAAATAAAAAAAGTGTAACTATGACAAGGAAAATGAGATTTGTAAGCTACCAGCTCGCTCGCACGTGGTATTATTATTACCATGGCTTGTCCTGAGTGTTAAAGGTTCATGATCCTAGATAAACAGAGAAGAATAAGTACTCGTTATAATTATCAATGCGCTCAAATCACCTTTTCATAGATGTACTCGTGATGGTGATGTTGATGATATGATAAAACTAGGTACAGGTACTTTATGTTCATGTAGAAAAATTGTAAATAATATTGTGTGTTTGTCCACAGGATGGCAAACTCTCCCTCAAAGAGTTCGTCAAGCTAGGCAAGGAGTTTTTCTTCACCGAAGATGAGAAGCGAGTGTCCAAGATGTTCTGGGGGCCACTAGTCGTAGTTTAACGTAACGGTTTAAGAGTCGCATTAGCTTGTAAGCTAGGATTCAGCTACACATTTTAGAACGGTAGCTGCTTTTTTATGTCAAATAACATTTTTTACATGCGCGTAAAGTTCAAAGTCGCATACACTTCGGTGTTTAGTGGATACAGTATGACATTATAAATATTTGCAAGGTTTTAAAAGTCTTGAATCGTAGAATGGACTTTAAAAAGAATTCACGAAAAACTGTATAGAAAATCAGATGAATAAGGAAATCATTTCAATGACTTTTTATTTATTTTGATCATTTGATCAATGACTTACTTAGAGTATTGACAGAGATATACTTACTTAAAATAGTCTTAAAGTACTGAGAAAATGTAGTTTACCATGGTTATTGTAGTGTGTAGTGTTACCTTTTCAACTGATTTTGTATACAATTAAATAAAGAGCATTTAAATCTATATGGTCTATAACGACGCTAAAGTTAAAATACTTCTTATGAACTCCTAATTTTGCAACTATTATAATAAGTTTGTCTGTAGACATTCCTATGTTAGGGTTTTCTTATAAATAAGTTTTAAGATTGACTAAACGCTCAATATTTGAGCGAAGAAAAAAAAGAATATAATTATAAAAATCTAATAAAAAAGAATCTCAAATAAAGTCTTGCTTGATGCAATTATTTTGGGTATTTCATTTAAATGAAATCCAGTTTTAACCTAGGAAAATATCCGGGCAAAGGTATGTATTGCATATTGATTAATTTCATTTACGTCACACCTGACCATAATGCGAGTTTTACTGCACGCTGCGCGTACGGGAAATCTCGCATTGTGGCCGGGTGAAGACGTAAAATTTGGTACTCAACACGGGCGGTAATTCGTAAAGCCCCAGTGCGCATATTTATGGCCCTCTCCTTCGGTTCGGGCCACAAAAACCTGCGATCTGGGGCATTCACGAATTCACCGCCCTAGTTACGTAATGTACTTTTTTTTTTTTTTTAGAGCCGGTTCGTTTGCCAAAGCCCGGAGGCTGTGTCGGCTGATCGTGGCTGGCCTGTGGGTAGTCGCCACTATGGGGCTACCCGACTGCCGAGAAAACTATTTAAGTTTAGTCATTAAAGTTGGATCGTCCTTAAGTTTTTTTTAATGGCTATATACATTATATAGGTACAATTTGTTTGGCTTGACGTCCAATAACTTTGCCTATCGGCGGAATCATCGTTGCGTAGCAATCTCGTGTGCGTTTTGTTACGAGCGGCCGGGCTCATGTACACATGTTACCGCCAACTGCACCGGCGGCGGCCGACTGACGCTCCTGACTGACAGCCCCGCCCCCCGCCGCCCGCACACTTCATACCACCCCGGCTGTCCTTCGTCCCCTGTCGCCCGCAAACCATGGGAGTGTCACGAACGAATTTGCCTAGCTATAGTCGTTTTTCTGTACATGTCTTGGTACTAGTATTACGAACGCGACTGCCATCTGACCTCCCATCCAAGGGTTAGGCACGTTCTAGTAAAAGTTATAAATTCAAGATAGTTTTTATTCATCTTAAATACCAATTACAATACAAAACATATAATCAACATGGTATACAACAAATCAAGATACAAATTAGGATTAACAAATACAATTATTTTGGGGAAATGTCGATTCTTTAATGATACAAAACTAATATTAAATAGATTAATACAATTGAGTTGAATTTTATGGAAACGATTTTGAGTTTCGATGACATTAGTGGCGAAATATCCATCGTGCTTGACCAAACCAAAAACAGTAAATCGTTATACACTTCGCAGATATATCGGGAGTTTAACTCCCCTCCCCAGTTAATACGCAGCTAAAATGTTACTATAACTGCAAAGTGTGTAGTACGCTTAAGGGGATGCCTTGATTCGAGTCGACCACGCCCCCTTGACAGAGACACGCTTATGTATTGTAAAATAATGTACTGCTAGAGTAGACTGAGTGAAAAAAGGAAAATAAAGACCCAACATTGGTTTTTTTACCGAGGAAATTTTAGGCCATCATTATCAATCAAATCAGATAAATAATCATATAGTCAAACTCATCTGAAAATCAGACCTAATTGTTTCTTAATCTAGTCAGAACGGCATTTCAAAGCACGCGATAATTTCCAATGCACCCCCTTAAGCCTAATTTAATTAGGGGCTCCTCGTCATGCCCACCGTTTCCTGTTTTGTCGGTTTCTTAGGCGCGAGTCAAAGGAGCAGCGTGCGGCCACTTGGGCACTCTTTGGGGGAGGCCCATGTCCAGCAGTCAGTCAGTCTTTAGGCTGATATGAAGATGATGATGATGCGCCACTGTTACAACACACGGCTAAAATAGATTTCGCGCTCTGAATCTTTTCACGTAATGAGGTATTTAATGAATTTTTACTAACAGGTCCATTAAATGGTCCAGAAATCAAATTACATTTGATTTTAACAGAAAACATGCACGATTCAGTCAGTAATTTCAATGATTAAACAATGCAAAGTAGGTCTTTAATTAACTTAGTTTCTTTCATCAACGTGGATATTTTTTTGTCCCTGAAATAAGAAAAACAAATGGTTGAGGAAACTGTTTCTACCTAACTAATCTAACATGCTCCATGAAAACGGATTGAGCTTTAACATTCAACGGGTGTTCAAGAAAACGGGTGTTTAAGAAAAATATTTCCATAATCCATATCTTTATATACAAGTCAACGCACGTATAAGAGGTCCGGATCTGTTTGAGTTTATCGGTCCGTAAGTGTATAACGGAAGAGGTACAAATTATCACCACCCAAAGAATCTGGAAATTCCTGGAAGCAACGGGCCTTAAGAGGATGCCTTGATTCGAGTCGAACACGCCCAGTTGACAGAGACACGCTTATGCCTTCCGGGCACGAGAAAAAGAGATGCAACATCTTCGGCAATGGCTTTTTTGGAGAAATTTCGATGAACACCTAACTTAGTGAAGTTTTATTTATAGGTATTTCATTAAGTGAGTTTTAGATGAGATAAAATACTATGGTATTAACTTGATTCTTTCGTAAAATGATGTATTGTTTGAGTAGGCTGAGAAAATAATAGAAAATAGAGACCCAACTTTGGATTTTTTTTCTATAGAGAAAAGTAGAGGCAATCATGTAGCTATCGATTAAACCAGATAAACCATCATATAGTCAAGAATCATATAACTGAAAATCAGACCTAATTGTTTTTTAATCAAGTCAGCACGGCGTTTCAAAGCACGCGTTTTTTAAGAAACCCTGTAATTTTCTCTGAATGTCTCCTGACGGGACACAATAACAACAAGAAATAGTTGATTGTATCAAATGAAATATAGTTAATCAGAGTTCGACTTACTGTTGCTGTAGGACCGAGAATATGGTGTCTTTGTGCGATTTTCCAAGCGCTACGTCCTTCCTTTTGTATTCGTCTTCCCATTTGTTGTACTGAAAACACAATAATTATAATTATATTAACGCTTTCTGTGCCAGGAACCCGCTAAGTGGCCGCATTCTTCATACTGACTAGTGTGTTACCGGCTATGAGTGTACCTCTAAAGTCGCCGTCAATGGACTTCGCTGAATATGTAAACAAACCACCATATTGAAATTGTCTCTGAAGGGAAGACTCTTACTGTACTCTTTTATGTCAAAACATATCGAATGTTAAAATATCTAAAGTAAAAACAAGTACGAGTACCTACTAAAAAACCGAGGTATGTTTTTTACTTTAGATATTTTTTTTCTCAAACATGCTCGCAAAGCGTCGCATTTTGTTCGAAAAACGAACACGCGAAGTGCCTTTTTTTATGCGCCAACATTTAAAAAGTTAAGCCTCTTCCCTGCCTATAATAACCCATACAAAACCCATAATTTCCCTCCGCGTTAAACTTTTTAAAATCCTGATAGCGCCATACTAAGGAAAAATCACATTCAGCCAAAGAAAATCACCCGCAAGCCCCGCGGTTTTCATTGTGATATTTTTTTTCGCTCTTTATTGTTTATGTTTAGAAGAAAATGAAATTAATGAATTAATAAAAACATAGTGTGAAGTGAATACCGCCTTTGAAAGAATTCGCAGAAATAATGCTTATATATGAATCATAGTACAAGTATCACCGCGTTATTAGGTATGTCACCATATGTTTTTTATTATTTCCTCATATGTTTGAGAAAAGCACTATATTTACCTTGGCGAAAACCGGGGTTGCCTAACTCGTCTCTTGGCAGGCCTCGGCAATAATATACTATTATTTTAACCACTTTACCCACTGTTAAAACACTACGATTCTTTACCCACTGATAAAACTACCGCGTAGTGTAAAGAACCGCGATGGCAGGTACAGAGCCTGAGTTGGGTAGTGTGTAGCGGCTTTACAATATCACCAACGTTAGTCACAACACTACCTGTACGATATTGGGCTTTAGAACGAATCTCTCTTAAAATGTGCGCTCAAATCGACGCACATAGAAAACTGGCACAACCTCTTTTGCGAGGGAACTGCGTGATGTTCCCTGTCACCTGCGAGTGGCCATAGTCTGATTCCGAATGAAAACGCCGGCCGGCTCGGATCGCTGTCAAAACTCAAAACTGAAAATGTGAAAATATGAAAGTGGTGCATTGTATCTGGAAACAGAAAGCCTATGGATAAATATGTAAGTGAGACCCTTTTTCTTTCGCCCAATACTTTAGCTTGTCGTAGTTCAAACATTACCCATCATACACAATGTAGAATTTAAAAGAAACAAAAACGTCATTGCATCAGGGCATACTAACCTAACTTATGAAACCATTTTAAAACATTTAATGAAATAAAATTTTGTTTTTAAGCAGTAACGCTGCTAACAAAAATTATAAATTTTAAATCAAAGGAAAAATTTAAAAATTGAATGCTCCTAGCCGGATTCGAACCGGCGACCACAGGCATTCATGGCCCGTCGCTACTAACAAACTGAGCTATCGGAACAATCCGGTTCGGGCACCAAATCCTTCAATCATCATTAACCATCATTCAATTTTTCCTTTGATTTAATTTTTTTAATGAAATATCAAAGATTCAGTTATATATTTTGAGGTTCTGTATTTTACGGTAACGGCCGGTTTAAAAGTGTACAGTTTCAGTGGTGATTGATGAGGTCATGTGAAAATACAAGGAGAAACAGCGACATAACAAAGTTAGGTCCTTTGTTAACATAATTAGCAAAGTCCATTGACGGCGACTTTAGCCGCGCACTATACAAGAAAACTGCCAATGATATTTGAATCCACTATGATAAGTAACAGTAGTTTGTTTTGTTTTAAAGTTGAACGAAAGAAAGCAATAGTACATAGTACATGACAAAGGCGAGGAAAATAGGGACGCAGATATTGACAACCGAGCGTAGCGACCTCGCTCGTACACACCTCATCCTCCTTGGTGCGCGCGTGCTTCTTCAGTTGTTGTATCTGTTCGGCGACCAGCTCGCCAGTCCGCTTGTAGCGCAGCTAACGTATCACTGCTGAACACCTGGATAACAGTACACACCTCAGCCTCCTTGGTGCGCGCGTGCTTCTTCAGTTGCTGTATCTGTTCTGCGATCCGCCCGCCAGTCCGCTTGTAGCGCAGCTAACGTATCACTGCTGAACACCTGGATAACAGTACACACCTCATCCTCCTTGGTGCGCGCGTGCTTCTTCAGTTGTTGTATCTGTTCTGCGATCCGCCCGCCAGTCCGCTTGTAGCGCAGCTAACGTATCACTGCTGAACACCTGGATAACAGTACACACCTCAGCCTCCTTGGTGCGCGCGTGCTTCTTCAGTTGCTGTATCTGTTCTGCGATCCGCCCGCCAGTCCGCTTGTAGCGCAGCTAACGTATCACTGCTGAACACCTGGATAACAGTACACACCTCATCCTCCTTGGTGCGCGCGTGCTTCTTCAGTTGTTGTATCTGTTCTGCGATCCGCCCGCCAGTCCGCTTGTAGCGCAGCTAACGTATCACTGCTGAACACCTGGATAACAGTACACACCTCAGCCTCCTTGGTGCGCGCGTGCTTCTTCAGTTGCTGTATCTGTTCTGCGATCCGCCCGCCAGTCCGCTTGTAGCGCAGCTAACGTATCACTGCTGAACACCTGGATAACAGTAGACACCTCAGCCTCCTTGGTGCGCGCGTGCTTCTTCAGCTGCTGTATCTGTTCTGCGATCCGCCCGCCAGTCCGCTTGTAGCGCAGCTAACGTATCACTGCTGAACACCTGGATAACAGTACACACCTCAGCCTCCTTGGTGCGCGCGTGCTTCTTCAGTTGCTGTATCTGTTCTGCGATCCGCTCGCCAGTCCGCTTGTAGCGCAGCTAACGTATCACTGCTGAACACCTGGATAACAGTACACACCTCAGCCTCCTTGGTGCGCGCGTGCTTCTTCAGCTGCTGTATCTGTTCTGCGATCCGCCCGCCAGTCCGCTTGTAGCGCAGCTAACGTATCACTGCTGAACACCTGGATAACAGTACACACCTCAGCCTCCTTGGTGCGCGCGTACTTCTTCAGTTGCTGTATCTGTTCTGCGATCCGCCCGCCAGTCCGCTTGTAGCGCAGCTAACGTATCAATGCTGAACACCTGGATAACAGTACACACCTCAGCCTCCTTGGTGCGCGCGTGCTTCTTCAGCTGCTGTATCTGTTCTGCGATCCGCCCGCCAGTCCGCTTGTAGCGCAGCTAACGTATCACTGCTGAACACCTGGATAACAG
This sequence comes from Epinotia demarniana, assembly GCA_945867215.1. NCBI lineage: Eukaryota > Metazoa > Arthropoda > Insecta > Lepidoptera > Tortricidae > Epinotia > Epinotia demarniana. The sequence goes on from OX244278.1 coordinate 9,583,061, forward strand.
TACACACCTCAGCCTCCTTGGTGCGCGCGTGCTTCTTCAGTTGCTGTATCTGTTCTGCGATCCGCCCGCCAGTCCGCTTGTAGCGCAGCTAACGTATCACTGCTGAACACCTGGATAACAGTACACACCTCATCCTCCTTGGTGCGCGCGTGCTTCTTCAGTTGTTGTATCTGTTCTGCGATCCGCCCGCCAGTCCGCTTGTAGCGCAGCTAACGTATCACTGCTGAACACCTGGATAACAGTACACACCTCAGCCTCCTTGGTGCGCGCGTGCTTCTTCAGTTGCTGTATCTGTTCTGCGATCCGCCCGCCAGTCCGCTTGTAGCGCAGCTAACGTATCACTGCTGAACACCTGGATAACAGTACACACCTCAGCCTCCTTGGTGCGCGCGTGCTTCTTCAGTTGCTGTATCTGTTCTGCGATCCGCCCGCCAGTCCGCTTGTAGCGCAGCTAACGTATCACTGCTGAACACCTGGATAACAGTACACACCTAAGCCTCCTTGGTGCGCGCGTGCTTCTTCAGTTGCTGTATCTGTTCTGCGATCCGCCCGCCAGTCCGCTTGTAGCGCAGCTAACGTATCACTGCTGAACACCTGGATAACAGTACACACCTCAGCCTCCTTGGTGCGCGCGTGCTTCTTCAGCTGCTGTATCTGTTCTGCGATCCGCCCGCCAGTCCGCTTGTAGCGCAGCTAACGTATCACTGCTGAACACCTGGATAACAGTACACACCTCAGCCTCCTTGGTGCGCGCGTGCTTCTTCAGTTGCTGTATCTGTTCTGCGATCCGCCCGCCAGTCCGCTTGTAGCGCAGCTAACGTATCACTGCTGAACACCTGGATAACAGTAGACACCTCAGCCTCCTTGGTGCGCGCGTGCTTCTTCAGCTGCTGTATCTGTTCTGCGATCCGCCCGCCAGTCCGCTTGTAGCGCAGCTAACGTATCACTGCTGAACACCTGGATAACAGTACACACCTCAGCCTCCTTGGTGCGCGCGTGCTTCTTCAGTTGCTGTATCTGTTCTGCGATCCGCTCGCCAGTCCGCTTGTAGCGCAGCTAACGTATCACTGCTGAACACCTGGATAACAGTACACACCTCAGCCTCCTTGGTGCGCGCGTGCTTCTTCAGCTGCTGTATCTGTTCTGCGATCCGCCCGCCAGTCCGCTTGTAGCGCAGCTAACGTATCACTGCTGAACACCTGGATAACAGTACACACCTCAGCCTCCTTGGTGCGCGCGTGCTTCTTCAGTTGCTGTATCTGTTCTGCGATCCGCCCGCCAGTCCGCTTGTAGCGCAGCTAACGTATCACTGCTGAACACCTGGATAACAGTACACACCTCAGCCTCCTTGGTGCGCGCGTGCTTCTTCAGCTGCTGTATCTGTTCTGCGATCCGCCCGCCAGTCCGCTTGTAGCGCAGCTAACGTATCACTGTTGAACACCTGGATAACAGTACACACCTCAGCCTCCTTGGTGCGCGCGTGCTTCTTCAGTTGCTGTATCTGTTCTGCGATCCGCCCGCCAGTCCGCTTGTAGCGCAGCTAACGTATCACTGCTGAACACCTGGATAACAGTACACACCTCAGCCTCCTTGGTGCGCGCGTGCTTCTTCAGTTGCTGTATCTGTTCTGCGATCCGCCCGCCAGTCCGCTTGTAGCGCAGCTAACGTATCACTGCTGAACACCTGGATAACAGTACACACCTCAGCCTCCTTGGTGCGCGCGTGCTTCTTCAGTTGCTGTATCTGTTCTGCGATCCGCCCGCCAGTCCGCTTGTAGCGCAGCTAACGTATCACTGCTGAACACCTGGATAACAGTACACACCTCAGCCTCCTTGGTGCGCGCGTGCTTCTTCAGCTGCTGTATCTGTTCTGCGATCCGCCCGCCAGTCCGCTTGTAGCGCAGCTAACGTATCACTGCTGAACACCTGGATAACAGTACACACCTCAGCCTCCTTGGTGCGCGCGTGCTTCTTCAGTTGCTGTATCTGTTCTGCGATCCGCCCGCCAGTCCGCTTGTAGCGCAGCTAACGTATCACTGCTGAACACCTGGATAACAGTACACACCTCAGCCTCCTTGGTGCGCGCGTGCTTCTTCAGTTGCTGTATCTGTTCTGCGATCCGCCCGCCAGTCCGCTTGTAGCGCAGCTAACGTATCACTGCTGAACACCTGGATAACAGTACACACCTCAGCCTCCTTGGTGCGCGCGTGCTTCTTCAGCTGCTGTATCTGTTCTGCGATCCGCCCGCCAGTCCGCTTGTAGCGCAGCTAACGTATCACTGCTGAACACCTGGATAACAGTACACACCTCAGCCTCCTTGGTGCGCGCGTGCTTCTTCAGCTGCTGTATCTGTTCTGCGATCCGCCCGCCAGTCCGCTTGTAGCGCAGCTAACGTATCACTGCTGAACACCTGGATAACAGTAGACACCTCAGCCTCCTTGGTGCGCGCGTGCTTCTTCAGCTGCTGTATCTGTTCTGCGATCCGCCCGCCAGTCCGCTTGTAGCGCAGCTAACATATCACTGCTGAACACCTGGATAACAGTACACACCTCAGCCTCCTTGGTGCGCGCGTGCTTCTTCAGTTGCTGTATCTGTTCTGCGATCCGCCCGCCAGTCCGCTTGTAGCGCAGCTAACGTATCACTGCTGAACACCTGGATAACAGTACACACCTCAGCCTCCTTGGTGCGCGCGTGCTTCTTCAGTTGCTGTATCTGTTCTGCGATCCGCCCGCCAGTCCGCTTGTAGCGCAGCTAACGTATCACTGCTGAACACCTGGATAACAGTACACACCTCAGCCTCCTTGGTGCGCGCGTGCTTCTTCAGTTGCTGTATCTGTTCTGCGATCCGCCCGCCAGTCCGCTTGTAGCGCAGCTAACGTATCACTGCTGAACACCTGGATAACAGTACACACCTCAGCCTCCTTGGTGCGCGCGTGCTTCTTCAGTTGCTGTATCTGTTCTGCGATCCGCCCGCCAGTCCGCTTGTAGCGCAGCTAACGTATCACTGCTGAACACCTGGATAACAGTACACACCTCAGCCTCCTTGGTGCGCGCGTGCTTCTTCAGTTGCTGTATCTGTTCTGCGATCCGCCCGCCAGTCCGCTTGTAGCGCAGCTAACGTATCACTGCTGAACACCTGGATAACAGTACACACCTCAGCCTCCTTGGTGCGCGCGTGCTTCTTCAGTTGCTGTATCTGTTCTGCGATCCGCCCGCCAGTCCGCTTGTAGCGCAGCTAACGTATCACTGCTGAACACCTGGATAACAGTACACACCTCAGCCTCCTTGGTGCGCGCGTGCTTCTTCAGCTGCTGTATCTGTTCTGCGATCCGCCCGCCAGTCCGCTTGTAGCGCAGCTAACGTATCACTGCTGAACACCTGGATAACAGTACACACCTCAGCCTCCTTGGTGCGCGCGTGCTTCTTCAGTTGCTGTATCTGTTCTGCGATCCGCCCGCCAGTCCGCTTGTAGCGCAGCTAACGTATCACTGCTGAACACCTGGATAACAGTACACACCTCAGCCTCCTTGGTGCGCGCGTGCTTCTTCAGCTGCTGTATCTGTTCTGCGATCCGCCCGCCAGTCCGCTTGTAGCGCAGCTAACGTATCACTGCTGAACACCTGGATAACAGTACACACCTCAGCCTCCTTGGTGCGCGCGTGCTTCTTCAGTTGCTGTATCTGTTCTGCGATCCGCTCGCCAGTCCGCTTGTAGCGCTCCAGCTCGACGAGCAACTCTAACTCGGCGGGAGTCGCGGGCGCCGAAGCGCGAAGTTTACGTATCAATGCTGAACACCTGGATAACAATGCAATAAGACGAAAATGAAGCTTATATCAGTATGCTGTGATATCACAGGCTGTCGAGGGGGGAAAGAGGATTGTTATAAGTTTCACGTGTCTGTGTGCTTGTCTGTGGAATCATAGCTTCTAGACGAATGGACCGATATTAATGCGGATTTTTTCGTCCAAAAGCTGACGTGATCGAGATGGTTCTAAGCTACGTTTCAACAAAATCGGTTGGACCGGTTTGAAATGAAAGTGTCGGGGTTTTTCAACTTTTCTATGTTGTAAATTATTAGATAGCGGTTATGACTTTGTCAATCATCCACTTTCGGCTTGACGTTGACTTTTAGGACCTGCTGCATAAAACGAAACAGATAAGCGTACAAAAATCATTACTCACCTGTAATTGAAGTCTTCCTGGTGTTTCTCGGCGAGGAGGGCCTTCTCCTTCAGAACTGTGGATTGGAGAGTGACGTCTTCGATGTCGTTCTGTGAAAATATTTAAGAGGACTTTACTTTATTTAGGACTGCGTGTGTGTGTGTGTGTGTGTGTGTGTGCGTGTGTGTGTGTGTGTGTGTGTGTGTGTGTGTGTGTGTGTGTGTGTGTGTGTGTGTGTGCGTGTGCGTGCGTGTGCGTGTGCGTATGTGTGTGACCTGCAGGTCCCGGCGCCAGCGCTCGTGCTGCTGGCTGAGGCCGCGCAGCGCGTGCAGCTTGCGCGCCACGGCGTCGCACGCGCGCTGCTGCCGCGACACGTACTGCCCGCGCAGCTTCAGCGTGGCAGCAGTCAGGAACTAATAGGGAAAAAATAACTTTTAAATTTTTGCAGCGATACAATACTACATCGTTGTAGAGGCTAGAAAGTAGGTAAACAATGGAGAAGTGGGTTCGAGGTCAGAGCCAAAGGTCAGGACCTCGAAGGAGACGAGTCCATCTATTACACTTTTGGCCGAGACATTACATACTGCGAGGAAATTGGAAATAATTATAAGTCAAAATGAAGTACCTAATTAAAGATCATAATATGAAACACTGTAGCGCGGCCGCTCGCGTGCCGCGGGGTCTGAGATTGAACGAATCGCTGTTCAAACTGTCCAACAATAACATTGTTGGATAGTTTGAATTCATATTTGGCCAGCTCATACGACGTCCAACTACAGCTTTGAAGCCAGAAAACTGACCATCTTTTGCCAAATAATTTCCGAACACTGGCGTGAAACAATAAATTACTTTTACGTCACACCTGGCCATAATGCGAGTTTTACTGCACGCTGCGCGTAGGGAAAAACTCGCATTGTGGCCAGGTAAAGACGTAAATTTTTGTACGCAACACGGGCGGTAATTCGTAAAGCCCCAGAGCGCATATTTATGGCCCTCACCCTCGGTTCGGGCCACAAACACCTGCGATCTGGGGCATTCACGAATTCACCGCCCTAGTTACGTAATGTACTATTACGTCACACCTGGCCATAATGCGAGTTTTACTGTACGTTGCGCGTACGGGAAAACTCGCATTGTGGCCAGGTGAAGACATAAAATTTTGTACTACACACGGACGGTAATTCGTAAAGCCCCAGAGCGCATATTTATGACCCTCACCCGGTTCGGGCCACAAACACCTGCGATCTGGGGCATTCACGCATTCACATTCTCAATATTGGCGTTGTGTTCTTAGGCATAAGCCTGCAAGATGTTTTTTTTTTCATTCCACAATTTGTTGCACAGCATCGCAGCGTTTATGTACTCGGCCGGCAACCCTTTACTTCCCGGCCTCTGTAGTAATGTACTATTTCTTCTCTCCTGTTCTGAAAGTTAACTTTTCATGGGTATATAGACGGGTGGAAAATTGCATTGTTTATCTTTAACTACTAACTTAATAAAAGCTTTACATATATCTAAACTCAGCTATTAATTAATAGACGGGCTTATCACAATTTACAAGTTAATGTTAAAATCCTTTTAAACTATTAGATAAGTTTGTTAAACTTTTCTCTAAACTCGGGTGAAATTACAAGTTTCACTCTCCAACTATTGGCGTTTTATTTCTCGGCTGAAATGGATCACTTTCAACCCTTGGTTAAACAATCTACTATTTCACGCGTTTATAGACCGAGAAGAAAGAGATTCCCTGCTAAGGCGAGGACTGAGGCAGGTGATCCAGAATACCGGCCGAGGCGTGTTTTCAAAAAAATAATGCAATTTCCAAAAAAAAGAAATAATCACGTATTAATTCAAAAAGTGCTGGTCACTAGAAATCGCCGCGGGCGGGGGCGAGCGCACCGGCGGTAAAATTTCGAATCCCGCCAACAATATCCTATACAAATGCCATTACCGGCTTGTAAATTCGTGACACCCGTAACGCTGTGTTTCGCAGTCTATTTTAGAGAATAGATCTATACTTCCGAACATGTTTGATAAAATAGCATTTTCTCAAACATGCAATGAAATATTGACGTCGTGATCTTCATAATGGGCTTCGAAGTGTCACGTTTCGGGCGGAGCGAGACGAGATATCCGTAATGGCATTTCATACAAAATTGGAGGTTTAGGCCTGCAAGATGGTCTTTTTTAATTTCTATTCCACAATTTGTGGCACAGGATCACGGCGTTCAGCTATGAAAATCAAAGTTTGATTTCTTGGAGTTTTTTTAATTTATTTCATTGCATGTTTGAGAAAACCACTACACATACCTCGCCGTGAAAAGAGGTAGCCAGCCTCACAACTATCCAACCTCGCTACGGTCGGCCGTCTATATGTACTCGGCCGGCAACCCCTAATTTCCCGGCCTCTGTAGTAATGTACTATTGTATTTTACATTCAACGCATACCTCTAGACTCTCCTTCGGGCTGGGTTCCTCTGTGCTATTGATGTTGAGGATTGGCTGCGAAACGTCTCTAGCCAGCACCTCTTGGATAATCGCCGTGAAGGACAGCTTCTGTCGCTGAAATAATCATATAACACTTTTAAATCCTCGTATGCGGATGTGAAATAGGGGTGTAGAATAAAACAATCAATAATGTAATATGTTCTCGAAAATGTTGTCAAATGGTTAAATAATCACGAAGTTATAAGTCCTAGTACCCTAGCAGGAGTAGTCCTAGGCCGCATTGATTGTAAGTTAGTCGTAATTAGTAGTAAGAATAAAGAATACAACTAGGAACAAAACATGATAGTTGTCTTTATACAGAGTGTAACATAAATGGGGTGTGACTCGATCAAGGTTATAACAGGTATCGTGTTCTGATAAGAAAAAACTAAATTAAAAAGTTCGATTTATTTTTACATTTGTATGGAGCAGGTCACCCCAGTCGGCCAACGCTCCATACAAATGTGAAAAAAAAATCGCGTCGGAACTCTACTAACTACGGAGTTGGTGTACTCAGCGCATGCCGATACAAATCTATGTAAAGAATACTAACCACTCGAGGCGAGGCGGTGCGGGTCGAGTGCCGGGTGAGTCTAATGAGCTGTGACCTTTAAACGCGCCGTAGACGCGCGTTTGTGTCGATTTATACGTGATTCGATCGTTTAAAAAAACCGGCCAAGTGCGAGTCGGACTCGCGCACAAAGGTTCCGTACCATGATCTATAAAAACGGCAAAAAAAAAATTCTGTTGTATGGGAGCCTCACTCCGACTCGCACTTGGCCGGTTGTTTAGTATTTGTTCCTATAGCGGCAACAGGAATACATCATCGGTGAAAACTTCAACTGTGATAGTTAGTCACGGTTCATGAGATACAGCCTGCTGACAGACGGACAGACAGACAGCGGAGTCTTAGTAATAGGGTCCCCTTTTTACCCTTTGGGTACGGAACCCTAAAAACACGGTGTGCATAGGCCCTGAGGGACTGAAATGGGGGCGGATGTTTGTGTGGAGATTCGATGTAAAAAAGCTAGTAATATTATAAATTCAATACTAATCTTACAATGGAAGTATGGTTTAACGTCTTCATATTTGGTACTAATTTACCTCTTTCAGTATGTTGTTGATGTCGTCCTGCTCTAGCGCTGGGTTGCGAGGTTGTAGCTCCTTGTAAAGCTGATCTTCCAAGTCATAAGGCTCTAGGGTCCTAAAATCACATCAAATATATATAAATAAATATACTTTTTATACTCGTGGACTTTAATGTTTGAATTAAGACTTCGTACACCAAACTATTCACATACTTTTTTCTATGGAGCATCCAACTCAACTATAATAATTCATTATACAACTCTTTAGACCACTATAATGAATATGACCAAAAACGTAGCGGCGGCTTTAGGTACTGAACTACTGTAATGAATTTGAGCAATAGTACGTCACCTTGGTCTCAGAAAAAAAGACATCAACGAAATGCTGAGCCAGCGGCCTGCGCTTCGTTTCAGCGAGGCTTAGATTTTCAATAGATATCAAGTTCAGGGCGGAGCGTGGCGCGAGGACCCGCCGTGCACACGAGATGCCGCGCTACGCTCGAGCGAGACAAGATGCCCGACAGCTGTGTCATCAGCTAGAATGTTACTCACCTGGACAGCACAGTGGCGTCAGTACACAGCACCAGCAGCGCGGGCAGCGGGGGCGGGGTGAGCGCCAGGCCCACCGGCGGGCGGAGCGTGGCGCGAGGACCCGCCGTGCACACGAGATGCCGCGCTACGCTCGAGCGAGACAAGATGCCCGACAGCTGTGTCATCAGCTAGAATGTTACTCACCTGGACAGCACAGTGGCGTCAGTACACAGCACCAGCAGCGCGGGCAGCGGGGGCGGGGTGAGCGCCAGGCCCACCGGCGGGCGGAGCGTGGCGCGAGGACCCGCCGTGCACACGAGATGCCGCGCTACGCTCGAGCGAGACAAGATGCCCGACAGCTGTGTCATCAGCTAGAATGTTACTCACCTGGACAGCACAGTGGCGTCAGTACACAGCACCAGCAGCGCGGGCAGCGGGGGCGGGGTGAGCGCCAGGCCCACCGGCGGGCGGAGCGTGGCGCGAGGACCCGCCGTGCACACGAGATGCCGCGCTACGCTCGAGCGAGACAAGATGCCCGACAGCTGTGTCATCAGCTAGAATGTTACTCACCTGGACAGCACAGTGGCGTCAGTACACAGCACCAGCAGCGCGGGCAGCGGGGGCGGGGTGAGCGCCAGGCCCACCGGCGGGCGGAGCGTGGCGCGAGGACCCGCCGTGCACACGAGATGCCGCGCTACGCTCGAGCGAGACAAGATGCCCGACAGCTGTGTCATCAGCTAGAATGTTACTCACCTGGACAGCACAGTGGCGTCAGTACACAGCACCAGCAGCGCGGGCAGCGGGGGCGGGGTGAGCGCCAGGCCCACCGGCGGGCGGAGCGTGGCGCGAGGACCCGCCGTGCACACGAGATGCCGCGCTACGCTCGAGCGAGACAAGATGCCCGACAGCTGTGTCATCAGCTAGAATGTTACTCACCTGGACAGCACAGTGGCGTCAGTACACAGCACCAGCAGCGCGGGCAGCGGGGGCGGGGTGAGCGCCAGGCCCACCGGCGGGCGGAGCGTGGCGCGAGGACCCGCCGTGCACACGAGATGCCGCGCTACGCTCGAGCGAGACAAGATGCCCGACAGCTGTGTCATCAGCTAGAATGTTACTCACCTGGACAGCACAGTGGCGTCAGTACACAGCACCAGCAGCGCGGGCAGCGGGGGCGGGGTGAGCGCCAGGCCCACCGGCGGGCGGAGCGTGGCGCGAGGACCCGCCGTGCACACGAGATGCCGCGCTACGCTCGAGCGAGACAAGATGCCCGACAGCTGTGTCATCAGCTAGAATGTTACTCACCTGGACAGCACAGTGGCGTCAGTACACAGCACCAGCAGCGCGGGCAGCGGGGGCGGGGTGAGCGCCAGGCCCACCGGCGGGCGGAGCGTGGCGCGAGGACCCGCCGTGCACACGAGATGCCGCGCTACGCTCGAGCGAGACAAGATGCCCGACAGCTGTGTCATCAGCTAGAATGTTACTCACCTGGACAGCACAGTGGCGTCAGTACACAGCACCAGCAGCGCGGGCAGCGGGGGCGGGGTGAGCGCCAGGCCCACCGGCGGGCGGAGCGTGGCGCGAGGACCCGCCGTGCACACGAAATGCCGCGCTACGCTCGAGCGAGACAAGATGCCCGACAGCTGTGTCATCAGCTAGAATGTTACTCACCTGGACAGCACAGTGGCGTCAGTACACAGCACCAGCAGCGCGGGCAGCGGGGGCGGGGTGAGCGCCAGGCCCACCGGCGGGCGGAGCGTGGCGCGAGGACCCGCCGTGCACACGAGATGCCGCGCTACGCTCGAGCGAGACAAGATGCCCGACAGCTGTGTCATCAGCTAGAATGTTACTCACCTGGACAGCACAGTGGCGTCAGTACACAGCACCAGCAGCGCGGGCAGCGGGGGCGGGGTGAGCGCCAGGCCCACCGGCGGGCGGAGCGTGGCGCGAGGACCCGCCGTGCACACGAGATGCCGCGCTACGCTCGAGCGAGACAAGATGCCCGACAGCTGTGTCATCAGCTAGAATGTTACTCACCTGGACAGCACAGTGGCGTCAGTACACAGCACCAGCAGCGCGGGCAGCGGGGGCGGGGTGAGCGCCAGGCCCACCGGCGGGCGGAGCGTGGCGCGAGGACCCGCCGTGCACACGAGATGCCGCGCTACGCTCGAGCGAGACAAGATGCCCGACAGCTGTGTCATCAGCTAGAATGTTACTCACCTGGACAGCACAGTGGCGTCAGTACACAGCACCAGCAGCGCGGGCAGCGGGGGCGGGGTGAGCGCCAGGCCCACCGGCGGGCGGAGCGTGGCGCGAGGACCCGCCGTGCACACGAGATGCCGCGCTACGCTCGAGCGAGACAAGATGCCCGACAGCTGTGTCATCAGCTAGAATGTTACTCACCTGGACAGCACAGTGGCGTCAGTACACAGCACCAGCAGCGCGGGCAGCGGGGGCGGGGTGAGCGCCAGGCCCACCGGCGGGCGGAGCGTGGCGCGAGGACCCGCCGTGCACACGAGATGCCGCGCTACGCTCGAGCGAGACAAGATGCCCGACAGCTGTGTCATCAGCTAGAATGTTACTCACCTGGACAGCACAGTGGCGTCAGTACACAGCACCAGCAGCGCGGGCAGCGGGGGCGGGGTGAGCGCCAGGCCCACCGGCGGGCGGAGCGTGGCGCGAGGACCCGCCGTGCACACGAGATGCCGCGCTACGCTCGAGCGAGACAAGATGCCCGACAGCTGTGTCATCAGCTAGAATGTTACTCACCTGGACAGCACAGTGGCGTCAGTACACAGCACCAGCAGCGCGGGCAGCGGGGGCGGGGTGAGCGCCAGGCCCACCGGCGGGCGGAGCGTGGCGCGAGGACCCGCCGTGCACACGAGATGCCGCGCTACGCTCGAGCGAGACAAGATGCCCGACAGCTGTGTCATCAGCTAGAATGTTACTCACCTGGACAGCACAGTGGCGTCAGTACACAGCACCAGCAGCGCGGGCAGCGGGGGCGGGGTGAGCGCCAGGCCCACCGGCGGGCGGAGCGTGGCGCGAGGACCCGCCGTGCACACGAGATGCCGCGCTACGCTCGAGCGAGACAAGATGCCCGACAGCTGTGTCATCAGCTAGAATGTTACTCACCTGGACAGCACAGTGGCGTCAGTACACAGCACCAGCAGCGCGGGCAGCGGGGGCGGGGTGAGCGCCAGGCCCACCGGCGGGCGGAGCGTGGCGCGAGGACCCGCCGTGCACACGAGATGCCGCGCTACGCTCGAGCGAGACAAGATGCCCGACAGCTGTGTCATCAGCTAGAATGTTACTCACCTGGACAGCACAGTGGCGTCAGTACACAGCACCAGCAGCGCGGGCAGCGGGGGCGGGGTGAGCGCCAGGCCCACCGGCGGGCGGAGCGTGGCGCGAGGACCCGCCGTGCACACGAGATGCCGCGCTACGCTCGAGCGAGACAAGATGCCCGACAGCTGTGTCATCAGCTAGAATGTTACTCACCTGGACAGCACAGTGGCGTCAGTACACAGCACCAGCAGCGCGGGCAGCGGGGGCGGGGTGAGCGCCAGGCCCACCGGCGGGCGGAGCGTGGCGCGAGGACCCGCCGTGCACACGAGATGCCGCGCTACGCTCGAGCGAGACAAGATGCCCGACAGCTGTGTCATCAGCTAGAATGTTACTCACCTGGACAGCACAGTGGCGTCAGTACACAGCACCAGCAGCGCGGGCAGCGGGGGCGGGGTGAGCGCCAGGCCCACCGGCGGGCGGAGCGTGGCGCGAGGACCCGCCGTGCACACGAGATGCCGCGCTACGCTCGAGCGAGACAAGATGCCCGACAGCTGTGTCATCAGCTAGAATGTTACTCACCTGGACAGCACAGTGGCGTCAGTACACAGCACCAGCAGCGCGGGCAGCGGGGGCGGGGTGAGCGCCAGGCCCACCGGCGGGCGGAGCGTGGCGCGAGGACCCGCCGTGCACACGAGATGCCGCGCTACGCTCGAGCGAGACAAGATGCCCGACAGCTGTGTCATCAGCTAGAATGTTACTCACCTGGACAGCACAGTGGCGTCAGTACACAGCACCAGCAGCGCGGGCAGCGGGGGCGGGGTGAGCGCCAGGCCCACCGGCGGGCGGAGCGTGGCGCGAGGACCCGCCGTGCACACGAGATGCCGCGCTACGCTCGAGCGAGACAAGATGCCCGACAGCTGTGTCATCAGCTAGAATGTTACTCACCTGGACAGCACAGTGGCGTCAGTACACAGCACCAGCAGCGCGGGCAGCGGGGGCGGGGTGAGCGCCAGGCCCACCGGCGGGCGGAGCGTGGCGCGAGGACCCGCCGTGCACACGAGATGCCGCGCTACGCTCGAGCAAGACAAGATGCCCGACAGCTGTGTCATCAGCTAGAATGTTACTCACCTGGACAGCACAGTGGCGTCAGTACACAGCACCAGCAGCGCGGGCAGCGGGGGCGGGGTGAGCGCCAGGCCCACCGGCGGGCGGAGCGTGGCGCGAGGACCCGCCGTGCACACGAGATGCCGCGCTACGCTCGAGCGAGACAAGATGCCCGACAGCTGTGTCATCAGCTAGAATGTTACTCACCTGGACAGCACAGTGGCGTCAGTACACAGCACCAGCAGCGCGGGCAGCGGGGGCGGGGTGAGCGCCAGGCCCACCGGCGGGCGGAGCGTGGCGCGAGGACCCGCCGTGCACACGAGATGCCGCGCTACGCTCGAGCGAGACAAGATGCCCGACAGCTGTGTCATCAGCTAGAATGTTACTCACCTGGACAGCACAGTGGCGTCAGTACACAGCACCAGCAGCGCGGGCAGCGGGGGCGGGGTGAGCGCCAGGCCCACCGGCGGGCGGAGCGTGGCGCGAGGACCCGCCGTGCACACGAGATGCCGCGCTACGCTCGAGCGAGACAAGATGCCCGACAGCTGTGTCATCAGCTAGAATGTTACTCACCTGGACAGCACAGTGGCGTCAGTACACAGCACCAGCAGCGCGGGCAGCGGGGGCGGGGTGAGCGCCAGGCCCACCGGCGGGCGGAGCGTGGCGCGAGGACCCGCCGTGCACACGAGATGCCGCGCTACGCTCGAGCGAGACAAGATGCCCGACAGCTGTGTCATCAGCTAGAATGTTACTCACCTGGACAGCACAGTGGCGTCAGTACACAGCACCAGCAGCGCGGGCAGCGGGGGCGGGGTGAGCGCCAGGCCCACCGGCGGGCGGAGCGTGGCGCGAGGACCCGCCGTGCACACGAGATGCCGCGCTACGCTCGAGCGAGACAAGATGCCCGACAGCTGTGTCATCAGCTAGAATGTTACTCACCTGGACAGCACAGTGGCGTCAGTACACAGCACCAGCAGCGCGGGCAGCGGGGGCGGGGTGAGCGCCAGGCCCACCGGCGGGCGGAGCGTGGCGCGAGGACCCGCCGTGCACACGAGATGCCGCGCTACGCTCGAGCAAGACAAGATGCCCGACAGCTGTGTCATCAGCTAGAATGTTACTCACCTGGACAGCACAGTGGCGTCAGTACACAGCACCAGCAGCGCGGGCAGCGGGGGCGGGGTGAGCGCCAGGCCCACCGGCGGGCGGAGCGTGGCGCGAGGACCCGCCGTGCACACGAGATGCCGCGCTACGCTCGAGCGAGACAAGATGCCCGACAGCTGTGTCATCAGCTAGAATGTTACTCACCTGGACAGCACAGTGGCGTCAGTACACAGCACCAGCAGCGCGGGCAGCGGGGGCGGGGTGAGCGCCAGGCCCACCGGCGGGCGGAGCGTGGCGCGAGGACCCGCCGTGCACACGAGATGCCGCGCTACGCTCGAGCGAGACAAGATGCCCGACAGCTGTGTCATCAGCTAGAATGTTACTCACCTGGACAGCACAGTGGCGTCAGTACACAGCACCAGCAGCGCGGGCAGCGGGGGCGGGGTGAGCGCCAGGCCCACCGGCGGGCGGAGCGTGGCGCGAGGACCCGCCGTGCACACGAGATGCCGCGCTACGCTCGAGCGAGACAAGATGCCCGACAGCTGTGTCATCAGCTAGAATGTTACTCACCTGGACAGCACAGTGGCGTCAGTACACAGCACCAGCAGCGCGGGCAGCGGGGGCGGGGTGAGCGCCAGGCCCACCGGCGGGCGGAGCGTGGCGCGAGGACCCGCCGTGCACACGAGATGCCGCGCTACGCTCGAGCGAGACAAGATGCCCGACAGCTGTGTCATCAGCTAGAATGTTACTCACCTGGACAGCACAGTGGCGTCAGTACACAGCACCAGCAGCGCGGGCAGCGGGGGCGGGGTGAGCGCCAGGCCCACCGGCGGGCGGAGCGTGGCGCGAGGACCCGCCGTGCACACGAGATGCCGCGCTACGCTCGAGCGAGACAAGATGCCCGACAGCTGTGTCATCAGCTAGAATGTTACTCACCTGGACAGCACAGTGGCGTCAGTACACAGCACCAGCAGCGCGGGCAGCGGGGGCGGGGTGAGCGCCAGGCCCACCGGCGGGCGGAGCGTGGCGCGAGGACCCGCCGTGCACACGAGATGCCGCGCTACGCTCGAGCGAGACAAGATGCCCGACAGCTGTGTCATCAGCTAGAATGTTACTCACCTGGACAGCACAGTGGCGTCAGTACACAGCACCAGCAGCGCGGGCAGCGGGGGCGGGGTGAGCGCCAGGCCCACCGGCGGGCGGAGCGTGGCGCGAGGACCCGCCGTGCACACGAGATGCCGCGCTACGCTCGAGCGAGACAAGATGCCCGACAGCTGTGTTTCGCTGTTTGCTGGAACAAAACAGTGTAAAGGTAGATATACAATGCACTGTTCTTTAATAAAAATTGCCTGCTGTAACTAGTTTCACTATAGATAGATTTTAGTACGGCGGAAATTGGAAATATTGATTCAAGTCGTGGACACGTCTTCTATATACCTAAAACAGGCATGGATGTGTTCCTTGTTGTCTCCACGCGAATTCGAATCACCGGCTTTAGTTAAGGGAGACGGGGAAAGACATAGTTGTGACGTCACAAAGATGGCAGCCGACGGTCGCTCGACTGTTTTACAAGCGAAGAAGCGAGCGGCATGGCATGCGCATGCGAAGCCGACGGCCGAGCTCCGTTTAGGGCCGAAGGCCCGTACCCCCTTCCCTCATTCTTTTACAAATAAGACTCACGCACTCACCAAGTGGACACACACTGGGCCCGTGCAACGTCTCAGTTACAAATCTCTCTCCCGCTTTTCACTTCCTACAACAGTTTTTCACTTCTCTTTTGCGAGGAAATACTTAACCAAAACAGCGAGAAAATACAAGTCAAAGTACAACACAGGTACATCGGGCAAAAACTATTCCTACTAATATTATAAATGTGAAAATTTGGATGCTTGATTCTTAGATGTTTGGACGTTTGTTACTCGATCACATTTAAATGGCTCAACTGATTTGGAAGAAATTTTGCACGAAGATAGTTTATACCCTGGATTAAAATATAGGATAGTTTTTATCCCGGACCCACGCAGACCAAGTCGCAGGTGTAGCAACTTTATTTGCGCTAACGTTATTATTTATTGAGTTACAAGCGTGTTTTATCAGTATGCTCATGCAAACGCGCACGGTAAAGTCACCTTTATTTTCAAATATTTAATAAAATGTTGATGGTACGTCGTAGGGTTCGAAGAAATATTTATATAACGTTAAATATGACTTCAAATGACACCTCACACGAACCGATCAGTAAAATAGAACCCGAGATCCATACTAATATTATAAATGGGAATGTGTATATGTTTGTTTGTTCATCTTTCACGGCAAAACGGAGCGACGAATCGACGTGTTTTTTAAGTGGAGATAGTTGAAGGGATGGAGAGTGACATAGGATAGTTTTTATCCCCGAAATCATCCCCTGAGGCTAAGGGGGTGAAATGGGGGGTAAAAGTTTGTACGGAGCTGTGATATAAGCGAGTTCGAGTGCGAGTCGGACGGAGTCGCGGGCAGAAGCTAGTATGAACATAAATCGATGACCGTCGGCCGCCATCTTTGTGACGTCACAGCTATGCCCGCCCCTCCTCTCCTTTAACTAAAACCGGTAGATTCGTACTCTGGAGACAACAAAGAACACATCCATACCAATTTTAGGTATATAGAGATGTATGGCAATTAGATGTCTGTTCAACACTAGCGTCATCTATGAACTGAATGACGAATCTCATAATCAATGTCCCCTATGTGTACGAAGAGCTACCTAGGGCCCCAGGTATAACATATTAGCGCCCAAAGAATCGGGAATTTCCTGGACGTAATCGGCCTTTACGGTGGACTGTAAAAAAGGGCTGCCACTGTAGCTCACTTGTTGGTCGAAGCGGCATATTAAGGCAAATAAGCCAACAATTACTACGCAGAACTCTAAGCGCCAGCGAGACCTATAGCTAGAGACCTCTCTAGTGAAACTGCTTTTAGCTAAACTTGGGACATCAGCTGCGTTTTTGATATTAAGTCCAAGCCATTGATTGAAACCCTTAAGCCTTGTTCGGACTAGGTTTGTATTTTAGTGCGAGTAGCTTCTCGTACTTGCAGCAAATGTATGGACTCGCACTAAAATACTAGCCTAGTTCGAACGAGGCTTTACCTCAATGTTATCACTTGTTATTTATGTATATTTAAAAAAAAACAGTCCAGTAGTTTCGGAGCCTATTCAATACAAACAAACAATCAAATCTTTCCTCTTTATAATATTAGTGTAGAAGTGTAGATAATCGAAATACGATATGTTCATCCAGAACTCATAATGCTTGTTTCGTACCATACAAAAAAAGCCAATTATTGATATTACACATGCCATTAAAGCGGGACACACCTTTTAACAGGTGTTTGGGCGGTAAGAGGTGAAATCATATGATACACTTACATTCATCCGCTAAAGCATATTCTTTAAGTTGATTCAGGAGAGGCAGAGTGACTGTGTGAACGCCACCGGCGTGCATGCAGGCGTATGTGTTGCTCGTGCACTGCAAAAAGAAGTAATATATTAGTGATAAAGTTCGTGTCCAAAGGCCAAGCTACGGGAGCCTAGTGGTTCAGGCATGCGTAGTGATATGCCGTTCCCAGGAATATTCCCATACAAGGGAATATACGGGAATATTGAAATTGTGTTTGTTTATACATCTTGCTAACAGGGATTCTATGATAACTTAGGCCCTCGATTTTTTTACCAATACCAGTAAGTAGTATTACCAGTGTAATTTATCCGCAAAAGTAAATTCCCAATGTTCCTGGGAATATTCCCCGGAAATACGGGAATATTCCCGGGAACTATGGGAATATTCCCCCAGCCCAATAAAAACAAATTTTACAAAAGTATTTCTGCAAGTAACAAAAACGATAACGAAAAAATTACAATAAAATGTGTACGAATACAAAATATGAAAATATTCACATAATTAATGGTAATTGAGATAAAAACGCAGAATTAGTACAATAATGAAGTATTTGGCGAATGGCACTTCAATTGTCGGGGCAATATTCATTTTAATTACTTTTATTACAACTTAAATTTTCCTAATTTGTATTTCAATATTCCCCTGTTTGGGGAATATTCCCGGGAACAAGGGAATATTCCCCGGCACATCACTAGGCATGCGGCGATCTCGAGTTCAAATCCCGGCCCGTACCAATGAGTTTTTCGGAACTTATGTACGGAATATTTACCGCTAGCTTTTCGGTGAAGGAAAACACCGTGAGGAAACCGGTCTAATCCCAATAAGGTCTAGTTTTCTCCAGAGCGGTTGGAAGGTCAGAAGGCAACTGCTTTCGTGTAACTAGTGCCTATGACAAAACTTGGGATTAGGAGTCAAACGTATCCGGGACTCCTTTAGGGAATAAACAGGAATAAAGCTAAAAGGATGATAAGTTTATGTCCAAAAGGCTTTCAGTCAGTTACAGATTACAGACTGTAAAAACAGTGTTCAGGAGGGGACAACGTCTTTTGGGGTGATAACATACAAGTCGACACGGGAGCAGTATACGCGACCGCCAGTGTGAATGAGGGGAAAACGCCTCGTGGAGAGTAGGTGGTAGGCCATGCTTGTACCTCTGGTTCGCTTACCAGCCTTCGTCATGTACACCATAAATTAAAAGACAGCTCATGAGTAGGTTAGGCACAATTTCAAAGGGACTATGCGGTAGATATGCAAATAACTCATTTCAACCATCTAAGGTCCATAGTTACAAATACCTTAAAGAGTAACATACAAGCAATACAATTATATTTTGGTCTTGCAACGGACATGAAAATGTATAAAACTTATATTATATTAGGGGTATTTGAAGCCAGTAAAAATACATTATTTACATTACCAATACAAAACTCTTTCAGAAATATTCTAAAAACATCTCTCTTCTACCTATCTTTGCGATTTTAAAGATTTATGTTTATATGTATGATTATGGGTTTATAAAGATCAAATAATACCGGCCAAGTGCGAGTCGGACTCGCGCACGAAGGGTTCCGTACCATTATCTATAAAAAACCAGTAAAAAAAAAATGTTGTATGGGTGCCTCCCTTAAATATTTATTTTATTTTGTTTTTCTTGTTTGTTGTTATAGCGGCAACAGAAATACATAATCTGTGATCAACTGTCTAGCTATCACGGTTCTTGAGTTACAGCCTGGTGACAGACAGACAGACGGACAGCGAAGTCTTAGTGATAGGGTCCCGTTTTTACCCTTTGGGCAAGGAACCCTAAAAAATTACGTTGTTTGACCACAGACATTTGTGACGTCATTTGTCACTTGCCTTTACATTTCATAAACGCGTTTTTAACTTTTGCTAAAACGTTGCCGATTTGGCCACCATATCAGTCGACCTGCCTATTGAAAAGCCAGCGCTTCGGAAAGGCAATTCATCACCCTGCGAGCGAATGGTCCATTATAATATACTCACTGGATACAGATGCACTGGATATGAGTATTGCAGGTCGGCATTGTCATCTGGGTTCAGAACTATGCTCAGTTCCACCGCCTCGACCACGTACAGAGCGTGACTGTCTTCTTTCTCTGTGGCCTGAAATACAATTGGATCATATAAGTATGTCGAGAGTATGTATGTCAAGTGTTGGATAAGAAAACACATAATAAATGGATACGTCTGCAAATATACACAAGAAGTTGTTATCCCTAATAAATATAGCAAAGGAATAAAACAATCCAGAAGCATAACTCGTACTCGCACTCGGTCGAGTGGCGACCACGTACCGAAAGGCGCAGCGTTGGTAGGACCCTCACAAGGTGGACTAATGACCTGGTAAAGGTTGCTGGAGTCCGCTGGATGCGGGAGGCGCAGGACCGGCCACTTTGGCACTCTTTGGGGGAGGCCTATATCCAGCAGTGGACGTCTTTCGGCTGATATGATGAAGTATCTCGAGGTGTGGGCGTGTCCTGGGTTCTCGGGCATTGATAGAAGACGATAGTACTATGCTTACAAACTTTACTAAGGACTTCTCTACAACATACTTACAAATTCATAAGAAATACAGTGGACTGGCAATTTCACTAGAATTAATTGTATGGTCCAAGCACCACTTAAAAGGCGAACAAGAAAACACACAATGAATAAATACATCTGCAAATATACACAAGATGTCGTTATCCCTAATAAATGTAGCAAAGGAATAAAAAAATCCAGAAGCATAACCTGGAAATCCGCAAACTAACGCCTGACACCATCAATTGCGTTACATTAATCTACTCACGTTAGGTAACAACAGGCAGTGGTACAGCTGTGCAGAGCAAGTGGCCACCACCACGAGCGGTGGCATGTCTCTGCTGTTAGACAGAGCTGTGATGGAACACGACTCTGAGCCGTAGTTGTCGTCGGCGGGCGGGTACATGGCCAGTGGACCGGTTAGCTTGTGCTGCAGTCTGGAAAGATAAGGTAATAAATAACTCCATTTATTCATATCAGCCGTAAGACGTCCACTGCTGGACAAAGGTCACCCCCAAATATATATTATGGACCAATCATTCACTAATTGAACTAGACCTAGCAGTGAGCTCAAAAAGGCCTGTGTTATGGCTACTAAATAGAAGACCTGGACTGTCCAGAAAAAAAAATTCGGACCAGTTCTTACTTAGAGGGCCGCAAGTGCTGTTCAGGGCTTTCGGGTCTCTTGTTGCTGGTCAAGAACGTTACCTTCTCTTGTCTTTAACGGATCAAGGAAGCTAATTTAAAGTCCTCTAAGCCCGCCTGGTCTAACCCATGAACGACTTAGAATCTCATCATCATCAAATCAGCCAAAAGACTTCCACTGCTGGACATAGGCCTCCCCCAAAGAGTGCCACATACCAGTCTTGCGCCACCCGTATCCAGCGGACTTCCGCGACTTTTACCAAAGACAATTTGTCATCTTGTTACTAGTTCATGACGTCACCTCTTGGCCCTATGGATGAATCAAGGAAGCTAGTTTTAATGTCCTCCATGACCGTCCTTTGTCCCTCTATTAATCATTTCCAAGATAACAACATTATACACTCACGTCTTAGCTTCCAAATCGCATTCCATCATATACACATCCCCGTTCCCCCTCAGTATGAGTAGGCTGTCGGCGCCGGGCGCGGCGGTGAAGTCCACGGCCGTGTCCCCCAAGCTGTCCAGCAGGGGCCGGGAGGCCAGCAGACCGGCTGGCTTGGGTCCGATGGCGAAGATCTTAACGAGTTTCGGCCCCAATTTTAGGCCGATGTTGTAAAGCCTGGAATTCGATTTAAGAGTTATATATCGTTAGAGTTATAAATAAACATGAACTATTAAAAATAAAACCTGCCCTGTTTAAGAACATCAGAAACATACGTACGATGCTATATTATGTGAGATTATAAAGGTCACGCAATGCGTCATACATACACCTACTGTAAGAATCTATCTCGGGATGTGATTGCGCGTGTATCGGCAGAGTTGAGTCTGTGAAGTATTTAGGTGTTATATTATTTAGACAAGAATCTTAACTTTAAGAAGCATATTGCAGTTACAGCTGGCAGAGTGCGCAAATTTATATATACTATGAAAATATTAAGAAATTGTGCTGATCAAAAGTTATTGAGACTGATTTATCTTGCTCTGTGTCAGTCTATCCTAGATTACTGTATTCTAGTTTGGGGTGGCTGCGGTAAATCATTACTGATATCCTTGGAAAGAGCGCAGAGAGCAGTTTTGAAGGTGGCCCTTCGTAGACCCCGACGCTATCCTACCATAGATGTTTACAAGGAAGCTGAAGTGTTAAGCGTTCGTAAATTATTTTTGTATCGAGCCACCATCTTCACTCATAAGACAATTGTGCAACTACCATCATATCCTGACCTGCTAAACAAAAGAGTTTTTAAAGTCCCGATACCTACTACTAAGACTGCATTTGCAAAACGCTTCAAAGTATTTATCTTACCTCGTGTTTATAATCACATCGTGAAAGTCTGTGATATAAAACTCTGCCGACTTGCAGCGGCTAAGACATTAGTACGGGAGCTATTATTGTCTTGGACTTACGAACAGGCTGAAGAAGCCCTGAAGTAAAGAGCTATTTGCATCCTTCCCTCTCCTACATTAACACTACACACACTCCCACATTCATTCACTCAATACTCACACTACATTACGCATTCACACCTGCATGTTTTTGCCCGCTTTGTAAAAAGAAAAACCCCATTTTAAATCTATTCTTATAGCCGCATGATTTTTGTAACTCACGTGTTCGATCTGACTACCACGATACAGGCTGTGCCTAGTGTGGAAGTCACTGTGTCTAAAGAAAATTGTTATTTAAACTTATGGTCAATAAAAAATATTCTTATTCTTATTCTTCTTCTTATATGTCCGAAAACACTACTTTATACAAATGTGTTTCTACAAAATGCACGTCTAGCTTTATTAGGGATATCTCCCAGTTAACCTTTCGACCTGAAGTGTTAAGTATTTCGCACCCATTACGTCTTGTCTTGCGAGCGGCCTAAAACAGTCCTATTTGATGCAGGTGTCTACAATTCTTAAAACTTCAAACGATGGACAGAATTGCGGCTTCAAAACTGTGATAAGATAAATTGCACGAACATCAATAGACCTATGACATTGAACAGGCCAACAATATTATAGTTCGATTGGAACAGCGATCCAACCAATCGGCCCCACGCCGGAACTGGGCGCCGCACACCGGTTGGCATCAGCCGCGCTTCGGGACAGGACTATGTTCTTGATTACAATTGTACTCAATTCAGATCCATACTCACAATTATTTTTCAATTTCCTCGAGGTAGACATGAAAAACACGATATGTCTCCGGCAAGAGTGTAATAAACGAGCTCGTCTGCGAGGGGTGTGAGATTCGAGCCGTTGGTGACTCATTTGTCCACTAATTGCATCTAGCCTCTGCAGCTATGTACAATAGATTACCTGATGGTGTTATCGGAGACGAGGACCCACAGATGTGACAACGACCTGGTATGCCATTGCACGCGCCGCACCTCTCCTTGGGAATACAGGAACCGCTCGTCCAGCGAGTAACTCCTGAAAAACATAAAGAAATGACGTCAATAATTTGATGACTACATTTTTCCATTCCCGTCTGATAATGGAGAAGGACGACTGAGCCATGAACGTCAGAAAATTACTTTATATCTCTTAGATTTTCTTTTAAACTTTCATGGATTTCACACCTTATTGTAGTCAACTAACAAAACTGTAGTTTCTAAAGTTATTTAAGTGACAGGACACAGTTTGTACAAGTATCAGATATCAATTATAAAAATACTGTGACGATTTATCAATCTTCCACCAAAGTAAACCGAGTTGGGGTACCACAGGGAAGTGTCTTAGGACCCCTGCTCTTTTTAATGTACATAAATGATCTTCCTGATGTAACGGGATTTGACTGCATACTTTTTGCTGACGATGTATCGATTGTTATCCCGTTTTCTGACATAAATAATTATAATAATGACATTAACAACACTGTCTCCACAGTTGTAACATGGATGCACAATAACAACTTAAATGTAAATATAAGGAAAACAACATACTTACAATTCATAAATCACAATGGTAAAAAACAGCCACTTAGGGTATTATTCGATAATGAACCTATAGCAGAATCATGTCATACAATATTTCTGGGAATTATTTTGGACGAAAAATGCTCTTGGGTAAGTCACATTGATAAAGTATGTGGCAAGATAAATTCATTTTTATATGCTTTGTGGAGACTGGTAAAAACTTGTAGTAAGAAGGCAGCCATACAAGCTTACCATGGCTATGTTTGCTCCCTACTTAGATATGCCATCATTTTATGGGGAAACTCACACCATGCAAAGCGAGCGCTGATAGCTCAAAAACAATGCATCAGAGCAATTTGCGATGTTGATACTATGACATCTTGCAGACCATTGTTCAAAGATCTTGCGTTAATGACAGTACCCTGTATGTATATATACGAAATATGTGTGTTTGTTAAAATGAACCCAGAACTTTTTAAGACACTTCAAGATGTATCTAATTTTAATACAAGGTACCCTGATAGGCTAGCAATACCTCGCAAACGAACAGCTCTATATGGCAGAAACACCTTTTGTATGAGCATAAAAATATATAATAGACTGGATGATAACATCAAACAGTTGCCTTTGAAAATGTTTAAAGTAAAACTAAAAGTATGGCTCTTACAAAAGGCTTTTTATTCCGTCGAGGAATACCTACATGGCATCTTTTGACAGAGATAAGTGATCATTATATAGGCCTTGACTAATGTGTAAGCTTAGTTTTAGTTGTAAGTAATTGTTTGCATGCCAGATGCTGGTGAAATATGTGTTACTTATATAACATTGTCTGAACACCTTTTGTACCATATTTCATGCAAAATAAAGTTATTTGTATTTGTATTTGTATTTGTAAACTATGTGACACTAGCTTCTGCCCGCGACTCCGTCCGCGTGGAACTCGTTTATATCGCAGCTCGATACAAACTTTTACCCCCCATTTCACCCCCGTAGGGCACGATTTCGGGGATAAAAACTATCCTATGTCACTCTCCATCCCTTCAACTATCTTTACTTAAAAAATCACGTCAATTCGTCGCTCCGTTATGCCGTGAAAAACGGACAAACAAACAAACACATACACTTTCGCATTAATAATATTAGTATGGATTATATTCATATTATTGAACCAACGACGAAATAAATATCGACATAGGGGGACTTTAACATATTTAAGGCAATAAGATGATGAATGGGTTCAACTCAAATAACAAAGCAGATGAGTATTCCACTTTAAAACATATGAAAGTCGAGAAACGGAAACTAATTTCCATTTACAGGTAGGTATTATTAAAAACTACAGGTTATATATGACAATTGATTTCGTTTAAAATGGGGCCGAACCTAAGTCTGCATGTAATCAGGCGGCCCCGTAACAGGACTATTAATAAAGGATGTCACGACACGCAGCCACACACACATACACGCAAATCGAGGATAACACACCACCTAAATAAAAATCATAATTTTCACCCGAAGATCCGGGTGCCAGTGTCCACGCCATTATAATCGGGGAAAAAAGAACCATTCATAACCTCGTGATAAATACGAAGGCACCGGTCTCACCCTTGGCTTTGATAATAATTTGATTATGGCAGCCATTTTTGTTTGCCGCAAGGGTTAATCGGACGTTCGGAAATTGTGGTTACGTTGAAAAAAGGAGTTTTTTTAGGACGAAGGGAGGAATATTATACAGAGCGCCATGATAAGGGAAAATTCATTTTTAGGTCACTTCGTCTAAGGTGCTATTTGACCAATTAGAATAAGGGCTTGAAGTAGTATGAACAAATCTTAGAACAACACTACTCGAGTCGGGGCGAGTCGAATTGATACTGGTGTGTTCTAAACTACCATATCAACTCAGCATATTTAAGACAATACCATAAAAATCTGTGCTTTTAGTCTCTCACAGACTGGCGCGGCCTGCGGTGGCGGCCAGCTGTATACCTACTATGATAATCCTATCAATGACGGCCTTGATTATTATAACAACATAATTTCAGGCTTTATGCAGCACAAGCATTGACATAATGTCTGGAACGCATCTTGAATATCAATGTACGTAAGACGGGCCATTTGAAGGCTGTCCAAGCGAAACCCACGATCAATCAATCTCGCGTAAGCTCGGACCCTCCGCTAAACCGTGGGGTACGGGATTCAAATTGAATATTACTATTTAAACTCATGCCCGATGGAAGTCAAAATATAAACAGATTCATACTATATCACGGAACTGAGTGTGTAACAAACAGAGATGTAATTATATATGATCATCCTCCTAGCGTTATTCCTGGTTGCGCCCTAAAGGAGCCCGGTCCGCTTTGGCACCTAATCCCAACATTTCGCGTAAGCACTAGTTTTACGAAAGCGACTGCCATCTGACCTTTCAACCCAGAGGGAAAACTAGACCTTATTGGGATTAGACCAGTTGACCGGTTGAGGATAAGAATTATGTAAATATATTGGCCACTTAAAGCATTCGTTCCATACTGCGCAATGCGAGATGGACGAATGCATTATGTCCGACATAAACACAATCATGCTAGCTAGGCCAGAGTGGTAACTTTCACGTCCCTAAAATAGTTACATCGTAAGGTAAATCTGGTGACGATCATATATACCTAGGACAGACTGTCCAGTCAGGTAGGTAACTTTAAAAAAGAGGTCAATCGTCGTATCCGACTCGGCTGGGCAGCATTCGATCATAGCACGTAGAACCGATGGCCGTTGGGGCGGAAAGGTTCTCGAGTGGCGACCACGTGCCGGAAGGCGCTGCGTGGGTAGACAAGGCGGACTGATGACGTGGTAAAGGTCGCGGGAGTCCGCTGGATGTGGGTGGCGCAGGACCGGTCATTGTGGCACTCTTTGGGGGATGCCTATGTCCAGCAGTGGACGTCTTTCGGCTGATATGAAGTAATGATATGTTGCAGATAAATACGTAAGCCAATCGAGATGCAAGCGATGGATTTAAAAAGTTGAAGAGCCTCCATGAAGCCAATTTGTTCAACTATTCACTGAAGTGTATAATGCGATTATACCCAATTTGCATTCCCCGTAATCTCTTTGATAGGTAAGTAAAGGTTAGAGGATAAATGATATAACAGCGTGATCTAACTAGACTGCTAATTTTACATACATAACATACATAGATTCACGCCTTTATTCCCAAAAGGGGTAGGCAGAGCAAATGAAACGTATGTTCCAGTGCCACTTTTAGCATATATGAGGGTATAAAAGATCGACAAAATGTGATATCGCAGTATTAGGTTGCTAGCCCATCGCCCACAACACACAGATCCCTAAGTCGACTTTTACGACACCCATGGGAAAAAAAGGGGCGGTGAAATTCTAACCCGGCACCACAAGGGGAACTGAGTACTAAGTGTTAACTTTAATGTCAACAACAAGAACAAATAAACTTCATTAAATACGTTAAATAATACAATATATATATGTCGCAGTGAAATGGCCAAAACAGAGATTTGAACAAATCGCTAAGGGATATGATCAAATCACGCAGGATGCAGATGCAGGAGCCAATATCTGCGAGTTAGTTTCATCAATTCACTGACGAGTTTCAGGGATTTTATCAAATCACTAAACAAGTCTAGTGAAATGAAAAAACGAGTTGCCTTTTTTGTCCGATTTCGTCATTTCACTAAACAGATTCAGAGATTTGATCAAATGACTGATTTGTATTAGTCAAATGATAAAATGGATTCGCCATTTAACATCCTGCGTGATTTTATCATATCCCTTAGAGATTTGATCAAATCTCTGTTTTGACCATTTCCCTGCAACATATATAAAACAATATCATAAAAAGAAGAGGAATCTATTGCTAACTTTAGCTAGCTATTTAATTCGTATTCTACCTTTCAGGTCTGTATAGTACTTACCAATATAAATATATCTAAGTACTAGACTAGACTATTATTATATATTGAAGTGTTCCTCGATCAAATTGTTGTATCATATAATAACACAAGAATTCAACATTCAAATCAGTGCAACTAATATTATAAATGCGAAAGTTTTAATGTTTGAATGGTGAGATCTTTGAATGTTTGTTACTCAATCACAATTAAACGGCTCAACCGATTTGGATAAAATTTTGAAGGAAGATAGTTTATTAAAATATAGGATAGTTTTTATCCCGTGTCCACACAGACCAAGTCGCGGGCGGAAGCTGGTAGATTATAAAACTCAATCGTGCTGAAGAGTAGGTAGCGCGCAAAATAATCCCATTGTATCCCATAGTACTATGTTGCGATTAACTAATATCATTAACAAAAGCACTGTTCACGAAGTTAAGGGCATGATTTGGAAAATGGGTATTTGGGAGATCCATTTTCGTACAACACTAGGAATTCCGTCATTTTCCTGTGATCGTAGATACAGGGTTACTTAAAATATAATAAAAAACAGTTAAAATTGTTTGTTATATCCAGCACTAGTTTACGAAAAAAAACGAATTCCGAATTTTAGACAGCTTTGACCGGGTTCGATGCCCGGCCGTGTGAAAAATCCAGAGGCTTTTTTGAAAATCATTAAATGCAGTTTGATTTAGACCAATTTTCCTTATGTCTCTTAAATTTCCCCCGCTGCCCTGTTTGTATAATACATTCTGTATATATATATAGTCCTCATTGATGCCGGCGACCACAGAAAATATGGATTTGCCCTCTGATCTCGCTTGGCCAAAGTTTCCTTTAAACACTCCATTGTATGGATGACAGTAGAGTTGGCCATTTGTGTCATAAGTTATAACTGTACTAGTAGGAAGGTTTAGGCCTCTCTTTTCGTAATGCGAGAGTCTCATAAGACATTAACAATACACAGAAAACGACCATAAATTAGAACTGACTCGCATGTACACAGAAAGGACGCAGCTAAAGAAAACGGCACGCTCAAGAGCGTAAATCACACAATTTTTACATACCAAAGCGGAGGGTCATCCCAACCACGTGAAAATAGGAAAAAACTTAACAAACGGCCCACATCAGAACAATCGCGGGCGGGCGATGTCTCCGGAACAAAAACCGATAAAAACGCGAAAAGGTTCCGATTCGGTAAAAAATAAGAATTAGACAAAGCGTTTGGGGCCTCTATACGTGTCCAGTTTTTTTACGAGCCCTTTTGTCCTTCCGGGCCTCTTTTTTAAATAGATCAGCGAGGGTAAGTAAGGCCGGACATCCAACCTGAATTATTATTGTGGATTTTTCTGCTCGGCATTCATAAATATTTTCCCGAGACCCCCGCCCAGGATTTACTCGAATCGGCGTAGAATTATAAATTCGTTTAATAAAATATGATACGATAAAGCCGCTTTTTTACTCGAGTGGACCTCTATTATATTTTGTTTAATTTATATATGAATAATTAAATTTAAAAAGGAAATCTCGGAGCTAATGAAATTTTTGTTTTTGAGATAATGAATTGAAAACACGTCGGCGGACGGACGGTGTCGCCGCGCTGTTATTCTTTTCTCGGCGGCTCATTCGGATTCATCCTCCGTATTTAAAAACCCAAAATATAATAAAATACATAAATGTATTAATTACAACGGAGAATTTACCGCGGATGCTGCACACGTTTTTGTAAGGGATTTTTTAACACGCATGTAAAAAATTAATTATGAATCTTACTGCTCTGCGGCGATATAATTGGGTGTTTTTACAATTTTTTTGTGGGTTTGCGGGCTGCAAGTAAAGGTAAAAAGTATAAAACGCGGCCGGTTGAGATATCGGTCCGCAAAAAGGCCAACGACGCCTTTAATCAACACGCAAACGACCCGGCGCGCGATCAAACGGGTCCGTATTAAAAATAAAAACCGCCACACAAATATAAAACGGAGAACATCGATCCAGACTGCCACGACCACGGGGGATTAAAATCGTAACGAACGCACAAAAATATTCAAATACAATACTAACAAATTGATACAAACACTCATTAGGGCCGAATCGCGGAAGGCTCCCCCGGCGGGCGGGGCGGCCCCGGATCCAGCCGATCTCACCGACATTACAATCCACATCCAACGTACAAATATTATCTAAAATTCCTTCTCATTTATAATCC
Organism: Epinotia demarniana; assembly: GCA_945867215.1. Classification (NCBI taxonomy): domain Eukaryota; kingdom Metazoa; phylum Arthropoda; class Insecta; order Lepidoptera; family Tortricidae; genus Epinotia; species Epinotia demarniana. Next base: position 9,612,472 of record OX244278.1, read on the forward strand.
TTTTGTGTCCTCAGCGCGGTCCTCCGTCAAATCCCCTTCCCCCACCGGGCGGTGGGGTATTTTTATATTTTTAATCGCGTTGGGCATTATCCAAATGGACATTGGCGGTCGTGCCGACTGTCGCTGCCGCCGAGATGATAAATTCTCCTTTCGTTCGACACCCGCACCCTGTTTTGTTTCGTCCCTTCTCTAATGTGGCTCCTTTATTTCTACTATTGGCATCGAAGTGGAAAAAAAATGTACGCTCCGTCATTAATTATGGGCGATTTGTCTGCGGCTGACTCGCGCGCATTCTTCTTCTTTCCGGTGTTCGACGATTAAAAATGGCTTGCCATCTGTGCCCTTCTTCGGTTAGGTTTTTTCCTCGGTTTGCGGCAAATGAGAATTGATTGTGGCAATCCGGCGCGATCGTTTGATGCAGATTCGAAGCGCCGCTTTCCTTGTGCTGTGATCGATGGTCGCTACATTGTCGCTTCTAATTACCTTCCGTTTTAATAAAGTTTTTAATAATGGCCGACGCAGAATGACGTTGCGATGAATAATGGTTGATACTGCGAGCCAAAAAGACGACACCAAATAAGTTAGACGAAGTTGTCTTGACGCGAACTAAGAAATATTTGCGTGCAGGTGGAATGGAGAATAAAGGCAGATATTTAAGAACCGGGAAAAGTTTGAAGCGAGGGTAATGACGCCATCGATAACGCATAAGCGGGGAAAAATCGGCGACAAATCATCCCTAATTTCCCTGCCCCACGATACAATAACACCGATCCCCTTTTAAAATTGCCGAACAAGAAGAACAATATCTTCCGTAACATAAAATTCGAAAAAGTTTAATGGAACCCAAATCCTGACCAATAAAACATAAAAAACCGCAATATATTGTGGAAGAATCCGAATCGTCCATCCTATTAGTACAACCACAGAGAAGAGACGTGGTCGGTGGTCGCTACTTTGCATATAGAAAAGCAATTCGTTTTTTCGCGTGTTCACGAAAAATAGAATAAACTCTGCTAAGCGGAGTTCCTCAGTGCTGTGTGGTTCCGTAAGTTTGGACGGTGTTTAAGTATTCATATCTATTCCAAATAACTATTGTAGTCTAGTACTCATAAGACTTACTAAGATGCCCTAATATTAAAAATATCCTAGAATTCTGAACAAAATGATCGACTAATATTTTATTTGTCAAGCCACCTCTTGAAGAAGTGAATCTGTTCAACTTCATATGACAAAGGTATACTTATATAAAAACAATCAAAAAGCTGTACGATGCAAATGTGATACGATTTTGAACATGATTAATTGATCACTCAATAAGTGCAAAAAATCAGAATTTGTACAAACTTTCAGGTAATACGGCATTTCACTGATGTCAAATCACCCACTTTTCATGACATGTCGAATTCGCTCCGCTAGTAGATATGAAGTTTGTAGGGAACAGCGTTTTCAGTGGTCAAACAGCGTCCTTTTGTTAAAAAAATGTCTAAAATGTTTTCCGAGTATTTTCATTAAGCTGTTTGTTGGTAATGTAAAAATAGTTAATTTTCTGGTTGTGATCAAAAAGGATGAAAAAAGCAAAGAGAAGTGAGATAGTATCTGGATTTTCCTCAACAAAAAATTACTTGCAGGTAAGTTTGTCGTCATCGATTAGCTTTTGTGATAACCTCTCACTGTGTTGAGTATGGCAACACTCTTGCACGACCGTAACTTGTTTATAACACCGCGTCCTTAGCACATAAACCGTAATTAATTAATTAATTATAGAAATAATGACTGAACTAAGGATACTCCAGATTAGGAATCCCTCAGCCTAGCAGCACCCTAAAAAATGGAAAAAGTGCAGTGGACTGCGGGCAAGAATTAATGGTGCGAAACTTCGGTTCGCCCGAAGCGCCGCGATTCAAATTTATGTACGTCCACGTCCCAGCTCGGGTTTTTTTGAACAAGTCGGTAGCGATAGTGTTTTTTTTTGCTAGTTGATTATGTGGGTTTGCAAGTTCTTTAGTTTTTAAGTACGTTTGTGTGTCGCGTTATGGGATTTGTTGCTTTCTATTTGGACTGGCATTAGATTATCTCGGATCTAGATGTGGCAGGAGCCTTAAAATTTATAAAAAACTTGATAGCACGTTTTCAAGTATATGCTCGCTATGAACCTGTCGTTGAATGTAAGGATCGTATCCTCAAAATTCTTCGTTAGTAAAAAAACCCCACAACACTATTAAATAAATATTAGGGGTCAATTTTACACAAATCAAACTAGATCCATAGTAGACTCAATAAGGCTTGTGTTTTGGGTACTAGACGACGTTAAATTTAATAAATATAAACATACACTACTTAAAATGCTTAGAAAACATCCAAAACTCAGAAACAAATATACACGCTCATGCTTACCGGAATTCGAACCCAGGACTTTCAGCTTCAACAACATACAAAGCTAGGCCCGCCACAAAATCTGCTCTTGTGATCATATCTACGTCATCTTCACGATCATCTCCCGTATTTAACAAAAGCTGTGTACCTCTCGAGGTGCGCTAGGCTTCAATCACAAGCCTAAACTGTAGTTCCACCAAGGTTATGGTAAGTTTTCAAACAAATTGGCCAAGGTCTTCAAAAGCAAGGCCTGCTAAAGGTTAACCGAGTTGCATCCTAAAGGAGCGCGGAGGAAAGAATCCAGTGAAAAGCAGCTTTACTCTTTAAAAACGCACCCAATCGTGTTTGATAAACGAACATTCGCAAAAAAGGCTAGGCCAGCTAATTCACCTGTATGTACGTCACCGCAGCACGGCCACAAATCTGCTCGTCTCGTAAAAGGCGGCATATTTTGCGCTGCGTGGGTTGTTTACAAATAGGCGCGGACGCGGTGTCGATGCGAACGACGTATTGGAGTACGTTACGTACTGTTCTTGATACTTTCGCTCTTTTTCCGTCCGACGTCCGTCAGTGGTCACCCCATAATAATAAGTCTAATAATAAAGTAATACGCACCGGCAAACAGTAGTAGTAAGATCCTTCTTGAGTGAACGAATTGATGTTTAAGTATAAGCAGCGGCGGTTTCGTTGCAGAGTTTTAAGTAGGTACATGCCGGCCACTAGCTTAGTTGGTATACATGTACCTCAGTGGATGCCCCGCGCTGATATGGAACGCTATTTTCTTATCAATTCACTTGTCAATGCAACTTTTAACAGAGGATTTGTTAACAGTGAACCGTTTGTAATGTGTTATAAGTATGTCCAGGTTACAAGATTGGTCAATTGTTTCATTAAGTTTTGGGGTCTGCTAGACCCTTTATTATCCTGACCCCCTATTAGACTACTTAAGAGGGGGTATGTTCTGTCCCTTTTCCGCAAAACTCACCTTCATATGAAACTATTGTCATGTGTCTTGTTCAAGAATCGTGACGTCACAAATTGCTAACGATGTCTCTCTCTAACAAACAACATTACACGGTTGTAGCTTCGTAATTTTTTGAGATATATGAATAAGATTTTCGTCATTAGGCATATTCTTTTACCTTCTTTATTTTGAAGTAATAATACATTTTGAGTCTACATCCCTATTATACAAGTCTAAATTCCCTATTATACAAGTCTAGAAACAACACTTTCGCTAGGAACCGGCTAGGGCGCTCTGCACCCTACAGACCTACGAGCTTTCTACTAACCGGGAAAACCACGTCATCTGCTACGAGCGCTACGAAATTGTTAGCAGTGAATGTGTTAACGAAATGTAGAACATTGTTGTCGAGTGCACCGCAAGTATCAACTCGCCTCCGTCCCACCGCGGCATTATCGTGTGGGCACAACGATCACCTCGTCCGTTCCCAGGCCAACGCTTCGCATTTTTCCACCCCGCGTTTTTTCACCGACTTTCCTTTTTCCCGCCGCGGTCGAAACTGTTTAATGATTTGAAAAACGTGTTCTATCAGGCTTTACGCGGAAACAACCGAAAAAAAGCCGACAACAAAGGGTTCACGGCAAATATAGACTGGATCTCGCGCGTTTGCTGTTAAAGATGAAAGTTTCAGTTCGATTTTGAGCCCTGTGGTCGGTGAGATTAGGTGGAGGGTTAGATTTTGATGGGTCGTATTGGTTTTTGCTAAAGTGTTCGGGCAGATCTCATCGGCAATTTATTATATTTTGTCCGTTCGAAATTTACGATTATTTGCGAAGGACAATGGACGGTGGGCGCGATCGGGCGGTTTTCTAACGCCAATAAACGCGTGATGAATGTCCGCTATCTGCGGATAACAATTATTAACCGTGTCACACTTGTCCCAGACACGCTGTGCTACCCGATCATTACGATTACAGATATGAAGGACTTAATTGCGTATTAATAACATCAGCATATTAATTTGTTACCTTTCTGAAGGACACACTAGGCCTATCTACAATCGTGAACGTTTTTGTTACGAAAGACAGACATCGTGCAAGTCTGCACGGCTAGTCACAACACATTCTCTCGATTTTTCTCGCACTATCAGTCTTTCTCTTATTAGAAAACTTAGAAAGAGAAGTATATGTAGTGCGAGAAAAATAATATCTTTCTGAAATACATAGAAACTTTTTCATCGTCAACATAAGGCCGTATTTTATTTTACCAGATGAGTAACCCCGAGGAAAATGAGAGGTTTTATAATGTACGTGTCTGTCTCTGGTATGGGAGCTCCCAAACGGGAGAAACGATTGATTTCGGTTTTATAATGGAAATACTTGTTTGCTGAGATAGTTCTCAGCAAACTTTGATGCGTCGAGGATGATATACATTTTAAATTTTAACAGCGTTTTTAAGAAAATTAGAGGCACAAAGCTTCTGGTGGCTAAACCTCCAAACCAGATGCACAAACATTCACGTTTATATTAAAATCCAATCACATGCTATAAATTATGATCTTCTTCACAATTAGAAAACCAACATTTTACCCGAAATTAAAACGACCGAAAGACCAATGGCTATTAAAAATATCCGTGAAATTTATATATATTTACGTACCCGATGAAATATAACGAACGAGGGTCACCCGATCGTTTCCGTTGTTTTAATTAAACAAACCGAATATAATATACGCTGTGTTGTATATCGTTACACATGTCGGTAGGTAGATTAGCGGGCTACTATGAGAACTCGATGGGACCAGTTTAACTGTCGATGGTATACGGGTAAAGCGTTGCCGAATACAGACAAATGAAAAATAAGCATTACATAATTTTAATTGTGCTGAATTCATCATTTAAAACGAGTCTTTAGCAAAGGCACTTTTTTTAAATATATTTTGGAAATTCGGAGCAGCCCATACGGCGTAGTAATTCCATCTTACAGTCTGAAGTCTTCCGCAGTTATAATAAATCCACTACTTGCTTTGTAAGTACAGTCAGCGTCATATAGTTATTAGCAGTCAAGGTAGCCAAATATTTCGGTACACGTCTTTATTACTGTAAGGGCCTGTTTCACAATCGCCGGATAAAGTTATCTGCCAGTTAAAATTATTGCTATCCTTTTCTCCCGTCATATAAAAGAAAAGTGACAGCCAACATTTATCTGACGGATATGTTTTAACTGGAGATTGTGAAACAGGCCCTAAGAATAAGGGTGCGTTACGATATATTTGGCTACTCTGGCTGCTAATAACTATATGACACTGACTGCACCTAAATATATGCCTGGTCATGAGTAATGAGCTATATTGAGATTAAGGGGCCATTTTCGTCTTTGGCTGTCAAAAACAAATCCTAACGTACCGCGGTTGTGACTCCTCCGGACCTTACAATCCATTCTAGTCCCGTAGTTTTCATTCACGAACATAACTCACTAACATCTCACTCGTCAAACAGTAGCGCAACCATTAAAAAGATAGGGGAAGTATGAATAGAAAAATAGGATTACACATTTATTCTATTTGCCAGTGACGTTTAATATGCACGCGGGCCCCGGGGGGCCATGCGGCACTGGCCCCGAGCATTAAGATCATTGGCCAAACCGGTCGATACTAACGCATTGTTTTATTACTAGAAGCTATGTGAGCTGTAGTAGCCAGCCTTAAACAAAATCAAACATGTCAATTAGGTAAAAAAAAAAACAACTAGCCCACAAAATTTCACGAGAATCGGTTGAGAAATGCGACCAACCGGAAAAATGCGCCGGAAATTCACCATTTACTAAAACTGTTTATTTTTTATCATACCCTAAAGGAGCCCGGGGTCCGCTTCGAGACCTATTTATTTATTTGGAGAGCAAATAGAGATAAATGTACTTAATAATAACGTACAGTGCAGATTACAAATTAACATGCATTTAGCTCCTCGACAGTTTCCACTAAACATAATAATATAATTTATTTAGTTTAATACCAAACAGCTTTATTACAATACAACAATCCAATCAATTTTCGACAGACTAATCCCAAGATTTAGCATAGGCAGGCACTTGTTGCGAAAGCGACTGCCATCTGACCTTCCAACCCAAATGGATATGGATACTAGACCTTTCCTCTCGATATACTTCATACATACGTTTTTTGGAATCCAAGTGGTACGAGCTGGCGTTCGAACCCACTAACTCTACGATATTTGTATGAATATTTGCTAGAAAGTACATATTCGATCGATTCACTTGAAATCTACCCCATCTAAAAATACATGAATAACCTCAAGTATATTAAGTAATTAATCCCCATGTCACTGAAAGCAGTAACATGGTTCAAGATATTTTTTTCCAGTTATACATTCCGTTTGACCTAAATGCTCTAGTCGCCAGCAGGAAATGGTAAAATATTACCGTATCCAAAATTAAAAGAAGGTAAAATATAATGAGGACGGTTTAATGTGTAGTTTTCTTCTATGTAAACGAAAATCAACATTTTCTCTATAGTGTAATTTTGTCAAAGATTTATCCTAATTTCTAGTTTTTATCAGCGCCTACACAAATATACACAGGGCATTTTATTGAACCCTTTTTTTGTTTTATTAATGATGACCAGTAGTGCCGTCAAAAAGGGTTAAAAATATTTAAATATATGCATATTTAAAGTTTGATGACCTTTACAACCCCTCAAAAGCACAATCATAGGAGAGTACGGGGTCAATGATCTAAATGCTGTACTTAAAGAATGTGATAAAATGCTTTTTTCTAAATAATAAATACGCTGGAATATACAATTTCGTCATATTCCATTTTAAGTTATCTATTAGATTGCTTTTCAGCAGCCCTTGAAAAAAGGAAGACAAAATGTAAATACTTTATTGTAATCACCGATAAGGCAGACGTCTCATCCTCATCATGAGTGCTCGATACAACCAGCCCTAAGAATAACGAACTTTCAACGGTACACCTTCTAACTTACTTTGAAACAATTTCGACTAGGTATTTTCGGTGGTCATAAAATTTTAAAACCAAACGTAATTACCGCAACGATCGAACGCCTTCGATGATAATCATATGAATGTCAAACAAAAGACAAACAGCATTATTAGCAAAAAAAACAAATGCGAAACTCGCGTACGGCGGATATAAAATAAAATTGGGGCCCATAAAATAAAATGGTTTCAATAAATTGTAAATGGAATCGGCTTCTGAATTTGACTGCTCGACTCCTGTTGGGAACAACAAACAAAATTCGCCCCGCGACTTTGGCAGCAAAGATGTACGGTGAATGGAAGAGATTTTACAGGTTTGTTACTAAGCTAATGGTTATAGTTTGCAACTGGGTGGCTCTATAAGAATGCGATATGCCCAAATCTCTATAGATAACTCCAAGATTACCTACCTAGTGCAGCAATTCAATGACATGCATGTGATATAGATCTACTGTCACCCCCGTCTGTTGTACAAGCCAACTAAAGGGGGCGGGGGTCATCAGGTGCGCCAGAAATCTTAGTCACACCTTTTCGGAAGGCGTACCTTAGTACGAACCAGGATCAATGCCCGAACAGATGATGGCAGTCGGGGAGTTTTTGGTGAGTAGAAATAACGTTCAGCGGAGAATATGGCCCAGTTCTCCTCTGACAACAACTCCTTAATATTTGAAAAATATGACATCGGGTGAGACGAAGGACTGCGAGAAACGATGTGTATTCCAGATTCACGTCGTCTTTTTTTTAACCCCCGCCGCAAAAAGAGGGGTGTTATAAGTTCGACCTGTCGGTGTGTCTGTGTATCTGAGGGTTTGTGTGTCTGTCTGTGGCAACGTAGCTCCTAAACGAATGGACTGATTTAAATGTGTTTTTTTTTGTTCGAAAGCTGACATAAACGAGATGGTTCTTATCTAAGTTAGTCGATGGATGACGCAGTATGAAAGTTGAGCTCGACGAATGAAGACGTTTTATCCAATGCCAGAAAATAAAACAGAATTGAAGACATCGTTGTTTCCCCGCTTCTACATCTATGGCGGGGAAACCACTTCCAGCAAAGCAGCATCCAAAGTTAAATAATTAACGCATTGCCGCGTCCCAGTTTTTCCGTTTAAATCGTCAGTGAAGGTGATCAATATTGTAGCGATACGGTTAGGCCGCACCAATTGAATTAGTTATGTGCCGTGATTGGCCCTGCGAATGTGATTGCCCGGGTGTTGATTGCGGTGGAATAAATGATTGCGCGGTCGATGGATCTTATTAGGTGTTGATTTGGGTTTTAAATTGGAGTGGGTAATTAGTGTGGAAATCGGTTTTTTGGGAATTCGAGTGTGTTGCGGACCAAAGCAGTAGACAAATTACAACGCAAGTGGATATGACGTCAGGGAAAAATGTATTATGTTTTTGACTGTAATTCTATTCGGTCGTTCATGGAACATAAAAGAAGTCTTTAGAATCACCCATCACGTTTACGCGGCTCTGGGCACATGATAATAATGTAATCCATACTAATACTATACATGCGAAAGTGTGTCTGTCTGTCTGTATGTCTGCTTTTAACGCTTAAGCCGCAGAACAGTTTGACATGAAATTTGGTGTAGAGATAGGTTGAATCCCGGAGAAGGCCATATGATAGTGTAATCGACGTGTTTATCAGAATTAAGGGATAAAAAATATTAAGCCTGAAGAATTAACATGGCAAAACATGTTACTTCTTTATTTCTATAGGTATTTACATACAGTAGGTAGTGTGATTTAGTGTAATGGTACAGTCGACCTCCAGATACGTTTAAACTGCTATCCTTTGTAGTAGGTAACTAATCTATCTTTGATGTCCCCCCCACAGCCCCTTAGACTGGACGTCGCAAGCTCGAAACCGTAACTAATGCTAATCAAACCAATTAACCGACACGTGCTGCTTTGTGCTGGTTTCTAATCTTGTAAGGCTGTCGGATTTAACCAAGAAAAGGGTGGACAGAAGACCTTATCGATTAGCCCATATTGTACGATATAATAAGTAGGCGATAATAAAATACTAGCCAAGCCTCTACTTCGTCTGCGTGAACCCGTGATAAAAACTATCCTATATTTATCAAGGCTATAAACTATCTTCGTGCAAAATTTCATCCAAATCGGATAGGCCGTTGAAGCGTGATTGAGGAACAAACATACAAACTTTCGCATTATAATATAATACATTTTAAAATATTCTGAGTACTGGATTCGTAAATTTAATCATTCGCAAAGCCTTTCAGCAGCAAAATATCTTGATAATAATAGTAGGCATTATATGTACATATTTATCCGAGAAAATGTGACGACTAGTAGCAGAGTCTACAAGTGTTTTTGTTTTATGATCAAACATAGATTGCTTCACGTCTTTATTCCCAAAAGGGTGGGCAGAGCACATGAAACTTATGTTACAGTGCCACTTTTAGCATAAATGTGGGTATAAAAGATCGGCCAAGTGTGAATCACAGTGATAGGTTGCTAGACCATCGCCCACCACACACTCCAACCCTGCTTCCTTAGTCGACTTGTACAACACCCACGGGCAGAAAGGGGGTGGTGAAATTCTAACCTGTCACTACATGGTTTGATGATCATGAGTATTTGTAAGTACCTACCCATACCACGAGCCTTATTAGGCGAACTATGTGTCTAGAACGATTTGTGTAATATTGTCCTCTTAACTATAATTTTTTACGTTTCAAACGGTGGTCGTGGGTTCGAATCCCAGCTCGTACCAATGAGTTTTTCGGAACTTATGTACGGAATATGATTTCATACCTATTTACCGTTAGCTTTTCGGTGAAGGAAAAACATCGTGAGGAAACCTGCATACATATGCGAAGAAATTCAAAGGTGTATGTGAAGTCCCCAATCCGCACTGGGCCAGCGTGGGGACTACTGCCCGTTCCCTCTCATACATGAGAGAGGAGGCCTGTGCCCAGCAGTGGGAGGTATATAGGCTGATTTTGTGAAACTTTAATTTTTTATTAGTTTTTTGATCTACGTGCTCCAATAGGGTGCGTACCTCTATTCATCACTAGTTGTCAACATTTTCAGCAACAACATTGCTTACCATGTCCCCACTTAGATAAAAATGTGTTAGAGACACTGTCAATCTGAGTACATTAATCTAAACAGCCCGAGACGGCTCGTAAATTAAATACATCACTCTTGCTTAGGACGCCAAGAGCGAATAAAGAAGAACTATTAAACAACTGTCTACTCCCAGTGGCTGCTTAGGTAATTAATTTTTATTTAAATTCAATTAAATATTCAGCATCATTCGTTTGTAAAGTAAAAGCTGACGCAATATTATGTAATTCGTACAGATAAGATGACTAACAGCTGATTATCACGTAAGGTATGATTATATATAACATCAATTTATGTACGAAGATACGCTGTTTACGTGGTATATGAGTCCCACGGTTGGAGAGTGAATCATCATCAGCATCATCATACCAGCCGAAAGACGTCCACAGCTGGACATAGGCCTCAAAGTCCCCAACGAGCTATGGAGAGGGCTAAGTTTCTCTGCTTGTTCGCATCAGAAATGAGGCTATCCGCAGCAGAACTAAGGTAACTGAATCCCCCCGATAGCCCTCCGAATCGCCAAAATTAAGAGGCAGTGGGTGGGGCACATAGCACGTAGAACCGATGGCCGTCGGGCCGGAAAGGTTCTAGAGTGGCGACCACGTACCGGAAGGCGCGGCGTGGGTAGGTAGTGCCCCCCACAAGGTGGACTGATGACCTGGTATATCTGAAATTGTGAATATCGCGAAGAAATCCAAACCATGGAGCACATTGTCTAAGGCTGCCCTTTGAATTAAAAATATTTATTCGTGACGTCATTACTTAATACAAAACACACATATGACAAAGACAAAAAAACGGCCTAGGACGTGTTACGAAATGGACTCCGTTCAGCATGATGCTCAGAGGCATTAACAGCCTAGCTGGTGTTCCGCAGAGTCCATTTGGTGAAGAAACGGGAGGCAACACAAATAGACATTAGAATATTTGTTCCCGAGTCACGGATGTCTTCTATGTATTTAGTATTTATTTATCTATAATAAGTATGTTTATCGTCGTCTAGTACCCATAGTACAAGCTTTGATTAGTTTGGGACTAGGTCGAGTTGTGTAAGAATGTCCCCTAATATTTGTTAGTAACGAAGATTTAAGACAGATAGGTAAGCAATATCGTCGTATAGTTTGTCGTCTTATAATGAACCTCCCGGAGATCAGTTCGACCTTCCCCTGACCCAGCCAACTGGCTTAGATATCTACATGTATTTTTATAGAAGCCTATTGAATGTAAGACATATATGACATTTAAATAAATGAATCCCACCAAAAAATAGGCGTTAAAAGCTCTTATGTAGATTATGAGAAAAACTCGAATCTGAATTTTTAGGATCGAAAAAATGTAAAGGGATATACCCAATTGTTAAATTTGAAAACTCACACTACTAGCTTTTTCCACACTATGATTTTGTGTTGGGTAGATCCATTAGATATTTTACTCACAAAATTAGCTAATAAGAAGTCTAGTATTTGATTTACTAAATGTCATGTAGGTCAGAATGACAAAGACATCTGTCTCCTTATGAAGACAATTTAAGTCCCGCGGCCTTTACATTTTCTTTTAGATTGCGATTCATTATTTCATAATAAGATTACATTATAAATTAGATTACTATGTCAATTTACAAGTCATTATGGTCGGCAAAAACCAAACAGATATCAACAAAATGTTCTCAAACAAAGGCATTCTTAATACATCACAAGTAGCCTTCCCGCCCTCTCAAGTCTATCTTCTAACCATTACGTGCAAACACACATCCGCATCTGTCGATCCGACAAGACATTTTTCCCGGGAGTCCGGCGCTCCGTAAATTAAAATGTGAATAATTAACATCCCCCTCCACTAACCTCCCCCACACCCCCCACAGATGTATTAGTTTTAAACCTGCACGATTTAGGGGGGAGTCTAGCGGAGTTGACGTTTGGAATTGCAATTACTGGGTTTTGATATCATTTTATGTGTTATTGGGATTAATTTGAGTTTTAAGGGGAAGAGGGATTGTGATGAGAAAGGATTACGATGCCGGGTTGTGTCTGTGAGTGGCGTGGTTTTAAGTAGGTATTTTCTTAATATATCTTTTGAATTGGGGTTTAGACACCAAATTTCCCGAAAAATTATTAAACATATTGTCAAATGGAGAAAAGTAAAGCAGGGGACTAAATAATCACACAGCTAAAGTTTCCAAAGGTTTAAGAAGGGATATATTCTGTCCCTTTCCCGCAAAACCCACCTTCATATGAAACGATGTCATTTACTATGACGCTCGCAGATCGTGATGCCACGATCTGAGAGAGTTTACTCTCTCTAAAAAGCACCATTCAAACGGATCTAGCACTATTTAGGTTCCACTTCTATGGAATCATTTTGATGCTCTATCTCAATGGTGTGTATAGATTGCGAAGGAAAACACACCCCTGACTATACGTTACATGGGTCGTGGGTTTGAACACTTTGCACGAATAAATAGAGATATACTGGTCAGAATGTCGGTTACGCTAACTAGTATCGAGTTTTCTACCTGTGCATCTCTATTGCATTTTGAAAGTACGAGCGGGATGCACAGATAGAAAACTCGATACTCGTTAGCGTAAGCCGTCATTGTCAAACTCATGGTAAGCGTACTGGTTTAGTTAACCGGTTAGTGTCCAATCGCTAGGACAGACACGTCACGATAAGTCAGGGATATATCAGTGTTATATCTCGCAAAGTACCCCAGACTCACTATGGTACAGCAAAAAATCGAACAAAAGTGCAAGAATGCTATCGTTTGTCAGCTCTCAAATCTATCACAGTCAAGGTAACCATTGGGTGATTCACTGTCATTCAGCACAAATGGAAAATTGACAACTCGAAATTATTGATCGAATCTGAATAATGTCAACTTGAAAAGCCTCGTTATGGAAAATTGTCCAGCCTAAATAACGCTAAAATGTAAAAACGTCCTAAAAGTTAAATTTACATACTTGACATAAGTATGTCGAAAGAATATGGAATGATGTGCACTCCAAAACAGACCAAACGGAAATATATATGAAATTGTACAAAATTGACGATTTTCATATTAAATGAAAAAAAAAATCAAAAATAATTTAAATTAGACAACATTCAATTTATACGTATTTGGATATGAACTTTTTTCAAACTGGACAAAATTCAATTTGGGCTAGATTCATACCTGTAATATAGATGTAGCACAAATATATTTTTTATAGACCAAGAGAAAAAATGGTCAATACATCGACTGGGAAGTACTTTTCTGCCCTAAGTACCAAGTTACATATATGAATATCTTCCCTTGAATGTTGAGTCTTTGCTCCCTTCACTCTCTTTTACACTTCAGAAGCGATAATTTTCGTCAATAACGAGGCCATGGAATATTGCAATAAACATTCAAACGGTAACGGGACGTATTAGGCATCAGGCCATCACTTTAATAACGAGTAACCCTAACCGAACTGGCTTTCATTTTTAGGGTTCCTCCCGTGCCGGTTTTTTTTTTCACAGGTGAAAAGGAATATTGTTTTAAAGTAAGTATATATCTACTATATATTTCCGGTTGTGCTTTAAGCAGTCCGGGGTCCACTTTTACACCTAAGATTTGGCATAGGCACTAGTATTACGACAGCGACTGCTATCTGACCTTCTAACCCAGAGGGAAAACTAGACCTTAGGTATTGGACCGATTTCCTCACGATGTTTTCCTTCGCTGAAAAGCCAACGGTCAATATTCCGTACATAAGTTTCGAAAAACTCATTGGTACGATTCGGGATTCAAATCCACGACCCATAAGTATCTATTTCTATATACGCAACAAAAAGATTTATACAGCTTTAATTATCATACGCGCTTTGAGGAGACAAGCGACTATACCAGCAAGAGAAGGAATGTGGATCATGGAGCCTAGACATGTTAAATCTCAAATACGTTTCAACTCTGAGGAGTAATGACCAAGTTGGAATATTTCTAATATCTCTATCATACTTCTCAATTGCTCAAAGGTTAACTGGAAGAGATCCCTAATAGGGATAAGTTCGCCTTTGTACTGATTAAACTTTTTTCTCTGTATTTTTACCTGTGTCTTGTGTACAATAAAGTATTTACATACTTATGACATAGCGAAACACAATATTGTGACCATTTTCTTTGATGAAAGGTCAGCGGGTAAAATGGTTACGTTTTGTGTGTACTTACCTGGAGTGAATGAGGTCCTGCAACTATCAATAACAAACTCTTTGATGATGACCATGAAAAATCCAAAAACGCTCTTGTGGCTCAGTGAACCAGCAATGGAAAACTTTAGTACAATATGTTCGTAATCAGTTGGTTACTTCGCTAAATGTTGAAACTATGGTACGACTAACTGTTTGCCCGTTGCTATATTACGGGTAAAGCACGAACAATACAATTATTTTTCTTGAAGCTCTACGATTATATCTAGAAAGTAAAAAATACGAAAACTGATACTTTAAGAAGATAAGCCAGACGAATGCAGCGGTATTGTAAAATCAAACTTTCCCATTAAAATACCATCAAAATTATAATTTTTCAACCCGTCAGCGTATCGGCGGAACCAACACGAAACATTGGCACGCAACAAAACGGAATCCCATTCGATTCCGTAGAAAAAAAGACAATCCAAATACGTACACGCGATTGCCATCTAAATAATTCAAGCCCGTATCCTGTACTTGCGTTCCTGCCAAATTAAATTTACCGTCAAAGAACCGTACAACGTTATCCAATCCTCCGTATTCCCGTGGGATTAAGGAGGGTTTTGCTACAGCTGTGGTTTCGGGAACGGCAAAGTTACAGTGGCGTTTACATATGGAGTTTTTACAAGCTCTTACGCGAAACGTCGATCCGAATTTGGCCCCTATACTGATGATATGGGAAAAACAATGAAAGCCGATCGTAAAGCAAGACGTAAGGCGTCAATCACTCTGTTTTTGTTCGGCTTTTCGCGGATTGCGTTCCGAATGAGTATGGAAATTTGTTCATCTTTCGGTAATTTTCGCGTTTGGGATCGGGATTTGGCAGTTGAATGACAGCGTAATAACCCCCCGTTTTGGTTGTTTACTGATCAGGCGAAATTTGAATAGGGGTTTGGATGTACTTTTGCATTCTGCTATTTCTCATTAGCCTTATGTACTGATAGGACTAGTATTTACATAAAAGGTCCTTAGATGTCAGTAAAAAATCCTTTTTAATGTCGTTAAGGCTCAGGTCATTAGGGCTTAGAACGCCTGCATTTAACACACTATATCCTCATAAGTTGCAATAGTATTTATATTCATACAGGCTTCCACCCGCGACTACGTGGACCCGGGATAAAAATTATCCTATATTTTTATCCAGGCTATAAACTATCTTTGTGCAAAATTTCATCCAAATCGGTTGAGCCCCTTAAGTGTGATTGAGTAACAGACATCCAAACTTTCGCATTTATATTATTAGTAGGATTACTGCGTCATATTATGGTTATGACCTACGGATGAGGATGGGTCGCGGCAAAACGTCTAAAAAAGGCCTCCACCCACCGGACGCGTGTGCTGCGCGTGTGCTGCGCGTGTGCTGCGTGTGTGCTGCGCTGCAGCTGCGCGTGTGCCACGTTCGATGTGTGTTTGAAGTGTAGTTTCAATGCTTTACAACTTGCGCGTGTGCTGCGCTGCAGCTGCGCGGGTGCTGCGCGTGTGCCACGCGGGTGCTGCGCTGCAGTTGCGCGGGTGCTGCGCGTGTGCCACGTTCGATGCGTGTTTGAAGTGTAGTTTCAATGCTTTACAACTTGCGCGCGTGCCGCGCAGCACACGCGTCTGGCGGGTGGAGGCCTTAAGTAAGCGGTGTTTGACAAAAAATCTCAATGTATAGAAAGTATGACAAGTTTCTATGAAATGACAACTGCCGGCGCCCTACCCAACGTTCATCGGTCTGTAATTGTAAGTTGGTGCAACCAGCCTTTTTACTATCCTTCGATGACCGGTTAGCCTAGCGGGTAGTGACGCTGCCTACGAAGCTGAAGGACCTGGGTTCGAATCCCGGCAAGGGCAAATATTTGTTTGATGAGCATGAATATTTGTTTGATGAGCATGAATATTTGTTTCTAAGTCTTGGGATGTTTCTTATGTATTCAAATTTATATCTATTAAATATATCGTCGTCTATTACCCATAACACAAGTCTTATTGAGCTTAGGTACTATGGGGCGAGCTCGATTTGTGCAAGATTGTCCCCTAATTAACATTTATTTATTTATCTATTGTTATTTATTTATTATCCTTAATACACACGATGAGGTTTTATGTAAGTGCATGGTTGCTAATTCAGTACGTAGTCAAAACTTTCGATGCAGTTCAGTTTTATGAACTTAATTAGGTCTAGATAGCTCTAATTAAGTTCATCTGCATATCTAAAGTTGATAGACGGAACGAGGTTATACTCCCGTCACGGTTCAAGCGGTAATACTGCTAATGGCTGGTGGTTACATATTGGATTGACCACAAACATTTGGGCTCTACCCCAGGAAAATTACGTTTTTTTCAAACATTAATTTATAACAGCGTTTTTTTTGTTTGTATAATTTTCAAATCTTATTCTAATATGCCTTATCCAAGAATCCACCAAAATTTCCATCGGGAAGTAAATATATAAAAATAAATGACACATCCATTATGTTTTTGGTGTGATTTAGTTATTGTTCTTGAAGAGCTCCTGTAAATTAACCACAACAAAAATTTAAATATCTATTAATATTTTTCCTCTTTTTTCAGGAATTGGTAAAATATCGATTTTTTTGATGATTAATATTTTGGTGGATTTTGAGTCTACGTAATTACTAAGATGTTAATATATCAGTTACACACAAAAAAGCTGCTGTTATGAATTATTTCAAAATTTATATTTTTTTCCATACTAATGCAAATAAAGTGCTTGGGCTACTCACTCTATCTTGGTATTTACAGTGAAGCAAGCAAATTTAATTGTAATTTTTTTGAATCTTAATGAAAGAAAGATTTATTTGAAAAACACAATTAAATACTAATTGCATAAATCTAGGAGAGAAATAAGAAGAAGTACAATGTTGAGGGAGGTGTCAATCAAAACAGAATGTAATGTACAAATAATAGAATCAAAAAGATGTTAGAATACATTCTAGAGCGCCTCTCTTTATAACGACGCAGCGGACAATCAAAAACTGGTATGCAATGAGAAAGAGCAAGATGGATTTTCCTGGTATGTACTCTTAAAACATTTTTTCTCCGGTGTCCAACGCACTCTATGTTGGGCCAGAGGCTGCGCGTGCCCATACACACACGATTAATCTCAACCGATTCATGGCGGAGGACTTCCATGAGTCGTGTCTCTACGAGCGTTATCGAAAAAGCGGAAAAATGCTGCTACGCGCTACGGCGTAGCACTGCTTGGCCTCGAATGGGCTAAAATGTCGGAGCGGACTACAGCGTAAGATTTCGAGAGTAGCTCTTGCTGGTCTTTTCATATCCCTACGCCGTAGCCCGTAGCATACCCGAACGGGTATTTTACGTATAATATTGTGATAGCAGCCACAAGCGATCTCTCTTGCGATGTAGGTACATCTAAGCTTTCAAATCAAATCAGATATTAATGAAGTTTGAGTTGATTAGTTATCATTTTCCTCTCTCTAGGGCGAGTGCATAAAAAAAGAAGTGTTTCTAGTTGTCTATAATATGCTATTTTTGGACAAGCGAGCAAAGCGAACGAAGTTCTATGCTTTAGCTTGGGCCGAAATACGTTCGTATGTGCGGATGTCCCGCTGTCCGGCTGTTCCCCTCTTGTGAAATTTTGTGAGCAGATAATTATCGAAATTATATTGTTTGTGTCGATTCACCCTGCTGCAGGTGTAGAAAGGTTGGCAGTCGACCTGGGGCCGTAGACAAGGTAACAATCGACAAGCGCTAACGCCAATAGAAAACTAATAAAATGTATGGGAATGACAGATGTCAACGAAAAGTGTTTCGTCGGCATCTGTCATCCCCATACATTTTATTATTTTCAATTGACGTTAGCGCTTGTCGATTGTAACCTTGTCGACGGCCCCTGTTACGAAACTATAAAAACAAGTGAATAATGTTTTTCGATGGTAGGTTTTCTGTACAGAGTACGCAAAAGATGAATCTGGCACACAGACCTAAAAGGGCCACGAAGGGAGATCAAGGTGGTTATTCATTATGCAATTTAGAATTTACAAGCAGATGTGTACGGACTTAATCAATTTCTGTTCGCAGCCGCGTTAAAGGCGACATTAACATATTTTTGCGATGGCCGTGTTATTTCAAAGGGTCTGGAGTTTCAAAAATACGACGTTGGCACACACTCTCATTAACTTTGTAACACATAAGGAGCGGAGCTGAATACTAATTGAGACGGCAGAGATGGGCCGCAGAGGGGGCAGGTCTCTGAGAACAACGCTTCTGTTTCCAGTGGACATTGGAAAGTAACGGTTGGGCCACGAAAATCCTAAAACTGATAAGTTATATTATGTTATTAGTTAGTTGACGACCACTTTAGCCTAGTTGGTAGCGACCCTGCCTACGAAGCTAGAGGTCCTGGGTTCGAATCCCGGTAAGGGCATTTATTTGTGTGATGAGCACGAGTATTTGTTTCTGAGTCATGGATGTTTTCTATGTATTTAAGTATGTATTTATATAAGTCTATCTATATAAGTATGTTTATCGTCGCCTAGCACCCATAGTACAAGCTTTGCTTAGTTTGGGGCTAGGTCGATTTGTGTAAGATTGTCCGCAATTATTATATTATTATTATTGTATTATTATCAGTACTTATCAGTTTTAGTTTTATCCAAGTCATGAAAATATTCTATGTATTCAAGTATTTAATAGATTAAATATTTAACAATCTATATTCGTCTTCTAGTATTGACAGTAAAAGCTTTGCCTATTTTAATTAGATTTATCATCTTCTTCCTAGTGTTTTCCCGGTTGTACCCTAAGAGAGCCCGGGGTACACAACTTATCGTTCAAAAGGCGGACTTAATGCCGTAAGCATTCTCTACCAATCAACCTTTGGGCAAAGCAGACAAATTATTGAAATTATCGAAGTCATATCAAAGAGTATTTGTAACGTATTGTATCGTATAAGATTTGATATGTGACACAAACATACGTAACAATGACAATTTGCCTGTATTTACAAGCTTGCAGTTTTACCAATGGGTGAAAGTGACTGTCACATTATATGGTTAGAAAATACGTTCCTCTTAAACCCATGTCGCGTCTACATTAACCCCGCTTCTGCCGGCACCGGCCGCGTGGGGAGCGTAGGGGGCCACGATGGTGTTAATTATACGATTTTCTTTGATAATAAGTTAATAAATATTGGATAAGGCTCACCCTCGGCTGGCCCTTTAATGAACCCGCTCTAGGTGTTCGGTTGCTTTGTAGTGGCAAGGTAAACATGTGTCTAAGAGGGTCACACGGCGATATATTGCAGCGATATATTGCAGCGACGTTTCACGAACGCGTGACTGTCAAGCGAGACGCGAGACAAGCAATGTATCACCTTGTCATAATCACCTGCATCGATACTGAATCGCTGCAAAAGACACACTGAATCGTACTTTGACGTCTGTAGCATTAGGGAGCAAATAAAGTATCATAATTAAAAATCACTTAAAAAAACAGTGAAAAAAAGAGAGAAACATAGTTTTAATGTCCGGGATTATAAAACTTGATACCCTTGCCAAATACGAAAAAACTACGACATAATTATAGTCTTAGTAAAACGCTGGCTATGTTCAATATGTAGGAGCGTCGCGAATTATCGTTCTTGAAAGAAAAGCAGCACAGACTAAAATACATACAGGGTGTCCCAAGAAGTAGTGATATACTGAAGCTGGGAGGTAGAGGATTTAGAGGGCTATCTGAATCCCCCCCATGTATGTTCCGCGATTTTTCGTATTTTCGGAGTTATGACTTTTTTTATAATTTTTCACCTATCGCTGAGTACGATGAGAGTTTCTCTAGGTCCTCTACCTCCCAGCTTCAGTATATCACTACTTCTTGGGACACCCTGTATATATAGTCCTATAATGCTGCCCGACTTACGACTAATATAATATCGTAGTATATTTTAAAGGGCGACGGTCGCACGCAGGTGGCTGTCAGGATCGAACGTATATTGATCTTTGATCTCCGATCTTTTGATTACACGGCTAACTGGATTAAGAGGGGTAACCTTTTAACTAATGCTCGCGTGGAGTCGATATTTTATGAGTTGATTTTCTACTTTATATGGCTACACGGAATGACATATTGGTCTCTTCAAGTCGTATGCCAAAGATAAATGCAATTATCTCTGTACATTAAAAAAAAATATATAACTTTGAAACTACTCATCCTATAAAGATAAATTATTTAATTTATAGGTTGGACTAGTAATATTATAACAGAAATAAAGTTAGAACTAAAAACTACATACATATTTACAAATTGCCTACGATATATTCCCCTAGGTCGGCGCTCTGCGGTAGGGTGCCCATAAGGCTGGCTACGTTTCCTCGCTGAATGGCGATGCCAATTCTTTGACCGAGGAACAAGCCAGCCCTATGGTCAGCCGTGTGCTCGAAGAGCCGTTTTTTTAGTTCCTGGTATAATTTCTGGGCGTCTGGGCCCCACGGCCCAAGCGTCTCAACTCCGAAAGCCGCAAACACATGGTTGCCGGTGAGGCCCGTGTATTTGCGGCGTTTGGCAGCCTCTGCCGAAGCTGCCGCTGCGCCCGCCCTCTGTGAAGTGGTGGGTAGGTGGGACGGAGCCAATGTGTCGACGCAGGTGGCGTCCCAGACTAGGGGTCGTCCCACTTGCCACGGAACGAGCGTCTCTGTACATGTGTGTTCCATACATCACCCTCCTAGCGTTATTCTCGGTTATGACCTATAAAGGAGCCCGGGGTCCGCTTTGACCTTAGAGCATTAAACCAACAGGAGCGGCCATGAGTCATTTTCTATACATAAAAAGTCTGCCGATTCTTGCGGGGGAGGGGAACGTCAAATGTATGCGTAACGTGAAAATAGCTACGTCAGATAAACGTCAGTCCATACAATGTGTATGACCACTGGTCATATATTTTTGGCAGAGGGGAACGCATGTCAATAGCCGCTCCGGTTGGTTTAATGCTCTACGGCTTTGACACCTAATCCCAAGATTTGGCCTATAGTTTTTATACTAGTGCCTAAAGTTTTTATAAAAGCAACTGCCAAACTCGACGGAAAACTAGACCTTATTGGGATGCGGTTTCCTCACGATGTTTCACATCACACATCACATCATCAGCCTATATACGTCCCACTGCTGGGCACAGGCCTCCTCTCATGCATGAGAGGGAATGGGCAGTAGTCCCCACGATGTTTGCCTTCACCTAAAAGCAGCGGTAAATATTACGTGCATAAGTTCCGAAAAACTCAGAAACGGACCGAGATTCGAACCCACGACCGCCGCTTGCTGAACAACTAGGCTACCGTAGCTTCTAACATGTGTGTTTCATACGAACTTAATAAATATTAAGTAACGATAGTTTTAAGGTCTGTTAACCATTTCACAAAGGGAACTTTTACCCTTGATATAATATTGTTCATCTTTATCTGTCACATTACATTTATATTAGCACATTTTATTTATCAGAGGCATTTTAAGTTTTATAAATAAGGGTTAGTTATTCAATCGTTTCTTTTTCCCCTCCCATATTTAGGTTCGCAAGGAAGACTACATTAGACAGAAGCATTCGATCTTCCAACATACCTTGTGGGAACCAGGGATGTTTCGGATGCCACTTTTTAGGCATCCGCAGATGCGGATATTTCTATGCTTGAAGAAATACACTCAAAAACAAAACCGTTGAGACTGATTTACAATCGTTGCAAACCCAATCACCTGAGCAAATACGGCCAATCATCAGATCACAGAAACGAAATGAAGATTCTTGTTGACTAATGACGCAAAACATGCCGTGCGCCGTGTTATCCCCTTTATTGTCGCGACTTGTACTACATCCGCATCCACGTAGATTTTAGCGGTGTTGCAAATGACGCGGAACATCCGCGGTTGTGTCTGCAACATCCCTGCTAGGAGCACACAACACGGCCAATCCTTTTCTAAACTTGCAGGGCAGTTAAGGCGGGTTTCCTAAAGTAAGCAGACGGAATGGTACATGGAATGGCTCCGCAGATTTACTGTTATACGCTACCGGCCACTCGCCGTTGGTTAAGGACTCCCTCTTGATAGATTATGTATTTTGGATTTAAGTTCCTTATAAACGTTCTCCGAGTTTTAACGAGAGTTCACAATATATAAGAAAAGTGGTCTTATTCCTGGCGATCTGTAAAGTTAATTAATTCATAGAGATGTCATGGAACTGTTTATGTCAATAGCTATATGTATGTATTACTTTATTGTACATAAAACATAGCAAAATGAAAAAAATAAGTACAAAGGCGAGGTTATACCTTTGAGGGATCTCTTCCAGCTAACCAAAGCATGGATCATTTGCTAGTACAAGTTGACAGGATTATTTCTAACATTTTTCACAGTTCTACAGAGCAACTGGTAAATTCCCCAATTGCATAACATGGTACCTCGCCGCGTGTCGGACCGAGTCAAGTTCTACAACGAAATGATACGAGACAAATGTCACACGCTGGTATAGTCGGCCGCAAAAGCCGCATCTTGCGTGGCAAGACGGCTGCTGCACACGACAAATCCGCACCTTAGCTGGAGCGTACGAAATCGTAATTTACGTACGTCCGAATTTACGCAAGCTTGCGGTAGGGCGTAGACACCAGAGCTTCCTGGCTCATGATGTCCAACATACGTATACTGAATATACATTGTAAATGGTCTATATAGTAAGGGAAGTCTAGAGTAAGTTTGTACTAAGAAACTATGAGCTCATGAAACGTTTATCGACAAATTGTGTTAACATAGTAGGTAGTGTCAGTATATATAGTATCCTGCGAAGCAATGGGTTCGAATCCCGGTATGGACAAATATTTGTTCCTGCGTCTTGGATGTTTTCTACTGCGTTGTATTCTATGTATTTTTGCGTCCAGTGGGGACCTATAGGTAGCCTAATTCAGCCTACTGGGGAACAAGATCAATTTCTGTTAAGACAACTTGACGACCGCTTTAGCCTAGTTGGTAGTGACCCTGCCTACGAAGCAAGAGGTCCTGGGTTCGAATCCCGGTAAGGGCAAAAATTTGTGTGATGAGCATGAATATTTGTTTCTGAGTCATGGATATTTTCTATATATTTAAGTATTTATATCTATTATATATATCGTCGTCTAGTACCCATAACACAAGCCTTACTGAGCTGACTATGGGACTAGGTCGATTTGTGTAAGATTGTCTCCTTATATTTATTATTTATTATTATTATTACAAAACATTTTAGTTTGTAAATTTGACGATGGCAATGGTGCAGATAATTTAAGAAGATGCTTTTGTTGGTATTGGTAAAAATTGAGTCTGCAGAATAGATTCAATTGCATATGCATGATATCTCATGGCTAAATAAAACCGAACCTACATCACTGGAAGCCAGACTCCAATAATATAGTTATATATTAAGTATAATAAAACAGCGGAGCGCAGTCATACATATTCATTGAAGCGCAGCGCGCCTGGCCAAAAAGCCAAAAAGTAAGGATCTTTAATTTCAGATAGAATTGAGAATAATATCTATATTTTTGACATTAGACATTTTAATTCTGTAGCACATACCGCTCTATTAAAATAACAGTTTTAAAGTGAGATAGTAAAAATAGAATATAAATTTAAGACTATAAACGTTTTCAAAGATTCCTCGACAATAGAGACATGTTCAGATATTTGTGACCGCTTTGACGATATATATGATGGCGACTGTACGTAGTTAGTAAAGCAGCAGTTTAAGAACACTACATGTCAGCGCAGCGTCGTCTCCATTCACGTCCCGCTAGGCCTAAATTCCCATATGCTAGCTAGAAAGTATCGGGACTTAACATTATCTCAGGCATTAAGTAGCTACTTAAAGATCGTAGAAAGAACATAATAGAAAGTTCTTTATTGTTTTTCTTTTCGGTGCTGCCGTCGTGTTCGCTAAACGGATGTGTCCTTAATGTAACATGTCTTAAAGATCTATCATCATTATCATCATATAAGCCGAAAGTCATCCAATGCTGGACATAGGCCTCCCCAAAGAGTGCCAAAGCGACCGGTCCTGCGCCACCCGCATCCAGCGGACTCCCGTAACCTTTACCACGTCATCAGTCGCCGCGGCTTCCGGTACGTCGCCACTCGAGAACCTTTCCGCCCCAACGGCCAACGGTTCTACGTGTTAAAGATCTATAAATTTACTTTAGGTCGTGTAGCTAATTTACAGCTCACAGATGAGTGTTACATAATGATGTTACACTTCACTTTTTATTTCAGAATATGTTCCCTTGAAGGTTTAAGATCGTATACGAGCAAGGAAAGAAACAGACGCGTCGCAAACGCGGATTATCATAAATGTAAATACAAGTCCCATTCGAGTTTGGAGTGTAAACGAATATCTAAGAACGCATAAAGCTGGGCTCATATTAATATTATCACATATCCGGCCCGACCAGCGCTCACTGCTCACTGGAAGAATTTTTAATGCTATGCTTTAATTATTTTGCTGGCGGCGAGGGTGATGGGAGGGACTAAGTTTTCATTCACATTAGAAAATTCATTTTTGCACACATGCGCGCCTACGTCCTGAATTATTAAGTTGGTTGCCGAAAACTGAAATTTGGAGATCGCCATATTTATGACTGCGTACATTTTCAAGTGGGATTCAGAAACCGTTTGTATTATGAAAAGAGCTAATTAACCCGCCGTCGAGTGTGATTAATTATGGACTGGACGGACGTGTAGTTTTATTCTTAGGAGTATTGCTTGGAAAATTGGATATGGAAAAATGGGCGGTGTAGACGGGAATACATTAATGTTAAAGGTCGGTTCCGTTGGGGCGGAAAGGTTCTCGAGTGGCGACCACGTAAAGGTTGAGAAAGTCCGCTGGATGCGGGTGGCGCAGGACCGGTCATTGTGGCACTCTTTGGGGGAGGCGTAAGGTGAAAGGTAGATGCATAATTGTGAGGGACATTTTATTGAAATGTCCTCGTGGCGCCCGCCTTTTCAAAGGCATGTCAGTTGATGAAAAATCAAATTAATTCCATTCAAGAGAAACTTCAAATTTCACTGTTCGTTTTTGCGTGCTGGGCGCCACGAGGTTAAATGAGTGATATTGAAATGTACGTTTTATCTACATTTTTTCTCCGTACTCGCGTTTTTCCCTTTTTTCTAGTCGGTGTAAATTATTAAATTCGCAAATATTGGTTGCATTTCAATTGAGTTTTTCCCCAATTTTAAATTCTAGGTGACATACTCTACTAATATTCCTACGTGTCGACAGACTGATGTTTACCAGAAGTGTTTGATTTCCACTTGTTCTTTTTTTTATAAGTATGTATTTCATTAAAATAACAATTCAGTTAGTCTATACAATTATTATAAAGAGGTTATGTCTGTGAGGTTGTGTGTATGTTTGTACGGGGCTGGACTCATGCACTTTCAAAAAATATTTCTAGTTCTTCGTTTTAGTTCAGTTTATATTGATATGTATGTTAGTCTTAAAGGTATTTGTAATATGAGCCTTGTTGCCTGATCTAAATAAATAAAAATATTATATCGCGTGCGTCCTTTGCAATAGGCACGTACGGGCAGCGAAAGAAACTAAGAATGTAAACTGAGTAGGTATATACTATGTACCTAATCGTCGACAACGATTGTCACGTTAATTATTTCATTCACATAAAAAGCAGCCGATGTCTAAAAGGAAGGATAAGTAGCCGATATAAATCAACAAACGGTTAACAACCCAAATGTCACTAAGTTGATGAAAACAATACAAGATATGACCATTACATTCTATATAAGGTCTGTATCAGCATTAACAAGAAATTACTGATAATAAGGAGCGACCACACCGCTGCTCAAAATACGCTGACGCGCACCGTAAACGCAGCAAAATTTATGAAAAATACGTGACGCAGACGACACGTCAACGCGTATACGCAGCGTAACGCACCGGTGTGGTCGCTCCTTTATTCAGTTTTCCAGAGATGTATAAGGGCGCTGAGCGACCAAACACAATTAATAATTATTCTAATGTTCGTAGAGACGTAAACAGTCTCTACAAAACAAAACAAAAAAAGGAACATTTATGTAATATTGTCCGAGTTGTACAGGGTCAATACCAATAAAACGCGTCAAGATCAGAATGATGTCTCTCGTCAATACGATATACCCGAAGAATTCACAAATAAGCAATTAATAAAACATTCTCCACGCAAGTGTACCGGCACCTTTACAAAGGAAGACACAAAAATTAAAAATGTAATATGATTAGAAACAAATTACACACGGGGCGCTCCACGATAAGTCGGGTCGGTGGCTAACTAACCGCGGGCTCGCGGTGGCCACCACTTTGCCTTTGTTCGGCCACTTTCTTTGTATTTTGTTTCATTTCATGCAAAATTTAATTTCGTTTTCAAGACTCGTGTGGAATGATATTACGAGCACCGGCCGCGGCCGCCAGTTGTAATTTCATTGCTACTCCTCAAGTGTATGTGGACATTATGCCTTTTTCATCACATACCCTTTCGGTGGATGGCTCGGTTGTTTTTCGTTTAAAGCTGACCCGGGAGATCGGAATTCGCAGCCGGATTGTGTGGACGTTAATTGCGGGACATAACTATCCAAAGGGTTTTTTATTACCGCCGGGGCAACAAAGGAGCGAAGCGCAAATGTTTGATAATCAACGGCACAACGGAAAAGCCCGCCAATCGGAAAAAGGGTCCGCCAAAGTCAAGACGTGAATCTTAAAAAGGAAGAAATTCAATAAAGACGATCCCTTCTTACAAGTGACACCAAATCCCTTTTTAACCTTTACAAGAATCGACAACCCCAATTTGGCATCGATACCGGTAATGCAGTCCAGTGGCTCGGGGGTCCCTCCCTAAGGTAAAGGGATAAAAAAAGGGATTCTTTGTGTGATCTACCCGCAAATCGCTGCGGTGTACACTCAATAGGGGACGATTACGGTACTCAAATTGGGGCGTGTGAAAGAATTCTTCGGGAAAGTTTGAAGGTATTTTTCGGTGTTTTACCGGATAAAACAATAAAGGGTGAAAGACATCCGGTAAGAATCTGTAAGAGGGTACCGTGTGAAAATAGAGGGGAGTTTGATTGAAAGTGCCGGGGAAAAATGGACGACGATGATGACAAGCTTGTCTTTAGAAATATTATATTACACTTTCGATACTCTGAACTTTTATGAAGATTATAATGCATGAATGATTGTATTTAATAATTTTATTGACACAACATTCATACAGGATATCCCGTCTATAGCCGGGACAACCTCTCATGTCATTAAAGCCAAAAAGACTGCTTATGGTTATGCAGACCGTACGCAGGTCGGAAAGTAACAAAAAAAAATCATAAGACAAAGGTAAATGTGTGAACACAACACTTATGTGTGCAATCAATATTTAGAGTTTGGGTAAATAATACAGAAAAAATTGGTCAAGTCGGTACAAAGGCGAACGCATGCCCTTTACCAGTTAACCTTTGAGCAATTGAGTGCAGTTCAGGAACTAAAAGATAGACAAACTAAAAATACGTGTACTGAGACGTATTTACCTATAGCTATGCTAGAACAAAATTATTCTAGTTACATATACTATATACATAAAGAATAAATCCACGTATTAAATGCCATGACGGGCGACATGTTTCCAATCTTCGCTTTGCTTGAAGCACTGCCCGCGCGCTCCGACATGATTAGTAGTATTTTAGTCAGGACATGTCTCGCGAATTTTAAATTTCATGAATGAATACACTTTACACATAATATAATATATTAGGAGAACAATATTTCTTTGCTATTCCGCTAAAAAACGTGCTGGTCTATTAGTGAAGATAAGATGCAACTATTTGCGTAAAAACATGCAAAAAATTACAGCAAACCACCACCAATAATGACAAAAACCTCGACACGTGTTTCGCCTCTCTACGAGGCATCATCAGGAGATGCTGGCAGGAGATGTTGCTTGCGCCACGTCCACTGAGCAAATGACCCGCCCTTTTTTTTTTTTTTTTTTTTTTTTTTTTTTTTTTTTTTTTTTTTTTTTTTTTTTTTTTGAACCTGACTGTTGCTATAATAGGACGGACCCAATATAGCGGTCGAACTGCGTGGTTGGAGGGTGGCCTGGGGAAAATCCAGGGGAAGCCTCCGGCACGACCACGCGGGGAAGTTTGTACACTGGAATACTCTAAGAGTTTGCGCTCCAGTGAGATTGGTTGAACGGTATCAACCGAATCTGGGGTGTGAGTGGTATCGAACTACTGGGAGTTTTATCGCTGGTTCGCTAAAACCTAGCCTAGCTGAGAAGAGTCCAGCAAGAAACTCAGCTAGGCCCGACTTGCGTCGGACCCGCCCGGAGCCATCCGCCATATTTATATTCTGTCCCCCCATACTACCGTTCATGCGTGAAAGAGATGGAAGAACACGTAACAACGGTGATGACGCAACATTCAATTGTTCGTTGATAATAACGCCTCTATTGCTGTACCTAATTATTTCTAATTGTTCTAGAACACTTAGACGCAATCCTTTTTCGCAAACATGCAAGATGTTGAAAGAATGATTGTCAGATAACGCATGGTTATTCTCCAATAAATGTTTTGCGAAATTAGACTTGTCCGGGTGATTATGCCGATACGACGCAACATGTTCCTTATACCTTGTGCTAAAACTACGGCCTGTTTGTCCCACATAAACTTTATTGCAATTATCACAGGCAAGTTTGTAGACTCCCGACTTTTTGGCACTTTCCACTTTCTCCTTGCCATTGCACAGTCTAAAGCGCAAGGTGTTATTCGTTTTGAAAGCCACGTTTATGTCGTTAGACTTTAAAATATTGTAGATCTTATCAGACAACTTGCCAACATAAGTTATGCTTGCTTTGTACTTTTTAGGTGGGTCCGAAGATCGTGCAGCGTACAGAAGATAGTTTGTCATTCTAGCCCGTTTTTTCCTAATAATACCATCCACATGAGACTTGCTGTAACCGTTTGAAATTGCTAAATGGTATATATTATTTAATTCCATTTTATAATGAATATCAGAAAGAGGCACTGTCAATAACCTATGTGCATAACAATGAAAAGCAGCTAACTTATGTTGCCATGGATGAGCGGAAGAAGCCGGGATAACAGTATCTGTATGCGTAGGCTTACGGTAAATTTGGAATTGATGTTTGTTATCCACCTTAGTAATCGTTAAATCCAAGAAATTTAGTGAGTTATTCTGTTCTAATTCCTTCTTAAACTTGATTTTAGGATGCTTGTTGTTGATTTCATTCACAAAAATATCCAGTTGACTCATACTACCCGTCCAACAAATAATCAAATCATCAACATACCGGAAATAATATAATATATTATTATTATCCACAATGTGTTGGTTCTCAAAATGATCCATGAAAATATCTGCCATCAAAGGACTAAGTGGGGAACCCATTGCCAAACCATCACCTTGCAGATAATATTGCCCCCCAAATCTAAAATAATTCTGTCGCATACAGACTGTCGCCAATTCTATTAATTCATCTACCTCCCCTGGATGCAGCCTCTGTTTTTCAAAAAGTGCCCTGAGAATGTCTAAAGTATTCAAATATGGTACATTTGTAAACAAACTATCCACATCCAGCGACAAAAGAAAAGCATTTTGTGGCATGTTGATGTCTTTGATCCTTTCGATTAAATCCAAACTATTCTTTAAACAGTATTTTGGTTCAAAATTAGACTTCTGTCTTATGATACCATTCAACCTCTTAGCCAATTTATAAGTCGGTGCACTCAAATACGAGACAACTGGACGAATCGGGATATTGTCTTTATGAATTTTTGGAAGACCATACAGAATTGGTGCTTGAGGATTCATGGATATGACCGTGTTTTTCTGATGCTCGGTTTCAAAGACAAACATAGAGTTCTTGACAACATTTCTTAGATCTTTCTGGAAACCAGGCGTTGGGTCCTTCCGTAAAACCGAAAAACCATCATCCTGTATAAGATCCATTACTTTCTGGTTATATTGTTCCCTACCCATGATGACAATGCAATTCCCTTTGTCTGCTTTTGACACCACTAAATCGTTGTCATCGACTTTCTGTTGAATAGACCTCAGCAATAACCAGTCAGAGTCAGGCGCACTCCTCCTCAATGGACATGTCTTTTTTAATGCATTCGCTACGGTGAGCTTTGCATCCATATCATTATTGTTAAGAACTATCGCAACCTCTGCGTCCACAGCTACATTTTCCAAAACTTTTTGAGACATCTTAGGCCTTAAGTTATACTTTAATCCCTTATCTAACAGTTTGACCTCATCTTCCAAAAACTCAATGCCGGTTAGGTTTTTTACACGAGGGTGGAAACTGTGCTGAGTCGTTAGGGCATCACGCCTTTCTGTTAAGTTGAAATCCGAACCCGACCTAGTAAGCCTATGTAGTTTATCGATCTGTTTCACATACATTTGGTGCGCAAGCTCAGAGGCAAAATATCTCGCTTTTTGGTCTAAAATATCAAATTCAATGTTGTGCAATTTAAAGGAAAGCTCTGAATACAAAACTTTAAGGTGTAGCTTTAAGTTATCCCTAATTGAAAACCAAGATCGTGATTCTTCATTCAGCCATATTTTCCGAGCCCTATTAATAGCCACCTGAGATGCCCTACTAGAACTATTACAACGTATGTTGATATAATTAGGTACCACATTCAGACGTTTACACTGTTGATTAAACCAAACGTTCTGGACAGCTGCTCGGTGTTGTTTAGTTAGTTTGACATAAAGTCGTGCCTGTTCGGCTATGCTTGCCGTTTTCAAATAATTTATTGAATCAGGCGTTACTTTGCGGAAGTCCATGATATATTAGGAGAACAATATTTCTTTGCTATTCCGCTAAAAAACGTGCTGGTCTATTAGTGAAGATAAGATGCAACTATTTGCGTAAAAACATGCAAAAAATTACAGCAAACCACCACCAATAATGACAAAAACCTCGACACGTGTTTCGCCTCTCTACGAGGCATCATCAGGAGATGCTGGCAGGAGATGTTGCTTGCGCCACGTCCACTGAGCAAATGACCCGCCCGGAGCCATCCGCCATATTTATATTCTGTCCCCCCATACTACCGTTCATGCGTGAAAGAGATGGAAGAACACGTAACAACGGTGATGACGCAACATTCAATTGTTCGTTGATAATAACGCCTCTATTGCTGTACCTAATTATTTCTAATTGTTCTAGAACACTTAGACGCAATCCTTTTTCGCAAACATGCAAGATGTTGAAAGAATGATTGTCAGATAACGCATGGTTATTCTCCAATAAATGTTTTGCGAAATTAGACTTGTCCGGGTGATTATGCCGATACGACGCAACATGTTCCTTATACCTTGTGCTAAAACTACGGCCTGTTTGTCCCACATAAACTTTATTGCAATTATCACAGGCAAGTTTGTAGACTCCCGACTTTTTGGCACTTTCCACTTTCTCCTTGCCATTGCACAGTCTAAAGCGCAAGGTGTTATTCGTTTTGAAAGCCACGTTT
The DNA here is from genome assembly GCA_945867215.1 of Epinotia demarniana. Classification (NCBI taxonomy): domain Eukaryota; kingdom Metazoa; phylum Arthropoda; class Insecta; order Lepidoptera; family Tortricidae; genus Epinotia; species Epinotia demarniana. The sequence continues at coordinate 9,644,653 of OX244278.1, forward strand.
ATGTCGTTAGACTTTAAAATATTGTAGATCTTATCAGACAACTTGCCAACATAAGTTATGCTTGCTTTGTACTTTTTAGGTGGGTCCGAAGATCGTGCAGCGTACAGAAGATAGTTTGTCATTCTAGCCCGTTTTTTCCTAATAATACCATCCACATGAGACTTGCTGTAACCGTTTGAAATTGCTAAATGGTATATATTATTTAATTCCATTTTATAATGAATATCAGAAAGAGGCACTGTCAATAACCTATGTGCATAACAATGAAAAGCAGCTAACTTATGTTGCCATGGATGAGCGGAAGAAGCCGGGATAACAGTATCTGTATGCGTAGGCTGAACAATATAACCAGAAAGTAATGGATCTTATACAGGATGATGGTTTTTCGGTTTTACGGAAGGACCCAACGCCTGGTTTCCAGAAAGATCTAAGAAATGTTGTCAAGAACTCTATGTTTGTCTTTGAAACCGAGCATCAGAAAAACACGGTCATATCCATGAATCCTCAAGCACCAATTCTGTATGGTCTTCCAAAAATTCATAAAGACAATATCCCGATTCGTCCAGTTGTCTCGTATTTGAGTGCACCGACTTATAAATTGGCTAAGAGGTTGAATGGTATCATAAGACAGAAGTCTAATTTTGAACCAAAATACTGTTTAAAGAATAGTTTGGATTTAATCGAAAGGATCAAAGACATCAACATGCCACAAAATGCTATTCTTTTGTCGCTGGATGTGGATAGTTTGTTTACAAATGTACCATATTTGAATACTTTAGACATTCTCAGGGCACTTTTTGAAAAACAGAGGCTGCATCCAGGGGAGGTAGATGAATTAATAGAATTGGCGACAGTCTGTATGCGACAGAATTATTTTAGATTTGGGGGGCAATATTATCTGCAAGGTGATGGTTTGGCAATGGGTTCCCCACTTAGTCCTTTGATGGCAGATATTTTCATGGATCATTTTGAGAACCAACACATTGTGGATAATAATAATATATTATATTATTTCCGGTATGTTGATGATTTGATTATTTGTTGGACGGGTAGTATGAGTCAACTGGATATTTTTGTGAATGAAATCAACAACAAGCATCCTAAAATCAAGTTTAAGAAGGAATTAGAACAGAATAACTCACTAAATTTCTTGGATTTAACGATTACTAAGGTGGATAACAAACATCAATTCCAAATTTACCGTAAGCCTACGCATACAGATACTGTTATCCCGGCTTCTTCCGCTCATCCATGGCAACATAAGTTAGCTGCTTTTCATTGTTATGCACATAGGTTATTGACAGTGCCTCTTTCTGATATTCATTATAAAATGGAATTAAATAATATATACCATTTAGCAATTTCAAACGGTTACAGCAAGTCTCATGTGGATGGTATTATTAGGAAAAAACGGGCTAGAATGACAAACTATCTTCTGTACGCTGCACGATCTTCGGACCCACCTAAAAAGTACAAAGCAAGCATAACTTATGTTGGCAAGTTGTCTGATAAGATCTACAATATTTTAAAGTCTAACGACATAAACGTGGCTTTCAAAACGAATAACACCTTGCGCTTTAGACTGTGCAATGGCAAGGAGAAAGTGGAAAGTGCCAAAAAGTCGGGAGTCTACAAACTTGCCTGTGATAATTGCAATAAAGTTTATGTGGGACAAACAGGCCGTAGTTTTAGCACAAGGTATAAGGAACATGTTGCGTCGTATCGGCATAATCACCCGGACAAGTCTAATTTCGCAAAACATTTATTGGAGAATAACCATGCGTTATCTGACAATCATTCTTTCAACATCTTGCATGTTTGCGAAAAAGGATTGCGTCTAAGTGTTCTAGAACAATTAGAAATAATTAGGTACAGCAATAGAGGCGTTATTATCAACGAACAATTGAATGTTGCGTCATCACCGTTGTTACGTGTTCTTCCATCTCTTTCACGCATGAACGGTAGTATGGGGGGACAGAATATAAATATGGCGGATGGCTCCGGGCGGGTCATTTGCTCAGTGGACGTGGCGCAAGCAACATCTCCTGCCAGCATCTCCTGATGATGCCTCGTAGAGAGGCGAAACACGTGTCGAGGTTTTTGTCATTATTGGTGGTGGTTTGCTGTAATTTTTTGCATGTTTTTACGCAAATAGTTGCATCTTATCTTCACTAATAGACCAGCACGTTTTTTAGCGGAATAGCAAAGAAATATTGTTCTCCTAATATATCATGGACTTCCGCAAAGTAACGCCTGATTCAATAAATTATTTGAAAACGGCAAGCATAGCCGAACAGGCACGACTTTATGTCAAACTAACTAAACAACACCGAGCAGCTGTCCAGAACGTTTGGTTTAATCAACAGTGTAAACGTCTGAATGTGGTACCTAATTATATCAACATACGTTGTAATAGTTCTAGTAGGGCATCTCAGGTGGCTATTAATAGGGCTCGGAAAATATGGCTGAATGAAGAATCACGATCTTGGTTTTCAATTAGGGATAACTTAAAGCTACACCTTAAAGTTTTGTATTCAGAGCTTTCCTTTAAATTGCACAACATTGAATTTGATATTTTAGACCAAAAAGCGAGATATTTTGCCTCTGAGCTTGCGCACCAAATGTATGTGAAACAGATCGATAAACTACATAGGCTTACTAGGTCGGGTTCGGATTTCAACTTAACAGAAAGGCGTGATGCCCTAACGACTCAGCACAGTTTCCACCCTCGTGTAAAAAACCTAACCGGCATTGAGTTTTTGGAAGATGAGGTCAAACTGTTAGATAAGGGATTAAAGTATAACTTAAGGCCTAAGATGTCTCAAAAAGTTTTGGAAAATGTAGCTGTGGACGCAGAGGTTGCGATAGTTCTTAACAATAATGATATGGATGCAAAGCTCACCGTAGCGAATGCATTAAAAAAGACATGTCCATTGAGGAGGAGTGCGCCTGACTCTGACTGGTTATTGCTGAGGTCTATTCAACAGAAAGTCGATGACAACGATTTAGTGGTGTCAAAAGCAGACAAAGGGAATTGCATTGTCATCATGGGTAGGGAACAATATAACCAGAAAGTAATGGATCTTATACAGGATGATGGTTTTTCGGTTTTACGGAAGGACCCAACGCCTGGTTTCCAGAAAGATCTAAGAAATGTTGTCAAGAACTCTATGTTTGTCTTTGAAACCGAGCATCAGAAAAACACGGTCATATCCATGAATCCTCAAGCACCAATTCTGTATGGTCTTCCAAAAATTCATAAAGACAATATCCCGATTCGTCCAGTTGTCTCGTATTTGAGTGCACCGACTTATAAATTGGCTAAGAGGTTGAATGGTATCATAAGACAGAAGTCTAATTTTGAACCAAAATACTGTTTAAAGAATAGTTTGGATTTAATCGAAAGGATCAAAGACATCAACATGCCACAAAATGCTATTCTTTTGTCGCTGGATGTGGATAGTTTGTTTACAAATGTACCATATTTGAATACTTTAGACATTCTCAGGGCACTTTTTGAAAAACAGAGGCTGCATCCAGGGGAGGTAGATGAATTAATAGAATTGGCGACAGTCTGTATGCGACAGAATTATTTTAGATTTGGGGGGCAATATTATCTGCAAGGTGATGGTTTGGCAATGGGTTCCCCACTTAGTCCTTTGATGGCAGATATTTTCATGGATCATTTTGAGAACCAACACATTGTGGATAATAATAATATATTATATTATTTCCGGTATGTTGATGATTTGATTATTTGTTGGACGGGTAGTATGAGTCAACTGGATATTTTTGTGAATGAAATCAACAACAAGCATCCTAAAATCAAGTTTAAGAAGGAATTAGAACAGAATAACTCACTAAATTTCTTGGATTTAACGATTACTAATGTGGATAACAAACATCAATTCCAAATTTACCGTAAGCCTACGCATACAGATACTGTTATCCCGGCTTCTTCCGCTCATCCATGGCAACATAAGTTAGCTGCTTTTCATTGTTATGCACATAGGTTATTGACAGTGCCTCTTTCTGATATTCATTATAAAATGGAATTAAATAATATATACCATTTAGCAATTTCAAACGGTTACAGCAAGTCTCATGTGGATGGTATTATTAGGAAAAAACGGGCTAGAATGACAAACTATCTTCTGTACGCTGCACGATCTTCGGACCCACCTAAAAAGTACAAAGCAAGCATAACTTATGTTGGCAAGTTGTCTGATAAGATCTACAATATTTTAAAGTCTAACGACATAAACGTGGCTTTCAAAACGAATAACACCTTGCGCTTTAGACTGTGCAATGGCAAGGAGAAAGTGGAAAGTGCCAAAAAGTCGGGAGTCTACAAACTTGCCTGTGATAATTGCAATAAAGTTTATGTGGGACAAACAGGCCGTAGTTTTAGCACAAGGTATAAGGAACATGTTGCGTCGTATCGGCATAATCACCCGGACAAGTCTAATTTCGCAAAACATTTATTGGAGAATAACCATGCGTTATCTGACAATCATTCTTTCAACATCTTGCATGTTTGCGAAAAAGGATTGCGTCTAAGTGTTCTAGAACAATTAGAAATAATTAGGTACAGCAATAGAGGCGTTATTATCAACGAACAATTGAATGTTTCGTCATCACCGTTGTTACGTGTTCTTCCATCTCTTTCACGCATGAACGGTAGTATGGGGGGACAGAATATAAATATGGCGGATGGCTCCGGGCGGGTCATTTGCTCAGTGGACGTGGCGCAAGCAACATCTCCTGCCAGCATCTCCTGATGATGCCTCGTAGAGAGGCGAAACACGTGTCGAGGTTTTTGTCATTATTGGTGGTGGTTTGCTGTAATTTTTTGCATGTTTTTACGCAAATAGTTGCATCTTATCTTCACTAATAGACCAGCACGTTTTTTAGCGGAATAGCAAAGAAATATTGTTCTCCTAATATATCATGGACTTCCGCAAAGTAACGCCTGATTCAATAAATTATTTGAAAACGGCAAGCATAGCCGAACAGGCACGACTTTATGTCAAACTAACTAAACAACACCGAGCAGCTGTCCAGAACGTTTGGTTTAATCAACAGTGTAAACGTCTGAATGTGGTACCTAATTATATCAACATACGTTGTAATAGTTCTAGTAGGGCATCTCAGGTGGCTATTAATAGGGCTCGGAAAATATGGCTGAATGAAGAATCACGATCTTGGTTTTCAATTAGGGATAACTTAAAGCTACACCTTAAAGTTTTGTATTCAGAGCTTTCCTTTAAATTGCACAACATTGAATTTGATATTTTAGACCAAAAAGCGAGATATTTTGCCTCTGAGCTTGCGCACCAAATGTATGTGAAACAGATCGATAAACTACATAGGCTTACTAGGTCGGGTTCGGATTTCAACTTAACAGAAAGGCGTGATGCCCTAACGACTCAGCACAGTTTCCACCCTCGTGTAAAAAACCTAACCGGCATTGAGTTTTTGGAAGATGAGGTCAAACTGTTAGATAAGGGATTAAAGTATAACTTAAGGCCTAAGATGTCTCAAAAAGTTTTGGAAAATGTAGCTGTGGACGCAGAGGTTGCGATAGTTCTTAACAATAATGATATGGATGCAAAGCTCACCGTAGCGAATGCATTAAAAAAGACATGTCCATTGAGGAGGAGTGCGCCTGACTCTGACTGGTTATTGCTGAGGTCTATTCAACAGAAAGTCGATGACAACGATTTAGTGGTGTCAAAAGCAGACAAAGGGAATTGCATTGTCATCATGGGTAGGGAACAATATAACCAGAAAGTAATGGATCTTATACAGGATGATGGTTTTTCGGTTTTACGGAAGGACCCAACGCCTGGTTTCCAGAAAGATCTAAGAAATGTTGTCAAGAACTCTATGTTTGTCTTTGAAACCGAGCATCAGAAAAACACGGTCATATCCATGAATCCTCAAGCACCAATTCTGTATGGTCTTCCAAAAATTCATAAAGACAATATCCCGATTCGTCCAGTTGTCTCGTATTTGAGTGCACCGACTTATAAATTGGCTAAGAGGTTGAATGGTATCATAAGACAGAAGTCTAATTTTGAACCAAAATACTGTTTAAAGAATAGTTTGGATTTAATCGAAAGGATCAAAGACATCAACATGCCACAAAATGCTATTCTTTTGTCGCTGGATGTGGATAGTTTGTTTACAAATGTACCATATTTGAATACTTTAGACATTCTCAGGGCACTTTTTGAAAAACAGAGGCTGCATCCAGGGGAGGTAGATGAATTAATAGAATTGGCGACAGTCTGTATGCGACAGAATTATTTTAGATTTGGGGGGCAATATTATCTGCAAGGTGATGGTTTGGCAATGGGTTCCCCACTTAGTCCTTTGATGGCAGATATTTTCATGGATCATTTTGAGAACCAACACATTGTGGATAATAATAATATATTATATTATTTCCGGTATGTTGATGATTTGATTATTTGTTGGACGGGTAGTATGAGTCAACTGGATATTTTTGTGAATGAAATCAACAACAAGCATCCTAAAATCAAGTTTAAGAAGGAATTAGAACAGAATAACTCACTAAATTTCTTGGATTTAACGATTACTAAGGTGGATAACAAACATCAATTCCAAATTTACCGTAAGCCTACGCATACAGATACTGTTATCCCGGCTTCTTCCGCTCATCCATGGCAACATAAGTTAGCTGCTTTTCATTGTTATGCACATAGGTTATTGACAGTGCCTCTTTCTGATATTCATTATAAAATGGAATTAAATAATATATACCATTTAGCAATTTCAAACGGTTACAGCAAGTCTCATGTGGATGGTATTATTAGGAAAAAACGGGCTAGAATGACAAACTATCTTCTGTACGCTGCACGATCTTCGGACCCACCTAAAAAGTACAAAGCAAGCATAACTTATGTTGGCAAGTTGTCTGATAAGATCTACAATATTTTAAAGTCTAACGACATAAACGTGGCTTTCAAAACGAATAACACCTTGCGCTTTAGACTGTGCAATGGCAAGGAGAAAGTGGAAAGTGCCAAAAAGTCGGGAGTCTACAAACTTGCCTGTGATAATTGCAATAAAGTTTATGTGGGACAAACAGGCCGTAGTTTTAGCACAAGGTATAAGGAACATGTTGCGTCGTATCGGCATAATCACCCGGACAAGTCTAATTTCGCAAAACATTTATTGGAGAATAACCATGCGTTATCTGACAATCATTCTTTCAACATCTTGCATGTTTGCGAAAAAGGATTGCGTCTAAGTGTTCTAGAACAATTAGAAATAATTAGGTACAGCAATAGAGGCGTTATTATCAACGAACAATTGAATGTTGCGTCATCACCGTTGTTACGTGTTTTTCCATCTCTTTCACGCATGAACGGTAGTATGGGGGGACAGAATATAAATATGGCGGATGGCTCCGGGCGGGTCATTTGCTCAGTGGACGTGGCGCAAGCAACATCTCCTGCCAGCATCTCCTGATGATGCCTCGTAGAGAGGCGAAACACGTGTCGAGGTTTTTGTCATTATTGGTGGTGGTTTGCTGTAATTTTTTGCATGTTTTTACGCAAATAGTTGCATCTTATCTTCACTAATAGACCAGCACGTTTTTTAGCGGAATAGCAAAGAAATATTGTTCTCCTAATATATCATGGACTTCCGCAAAGTAACGCCTGATTCAATAAATTACATAATATAATATAAATATACAAACTAATCTTATGCTAAATCTAGTACAAAGCTAATTCACTGTTCTAGCATAGGAAATATCTACATTTCAATGTCCCATAAATCAAAGACATTTTTTGTACGCTATAAATAAATAAATAAAATAACAGCTTTGAGTCGGAAGCCTTAAACTTCGGGGTCAGCGAACCAGCGTAGTGAATGAGTAAGTAATAAAATGAGAATATTATTATATTGATTTTAATAGTTTTCACACATTATTTTTTTAAAAGCCCCCTTTACAAGAGCCCCCGTCCCGTGGCCACGGATATTGTGACACCCCCGTTACGTCGGGAAACCTGAGAGGGAAATAAATAAGTTAATACCTATACGCGCCCTTTTAGTAGAAATCATCATCATCATATCAGTTGAAAGACTGCTGGACATAGGCCTTCCCCAAAGAGTGCCAAAGTGACCGGTCCTGCGCCACCCGCATCCAGCGGACTTCCGCAACCTTTACCAGGTCATCGGTCCACCTTGTGGGGGTCTACCCACGCCGCGCCTTCCGGTACGTGGTCGCCACTCGAGAACCTATCCGCCCCAACGGCCATCGGTTCTACGGTTCAGTAGAAATAATGAACAATATTACTTTGAGCAAATTAGTAAAGGAAAACCATATAGCAAACCGAAGTTTAAATAACCTAACCGAAGTATTCACTAGTACGTAAGACGTCATAATCTCTTCATCTGCACTAAACACACTTCTATGTCATCTTGTTTGACCACCGTCCAGTGGCCTAAACAAACTAACTGGACCGTTAATCGGAACGCTCCTTAGCTTACCCGTCACGCCTAACAAAATTAGGTCTCTGACTACGCTTAGTTACTACGCGGCGTCAATACAATTGTGGATGAACGGGAGGTGAGGCTAAAGTTACAGAATAGCTAGCTAGACTGCAGTCATGTTTGCTCACCGGCCACTTGATACCTTTATTAAGTACCTCCAATATTACAATATTGGTACAACAGGATAGTTAAAAGCAACTGCAGCCGAGCGGTAAGGTACGGTTTGAAACCCCGGCACGTGCGAGTATAACTGTCGGCAGGAGAGTCAAGGTGAATGATTATACACACATAGAGTATTAATTGCAAAAATTGTATTGATTGAACGAATGAGTGAATGTGATTTAAGCGAGTGGTTACATAGTTATATTTTCGAAAAATATATCAAAAATTATACTTGATTTTTAATTTTTACGAATATTATATTCCTTTACCCATATATGTCCTTTATTCATTCAGATATCTATTCATTTGAACAAATTATTTTAAAAGGATATCACTGCGATATCACATTTTGTCGATCTTTTAGATCCGCATTCATGCTAAAAGTGACACTGGAACATAAGTTTACTTTTGGGAATAAAGGCGCATGTGTCCATGCGTGTATGTATGTTTTCTTTTAGAATAATTATTGAATTAAAAAAAACAGTCGAACTCACGTATTAACTACGGGTTATACCTATGTTTCGAACGCTTCGTACAGCAGATAATTTAGCCTGCTATAACTCTTAGGTTGCGTTTTTCTCATGTAACTACCAATGACATTTATGTTTATCAATGTACCTAGTTATAATCGCATAATTCATACTCACGACATTCCTTGGCCTAATACATATTCAAGAAGATAAAATGACCGACTGATTAGCCGGCAATTATTTTATTTTATAACTTTTTTTCTTTTTAGGGCTCCGTAGTCAACAAGGAATCATCAATCAGTAATGTGTCCACCTTCCTTCTGGCTAAATGGCTACAATTGGGGATGTGATAAATTTCGTGGAAGTACGAGTATAACATTATAATAAACTTAAAAGGGAAACTATAATATTACGGCTAATTTTTTAGTTACCGAGTAATAGTCGACCAACATACAATATACTTAGAAAGGCTACGTTTTTCGAAGGTTTTATTTTTTTACGAAGGTTTCGTACAAATGCGGTCGACGCAACCGCACCAGTTAGTTGGCGCGCGCGTCATCGTCGATCTAAAGGCCTCCACCCACCGGACGCGTGTGCTGCGCTGCAGCTGCGCGGGTGCTGCGCGTGTGCCTCGTTCGATGTGTGTTTGAAGTGTAGTTTCAATGCTTTACAACTTGGGCGTGTGCTGCGCTGCAGCTACGCGGGTGCTGCGTGTGTGCCGCGTTCGATGTGTGTTTGAAGTGTAGTTTCAATGCTTTACAACTTGCGCGTGTGCCACGCAGCACACGCGCCGCGCAGCACACGCACAGCACACGCGCAGCTGCAGCGCAGCACACGCGCAGCACACGCGTCCGGTGGGTGGAGGCCTTAACTAAGACAGACAGGCAACTGCGGAACTCTGCACTGCGCCTGGACCGACATGCACTTGCCGGATTTTTTATGTCACTGGACACATTCCTATAGTACACGCGAGAGCGGAATATTACGTAGCAAAATAAGATAATAGCTAGTACTCGTGCCACTCTCATTCGGATATAAGCAGTGTCGCCGTACTTGTACTACATTCACCTTCTAGACGTGGTCTAAACAACGCTTGTATTTGTTCTCTTAAGAACAATTCGTGATGAGCTTCTCCGGTAAAGTGGTGGTGGTAACGGGCGCCAATGCCGGCATCGGGGCGGCCACCGCCATACTGTTTTCTAAAGAAGGCGCTCTCGTTGTACTCGTCGCCCGGAACGAAGAAAAACTCAAAAAAGTGGCAAAGCAGTGCGCAGCAGTGGGCTCACCACCTCTCCTCATCAAAGCCGATGTTGCAAACGAAAAAGAAGCCAGCACTATCATACAGAAAACAATCGATCGTTTTGGCAAACTAGACGTACTTGTGAACAACGCCGGCATTATCAGACAAGCACATGTTAGTGATCCAGATGTCCTGAAATCGTTTGATGAAACCATGGCAACGAATCTTCGATCAGTAGTCCAGTTGACCAGTCTCGCTGCGCCACATCTAGTGGCTACTAAGGGGAACATAGTGAACGTGTCAAGTCTCAGTGCGCAATGCATGATGGGATCGAGTTACATGCCCTACTGCGTGTCAAAGGCTGGTTTAGATCACTATACCCGCTGTGCAGCATTGGACATGGCAGCGTCAGGGGTCAGAGTCAACTGCGTCAACCCTGGGCCCGTGAGGACAGATATACTTGAAAATAATTGCATGGCTCCGGTTGGTACAGGTGACGCAATGTGGGATCAGATGAAGAATTCGACAGCATTGGGAAGAGTTAGCGAGCCGGAGGAGACCGCAGATCTCATCGCTTTTATGGCGAGCGATAAGGCTAGGGGCATCACTGGATCCACCTTTATCTCTGATAATGGGTGGCTGATCAACAGAAAATTGACCTAAATAACTTTGCAAGCATAATCAGTTGCAAAATTGGTTAATTTGTGATACAGAAGAACACTTTCATTTAAATAACACTTTCATTTCATTTAATTTTAACATTAACGGTTGGTGACGGGGGCGTCACAAAACTGACGTGACCTAACATAACTTAAGTTCAGCTTAACATTAACATACACTTTAAAAATGCGATATAAGCATATACCTATTATGTATGTGCTTAACTCAGTAATATATGTAGAATAAATTATAATGCTTTGTTTTTCAAATTTCATTAAATACCCAAAATCTGTTAAGTTGCGATTACTCCTAGGCCATTGTGTTTTTAGTGGTCGAAATCGACCAAGAGCACACATACGAGAGTACTTGTACGGTCAGCTGTAAAAATATGTAGCCAATTTTCAACTTACTCCACCGACATACGTTCGTAAGCGTATACATATTTATAGACGTGGTTATGCACTTGATTACAAAAATATGGTTCCATTTTAATTAACCTTATTAAATCAAATTAGTTTAAATAATGGACAAGTGCATCTTATTACAGACGACTCCACTGCACAAATGTAAAAATACGTGACTGTCAATAATGGAATGTTTGCTTTGCTTAAAAAAATTGTGTGCTATAAAAGCTGACTGAGTCATACATAGATTTAGGTTCGCGTCTTTCCTGTGGACATTATCAAAGTTAAAGGCTACGAAGACTAACTTTTGTTTGGACTCTTAATCCGCATAAACGGCGTCTCCTCTTCTATATTACTATTCGATAACATCATTATTTATATGCACGTATGCTCTTAAGTATTGACCACAGGAAAGACGAATATTGTTTTTGTTTTGTGTATGACTCAACTAGTAATTGCTTTGCTCTGTAATCAAACTACTGGATCAACACGACGGGTTTAATTTCTGTAAGTGATCATTTCCTAAGGCAACATGCATCACCATCATCAGACCAGCTATAGGAAGAGTGAATTATTTTATTTTATTATTATTATGCCACCCTTGGTTTCTACCGGTGGAGTAAAATTCAGTTGTAAGAATTGACCCCATACATTGCAAGTTAAATAAAAGCTTGTAAAACGACGCATCCACTCTCATTTACCTCAAAATAAATAATATTTTATAAATGGATCTTTTTTTACTCGACAATACAAAAGTGTTATTGTATACATACACATGTATGGAAAGGGCAAATAATCGCGCCCATTTCCCGCGGGGGCAGCCAGAGATCACGGATTTTCACTTGCTACGATCATGATAAACCTTTCTTGCTTCATTCGAATATTACAATTAAGAAATATTGCTGAGTAAGTAAAATTGACATTGATAACACAAGACAGTAAATTGTGTTTCAAAGTTGAAAATGATTTATTAGTTAATCCATCAACTCATACGTTCTATATTTTATAAATAATATTTCTAGCCTTTATTTTTACGTTATACGAAACATAGTATATGTATTCCTATGCACCATGAATTTACTACCAGTACAGGAGAGCAATTATAATATTAATTTTGTTGTACTTAGTAGGAAAGTAGTGGGTCAGCTGTTTTAATATTACTGGAAGGAGCGTAGATGATATTCTCCCGCGTTATTTTAAGAACGTAGCGTGGAGCATTACGTGATCGTTAGATAAAGTAAGTATTTTTATGCACATGGTAGTTTTATGTACCTTTAGGTAGAAAACGGAGCTTAATTTGAAACAAAAAGTAAGATGACATGCGAATTGAAGAAACCTTCCCAAAAATTGAATATGCTAATGCTTTAAGACAATAAAATCGAAAAATTATTATCGTTGTGAAGTTAATGCGGTGTAGTGCTGTTTTGTCTACACTGGTATTATGAACGGGTAAAGTTTGTGAGGGTGTAGCTTTGTAAGTTTGTAGAAGTAGGTAGGCGATAATCTAGGAGTCTCACCGTCTGATAAAAAAATCGCCTGTGTATATGATGTTGTGAATTTGACGACCGGTTTGCCTAGTGGGTTGCGACGCTGCCTACGAAGCTGAAGGTCCTGGGTTCGAATTCGAATACCAGCAAGGTGGAATTTGGTGTGGTGTGATGAGCATGAATATTTTCTGCGTCTTGGATTTTTTCTATTTATTAATCTAATAAATGTATCGTTATTATTAAATATTTAGTCGTCTAGTAACAGTACAATCATTATTGAGCGTACTATGGGGATAATTCGATTTGTGTAAATTGTCCCCTATATTCATTATTTATAGCTATATCATATCACGCGGCATTCCCTGCGTTATGCGCAATATGCGAGCGGAACCGCGCTGGTAGTAATTTCCTGATAGCTTTTAAACATTGTTTTAACAGCCAAACAATAAGAATCAATGAATGCTGCTCTGTAAGAAGCAACTCCAAACGAATAGTGTCCAAAGAAGAACCAATAAGGAATTAAAGAGCAGATAAGATAAAGATTTATGTGAGTTTGTTTATACGATCGGGGAAGGCGTCGGGCCCCGGATTAAACGCCAAATTGGTTTAAGAACCCCCAATCCAGGATCCGCGGGCACAAATCAATCGGATGAGTTCGCAAGAAAATGGAATATAGGATTTTAGATAATTTTATACTAGTATTAACAGGATTATAATTAGAATAATGCAGATGTAAATAAATGGGCCAGTCATATTTTTTCGGTTATAAGCAACTCTGTGGTGAGAATTTAAAACTTTGATTTTATTAGTTAAAACCTACGGGTTGTTTTTTATAGATCATCTTCTTAGCATGATAGTCCTTCTTGTAACTTTTTCTAAGCAACTCTTTTTTAAAGAAAACCATGCTAACGTGACAGGATAACAACAAGAAGTGACTAACCCTAATATCATATTAAAACTCAGTAATTGAATAAAATAATCTATCAACGTAAAATTTATCAAAAAACAACGCATATTTTAACTATGATGGAAGTATATCCACGCAAGCAACGAATTGAAAATTTTCATCTTGAAAGTAAATTGCTTTATTTATTACTTCCTAAAAGGAACTAATGAATATACCAAAGCAATTAAAACAAACAGAATGTAACCACCAATAATTAACAAAGGTACACCCATTCCATATACCCAAACCTCCAATTCCAATAGATTCTAATAAGATTAGTGTTGTCGCACGGGTGTTAGATAAAATAGTTTGTGGCCTATAATTGGGGTTCGCTCGCACCGTCCTATGTTCCAGCGATGGTACTGAAAACTCATCCTTACAAACCGGTCTTTAGATTGAATTTTCCATAGCGATTGAGTTATCGATGGTCATCACTCGCATGACTAGACAAGATCGACTTGGAAGGTGACGCTCCCAAGCATCAACTTGAAATCAAGTCTATAGTTTGGAAATAGAGTTGTAACTGGCGCAGCCGGTAGGATGTATAGTTTTCTCCGATCGGACATGGTTTACAAATTGGTTGTGTCGCGGGTAAATCAGGGTGGGCTTGTAATTGAGTCTTACGGGACGATTCGGTTGGGTTCAGAATGTTGCGGTCAAAGGATTACGGAGTATCACTACTTATTGATCGTTTGTTTTTGTTGTGCTTTGATGTAGAGTGTGATTTGAAGAAGAGGAAAATGACTGAATGACCGCCTGTTGTGTCCATTATTTATTAAGCAATTTTTTTGTAACCTGTTTGTCTCTCTTGTTGTGGTGCAATAAAGAGTATTTATTATTATTATTATTATGACTTACTTAATTTGTAGTAAATTAAGATCGTCATTTTCATGACGTCATGAGTCAATATTTTTCTGATGTATTGATTTTAAATCATCTAGCACCGTTAGCATGGTTGTCAGATAAAGCCAACTATTTACTTCACAATTAACGTCGTATCGAAATATATGCTCTAATTATTGTATTATTGTATGAACATATAATAAGTTGAACACATATTTCAATTTACGAATACCAAACTAAATTTTAGAGAAAGTTATTGTAGAAACATGTCAAGAATAACCTTTTTTGCGACTTGGTATGCCTAGAAAAACAAAGAAAGTTATTTGTAGTGCCAAGTGATACGTGTGCAACTGTACCTTTTGGTTTGATGTTTGTTCATCGTGTAGTCTTTATTTTTAGTGTAAATACACTTCCATGCCTGCTTCCTAATGCGAATCAAGTCCCTAAAAATACTGCATTCACTAGAAGCAGTGTATGAAGAATACAAAGATAGCAAAGCAAGCTGGATAACTCAGAATGCGGGGGAATTAAAGATAATTATGTTGAGTAGGGAGGGATAGAGGAGGTAAAAAAGACACGATCCACTGTAGATTTTGCAATTTCACATATGTCTCTTTCACTGCTTTCAATTATGAGCCATATTCAATATTGAATAGGGTTGGTAATGCAATGATGCGTTTTAAGAGATTACGAGGTTTTAATAGGAAACAGTCCATATGCACTGTAATTACAGGAGTGTTGAGGAATGTAAGCATTTAATGAGTGCAAATTCAATGGAGATTCGTTTTTCGATTTGGAATTAGAGCTTGTCTGTGTTTTGTTTATGCGAGAAATTGACTGGTTCGGAAATAAATTAGACGTGTTTTATTGTAGAATGAGATGGCGAGACCATTTGGTCGCGTTATGCGCGTCAGCAATACTCCTAGCGTTTTATCACGGTTGTTTCCCTTTAGCAGCCCAGGGTACTCGTTGCCAGGTTATCCCAAGACTTGGCTTTACGAAAATATAAAAAAAAAACAAAACCTTGTTGGGATTCGACAGATTTATTCATGATTTTTTCCTTCACCGAAAAGCAACTGTTCAATTTCTCAAGGTATTTTAAGTTCTTTTGAAGAAGACAATGATACAGTCAGCATCAGAAGTAGCTAAGCGAAATAACACGCTAAAGTGATCTACACAGATCCTTATTCCATTGATATTAAGAGTTCGTGAGTAGATCATTTTGAGCACTACGACCGCTTAGCAACTTCTGCTGCTGACTGGTACCTACAAGACAGGTTGCGAACCCACGACCTCCACATTGAAAGTCGCGTGCTTTACCGATCGGCTACAGTGGCTCTAGGAAGAAAGAAAGAAAAACATTAAATTGTGGAGACATATTTGTCACGAAATGGCCACAACAAAGCGCAATGCTGGCAGAGCCAACGCTTTTCTCTAGAACTACTCCCTTTCATTCATTCATTTATTTCATCGCATGTCACATTACAGGTTACAAGGTGGAACAACAAGATAGTTATACATGTGACGCCCTGCGAGGACGCAGCAATATTCCACGGGTGCGTAACGATGGCTATAAATATTTTTGATATAATATTACTCGCAATAACGCTCCTCTGATATAATTCTCAAGTTCTATAACAACACTTAATATATTTTCATATGACATAATTATCATTTTATATAACGATAATTTGATATATTAATATTTAGTATAACATACATTAAGTATAATGCATATTTGCTATATTGAACATTGGATATAATGCTCATTCCATCTAATGTACAGTTGATATAATCAAGCCAGGGCAGCCAGAAAAAGGGGGGCTCAGGGGGCGGAGCCCCCCGCAGTAAAAAAAACACTCGCAAAAATTGTACTATTAGTGGGTTAGGTTAGGGTTCACTTGTGTCCCTTAGAGCGGAAACAGGCACCCCGCCAAGCGGGGTGACGTCGACACGCTGGAGGTTGTGTTAGGTTTACGTTAGGTTTGAACGGAAAAAAAGTAGTTTAGCTTAGGTAAGTAAAATGCAATTTGCACATAAAACTATTTTTTTTTACATATACGGAACATCATTTCATTCTAAGGTTCCTTAAGCTTACAGTTTTAATGAAATTATACCAGTTGATCATTATGCAATATGAGATGTATATCAAATAAGAATTATACTCTCTGATGGTTATAAGAAATAAGCGTTATACCGAATGATAGTTATACTAAATAAAAATATATATTTTGATATTATACCAAACGTTTATTATATACAATGAATGATCCTACCCATTGAAATTATATCAAAAATGATTATATCCAATTAAATTATATTATTTGTTTTGATACCGATCATTACACACCCATATTACACAGCCGTCACCTTCGCCGCTGGAAGACGTCATTGCGCTTAGGTAGGCCATAAAAAAATTAAGATATTGATGTTTCCAAGAGTCGATACAAAATCAAACAACAAGCATCTAAAACAATGCCGACGGCGCAGTCCCAGGATTGTCGCAGACAGTGGCTAAACAGTCCTGTTCAAACAAGGGTTGCCAGTTTGTCCATTGTGCTGTTATGGGATTCTTTCGCCCTATACTGTCCATACAGGGTTTAAATTCGTGGAGAAATTCTGTCGCTTGCGACCTTTAGGGGTACAATAGTTGAACTAATCAAGTACACTACTTAACATTGATCTTTGACACGACAGAGCAGGGTATACATTTAGCTCATTACAATATCAATATTATCTTGGACACGCTTATTCAAAGTCAAAGATCAATTCAAGCACTATCACGTTATAGTTAATGATCATAATTACGATATCAATGTTATTTCTTTATTATGATCATTAATTATACATAATAAATAAAAGCAAATGGAATAATAGTCTAGTCAATAAACGGACAACTTCGGAAATAATTTACAATACCTACAGAGAAAATCCAACAAAATTTCAGACATCAAAAAAGAGCTTTATTCAAGAATACAAGAAACCTTCTTGTGCTTGCTGCATCATACAAGCTTAATGCATCTTAGAATAACGTTTTGAAATCAATTCAAAAAATGTTTTTCGAAACCATATTTTATAACCCTAAAACTCGCAAACAATTTTCCGATAGCAATGTAATCGCATATAAGCTCCTGCTCTACAGGTAATATTAAGAAATCTCAATTTCAAATCGAATACGGACTCTGGACTGACTGAATGACCCAAAAGTCACTTCTATCAATACCAAGTTTGCATTAGTGATTTTATTGACCAACAGTAGACGTCTTTCGGCTGACATGATGATGATTAGTGATTTTAGACGTTTTTATTTGAATTTGTGTGCAGTTATACTGCCCGTCTTAGAGTAATAGTCATTCCCAAACCAGCGATACTAGATTTAATGTGGACCAATAGCTTGGTGACATGGTCTATAGTTGGGGTTTGACGGTTTTAGATTTACGACATTAAAAGTATAACAGAATCTTAATTAAGTATAAAATAGTAATAAAATTCAAAGAATGCTTTAATCGACGTAGGTACTTAAAATTGGTAGGTACAACGAACTAATAAGACCGCCTGTTGTGGTGAGACATCTATTTTTTTTAAGTTGTTATGTCTATTTGATTCACGTGTTGAGGTGTGTAATAAAGGGTATTCGTATTGTATTGTATTAATACAAGAGCCGAACTATTTCGCAAGATTGTATACTTATAATCTAAATATACAGTTTTTGAATTTTGTATTGATGACGATGAATATGGAAGCATCTCTATACTCAGGAGCAAAGAAATGGAATCACTTCACAAGGGCCGTACATACAAAAGTGATTCAATTTCTTTTCTCGCGAGTATAGAAATGCTCTCATATTCATCATCAGCAATGCAATATTCAATTAATGTATATTTAGATTAAGGACTAATAAGTATACAATTTTAATGAACCTAATTTTGCGAAATAGTTCGGTTCTTGTTTGCGGTTACCGTCTTTAAGAAGTTAACATTAATCTGTAAAAGTTTGCCGATGAAGCAAACAGTAAGTGTAATATCCACAGCCACCAACGGAGCCAAATCCGAACATTTTAATATTAACACTGCGTTGCAGCGGCGCTGAGATTCATAAGGTAATGCGCCCCGCGATAACGGGTTATCAAAGAAATACTCTGCCTAGTGTGCGCTCACACAAAGATACCAGAATAAACACATACCCAACATAATAATAGTTGTTTGTGGATATTTCGTTGTATAACACAGGCCTACAAATCAGAATTTAGGACAGATTGCTCAGATAGTTCAGTTGGTTAGTAGCGACGGCCGTGTATGCCTGGAGTCGCCGGTTTGAATCCAGCTCGGAACATTAAAGTGAATTGTTTCCCTTTGATTTGATATTATACTCCTTAATACGAACTTTATTTATCGTTCAAATCAGAAATAATCTAAAGAAAGGTCAGGACAAGAGTAGCCTGTATGAAGAAAATGAAACCGAATGAGGCATTTGTTCCTTCACCTGGCAACACGGCGAATCCTCAAACATATTCGTCCCATTTTCGTTCTATTAGCATATCCCATGTTTCCACTAAATATAGAAAGAATAGTTTTTTGTGCAGAGCAGGCAGGAGTTTAAAAAAAGTTGTAGATCATTCAGATATAGACATATTCTGTGATAGCATACAAGCAATAAAATCTAAACTGATAAGTTTCTTCATGTGTGATACTCAGGTGTAGACTCGGGTTATTAGAGTTTATAGTAGCCTGATTCATTAACTACCTTATTCTTGTATATTCCGCGTATTAGGTAGTGCGCGATTGATTACTGTGCGTAATGTACGCTAAGTTTAAGTTTGGCTATAGATTTCTTTCTTAGTTTATTTCTATAAGTGAGAACCTGTAATTGGCTATATGGTTTTATTATTGTATCTAATATAAATATGTTGCGCTGTTGGTTTTCCATGTATCAATAAATAAATAAATAAACATATCAAGGGTCGGCAACACCCATGTTACTACTTTGGATATGCATGCGTATATAGGCTGCGGTGTCCGCTTACCAACAGGCGGGCCGGGCTGTAAGCTTGTTTGCCACCGTAGCATAAAAATTAAAATAAAAAAGGCAAGAGAGTTTGAGAAGATCGTCGTTATCATTACTTAAGAGCTCTTATCGGTGGAGTAGCCGCTACTTTTCTCTGTCCATTGCCGGCCTCTTGACTTCCTCATACACTCGTACTCGACATTTTAGCACGTGGAAATCCGTAATCTCTGCCTAGCCCTCCGGGAAACAAGCATGATCACTCTCCGTCCATACTAATATTATAAATGCGAAAGTGTGTTTGTCAGTCTGTTAGTTACCTCTTCACGCTACCGCTGAACCGATTTAGGTGAAATTTGGCATAGAGATAGTTTGAGTCCAGGGGAAGGACATAGGATAGTTTTATCCCTGAAATCATCCCCTAAGGGGGGGAAATGGGGGGTAAACGTTTGTATGGAGCTGCGATACAAACGAGTTCCACGCGGACGGAGTCGCGGGCAGAAGCTAGTATAATAATAAAAACCTCGACGACGATATTCACCTATTTCCAATATGTCTGTTGCCTCATCATCCTCCTGGCGATACTCCCGGTTGTGCCCCTAAAAGAGCCCGGGGTCCACTTTGACACCTAATTCCATGATTTGGCATAGGCACTAATTTTACGAAAGCGACTACCATCTGACCTTCAAACCCAGAGGGAAAACTAGACCTTATGGGGATTAGACCGGTTTCCTCACTATGTTTTCCTTCTCGTCCAATATGTGTGTTGCCTAAGCTTCATAAATATCTGAGCAACATTGTGCCCTGAACTAAAGTCTTCGTAACTAAAAATAAATACATACATACATACATACATTCACGCCTTTATTCCCAAAAGGGGTAGGCAGAGCACATGAAACGTATGTTCCAGCGCCACTTTTAGCATCAATGTGGGTATAAAAGATCGACTAAATGTGATATTGCAGTGATAGGTTGCTAGCCCATCGCCCACAACACACTTCAACCCTGGTCCCTTAGTCGACTTTTACGACACCCACGGGAAGATAGGGGGTGGTGAAATTCTAACCCGACACCACACGGGGGAAAAAATAAATACCTAAGCGTAATTAATGTCTAAGAGCTTAATGTCTAACACCGCGACTTTTCGCAACGATACAAACGCACGACTGTCGTGCGACACTAGGCATAGATCAGGGCCCCTATTTCGCCAAATTGATAATTGTCACCTGATATTGACAATTCGCCATACATTGCTTGTTCTAGAAGTTAAGGTGATCGCTAGGCCTAGGTTACTATTGGATCCAGCAATGTACGGAGAATGTCATTTTCAGGTGACAATTGTCAAGCTGGTGAAATAGGAGCCAACGGCCCGCGAGCTGTGTCGCGGCGAGTTAGACTACGATACGTCTCATTCTAATTAGAATGCTTAGAAAGAGACAGATAGTCCACGGGCGACCGGTATCGATACTGTATCTCATTTGTAGCGAAAGGCACCGCGTGTTAGCTCAAAGAGTATATACCGGTCCAACAGTGAAAAATACACATGTGAGCAGCGAATGATAACACCGCTGAAGTCCAAGTAGCCGCAAATAGCCCCACGGAATGGGTGTCAAAAGGATGCCAGGCAGCCGTTTAAGGCCTCCACCCACCGGACGCGTGTCGTGCGCGGCGCGTGTGCTGCGCGGCACACGCGTAAGTTGTAAAGCATTGAAACTACACTTCAAACACACATCAAACGCGGCACACGCACGGCACACGCGCAGCACCCGCGCAGCACCCGCGCGGCACACGCGCTGCACCCGCGCAGCTGCAGCGCAGCACCCGCGCGGCACACGCGCAGCACCCGCGCGGCAGCCGCGCTGCACACGCGTTGGTACACGCTGCCCGCTTCCGGTGTGAATATACCGCTTCAAACGCGCCCGACACGCGCAGCACACGCGTCCGGTGGGTGGAGGCCTTTAGTTCGTACATGCGCATACCAGGTTTCAGGCACGTGTTTGGGTAACATTTGTAAGGAGCTAGCATACTATGGTTTTTTCCTTCGCTGATTGTAAGCAGTTTTTTTTTCTGTAATAAAAACACCAGCAAAGTTCCAACGCCACTTAAGTGTACGCGCACAGTTAAAGTCAAATCCCCACTGCAGACGGGCCAAGTTCCCGAAACATCTTAGCATAATTACCGTAAGGGGCTGTTTATTGCTAATATTAGTTGTGAGGATTAATACTGAGTATGCGACTATTATCGTGAGTCGACAGCAGGGGGATTATAGTACAATGGTAGTTCAGCATTTTCTTTTTATATAATGTTTTTACGTCACACCTGGCCATAATGCGAGCTTTACTGCACGCTGCGCGTACAGGAAAACTCGCATTGTGGCCAGATGAAGACGTAAAATTTTTTACTCAACACGGGCGGTAATTCGTAAAGCCCCAGAGCGCAGATTTATGGCCCTCACCTTCGGTTCGGGCCACAAACACCTGCGATCTAGGGCATTTACGAATTCACCGCCCTAGTTACGTCATGTACTATAACATATTCACTGCCAGTAATTTCGCACGGTACGATTGTAGCAGATAACATTAGGAAATGCGTATGAAGAGAAACTACGAGCCTTCGAGCAAAACGCTTGGTAGCACTGAAAGAGTACACCCGCGACACAAACGATGTTATAAGTTAAACATGTCTATCTGTGTGTCTGTCTGTGGCATGGTAACTCCAAAACGGATGTACTGAGCGTGGCTTTTTTAATAGAAAGTCTTACCGGTCGATATGGTTCATTGATGTGTCAGGGGTGTACTAAAAATGTCTCCCATATCCTCGTATTAAGCGGAAAGCGACTACGGCGTAGGCGCCCGCTAGGCGGGTTCCTGGTAGCGAAAGTGTGACATAGTTATTTAATACCAGGACGGACACGAACATCAAGCATATGTCCTGTCTGATGGTAAGCAGGCAAGATATTCTACGGACGCTTGCGATTTCAGAGTCACAAGTACCTACTCTTCTGCCTACTCTTAATTGAATTGAGGATTGGTTGTGTAAACAGCAAGATTCAAATGCGTCCCTCACTATCAACACAGTGCATCGTTGGGTGCTCTGGCTCTTGATGTTTATCATCGCATTTTATTCAGAAAAATGTACACATCTCTCGACAGAGCGCACGGTTTGGCATTTTCTTCAAACAAAAACATTAACTCATTCAGTGCCAAAAATCGCTACGCGTGTGTAGCGGATAGCGACTGCGGCGTAGATGCCCGCCGGGTTCCTAGCAGAGAAACTGTTATAGTAATGAACATTAACGCCATCAAAAAAAACGTGATGGACGTTTCAATTAATAAGAACATAATAAACGCTTTGACTACTTATTACTGGCAATGAATATGTTATAGTACATTACGTAACCAGGGCGGTGAATTCGTGAGTGCCCCAGATCGCAGGTGTTTGTGGTCCGAACCGAAGGTGAGGGCCATAAATATGCGCTCTGGGGCTTTACGAATTACCGCCCGTGTTGAGTACAAAGTTTTACGTCTTCACCTGGCCACAATGCGAGTTTTTCCGTACGCGCAGCGTGCAGCAAAACTCGCATTATGGCCAGGTGTGACGTGATAACTATTACGATACGATACACAATTCGAAAAAAATAATAAGTACACCGTAGCAGGTAATATTGTTTCCTAGCTTGTAGCGAAAAGGTGTAATGTGTTACGCAACGCTTACGTCACAGGTGATCGTAGCGCGATGCTACGGAAACGCCTAGAAACCTGCCAAGTCTACGAATTATTATTACTTTCATGGCAGGAACCCGCCTAGGGGGTGCCTACGCCGTATGCGCTTTACGCTACATACGGCGAAAGCACGTTTCCAGAGTAGAAATTCGAATTGTCTTAACATATGCAAAGCCAATGGTTTCGTAGCGATACGCTCGTAGCCGAAAACGTGCGAGAAACCGTTTGAAAAGGAACCTGTTCCTGGCATTGCAAGTGTTAAGAGGCCGCAGTAAGCTCGGCCGAATTTCA
The DNA here is from genome assembly GCA_945867215.1 of Epinotia demarniana. NCBI lineage: Eukaryota > Metazoa > Arthropoda > Insecta > Lepidoptera > Tortricidae > Epinotia > Epinotia demarniana. The sequence continues at coordinate 9,668,408 of OX244278.1, forward strand.
CCTTCCCATACAAACGTAGTTACGCTCTCATTTTAAAACTACGGGTTGGATTGTGACGAAACTTTGCATATACAATGACATGAGGTATATCTATGTCTGTAATTAGTTTATATGGTTCCAATTTATAAAACAAACGAAATACAGCAAAAACTAGTTTTGTATGAAAAACTTAAATTCGCTGTATTTTTTTTATTATGGTATCTGAAGCTACATAAACTAACTACAGACATAGATATACCTCATTTCATTGAACATGCAAAGTTTCGTTACAATCCAACACGTAGTTTTAATATGAGAGGGTAACGTTTGTATGGAGAATCGAGCTTACTGCGGACTCTTAATAAATTCTCGAGGTAGCGAGCGTAGGCGCCCGCTAGGCGGGTTCCTCGCAGTGAAAATGCTAACTCATATGCTTGTAGCGCTACGCCGTAGTCAGAAGCAGCTCAAACATATATAGCGACGAACTACTACACACAGACGCCGCCGACTAGGCACTGACATAGTGACACCTGACGATCCTTAATCCACTAAGCCAACCAAAATCTAACTAAGCAGCCTCGATCAAAAACCGAAACACCCCGAACACTGTAATGCACAAATCCGAACCTCCCCAAGATGTCTGGATTGTGGATGCGGGCAAATCTTCGAATTAATTTTACTGCCGAAATATGCAAATTGAGAGATATAGCTGCCTAATAACATGTACAAAAGAGTGGTGACTTGAGCGCGAGGAGGGGGCAGATTAAGGATATAGTTGGTTGGTGGTTTTTACCTAAGAAGCTGTTGCATCTGTGAAGACAATAAAGGATCCAGTTAGGGTACGGTCCAATAATCCGCGTCCACTATATAAGTGGCTCCTTTTAACTTATCCACGAAGAGAGAGAAAGATACGTGGACGAAAATTATTGGGACGTACATTACCAAACTCAGGGAGGGAAATTTTGGCAAGTTTCTATGGGATGACAGCTGCCGGCGCTATATTTAACGTTAGTCAGTCTGTAATCGTATGTTGGTGCAACCCGCCCGTAATATTGGTCCTAAGGAACCATTTCTGGACGCTAAAACTACATTCGAATTAGTTTATCTCATTTGCGCTTGATCATTGTCAAGTGAGTCGGAAGGAGAGAGCAATATCTAGAGCTGGAAGAAATCTGGAGCTCGAATGACTTTAAGTATAGAGATTTGTGTTTTGTTTAAATTTGCCACTATGACGGTAATTTCGCGATTTATTAACCTAAATAGACACAAGCTAGCACATGGCCAAAAACGTATAAAAACATTGTGAAATTGACCAATTTTTTGGAACAGCGTTTGTATCTATCACTCGTGTTACAACCCATTAAATTATTTATTATTTATTTATTTATTGTTCCACAATTATACAATTCTTGATGTTAAACAATATTTATATTTTTTTAATATGTATATGTATACATTTATTTGTATCAGACAACAAGGCCCATATTAACAAATACCTAAAGACATACAGTCATATCGATAAACAAAACAATAAAATAACAAAAAACTTTTCAGAAGCGTAAATGTGAAGTGCCAACACTTACCCAAAATTAATTGATACTCAAACGCTACACTATTAGAAAAACATTCTTGGTCTATGATCCATCAACGCTCCTCCGCTGGCTAACTAGTCTTTGCTCTGTCGCGTCTCCTAAAACGCCAATAATCTGTGCCTTAATCGTTACCTCGGGCTAGCATTATAGCCGCTCCAAGGAGCTTAATAGGTAACAAAATTTACCGTGATAGTAGAAAATACACGATGCTTACGTGCCGGCTTTCTCGCCAACTTATCCGCCGTTATTAGAAGCCGAAAGAGGTTAGGCGTAATGAATTGGTTAAGTTTATTATGACGCATAATCGGGGGTGCGTTTAAAGTTTGTCTTTGGAAGAACAGTGTACTCGTATAACGCTAGTTAAAGTAGTGGTATTCATATCGAAGGAGCGAAGAGAGCGAGAAGTTCTATGCTTCAGCTTGGGCCGAACATCGTTTGTCTGTCCAGTGTCCGATGTCTGTCTCGTCTCTAGATTGCATAACTCAACCGATTGTCGTGATTTGTTTTGAGCAGGTTTGTTTATTATAAAGATATTTTTTCAAGTCACTTTTTCGTGTTATATTTTGAATAAATGCCGACTCGCAAGTTCTACATCTCACAGACCCATTATACATACATTTACACGTCTTCAGTTCAAGTAAGAAAAAAATGCATTTTAATACATTCACTGCCAAGAGTCGCTATGCGCTACGCTCGTAGCCGATCCCGTGTTTTTCCTCGTAGCGGAAAGCGACTACGGCGTAGGCGCCCGCTCGGGACCCTGGCAGTGAAAGTATTTTGAACGAGGAGCGAAGCGAATGAAGTTCTCCGTTTCAGCTTGGGTGAAAATGCTTTTGTATGTCCGGCTGTTCTTATCTACAGATCGCATTTCCCAACCGATTCTCGTGAATTTTTGTGAGCTGGTGTAATATTTTCTCACGCCATGTTTTTTATCGCCACCGATCCTATTTCCTGCCCAACCCAAGTTGGTTCAGTTCGGATTGCACAGTTGTTCCACAACACTTCGGGAGCTCAACTACCACGAGTCATCCGGCTGCCTCTTGGATACTGCAGTATTCAGTTATACTCGTATTCAGAGTGAGCAATGACGCGTAGTTGCAACTACGCGTCATTGCTCACTCTGAATACGGTCATAGAGAAAGACTCGCACTTACTTGCACAGCACAGTCTCGCTGCCGTCGTCAAATAGGCCTCCTCGACCCCACCGCGAGGGCAGCTCCACCAGGGCGACCCCCCGTGACCCCCAAATGCACGCGCGACCCCCGCAGGCACTGGTGGTGATACGCTCCACGGTGAACTGGGGCGGGGAGATGAGGCAGAGTTTCTGAAAAAAAAAAACATCAATCTCAATTCCTGAGTAAGGTTCAAAAATTCCATGCAAATTGTCCGTTAGTATAATTACTGTCAAAATTGAGCAGTCACCACATTTACAATTAGTTTAACCGGCATCCAGTATCAGCCTCTAACACTTTCACTGCTAGGATCCCGCCTAGCGGGCGCCTACGCCCTAGGATCGATTTATGGCAGTGAACGTGAACCCGCCTACTACTATGGACTATGGCGTATGACTTTTCATTGCACTCGATTTTGAAACATATCCTACCGACTGTGCCAATTTTACTTTTTTAAGTCTACTAATTGCCCGCGCGGCTACGACCGTTCTCGTTCTCTTCGAACGCCAAACCCGTATAAAATGGTGCCTGTAACCATCCAGAAAGTCCATTCTATGCGTTGCTGACTACACAAAGTCGTATATCCGACACATGTATGTACTGTTAGCTTACAATCTAAATTAGTTCACACAAATTCCTAATCAAAGGTAATAAAATGCAAATGCCTTATATTCAGCTGAGCATAACTTGCGCAACTATAAATACGGGCGCGTTATTGCAAGTGTGCAGTATGAATTGCAATATAAATTAGCTGGCTTTAGTAACTTCGGGGCGTAATGGGCTGGAAAGATTGTCGGACGGTTATTCTAACTGAACTATAGGTCGGTTTAGAATTAGTGGCATTAGATACACGAGTCTAAATACAAACGCACTAACAAGGTGCATACTGATCGTTTTATCTACGAAAAAGCGTCCATTCCAATCCATCATCTAGATCTGATCATTATATCATCCGAAAGACGTCTACTACTGGACATAGGCTTCCCCCGAAGAGTGCCACATAGATTGGTCTTGCGCCACCCGCATCCAGAAGACTTTACCAGGTCATCAGTCTCCCTATTTTTCTACCCACGCTGTGCCTTCCGGTACGTAGTCGCCACTTGAAAACCTTTCCGCTCCAACGGCCATCGGTTCTACGTGTAATCTCCTGTCTTTATCACGGTTATAACACAAACTAATATGCATTGGGAAGTAGTGGGGTGATCTTTATAGTAAATTGGGTTGTAAATCTCGACTTAACAAGTTATGCAGAGAGATTAGAGCTCTACAAGGTAGGGTAGACCGGGGTTAATAGTACCACGGGTCAATAGTACCATCGCCTATAACTCTGCAACCACATCGAAATATGCACCAGTGTGCCTTGAGCGTGTCTCTACCTGCTCACTAGTCGGCCACTCGCTTCCGTGCGAAAAGAATGTGCTATAAGACGATTTGCATTTTTGACTGACCAAAGTAAGTATTTACGATTTACGTTTTGTACTAGTGTTTATAATTAGATAGTCGTAGTGTGAAACTTGTACTGAATTGTGATTCTCTAGTTATTGAAGTTTTTAATGTGTCACAGTGTGGGGGTCAGTTAGATATAGAAATCGAGATTTGTGAAGGTTAGTGAGTGCGAGTAAAAAAGGACAAATGTACCACAACACTCGGGGTTAATTGTAACGTTACAATTGACCCTGTGCTACAATTGACCCCAAATTTTCACACAATAAAACATTTGAAACTAATTATTTTTGTAACAAGTTACATATCGGGTAGGTATTTTATGTTATACCTATGATTCATACGACACTTCGGGATGTATATACGTTATAATACCCGCAATGCCATCCGTTTCAGTGGTATTATTTAATATTTATTTGTGGTGAAGGATGGGGTTGATTGTACAAGGGGTCAATTGTTACTGTATGGGATTAGTAATTTTTAAAGAATTCGTTATTTTGTTGTATTGAGATGTTGTTATTGCTTTAAAGATGTGTGCTATGAGCACCCCTAAGTATTTTTGTATAATAAGTCGACATAACATGTTTCAAAAACTTGGAAAATATTGTTACTTTTATTTCAACTGAATTGCTACCTTTGGCTAGTGCAAATAAGGGTCTCTTTAATTAAGACTGATGTACGTAACAGACTGATTCGTCTGAAGAAATTAACAATAATTACTGATTTATTAAGACATTATTCTGGGTTTTATTTACCTCTGATTATCTGGTACAATTGACCCTTACTAGGGGTCAATTGTAACACAAGGACTTCATGAACAAAAACTCAATTTGCACCATTCTGATGCCATTCAATGAAAATATTTTTCTAGATTCTAGTAGCCAATGAGACTAGAATGTTATATCCTAAGCGATTTTTACGTGGTAGCGTTAGATTTTGAGTTACAGGTAATTATTTCTAAAGTGGTACCATTGCCCCCGGTCTCCCCTACCACGCTGGCCTGGAAGCAACACTATATTTTCGTTACAATCGATGTGACGGTGAAGCTACTAATCATGTAGTGGGGTGATCTTTATAGTAAATTGGGTTGTAAATCTCGACTTAACAAGTTATGCAGAGAGATTAGAGCTCTACAAGGTAGGGTAGACCGGGGTTAATAGTACCACGGGTCAATAGTACCATCGCCTATAACTCTGCAACCACATCGAAATATGCACCAGTGTGCCTTGAGCGTGTCTCTACCTGCTCACTAGTCTCGCCACTCGCTGCCGTGCGAAAAGAATGTGCTATAAGACGATTTGCATTTAATCATTTGATATTTAACAGTGGTCTTGAGGATACCGGTCATTAGAACGATTGGGATTACCCAATAAGGTCTAATTTTTCCTCTACGTTGGAAGGTCAGATGGCAGTCGCTTTCATATAACCTAGTACCTGTCACAAATCTTGGTAAATGGCGCCAATTTGAGCACTACCTAGCACTATAAGGTGAAGCCACTATAACCGGGTCTACACTCATTGTACTCGTATTAAGATTCCTTGTATACTTAAGTGACCTAAAAAAATCAAAATCTGTTTATCGTTTAAAACCTAACCAGAACGGTCATCCCATTTAAAATACCACACACTTGACGATCAACTTTTTCAATTTCCCGGCATAACAGGGAAACCCCGGCCATCAAACGATAAATGATTATAACTATGACGTAAGAGGAAGCGGCAAGGCGGCGCAGTAATGAGAAATAAGGCTAAAAAACGGCAGGAAGCGAGGTTTCCTCTGCCTTTTTGTTCATCTTATTGATTAAAAAAGTTTCTTAATCATATTTCCGAGGAGCGAGATAGTTGCCTGCTATCGGAACGGAGCGGCGAGCAATTACTTTTTTCGATTGATGTTTAATTTGGAGTTTTGTTTTGGACTAACGCAATTCTTCCGATGAAGTTTCCGTATACGAAGATGGATTTTTGAGAAAAGTTAAGGAATTTGACGATATTCGTATTCTCCCGAACACTTAACTACTGGCTATAAATAGGTACGTGAGACTGTTGAAGCGCCAAATATTAAAAAAACAATAATCGTCAACAACTTGAAGATCACTTCTCCTACCATAGAACTCCTAAGGTTCTCTCTAACTTACCGTAGACGTATAATTGTATAACGGATTATAAAAAATCCAAGGAACAGAACCGCATCCCTTGATAGTTCTGATAACCTTCTTCAGCTGATTTGGGACAGTCCTGCTAGCGGAGTATGGAATACCCTACACATTTGGCTCAAATGGTTCCATTATAATTTAATGTATTGTAGTATGTTCGTAGGCTGGTGTTAGTACCATGCGGATCGTCAGTACGGATCGCTCCGCCAGCGCCAATATGTATAACAGCTGTTCGCGCGGATGGCCGTCCGTGAGGACCCTCGGAATTACTTAAAAACGCTCCCTTAAGCTACGGCTACTTATACATATTGGTCCGTGCGGGGCGATCCGTACTGACGGTCCGCATGACACTAAAACCAGCCTATCGTGATTGTATTATTTTGCGACATCTAATTGCTTTTGTAATTGGCAATATGACATTCAATCTTTAAAATAATTTTATACCTTTTTATGGTTACTAACATGATATGGACACGAGTCTGAAACAAATAACTTGGATTGAATTTGAAAAATGGTAACGTCTTACCTCAAAATACGTCTTACTATGGTCCAAAAGTGTATATATTGGTCACATTTCCAGCGATACTCGACGTCAACGCGACTATGCCGCATATAGATGTAGGTTCCCACACCGCAAAAAGTTTCAGAGCGTAAGCTCCTCAACCCTTGCCGATAAAAATGGCATCGGAACAAGTTGGCGAGCCGTGAAATTGTTAACCATTATCGCCTGTGGCGCAGGTCGACCGGTGCGGAGTGGGGTGCCACTGCGGGCGATTAGTGCATCATATGTTTGAGGATTCGCCGTGTTGACAGCTGAAGGAACAAATTCCCTCGCTCACAACACAACACATCCTCGGGAGCTCTGGCGACCTTGCTCACCTCCAGAAACACAACACTACTACAGAGCAAGTAGTAGTGTTATTGTGGCTGTGGTCTTCTTACCGAGTTGGGCTGCTCCAAATTCGAGCGGGATGACATTTCGCTGTGCCCTACCTCACCAAACTTCGGCTGTAGTGTAGACAGCATGTTACATGGTAACGAATCGCAAAGGAGGTATGAAAAATTCATCAACCGTAATACGTAAACGATGCGTCAAATTATGAAATTACTAGCAATATTGAGGAACATCATGTAGAGGATAGTGTTGTCGCGGTTGTCGCAGGGTCCGCTTTGGCACTTTATCTCAAGATTGGGCGTGGGGATTAGTTTTGCGAAAGCGAGTGCCATCTGACCTTCAAACCAAGACGGAAAACTAGGCATTGTTTGGAATTAGACCGGTTTTGTCGAGATGTTTTCCTTCACCGAAAAGGAAGGAAGAACTGCAACATTTATTATGTAAGCCAAACTAAGGAATCCATATTCTCACCATAACAGGCTAATTTGAAATAAACTTCAATGGAGAGATTTATTAAACAGAGAATCGACGTAAGATTTATTTGCTCTTGCCAATCATGATTCGTCCTTCCCGATAGTGAGAACATTTTAATGAAAACCAGGCAGATAGCAGTAATATTGCGCGTGTGAGACACAACACACATAAATAAAATACGTGTGCATAAACACAGAAACAGGGAGACAGACTTAAAACAGCAGACAGCAGCAATGTCTCTTGTTTGTATTTGAAGTATATTACGAGTACATACTACGGCCAAGTGAGGTCCCGGAAAGTGAGTTCTTTCGGCTGATATGACGAGTTCCCGAGATTGAATCGCGTTCCCGCTAACAGTGGGGCCTGTCCACCCGCGGGGGTCACCCGGCGGGGTGAACGCACTTTGATTCTTTCCGATAATCACTCGCTAATGCACTTTGTTTCTCTGGATTTCGTGTAATCCAGCTTTAAGGGTTGAGAACTTTATTCAAATTTAACAGTATTTAATGTGAGACTGGATAAATGCCATTATAGGTACTTGTACTTACGAGGTTATACTACAGATCGTTTCGAACGTTAGGCTTGGAAAAACGAGTGCACCAATTTTGTTGAGACCTTTTTTTTCATGTGCTTAGCTTTTTTCGTTCGCATAATAGCCTCGGTCAGCGCTACGCACTGACTTGATGGGATTTGAACGAAATTGTTATTTATAAATGAGCTATAATAGAACATAATTCACATAGGGCGGTAAAACAAAAAAAAACTGTTTCAGACTACAGGAATTTAATAATAAATCTGGGATCAGATGTTTCTTTATTACCGTCCGTGGTAAGTACAATATTTTACTTCTCCCTCTAGCCAGGAAATGGGATTTTCCGCACGCTTAGCGGGCTTATTGCCAGCAGGTCGTAACGTATTGTACGCACGTCAGGTAGATCCAATTGTCACTTTTTATATGAAAAAATGACAGTTAGATTGAGTTAACGCGCGTTCAAAACGTTATTTGATTACCCCTCTGGTGTGATGTAAAATAGTTTTACAATAGTATGTCAATGGAATAATTAAGTGACTTAATCTTTTTGGCTTTGAAGTATTCATGTTTCTAACTTTCTGATTTTGAAAGACAGAGACAGTGATGCCAGTGGGGCAAACAATCCTATGACGTCACAAAGATAGGATACCACCTGATGAAATGAGGACAAGGAATTCCCGAGCAAAGATGAAATGTACCGTAATCCATCTAAGTCAGGTATCCTATTAAATAAACCAATACGGGATGGGAACTTGATTAGCGTCTCAGGTCAGCGGGTCAACTCCCAGGGCGGGGGTGTTAGAGCGAGAAAGCTGCTTAAAAATGCAATGTTTTTTAATGCAACTCGTTATTTTCAAATTAGTTTACTTGGTGATGTTAGATATGAAGGTGAATGAAATTGTATCCAAGGCTTACAAAGTCACCCAGAACCCTCAACTTCGTAGGCCGGGGGGACCCACTAGGCTATATCGGCCGTCGAAATGCGAAATGTAACTCATAAGATTGACCCCTAGTGGATGACACTGGGAATCCTTTATCAAATTTTCAACTAAGTAATTGTAGAATTTAAAGTTTCGTGAGACATGTCTAAAATACTAATAAATGCACAGTTAAACTCACGTATTAAATGTTATGATCATGACAGGCGACATGTTTTGATTTCTCTGGGAGTTCTTCTTCAGGATATTATCGCGGCAATGTCGCTTGAAGCACCAAGCTAGAAAACTGAATTACGTTTAAGTCAAACGTATTATACGAAAACAATTGACCACAGTTACTTTCTTTGTAAGGGAACAACGACGCTTTATTAATATGCTTCTATAGCACTTCTACGAATTATAGTAGGTACTTAAAATAAATTCTACAAAACGAAGAATTATTATAGTCCAAATATATCGTAATTTTATATCACCAGAACATTAACTCCACATGGCTAAGTCTTAATTACCGTATCCGCCATAAAAACAAATGCAAATCTCGAAGTACAATAAAAAAGGTGGGGATTACGAAACATATTAATATTCGAGATACATACATGGCTATAATGCTGCTCCTTTAAAACGTCACATGTTTATACGCTAGCCATGTAAGTTAGGGCGTTATGTTATTTGGGAGTATAATTAAAAGGTGGGATAGGGGGGTTATTCTATATTTGTGATATAATATAAGAATGAAATTATTCCGACCGCGTGCTTCGTATCGCGATTGGTGGCGGGGACAGATATTTTTTTAAATGTTTTGCTTACGTGACCGAGGCAGCCGGTTTGCGAAGATTACGTGCATTCAAATGATTCGGCTTTTGGGGTTTCGCTGGCAAAATCCGTTTGCAAAATAACACAAAAATGTATACTTTTTACTATACTTTGGTTTAAAAATCATTTTTATATTAATAGTTAAACAGGTCAAGCCATTTCGTAAAAGTTTGCAGGTATATCACCCCAATAAAAAAACAAATTGTAAAATTGAGGCGTAGTGAGCAAAACTGTACACAAGTATTGTAGAATCTTTTCGTTCCTACTATAATAATAGTCTTATTTTGGTACCCCCCGGTTGAGAACTCTGGGAAACACTAACTGGTGCAATAATACTTTCAGTTCTTCCATAAGTGACTAACTGATCTTTCTGACCATGCAAGTGATGTGAGTAGTGTCTAATTTGGGTTTTTCTTTGTTATTTTTTCCTACCTTGAGTTTCACTAGTATCTATGTGCCTCATTTCAGGATACAAGATACATGTTATTTTTGTTAAAGACAGTTTTCCCCAAGTTATTGTATTTGGGACTAAACTTCAGTACAGTTAAAACAATTTTAATGCAGAAATAGCATTAGGGAAATTCAAAAAAAATATAATTTTAATTAGTAAGAATACAGTTCGGTACATGGTCTAAGGCTCAAGTGTAAAAGTCCTCTTATTCAGCATGCAAACAAACATACAAATATTAGATTTAAATAAGCTAAAATTATATATCAATTAGGTATTCATTCAATATTGTAATAATTTCGTATGTCAAACCTTTTTTATAATTTAAATAGTCCACCAAGCTGTAAAAACATTGTTCTAGTAATGATTTGGTAAAATTTCGCTTTATAAATATTATAATATTGAACACTTCCACTCTTAGTAAACTCTATCGCAAGGTAATTTAACATGGACCTTAACCTAAGCCTACGTTGGAAACTAAAAACGCAAAATGATCTAAAATAATACCCGCATAATTTGAGTATGTTAATCAGACAACAGAACCCCACCTGAATTTCAGTGGAAATCAAGCTTGGATACACTTTTTTCCACGTCCAAAATTGTGATCGGACCAAAGATCAGACTTGTCTACTGATTTATTCTCCAGACGTGTCGGACAGTGAATTAAATATGGCTCTTTGTTTTGTCGTGCATATTTTTTGTCGCGTGCATCTGTAGCACGGTAAAACACGATGATTATGAGGCCATAACGGGCGTTATAATTAGTTTGACACGGCATTAAACAGGGGTGGGCTCGCTACTCGACGAGAGATGGCGCTGGTCGTAGCGTTTAGGGATATTAGGGAATACATCCCTTCTATGGCGATGGTTTAGAGTACGATAATATCAAGTGAAGCCAAGTTTTTGACATTAGACAAAAGAAAATATGACTTCCTTTTATTAACAATTTCACTGCTAGGAACCCGCCTAGCGGGCATCTACGCCGTAGTCGCTTTCCGCTACATACGAGGAAAACCACGGGATCGGCTACGAAGGTAGCGCGTAGCGTAGTGATTCTTGATGGCAGTGAATGTGTTAAAGGATCACAATGCGGTAGTATTGGAAGTACCAAGCAAATAATTTGGTTTTTAATGTACAGTCACCAGCAATAAGATCTGCCACAACATAGCACGCATAAATATCTGACACGACTATGTCTAATGCCATAAGGACGTGTCAGATATTTTTGCCGGCTTTGTTTCGGCAGATATTGATGCCGGTGACTGTACTGCGATAAAAGTAAAGCAAACTATATTGTCGACCCTAGTTAAACTTTATTTGTTTTCGAGTTATTGGACTTTGCAGTGCCTCCAGACCAGAGTCCTTGTGATGACATATGGCATCACTGATAAACACACTGGGCAACGACTCGCTTACTATGGGCTCACATCATAAGAACGTTCAGTCACCCAAAGGGCAATGGAGAAGACTATGCTCAATGCTGCTGGGAGTTCATATGCGTGGTCGCATCAAAAATGAGGCTATCCGCAGCAGAAATAAGGTAACCGATATAGCCCTCCAAACCGCTATACTTAAGTGGGTTATAATAAAAAAAAATGTACATAGTTAAGGGCTTTATCTAATCTACGCTTTAACTTTTCACATGTGAGTCACGAGAATTACCCATACATTTTACATGGGTAATTTTCGTGACTCACATGAGAAAAGTTAAAGCGTAGATTAGATTAAGGCCCTTAACTATGTAATTTTTTTTTGACTATAACCCAAGTAGCAGTGGGAGGACCACATTGCCCGTAGAACCGATGGCCGTTGGGGCGGAAAGGTTCTCGACCACGTACCAGAAGACGAAGCGTGGGTAGGCCTCCCCACAACTGGACTGGGCCGGTGATCTGATAAAGGTCGCAGGAGTCCGCTGGATGCGGGTGACGCAGGACCTTTCGGCGGATATTATAATGATGATATTTGACTTCGATTACTGTGTGTAAATAAATATTGTGACACTATTACTCATAATTTCGCAAGTCACCAAGTAAACATATATTATTTTTAAAGAAGGATGACCATTATTTAAAATAAAAATTAACAATCAGACATTTAGTGTTTTAAAAAATATCCATATAACTTTGCTTTCATTTACTGAGTCAGAAAAAGTTGGTCGAAATCATGACTCCGATCGCTTTGACGAGAAATATATGGATGTAGACTTTCGCCAAATCAATTTCCACCAACCGATTGATGAAAAATGCACGATTCACTTTTAAAAAACAACATTTTCTCAAAAATATTGGAAATGTAACCCTTAGCTCGCGAAAAGAGACATGAATGACAGCTTCACGGGCATCACGAATTTACAGGGCTGTAATGGAAAAAGTATAGAAAATTGCCGGCAAGTTGAGAATTGACCACTCGTTCATAGCAATTAAGTAGGTGCATATCCAATTTTAGCGTTAGAGGAATCCGTCTCGGTCACAAAATCATTCAATCTGTTCCCTCTTACAACGCCTTAGGAATGCCTGGGTAGCCAGTTCGAACCCTACATTTTAAAGTTTTTCCTTTAATTTGTAATCTATAAGTTTCGTTAGCAGAAGCAGACGTGAACTGCTTAAGGTAGTTCAATCGCCATACAAAACGTCTTTTGACATTCGCAGGCTAACGGCGTGATATTTTAAGAAACTTATGTAACAATCTTTCATAAATTGGCTTCCCATTTGCGCGAAATTCCCACTTTCATAAACTTGTACACACTAGAATAATTTGAGAAATTAGTTTGTCACCTGATACTTTGCGAAAACGATTATTCTCAAATTATTCTGGTTTATGCAAGTTTATTCTAACAAATGGGGAATTTCGCGCAAATGGGAAGCCAATTTATGAAAGTTTGTTACATAAGTTTCTTAAAATATCATGGCGTAGCCTGCGAATGTCAAAAGACGTTTTGTATGGCCATCGAACCCCCTTAAATACGAAATTGTCAGGTCTAGCCCCCCCCCCCCAAAACTATTATGATTCAGGACCCGCCACTGTTCCCAGCTACTTCACCATCAAGGATCAAATATCTCACCATCAAATCGGAAACCTCGTTTTTGGTGGATTAACGACTACGACGGCCATTAAACGGTCCCCGGTTCGAGTCCTGCAGCAAATCCACGGTCTGGATGCAATAAAATTTAGATTTGTTATCGTAAAATATCCGATTGGGAAGAATTAAGTATTAATTTTGGTTTAACTGCGCGGAAAATTTGAGGTCCATATAATTCGGAGGAAAGTCTTCGGTTTTGAAATTGACATGATTTAAAGGCCACATTTGATAAAACTTCGGTAAATGTAAAATCGTTGTTTTTGAAGATTGTATGTGCGTATCCTGCGCACTGAAAAATAACGCTACGAACGGCGATGTTACAATCATATCGTAAATATAACGAATCATTAGGACACTACAATAGAAATTACCAACAATTCACTCCTAAAATATTTTTTTTTAATTAGAATTCAATACGTTCCTTTTGGCTACACAAAGAAGCAAGCGGTATTTAAACGATCACCAAACAAAACACCACCCAAATGACGACAACATTTGAATCCGCGTTAAAATAAAGCATAATCGTCCTCACTCCTACCTGTGGGCGCGACATCGAACAGCGAATAGTTGCGAACTCTCCACATAAATCACCAACTCCGGCAAAACCTACTCTCTTCAGAGCCATTAGCATTTTTTATGCATAGGAATCGATCCGAGAGCGTCTAATGCCTCCCACGATACATTAATATCTTACTTTTTATGACTCTTCTGTAACAATCCATCTCAGAGAAACGGACTTAAGCGACGCGACAATATTCAAGCGATATTCAAATATAGCCGCGAAGATATAAGGTGTATTTTTCATTGGGAGCGCCGAACGGAAGATCGGATAGGTGCGAAAATTGCGTGAGTTTCAGGAGTTGATAATAGGTGGCGTTGGCGATTTTCTTAACGCTTTCATTTTTCTTTCACGGGCACTTTGAGATTAAAAGTTTGGAAAATGAAATGAAAAGTTCGCCTGGACTCAGTTAGAGCTCCGTATCGGGAGTATTGGGGGCAGAGGGGGGTTTCGGGAGGGCAAATTAAATTATTCAAATACATTTCTTTTCTTTGGTGTTATTTTGATCGAAATCAGCCCTGAGGAGAAGTATGTAATGAGTTCGGACTTCGGCGGTGAGTTTGCTTTCTTTTACTACTCGTTTAGGTAGTCAATTCGGGTGTTCTGTGAGAATAGGGCAATCAATTTATTTAAAAAAGTTTGGAAGAATAACTAAAGCCAACTTTGGTACAAAAACAGCCAGTGAAATTACCAGCACAATTTCAGGGGGGTTCTTAAGCCTCAGTTTTCGAGGCATTACGAAACTTGATATTTGCAAGTGTTTAAGAAAATACTTACAATCAGGTGTCTTAATTGACCAGGTAGCCTAATTCCAAGCCATGAAAATGGTGTCGTAAAAATCAACCTTTTTGAGGCGACGCATGTCGTACGCCGCAGCGCATAGCAACGTCATTCCGATCGTAGCGAAAATCGCTTATAGAGGCATGGCTCATATGCGAGTCATTGGCCACGCACGAGTTAAAAGTCATCGAGTGGAAGATTTTTCCCAGTTTTAGTATTTTTTGCACATTACGTTTGCTTGATCTACGTTGAGTCAAAGATACCTTCAGGTGAGATTAAAGTCAAACTAACTTTCGCTAGGTATCCATTCGTGGCCACGCAATGCTACGTGTGCTACGCCGTAGCTCGTAGCAGCGTTTATCCGTTCTGTAGCCAAAATCGGACGCCTGTACCTGTATATTTATTAGCTAATGCTATTAGACTTCCCATAGGTGCAACATCAAAAATCGTACTCCCATAGAAACTTCCACACACCCTTTTTCACTTCTTTATTTCCTGGATAAAAACTATTCTATGTCCTTTCCAGGGGGCTCAAACTACCTGCATACCTACAATGCATTTAAATTCGTCCAGGGCTTCAAGCGTGAAAAGTTAACACAGAGTTACTTCTGCTTTTATAATATTAGTACGGAAAGTATGGATTCTTGCGTACATTTCACAAATATCACCTCAACTGGCCAGTATCCTAGTGCTGCAAGAACTACTCGAACAAGCTCTTATTTCAGAGTCCGAACGAAGTCTGGTCTTCTACTTTCCACTCAAAATTTAATTTTAATTTAATTTCCAATCCCGCCTCTGTATCAGTGCATCGCAGCACACTTGGCTATGCGTACGAATGATGGAACACGAAGACAATTCACGTACGATTCCAATACGAGAAAAACGCGTTACGAATTGGTCCTCTAGTGTTAGCGCTGGCGGCATGCCAGGAGTCTTATCGGTCGCTTTTCAGTCCCGGGAAAATATTACGACCAATGCAATGGGATTAAGCCAATGTATTAACACATACTAATATGTGGTTAATCTTTTATGTCTGCACTGCCGATCTCACGCGATTTCTTTCCCAACGGGGTGGTTTACCAAACCGTCTGTAATCGTAACCAGTATTCGTTAAGATCAAAATGAATGGAAAGTTTGTATGGAATGATAGCTGCAGGCGCTATATTTAAGGTTGATCAGCTCGTACTCGTAAGTTAGTGCAATTATAGGCAGCGGTTCGAGTTGTCCCAATGCTAATGACAGAAAGGGATGACCTTAAGGCGGGTTGCCTCAACCGATTTACAGGCCAATAAACGTTAAACATGTCCGTCTACTCCTGGCATACTTCTAATAAGATTTTAACGGAAAAAACATGGGATTACCAATAGTTTGAATCAACCTTTTCTTTCATGTTTCTATCGTTATAATATTGAAAGACACGATACATTAACGTATCTTTATGACATGTATAGGTAGCATTTGGAAGCTCGAATCGAGCCCCAGTAATCTTTAAACGCCGCACGAGTCCGGCGTTTTTTCAGCCCTCGCTTTAATGCGCCGCCGCCGCCGATACTATAAGTTGGCTTCGTGCCAAGTTCTTATTTGATTGCCAAATTATATGCCTCTTAATCCTTAAGCTGTTATCGATTCGTAGCTATACGTGCTCGAATGGCATCCTTAATGTAATTAGTACGATATCATTATTTCAGACACAGGTATTCTATTCAGACAAGTTTTATAGATGAGGGCCGAGAGGATTGTCATCTCGCTCATATTGGAGCGGCGCATCCAGGAAGTACCTAGGAACGGGTTTTACTCTATTGTGCTCTCTGTCGTAGGTGCCACATTGTATTGGCCTCGCGATATTAGAAAGAATGTTTTACCCTACAGAAAAGTGCAGTTAAAATTTAGTTTCATTAGGTAGTGGGTAGCGTCGTACTAGTAAGCAGCAGGTACGCAGCCCCCCGGTAGCAAGATCGCCAAAGATCCCTATTGTATTTTGAGCTAAATAAAACAGTAAATTAATTAATTGCGGTTTATTTGCTAAGACCGCGGTGTTATAAAACAAGAGACGGTTGTGCAAGAGTGTTGCCATCCTCAACACAGTGACAGGTTATCCCACTTAACCTAAATCGCTTACCTATATAATATTAATTGGATCACCTTAGTTCTAAAAGCTTTTTACTTATTTTCAAAACAAATACAGAATACATACATAATGGAAATTCAACCAGTACATAGTTTATGCAATTGGTTAGGATGACGCTTCCATTTCGTTCCTTCAACTTTGACCAAGAAAGTAGAGCCAGAGATCAAAACTTTAACTATGTGACCTTTTGACCATTTCTTCCCCCTTCTAAAGTCTTTAACATTCACCAAGTCCCACTCATTTAACACTAATACTCTGGCATCCTTAGCATACTTTAATTGTTTTTCTTGGGACTCTACAAGATTTTGATAGTTATGTATATGGGTGCAGGTCTCAAAAGTGAAAATCTATTTCGCAGTTCTCTACCCATCATCAAACGAGCTGGACTCCGCTACTTTTGTTCGTGGTAGTGCGATAATCAAACAAAAATATGCCTGAGCCATACATATATTATTTACCACTGTCAATTATTTTTTTCATATGCGATTTAAATGTCTCGACAAATTTTTCAGCTGCCCCATTCGTGGCAGGATAATGAGGAGAAGTGAAACTATGTTTAACACCTGTTACTCTACAGAATTCTTTGAATTCGTGGCTTGTTAAAGCTGTGCCATTGTCTATTACTAAGTGTACAGGGAAACCATATCGAACATATATTTCTTTAAATTTTGTTATTGTTAGACTAGACCCTATATTGGCCATTTGAAAAGCTTCTGGCCATTTGGAATAACTATCAACAATAATCAGATACATTTTTCCAAATAATGCCCCCAAAAAATCTGCATGGATTCTAAACCATGGTCCAGGTGGTATTGGCCAACATTTTGGTACTACTTGTGACGGATTAAGTCTATTTGCCAAACATAATTTACATGAATTTGTAATTTTTTCTATATTTTCATTTAATTTTAGCCACCAGAGCCAGAAGTATGCTTTAGGCATTTCAGTCATTCTTGTGGTTCCAAAATGTGTTAAAGAGAGTTAAGAGGAGCAGACCGCGCCTAGGTAACCTACATAGACTCGAAAACATAACCCTCCCGTCTCGGTCGGCTACTACTACGGTTAAAAATAAGGAAGAACGCCCTCCCGCCTAGATAGCCAAGCCACATAACCTACGGTATTCCAGTTAACTATCACGCCCGGGCGCTAATGCAATACCTAAATATATGACAACGCTCGAGCCAAGAGAAAAACGGTAACCCATAACGTTTACCCGCCAGCACCCTTAAGGACTTAAAAACCTATCTATCTCAACGTATATACGCCGTTTTGCGGATAGATTGAAAAAAAGCGGCAGCCATTATGGCTCGCTTTGACTTGCTAGATGGAATTTTTAATGCAATAATTTCGATAATTTATCGTTAGATAGCTCCTTTGTGGCGCCGGGGCCTCTGCGCAGGAACAAATTGGTTTTCTTTTTATCAGTAAACATTATACTGGACTAGATTGACCTCCGGGTGTTGTGCTTGAGACATACTGATGGCTAAAATGCGGAGTAAACTTTTTGTAAGGCCTCCACGTCAACCCATTTAGGGCCAAGAATCGCTACGCGCTACACTCGTAGCCGATCCCGTGGTTTTCCTCGTATGTCAAAGCGACTACGGTCTGACGCATATGTGTCGTCATTGGCCCTGAATGGGTTAAATCAGATTATGCTGTATCAAACGCTCTCTGCACGAGACCATAAAGTGTGGGAACGGAATTCCTGTATTGTGCTCTCTGTCGTAGGTGCCACATTGTATGGCCTCGCGATATTAGAAATATTGTTTTAAATTGAAAAACAAGTGAGATACTCGTATATAATTTTCATAAAATAGATCAATCACAGATGGATTTATTAATGTCTGTAAAACCAACTAACTAGTTAGCCGACATTAACATCTCTGCGAACATTCATGGTGGGTTTAGAACAATTTAGCTAATGAGCACAATAGAACCTATCTATTTCAGTTATGTTCACAGTAGGTATTCATAAGAATTCGTTAATTTCTCGACACTCTAACAATTTGTATTCAAAAGTCAAAAAAAAGTCAAAAGTGTTTTATTTGTGAAACATAGGTGATGGCTGCATAAATACAGAGATGTTACAATTTCTCGTGTTACACTATGCTTTGCCAATTGGCGTACAAAAACATTCATGTAATAATAATTAGTCAGAAATAATTATAAACAATTTAGGTCATCATTTAGATACTCGAGAACTGAATAATAACACTTATTCGTAAGCAGGGCTATTAATTTACGTCTCAGAAGTGGTATTGGTAATAGTTTAAATTCAATTGGTAATTGGTTATGAATCCTTATCGCAAGAGAACATACACTTTTGTGCATCAAAGCGGTTTTGCCAAAAGCTGGGGATAGATCCTCCCTAAATCTTTGCCCCAAACGTTCGCTAGTATAATTGGCTTTTTAAACAGCGCTGGGTTATTTTTTACCAACATTACCATTTCTAAAATGTAAAGAGAAGGCATTGTCAAGATGTTCAAATCCTTGAAATACGGTACACAACTATCTGTTTGTTTAAGGCCACGCATTGCTCTGATACATCTTTTTTGGGCTTTGAACACCGCTTCCTTATTTGTAGAATTGCCCCAGAATATAATGCCGTAGCGTAAAGTCGACGCTTCAAACCCATGATATGCAGTTATTACAGCATCAGGACTAGTTTTCTTTGCCAGTTTATATAGAGCATAGGCATACTGGTTCAGTTTTAGGCACACTTGCTCAGTATGCGAGTTCCATGACAGGTGGTTATCTACATTTATTCCTAAAAACTTGGTAGCAGAAACTGATTCAATCAGAGTCCCTTTATAGTTACAGATAATTGGAACAGGCAGTTTACGTTGATAAAAGTGCATGACTTTAGTTTTGTCAAGATTAATTAATAAATTATTCACATTTAGCCATTCAATTATGTCCTTTATAGTACCTATTATTAACTTCCATTTCATAATCATTAACATCATTACATTTTATAATAACAGTGCTGTCATCAGCGAATAATACCATAGGGTGTTTTACGTGCTGGGGTAGGTTGTTGATGTAGATTATAAATAGTAGAGGTCCGAGAACACTTCCTTGTGGCACGCCATACATAATTTGCCTCTTTTTAGATCTGTAAGCCTTTATATATTTAGTGTGCATGCATATTTGAGAAAGTTCTGTGTATTGGTCTCTATTGCTCAAATAGGATTTCAACAGCTCTAAAACATTGCCACGAATACCGTATGCATTCAGCTTCCTTAAAAGTATGGAATGGTTTACATAATCGAACGCTTTAGTCATATCCATAAATACGGCACACACTTGATTTCGCTTATCTTAATTTTCTAATACTGGCTGCACAAGGTCATATATTGCCATATTTATGGATTTTTTTCTACGAAACCCTTTCTGTTCTGGAACTAGTAACTGATATTTCTCCAAATAGTTGTAAAGTGCCTCGTATATCACCTTTTCTACTACTTTAGAAAATATCGCTGCTAGAGCAATGGGTCTATAATTGGACACATTCATTTTGTCCCCTTTTTTATGTAAAGGTTTTACAACAACGGGCTTTAGCTTGTCTGGATATACTCCCGTTGAAATGCTGATGTTAATAATGTGACTAAGGGGATGGGCAATTTCATGCGATATCTGCTTTACAGCTTTAGTATTTATGTCATCATATCCAACACTATTAGTGTTTTTGAGTGATTTAATGATATTCATTATGTCCTGGGGCACAGTAGGTGTCATATACATTGATTGGCTACAGTTACTTTTTAAATTACATTGCACATCACTGCTTTTGGTTACAATTTGGTCGATAAAAAAATTATTGAAGGCATTGGCTATATGGGTCGGATCAGTAATTGTCTCACCGTTCTTAATAAGCTTTAATATTGGCTCTTTGGGAAACAGCTGCTTATTTTTATTAATGACTTGCCAAGTAGCTTTTGATTTGTTGGTCGGTTGCTTTATAAAATGGTCATTTTGTGAGCGCTGTGTGAGATTTAGTATTTTCCTATATCTAGTATTATATGCTTTAAGAACGCTTCTATTAACTTTATTAGGACAAAGTCGATATTTCCATAGTAAAGCTCTTCTACGAGCTTCTACGAGCAATCGGAGCCTCCTGGAAGTCACAACAAGAAGAAGAAGAAAACTACAAAGTAATAGGAAGTTAGGGACTTGTAATCAAGTCACTTAGGGCAGTGATAGGGCAGTTAGGGAAAAGTAAATAAAAAGTCTATTTCTCGTTATTCCTTCTTTTATTTTGGTAACATCGTTTACCCCAAAGTGTCTGAGGACACGGGCGAAGCCCAAACACACCACTCGGGCGCCGAGTGGTAGTACGCGCTGTCCGTACACATAGGGGCGGAGCTCGTCCGTCGCCGACTTGTGTCACGGAGCGTGGTCAACGCACTGTCCGAGCACATAGGGGCGGAGCTCGTCCGTCGCCGACTTGTGTCTCGGCACTAGGTCACTCTTAGGTGACTGTGAGGGGCGAGCATTGCCGCGGCCGGTAGCGCGCGCGCTCACTCGCCCGGCCGACGCCGCCGAGAGCGGACGTCGCTCACAGGCATGCTTTTTGTGTCTAATTCCTGTAAGTATACCGACAGCGTGTCGGCTTTATTCAATAGTCCGGCTATATTTTGGTGCAAGATGTAGATGAAATTATAGGAAAAAATCCTGAATCGTTTTTGATTTTTGTCCAGATTTTTTCAAACCTCCAGTATGTTTTGGAAAATAGTCGGATAATTTCTTTTGGACCATTCTTATTTTTTGCCCAGTTGTTTCATGCCCTTTGGTAGGTCGAGTACTATCCAAAACAAAATTTCCCAAATGGCATAAAATATTTGTCATTCCAAGATTATTGATACGCCCTGTGATTGCCGAGAACATGTCAAATGATAGGTCTAAGTTCGAGTCAAAAGACACGTGTTTTTCATGAAATTTAGCATTGTTCCGTAGCAGACTATTAAATTTTTCTACCTTGGAATTGTAGATAGGCTTACCACATATATATGTGGGGCAAATAACAATGATGTTAGTGTGACTTATACGGCATGATTACCAATTCATCATATTCTTCGTTTTCGTGGAAATCTTCCTCTCCTATCATAATTACATAGTAGTCGGCTAAAGTTAATTTTTTTGTCTGGCATTCAGTTTGTCCCATATTTTGATGGAGGCAACTACAACTGCAGGCCATAACGCGAGTCGCTATTTCATCTGCCGGGTTTTTTGTACAGTTGATGTCAAAAATATGTATACATTTACTGATTTGGAATATAGCTTTTTCTCAGCAGTGGGCGATTACAGGCTGATAATGATGATGAAGGTTCTAAAATATGAACATATTGTTGACGTCGACCGTACAGTTGATAGTAGTTAGATAGTTGAGGGTACTTTTTATCTCGCGGTTCGTGCCAGTGTGAAAATTATGTTCAACCCCTCCCCTTATTAATAGAACATAACTCTGATGAATTGAATGCGTTTTGTCCTTTTCTAGCAAAATTCAAAGGAACTGATAAGTGATAAAGACAAACAATTTTAACGGCCTTTTAGCAAAAAAAGGCTTGCTAGACGTTTATGAATACGGCCATTAATCCATGATATACCTCATTCCATATAGCATACGATTTTTAACGGACAGTTTCGTCTACATTTCTTCGTTTATCTCATATTTTTTTACTTATTTCGATCATTACGTGCTTTTCAATCATAACAATACTAACGTTGTTGAGTTTCAAACTGGTTTTCCTTGTAATCGCATGATGGTTATCGCACGATTGTAGGGTACAGGCTCTCCGTCGCCCCTAGCACTGTGTCACATAATGTTAGCTTTCAATTCTAAAGCGACACTTTTGAGGTTCTGTAGGCGTCGTAATTAAATACGTGACGTTATTTAGCGATGGCCTCTCTCCGTAATTTGCGAAAATGGAAAGATGGCGCGACGATAATGTGACGAGCTTTTGTGACCGCTTTTTTTATTAATCGGCCGCCATTTTGCCGCGGAGTGTTTTAAAGTAATTTGTGATTAAGGGCGGGAAGGTCAGATATAGATTAAATAAGAAACTAAGAGGATTAGGTGAAATACTGACGGCAGCGGCAGCTTTCTGCGTTACGCTTTCATGAGATTTTACCAAAACGCAAGTACATATTCACATTTAATCATGATTTTACTAGAAAGACGTCTTCGTAACTTTGACTGTTATAGTAACACATAGGTACCATTTATTTTTATTTTTAATGGTTTGTACGGCTATCACAGGACGACGCGCGAGCTCTCTCGCAGGTTTGAGAAGCATGGATTTTGCAGGCCAGAAGGCGCGAAATAGTCTGCCAACATATATCACAAACATCCGAAACTCCCAAGGCGTAAAAGTATAATATATATAATTTCGCCACGTTAAAATTAATTGCCTTACCAAGTGCATCCGCGGGCAACGCTCCACACATAATTATAGCCAACAATCTCCCACAAATCTTAAGGCATTAATAAACAATGCACATAAAGTGCAGCTCCAGTCTAGACTAGTTAGCTGAAGGTGCGGAACGAGGAAATTGGCTGCCTTGCACGTGCCACGAGGATTAGCCTGGACAAGAGGCTATTTTAATACAGTGGACTTAATGGTAAGACTTTAAGAAGTCGCTTAACTGTTGAAATAAGCTTCGAGTTCCGTCTTTAAACGTCTCTATATTAACCTATTGGAGGCCAAGCAACGTTAACGGCCCGGCCGCGACTTCGAGCGGCGGCGACAGCGGCAGCCGCTTTTCTAAATAATTCATTGCGTGTGATCCCAACTAACCTTAGTGCGTTGCGCGTCTCGACCCCGCAATGACCAGATTATTTTATATCTTCATTCGTAGGAAATGTAGGTATTCTCTTTGATCGATATTAAGGGACATGCAGCGACAGCATGAAGTTTCCATATAATTTATAATTTTCCATTCACTAAACGAAAAAAACCTATCACTGCGATATCATATTTTGCCCATCTTTAATTATGCTAAAAGTTGCACTGGAAGAAAGTTTCGTATGCTCTTCTTACCCCTTCTGAGAATGAAGGCGTGAATGTATGTATATATGAATATAAGCAATGCAGTCTGAAATACGTTCGTTTGGAAAGTTCACGCTCTTTTTCCCCTTAATAAATGACCGTAATTGTTTTAAAAGACGAGTTGGTATACAAACAGTACGTATATTATATAAGGCCTGGACCTAAGCATAAGCACCGTGTAAGTATCGGGTACCAACATTTACTTTAACTACATGTATTTAGCGTACTGGCGAAAATCTAAGCAACAATCTTACCTATTTAAACGTGAAAAACCATCCAAAGCAGTCCCAAACATTATCATGTCACAGGCAAAAAATAAAGTAGTCAATAAAGACGCCTTGCTATGGTAGCCTATTTAATTTTAACGACATCCTACCTTACCTTTGATGTTAATCTATAATTCAGCTTCTCGATCTACCGATAAATAACGAATCAGCAAACAAAGGCGGAGAAAAAGATGGCTGTGCCGCCCCGGTCTCCCCTCCCTAATAATTTCATTATTTGCCGCTCTATGGGCGCACATCACTTTAAAATATTCTCAATCTATGCGAGGTGTGCTTTGTTTGTGGTTTTACTCGGCCTTTTTTGTTTATACGATAAAACATTGATAATAATGATAAAAGCAAAAATCTAGAAAGAAGTTGGAAGAGTAGTAGTAGTAGGTACATCTGTGGTCTTATTCATAACACATGGGGCGAATGACGTGCAGAATTGATTCACTTTTTGTTAAGTAAAGTAAGCATTAAATTTAAACACACAGGTTCTTGCAATTGTGGGTTTAAATATGACGGAGTAAATCTGATATTAGAATGCACAGCACACCTTAACCCCAACAATAGTTAACATTAAACACCTTTTAAATTGTATGGTCACATCAAATAAAATCTACCGAATCATTTCCGTGATCCATAACCGTGGAGAGCTAGCTCAAGCTAAACCTGTGTACATGAAACGAAAAAGGAAACACTTTTTTTGTGCCAAGAGAATCCATCACACATTTCATAACCTGTCAAACGTATAATCGGAACGCCACGCAAATACTTCACTCCAACATTATTAAGCAAACTTATGTATATCCATTCTTGCCCCACCTCCCCAGGGAGGCGAGACGCCGGGGTGGAAAAAAGATGTGTTTTTGTCGTGTTTTTATTAGTGAAAAACAATGATGAATTAGCGAACATCGTCGTTTATTAGTCGATGTTTTGTCTCTCTCGTCTTAATTTGTTTTTTTCACCTAACGTGCCAAGAGATGGCCCGTGAAAATTCGTATTAACAAGGGGAGGAATTCAAAATGTCGGTGTAAGGGGCCGTCTTGTTGTAAATTAAATTGTTTGCGTTCCACCGTTCAGGTGTTTTATTGAGACGTGGGTGAAGTTCGATGGTTGTTAGTGTGTTAACGAGAAAAGTTGGCTTTTTGCGCCCGCCGCGTGGGGCGACATCTATGTTCGCGGGCGACAAATCAATTTGGTAATGAGTTTGATTATTACTATACTTGGGAGGTGTTTTAAGAAGGTATTTGTGAAATATGTAGCGAGGTAGTATTTTGGCGAAGAATTTTTATTTCGTAATTAACGTACTGAAAAATAACAGTAATAGGATAGGTACAGTAATTACGTTACCCTACAACCGTCAGTAATTTATTGATTTCTTATCTGACTTTCACAGTATTTACTTTCCTATATATCAGTGTACGCACACTCAACACGTAAGTTATAGTAAAATGCATTTAACGACGATTATTGTGTCTTATCCCTCCGAAAAAATATTTCACATGCAATATTTACCGAACAAATTTTTAACTGGTGTCCAAGCTCAACCCCAAACGCATTAAAATCGCCACAGCGCACAAAACACTAAGAAAAGCGATCAAAATCCTCGAACGCTCGTTACGTCACGTATTGTTGTTTTTAATGAACGCGGCCGAATGATGCCCGAAGCATTGTCCGACGAATCGGGCTCCATTATCCGGGTTCCCTCTTAATATCCAGAACCGCTATAAAATTTGCCATGCGATGGTTGAGGCGCAGAGTAGTGCAGCTACGCCACAAGGAAATTAACGCGCTGATATTTATGTAGGTATGTTCAAATAGACGTCACAGATTTAAATCTAGCTTCTGCCCGCGACTTCGTCCCGTAGAACTCGTTTATAACGCAGCTCCATACAGACTTTCATCCCCATTTCACATTAGGGAGTGGTTTCCGGGATAAAAACCATCCTTCCATGTCCTTCCCCGGGACTCAAACTATATCTACTTATACAAAATTTCATCTAAATCGGTTCAGCGGTTCAAGCATTAAGAGGTAACAGAGAGACTGATGATGGATATGGATGTGTAAAACCAACTATACAAATGCCCTTTTGAACAGTCTACTAGGTACTATCAATATCATGCAAGTGGGGATTTACTCACCTTTCACCGTCACTCGAGGTAGAATGTGTAAAAAAAAATCTTCTGAATATTTCATTCCCAAACTACCGCCATTTCTTGGAATAAAGTATCTACTCTTGTTTGGTTACGTACGTTGGCTGGACGAGATTCTCTCAAATAAGAATAAAGATTCAATCGAAAGGTTAAAATGCCAAATTGTATAGCCTCATCTCAGAATAAACTCCATTATTTATCGGTCCAATTGACACTTTTACTCGATGTCGGCTAGTGTACTAATATTATAAAAAGGAATATTTGTGATAACTTTGTAAGATTGCATGTGATAGATAACGGAACTATTGGTCCGATTACAAAATTATTTCTCTTGTGTATAGATTGGACATTCCAGGTGGACATAGGATATATATTGTCCAGCTGATTTGCGTGCGTTCTTTGCAATACGCGCTCGGAGCCGCGCCGGCAGCTAGTCCTATTAATATTATAAATGCGAAAGGTATTATAATATAATATATATGTATATATTTTAAATTGGATGTTTAGATGTTTGAATGTTTGTTACTGAATCACGCCTCAAACGGCCCAACCGATTGGGCAGATATTTCAAGAGGATCCTCTGCTTGTTGAGCTACAACGCCATCAGCGGGGTGTGATCGGGTGACAAGTTTAAAATGTAACGCGGAAGGGAATCCGCCATGGCGGCGGAATGGCCGCCCGGGCTCAAGGATTAGTTTTACGTGTGTACTGTGTAGTGTTTCGGAAGTGTTCACGCTGTTGTGTATCGTATTTCGGCATTTGAAACGGAACATGGAAGGAATGTTATACGTTCAGTAGATGTACACACGTCTGTATTATAAGGCAGTAAGACTTCTTGAGTCGCAAGCGTCCATAGGCTAAGGTGGCTGCTTACCATCAGGCAGACCCTACACTTGATAGGCTACCATAGTCGTATTAAAAAAATGTGTACGTCCATTACAATGTGTACCTATGACAAACCGAATGGCGTCAATCGTTTTCGTATTCCTAACCTAACCTGACCCAATCTCCCCTAAAAAGTGAATTAATAAAACATCCACTAAAGTGAAAACAGGCGGAAAAATAGCGTCTAGGGAGAAAAGTGTCCAGGCGAGGAGAAAAAAATAAAAAACGTGCTCTTCATTAACGCTAGGAGCGGATGGATTGATCAATCAGAAATTTTATGGCCCGGAATCACTCAACGGAAAATAATTCCGGGCCATTTGAGCGACGCCATTTTAATTTTGTCGCCAGGATCGAGTGTCATCCAATCTATTTGAGGAGTAAAAAATACCCCTTGGGCTAATCTTGTAAGACTGTTTTGATGAGTAAGTAGGAACCTACATAGAATGGTGTCTTTGAAAAAAAAACATTATATTTGAAAAGCTACTGTTGTAAGTGGGCACTTTAGATCTGGGATTTTGGATGCCGTGGGTTCAAACCGTACGAGGTTAAAAAAAAACTTGACAGTACAAACTTTCATATTTAACAGTATCTTTTTTATAAAGGAAAACATCATGAGGAAACCGGTCCACGTGAGACGGGGTCCGACGTGAGTAATTCCACCAAGGCGTAGACTTGCCTCTGGGTTGGAAGGTCAGGAGTAAAACTAGGCCTATGCCAAATATTGGGATGCACGTGCTAAAGCGGACCCCGGGCTCCTTAAGGCCTCCACTCACCGGACGCGTGTGCTGCGCGTGTGCTGCGCTGCAGCTGCGC
Source organism: Epinotia demarniana (assembly GCA_945867215.1). Lineage (NCBI taxonomy): Eukaryota > Metazoa > Arthropoda > Insecta > Lepidoptera > Tortricidae > Epinotia > Epinotia demarniana. Next base: position 9,696,563 of record OX244278.1, read on the forward strand.
GGGTGCTGCGCGTGTGCCGCGTTCGATGTGTGTTTGAAGTGTAGTTTCAATGCTTTACAACTTGCGCGTGTGCTGCGCTGCAGCTGCGCGGGTGCTGCGCGTATGCTGCGCGGGTGCTGCGCGGGTGCTGCGCGTGTGCCGCGTTCGATGTGTGTTTGAAGTGTAGTTTCAATGCTTTACAACTGGCGCGTGTGCCGCGCAGCACACGCGTCCGGTGAGTGGAGGCCTTAAAGGGGCCAGCCGGGAAAACACTAGGAGGAGGATGTTCAATCAATACACATTAAATACTGGACAAAAATACAGGTACTTATACGGTACATGGTTAAAAGTGTTGAAACACAGTCCTTCCCTCTCAACTATTGACATTATTCCTCATGTCCATACTGAAGTTACTACTTACAGTTGCCATTAAAAAATACTGCTTATCAATTTCAAATTAGGAACATCGAAGTAATTACCTTCGCAATCGTCTCATCGCTTATTCCGTTTGTTACACCGCCTCGCTTTAAAACGACGCGATTTGGTGACATTTTCTCGCCGGTTAGGACATTTTGTGTTTGGGGAGTGTGTATAAGTAATTAATCAAGATCAAACAAGCAAGCTACGTCCACATTCATCATCGTAACGTCTTTGTTCTGAAAAAATGCCGATGGCAAATGTAGTTGAAAAGGTGTATGTCGAAAATTATTGTAGTCATTGAGGACTCATTGGTTAAATACCGAGTGTTTTTTAATGTTTAGTATTTGCTGGCTAATGAATCAATGATTTATATATTTGAAGTTTATGTTATTATTAAGTTATTTTTAGAAGAAAAAGAACAGACAGTTGCAATACCTATATATAATCGAAAAACGTAAACTAGTTTTAAACTATTGTGTATTTATTATTTCTGTTAGTCGTGCTCGTGGGAACAAATGCACAAAGATCGAACTTATATCTATCTACCTAAGAACTGGCCACTCATTCCCGATTAATAATCATAGCCAAGATAATCCTTAAAAAGAAAACTCCGAAGCATTAAAATGGCAATCAAACTGGCAATTTGGGGAGTTCCAAATTTAAATCCAAAAGAAACGGCCTTCCGATTTGTAATTCAAACGTGGAAGAAAATGGCGCGATATCCGATTTGAATAAAGAACGGACCGGAAGTGAGGTTTGGCGTTCGAGGCGCGTGCTCGCATTTCGAACTGTAACCGTCTCAGGCTCCAATTTAAGGGTGTCGTTTATTCTAATTTCAAACTTAAGGTCCAAAATGCAAGGTTGTCTTTAGAATTACATGTGTGTTTGATAGGATGTCTTGAAAGTAGTCTATGTTATTTGGAATAATTGAAACGCTTAATTCTTTAGTCGGTTAGGTGGGAGTCAATTTCTGGGGGCCGGTTTCTTCAAGACGATTGCTTCATTACGCGTGATATTTACTAGGCTCAATCGTTCATCGGGGTGAAGCATTAAACCGAATTGCTGCCGTCGGCGTTTCATTTGGGGATAACTAAATTTTACATAGTCACGAAAATGCGGAGACAGAAAACTTGCTTAGTAAGTGCTAACGAACCTTTCAACTTAGGCAGGGACTGGGGTTCAAGAAGGGTTTTCTGAACTAATCTATCATATCCTGTAATATAGTTAAACTTGCATGCGAGTCTTGTACGTGTCTTGTACGTATGTGAATGGGGGGCATCAGAAATCGTTTTCTCGCATATTCACGTCACCAAATTAGTAACAAAGATTTCAGAGGTACGCCACTCTTTTCACTTGTAAGACTTGCATGCCTGTAAAGGCCAGGAACAGATAATTATATTTATACTGGAGCATTCATACACCAAACCCTACCTTCCCGAGTCTCGACAGAGTACATAAAAATATGCAGCCAAAACACTCAACAGATACTATTCATCCGACTATTTTATCAAGGTTATATTTTGCTCAGTTGTATTTCTAAAAGGGACCGTCTTCCGTCCAGATAAGGTTATTTTTCAAAATAACGTTATAGGGAAGATGAGTTTAAAAAAATAAGTTGTATTGCTGTATATACACCCCACCGCGCACTCGAATGATCAGCCTAAAGCGATCCTTAATGAACGGCGCGCCGCGCCCGGCATCCGGCTCGAAGGACCATTCGATTGATTATTAGGGGGAAAATGACAGTTTAAAATTGAAATAGACGTCACGCTAAATAGAGGTTGATTCGATTTACAGTAAATGGTACCTTTTCATCAGTATTAATTGTCCCTTAAATACAGAAGCGCCAAGATAAAGGTTTCAAATAATATCTCATTGGGCCCGAAGATTTATTTTTTACTGAATGCTTGATTATAAGAAAAAACCATCCACCATTAATATCATTCAAAATCCTTTTTAATCCCAACTACATTATGTTACCAACTCTTTTTCGACTCTTGGACTTCCGGTGCAAAATTATCAGGCATGATGAAGTGTGTAGATATTTTATTGAAGTGTAGTGGGTGTTCATCCAGTCGAATGGACTAATAGCCTTAATATTAACTTAAATTAACTATCACACCCTGTGTTACCTTCAAAGACTCGGCCAACCATACAATATCTAAGACATGAATTCTTAGTCTACTTAGTTATAAAACTGTTGAATCCTTTCCAGCTGACAACGGATTTTCCCAGTGAATCGTATGGATGTATAGATATTGGTCTGATCAAACATTGACCAAAGCCATGTCTTGCGCCGTCAGTGAAGTGAAGCGACTAGTCCGGTCGATTAGTTCCGCTTTGATGTGTTTTGCCTGTCAAATTGAGAAAGGACTGATTTGCTGATAGTTTATAGGGCGTATGCGACCTTGCGACTTTTATGTAGTGTCAAACTCATGGATCAACTCGGGCTGGTGCCGGTTAATGTACAGCCATGATAATGCACGGCGAAAATAATGTACAGCCCAATAATCCGCGTCCATACTGTACATGGATTATCAGGCTGTACATTATGGGGCCGTGCATTATCAGGGCGGACAAAAATGGCTTGTCATGAGCGAACTCTACCTTAGGTCGGTTAGGTTAGGGCTCAGACTGTTTATTCTCACTGGCCCATTAATATTGATGTCGCCGTATATTTTAATACTACATGTATATCACGATTTTCCTATTTTTCCTACAGTTTATTCTCCTGTTTAACTGCCTCCTCTCTGTAAATTACAAAATTCCTGCATATTAGCGATAGCGATACGCCCCCAATTTGTACACGAAACTGTGTCACCGTCGCATCACTCAACTTTGGGCCTCGACTTTTTTTAACGGCTACATTATCAAAATTGTCCCCCCTCCTTAATGAGCCCCCCAGTGTCTCCCGATTTTATAACTGCCGATAACACGGGGGTACATTGAATAATTGTCGTAATTTAGACTGCTTGTTACGCAAAAACACGACGCCTCGGCCTTTATTATGTAACGTGATAGGGAGATAGGTATTTGCTGATAGAGAAAATTGGGGGGAGAATAGGTGAGGTTTCGTTGTCTTGTTTGGAGTTTGGGCTTTTGAATTTTTATCTTTGTTAGAATGTAGAAATATCACTATGAGAATTGTAGTTAGGTGCGAGTAGGATTTTTGCGGGAAACGTGTGAACGTTGTGCCCTATGTTTATAATTCGGGGCGAGTTTTATGAGAGCTGAGTGTAAAATGTTTGTGTAAAATGTCAGACAGATCTGCAGGATCTGTGGTCACCGTATCCGAACCGTATCAGAACGATAAAGCAAATGTCCACCTTGAAAGTTCTATTTCTGAAATCAAATGAGTCATTTCGGATATCAATGGGCACCTACACCGCAAACAAAAAAAAACCTGTTTCTAAGATTAGTATTGACTTATCACGATTGCCATCATAGCATTTACGAATATATAATACACCCCCTGCTACGTCAAAATGAGACACATCTCCTGCCTTCTAATGGGCTCTTATACGAATGTACAACGAAATTATGATATTCCCTGATTTTTTACCCCTACTTTCTGCTTGTCTGCTGTAATAAGCCACTTGTATCTTGTATGAAGCCATCCGATGTTTCACTGATATCATTATTGAGGTATGTTTTTTAAATACGTAATTGGGGCAAATTATGTTGCTGGAAAGCGGAGTGTATTTTTTTACGGAATGAGCTGATGGGTAACTACATGTTCAAAATTTCGTTAATTAAGTATGTCTGCGTACATTTTTAAATAGACCAGACTCTTCAAACATACTAGAACTCGATTTTCAGAAGAGCCACCACGTAAAAATAGGATTTTTTTTAAGCCAGTGACCAAATTGACCTACTGACACCCTGTGACACGTTCTGCCTCTCACCCGAAAGATATTTCTTTTGTAGCTAAAGTTTGACACCTGCGTTTTTTGCATCGTGAAGCTAGTTATCTTTACAGAATTAGATGTCGCATTTAATACAGCATGTAAACAGCAAACTACAAACAAAACGTTGAAGTGTTAGTCGCGACGCGGCGAGTGCCGAGTACGCTCTTGCATTTTGCCGCCATTTTGACAAGAGGGTTCAGCTCGGCAGGGCTACCAGATACACGTCTACTTACCAGATAAAATTATATGCTAATATTATTAATGCGAAAAAGAGTTTGTCTGTCTGTCTATTACGTCTTCACGCTTAAACCCCTGAACCAATTGAGATAAAATTCGGTATGGAGATAGATTCCCGGTGAAGGATATAGGGTAGTTTTTTTATTCCGGATATTAAATGGGGGGTAAAAGATTGTACCGACCTACGATATAAACGAGTTCCACGCCGACGGAGTCGCGGGCAGAAGCTTGTGAATAGTAAATAAACCTATATACGTCCCACTTCCACTGCAGGGCGCAGGCCTCACACGTATGAAAGGAACTTACCAGATACAAAACAGTTTTTTCATGCCGCGACGGTAACAAACATGAATACGGTTTGCTTTATTGTGAGCAGTCCTATGGTCGCTAGCGTCTCCAGAAGCGCATTGGCGACTCTATTGATTTATGATGTAGTGTGGACAGCTACAGGCAAACACGGATCCCTCGCTATCAACAAAGCTTATGTACTGCTCACCACCAGGAACACACTATATAAAAAAAGAAATATACCTACAAAGAAAGTAGTGGTGGTGTTTGTAACTCCAGTCTTCTGTATGATGAAGGTACTTCCCCAGTATCCTCAGTTCATCATATCAGCCGAAAGACGTCCACCACTGGACAGGCCTCCCCCAAAGAGTGCCAAAGTGACCCGCATCCAGCGGACTCCCGCAACTTTTACCTACCTTTACCTACCCACGCTGCGCCTTCCGGTACGTGGTCGCCACTCGAGAACCTTTCCGCCCCAACGGCTATCGGTTCAACGTGCTTACTGCCACTTATGTTTATCGATTCGGAGGGCTATATCGGTTACCTTGGTTCTGCTGCGGATAGCCTCATTTCTGATGAGGAAACAAATGTAACAAATTTTTTAGGTTTAAGTGTAGACAATAAGCTGACATGGGAAAACCAAATAGAAACAATTTGCAAAAAACTTAACCAATATTCTTATGCTATGTATAACTTAAGAAAAGTAGTAAGTCAATCAGCGGTTCTTGTAGCATATCATGCATACGTAACTTCGACTTTACGATATGGAATTATGTTTTGGGGTAACTGCACTGACCGTGAGATAGTTTTCCGAAGTCAGAAAAAATGTATTCGTGCCATATTGGTATCCCGCCAACGGAATCATGTAAGCCACATTTTATTAGACTAAGTATATTGACTCTGCCATGCTTATATAGGTATATCTACGAAATTGCTTGTTATGTTAAATATAATCAAAATCATTTCCCTAGTTTTAATAGTTCGCGTCAACGGGGTAAGATCTGCAATACATTTTCATGTAAAACAGCCATGCTCTCAAAAAGTGTTCTTGGGATGGCATCAAGAATTTTCAATAAGTTGCCAAGAAACATTTTATATGCTGAAGATCTGATGCTGTTCAAAAAGAAACTGTATGCCCTTCTAGTGGAAAAGGCATATTATTCAATTGACGAATATAGAAAAGACGATTTGTTAAATTCGCACTAATTTTGTTATTTTATGTATTAGGAAAAGCATGATGCATGAAAATTGTGGTATCATATAAATTTAAGCCCATTTCGTTCTATATTTTGTTACACCTTCGGGTAAAACATAGTGATACCAAGCTGTCATTTTATAACATCTGTATAACCTATGTTTAGCAAATAAATACTTTGACTTTGACTTTCTATCGAATGTCGGGGCTGGACAAATCCTGGTAACCCTGAGCACTACACGCTCCAGAATTTTCTATTTCACTTTTACGCCACAGATTAGTGGGTGTAAGTTGTCTTTAACATTTTTTATAGAGAGGCGTGTTTGCATTTTAATTTGTACAAAATGTTGAGATGTACGAGTAGGTGTTTATTTTGTAGTAGGTATGAAATAGGCGTCGAGTTGGTCGCATTTCTCGCGAGGATATGTGAATTTAGTAAGGATACTTAGGCTCAGTCGTTTCAAACAGTCGGCAATTGTAATAAATTAGAAGTAGTAGAAATCTGTTTGTATAGGAAGTTCGTCAGTTTTCTATGATAGGACAACTGCCGGCTCCATGTTTGACGTTTACCGCTTTGTAAAGTGTGGTAGATTCAACCCTCCCTTAGTACTAAAAATAAACGGTAATTACAGAACTATTATTGTATGATAATGAGTACTCATAGAAGCATTGAGGGTTAATTTCTTCAATAATTAGGTACCTTAGCCGGTATTCTACTTGAATTGTCGGAATGGGATGACCTTAGGATATCGCTTTTGTAGCATACGAGTATATCTATCATTTTGACTTTGAAAGATTGACAGGGGATATATCCCTGTGACATGCCAGGGACATGGAAGTGTCACAAGTTTGGATCTGGAATAAGGACCCATGTATTTAATAGTCACTTTACTGTAAGCGTAGAATTTCTGAATGAAGCCCTGAGTTAAACGACGATACTTTATTAAAGCGATTTAAAATAATAATTCTCATAGCCAGACTGACACCAAGGAGGCCAATAGGTGTTATACGTGCGAATTTTGGTATGGAGAAAAATTCATTTCACTCAACCACGCTTTTAACCAAACCCATACTATAACCCCATAAATTAAGTATTTAAAAATACTAAAATTTCATGGGCATACATTTTAGCCGTCGTAAACGCGTAGTCATTAGACGGTTCAAATGCTCATTTAGTATTCATCAGTTCGTTCCCGTTACGGTATCGCGTGGCCACTTTGCACATCTTTTTTTAGGGTTCCTTAGGGACCAAATTTTGGGTATTTGATGGTTGAATAATGGTGCTTGCGTGGCGATTAAAAATGTATGAGGTGTGGTAGGCCTTTGTCCATCGACGTTGTTATGTTCGGGCAACGATAACTGCCACGTGGATTCTGGGTGGAAAAAAACCTTGATCTGTCTTGCTGTTTCGGTATGGTTAGTATATTGTACTGCTAGAAGTCTTGGCCACGACTTTGGTCTTAAGCGACTTGCGGTGCGTCCGGCGGTGCGGAATTTAGAGCGGGGCGGCGAGCAGGCCACGTACTCCGCAGTAGCCGCGGCGACTTCGAGCGGATGGGACGTACTCGGGTGACTCAAAATGTCTTTGTCGAAAGTGGCCCTTCAGTGCCTCGAAAGCAGCTCCCATTTCATGGGAGACATTTTAAATATGAGAGAAGGTGTGCACGTGACAAATAGACGACGTTATACGTTGGGCGAATTCCGGACATTGTATGAAGAATACCGACAGCATCCCCAAAAGTTTTATGAATACACACGATTGAATGTGGAAACTTTTGATTACTTGTTACAACACTTGGACGAGCATATACAGAAACCCAAACTCACGTCAGAGAGCCGATAATCCAAAAAAAATTGTTCTTAAAATCACCGCCCGATCCGTGCCGCCGCTAAGACCGGTCGCACCGCTCATAGTCGTGGCCGCGTTCGCGCGCCTTGTCTTTGTTCGTTCCGCCTGCCACCCCGCTGCCCGCAGTCGCCGGTCGTTTGAGTAAATCCGCACGCTTGGTCGCCGGTGCGGAAGTTCGTGGCATCTCTTCTTTTCCGCCCTGTTTTTGTATTATGCGCGATCCGCTAGTCGCCGCCGCCGAAGCAGGTCGCGCAAAGTCGTGGCCAGGCGGTTAGTTATAAGAAAACGCCGCTCAGGCCTTACTAGCGGGTTGTTTTGGGACAGCGTTACTCTTATAATCATTGTTCAGCCATTTTTAGAGTGCTCTTCAGTGATTGCGTTTGCAAGGAACGCAGCGCACGGGATCAAATATAGCCTAAAACGATCTAGAAAGTCCATTCTACACGCAGGTAAAAGATTTTTTCAAATCGACTAAACGGTTCGGATATTACCCAATGCTTGCAAATACGTCCAAACGTAAATTTCACAAAGCTACCTATAAAAAAAGCCTAATTGAGCTTACTATGGGACTAGGTCGATTTGTGTTCGATTGTCCCCTAATATTTATTTATTTTTATTATTTATTTAAACAATCTCAAAATTTTTGTTCTTCATAATATTAGTAGGTATAGATGACAGAAGCGTGTACATCTAGTATATGCTGCTCATTTTGATAGGCAGATTTATGAAAGTGGGGATATTCGTGTGACACGTGTACGTCACATTTGTGATCTCGTTATGTTTTATATCTCGTTTTCACTCGCTCTTAGTGTTCATCGTTAATTAGAGACTAGATTACCCTAGACGACAAGCTGGCTTTACTCCAATAGTAGATTTGTATAATAGACTAGTAACAACACGCCATGCTGGTGCATATGATATCTATGATCGTATTTATAAAAGGGTAGCGGTTTAGCACTGAACCCATTACTGGTCACTAGTCCTCCCACTTTGGCGTCTTCAGTAACGAACTCCATTTCAACATTTGCAAATTACAGCTATTGAAAGTGTTGGAAGTCTTGCTGTATCTTGGATGAAGCTTTCATTCGCATATTTAAAGCTGGATTGGACCAAACATGGAGAACTTAAAGGAACAAACATGGATAAGGACTTAAGCTGACGCCGAACGTCAAATTGTTTAAAGTATACTTGGGATTAACTTGGAAAAGTAAATGTTGTTTGGTCGAATCGACATTCACTATCTTATGATTACATCTATAGTTGTGATAATGGTGCTTTCTCGATGCTTCATTGCAGAATAGGTATCTCCTACCTGTTGCAAAGGACATCTGAAAGCGGTCATCGCCAGTAGTATTAGTGGGTTCACATCATTTGACTAACGGCCCAGATGTCACAAAAATCGCCAAAGCACACAGACTCCTAATCGTAACATCGAGGCTTGATAGGTAAATGTCATACTTATGTTATGACCGGTCACTGACGGTCAGGTGCAACACAGGATATTGTTTAAATTGCATTTTTGACTTATCGCGGAAGTGAAGTTGCAGAGTCCGCTGGACGCTAGCGATATAAAATCGGTTATGGAGGGCCGTTGGCAATATGAAACTTCTACGTGTCCATACTGCGGTAGGCATAAGGCTGAAAAGGGGTCACTAAATCAGTTACTTGTATAGTAATTTATCGAGTTAAGATTTTCCTTGATGTACCTACGGTTAAGAAACACTGTTAAATAACAAATAAAAGATTATAAATTAGAATGCATCGATAATTTAAAAATAAATTGTATACGACGAAAAAAATTGTAATGCCCCTGTGCTTGCGTCGCCACGACGCAAATAAAGTGCGAAAGTAATTTCTTCCAACTCTAAACAACCTCACCTCGCGTCAACGTATGTCTAAGAAACCCCTCGAACTCAAGATCCTAATCATAATAACCGCCCTCAAAAAAAAAAACAATAAATCAAAAACATGCAAATCCAGCTAATAACTTGCACAAAACCGAAAACCATTTCACGGTGCCGAAGCCCGGGCACCGTAATCCGGGAATATTTAATATGGCGCAATATATACGGGCGTGGACTCAGGGGTGCTATTTCCATGCTGATGCTTAATAATTGATAATACCCCGCGAAAAACGTGGGGGCGGATGTGTATAGAGCTGTGGTAACCGCGGGATTTTGTGGATTTTGAGTTAGCGGTTTAAACGTTGTCTTCTGTATTGCTGCATTTTCAATACTACGTTGACTGAGAATTTGTGAAATAGAGACATACAATTATCACAGACAGAATTAAGAGTGGACGTGTGTAATAATAGTCATCTTTAAGTTATAATTTGCACAACAAATGTATGTTTTGAATTGGTTGAATTTGATAATAACTTATGTAAAATAAAAATATTGCTGTTATCTTTGCTAATTCATTATATTGAAATTCACCGAACCGGCATTAGCAATCATTTCCTAGTCTTACACAATGGCTCCGAAGAGTTATTAGTCTAGTTAGTAGAAAAATGTTAAATGCAGATTTGATAGAAAATATAAGTACTCGTACAGTAACAAAGGCAGCAAAAATATCTGATACGTACTAACGGCCGTAGAAATAAAGTTGTCAGATATTCATGCAGGTGTTGTTCTAGGAGATATTAATGTTGGTGACTGTACCTAGGTTAGGTTAGTTTTATATTCTGAAAAATCATGAATATGAACTTCAGAAACGCTTTGGAATTTGTTACTCACGGAGCTCTCCCCGGCGGATGGCCTCTGATCACACCTAAACTGAATTCAGTCACACTGCCACCAGCTCTGCAAGGTTAATAAAAACACCGGTATCACATTATCAGCGGACTTGTAAACTGAGCTCAATCGATAATCATCTTACAAACAAAGAAGGTATCTTGGTATCTTCGAGTCGCGGGAGCGGTATCAACGTATTGGGGGAAACGTTTGTTTTGACAATGAATTTCTCGGCAGTTTGATAAGAAAGCTTTCGGTGTATTAAAAGAGGGATGGTTTTAGTTAGGCGTGTGTACTCATATGGCGAGCAAACAATCAAATTAATAAATGTAGGCTTTTTGCAATATTCAGCGATGTAAAATATGGTGGCTATGAAAGTAGAGGTTTAAATTAGTTATTCATCTCAAAATAGTGTCTTAGATATCATAAGGAGAGTCCAAGATTAAAACACGAACCATTGGAAAATATGCGCTTGTCATGAACAAGGATCTATGTCAAACCATTTTATCTCGACCCATCAAACCGGTCTACAACCCCTGATCATTAGATATGACAAGTCGCCATTTGTATAACTAAAACAAAACTAATTATTCCCAGTGATCAACGGCCCAAGTTTCAGGGGCGCTCAACCTTTTATTATTTCGACGGGGATAATAAAATAAATGATTTTTCCTTTTTCATCATTCGCAGTAATCCGGCCTCGGTTGCCTTGTTCGCGTTTTATTTAACACCGTCGTCGGTAATATATTCATCTGCATATATATCGGCAGTGAGGACTCGAGAGCAGCACAGAACAGCAACCATAGACCGGCAACTTGGCACATTTAACTTGGTGATTCTATATTTTCTGCGAGCATTTTGAGCGGACTGGATTTTTTTATATTAAGAATTTATACCTATAAAGAGGAACTCCATATCTTTTGTCTGACAGCGTTTTGAGATATGGTAATTTCCTTCACTTTCCGAGCTTTACGCCGCTATTACATTGCCGTTGATTCATCAAAACCTTAGAATATCCTGTGTGAGTGCAAATGAACAAGGGAATATTAAAAAAAATAGATTTTTATGTCACACAATACTTTAGTTAATAGAACGTGCTCTAAAGTTTGTGATAAGGTACAAGTCCATTTAAAAAAAAAATGTGACGAGCCAGGTAACTATTAGTAGAGAAACCATGGAGGCTAATCTTACACAAACTTTTCCCATTTCGGTTTGATTTGTGGCACCGCCGACCTGATCTGATGATGGAGGCAGGTGGACTAACTCATAAGCTTTGGAAACCTCTTAACGAGCAGTTGATAACTGTGCAAAATAGCTCGCACTAAAACTTTTTGAAAGAAACTGTTTGTATATGTACAAAACCCTTTCGTGTTCACCGTTCCGGAGCATTTTATCACTTATCATTGTGTATACACAACATGGTTGTCTTATAAGACCACAAGGTCCACAAGGTGGGCTGATGATCTGATAAAGGTCGCAGGAGTCCGCTAGATGCGGGTGGCGCAGGACCGGTCATTGTGGCACTCTTTGGGGAGGCCCATGTCCAGTAGTACCCCATCTTTCGGCTGATATGATAAAAATGAAGACAAGCATCATTCTCGCACTGGCATACGTGTCAGACCGTGTCGTCACGGATCGTCGTTGTGGATGTCTTACAAAAGACAGTGATAAAATGTCGAGCATGCTACGCCCGCTGAACGGTGTGAATCTTACGTCAAAAAGCAAATTTTGGCATCCGTATCCCACGGGTAATATGCAAGTCCTTCTGATGACAAGATTAAGTATACCTTCCGTAATCCCCCCGATTACTCTTTGGTGCCGGATAAGCGAGCGCCGCAATTGAAATGTTTATAGATACAATAATGCCGTGGGATCAATTCCCTCCCAGGTAACGTCTAGTTTATTTTTCCGACCCCGCCTTATTTGCGAGAGTTTGGGGTTTTCGGAGAAAACATCGAAGTATAAAAGGGGGAATGGTGTCAGGGAATTAATAAGTAAATATTTAAAACAGGGTGTATTGCAAAGGTTGAATGTTAGAAAAACACGATTAAGAAAGGTGGACTTGTGTATATTGTGATACGGGTAAAACTACTTTTTGATAAGACAGTTTGCAGATTTTTTATAAGTAAAAATTCAGAATCCTTAAGATGACCATAATTGTAAGTAAATATTTCAAACATGTATTGCAAAGGTTGAATGTTAGAAAAACACGATTAAGAAAGGTGGCCTTGTGTATATTATGATACGGGTAAAACTACTTTTTGATAAGACAGTTTGCAGATTTTTTATTGGTAAAAATTCAGTATCCTTAAGATGACCATAATTGTATGAATTAACAAGTAGATATTAAGAAAAAGGAGAATTTGAAGATCTTTTCTTTTATCGGTCTATGATATTGAAAGGGTTAGATACTAAGCTGCATTTGATTTTGGAATAATCAAAACCTTATCAAAAACAATTACAACACTTCGTAAACTTATATACAAATTCCATACCAACCAATATTTACTAAGGGTGGGTTCCACCAAACCGTCTGTAATCGTAAGCGGTGTTCGTTAAAATTAAAGTTATCAAGTTTCTATGGGATATATGACAGCTGCCGGGGCCCTATTTTTTTAACAATGTCCGGTCTGCGATCGTAAGTTGGTGCAACCCACTCTAATACTCTTCAAGTTATCCAAATGTCACAGTCAAACACATCTTTGCATTCTTCGCCTTAAATATTACAAAGAAAAGTGCAAAAGAATAAACATAACTCGAGAGAGGTCTAATTGACTATCGGGTAAACGGAACCGTGTCAAACTGAGACTTTGAATTGAATTGCAAGGCGCTTCTTACACAATGTTACATAGATAAAGTTACACAGTGGGGTTTCATTTTCCCAAGTACAAGGGTCAAGTCATCGAGGCCGAGGGTGGAATAGCCCGCAGGCATGATCGGAGATATTGTTAAACTAGATAGTGTTATCAGCTCGGTAATGGCCAGTTAATAGGGGTTTGTGGTTAACTCGTTAGTTTAAGACGTCGAAGGGCTCTTGATTATTATAAGGGCTCAATTTGTTGATGAAACTTGACTTGTAGCGTCATTACATTGTACTCTTATGAAAGAAAAAAAAACTGTCATTCATAAAACCTAAAATGTCTCTGATAAATAATACCTAAAACAAAGAATGTTCGAATAGATCTGAATATTTGTGTCGGTATTTGACGCCCGAGCCACAAGGGCAAGGGCGATAAATATGCGATCGAAGGCTTTCTTTACCGCCCTTGGTGAGTACAAAAATGTACGTCATTCCCTGAAAGTGAGATTCTTCACACCCGAAGCGTCCGGTAATTGCTACTTTGGGGCCAGGTGTTACGTTAGATGTGTTTTGTTCCTATCTTACGAACACAAATTATGTCAATGTGACAGATACTGTTAAATGGATTTTAACAGCATTTTAGCTAAAATAGGTTTGTTGAGTCTCTATTAATACGGCTGTAATTGTCTATCATAGCAAAAAGAGTAAAAAGAAACGAATAAAATAATACACCAAAAAAGGTGTAAACTTAGACTAGCTTTCACAATTCACACACTATTAGAAATATTGCGAAAACTACTACTTCAAACATTTCATTACTGCCAATTCTTTCCGAGACAAGTTTATGATTGTCTCAATATAATAATAATGTTATATGGTTTAGTAACGATCAAGATATCGCGTGATTTAAACAAAAATACAAGTAAAAATATCGAAAATTCTGGAACATATTTATATACTTGTCCTTCAAAACTTTACACAAAAAGTCAGCACAAAGCAGGCCTCTGAAACTCTTCCACATCAAAAACAACAAACGAACTGTCAAACCAAACATGGCGCCGTTAAACTCAAACACAGCCTCATCACAACGTCCACCCTACACATACACGCGACCAATAAACTTGAAACAGAATTTAATTTACACCACAACCAACACAAAACACATACATATTTTCGTCGAAATAATACTACGGTAGTAATTGAATCGGCCTCCAGTCCTCCGGCTCGGCTATTAACGTTCCTTAGGGCTATATGCACTAGGATACCGAGGGGGACGGAGATGTACAGCCCAGGTGGGTGCGAGAGGGATGGTAATGGAAAGTGTTTATTATAAACAAAGGATACAGTCTTATTGGTAGTACGGTTTTAATAGACTATTGGACTGCGGGTGGAAACACCTCGAGATAAGGGTGCGGTTGAATGGGAAGCGGGAAATTTTCAAGCTGCAGAAACAACGACACACTTTATTAGTATCATTTTGTATTTGTCACGAAAATCTGACAACCATAACTTGGAAACTTTCAAGACAGTATTGTATGATGTATTTCATCCTCGATACAGCATCAACGGTAGTTATTTGGGACGATGGCTTTTGATAGAATAAAAACAGTTAATGAATTGAGCACCTGATTAATATCTTACAAGAATGATAGAAATAGATTGATCGTACAAACGCCAACACAGTTAACTGACCGTCCTGTATTTTATATTGAACTTTATTACAATGTACATAAAGTGCACGGATGGTCAGGTAACTGTGTTAGCGATAGTACTAACACTACTATAAATGATAAAAAAACGTTTGTACATTCTTAAGTGGTCTCCTTATTTCTACACTTGCTCAAGCATGTTCAACGATGAATTTAGCCTAGTTTTTAGAAGAGCTGCTACGAAGCTTCTGGGTACGAATACCGGTAATAGCAGAAGCACGGATATTATGAATGATGATGTTTTTATGTATTTATCCATATAATAATAATTATTTTAGTTTACTGAGGGGCTACACCGATTTGTATGGGATAGCCCCTAGTTTTTTTAATTCATAGGTGCAGCATAGCATCAGCGTGAGAGCCAGGCAACACCAAATTATCAATTAATTGTGTCAATGGGCCCCCGTTATCCTAAGTTTCCGCAGATTCCAAGTCTCCTTCACCCTTCGCGTCCCCGCTTCCGATCTGGCCACAACCCTATGAAGACGACACACAAATTGTTAGGGGTCCGGGTTAATACCAATGTTTGGACGAAGGCGATTTTGCTCTGAGCGTATTAAGATGTGCTTTGATGTCCTGCGGTCCCAGCGTTGGGTTTGACCGGTTAATTAAATGTTCTAGATATCAGACGTGTGGTGCCTTGATCGCGGATTTAATGTTTAATGTGCTTGACGTGTTTTGATGTGAGGTTCGGCTGTCGGAGCGATTTGTTTGAGAAGTCGATGTTTGCGAAGCTGATGTGTGGTTGCCTGATAAATTAATGGGAATCAGAATTTGTGGTCGAGAAATGTTTGAAACTCCAGACGGGTTTTAGTCTGAAATTGAGGAATTAAGAGCTAACGCATGGCTTGTAACTGGTTGGTTGTAAGACACACTTTCTGAAAACCGTTTAAGAAAATAACACCTTGAAAGGCATACCTGTTCAGTGTATATTTCTGAACTAAATTAATTCTTCATTAGCCTGTTTAATCAGTGAGAGCAATCAAAAACTGATACGACAGCTAGTATCGTCTGAACAAGCAGATTTTGAAATCCATGAAGTAATATATAATATCCTTCCAGGACGAGACACCAGAAGTTTTCCTTAAAATTTCCACAACCATTAGAAATAATTGAAAGAAACGTTAAAGCCACAGATAAAGATAAAGACTATATCCGTCAGATACAAGCCGAACGTTGCGCAAATTTAAAGCCCAGTGGTGCAGATCGCAAATTTAATTATGCCATTCGGAAATGGCCTAGAAAATTGAATGGAACGGAGAAGGCAGATAACGCCAGGACAGTAAAATCTAATTGATTCGGTGAGGAATGTCGTGGTTTGTGTGGGTGGATTGCTAGGGCGCTTATATTTTTTGTAGTATCGTACTAAGACAATATACCTAATATTTCTTAAACTTGTGGATAGATTTTAAAAATAATGAGTACTCTGTTTATAAAACCATGTAATCACAATAGAAGCCAGTAAGCTTTACCAGTGTCAGCAGTTGTTGTTGTTGTACTTGATTTTGGTATTAAGCATGGGTTTACTCGTAAATTAAAGATTCATCAAAACTTCATCATCAGCCTAGATACAAATCGAACTTATTTTAGCTAATATTCGTTAGATCTGTCACTTTAACGTCAACCATTATTTATGTTAATTTGATGTATAATATATGGCAATTTCATGTAGATACGTCACACAGATATAAGTTCATAGTCATACTATAAAACAAAGTTGAAAGTACTTTACTTACTTGGCTGTCGGCTAACGGTAGATGATTGAAAAATTTGCTTCATATGAAGCATGAATTTAAGGAATGCTTATCAGACCATTATAAGTACAATAAACACTGATGCTAGAATCTTCATCGTGCTATCACAAATAACAGGCTTGCACAATCCTTAAGTAAATAACCATTCCTTAAGATGCCCGACGCCATTCCGAGCATTGGTTCAATCCAAGACAGCCTAAGGATGCATTTGATTGCAGCCGACTGAGTTATTAAGGTGCACATTCCCGTCTACCTAATATCTATTTAGACTAATTTTCAGGCGAAAGATTGCACGGAATTCGGTTAAAATTTCCGAGTAAGGAAGTGAATTAGGTGACTTAATTTGTTATGGAGGTGACAATTCGGACAGCAAGCAGCTTATTACTAAACTGGAATATACCTACTCAAACACTTTTACTTGTTAAAAAAAAAGCAACTTTCTCTACTAACCGTATTACGATACTTTAAATCGATAGAAGGAGACGAGGCAGTAATGGTCCGTATATAAAACCTCAAGAATAACAATAAGTTATTTGACACTACCTACGTTATTTCAAGTGACCTTTTATCCCCTGACACGGAAAATGGATCGAATCACAATCGAGCACTCGTAACGCCCGAGGGTTTGGCGATTGAACGATGGTCGTCAAAAGACCGGACTGACAGCTGATCCATCATATGATACAACCTATTCGGCACTACAGACACCAGTCTAATCAGACCTCTGAACCCCCTTTGACGGAGTCCGTTTAAGGAGTTTCTCGGTTAGCAGTAAAGGAGGGAAAGGTCAACGGACAGTGGCCGGTTGTGAGATGAAATTATTTCCACAACTGGACCAGACTGACGTTTCGATCTGTTTCCAGATGGATTAATTTGATTATGGAACAGCAGATGTTTGGTGGGAGCGATTTATTGGGCGTTCATTTTGAGTTGTCAAAATGTCGTTTGCTGTTTTGAAGCTTTATACCAAGTTTGTCGATTCGACAAAACTTAACTAATGAATTGAAAAGGCTAAGATGTCGATACACGACTGTTGATAAAGTATTTAAACGTGTTTTACATTGAGGGAAAAGTAAAACCAGGACGAGTACTTCGATCGAATTTCATATTCTAGTAAAATACTTCCGTACTCTAAACTGACAAAGCATGCATGAAAGACGTCACAGGAAACATAAAGGAAAGGAAATTGGAAATCTAAAAAAGGCATTATTATTTGTCAACGAGGTACGCCTCCTGTTTGCAGCCACATATTTTCCGGTTTTCAAATACAGGCCAAGTTGTATTAAAGCACTAATTAAACAGATATCTTTCACTGATAAAGGAACATGGCCGTGGTGAAAGGGGCTAGGGACTACCAGGAATATTGAAACATTACAATCCCTGCCAATTCCACAATTATTTGCCGCGTGTTATTATCCCTCGCCTTCCTATTGAGACGGCCCATGAAACAGGCGTTTCTTCGCCTCTTTGTTGTTCAGTTAGCGGTCACGTTGACACTCTTTGGGGGACGCTTGTGTAAAGCAGTGGACGCCTTTCGGATGATATGATGGTGATGATGAAATACAACAGCAAGGCTAGCAAAATATTGCAGCACTTGGTCGGAACAAGATGAATGATGCTATGATTATCACTATCTAGTTAATCTGCGAACTCTCGCAAACACGTGTCGATACAGTAAACTTAAGTGCAAGTGGGGTAATCGGCACTACATCAGTCCGCGTGCCGCCCGTGCGCCTCATAGAACTGGTTTTAAAAGGAGCGGAGAAGTTATATGTGTATGACGCTAGTTGAGATACCGCTTCAGCTAATACATTTCCCGTGACCAAGGCCCAGGCAATCATGATTAAGGACCTTGGTTAGGAACCCCCAGTACGGTCGACTAAAGTCGATTCGCTATACAAATGTAGTTTGGTCCATCTACTTGTTCTATTTTTCTTTTCTATTTTAATTTCTAGCAATAGTAACTACTCGTAGTTTCCGAGCTCGATACGGCGGATCCCGCTGTGCATGCAAAGTTTAATGTTATTTTTACAAATGAGAACCAATCTACGTTTGTAAGGAGAGTCAATCGTTCAGACGAGCCATATAGGTCTTTGAGTTTATTTTATTGCGGTACCGCTGACCTAGGGGCCCCACATACAATCGTCAGACGCGTCTCCTGCACTCGCGACTGTCTGCAACGCCCGCGGCGACGCTCCAAGAGCACACACAACGCTCGTTGAAAAATTAATATATAGACGGATGCACTATGTACCGTGTGTGGGGGCGACGTTTGATGTCTGCTAAAAACAGTACGATTTTTTTATTTAAAAATATGTCAATAAATTGCAAAAAAAAATAAACCTATCAAAGAGATTTTCCTGAAGTACACATTATATTACAAAATTTACAGCATTTATTCAGGAACTGATTATAACTATTAGCAGTGTACGACCAGTTTAACCTAGTTGGTACTGACCCTGCCTACGAATATAATCGAACCTAGAGCTCTTGGGTTCGAATCCCTATTTGTGTGATGAGCACGTATTGTTCCAGATCCTGGATGTTTTCTAAGTATTCAAGTATTTATTTATTTATATAAGTATGTTTATCGTCATCTAGTACACATAGCACAAGCTTCGCTTAGTTTGGGACTAAGTGAATTTGTGTAAGATTGTCCGAAACTTGTTATTTTTTAATACTAAATTGTCTCGCCTGCAAGCAGCTTTATCTTATCGCTTCAAACTTTCATCTAAAATATATCCACGGTGTTTTCATCGAATACAGGGTGAATTGTTATTGTAGGCAGTCAAATTTGTTTACACCCATTGTCTTACCATCGAAGGGGTGACGATCAATTACAGAGGTTTTCATATGCAAATGTTCGGTAGGTATTTTAATTACGTATTTTGATGGCGTCACGATATTGATTGAGGGAGTTTTGTGCGAGGTGAATATTAAATTATGCTAATTTTAATATGTGGCTGTATCTAATTATAAAGTTTGTTAGGAGCTCGTTAAAGATTCCAGTATTGATTCGAGGGGATAGATATTCATACGTACATACATTTCAGCTTAAAGAGATATCAGTCAGTCATTCATCTTGATATATGCGTCCAGGTAACACAATTTTAGACGAAAGAGTAAGCCAGCGTTGAGGTAAAGTAATTAGTATTTATGCGTGTATTCGCAAATTTTGTAGCATTTTCGGTGCAGCGTAGTGTTGTTAACGGAATTGGCAATAACAATTTCAATCGTAATGATACCGAACGGTATCATTACATGAGTACAGAGTCAGAGTACAAGTTAATACAAAATTGCCTTGAAAGTATGAAATTACTAAAAAAGTATGAATACTTATTACTTACGTAATGTACCAAGTACATTTAGACTACCTATACTAGCAAATAGGGCCTCTTATTCGTAACATTTTACAAACCTTTTAGGTAATTTTTTTGTCCCTTTTCCCATACTCAAATCTTGAAGTGACACATAAAACAAAATAACAGTTTGATTAACGTTTAAGAATAACCATGTGTGTTCTGACCAGTGTCTGTTACCGGTATTCATTAATTTTCATTTCATTTATTTGCCATAAATTGCACGTTACACACAAATAAATTCATGACATGAATTCTTCTGGAGATCTGGCGACCCCTATTATATCAAGAACACGACACTCTGTATGTAGAGTAAGTAGTATCATTTAGCTACGGTTTTCTTTAAGGTAGAATAATAAATAAATACATATTAAGGGACAAAAATCTTACTATCCCCATAAAGCGTGTTATGGGTACTAGACGATGATATATTCAATACATATTATTAGTTATACATATACATAGAAAACCACCAAGACACAGAAACCAATATTCATGCTCGTCACACAAATATTTGCCCTTACCGGGATTCGAACCCAGGACCTCCAGCTTCGTAGGCAGCGTCACTACCCACTAGGCCAAGCTAACCGGTGGCAAGGAACAAGTACACGTGAAGGTAGAAGTATGACTGAAAAATATGACTGAGATGACATTCGGCTAGGTATGCTCTACCTATCGAAAACCTATACTACTATTATTTTTATACAATACATACACTAACTGTCCGCGCGGCTCCACCCGCGAATTTCAGAGTTCTAGACGGAACCGTGTGACGTGTGACAAAAGGGTGCGTCCCACGAGATATAACAACAAAATATATAATTTCATATTAATAACGTTCACAAGATATAATGAACGTTAGCTTTAACAACAATACCAATACCTTTATAAGGAATAACGGTCAGTTGCCATAATAATCATATTATATAACATTTTTTTCTATAAGACTCAAATTGACTAATTTCATTTAGTATAACATACATAACGTATAACGATCATACCATATAATATCTTTTCGTATAACAAACATAAGGTATACAGATCATACGCATATATATTTTCGTATAAGGATTATAATACGGAAAATTAAGCTAGGGCAGCCAGGAAAAGGGGGGGCGGAGCCCACGTGAAAGGGGGCTCGGGGGGCGAAGCCCCCCGCAGTAAAAAACAACTAATACTCTTATAAATGGTATTACTTGTAGGTTAGGTTAGGGTTGCCTTGTGTCCCTTAGAGCGGAAATAGACACCCCGCGAAGCGGGGTGGCGTCGACACGCTGGCGATTGGGTAAGGTTAGGTTAAAATAATTGACGTGTTTGATCTCAAAATAATTTTAATTTCAATCTTACAAACGGTATTGTTTTTTTTTCAAACTCAAGTTGAGGCTATCGCTCTAAGAAATTCACATATTTTCTTCATACGGCATTGCTATTAAAATGACTGAAGCCAATTATACTATACGAGCATTATACATTTTGATGTTAGATAAATTGAACAATATATGTTATAAACCTTAGGCGTTATGAATATTATACGCTTTAATCGATATATCAATTGATATTATTTCTAAAGTACGTTATACTTTACGAGATTATATGTTTTGACATTATATCTTTCGTTCGTTATGTGCAATGAACGTTATACTAAACAAAGTTATATAGAGTGAGCGTATATATTATGACCCTTATATGATAAGTTGTTATACCTCGTATTACTTACCCGTGACAAAATATAGGTAGACCTTTGGTCAATCAGGGTCCATTTTATAAATCTACCGAACAGGAGAAATATGATGATTGGTACCGGAGATTATCCTCTACATACAAACTCATAATAATGCTAATAATTACACGGTTCATCTCACGTATTAAGTTTTTCTCCAGGATGTGTTTTCGCGGCGGTGTCGCTTGAATACGTGAGTTGAACTGTGTAATTACTAATTATTAGCATTATTTCAACATGTGTCACGAAAGTTTAAATTCGAAACTCATATTTAATAGTTTAAAACGCGTGCTTAGTCAGTTTGTACGTAGGGAAACTGACAAAGCTACAACCTTGCAGTTTTTTCCTCTTTATAATATTAACGGACAACGAATCAATGTTAACAATCGGTCTTACCTCTATAAACTGTCAAGCAAAATTAAGATTGAAGCGATTCAGCCCACGAGACGTTCTTTGTCAACTGTCAGTCTCCTCTGCAAGTTTGCATGCATAAATTATCACTCAATTACTAATACAAACCGCAGATAACTTCCGTCAATACCCTAGTCAACCCTTCACAAGTCGGGCGTAACTAATGTTGAATTTTTGATCCGCCAGGGGGCGGTTATTACCGGTTAATATTCAGGGGTGATATTTGCTTAACGATTTCTTTGTTTGAAGGTGCTGCAAAGGGTTAGACTGATTATTGGGACATGCTAGATATAGGTAGACATTTAAGCTGATGAAACTTTGAATCTTAACTATCCAGCTCTTATTAATAACTTGAAAAACCCATATATGTATGTCCAAGAGTTTTTTAACGGGTCGAGGACGGAAATATGCAATGCACCACACAAACCAGAGTCGAAAATAGATTAATCCTCCTATACTTAATATCATAAATGCGAAAGTTTAGATATGTGTATGTTTGTTACTCAATCAAACTTAAACGGCTCAACCAATTTGGGTGTAATTTTGCACGTGGATAGATTATAGCCTGGATTAAAATGTAGGATAGTTTTGTCCCGGGTCCACGGAGACGAAGTCGCGGGCGGAAGCTAGTCATTTATATGTACTGAGATTGTCTCAGGCCTAGGGAACTATACATACATAACTATACAATAGTACCTATTGAAACAATCAAATATATTTATAAGCCTTATGGAGCTTACGATGGGGGTAGGTCGATTTGTATAATATTGTCTCCTAATATGTACCTTGATGACCTGGTAAAGGTCGCGGGAATTCCCTAGATGCGGGTGGCGCAGGACCGGCCAGTTTGGAACTCTTTGGGGGAGGCCTATGTCTAGCAGTCTTTCGGTTGATACGTAAATATCATCATATTTATCTATACTGAATATAAGAGAAAAGGTTGGAGAGATTGTAAATTTGTATGTAATGGGTAATCTTCGGAACCGCTTATCCGATTTCAAAAATTCTTTCACCTGCGTGTAGAATGGCCTATCTGGATAGTTATAGGCTATATTTTATCCCGCGGGTTTGCATGCGTTATTTGCAATACGCGGGCGAAGCCACGCGGGCAGGTAGTTTATTATATTTACGTACGTCACATCGATCTATGTAAGTCTAATTTCCATTCTTTTCACTATTTTCTCTTTCATTATTTTAATTCTCATGTTTTCTTGTAGATCAGGCTTTATTTATTTTTCTCTGTCTCATTTATTGTATTCATATTCAGCTTTAGACTCTTGAAGACGTTTGTTATAAATTCTTAATTTAACACTTAGCTTAACATAACTATCTGTAGGTACAGTCTGGGGTGGCCATAATAGTACATTTTACAACTAGTGTGAAAAGAATGTCTTTTTACCACTAGTACCGAGGTATCTTGCCACGAGCTGAAAGCGAGTGGCAAGACTCGGTACGAGTGGTAAAAGACATTTCACACGTGTTGTAAACGACGTTTTTTAATACAATTGCGAAAAATAATAAATTAATATATCATTGCGATAAAATATGCTTGCCTACAAACCGCTAGCACGGTCAAACAGGTCGCGCCCCACTTACTGCGTTTCGAAAGTATAGTTTGGAACTAAAAAGTAAAAAGCACTAGTTCGAGAAATTGAGCTTCTCGTACGCTACGCAGCCACAAAAAGTACCACTTTTTGAGCAACTGTATTAAAAATATCTGTACAGCACTCTATTGTCAATGTCATTGTCATAACGGCGTGTAGGTACTTTACAGGATATATCCATTTTTATGTACACATATTAATACCCCTGACTGTACGCATCGCTAAAACGTTCCTTTACATATTTCCGGTACTACTTACCCCCCCTCATCAATTTTTACGACCACGAACCTAACAACAAGCTGTCAACACCCTCCAATATTAAAACCGGCTAAGTAACATTTCACAATTTCACTTCAAACCTAAATCACCTAATACCGAAAGCCCCTAAGTAAGAAAATCGCCTAAACTCCGCGGAGGGGAGGTTATTAGGCTATACCGAATTTATCGTGCTGTATCAGCCACGAAATGCTCAATTAAAATATTAATTATTCTCAGTTGTGACACTTTGGCGGTGCCTTTACGGCCGGATCAGGAGATTAGGAGAGAAGTTTTAAAGTGGATTTTGTATACTCTTATTATTTTGACTTTGAGCGTGAGGATGATATTGATAGGAAATTTTGAGCACTTCTTCGTCGGGATTAGAATCTACGTGTTATTTGAAATGATATTGCAATAGGGCCCTGTCCACGGCTAGCACAGGACCGCACGAGACGTCTCGTGCGCCAGAACTACCCGTCTCTTTCTAGTAAAAAAAAAAATAGGTTTTATGCTAGCCGTGCTGTTGTTATTTTTTGAGGTGTGCAATGTATTTGAATCGAAATGTCTATATACTTTGCTCAATGCTTCATGCACACTAAGGGCGGGTAGCACCGACTTACGATTACAGACCGATCAACGTTAAACATGGCGCGACAGCTGTCAGTCCATAGAAACTTGTCAAACGTTCCATACATTCAGATTTTAACGAACACCGCTTACGATTACCGACGGTTTGGTGCAACTCACCCTAAAAGAGTTAAAATAAAATCTGTTCGATTTTACATATTCTCTAGCGTTACATTGCATTAAAGGTCCCTTTAACGCAATGACGTGACATGCAACGTCTCTTAGTAACAATAATAAGGATGGGTTAAATGATTTTTTGTAATTTATTGCAAGTTTTACCTTTATGCGATATCAATGTACTCCTTCCTACCTACAGCGTGTTCTTTTTTCGCCAAGTCCTTCAAAGCGTAAAATTCCGCGTTTGAATATTTCCGATGATTACAAGAGTCAAATGTTTGCGAGCGACTTCATCCGAAGCCGTCCTTTGACGCACTTGTGAGGTCTAATGAGCCAGCATTAGGGATGTCACCTAACATTAGGTACCATTAATTTTTTGTTTGCATTTACTGCATACTTCATATTATTTACCTTCAAGATTTTTTATTTTTGTGTTTGAGTTCTATAACAGGAACACTGTTAGCAAATGCAAGTGTCCATACAGCCATGACTAGAATATTATCTGTGATATTTTTCATAGAAGGCATGTGTAAGAACTCTGAACGAGGATGAAATTCAAATGATAAGAAGCTTTTATTTACAGTACCACCATTATATTCATCTATCTTATCCCCATCGCAGTTCTAACACACTATTTGATCGGTGCGAGTGCATATATTAAAATGTGATTGGTATCGGAAGCGGCAATCAAAATAGACGTTCAGCTCAGTAACAAGCTATGTAGTCCATATAAATTGTTTTCTCTCCGTCGCCCTTAAAAAAAAGGTCTAAGCGTATACTTTAGTTTTTTTTTATAAATTATTAATTAGTGGGTCAAAAACCATGACGTAATTTATGGACAAGCGCTCGTCCACTTCTCCGTCTTCCATTGACATCACTTTTTTAGTGACAACCCTAACTAGCACTGGGGGCGACCGCAACACTTACCGGCGGTTTACGATAGCGATCCGCGTTAAAAGCGTATTAAAAACGCCCCGCGCGCGAGCGCACCTGACTTAATTGCTGTCTTTGATTATTCCCATCACCCTGTATCGCTAATTGTATTGATCTTTTAGCGTGAAAGTTTCAAGTGCGCTTGCTGTTTTTATCGATGTTGTGGTTAATTAGGCGCTGAAATACCGGTCTGTTTGTTTTACACGATTAAAGGAGAGTAACCACCAGAGATGTACTAAGCTGTGTTTTCTGTCTATACTAATATTACAAATGGGAAAGTTACTCTGTCTACCTTTTCATACTCAAACCGTTGAACCGATTGTGATGACATTTGGCATGGACTATGGAATTCGTTTTCCGGTGAAGGATATGATACTTTTTTATTCAATACTTCTCAATAGCTGTTGCAATGTTTAGATGTGTTGGGTAAGAGAACAGTGGAGAACGGTGTGACATCAGACATAGATCCGGTGCGTACGCCGGAGTACATTTGTCTGACTTTTCCATTTCGGGTATTAATTATATCATCTTCTTACTCGTTTCCTCACTGCTGAGGGCCGTGACTCCCACAAATGTCTTGCACCACCTTCCTCCAATCACTTTTATATTGCGCCTTAGGCAGGTAAGCCTGAGCGCTGGTTTGTGCTGAATCCTTTGCAGAATCTATCCAACGGATAGGCACTCTACCTCTACCTCTCTTCTCTTCCACGTGACCGACCAGTATCAATTCTCTAGACTAGTCTAAACTGTCCTCTTGTCTAGCCACGTGTCCGAAACATCAAAGTACGCGTTGAGTGTATATGATGGAGAGTAGAGTTCACTTCGAGTCTTCAGCTGGTTCTGGGTTGATGTACCGCGGCCAAGCAAGGGAATCGTACACACACATATATATATATATATATATATATATATATATATATATATATATATATATATGGTGTAATTATATATGTGTAGTTCTTAAGTAGGTATTGTCACCAACTTATATGGAGGGTACTATTAAAAGAACACAAAGCTGAATAGCATTGGCAACACACTCAATTTTGTTTGGTCTTAAATGAAATACTAGGATATTTAATTTAGGTATAAGCCTCATTTTAGGTGAATATGTTTGTAGTTATGATCAAAATCGGACTATAGGTATGTTTTCCCCGCATCTATCCATTCCCTGATTAGGCAGCTACTACTAGCTACCCCCGCTGAAACACAATTAGCAGGATGATAATTAAAAGGGTCGGCAATCGCGTCCCGAGGCGACGCGGAATCAATAAATCATCGCATCTCAAACCACTTGTTTATGGCCGTATGTGTACGGGCGAGAAGGATCGCGAGCAAGTTTTCTGGGTCCGCCGAGACTAAAAAGACAAGAGCTTACCTACAATACGCGCCACATACGTTTGCATCTTTGAACTTAGCATCAAGACACCTGCAGAGGCAGATGTGTCAGAGGACTTAGACGGGTGTCTAACCCATCTGACACCTCTGCGATGCTGCTAGCAGCTAACATGACAGAAGCAAATGTATGTGGCACGTACTAAACGTGGATATGTATAATGATTTTATCGCATAAAAATACAT
This sequence comes from Epinotia demarniana, assembly GCA_945867215.1. NCBI lineage: Eukaryota > Metazoa > Arthropoda > Insecta > Lepidoptera > Tortricidae > Epinotia > Epinotia demarniana. Next base: position 9,724,041 of record OX244278.1, read on the forward strand.
GAAAGGACACGCCGTGTATGCGGTTGAAGATTCTTTATAATCAGGCTTTATAGCACTTAACGTTGGCAAAGGCAAAGAAATGAACTTAAATATCTGTATATAATATGTGGCCCTGCACGGGCTTCGATAAATCAAACATTTATTTTTATACGTACGCAATTGACCACTATCTCACCTGATGGTAAGTGATTATGAGTTGTCGAGGATATTGCATGCATACCTAGATAGTGCCTATTCACTCTCGTCTTGAAAACATCCAAGTTAAATAATATGTTACTACCTGTGAGTTCCTATAATTGGCTTTCTGTTGTTTAGTAAAATTTGCTATTGTTTATGTCTCAGCTTTTGGATCTCCAAATAAATAAAATAAAACAAATAATACAATATATGTAACTGAAAAAAGGTTTATATGGTCATTCCTTTAGATTTCCACATCACATAGCTAGGATCTGAGAGTAGACGATAAGAGCACTGGATTTGCTACAGAGGTCCTCGCCTAGTCTTCCGTCCCACCAGATTATATAAGAATGTCACGAAAATTTAGTGATTCTTTGCTCTTTCAGAAACTATAAACATTAATAAAGGCAATGCTTCACAGGTCACTTCGGGGTCAAGGATCGCTTGCCCAAGATGGGACTATCGGACAGTTTAGACTGTAGAATGTGTGGCGAGGAGGATGAGACTATGGAACACTTATTGTGTGAATGCCCTTGCCAGGCAAAGAATGAATTACTTTGGTAACGGCTATCCGCAACCAAAGGAATTCAATGTACTTCCTCTGAGCTGCATCATCCGCTATGTGGAAATGTTGGAGCGGTTGGGAGTAGACATCAGGAGAGGGCAAATGCACAAAAGATCCCACTGGGTCGAAGTGCATCCGAAAGGGCCCTCATCTAGATAAGATAAGATAAGACTTATCTTCTTAATAAAGGCAACGCTGAACCTTTAGTGACATTATCATACTCATGACACAATCTTATTATTGGTAGTGGCGAAATGATCATGCGCAATCTCTCTACATCGATCATGCGTCTTTGGCACAACTTTAGCGTTCCATTCGCCACACCCCTGTGTAGTCTTAAGTAATACAAACTTGCACACGATTCGCATGTAAACCCTAGGAGTCACTCCACAAACCACAAAACACTCTCACGGGATCCCTTAGCACGCCACCTTTCCAACTGACACGATTCCTACCCCGATCCGTGACACTGTGTTTCCGAGTCCCTTCAAATTGACACGGTGTGTGTGGCACAGTGTCGGTTCAAATGGCCAGTGAGCATCTCGGATCGTGATCTTCATCTTGACATACATCTGCGGAGAGGCAAAAACGGAGGTGTGGCCGAGTTAGTGTTGTCTGTTATTTGATTATCGATTCATTAGTGAAGGGTCTCAGTAGATTGCTGATTGGGTTACGGTTTTTGTTTCATTGGAAACTGGATGTTCACTATAACTGAATTTAGGAAATGTAGGTACAAAACAATACAAATACTCTTTATTGCACACATCAAAACATGAATAACAACAGGCATAACAACCTAAAAATAGAGGTTAACAACAGGCGGTCTTATCGCTAAAGAGCGATCTCTTCCAGACAACCTTTGGGTAGCGGAGAAATTGCAACAAAAAATGGTACTTATGTCAGAACCAGATACTTTACTTTACTCAATTCGTATTTTTTCGGTATACCAAAACTTTGTTCAGGCAATGACGCTGAAAAATACAAAATAATACACGAGATACTGAAATTGAATACCCGTATTCAGCCCCGGTACGGCCTCACATTTAGATCAATTCATAAGTCGTTTACTCCAATCAAGTGATATTATATTGATAGTGAAATTGGGAACTCTTTCACGCAAAACTTCCGAGCGGATGGATGATACTTCTCAGAAATATAGCAAGTTGTAGCTTATTCTGTAAAAAAGCATTTAGGCTATTTCAACTCACCTGAAGTTAAATTGAATTCCAAACTTTCAAAACTACTGAAATCGCTATAGGTCTTGAGGCAACTTGAAGGAATATTACCCAGTTTCATTTATTGTCTTAGGTATAGCATAAACACATCATCTCGTACTTTCCTTGAAAGATGAAACCCGCCTTCTTCTTTAAAATAAACTATGCGATGATGTTTGGTCTAAACGAAGCCATAGCGATATATTTGAATCAGTCGAAGGTTTGTCCTGTCCATTTTCCTTTAAAGTCTATTAATATTGGGTTGCCGTGTACGGGTCTTACATTACCGTGTTTGTACGAGGAAACCTTTAATTATTGCCGTGTCATAAAAATATGCCATACATGGCAATGATGATGCTTTATGCCGTGTTTAGGTTCGACTACACATGATTTGCCGAAGTACGGCGATTGACGTGTTAGGAGCAACGGCAACGCTCTGCTTCCATTTTTGCCGGTTAGAGGCATTGCTTTCGTACTTGCAATCTAAGACCGAGTATTTAGTTAATTTTATTTCAGTTGGCAAATGCAGCGTATGGATTGCGAAGGTCGCGGCTTCAAATCTCGTTCGAAGTCCTTTTATCACTTAGATTAAATATAAGCATTGTATAATTTGGAAAAAAATATTGTATAATAAACTACGTTTGAGTAATCAGAATGAGAGAAGATTATCGATATATGTATCGGTATCGTTTATTCGTAACATACAATCTTTGTAATCAAAGACGCCAGCCAGATAAAGCGTTCAGTCTGCGTGCATCTAAGCAGCCAAAAGAATGAATCAATTTGAACTAATACGAAATCAAACTAATATCTCTTCAAACTTATCACTATCAGACAAGCCTTTACAGAACACGCACCTGAGCCCTGAACGTAACTTCTTTGCTGCTGGTGCCTTCTAGTGAGAACTTCTGAAAACACAAAATGCTGCCAACTTAACCTCTCAGAAGCGGTTGTTCACACCAAGTGATCAGTGGTGCCAAGGTACCGACATTGTGTCAACAAAGGCATTGTCAAATGTTATTCCTTCCCCGAAAAGATAACGGTAAATGTCAAATGACATTCCGAACATGCGTTCCAAAAAACTCAATGTACGAGCTGGGTTCAGGACCCTCGACCGCCGTTGAACAGCCGCATAGGTAATTGAAACACTAGCTAGCTATAAAAATAACCCTCCGGCCACGTGGTCCTACCGCTTCGTACTGATAGGACCACAAACATTTTCATAACTCTCGAGGCAGATGGAAAATTCGAGTAGCAAGTATTAAAGTGATTATAAAAATCACAACACGGCCGCCACGCGTACCCAAAACAAAGGGCGAAGAAAGGGTTGTCCACATCGATACATATTTACGCCCCCTTCCCTAAACTTAGACAAAGTGTTCGTACACATTAGTGGGTGGCAGGGAGATTTTATTGCCGCCCGCGTCTCGAAATATTGTCTGATTCATTAGAGGATATTTCACATTTAAGTTTCGTGTGAGCCTTAGGCCGGCTTCCTATTTGAGCGTAGACAGAATTACTAAGCATTGTCAGTGGTATATGCCCTCGTGGCGCTTGCGTCGTGGCGAAATGGCGACGAGTGAACGCGATAGTCATCTAAGTTTTCGGGTGGGCGAGGCGGGTTTCGCGCAATCTTTAGAGATGCTCAGATGGTGACAGGACTTTCGAGTCGCGTGAGCTCTCAGCCGTGCTGAATTTTGACACGCAAAATTTCTCCGGTGATCATTTGCCGTTGTTATAACGATGGCTGTTACAATTTTCTAAAAGGATACCGTTACGCGCGTAATAAGATGCTAAGATTCCCTTATACCCTTAATTATGGCGGGGTGGTAACGACACATGTATGTAAATATTCGGTGTAACGACTTAGGTGTAGACGTGTGCTCGGTTAATGGTGCCTCGGTTGTTTTCTTTGATTAAAGAATTTTATTATGCCTTATAATTCACGATTAGACGTTAAGGGGCGCTGGCTCCGTAGATAAAGGAGGTGTAATGATGGGTGCGTGATTCAGAATTATAATTGTTGGCTAAAAATGTTATTGGGGAGGGTTAATTAATCTTGAAAGGGTTTGTTTTGCTAAAGTCAAGGGATAGGGGTGATTGTAATGTATTGGGAATATTATTTCAGGGTGCTAAAACGGTTGGAAATAAATTACGCGTAGCGTACGTGCCCGGTGTCTGCCTAACCATCAGGCACGCTGAATGTGTGATTGACACCACCGCAGTATATAAAAAAATACGTTACCCAACAGTATGCATCTTCGGGGGGCTCTTACCTGGAAATAACACAGTTTTTAAAGATACAAGTAATGAAAGTATTCTCATATAAGCAGAAATCTCTCGACACTGGCACAATGGTAAGGAAAAATAACAACTACGAAGAAAAATACACCGTTATATATCTAGAAAACTAGAGAAAGAATAATTATACGCAGCAAGGTGCCACGACGTAATTCTAAGTGTTTCTTGCTGAACATCTTCATCATAAGCCTCGTCATCTACTCGTCCTACTTTCATTTCTATTTTAGATCTAGCTAAACTAACTAATTGAAACGATTTTTTAAAGTATCATGATTATTATGAAATGCAATAAATATTCCATACTGTCCCCACCCGTTACCCGTTGGAGTCAATAAGTGACTCAGTCAACGATAGACGCAACGACACTGATGCGCCACTAAAACTTCCCATTTCACCCTTTCACCAACACAGTCACACCTAGGGATTAAACAATATCCATAAACACACACGTATAATCACGTAGGTGAGTATGCCCTCCTTTAGGATTTTATACCCTGCTCGCGTTTTAAATTTTAATGAATATAGATATCTTTATTCGCTTTGAGAGCACGAAGCGCGCGAGTGTTGATAAACCTCGGGCTTCACTGGCCCGAATGGCGAATTCGCGGAAGTTATCCCGTGTACACACAGACTATCTTTTTAACCCCCTATGTAAATATACTATTTTAGGTTAAGACAAATGAATGAACAAGACCATTTGCTGTATTTTTACTGTACTACATATAAGTTTGACGTGTCTGTGTCTGGCTGTGGCACCGTAGCTTCAAAACTAACTGCGGGTTTATTAACGAAAGTTTTTTTATTTTTTTCTTAAGTTATGGAATTAGTTGTAATACCAAATTTCCCAGCAAGGATTTCTTCGAGAAACTGGAGAAGCGGTATTACAGGAGAATCGTCAGCGTTAGTTGTAATTCATATTTTAGGTTATGACAAATGAATGAAAAGGGCCATTTGATGTATTTTTACTGCACTACATATAATGCACTCACATTAACCAACGTTTTCAAATGTTAGAACAGCTAAATAACTTAAAGTATGATTCAACACGTATCTTATGAACTTATGATACAAATTTTCTAAATTTATAATAAAACTGGTGGTAGAATGCCTTATGACATTAAGTTTGCCTTTTGTATTTGTAATTCATTACAGTGCAATAATGTTAAACTATATAACTAAGCATTCAAGATGGTATGTAGTTGTGACCTGTTCCGTGTATAAAATATACAAAAAAAGGCATTTGCAACAGTCCAGAAAATCTCCCAAGAGTCAAACCGATACTACTCAGTACAGTATTCCACAATTACTTATACGTACCCCGGTTAACTATGACAGCTGTCATAGGGATCAAAATTCGACTTAGGATGATTCGCGGCGAACATTCGCTCGCGGCTCGCGTCCGTGTAACCCGAACATAACTGTGATTAAAACGTTCGGAGCGCGCCATTAAATCTAATATGCACTCGTATAATGCGAGATGTTTTAGCTGCATGCGATTTTTTGTAATTGTAATTAGTATTAACTACAGGCGAGAAATGTAAGGCTAAGAGTACCTTATTATAATTAATTATAAAACAGTGGTCCTCGCCTCAAAGATCTTAACAAAAATGGAAATTCCGGCATGAAGTTACATTACATGTATAAGTATATAAAGATATACATAGTTCTCCTCGCCATCTCGCGAAATAGAGGGAATTGAGTGCTTGATATGAAGTCGGTTAAAACTTTTAAAGAAAATCATTAAAAAATTAGTTTTCTCACAGACCTTGTTACTAGACAAATATCATTCTCCGTCGCCGAATCCATACTAATATTATAAATGGGAAAGTGTATGTGTGTGTTTGTTTGTCTGTCTTTCACGGCAAAACGGATTTGACGTGATTTTTTAAGTGGATTTAGTTGAAGGAGAGTGACATAGGATAGTTTTTATTCCCGAAATCATCCCCTAAGGGGGTAGAAATGGGGGGTGAACGTTTGTATGGAGCTGCGATAACGAGTTCCACGCGGACGGAGTCGCTGGCAGAAGCTAGTATACATATAATTTATACCTCTATACGTCCATTCTGTGCCATCTGTACTGTAAATATTTGTGAGTGCATCGAGTGATTACCAGATAACATGCATATTAGGAAACAACACCGATGTTTTCTAAAAGCCTTCACAAGTGGATATATCCCCATCGATAAAGTACCCCGTAAGAAAACCCAGCAAACAATAAACATCGTTATCATCAATTAGTCATTTGTCTACTAATTACCTATGAACCGGCCATACAAAAAACGTCCTAACCGACAAGGATTCTCCACTAACATAGGGCCACTGTTCATAGCCGGTCAGTATGTGTGCCATCGATGGCACGCCCTGACAAAACAGATATTAATTGATGTGGTAATTACTACTTTTAATGGAAGTGGTCGCTTATCGGTGTAGTGATGGGTAAATGGTAACACGCTCGTGTCGTTGAATAGAGTTTATCATAAAATTCGCATCAAATTATTTTGTGATTCATGTGAAAGATGAATTGTTTCTTTTTATTGTAAATATGATATCGGTAGCTTCTTTTAACCTACAAACTTCCCGTACAAGCAGATTTTTAACCCCCGACTAAAAAAGAGGGGTGATATAAGTTTAACGTGTAGCTGCCAAACGGAGGGACCAATTTGGATGCGGTTTATTTATGTCATAGATAATTTTACCCCGAGTGTTCTTAGCTATGTTTCATCAAAATCTGTTCAGCCGTTTTTGAGATATTGAACATTGAAATGAAAATGTCGGGGGTTTTCAATTTTTTTAAGTTCAGTTATAATTACAGTACCTTATGATTGCCGACTGTTCGAAACAATCGGCCCGGAGAGAGCGAGAATAAAGTTTGGCTTGACTGAATCGGTAGAGCTTTTCCGTAGCACTCTGCGCACCGTGTTACGAAATGTAACCGCTACAAAAATACGTAGCGCGTAGCAAAATGTTGTATACTCTTGGAAGACATGTAAATACAACTCATTCTCCGCCACGGTACGCTCGTAGCGCTACGCCGCAGTTCGTAGCAGCTTAACACATTCACTGCCAAGAATCGCTACGCACTACGCTCGTAGCCGATCCCGTGGTTTTCCTCGTATGTAGCGGAAAGCGACTACGGCGTAGGCGCCCGCTATGCGGGTTCCTAGCAGTGAAAGTGTTAATCTCCATATTTAGCGAAAAGCACGCATGTGTGTCGTCATTGGCCTGATGGGTTACATTTCTGACTAGATTTGAAAACATATTTATATTATTACTAGCTTCTTCCCGCGACTCCGTCCGCGTGGAACTCGGTTATATCCTAGCTCCATACAAACTTTCACCCCCATTTCAACCCGCTTAGGGGATGATTTTCGGGGAAAAAACTATCCTATGTCCTTCCCCAGGAGTCCCAGGACTCAATCTCTTTACCAAATTTCATCCAAATCGGTTCAGCCGTTTAAGCGTGAGGAGGCAACAGACAGACAAACAGACACACTTTCGCATTTATAATATTAGTATGGATTTTACACGGGTCTATATATATTTATCTTTTTGATAATAATAACGATACGTGTATTAAAGCCCGAGAGTTTAAAGTCTTATCTTAGCTTGGAAAAATCCCGGAAATGTGAGAAGCCAAGTAGGTTTTCCGGTGGTTTTCCGATATCTTAACACATTCACTGCCAAGAAACGGTACGCACTACGCTAGTTGCCGATCACGTGGTTTTCCCGCTAAGTAGCGGTAAGCACCTTCAGCGTAGGCACCCGCTATACTGGATCCTGGCAGTGGAAGTGTTAGAAGAAAGGGTAATGCAGGCGAAGCATGTGAATAGTGGTATTTCTCAGCTTCGTAACGGAAATCGCTGGTTGAGCCTTGACTCATCATGTGAGTCATTGGCCATGGGTGTAGGCTTAATCGACTCACAAGAACACATCCCTAAAGCCTATCGATTTGGGACCGAAGCCTGTCATTAGTCATTAAGTCGCGATTATTTATTCGAACGAACAACGCCACCGATCGTCCGGGATTCTCTTGGGACCAAATTTTTGGAGGAAAAAAGTAATAAGATCATACAAACTTCATACATTTTTGTTACCTTATGTATCTAGATGGTTCCAGCTCTTATAGTTATTACACGTAATTGAATAGGTGTGACCAAACGATGGTCTATTAGAAGGTTTTATTTATTACAATGTTCATAATGATGTTTACATAAGTGTCGATGCAGTTAAAATCCTTTAGCATTTCTCGTTCTTTTTAACCCCCGACGGAAAGAGAGGGGTGATATAAGTTTAACGTGTCAAGGTATCTGTGTAACTGTCTGTGGTAACGTAGCTGCCAAACGGATGGACCGACTTGAATGCGGTTTTTTTGTGTCTTATATTTATCCCTAGAATGAAAATCTGTTCAGCCGTTTTTGAGATATTGGGCTTTGAAATGAAAATGTCGAAGGTTTTTCAACTTTTCCAAAATGTACATATTAACTAAGTGAATGTTTTATAATCTCCGACGCATACGTATCAAACCCAGTTCTGGAGAATATAAGGTGAAATAATCGTATTATACACAAGAAATATACAGCTACTATACCCATAACGTTATTAATCTGTGAAATTACCACATGTCTGTTTACAAAATATATATTATAACTAAGAATTAGGGGACAGTCTTAGAAAAATCACACTAGCCCCGCCCCTATAAGCTCGAATAAGGCTTGTCTTATGGGTACTAGATGATGTATTATATATAGTATTATATATAATAATATCGCTATTATCCATTATTATAATATTTTATAATTTTTAATTTTTTAAATCTCACTTTAATCTTTCTATAACATGACATAAGCAATGAAATAATTTTTAATATAATGATATGTATATTTTAAACTCTGTTTCTTTATACCTAAGTAACTTACGTCGCTAGCATGTTAGTATGTAAGGTCATTGCAATGCCCTAGCAGGGTATCATGTACCTACTGTATAACCTACGTTAAGATCTACTGTATGGACAATGAACATGATCGCAATAAATGAATATGAATATGAATATTCAATAGACAAATACTTAAATATATGCCCTTACCGGGACCTAGGACCTTCGGCTTCGTAGGCAGCGTTACTACCCACTAGTCTAACCGGCCGTCTGATCTTCACCATCATAAACTTAAGAGCCGGGCTCTTGTCGGTGGAGTAATATTCACTATGTTCTTCTCTCTGCCACTGTTTTGAGCTCTTGATACGAGATCACATTAACTTTCTCATGCTTGGTCCATAAACGCACGTCTTGGTCTTCCCCTGCCTCTCCTTCCTACTATCTTTCCTTTAATTATAGTTAAGTAATTGTCATGTCGCATCAGGTGCCCCAACGTATTTCCTCTTCTGTTTTCGTCTGATTTTAAGCTTAGCAAAATTTATTTCAGAAAATTACTCATGGTGGCTAGCTTAGTTCACAGGTAGCGAGTGAGTGTTATCTGCAGAATCAATACTTCATATTTATTTATTGCTATCATGTTCATCAAATCAAGTTACGGTAGCCTAGTGGTTCAGACATGCGGCTGTCAGGCGGCGGTCGTGGGTTCGAATCCCGGCACGGAACAATGAGTTTTCCGGAAATTATGTACGGAATACTTACGTTTAGCTTGTGAAGGAAAACATGGCGGTCTAATCCCAATAAGGTCTAGTTCTCCCTCTGGGTTGGAAGGTCAGATGGCAGTAACTTTCGTAAAACTATAGTGCGTTTTTTTAGCATTAGAAAGAAGGCTAAAGTACGAAGCACGAGGTCTTTTATATAAGACACTTTATGCCACACAACTGTCAAAGGATCTCAAACAGCCACTAAAAATGACTTACGTTATTGTTGTCTACCCTAAAATGATAGAAGTGTTTTCATTCGTTATATCTAAATAATACTTGCATCAAGATATTTAGTTTTTATGTATTTATTTTTTGAATCGTTATTCAGTTCTGGAAAGGTTGCACAATAAAAAACCTAAAGAAGAGGTTTGAAACGATCGGTTCGTTTTTTTTTGCTGTCAACATTGTCATAATTGTCAATCGTATCTTACGTAATTTTTCTTGTTTTCTTGGTAATCTACAAATTGTTGAATATTACGAGATTATTATAAGAGTATCGATTTGTTAATTAATATTAAGATTTTATTTATCGCTGTGTGTGGTGGCGTGCGGACTGCGATGGACCAAACAGAGGCAGGTCCAAGTGGCTTGCAAAAAAGATCGACTCGTTCTCCCCTGACCGTTTTGCCTTCATCACAAGCATCATACATATCATACAGAAAAACATCAAACAGAAACAGATTCAATTAACAATAAATGAGAAACATACAGTGGTGAACATTTACAAGTTGGTGTATGTTTGCATGCAAGGATGAATTTCCAGGTAACATCTAATATTTGTACTAAGCAGAAAAGGTTGACGACGACTGCTTCTTTGTTTACCGTATTTCTAATCCTAAAAAAAAACGGACTATAGCTAAAAAGTGGTATTGGTCGAAATCGAAGAAGGACCACTGCTTCTTTGTTTATCCGTTTGACAGATAATTCTAATCTTAAAAAAAACGAACTATAGTAAAAATCTAATTCAAATTTTGGGATTAAGTGTTAAAGCGGACACCGGGCTCCTCTGGGGCACAACCGGGAATATCGCTAGGAGGATGAGTTCATCAAATACAGGTGTTACAATAATTATTGTACTGCCTCAACAGGGTGTCATGTACTTAAGTAGAGTCGAGGACAAAGAGGCAGAGTAGGTACAATTTGTAGGCGACCGCATTCGATTAGGTCCAAAAGTGTATACATCTCTTTGTCCTCGACTGTACATGACAGCCTGTTGAGACAGTGCAATATTTGAAAAACTACATTACTTCGTTATTTGTCTCGAATAGTATCTACGATCCAAAAACAACAATCGCGTCATATCGTGACGCAACACATCACGTCCGAGTATCACTATCGAATTATTCAAAAGTATTTCCCAAGACTCGGTCCCTTAGGGAAGACATGGGGTGGTAGATAAATATACTAGAAGTGTCGTTCAATACTCATACTTATTTTTTGTTAACACTAAAAAATATTACATGTCAAAATACATACTCTTTATTGAACACCACACAAACAAAACGGTAACAAAGAGAAACTAAACAATAACACGTAGGTAGAGGTAGAACCGGCGGTCTTATCACTGAAGAGCGATCTCTATCAGACAACCTTCACATACATAATACTATCACATTCAGTGGCAAAGATTTCGTAGCGTACGCTCGCCTATAACATGGGCGGTCCGTATGCAGAGAAAAGTGCCTCCAATCAGGGCGCCCACCTATTGGGTTCCTGGCACTTCAAGTAAACTGTAACTCTTGTTATCTATTATTCACAAAACTTTACAGCACGTTGTTTACTAAAACGTTTCGTCCCTTTCGCACAAACACAAATTTCAAAGTGACAAATAAAGACCAGCAAATTTTAAAGACATTTTAAATAAAGTAAGTGTGATTATTTCAAATACTGATTTAACAGGGCACTAAACCCTGTACTAAAAATGAGATTACACGAGTACTTAATAATTTTAGACCTCAGTGTCGCTAGTATAAAAACACAAACCCAAGGGGACACGAGACAGTGCACCGAACGTGCCCTCACGTTCGGTGCAACTGCTCTGTCTAACAAAACCGAAAATCAAGAAGAAATCAAATCACACCTCTACATGAAAAGTCGCCATCATCTGTCAAAAGTAGTCGCACTTTCTCTCCTGAACAGAGATAGGTACAGTCAGCAGCAGAAGTAGCTACGCAAAATAACACGCTCAAAATGATCTAGACAGTCCTTTTCCTCTTGACATTACAGTCGTGTGGAGGTCATTTTGAGCACTTGACCCGATACAAGCTGATTTCCACCGGATAGCATAAAATTTATTTTTAGACAAGCTTATAGTGATGTGTACTCTAAACTATATATTTTTTTGTTCCGGGTGGCCTATCGAAAATTTTCACGCGCCGCCACTGGCACCTAATGTCAACGGATATCGAGAATATGCGTTTTGTTACCAATTGAATGCAATAACTGTAATTGTTCTTTCTAGAATTAGACATTCCGTGGACGTCCGCCGATCCCCTGGCGGGCACTGGTCGCTAATCAAATATGTTTTCCGTCGCCGCTGAGTAGGTGACAATATGTGACGGATGGCAAAGATACTCAAAATGTTGGAAAACACGGCCTTTTTTACGGCCTATGAATGTAGGAAAAGAAAGGTAGTAACCGTAACTATATACCGCACCGTATTATTTTTACTATGTCTGGTGAACAATAATAGTTATTTGTGTCACAAGGGAGCAAAATAGTATATTTACGGCGAGGGCGGTGTATTGTATCCTGAATGCAGCGAGGGATCCTACAATAGAATCCTGAGCGTAGCGAGGGATTCTAACGTAGGATCCTGAGCGTAGTGAGGGATACAAGTGTTTACGCCCGAGACGAAAATAATTTTGCTACCGAGTGACACATACTATTTTTCACACCGACTATGAGGAAATTTAAAAAAAGTTATTGTTAAAATATATCTAAATTATCTTAATTTTTATTACTAATTTTTAAATATTACGAAAAATGTATAAATTTTTATACAACGTTGTTATAGTTAAAACTTGAAATATGTTCGTTTTGAATCGACTACGATGAAATTACAATCGATTATTTTATTATCATCTATGTTCAATTAGCACATTGCGTACAAATGTTCCAATGCCAATGTATAAATTAAAAAAGTAGCTTGAACAGAAAAGTAGCGTTTTGGTCCCTCTCGTCGTGGAGCAAAACTTACTTTTCCGAATGAAAGGTGTGAAAAGAATATTTGTATTGTAACTGGGCCAATTAGACTTGTAATTATAGGTTACATATAGCTCTAATTACAATCTTAAATCTGCATGGCGATCATGTGGCAAAAGTAAGCCAGTATTATATGTTTATGTATTACCTATACTGGAATTCGAACCCAGGACTATACCTAGCTAGTTAGTAGCAGGCAGAGGTCCAAGGCGAAATTGGGATTTCTGTTATATGGGCGAAACCATATGGTTGGATACCTTAGATATCCATAATCATAATTTGCTATAAAATGTATTATACATAACTTCATTTACAGGTCGATTCACGAAAGCTGGCACGAATGAATTGAACGAGTGAATGATAATGTCTATGTGTGCATCACATAATTTTTAAATACAGGTTGATGCAAAAAGTGATTATGATAATTGCGTTTTAGAGAATAGCATTCTCTTTGCTCTCTGCTCTTTTTTATTTATTTTTTACAGTTCCAAGAAGCCTTTCGATTCTTGACATTAAAAATAACTCAGAAAAATATACATAAAAAAATTATATATAATAAACATATTATTTACAAAGGACTTAAACAATAATTACTAAAAGGATTAACATGGTACTTGGTGCAGCTTATAATAATATAGGTACTTTATTTTTTCTTGATTAATGAAAACGTATTAGGTACTTGTTTACAAAATATTAGGAGGCCCCTGTATAAGAACGGCACTCACACTGACACTCGCAGTGACAAGTGACATTACTCGTACTTTCGGTCAATTCATTCATGCCAGCTCACGTGAATTGACCTGTACCAGAATCATCATCTCCTATAAAAAATATTTTCGCTAAATCCGTTGTTTTTCATGACAATTAAAATACAGCCCTGTAGGCAGGTATGTTTTCTAAAAATCATGTAAAGTTTACCGTTTCTGAGAAAAATACAATAGGTAATAATGATAATGCCAAACAAAATTATGGACTTCATTAGTAATCTCCACCATGTGGCCAGTCCTGTGCTGGTGCGCCGTGTCAACGCTGACGCGTTCAGATGAACGAGTCGACATTCATTAATTTGGCAAACTTCTGACTTGAAAGAACAAAGAACTATCCGAATGTTTTCACAAATACAATTTTCCGTGTCCTTATCGCCACAGTTTGAGCACCACTCCCGTACGAGGAACGAATAGCAAAATGATAAATAAAGGTAATCCCATTAGTCGGCGCGGGCGCGGCATTCGATTACGGTATTACGCGATTTGTCAATACCCACCCTACTAGTGTCGGCGATATGCGATTCCCACTGGTGAGCTCCTTGAGAAAATAGTAATTTTTTATCCCACAATGGAGCTCAAGTGTATTTCAAGTATTTTTATTGCATTCGTGTGGCTACAGTATTATTGTACATACTACATACATGTTACGTGAAGTTTCAAACATAAACTCTGTAGATACCCTTACAGCAATGATTATTAATTAACTTATAACTACGTACGGTCTGCCTAATGGTAACTGGGCCTATGGACGCTAGTCTGTAGCTAACTGTAGACTGTGGAGGCGTCACGTATACGCTTTAGCTGTACCCTTTATTTATGTGAGCAGGCGAGAGAATACTGCGGGTTCTGTGACTTCGCTCGATGATCTGTTCTACATATAAAAGAAATGACATTCCATTATGGCAGGTCATTTTTTAAAACCAGGTGGAAAAAGAAAAACATACCAAGGTTCCGATTTTGGGTCAACTCTCATGTTTACATTGCCTAACAAAAATATATTTCTTGAGCGTTTGTACCACAAAACATATTTCTTTCTGAAATGAATTTACTTTTTTTCCAAAAGAGTGCCACTATTTACACAGCTAAAGCTGCATCAGCTGAGGAAAAAAGTAACTCCTCATAGAAGGGGAGTAACTTTCTATTGCAAACCGTACCAAGTTCCCACGCATTGAGTTTGAATATTCTAATTCACACCATCCTTCATCACAAACCTAACATTACTAGAACAATGGCCGACCCCCGGAAAAAGAACCAAGAACCACAAACAAGGGGACAGTCTATAATCATTTATCTCGAGTTTAATAAAAGGCAGATTATTAATGGCGTCCACGACGCTAATGTTGCATGATTTAATCCCGTTATTCCCGTTACATCGGGAAACGTGCCAGATATAGGGAATTCCCGTCTGGAATGAGACAATCTTTATGTCTTTTGATGTGCTTCCAGTAAGTCTAGTAATAGGATTTTGCGTTTCGAAAGCGCTTTGAATGCCGTTTCGATTCAATCGCAGTCATTGTAAGAGTTCTATTTTATTGATAAGCCTAAACAGTGTTTCACCAAAATGTTGTTGGTTGTAACTCTTTCGATAGTTCCTCTTTTCAAGTCTTCTTTTTAGCGATATCGATGGATTTTGTAATAATAAAGCCGTGAAAGTCGTAATGCGATGCTATAATCATATATTTGCGATGTGAAACATGAACAATAATTCCCATAAGATTTTAAGTCCCTAAAGTAAATAATAATACTACATATATCGACGAGTAAACGTCAATGAATGGAGTCTTAACTATACCATCCCCGGATCTCCACATAATCCGCGCATTATACCTCACAATGACACACAACAATTGAACGGAGAAGCAAACCCCATTATATTAGTAGATTAAAGAGCACTTTGGTCGATATTCCCTAAAATATTGCGTCGTAAGCCGAGACGTGATCTAGTCGGGTCCAAGTAATCCCTTTAAAAATTGCCAAACAGGAAACAAACCGGGAGAACGGACGGCTATACATCAAGTGGCTTAAAAAGAGGAAAAAATATCGTCAAGCGAGAAACGGAGAAGGTGAAATAAGTCCAAGACAAGACTTTTGAAACCTTTGACGGAGCGAAGGCGGAATCAAATGCTTGATGAAATCGCGAGTCGGCAATCGTGAGTTCGCCTGTGACTGCACTTTGGAATGTCTTGAACAAATTGTTCAGAAAGCAGACATGCTGCCAATTTGTGAAATAAAGATAAAGTACCTTTTGTACAAAATATTGATATGATCGACTTTGCTGAAAAGTACTTGAAAATGGGGCTCGATTGTCAAAAGGTGAATGATGACTGAAAAAGGATATTGTTCTGATAAATAAGATGAAGCTTTTAATACTAGTTACTAGTATTAGTTAAGACACAGATGTCTCCACATTTCAATAACTCACCCAGTGATCACTCAATCAAGTATCTCACCCTATAAAAGCAATAAGAGCATTCCCGCGTCACCACATTTGTCTTTATCAATAAAAATGCTGGCCCCTAAAGCCTTATATTCTGAAAAGCCGCGAAATGACGCTAAGACGAATCCTGCGGGCAGCGGCGACAGGAGCGAATGGAATCGGGTGGTAATAGAGACGGTCAGACCAAATGACCGCCATCCGGACGTAGACAAAAGCGGATCCGCCGTAATAAAGCAGGATTGATGAAAAAGCGCTAAGCCACGCCGATATAACGGTGGGACGCAAGTCTGGAGCACGAGCGGGGAGGGTAACTCTAGTGTGTATAGTATCCATTACAACGCATATGTTGGGCCTCACTCATGATACGTGAACATAGTAATCTCGTTAGATTACAACTGTGTTTTCTATATATTCAATTCATAAATAAAGATGTTACAAACTTTTACAAAGATATTTGCAATGGCGCCATGGTTCATTACAATCAATAAATATGAAGACGTAGTAAAATGTCTGACGTTCACATACACAAAACTCTAAACGTCTCATGATATCCAAATTCCAACAAACAATTTTATTCTGCTGAGTCTTAGGTTCCTACAGTAAGACGAAAATAGTTAAATATGTTAGCTAAAATTTTAAGAAATATAGTTTCACTTGTTTTGTTTTGGGTTCGTTTGATTTTATAACAAGAGAAAATTCTAAGCTCTTATCCGATCCGCTTGGTGCAAATTCCATTGTAGTTTTACATGCGGTCTTATGAAGTTCACATTATAACCTTGCGCCACAACCCAACAACGTCTTCTGTCGGGCTTTAATACGAAGCTATTGCTATTACGAAGATCGCGAGCCACCATCGAACACTGAGGCTTTGCCGGACTCACTTTACAGGGATTTCGGATATGACGTAAAGCACTCACTTAGAACCCGGGATCTGACCGAGTTTTTCCCGTATTTATTAGCTTAAGATATAAGAAATGGTGCAGAGATTCGCGGGATTATTGTCGGAATGCAATATGGTGCGGGATTTTGGTTGACGTGTAGCATTTATCGTTTAGCGTTATCACTGAAACGGATACGTGTATCTTTTGGGAGTGCTATTCTGGTGGACGATTCAACTTTTTCTTATCTGCGTCGTGAATTTTGCAGTTAAGAGGTTAGAAAATAACTATTCATATCCGTTCTAGTTAGTATCATTATTTTGTAGTTTTACTTAGTAGTGTGTATTTTTAGTATTTTGTCAGCACTCGTCCTACATAGACATTTTCAGCGAAAACAACGTCCAATGCACTTTTATTTAAATAGAACTGCGTTTTTGGTTGCATATAATCTAAAGAGCACACGTGCTATTTTTAACTTTAACCAAAAACAAAGTTAACAGGACTAAAATACGTAACGTAGAGTTTGTTTTCTATTTTCCATGTAACGATATAAGCCGCTTGTTCACTAAAGTGAAACTAAGTAGTTATCAAAAATTTAAAGCAATATTTAACTAGTCGAGTCCAAGGTTGACGGGAAAATCCTTTCAAAGGTGGAACACCAAAGATCCAGGAGCACAATAATACCAACAAAACAAACATGTCAGTCAAACACATCCTCGTTTTGAGAGCGGGGCAAAAAGCGAAATTGCTACAATATTTACAGCTGACCCGAGACGAGTGTATACGGAACAGTATGGGGATGTAGAAATAGTGTTACTGAAGAAATACGAGTATATATCTGATAAGGTATCGTCAGAAATGTTCCTCTAATAGTTTTCGGGAGAAATAATTCAGGATTATGAAGAATGGTGATACTTCTATAATCGGATTTTTACCCTTTTTGCCGGGCGACCCTGTCTCTTTCCTCTCCATCTTTTGAAACTGCTATCATTAGTCTTCTTATTTATATATAAAAAAAAAATTCTTCTGCGCCAGCACGGTGCCTGAACCCGCGACGCCAGAAGAGAAAACCTATTCTCCTCTTTCTAATTTTTACAGTGAAGCAGAGACAAGAGTGATGATAACGATGTGTGTGTAGTATTAAGTTGTGCTCCATACATAAGGCAGTACGATGACTAAAAATGTGTCAAAACGAAATGGATTCCGCATTCTCACTACACTTTCAAATTTCTCTTAAGTTGTATTTCAATCACAAACTATCCTTTTTTTTACTTAATTTAAATGTGTCTGACATTGATCGTCAGTTTGGTGAGCGAGAGACCCATCTATGTCACAAAATTTAAGGCCTTGTTGGTTTGCGATTGAACCTCCGCAGATCCCTCTACTGTGCTTCGCGCACTGCGTCCAAATTACCGTTTCTTAACCGTTCCTTTCACCAACGAAACAGAATACAAAATACACCCCCCGGGGACACATGCCCACCACACGGTCACAGTTAACATATATTAATAACACGTTAATTTATTAACAAGCACTGTTTATCCAGGGATTAACTCAGAATAGTTTTAGTTGAACAACAAAGGGCCAAAAGGGTTCAAAGCGAATTTCTTGCCGACATATTTACCTAAGGTTACCTTCAGGTGATAGTAATTTTACGCGCCAGAGGTCCGAGCTTTGGTTGTGTACATTGTTATGCTGGAAATTTCGCCGTAGTTCACGCAAGAATGACTTTTGGATGGAAATTCGAAGTTCGCGATGTTTGATGGTTAAGACATTGATGGGATTCATTTGGGTATGGTTTTATGTTTGTAGTGCATTGCTATGAAGGGGTGAATTGAGGATGAATCGGATTTAATAAACGTCGCAAGAGGGCAAAGGAGAATTCGGTTGACATTTCAAGCGGGGATTCTTCCGTCTAATATCAAGTTATTGACATAAACCTAGATTCATTCAGACAATTGAATCTCCTATTATACAGAAAAATTATAAAGACGACACTATATACAAATAACCTTATACCTAAACGTTCATCAAACCTATGAAAACTAAAATGTCATTAAAATTCGTTTGGGTTTGTGAGAAAGGCACAACACACATATTAGTAAACAGAGGTATGTTAAATTTTAATAAAAGGGAAATTCAATAAAAATCATCAATCTCGCTTCCTGATGATTGCTTCTGCGGGAACACAAATGCCGATATCTAAAACAAATAACCACAAATCAACATTTATAAAGCAAAGACGAAAGTTGAAAATTCAACAGGTAAAATGCAACAACCCTATTCTCAAGTTCATTTAAAACTAGCGTCAGAATTCAAATTACAGCAACCGCAAGCAAAACAAAGATCGTACAAAAGGCGAAGGTCCGAACCGAAACCATGCATCTTTAATGGTCTACACGTATTGTTGCACTATTTGACTTATTTAACAACTACCCCCGAGGATTTCGTAGAGAAATTAAACAATTGTATAGAAAATAAGCCTCGACTCTTTGCCGGACGGTGCAAACAAAACTATTGTTACGTGTATTAATTAATGTGAATTTTAAAGTTGAGGTTGTGCGGGTCTACATTGTGCATACGGTTTGTAACGCCTTTAAGGCACCTGCTATTTCTAGTTTGGTGTGAAGACAAGGAAAGTTTAGCAAGCAATTCAGATTTAATTAATCGAACGATATCTAACAAAAAAAGGAATAAACAACAAGAACCTATCGCCTACGATGAACATGTAAAAGAAAATAAATACTAGGCCCCTTTTATTTCATAAACTCGACGACTGTCATCTGACGGTGACGATACCGCGAACATTTCTGAGTAATGTTGTTACTTAGCGAATGTACGACAAATTGACATTACTAGCAACAGACAGACCACAATACCTATGTAAAAAAAAATGAGTCGAAATGAAGGTAATTTTATACATGTTTATGGTGAAAAATTATTCGCCACGTGCGGGATTTGAACCCGCGACCTCTGGAATCCATCCATCGCTCTTGCCAACTGAGCTACCGTGGATCCGCTAGTGGCGACGAATCTATCAATACCTTCTATTTTTCTAATTACACCTTAGGAAGGCTCCTAGCGATATCTACCGCGAACTTCTTCTTCCAACTTCTGAAATTGCACCAAGGTCTCAAGTTACAGTGAGAAAACAGTTACTGTTTATTCATGTTACTTAGCTAATTATATTTCACATGACGTATGATCACATTCAGTATGTGTACAGAGTCTCATCTAGCGGTTTCACTAAATCTAATCCCTGACCCACAAATCTATAACAAATCCCATGAACAATTTAATTCGAAAACCGTAATTTGGCAAACACGACTTCCGTCTAAAAAGAGAAAGAGAAAGAATCAGATTTCCGAGTGGGAACCCTTCAGTTTCCCGTGGAGTACGATGATAATTATCCCGTAATGATCGGCCCCTCCATCGGTGACGCTGGGGCAGTATTAATATAACATGCGATGACTGTACGTTCAGATTTGTGACTCATTAACAACTACCGGCATTCGATTTGATTTTTAAAATTAAAGTACCTACAGCATTTCTTGAGAATGTGAATGGATGATTGAGAGAAAGGTGGTTAATGATTTAAGCTAATTTTTATAAGACACGATTATCACTATATGCTATTTCATCCTTCGTTAATGAGTTTAGCTGCCGAATTTATTTAGGCAAGTGGTTATATGACCACTGATAATTAGGTTATGAATAATATATTTATTTCATTTCCAGTATCAACTGGAGTGGACTGGAGTGGTGAACATTAGTCCACCAACAAATATTCTTCTATGCGCAGTTTAGACACCACTAAACTAGTCACGAGTTGCCATACTTGTCATGGCCACAGCGCCCCTGACAATAGTCACCTACGCGTACATTCTATCAAGCAAGATATTTCTCTGTGGTAACCCAATGAAGATTCGAAGTGAGACTCAAAGATTAAACAGTACATACAGCGTTCAAAGACATAACGTTCTCAGCGACATATTCTGGAATATGTTTTTGTCTCAAATTCTGAACTTTCACTAATTTCAAGCAATCTTTGATTCAAGAAACTGTCACCAACGTCTGTACGAGCCCTACGGAAGTGCGCTTTCGACTCGATTGTTCCACGAGATTTTAATAACGGTGCAACGCAAAGAAGTAAAGCCCATTGTTGACTTCAAGATGGTGGGCACTCCTGCTCACTTCGAATAATATTACACTTTGATTTTATTAGATCTCCAGGATTGGGGATTCGTGTTTGAGACTCTGTTGATTATGTGAGGCCTCTTTAATGAGTTGCGGCTGATGAATATGAAAAACAACAGCACTCATAGTAATTTTTATTTCATTTTGCAATTCTTATAGTTTGCAATGTGTTGTCTGTTATTTGTACGTTTTCTTAAATCTTCATTCAAACTTTAACAAGAGATGCACTGTACTAAGCAATGTGCCTTAAATGGAAATGGGCAGGCCATATCGCCAGATATAAGGAGAAAAGAGGGGCACTGGAAGAAACAAAATGGCCAGGGCCGAAAGGCAGAAGAAAGAAAGGTCGCCGGACCTAGCTGGATAGCATTTGGCCAAAGACCGAGAAAAATGGCATGACATGGAGAAGGCTTTTACCTAAATGTGGTGGGAATATAAGAAAAAAAAATACATTAAAACATTACCTAACACATCTTTTAGATTTATAAAAAAAAAACACTAAAAACACTAACAATATGAAATAAATAAAGCTTAAACAAATAGTTTGCAATTCCAATATTATTTTTAATAGATTCACGGGTTGCACTGGCCGTCTATGGTGTGAAATAGAAATCGGGAACGATCCCCATAAAATTTACTGTTAATGTATATTTTCATTCAGAGGGCAACATTAGTTAAAAATCAGTAACACGCCTGAGGTTATCATATCACGAACCATAACATACAAGTCAGCTTAATCTGTATATAATCGTGTACGAAATTACTGCACACACCACCAGTGATTAAGCCAAAATAAATAGTTTCAACCCAATTTCAACCCTCCTATAGTCATTTTAGCATCTTATCTTCTCGAAAACAACGCGGAATACCTCTCGCTGAAGAGCACAACTATAAGCACCATCAAACTATCAACGTTAATAAAACCCATTCACCGAGCCGCTAATAGACAGTCTTTGTCCTAAACGCCTGGATCTTTAGAGGCCATAAATAACTTCATTACCTGTTCGTGGGACACCATAAAGCATCTTGGCTAACAATACGTAAATGTGGGGTATTAAATATATGGGGGGTTTATAGCCAAGGATAGGGCATGGGGTTAGACGCAAATGTATGGAAAATGTGTAATGCAACTCATAATTCCCGGAATGGGTTACGAAGATTTGTTCAAAACAAATTCATATGGTTTCGTGACATATAGTTGCGGGAGCATTTTTACATCACCACAATACTAAAAAATAGGCCAATGACTTTTTGCAAAACAGATCTAATTTTTTCTGTGGTTCAGTTTCTGCCCTATTTTAATGTGCATTTTATAGAAATTCAAACCTTCATCCGCTCTAGTGTTGTAATTTTTATTCGCCTAGATTAGTTATAAAAATGTTATAGTTCTACCTTTTCATGATTATTTACCTGTACCAGGTTTTATACCGGTGTGAATATAAAATGAGATAATATACTCCTCAATTCGTATTGTATTTCAAAATGTTAAGGACTTCTGCAGGCAGTCTGTTAAATCCAAAAATATTTAAAAAAAAGCGAGATACCAACATTGTTTTTTTTTATAAAATATTTTTAAATGAAAATCGTTATTCTTTATTGGAGGGAGGATTCCGTTGAATACGCTCCATGATTTGTACCCCTTCCAACTAGTCACAAATGCCACTATCATAATGCTGAAAAATGTAACCCCCGCCTCACTGCACCACCGGGGCAATTATCCACAACTCGGACACAACAGCGCAGACGTTCTTCACTCACAATGGGCCCTCGAGCCGGTGCTGTAACGAATCCACTACTATCAACCGGTCCCTTTTGGAAAACTGGAACGCGATTGTTTGCGCGACACTCCGCGCGGGTTAATGATGGATGTGGTTCATTAGCTACAGGCTCGAGAGTGTGGAACGTGTGAACTTTCTCGGATACATTCTTTCTTGAATCGCATGGATTGCATTTTAGGAGAGAAATGTCATCTCGGTTACATGTGGAGCAGCCCAACAGGGGAAGTACTTCCAGCTTACAGAAGAAGGCAGCTATAATAACGCCATGACTTGCTCTGTTGTAGGTATGTGGTGAAGTGTTCCTGGGAGTGCGAGGGGCTGCACAGCTGTGCTGAGAGAGAGGAACCCGAGTTGTTTTCTAAAAAAAAACGTATAAAAACGCGCTTTGGATTCTTTTGGTATGGCCAGCTTCTATATGCTACGGTGTGTGCTTACTATAATGCAGACCGTATGCTTGTTTGCCGCCCCCGTAGTCATAAAAAAATAAGATATAAATCATTTGGCTGTACTTTTGCAGACAGAAACCGAATTGTTTTTTAGCATATCAGAAATTTTTCTTTGTTCGCTTTATGTATCTATGATCAGTTTTGTTTTGTTTTTATGTAAGAATGTTAAAATTTTGATACTTCTGAAAATACACCAATAGTACAGTCAAGTGTAAAATTATAAGTGCATACAACTTACTCATAAATATGTCCTATCGCTCTTATATCAGCGGATTAAGGTTTTCTAAATATATAAAAGAAGAAGCTGACTGACTGACTGACTGACTGACTGACTGACTGACTGACTGACTGACTGACATATCAACGCACAGCCCAAACCGCTGGGTCTACGGATTCCAAATTTGGCACGTAGGTTCCTTATAAGGTGTAGGGGAGCACTAAGAAAGGATTTTTCAAAACTCACCACCTAAGGGGGTAAAACGGGGGTCCAAAGTTTGTATGGGGGAAGCATTATTTTTTGAACTAGGGACTTAAAACTTTGTAGGAAGATTACTTATTAAGATACAAAAAAGCACTTTCAGCGTTTTACAAAATTCTACCCCTAAGGGGGTTAAATAGGGGTGCAAAGTTTGTATTCAAAACTACTGGGACTACAAACATGAAATTTACACCAGACCTTCCATTTATGACGTAGGTAGGGGATAAGACGGGATTTTTGGAAATTCTATCCCTAAGGGTGTTAATTAGGGGTGCAAAGTTTGTATGGGTGAAATATTATTTTTTGTATTAGAGACTTGAAACTTTGTAGGGATATTACTTATAAAGATACAAAAAAAGTTATTTCAGCGTTTTAGAAAATTCCACCCCTAAAGGGGGTCAAATAGGGGTGCAATGTTTGTATGGGGTAAACATTATTTATTGAACTAGAGAATTGAAACTTTGTAGGAAGATTACTTATTAGGATACAAAAAAAAAACATCTTCAGCGTTTTATAAAATTCCACCCCTAAGGGGAATAAATAGGGGTGCAAATTTTGTATTCAAAACTACTGTGACTAGGAACTTGAAAATTACACCAGAACTTCTTTTTATGACGTAAGCAGGGGATAGAACAGGATTTTTGGAAATGCTATCCCTAAGGGGGTGAAATGGGGGTCCAAAGTATGTATGGGGAACATTATTTATTGAACTGGAGACTTAAAACTTTGTAGGAAGATTACTTATTGATACCAAAAAAGTACTTTCGGCGTTTTATAAAATTCTACCCCAAGGGAGTTAAATAGGGGTGCAAAGTATGAATTAAAAACTACTGTGTCTAGAAACTTGAAATTTACACCAGATTTTCCTTTTATGACATAGGCAAGGGATAAGACGGGATCTTTGGAAATTCTATCCCTAAGGGTGTGAAATAGGGGTGCAAAGTTTGTATAGGAGAAACATTATTTTTTGTATTAGAGACTTGAAACTTTGTAGGGATATTACTTATTAAGATACAAAAAAAGTTCTTTCAACGTTTTAGAAAATTCTACCCCTAAGGGGGTCAAATAGGGGTGCAATGTTTGTATGAGGTAAACATTATTTATTGAACTAGATACTTGAAACTTTGTAGGAAGATTACTTATTAGGATACAAAAAAAAGTATTTTCAGCGTTATATAAAATTCCCCCCTAAGGGGGTAAAATAGGGGTGCAAAGTTCGTATTCAAAGCTACTGGGACTACAAACTTGAAATTTACACCAGAACTTCATTTTATGACGTAGGCAAGGGATAAGACGGGATTTTTGGAAATTCTATCCCTAAGGGGGTTAAGTAGGGGTGCAAAGTTTGTATGGGAGAAAAATATTTTTTTGTACTAGGGACTTGAAACTTTGTAGGAATATTATTATAAAGATACAAAAAAGTACTTTCAGCGTTTTATAAAATTCCACCCCTAAGGGGGTTAAACGAGGGTCCAAATTTTGTATAAGGGAAACTTATTTTTAGCTACTACGTACTTAAAACTTTGTGGACAGATTACTTATTCATTTACAAATAAAGTGCTTTCAGCGTTTTGGAAATAATTACACCTAAAGGGGTTAAAAAGGAAGTCCAAAGTTTGTATGGAGAAAAAAGATTAGTTAGACAATTTTATTCGAGAATTCACAGGATAATTCCTAACGATAAATGAGTAAACAAGTGTTTCCGGTTTTTTGAGAATTCAACCCCTAAAAGGAGACATGTGGTGACAAAATCTGAAAATCAACATCGGCATCTATTGTTTCTATGGTTTATCGGGTCGCTGATTAGGAAAACAACAACGATGTTACATTCCAACGTGGCGTCTAAATATCAATATGGGCGTTGTTATTACGGTTTTTTGGGACGTTAATAACGAAAATCACATAGATGTTGAAATGTAATGTTGTGGACATGAAAATTCATGAAAATATTTGTGCCAAATTGCAATTCAATCGGTCCAGTTTTTTTCGTAGCAAATCGGTTGTAACAGACGGACTGACAGACAGCCACACGTGATCCTATAAATAAGGGTTCTATTTTTGCTTTGAGGTATGGAACGAGACCCGCGTTATATAGGGTTATAGGTTTTAAAGTTTGTATTTGGTGCCATCTCGATCGTCAGCAATCGGTACCTAGGCGAGTGCGGGCGGCGCGGCGGGACGGGAGTGTAGGAGACATTGGGAAAGTGCCTGCATCCGTAATAAGTACATTGAAGGTGCTGCACGAAGATCTGCTTACTTTTTATAAGTTAAGCATTTTGGCCGCCGTTAAATTAAAACAAATTTTTGGGTATTTATGTTAAATACTGGTTCGAAAAGCATGGACAAAAAATCTTAGGAAACAAGCCTATAGCAATGTCCAGGCCACAAATTTGACTTGACATTCGTGGAGATATTTTGGTATTTCAACATTATCATGAACATAAAGTAGCTTTTATTCCAGAGGACAGATTCTCATTAATCATGATTGTAAATAATACGTACATACATACATACATTCACGCCCACTTTTAGCATAAATATGGGTATAAAAGATCGACAAAAAGTGATATTGCTTAGGTTTTTAGCCCATCACCCACAACACACTTCAACCCTGCTCTCTAAATCGACTTTTACGACACACACGAGAAGAAAGAGGGTGGTGAAATTCTAACCCGCCACCACACGGGCATAAAAATAATAGTAAATAAAAATTAATTTACCATAACGGGTTATGACGAAGGGTTATTCGTAAGGGAAAGTTAGTAATAGTAGTTTAGTAGGCGGCGTAGCAATTCAACAATAATTGGAAAATTACTTGTACTACGCGGGCGAAGCCGCAGGCAAAAGCTAGTAGTACATATTTATGAGAGTATTAAATTAATACATATTTTTGCACTTGACTATATCTCACTAGGGCCTAACGTTATCCATCCGACACAGACTAAATCTAAATATATAAAAGAAGAAACTGACTGACTGACTGACTGACTGACTGACATATCAACGCACAGCCCAAACCGCTGGGTCTAGAGATTCCAAATATGGCACGTAGGTTCCTTATAAGGTGTAGGGGAGCACTAAGAAAGGATTTTTCAAAATTCACCCTCTAAAGGGGTGAAATGGGGGTCCAAAGTTTGTATGGAGGATACATTATTTATTGAACTAGAGACTTGAAACTTTGCAGGAAGATTACTTATTAGAATACAAAAAAAAGCACTTTCAGCGTTTTACAAAATTCCACCCCTAAGGGGGTTAAATAGGGGTGCAAAAATTGTATTCAAAACTACTGGGACTACAAACTTGAAATTTACACCAGACCTTCCTTTTATGACTTAGGCAAGGGATAAGACGGGATTTTTGGAAATTCTATCCCTAAGGGTGTTAATTAGGGGTGCAAAGTTTGTATGAGTGAAACATTATTTTTTGTACTAGAGACTTGAAACTTTGTAGGAATATTACTTATTAAGATACAAAAAAAGTTATTTCAGCGTTTTACAAAATTCCACCCCTAAGGTGGTAAAATAGGGGTGCAAAGTTTGTATTCAAAACTACTGGGACTACAAACTTGAAATTTACACCAGACCTTCCTTTTATGACGTAGGCAAGGGATAAGACGGGATTTTTGGAAATTCTATCCCTAAGGGTGTTAAATAGGGGTGCAAAGTTTGTATGGGTGAAACATTATTTTTTGTACTAGAGACTTGAAACTTTGTAGGGATATTACTTATTAAGATACAAAAAAAGCTCTTTAAGCGTTTTACAAAATTCCACCCCTAAGGGGGTTAAATAGGGGTGCAAAGTTTGTATTCAAAACTACTGGCCTACAAACTTGAAATTTACACCAGACCTTCCTTTTATGACGTAGGCAAGGGATAAGACGGGATTTTTGGAAATTCTATCCCAAAGGGGGTTAAAAAGGGGTGCAAAGTTTGTATGGGAGAAATATGATTTTTTGTACTAAAGACTTGAAACTTTGTAGGGATATTACTTATTAAGATACAAAAAAAGTTCTTTCAGCGTTTTAGAAAATTCTACCCCTAAGGGGATTAAATAGGGGTGCAAATTTTGTATTCAAAACTACTGGGACTAAGGAAAATCTGGTGTAAATTTCAAGTTTCTAGATACAGCAGTTTTTAATTCAAATTTTGCACCCCTATTTAACCCTCTTAGGGGTAGAATTTTATAAAACGCCGAAAGTACCTTTTTGGTATCAATAAGTAATCCTCCTACAAAGTTTTAAGTCTCCAGTTCAATAAATAATGTTCCCCCATACAAACTTTGGACCCCCATTTCACCCCCTTAGGGATAGCATTTCCAAAAATCCTGTTCTATCCCCTACCTACGTCATAAAAAGAAGTTCTGGTGTAATTTTCAAGTTCCTAGTCCCAGTAGTTTTGAATACATAATTTGCACCCCTATTTAATCCCCTTAGGGGTGGAATTTTCTAAAACGCTGAAAGAGCTTTTTTTGTATCTTAATAAGTAATATCCCTACAAAGTTTCAAGTCTCTAGTACAAAAAATAATGTTTCACCCATACAAGAGAGAGAGGAGAAACATTATTTTTTGTATTAGAGACTTGAAACTTTGTACGAAGATTACTTATTAGGATACAAATATAAATATCCTTAGCGTTTTTAAAATTCCACCCCTAAGGGTGCAAAGTTTGTATTCAAAACAACTGGGACTACAAACAAGAAATTTACACCAGAACTTCCTTTTATGACGTAGGCAAGGGATAAGACGGGACTTTTGGAAATCCTATCCCAAAGGGGGTTAAAAAGGGGTGCAAAGTTTGTATGGGAGAAATATGATTTTTTGTACTAAAGACTTGAAACTTTGTAGGGATATTACTTATAAAGATACAAAAAAAGTTTTTTCAGCGTTTTAAAAAATTCTACCCCTAAGGGGGTTAAATAGGGATGCAATGTTTGTGGAGGGGAAACATTATTTATTGAACTAGAGACTTGAGACTTTGTAGGAAGATAACTTATTAGGATACAAAAAAAGTAATTTCAGCGTTCTTTAAAATTCCACCGCTAAAGGGGTTAAATGAGGGTCCAAATTTTGTATAAGGGAAACTTATTTTTAGCTACTACGTACTTAAAACTTTGTGGACACATTACTTATTAATTTACAAATAAAGTGCTTTCAGCGTTTTTGAAATCAATTACACCTAAAGGGGTTAAAAAGGAGGTCCAAAGTTTGTATGGAGAAAAAAGATTAGTTAGACAATTTTATTCGAGAATTCACAGGATGATTCCTAACGATAAATGAGTAAACAAGTGTTTCCGGTTTTTTGAGAATTCAACCCCTAAAAGGAGACATGTGGTGACAAAATCTGAAAATCAACATCGGCATCTATAGTTTCTATGGTTTATCGGGTCGCTGATTAGGAAAACAACAACGATTTTACATTCCAACGTGGCGTCTAAATATCAATATGGGCGTTGTTATAACGGTTTTTTGGGACGTTAATAACGAAAATCACATAGATTTTGAAATGTAATGTTGTGGACATGAAAATTCATGAAAATATTTGTGCCAAATTGCAATTCAATCGGTCCAGTTTTTTTCGTAGCAAATCGGTTGTAACAGACGGACTGACAGACAGCCACACGTGATCCTATAAATAAGGGTTCTATTTTTGCTTTTAAGGTATGGAACGAGACCCGCATTATATAGGGTTATATGTTTTAAAGTTTGTATTCGGTGCCATCTCGATCGTCAGCAATCGGTACCTAGGCGAGTGCGGGCGGCGCGGCGGGACGGGAGGGTAGGAGACATTGGGAAAGTGCCTGCATCCGTAATAAGTACATTCAAGGTGCTGCACGAAGATCTGCTTACTTTTAATATGTTAAGCATTTTGGCCGCCGTTAAATTAAAACAAATTTTTGGGTATTTATTTTAAATACTGGTTCGAAAAGCATACAAAAAAAATCTTAGGAAACAAGCCTATAGCAATGTCCAGGCCAGAAATTTGACTTAACATTCGTGGAGATATTTTGGTATTTCAACATTAATGTTCATGAACATTAAGTAGCTTTTATTCCAGAGGACAGATTCTCCTTAATCATGATTGTAAATTTAATAACAGAAATACGTACATACATGCATACATTGACGCCTTTATTCCCAAAAGGGGCAGGCAGAGCACATGAACTTTATGTTCCAGAGCCACTTTTAGCATAAATGTGGGTATAAAAGATCGACAAAAAGTGATATTGCTTAGGTTGTTAGCCCATCACCCACAACACACTTCAACCCTGCTCTCTTAATCGACTTTTACGACACACACGGGAAGAAAGAGGGTGGTGAAATTCTAACCTGCCACCACACGGGCATAAATATAATTTTTTTTTTTTTTTTAATTTATTTAGGAAACAAACGGTTGTTAACAGAATCATGTTAGCTTATGAGATATACGATTGAACCTATAGTTCCATTAAGTATAGGTACAGACAAAAAGTATTACAAGTGTCGAAAAAGAGTGGGTAAGACCATGCAAGTCTATTTCGCAGAATGATGTAAGTTGTTTCATATTGTAATATAATGAAATGCTACATTTACCTTGGTTTACAAATGAAAAAGAAAACAGTTACTAATTAACTAACTAAATTAAGCGTTTCTAAATCATGCATACAATCCGGAGTTATCATTATTCAATTATTCGGTGTAGATCAGGCTACGCAGAGCGCTGCGATATTGAACAAATGAGAGAGAAATGAGAGTAGAATATAATAGTAAATAAAAATTAATTTACCATAATGGGTTATGACGAAGGGTTAATAGTAGGGGAAGTTAGCAGTAGTAGGTTAGTAGGCGGCGTAGCAATTCAACAATTATTGGAAAATTACTTTTACTACGCGGGCGAAGCCGCGGGCAAAAGCTAGTATCGAATAAAAACTGTTATGAGTTTGTAGAGAACTGACCAGGCGGCAAGATCGAAATAATAAACTGTTAATCACTTGTCCGACATAGGTAAGATCACCCCACATTGTGTCTGGAATAGCAAGGGTGACACGCTCACAAAGGTTGTTTATTGGCCGAGTACACCGCAATCCATCACCCACTGTTCCCCGGACTCCAGCCCTGATCATTATTTAAAATATAGATGAGAGTGTTTTCTTTCCGATAATCGAGACCACGATTGAGGGTTGTACACAATAGCACCTTTTGAATGCGTCGCCCAAAGCCCTAGACGGGGCCCGAGGACCGAAGTCTCGCTTATTTGTATTAGTAAATTGAAGGTACACTGTCCACTCTATTCAGATCCCCGGCAAAGCAATCCGAGTCTCCCTTTGGCTCGGATTTTTAAAAGTGGTGGGGGCACGGGGGGGTTCAATTAAGGTGGTCTTTGTGAACATTCTATCGGCGCGCAATGAAAAGAGTTGTGATTTTCTTTGATATGCGGAGACGCGGTTTGCCGAGTGAGAAATCAAAGGGCTCCATAGCGATGCATGACGGGTTTTATTAAGATTTAATGCAGCCAACGACACTCAGAGGCGGGAAAAGAACGAGTCTCAAGTATTCTGTTGCGATGTACATTTTACATGGCACCCGCTCCGTTCATTCGCGAAAGTGCAGCCTGAAAATGTGGCGTGAAATTCGTAACAACATTGCATTAAGTGCGAACTTAAGTCGACTCTTGCTATCCCTTAAACCGTGCTAATGATAACACTAGTATATGTGCCAATAAAAATATTAAGAAGAATAACATAGTCAAAGTAGACTCCAAGTTCCCGTAAAAAAATTTAAACTTGTCAAATCTGAAGGTTAATTTAATAAACTAACATACATCCTTTCTCAATCAGGCTCCAAAAACGGCACCTACACTATCTACGATCATCGGCTTAACATGCTAAGTTAATGAACACCGCAGGCTTACATATTCACAGCTGGGGGGGTGGGCGGTGGGCGACCGGACAGGAAAGGTTCCCGTCTTAGAGCGTCTTAAGAGCGCCATACACTACAGGATTCTCGGAAAAAGTAGGTGTGTTGCGAAAATGTTGAGTGCTTTCGTTTTATAAGTTGATAGGTACTGCGATGGCGGTGGATACGATACCAACACTGCCGTTTATAGCGGTAGAGTAGAGATGACAAATCATCTGCATAGATCTAAAAGAAATCCTTGACTCCTGAATCATGTCAAATGAAAGATTCAAGAGATGGATTCAAAGTGTAAAAGAGTCTGCCTGGACTATTTCAGAGCATGTAATGATTCATTCACCGTTCTATGTTCCTATTTAAATTATCAAAGCCAGAGTGGAGACAGAACCGGAATTCAATTAGTACCATGCAGTCATTAGTCTTTCCAACAAAGGAGCCTCAACCTCCGAAACCCGTTAAGTATCCCTAATATCAACTATCGGCATATCAGACAATACTCTAGAGATACTAATAACTTATGACGTCAGCAATGTGCAGTTAATTTCGCCAGTTCGTTAGTTCGAAGGGGCTTGAGATATATTGTCTCAGTGGGAATTGTTTATCTTGGGCTGTTATTAAGACCATTCTGTGTAATAGTCGATGATATTTCGATGACGCAGATATAAGTTTAAACAGTAGTGAACGTGAGCTTTATCGTTTTAGGACTGTGTGATATCGATTTAACGGCCATTAGCGTTGACGGTAAGAGATTAGAAGATGGACATGTATTTAGTGCGGTTGATATTTCATTTGTGGTATCACTTCAAATACGTGATATGATTTAGAATATGCTTTTTTTTAGTTTGTAATCAGGATGTGTTTTATAAATAAACTAGCTTTTGCCCGCGGCTTCGCCCGCGTAGTAAAAGTAATTTTCCAATAATTGTTGAATTGCTACGCCGCCTACTAACCTACTACTGCTAACTTCCCCTACTATTAACCCTTCGTCATAACCCATTATGGTAAATTAATTTTTATTAACTATTATATTTATGCCCGTGTGGTGGCAGGTTAGAATTTCACCACCCTCTTTCTTCCCGTGTGTGTCGTAAAAGTCGATTAAGAGAGCAGGGTTGAAGTGTGTTGTGGGTGATGGGCTAACAACCTAAGCAATATCACTTTTTGTCGATCTTTTATACCCACATTTATGCTAAAAGTGGCTCTGGAACATAAAGTTCATGTGCTCTGCCTGCCCCTTTTGGGAATAAAGGCGTCAATGTATGCATGTATGTACGTATTTCTGTTATTAAATTTACAATCATGATTAAGGAGAATCTGTCCTCTGGAATAAAAGCTACTTTATGTTCATGAACATTAATGTTGAAATACCAAAATATCTCCACGAATGTTAAGTCAAATTTCTGGCCTGGACATTGCTATAGGCTTGTTTCCTAAGATTTTTTTTGTATGCTTTTCGAACCAGTATTTAAAATAAATACCCAAAAATTTGTTTTAATTTAACGGCGGCCAAAATGCTTAACATATTAAAAGTAAGCAGATCTTCCTGCAGCACCTTGAATGTACTTATTACGGATGCAGGCACTTTCCCAATGTCTCCTACCCTCCCGTCCCGCCGCGCCGCCCGCACTCGCCTAGGTACCGATTGCTGACGATCGAGATGGCACCGAATACAAACTTTAAAACATATAACCCTATATAATGCGGGTCTCGTTCCATACCTCAAAAGCAAAAATAGAACCCTTATTTATAGGATCACGTGTGGCTGTCTGTCAGTCCGTCTGTTACAACCGATTTGCTACGAAAAAAACTGGACCGATTGAATTGCAATTTGGCACAAATATTTTCATGAATTTTCATGTCCACAACATTACATTTCAAAATCTATGTGATTTTCGTTATTAACGTCCCAAAAAACCGTTATAACAACGCCCATATTGATATTTAGACGCCACGTTGGAATGTAAAATCGTTGTTGTTTTCCTAATCAGCGACCGATAAACCATAGAAACTATAGATGCCGATGTTGATTTTCAGATTTTGTCACCACATGTCTCCTTTAAGGGGTTGAATTCTCAAAAAACCGGAAACACTTGTTTACTCATTTATCGTTAGGAATTATCCTGTGAATTCTCGAATAAAATTGTCTAACTAATCTTTTTTCTCCATACAAACTTTGGACCTCCTTTTTAACCCCTTTAGGTGTAATTGATTTCAAAAACGCTGAAAGCACTTTATTTGTAAATTAATAAGTAATGTGTCCACAAAGTTTTAAGTACGTAGTAGCTAAAAATAAGTTTCCCTTATACAAAATTTGGACCCTCATTTAACCCCTTTAGCGGTGGAATTTTAAAGAACGATGAATTTACTTTTTTTGTATCCTAATAAGTTATCTTCCTACAAAGTCTCAAGTCTCTAGTTCAATAAATAATGTTTCCCCTCCACAAACATTGCATCCCTATTTAACCCCCTTAGGGGTAGAATTTTTTAAAACGCTGAAAAAACTTTTTTTGTATCTTTATAAGTAATATCCCTACAAATTTTCAAGTCTTTAGTACAAAAAATCATATTTCTCCCATACAAACTTTGCACCCCTTTTTAACCCCCTTTGGGATAGGATTTCCAAAAGTCCCGTCTTATCCCTTGCCTACGTCATAAAAGGAAGTTCTGGTGTAAATTTCTTGTTTGTAGTCCCAGTTGTTTTGAATACAAACTTTGCACCCTTAGGGGTGGAATTTTAAAAACGCTAAGGATATTTATATTTGTATCCTAATAAGTAATCTTCGTACAAAGTTTCAAGTCTCTAGTTCAATAAATAATGTTTACCTCATACAAACATTGCACCCCTATTTGACCCCCTTAAGGGTAGAATTTTCTAAAACGCTGAAAGAACTTTTTTTGTATCTTTATAAGTAATATCCCTACAAAGTTTCAAGTCTCTAATACAAAAAATAATGTTTCTCCCATACAAACTTTGCACCCCTATTTAACACCCATAGGGACAGAATTTCCAAAAATCTTGTCTTATCCCTTGCCTATGTCATAAAAGGAAAAACTGGTGTAAATTTCAAGTTTCTAGATACAGTAGTTTTTAATTCAAATTTTGCACCCCTATTTAACCCTCTTAGGGGTAGAATTTTATAAAACGCCGAAAGTACCTTTTTGGTATCAATAAGTAATCCTCCTACAAAGTTTTAAGTCTCCAGTTCAATAAATAATGTTCCCCCATACAAACTTTGGACCCCCATTTCACCCCCTTAGGGATAGCATTTCCAAAAATCCTGTTCTATCCCCTACCTACGTCATAAAAAGAAGTTCTGGTGTAATTTTCAAGTTCCTAGTCCCAGTAGTTTTGAATACAAAATTTGCACCCCTATTTAATCCCCTTAAGGGTGGGATTTTCTAAAACGCTGAAAGAACTTTTTTTGTATCTTAATAAGTAATATCCCTACAAAATTTCAAGTCTCTAGTACAAAAAATAATGTTTCACCCATACAAACTTTGCACCCCTATTTAACACCCTTAGGGATAGAATTTCCAAAAGTCCCGTCTTATCCCTTGCCTACGTCATAAAAGGAAGTTCTGGTGTAAATTTCTTGTTTGTAGTCCCAGTTGTTTTGAATACAAACTTTGCACCCTTATTTAATCTCCTTAGGGGTGGAATTTTAAAAACGCTAAGGATATTTATATTTGTATCCTAATAAGTAATCTTCGTACAAAGTTTCAAGTCTCTAGTTCAATAAATAATGTTTACCTCATACAAACATTGCACCCCTATTTGACCCCCTTAGGGGTAGAATTTTCTAAAACGCTGAAAGAATTTTTTTGTATCTTTATAAGTAATATCCCTACAAAGTTTTAAGTCTCTAATACAAAAAATAATGTTTCTCCCATACAAACTTTGCACCCCTATTAAACACCCATAGAGACAGAATTTCCAAAAATCTTGTCTTATCCCTTGCCTATGTCATAAAAGGAAAATCTGGTGTAAATTTCAAGTTTCTAGATACTGTAGTTTTTAATTCAAATTTTGCACCCCTATTTAACCCCCTTAGGGGTAGAATTTTATAAAACGCCGATAGTACCTTTTTGGTATCAATAAGTAATCCTCCTACACAGTTTTAAGTCTCCAGTTCAATAAATAATGTTCCCCCATACAAACTTTGGACCCCCATTTCACCCCCTTAGGGATAGAATTTCCAAAAATCCTGTTCTATTCCCGTACCTACGTCATAAAAAGAAGTTCTGGTGTAATTTTCAAGTTCCTAGTCCCAGTAGTTTTGAATACAAAATTTGCACCCCTATTTAATAC
The DNA here is from genome assembly GCA_945867215.1 of Epinotia demarniana. NCBI lineage: Eukaryota > Metazoa > Arthropoda > Insecta > Lepidoptera > Tortricidae > Epinotia > Epinotia demarniana. The sequence continues at coordinate 9,760,314 of OX244278.1, forward strand.
CCTTAGGGGTGGAATTTTCTAAAACGCTGAAAGAACTTTTTTTGTATCTTAATAAGTAATATCCCTACAAAGTTTCAAGTCTGTAGTACAAAAAATAATGTTTCACCCATACAAACTTTGCACCCCTATTTAACACCCTTAGGGATAGAATTTCCAAAAATCCCGTCTCATCCCTTGCCTACGTCATAAAAGGAAGGTCTGGTGTAAATTTCAAGTTTGTAGTCCCAGTAGTTTTGAATACAAACTTTGCACCCCTATTTAACCCCCTTAGGGGTGGAATTTTGTAAAACGCTGAAAGAACTTTTTTTGTATCTTAATAAGTAATATCCCTACAAAGTTTCAAGTGTGTAGAACAAAAAATAATGTTTCACCCATACAAACTTTGCACCCCTATTTAACACCCTTGGGATAGAATTTCCAAAAATCCCGTCTCATCCCTTGCCTACGTCATAAAAGGAAGGTCTGGTGTAAATTTCAGGTTGTAGTCCCAGTAGTTTTGAATACAAACTTTGCACCCCTATCTAACCCCCTTAGGGGTGGAATTTTGTAAAACGCTTAAAGACCTTTTTTTGTATCTTAATAAGTAATATCCCTACAAAGTTTCAAGTCTCTAGTACAAAAAATAATGTTTCACCCATACAAACTTTGCACCCCTATTTAACACCCTTAGGGATAGAATTTCCAAAAATCCCGTCTTATCTCTTGCCTACGTCATAAAAGGAAGGTCTGGTGTAAATTTCAAGTTTGTAGGCCAGTAGTTTTGAATACAAACTTTGCACCCCTATTTAAACCCCTTAGGGGTGGAATTTTGTAAAACGCTTCAAGAACTTTTTTGTATCTTAATAAGTAATAATATCCCTACAAAGTTTCAAGTCTCTAGTACAAAAAATAATGTTTCACCCATACAAACTTTGCACCCCTATTTAACACCCTTAGGGATAGAATTTCCAAAAATCCCGTCTTATCCCTTGCCTACGTCATAAAAGGAAGGTCTGGTGTAAATTTCAAGTTTGTAGTCCCTGTAGTTTTGAATACAAACTTTGCACCCCTATTTAACCCCCTTAGGGGTGGAATTTTGTAAAACGCTGAAAGAACTTTTTTTGTATCTTAATAAGTAATATTCCTACAAAGTTTCAAGTCTCTAGTACAAAAATAAAGGTTTCACCCATACAAACTTTGCACCCCTATTTAACACCCTTGGGGATAGAATTTCCAAAAATCCCGTCTTATCCCTTGCCTAAGTCATAAAAGGAAGGTCTGGTGTAAATTTCAAGTTTGTAGTCCCAGTAGTTTTGAATACAAACTTTGCACCCCTATTTAACCCCCTTAGGGGTGGAATTTTGTAAAACGCTGAAAGAACTTTTTTTGTATCTTAATAAGTAATATCCCTACAAAGTGTCAAGTCTCTAATACAAAAAATAATGTTCCTCCCATACAAACTTTGCACCCCTATTTAACACCCATAGGGATAGAATTACCAAAAATCTTGTCTTATCCTTTGCCTATGTCATAAAAGGAAAATCTGGTGTAAATTTCAAGTTTCTAGATACAGTAGTTTTTAATTCAAATTTTGCACCCCTATTTAACCCTCTTAGGGGTAGAATTTTATAAAACGCCGAAAGTACCTTTTTGGTATCAATAAGTAATCCTCGTACAAAGTTTTAAGTCTCCAGTTCAATAAATAATGTTCCCCCATACAAACTTTGGACTCCCATTTCACCCCCTTAGGGATAGCATTTCCAAAAATCCTGTTCTATCCCCTACCTACGTCATAAAAAGAAGTTCTGGTGTAATTTTCAAGTTCCTAGTCCCAGTAGTTTTGAATACAAAATTTGCACCCCTATTTAATCCCCTTAGGGGTGGAATTTTCTAAAACGCAGAAAGACCTTTTTTTGTATCTTAATAAGTATTATCCCTACAAAGTTTCAAGTCTCTAGTACAAAAAATAATGTTTCACCCATACAAACTTTGCACCCCTATTTAACACCCTTAGGGATAGAATTTCCAAAAATCCCGTCTTATCCCTTGCCTACGTCATAAAAGGAAGGTCTGGTGTAAATTTCAAGTTTGTAGTCCCAGTAGTTTTGAATACAAACTTTGCACCCCTATCTAACCCCCTTAGGGGTGGAATTTTGTAAAACGCTTAAAGAACTTTTTTTGTATCTTAATAAGTAATATCCCTACAAAGTTTCAAGTCTCTAGTACAAAAAATAATGTTTCACCCATACAAACTTTGCACCCCTATTTAACACCCTTAGGGATAGAATTTCCAAAAATCCCGTCTTATCCCTTGCCTACGTCATAAAAGGAAGGTCTGGTGTAAATTTCAAGTTTGTAGGCCAGTAGTTTTGAATACAAACTTTGCACTCCTATTTAACCCCCTTAGGGGTGGAATTTTGTAAAACGCTTAAAGAACTTTTTTTGTATCTTAATAAGTAAAATCCCTACAAAGTTTCAAGTCTCTAGTACAAAAAATAATGTTTCACCCATACAAACTTTGCACCCCTATTTAACACCTTTAGGGATAGAATTTCCAAAAATCCCGTCTTATCCCTTGCCTAAGTCATAAAAGGAAGGTCTGGTGTAAATTTCTAGTTTGTAGTCCCAGTAGTTTTGAATACAAACTTTGCACCCCTATTTAACCCCCTTAGGGGTGGAATTTTGTAAAACGCTGAAAGTGCTTTTTTTGTATTCTAATAAGTAATCTTCCTGCAAAGTTTCAAGTCTCTAGTTCAATAAATAATGTATCCTCCATACAAACTTTGGACCCCCATTTCACCCCTTTAGAGGGTGAATTTTGAAAAATCCTTTCTTAGTGCTCCCCTACACCTTATAAGGAACCTACGTGGCAAATTTGGAATCTCTAGACCCAGCGGTTTGGGCTGTGCGTTGATATGTCAGTCAGTCAGTCAGTCAGTCAGTCAGTCAGTCAGTCAGTCAGTCAGTCAGTCAGTCAGTCAGTTTCTTCTTTTATATATTTAGAAGATGATTTCATTAACAGTGGTAAACATTTAAGGACATAAATTATAGTGATCGTATGGAGCTAAAGATACCACAAAACAGGAGACATTCAGTGAAAAAAAATACAAAATAAATATCAGATCCTAGCATGCAAGTGCACAGACATTTATATAGACTGCGTTTTCACAAAGCACCTCGCTTTGTCCGGAGACAACAAACGAGTCCTCACTCAAAACGCTTCAGAACGTGAAGATAACTTGTCTTTTTCAGAAAATCAACCTGGCTTTATAAATGATGTCGGAAAGAAGGACCGACGCAATCAAATATATTTTACTAACACAATAAAATCGAATATTAAACATGTTTTAGGGATCAAGCACAAATAAAACAACACAACAAACAACAGACAGGAATATACGAATCGAAATATTTTTATAAAACAGTAGTAAATTAACATAAATAAAGTGTCGTATGGCATGCATGACATTTAATCACTCTTTTGTATGAAATCATACCTTAAATCAGTGATTCTTAATGTTTTTAGATCAACGAATATTTCCTGTGAAAAATCTATAATTGTCAAGAACCGCGACATTAGGGTAATTTGTAGCGCACTTAAATCTTGTCAAGCCCGTCCTCTGATAAATCAGACCCACACACTATCGGGACATTATTAATTAAAATCCTGCCTCAGAAGCCCCACCTGTCCCAAGGCGTAACTCCAATCGGTTTAGACAAAGAACGGGCCAATTCGCCTTGGGCCACCAAATCCTTTATAGGGTAGTTATAATCCTAGGAAGGACCAAGTATCGATACAAGGAGATAGTTAATAGATCGTGTCGATGTTGTTGAGAGTTTGATTACTTTCATAGTAGCTGGTAGTTTGACTTTGACCTAGTTTATTGTTTGCCCAGAAAGTCCCTATATTTTCAGATTTTGCGAGACAATAAATAAGCACATGTTATAGTATGACTAAAACTACCTCAATGTGACAATTAATGTAATAAATGAAAATGGGCAAATAATGCTAGACATTGATTCACAAATGTTATTTGAAAAGTAAATCCTAAATTGATTTAACTGCAGCTGCTTGCACAGACCATTCTATTGATGAGCTAATCCATTGTATTAACTCATTGGGAGGTCGGTTAACGAAAGAGTTGGCAAAAGAGGAAAACGATCAGTTACAAGTAACGAACAAAAAGAAACCACTTAGCAGCAAGCAGCTCTACTTAAAAGGGCATCCAATAAAACAGAAACTAACCCGAACAAAGTTCGCAACCAATCTACAGCAGTACGATAAATAAGGCCGAAATCGGAACAAATGGACAGGCGGCAAATTAAACCAACGGCGGCTACATTTGGATTCCCATACATTAGGCACATCGATCTAACACGTCTAAACAAAGGCCCTGCGAAATGCTGGTGAACACGCGATCGTCTTAAGTTCTCCCCAAATCTACCGGTCTCCTCTGCGGGGGGGCATTGGGATTTGGAGGCTACGCTGAGGTGGTTAAAGCGTATATTGGATTGGAGGTTAAGTGAAAGGACTTTATAGAGAGGACGGCCGTTGGACTGCAGTGTAACTGATACCTTGTTAGTTTTTCAAACAGGTGTTTGTCAATGAGGTCAGCATTAGGTAACTCCAGGCCCCTATTTCACCAACTTGACAATTGTCACCTGACAATGACAATTCTCCGTACATTGCTGATTCCACAAGTAACCTAGCGACCACCTTAACTTCTAGAACAAGCAGTGTATGGCGAATTGTCAGTGTCAGGTGACAATTGTCAAGTTGGTGAAATAGGGGCCAGGTCATCTTTTTATTTTGGATGAATTTTTATATCATTCTGAAATATCTATATTATTTGCTTGGAATTTATAAACACACTACATTGGGAAATGTATTCAGCGCTAGCGTCACACAAAAATGGATCCGATGAAACGAAAGTAGTTTACGAAAATGTTCCTCTTCCTTCAGAAGTAACTGGCATCAGTCCCACAGACCAACTCCTGACTCTATTTCACTTCTCTATTTGACAATTCACCGTACATTTCTGGGTGTATTAGGAGCAAGCACGTGTCCGGCAACCATATTAATTGTAATCCCAGAAAAGTATAGTAGCGAATTCAGGTGCCAGTTGTCAAGTTGGTGAAATAGGGATCGGGAGTCTCTCTGACGCCAGTAACTTCTCAAGGAAGACGCAATAGTCAGTAAACTTTCTAAATTTCGTTTCATCGGATCCAATTTTGAGTAATGTAATGTGTTTCTAAATGTCTCGCATCTTCCACGAGACGAGATGAGATTGATGAATATTAAGACGAGTTTAGCAGACATTGGACGCTTCAAGTACCAATGTAAAATTTCGAAAATTTAAGTTGCTGAAACAGGGACCTCATTACAACACAGTGTGACACGCGCCCGCCCCTTTAATGCGGCACAAGCAAAAACAAAACAATCCGATGCTCACCTCCTTGCGTCCGGTTCCGTACAGTAAATTTACATTCCCCACCATCCATCCCAGAAGTCCATCCGGGCTGGTAATAAAACGGTCTTGAGGCGCAAGTCTTGAAGGAGCAAGGCATGTGATTGGAGCGTTTGGAGACTTGATTTTAAAGACGATTCCCTCCGGTAATGAAAAATGTAAGTTGACTGAATATTTAAAATAAGAGTCTGGAGAAAAAAAACTAAAATTTAAAAGTGTTTATATGACTTGCCAGAATTGAAGTAGTTAGTGAATCTTGAAGAACTACAATTTTTCATAATAATTTTAAAAAAAATACGGAAAGCAATCTGTAAGTCATGATAAAAACTACTAGCTCAGAGATAGGAATAAAATAATGAAAAGCAAAAAGGCTTCTACAGAGACATCCTGATTTTTCTAAGGAACCTGTAGAGTACAGATCTCATGATTTTTCTAGGTTGCTCTTGTTGTAAAACTTAGATGAACATCCAGATTTCTCCACGCGACTCGAGGAAGGATATATCAGCCGCTAATTCTTATTGTTTGTCCCGGTCTCAAGAAGACCGTTCTGGCCTAGAGATATATGCCGAAGGGTACCAACCTCCCTGTTTACAGGATGATGGTATCGCGTAATTGTGACAATATTTGCTTGAGGCTTTTATGGTGGAAGGTACAGGTAAATTGGTGGGGTCATTTTCCACTAAAGTTTAAGTGAAGTTGAAATTTGTGATATCTGATTAATTAAATCGCAAAGTTAAATTGGAGCTTGGGGCGTATCTTATCAATTATGGGGCTGATTAGTCTAGCATTTTGGTCTTGTTTTACTGTTAGTCTATTACAACATCGGAACTTTGGAACAGACAAATTACACGTCAATCTGAGCAGCGAATAATTTTACAACTCAGGTGCCACAATTTAAAAAAATATACTTGTTCAATCTTTTTCTTCATATGGCTTGCTGCAGTTTGACGTATTTCGAAGGTATGATATTTTTACACCTCACCATACTTTTGAAACTGGAACAATATGACACCTTACCGACTAGAGTAATAAAATCAAGACGAAACAAATTACCAGTCTGCGTACAGACTGCCATTTGGTCTCACTACTACTACTAGAACTACACGCCACGCATGCCATTACCTCTCAAGTGACGATAACTATACAGGGTTCTTTTTAAATTTCGATCTGTATTTCTGGCTCACATAACTGGCAACCTAAAAGAAACTTCCTTCTCCTCGAGATACAAATTTGGGCACACCCCTTGCTCCAGATTTAGGGTCGGCCAAACGGCTAAGGTGAAAAGTACACCTAAGTTCAGATTAACAATCGGACCGGGCAAAGGTCTGCCCACCCCTGCGATAAATTTCACTGGATAGAGCACTCTGTTGACCCTTAAATTGAGACGATCCAAGTTTTTCGATGATGTAATGTATATTTTACGTCACGTCACGCCTGGTCATAAAATGGAAATGACCACAGGGTAGACTTTCACCAAGGGCGGTAATAAAGAAAGCCTCCGATCTAATATTTACCGTCAAATACCTGCGATCTGAGTATTTTTTTGTTTTTCCGTAAAATACTGAAACAAAGTGTTTGAATAATAATGTGCAGCAGATAATCATGATCATAGAGCAAATAACATTTCTGAATAACTGCTAAGGCTCTTAAGAACTCGGTAAAATTAAGTGATGTTTGCGTCATCAGGAACCTCATAACAAATTTAGCATTAAGTTTATATTAAGAATGTACAATCTAGGTAAAAGGTCGCATGCGGGTATTCACCGCGACGAAACTTAACGGTCAATTGAAAGTGTGGGAGAGAATAGTTGGGGAGGGTATGCGTAAATATGCATCCAAAAGAACTCCCGTTCGCCGCTTTTGACCAGTGAAAACGGTTGCCGAATGCAATCTATAGCATTCGTTTTGGAACTCACCCGCAACCCGCGTATCGACCAATGGAAATAAACCTTAATTTGATTTGAATACAGCTGGTTACGTAACGTATTGTACACGTCAGATAGATCTAAATGTATTTTTTTGTATGGTAAAATGACAGTTGAATTGTCCGAACGCTCGTTCGAAAAGTTACGTGTTTACCTCAGGTATCGACGGGTTCTCTATTGTATGGGCAAAAATCATTTCCCAAAGTGTCACTTCCCAAAAAATGTTTCCCAAATGATCATTTGGCAAAAAATCACTAGTCAAATTATTGTTTCGCATTTTATCACTTGGCAATATCTCCTATGGCAAAATATTACTTCGCAAATTATTGTTTGGCAAAGTTAAACATAGTCAAGTTTCATTTGGTCAAACGTATTATTTGGCATAACATTCGTTTTCAATTATTGCATGGCATACGAAATCTATTTGAGTGAGATTACATATTTTGCTGAGCAGTTAGTTTGTAAAAAACAAAAGTAAATAATTTACATGTAAGTTTATATGTTCTTTTGTACTATAGGTACTTAGGTAACGATATATTACTTAAAATGCAAATAAGCAGCATGCATGCAAGCAAGACCCGAGTCGGTTTCGCCCTTTTCATCGAGAGTCTCCAGCGAATCGACGCCACCCCGCTGCGCGGGGTGTCTATTTCTGGTCTGAGGGACACAAGTGAACCCTAACCTAACCGACCAAAAACAGTTCCACCCTGATACCTAATGTGCGAAATGAAAATTTGAACAAATGTTTTGTGTGGAAAACAATATTAGCCCGAACAAAGTGTTTGCTTAATAAACTTTTGTCTTGATAACACTTGACAAAGCAAAATTATGCCAGATGATATTTTGACCCAATGAACAAAATGCGAAACAAAAATGTGCTATTTGATCGTTTGGGAAATGAAACTACTGCCATAAGTTTTGTGGCAAGTGAAATTTGGCGAAAAATATTTTGCCGAAACAGCAGGATACCGTATCGACGACGTCTATCGCGAACACCATTTAAATGTTCAAGGCGTTTCTAAGCAAGCCTATATCCACGCTCATGTCCGTCGCTACATCGTTGGTCACTATAAATCGCCCAATGAGAAGTAGTGATTTAATCGGAAACCCCAGGGCCCGAGGAAGCCATTAAATCGTATGGTCAGAGGATAATTAATTCTGCGGGAACGGTTCAAGTGAGATTAATGGCGATCGAGTCTTTCGATGTTCTTGTGGCAGGCGTGGATTTGAATAAACAACATAATACCACAATATATCTAGTGCAGTTCCTAAACTTCCTAACCTTTTCAACATCTAAGTCCTTACTTACTCAATTTCTTTGCTGGCAGAACTAAGAAAACATAGTCTATCTGATTTGCAAGTCTCATCTATATTCGTATGCATACATTTATTATTACATTATATCGAATAGTATTTTACTATATTATGTATCCTATCCTTAAATCTGCTATAGATTTTTGGTTTAAATTAAGTTGCACTGCCCACAATTTATCTGCTTTGTCGTAAGGTTGACTGGTAGAGAATGCTTTATAGCATTAACTCTGCCTTTTTAACCCCCGACGCAAAAAGAGGGGTGTTATAAGTTTAACGTGTCTGTCTGTGTATCTGTGTATCCGTGTATCTGTGTATCTGTCTGTGGTAGCGTAGCTCCATAACGGATGGACCGATTTGAATGCGGTTTTTTGCTATCATAGATAATTTTATCCCGAGTTTTCTTAGCTGTGTTTCATCGAAATCTGTTCATCCGTTGTTCATCTGTTGAGTTATTGGAATTTGAAATAAAAATGTCGGGGGTTTTCAACTTTTCTAAGTCGTAGTTATGTACCATACGTTATTATTTTGTGCAATCGAGATTGAGTAAATAAATATAATAAATTACCCTCGTGAACTATTAGGGAAACTGGTTTTCAACGCAATTTAAACAACCCTTAATATCTATCCATTAATTTTAGATCCCAACTCCTTTATCCACCATAGATACCTAGCTGTTCTAACACAACGGGGTAATTGCCCTCAGGTTCAGAACCGATACTGCAATGGTACCTATTTATAGAACTCCATTCCCACTGAGCGTATCACTTTTAATCAATGTGAAAAATTAAAAATGGAAATGGACGGTTTCCAAAATTTCGCTGGGTCAAATCCCGCACGTTACAATACGAAAGTTACAATTTCGTTAGCAGACCTATCTGCTTAGTAAACATTTACTTGAGTATTAGTATTTCCAAGCTTACCTATTGAGCTAACGAAAGTTTCCGTTTCGTGGAGCTAAATGGTTATATTTATGGAACTATTCATTAGTTAACGGTAGTTAATAGGCGTCCCAAAACTGACGGTCAATGTCAGACACATACAGCCACAGTACTGTCAGTTAAGGTCGATTTGACACAATCTAAACAAATATATCCCCTAATTAACAGAGATTTTTATAATGGATACTGATTTCTGTCCACGTTTTGCTATTATCACGAAAATGCCTGATCTATTCTTTCCTATTTTCCTCATGAAAATTAGCTCCTCTGCGTGCGTGTATTTTGTGGTCTTCCACCGACTAGCTTGGCAAGATGGAGCGGAAATTTTCATGAGGTTCAGGATTGGCAAAAAGGCAAATTAAGTAATATTTCTCAAGATATCAAGCGATTGTTAAAATTCTTAATGCATTTTATCATTTTATTACAGTACGAGTACGTACGAGAGAGACGGGTGATGGTATGCATATCTGGGAGGCTAGTACAACTACTGCCTTATCGAGTCGCGCGCGACTGAGTAACTCCTGTGTCACTCGCACTGGGCTAATACTAGTGGCTCTTTTAAACACGCGAGCCTGCGTTATTTTGTTTAAATTGGATCGCCAAAAAAAATAGTATATCTTAAAGGTAATGAATAAATAAATTAGTAATGATGTATTTTCTTGAAAAAGGATTATGAATGTAGTCAAATGGAGAAAAAAGCAACGCAATAGGTTAAATAACCAAAAAGTTAGGTACCAGTGTCCAAAGTTTTAAGGGGCTCCCATAATTGGCGTATGGGATCGTACCTTCGATCTGAATCTCTTAGTTTTCTTAGGTTTTTTGTAGCTTATTATGTTAACAACAACGGCTCCCAAATTTACTTCAAAGTTCATTGTTTTCGAGATATTTGGCATCAAAGTTAAACAATTTTAGGCCAAAAAACCGGTTTCTGGCCATAACTTTTGTGTTAATTAGTTTAAAATGAAAACCTTAGACCAGTTTTTAGGGACGTCACAGACGAACCCAAATATGTAGATTTCGTATGTGTTAGATCTTTCACGTCAATAGAGATACAAAATAAGTGTTATTTTAGACAATGTTTAAAAAGATCATATAAAATTAAGTATTCATTTGTTTCAAAATCCGGTAAACCAAAATGGAGATAAAAGATTGAAGAACCGATAACCGTTTGATTTATACTTCTATCTGTAGTGCAAAAGTAGGAGATACGATTCAAAACTTGTCAAAAATGGATGGAAACCTCGGGTAGCCCCTCAAACGGGAGTATGTTCTGTCAGTTTTCCGCAAAACGCACCTTCATATGAAACGATTGTCATTTACTATGACGCTCGAGGGCCGTGACGTCACGATCTGCTAGCGTTTTATCTCTCGAACAAGCAACAATAAAACGGTTGTAGCGTCGTAATTTTTTGAGATATTTCAACGGGATTTTCGTTATTTGGCATATTTTTTGCCTTCTTTCTTTTGAAGTAATAATACATTTTAAGTCTACGCGTTTATTAACGAAGCTGCTCCCAACATTTCAAGACAATCGGTTGAGAAATGCGACCTGTAGAGAACAGCTGGACCGAGGGACAGAGACCGGAGACCGGACATAAGAACGATTTTTGAGCCAAGTTGAAGCATAGAACTTCGTTCGCTTCACTCGCTCGTTCTAAAAGGGGAGGGTATAGTTGTTCTCATTTCGCATCGCGCGGCGGTGTCAGTTTTGGTAGTCCTGCACACATTTAAGTCGTGATACTAAGACAAAAACTAATAAGTTTGTGTCAAAAATTAAATTTTTGGTACATGCTTTTATTGCCGACTGCACTTTTCTGTATACCATCATCAACTACGAACGAATCTAACGAGCCCAAACTCAACGAAGTTACGTCGGTTAAGTACTGAATTCCCATGGCCACCTTCTGTTCTGTCTCCATCATCAGATCAGCTCAATTGTACCATAATATTGAATAGTCATCCAAACTATACTTATACCCAAAATTTCAACTTAATTAATCACCGGGAAGTAGGTCAAATTTAAATTGCAAGATTTGTCCCATACATACTAACAGGGCCCATGGCCGCCTTCTGTCTCCATCATCGTCATCAGATCAGCTCAATGGTAGCATAATAGTGAATTATCATCAAAACTATACTTGTACCCAAAATTTCAGCTCAATCGGTCACCAGGAAGTGGGGCAAATTAAACTCGCAAGATTTGTCCCATACTAACATACATATTAACAGGGCAAGTTAAATAAAAGCTTGTAAAAAATGAATCCATCCATGACTTTTTACATCTTGAACTCTTGGAGTTCTTTGTCTGTGCAAAAAGAAAAGCTATTGTTTAGGAGAGGTCTTCCATTGACTGACCAAACTGTATGAAATAGTTGTATGGTAGTTAGTGGTGCTAGCTTCGCTAGCTACTGCCCGCGACTCCATCCGCGTGGAACTCGTTTATATCGCATTTTCATACACACTTTTACCCCCCCCAATTTGAGGGATAAAAACTATCATATGTCACTCTCCATCCCTTCAACTTACTCCACTTAAAAAATCACGTCAATTCGACGCTCCGTTTTGCCGTGAAAGACGGACACACAAACAAACAAACACACACATACACTTTCCTATTTATAATATTAGTATGTATGGATTACTATTTCCGGACAGTCTGATTAATGAGATATTTTAATAACATCATTTCTAAATTTGTCATCAGCTTTAATTTATGTTTTATGAAATACAAGCTTCTGCCCGCAAGTCCGTCCGCGTGTAACTCGTTTATATTGTAGCTCCATACAAACTATCACCCCCAGGACTTAAACTATCTGTATACCAAATTTCATCTAAAGTCGATTGGCAGTTTAAGTGTGAAGAGGTGACAGACAGACAGAATGACTTTCGCGTTTATAATATTACGAGTAGTACACTGTTGCAACAGCCATGTAAGGATGACATTATCTTATCTTATCTTATCTAGATGAGGGCCCTTTCGGATGCACTTCGACCCAGTGGGATCTTTTGTGCATTTGCCCTCTCCTTACGTCTACTCCCAACTTCGCTCCATCATTTCCACATAGCGGATGATGCAGCTCAGCGGAAGTGCCTTGAATTCCTTTGGTTGCGTATAGCCGATACCAAAGTAATTCATTCTTTGTCTGGCAAGGGCATGACATTCACACAGTAAGTGTTCCATAGTCTCATCCTCCTCGCCACACATTCTACAGTCTGAGCTGTCTGATAGTCCCATCTTGGCCAAGAGATCCTTGACCCCGAAGTGACCTGTGAACACCCCAGATATGATTCTGAGCTGCTTCCTACTGGATTTCCAGAGTTTGTTGGTCCAGCCCGAGTCCACTCCTTCTATGAAGAGCTTTGAGTGCCTTAAGCCCGCCTCATTCCTCCACTCGTATTGGTGTTTGGTTTTGGCGTAGGCTTTAAAGGCCGAAATTATGGTTCCCTGCGAGAGTCCCACAAATGGTTCTGGACCTACAAAGTGGTTTGTAGACCCCCCTCTAGCAAGCTCATCCGCTCTTTCGTTGCCAATGAAGCCCTCGTGCCCTGGAATCCAAACCAGTTGCACCTTATTGTGCTTTCCAAGCTTGTTCAGTGCCTGGACGCCATTATAGACTAGTCGAGATTCCACTTTCGGCGCCGTAAGTGCCTTAAGCGCCGCTTGACTGTCACTGAGTATATAGATGGTCTGCCCTCTGGTTTGTCTGTCTATATTCTCCTGTGCACAGGCAATTATGGCGTATGTCTCCGCCTGGAAGACGGTTGCCAAGTTACCCATGCTTACACTACTACTGTAGTCATTCGCATAAATGCCTGCTCCCGTACCGGATCCCATTTTTGATCCGTCCGTGTACCATATACTGTCTTCGATACCAGACCTCGGTGGTTCTAGACCTTCGGCCCATTCAGCCCTGGATGGAACTTTTGTTGTGTAGTTCCTATGGAATACAAACTTGGGTAGCATTTTGTCGCTTCCCATGCTTGTTATTCTGTCTAAGAAACCATCAGTCTCCATGTTTGTGTGCTTAGTCTTTGGCTTACTGTCGCTCCACAGTTCAAGGGTTCTTAATCTGTAGAGCGATTTGCGTGCCTCTGACTTAATCACCAAGTGAAGTGGCGGTAGGTCCAGTAGGACTTCTAGCGCCGCTGTGGGCGTGGTGCGAAACGCCCCTGTTATAGCCATGCATGCCGATCTCTGTACCTTCATCAGAGCATCTCTGCATGTGCTCTTTAAAGTCCTTGGCCACCATACCAGGCTACCGTACAATAATATGGGCCTCACCATCATAGTGTAGATCCATCTAAGTACCTTTGGGTTCAAACCCCATGCTTTTCCATACGCTGATCTACACATTCCAAATACCCTCAGTGCCTTTGTAATGGTAAGATCTGTATGCTTCTTCCAATTCAGTTCTTTATCTAGTGTGACACCTAGATATTTCACATCATTAGACAGTTCTAGTACCCTCCCGTACAGGATGACATTACTTATTTTATTTAGTTTGACGTGTGTAATGATAAATCTTTTAATTAAGTGTTATGAGCTTAATATGTAGCTTGAAATATATATATTTTTTTAACTAATGCATTTTATTGTGTGAAAAAAAACTCTTTGGCAGTATACATTAATATTAATAGTGACGGCTCTTCAATTTCAATTTATTACACTGAGAGATCTTTTTTGAGAAAAACATATCTTTTATAAAATATTCAGTATGTTATGTTTTATTTGTAAAATAACAATACACACATCTTCAGTGCTCCCCCATTTAATTTATCTCCTGCCAGCCAAACTCTGAACACTTCCGGAGAATGTATAAACATGATATATGATACACAATTCCTGGACTATTTAATCAATTAATTCCTATGCAGCATGTAGTTCCTATTTAGCATTTAATCATGTTCAGTTATACTAGCTGTCTGCCAATTATATTAGACATTATTTCCTAAGTCTGTCAATGAGAACTATATTATATTGAGATGGCATGAATAGTGATTATCTTTGAGTTAATCCTATAATATGACACCTATAAGTCTTAACATAATATCAATCGCCTGCTGGATGATATTAACATGGTTATTAGATACAAATCAACTAGTTTTTAAATTAATTCTACTAAAATTGAGATGTAACCCCACAACAATATTTGGAAGTTGGTTAGGGCACCAGATTGAGCATAATTTCCAGTTTTTAATACTTTTTCAACATAAATAAATCTTGAAAAACTTTTGAAATCATAAAACTAGAGTTGTCTCACAATATTAAGCCACCCAGGAATAAAAAATACGTTTGCATTCAATGACAACATAACCTCAAAATATGGTTACCTTTCGCGCCGGTGGCAAGAAATAAGCTGTATGAAAACTAGAAACTATTGGTTTATAAGGTAAAACATACCTGATACGGCGTCTCCTCATCGTGTTCCTCCAAATGCTTCAAGTTTAAGCTCGCTAAACAGTTTTCGATTGAATTCCAAACGTACAACACATCATCCCTTAATTCTAATAAATTACGCAACTTTCCACTAGGATTTTCCTTCAAACTTTCAATTAGGTCTTGAAATATCTTATGATTAGATAACTTCGTTTTATAAGAGTGGGAAATCATTTTTTAACGAATTTTAGCAGTTTGTTTTGCTGTTAGCGCGACGTATCTACAGCTGACAGTTCGATTTCTAAGGAGCGTTCCGAAACGGTTTCATAGGCGCGTTTTGTTGATGCTTTGTTAGAACGGTGTAGCGGACTCAATTTCGGGTATGGTATTTAAATAATAATGCTTTAATCTTTTGAAGTATACCTATATCTAAAAACTCTATTTATGTATAACATATGACTGGACAGTCAACAGTGCCAGGAACAAGATCACAAAAAAAACTACTTTCCTACGTCCCTTTTATTAGTAAAATTCAGCAGCCTCTTATAATATTGATGTTGCATAGCGTACCTGAGCAATATTATCAAGAATAAGTTCTCCATATTACGTTACCTGTAGCTTGGTTGGTTGGCTCGATTCCTATGTACCTACTTTAGGCCTGCCACACACTGGCGCGGCCTGCGGTGGCGGACAATAGTTAATTTGACAGTTCTACTGAAGACGTGGCAGTATGGCCTCTGGTCCTTAGCCTGTCCTAATGGACGAAAAATAATAATAATAATAATAATTTGACAGCGGCGGACAAGTTTACTACTGTCCGCCGCGGCCAGGCCGCGCCAGTGTGATGCAGGCCTTATGGTACATACAGCCTGAGGCTGAGGGCACCCATCCTTTCATATTGCGTACCCACTTACACTTACATGAAGACTACTATGACACAGTGACTATGACGACGTATTATATGATTTACTTAAGTATAAGGAGGGCGGGTGAAAAATAAACACGAATTCTTTCGTTGAACTGTTTAATTAAAACTAAATTTTAACGTGTTTTTATAAGGTAGTTACCCCTACGGTACATCTAACTTAGCTACCTAAATTAGGCCGTACCAGTTTGTTTCCTATAAAGTTTATAGGTATAGGTACTGTATTCCTACCAAATTTTCGTGACATCTTAGTACTTAGATCCAATTAAATCAAATTAATATTGTAGGTAAGTTTTCATCATTTTTTGTGGCAAAATCGCTCTTTGATACCTAAGGTAACACTGAACTACCAGGCACTACTGAATTTAATCACCATGATTTTCGCATGTTCGCGTTTATGGTGCTCGCATACAACAAACGTGTTCTTTTTCCTCCCTTAAATATTTATTTTGTTCTGTGTTTTTGTATTTGTTGTTATAGTGGCAACATAAATACATCGTCTGTGAAAATTTCAACTGTCTCATTATCGCGGTCCATGAGATACAGCCTGGTGACACACGGACGGACGGACGTACAGCGGAGCCTTAGTAATAGGAACCTCGTTCGCTTCCTTAGCTAGTTCACTGGCACGACGACGGTTTTTTGGACTGTGCTGCCAATGTTTTATGACACGATGGTGGCAAACAAACGTAGAGTATGTAGGTATGACCAACCTGGCGGCATAGTAAACGAACACCGTTGCCCATGGGTGCTCGCCATTCTTAAGGCCGAAACTGACAGCGGTGGCGGAGCGGCGCGGTGCGGCGCGGAGGTGGTAACCGGTTGTAATGTTCGAACTAATACGAAAGGGTCCGCACAGAATACCGCGCCGCGCCGCGCCGCTCTGTGCGGATCGTGCTATTGCACTATGTAGATAAAATTGGCTTTAATGATTTTATTTTTATGGACACCTTTATTGGGTCCTGTTTTTTTCTAAAGTTTTACATGAAAACAATACAAAGAAATCTAATTTACTTACTGTGACAACTCTATATAGTGACTGGTAGTGCATAGGTACGCGTGCGCGTATGCGTTCTTTGTTCAAACTCTTTAACTTACATTTGCAGTAACAAATTGCATGCAATTATTTTCAGTCCTTATGTTCCTGCATCGTTGTTATTGCTGGCCACGTTTCGATGGCGTACTAATTTACAGCGTACCTAGATAGATGATTTAATAGAAGGCGTCCTGGCGAATGCCCAAAAGAGACGATGGTAAATTAACCTTACTAGTTCGGAAAGTACAAGAAGACGAATACATTCTTGACGTCTAATATCGTTTATAATTTATCGGTGACGTCAGTTTCAGTAGGTACAATATTTTGACAGGTGGTGACAAATAAAAAAACCTATACGCGCTGAGGGACAAGAGATTTGTACTTGTGGTATTGTCTACGCTTAACTCATTGTAACTCATTTCATTTGTGTATTGTGTGTGTAGCCTATTATAGTCTTCTTCCTATACTACTCGTATTATATTCTTCCTCTATGATTCACAGGAAGATTATAATATGATTAATATGTAAGCCCACTCCCAATACACACCTACGTCTCATGACAATACGAAAATGCATGGCAGCAGATGCATGGCAGACGGTGCCAAAGGTCGCAATTTTGACAGACTTTGGTATACTCACTCTATGATCAAAGGGTAAATGATGCCACATCTCTCGTACTGTTGTCACAATTCTCTCACTCATTCAAATTTTGACCGGAAGTGAAGGATTTTCAAACTTTGGGCCAATTATTATTTTTTTCTTTCCCAGCACAACTTTCTCGACCGCATTTGTGGGCTTACAGACTATTATGACAATGTAAGGCCTTTCTCACACGGGGCGACGGCAACGCAAACTTAAACTGGTTGGCAATAAGTGTTGCCAACTGCGATGCAACTCAACCTCTCACACGGCGCGACTCAGCTTGTGACGATCAGTCTCGCGATGAAAAGTTGCGTCGGCAACGTGCGGGCGACCAGCACTGCCAGTTGCGCGTTACTAGTTGCGTCGCCGTCGCAATTTTGTTTTCGATAAGTTGCTTCGTGTGCAGACCGCCATTTAAATACACGTGCCAACGTGTTTGGTCGCGTCACAGTTGAAGACTAGTTTGTTTTGGTTTGCCCCGTGTGAGAAAGGCCTAACAAGGAGCACCAATTACCTTTCCAATAAACCAACACGAATCCTCTTTCCAATTTCTCAATCCCGCTAGCAATCCCGTAAGTAGGCGTACTCTCAACAGCGGATTGTTCTCGCGCTCGCAATATCTCACTTTGATTCGAAATGGTATCACGTAATTTCATCCCCCTGAGCTCCTACGGGCTTCTTATAAATAAACCAACATATATGTGGCAATAAATTTTCCAACTCCGAGATTTGTACGTTTCTATAATTTAATTCGCGTTTTGTTGAAGCATCCAGTTATTGGTGCTGGCAGTGAGTTAGTGAGCGTTTTGTTCGCTTTTAATAAATTGTTTCGTTTAATTGGCTACGCAAGAAAAATAAAAAGTGAGATACACGTGTGGGTCGTCTCGTATATGTTTACGTCTACGCGGACCTATCACTTTTGATACCCAAACGATTTAAGCCCACATCACACTGCCGCGGCCTGGCCGCGGCGGCCCATATTAGCCCTGCATCACACTGGCGCGGCCTGGCCGCGGCGGACAATAGTAAACTTGTCCGCCGCTGTCAAATTTACTATTGTCCGCCACCGCAGGCCGCGCCAGTGTGTGGCTGGCCTTAAACTTGTCATTAGCAGTCAAATTTACAACTGACCACCACGGCAGGCCGCTCCAGTATGTGTCGCCTAAAGCCTGCAACACACTGGCGTGGCCTGTGGTGGCAGTTAATAGTAGAAAGCTAATGACAAGTTTACAGTCTGCGAGAGGCTTAAAAGTAAATACGAGAGCATTATTTAACATGCATCGAAAATCTGTATCGACTTTTGATATTGTCATTATTTTTCTTAAACATTGCAGCAGCCTTATTTGTACCTAACTATCGTTGCTGGGAATGAGAATCCCCTATTGGACTGTGTGATGTAAGTAACAACTGAGAAAAAAAGTTATGATTGCGCATCGATTGTAGGCATGATAAACTCAACAGTTTTGGAGCGGCGGACTAGTTTACTATTGTCCGCCGCGGCCAGGCCGCGCCAGTCTGTGAGAGAGAGGCCTTAAACGAGCAATATTTGCATATTTTTTTTATTTGTTTATCTATATGTATATGAAATCACGGCCTTTCTATATATGGGTTTGCGAGGGGGAAAAATCGATCTTTTTCTGAAAATTCGTTTTCTCCGTGTTTTCACCCGAGCAGATCTCGGTCGTCCAGAGACTAAAGAACGAAAATAAGTAGTCGTCGTTGGAACTTCCGACGAGCACAACACGCCATTGTTTTAAAAGGATGACACAAAAACGTTCAATTTATACTAAAAAGTTGACTATGGAGAAACATGGGCTTAATCTTTTTACGCTATTTTTATTAAAGGATGACACTAAAACGTTCGATTTATATTAAAAAGTCGATTAAAGAGGAACTTAATCTTTTTCTTCAGTTAAATAATTTCACCGGAAACAATATGTAATTAATAATTTACTAAAATTAACATTGTGGCGCTTCATAGTCTTACATATAACGCTGTCTAATTCAAAATACAAATAATATCTATTCTTCAAGTAGGCATGAACGGCTCTTATTATGTCAGATCTTACGATATATTTTCATGCCATCACGAAACTACTTCATGTCTTGCTCTATCCCATAGCTTGCATCACGCGTAATCGTTCTGATTAGAAAGAGACGGCCAGTCTATGTCGCCAAGGCACAGGTCGCGCGCCGTCTTGTGATAGTTGTGCAGCATGTCCATCATGGGACGGCCGCGACATACTCTCGATTTTTCTCGCACTATACCTCTTGTTCTGAGTGTTCTAATAAGAGACAATCGCGTGGTAGCCGTACAGGTGCGGTACGCTCGTAGGTTGTTCAGTCCACGCTTCATTGTCGAAGACCACAATTTCCACTCGATAAACAAAGCGATCAACAATAAACAAAAGCCGCTAATGTACTTGGATAGAAAAGTATTGTTTCCCGGACTGTTGATCATAAATAAGCCGGAGACAGCGAAGGGACACGCGTCACCTTTTGATACATTTCCTCTGTCGTTATTAATGACAAGTCATCGGTGCCGTCCCGGCGGGTTGTAGGCAGGGTTGCCATTTGAGTCATGTCCATAACTCATTTATTTATTGGATACCAGTGGAATTAATCTAAGGCACATAATGTATCCTGTTGGGCGCAACAGATAATAATAACATGCAAAAATATTATTATTATCTTGACTTTACTTAATTCTATCTAATAAAATAATGTTAATTGTTATCTTGTATATAGATTCTTTAGACTTAAATACAAACTTATCATCCTAAATATGTATTCCTGTCCTAGAAGAAGCATTACGAACAACCTACCTATACTTTCTTCAGTACGTGTCGCTTAGCTCTCAAGACGATACATTTTGAGTGTTAGTTGTGCAAGTTAGTGTGTGAGTAAGTGCGTGAGCAAGTGCTGCTTATCTTAAAATATTGGATCCAAAAACAATCCAGTGCTAAACTTTGGTGAGTTTTTCCTCTAGTACTTTTCCTAAATCATTTTACATGTTATACAATGACAGCCTAGCGTGTGCTGTAATTGTGATTGTATACAACGGTGGGCCGACGGTTTAATCCAAGCTGCTAACAAAAGCAGGGTAACTCAGGCTGCAAACAGAATGCTATGGACGGAGTTGGAGGAGGCCTTCACCCAAAGAGGGGTTCATATCAAAGAAAATTAATACAACACAAATTTATTTAATATATTCTTTTAGAAAAAATGTACACTTATACTTATATTTGTTACTTAAGTTTGATATGAAAAAACGGCTTATTATTACTATTATACAATCAGACAACAAACTCCCGCGACAGAATAAAATAATCTTCGCCATCGTATCGTAATATCAATTAGCACTTAACCCAAAAACCCACTAAATTATAGAATTACCAGCCGTCGACAGCCCTACGTTCATACGTCGCGACCTGCCCAGCATAATAATAGATCGGGCAAGGGGTGGCAATGTGCCACCCCTTAATATCATGTGAGAGACGCTGGTAAATTTATCAATAGCATTATATCTCGAAACTGAGCACTCGTCTCGCTTATATTTTATTCAGAATACGACGTTTTGACATTCGTCTTTGCGCTTTCGTCGGATCATGGGATGAGCGGCTATAGCTTTATGGTCGGGGTAATATGAAAAAGCAGGATGTTTGGAATATTTCCCTTTTAGGAGAGTTACGCTGAAAAACAACTTCAATCAAGGTTGAATGGAACAGGTAAATATCTTGATTAAGATGATTCTCTCGAATCAAGATAGAAAAATCTCGGCTCAAGGTAAATTATACCTGATGACCTGGTAAAGGTCATGGGAGTCCGCAGGATTGCGGCACTATTTGGGGGAATCCTATGTCCAGCAGTGGACGTCGTTCTGCTGATATGATGATAAAGTCGCTCCATTTTTGAATGATTCAACGTCTTCCTAATAAATGTCTTAGTTCAACAAGATTTACCTTGAATCGACTATTTTTAACCCCCGACGCAGAGAGGGCTGTTATAAGTTGAACGTGTCTGTTTTTTTATTCGAAAGCTGATGTGATCCCGAGTTCTTAGCCATGTTTCAGGATAATCTTTTCAGCCATTTTTGAGATATTGGACTTTGAAATGAAAATGTGGGGGGTTTTTCAACTATTCTAAGTTGTAGTTATTTCTGTTTTGAGTCCCCACATTGAATGTGATCTCGCTGGTATTTTATCAACCTAACTAATGTGAGTACTTCACCTTTTCAAATAACCGCTGGCATAACGCTATTACCTGCTCTAAAGGTATCCAGTTTCTGGTGGCAGACAGTGGTGAGTATGGTAGCCAGAGGTCCTGAGGATGTGAGGGTGCACGGTGTTGAGAGTGAGGAATCTGCATTTGTCTGTAGCTGTTAACACAGCATATCTTCGAATCAAGAAAGGGTAGGCAAAGCGCTTGTGATACCTCCGGTATCTGTTTACCATCAGGCAGGAAGTGCCTATGCATGTTCATCACCGTCGGGGTATACTTTGTTATGATTGGACATGGTGGGTTTGTGGACAACTGTTGGCAGGACTCACCAAAAGGGTTCGGACGCGACAGCAGACTCAATCAAGCTGAAGCCGAATTGCGACATATATGACATAGAAGGCATGCGAACAATTATCATTATAAGTCATATTCAACACTTTCGCTGCCAGGAACCCGCCTAGCGTGCCTACGCCGTAGTCGCTTTTCGCTACAGCGAGGAAAACCACGGGATCGGCTACGAGCGTAGCGCGTAGCGATTCTTGGCAGTGCACATGTTAACACTTTCGCTACCAAGAATCGCTACGCGCTACGCTCGTAGCCGATCCTGTGGTTTTCCTCGTATGTAGCGGAAAGCGACTACGGCGTAGACGCCCGCTAGGCGGGTTCTTGGTTGCGAAAGTGTTAAAGGACAACTGTATTCTACATACGATAACACACATGTGATAATGGTTTAAACGGTTTGGAAAATGTATACAAGACTTCGCCTCCCCTTTAACGTCTGATGGGCCACAGCGCGTGAAAAGTTTCGATGGGCATACCGGAGCAAAAAAGTTATGAAAGAGTATGTAACACTATAGAAAGAAATTTATGCAAGCAGGAGGGTATCGGCTTAAATGGACGCTCCGCCACTTAGAGTTACTAACAAGAAGAAAGATCTTGCAGTTGGTTTAAGTACAACCAATCTTATAAAAACCATGAAAAAAATCCTTAACATTGAATCGACGGTCCTTCACTGTTCGTCCTGCACGTCTATCGTGGCACGGCCGCATATCCTCGATTTTTCTCGCACTATACCTCTTGTTCTAAGTGTTCTAATAAGAGAGAGACGGATAGTGCGCGAAAAATCGAGAGAGCTCGCGCGCCGTCGCGTGATGGCCGTGCAGACATCGGTAGTTCTTTAAGTGGATGTAAGTTAGTGCCAATTTTTATTACTTTTATCAAATTATTAGTATTATTACACATAATATACCTACTAATAACAACAATACTTTAGTCCAATCCACAATAATTCAAAAAACATCCAAACCATCAGTCTTGGGATACCGTAGGGTAAAGGAGCCCATAGCTGTCACGTACGAAATATGGGTATACAATTTACACAATATCGTCATATGTCAGGGTGTCACTCGCCTCCCGAGGCGTCTACCCCAATTACTGTTGGAATTGTTTCATCGTGCTCTATCTATTACTTTTGCGACTGGGGAGTAAGGGACAAAAAATTGTAGTTTTTGTTCGCAATTAGGATGATTGATTTGGTTTGAAATGTTGTTGTACTTAATTCATTTTCCTCGTATCATATCTCAGTTTTGTGTTTATTATTTGATTGCGATAAAAAAATATGAGTATATCAGAAAAATGTTTTGGTATAATATTTTACCAATAAAATCCGGTTAAAAGGACTAATCTATGACCTGGTAAAGGTTGCGGGAGTCCGCTAGATGCGGGTGGCGCGAGACCGGTCACTTTGGCACTCTTTGGGGGAGGCCTATGTCCAGCAATGGACGTCTTTCTTCTTTTGATGATGAGAAGGACTAAGCTTCCGTACATAAATTGATGTATGCGGCGCATATTATATAGGTAGTAGATTGTATGTTGTATGACAAGCGTCTAAAATAAGCCTTATCCTGAGTTTCAATCTAAAGTACCAACAGCTCAATAATTTATTCAAGTATTTCGCTTTATCAGCAAAATCAATAGTTATTCAATACAAGAGTGGTGATAAATTAAAACACGACCAAAGGGAGTGTTTTAAATCGACACGAGTTGCGAATTACCTATTCGCACGTGTATCTTACAACGTTTTACTGTACACATGGCTCTTTAAAGTTTCGACATATGCACGGGAAGTGCACTTTTGAATTTCTTCGCAGGTGTCCCCGCAATATTTTCTGTCACCGAGAAGCCAGAACTGATATTTTTGGGTGTCTATCATTTTATCGAAATGCATAACGTCGATTTACATGTCGCCAAAAACTATTCAGCGTTGTGCGTATGCCTATGTAAATAATAAAAAAAAACCGGCCAGGTGCGAGTCGGACTTGCGCACCGAGGGTTCCGTACAAACCTATAACAAGCAAAAGTTGTACTGAGTATTTATTTTATTTATTTATTTAAACTTTATTGCACAAAAGAAAACTTATCGTACAAAAGGCGGACTTAATGCCATATGGCATTCTCTACCAGTCAAACCTTAAGGTAAAGCGGAAAAAGATTGTGGGCAGTGCAAGTAACAACAAAAAAAGTTATATTACGGTATTACTATATACATACAACATATTTACACAAATACATATACAATTATACATAAAAAAAAAAAAATACATATCCAAATAAATATATACATAAATATACACTACATGCATACTTACAAGCGAAATTTTCAAACTTGAAACCTACTACTACTCGGATCTGCCAGCAAAAAAATTACGCACAGATTTCTAGAGTATGTTTATTACTAAATGATACATGAAAATGGAATCCGTAACATTACAATGTGGAAAGGGTCACTTTATCAATTTAGTAATCATTCTTTAGGGTTTGATTTCCTTGCGAGTAGAACTACTCGCAAGGAAATCAAAGTTGCGAACGGCAAAATAAGCGGATTACTTAAATTGCTGTTTCTTTTGAAAGCTGAGTTCACGGGAAAGTAACTTTAGGTTTTGATACCCTTGTGATTGCCTATAATATATAATAATATAAACCAGCCTATATACGTCCCACTGCTGGGCTCAGGCATCCTCCCATGGATGAGAGGGAACGGGCAGTAGTCCCCACGCTGGCCGAGTGCGGGTTGGGGACTTCACATACACCTTTTTCAGTTTTAAATTATGCGACTTATATTGCTATTTCTTATGATTGCGTGGACATAAAACTTTCGTTTTGCTACAGCTGCAAGGTACTACATTACAGACATGAGTATTTGACATGAATTTCAATTTAATACCTCTACACATTTACGAGAAAAAAGTATGATATATAGATATTGATATAGATTTTTGTATGATTTTACTAAAACTTTATACTTTTTGTAATTTTTCCTTTGTCTGTGCTATATGAAGTTTCTTCGTGCCAAGTTTCAAGTTTCTGTGTTAACGGGAAGTACCCTTTAGGTTTTGAGTTTGTTGCGAGTACTCAATTTCAAAATGTGTTCAAAATATGCGACTTAAATTGCCATTTCTTTTGATTGCGTTGACATAAAGTTTAGTTTTGCTACATCTGATGGGTCATATAGCCCTAAGTATTTGACATGAATTTCAATTTAATACCACCACACGTTTACGAGGAAAAAGATATTAAGTTTAAAATTTAAAACGTATTTTTTTGTATGATTTAACTAAAAATGTCTACTTTTCGTAATTTTTCCTTGATCTGTGCTATGTGAAGTTTCTTCGTGCCAAGTTTCAAGTTTCTGTGTTAACGGGAAGTACCCTTTAGGTTTTGAGTTTGTTGCGAGTACTCAATTTCAAAATATGCGACTTAAATTGCCATTTCTTTTCATTGCGTTGACATAAAAGTTTGGTTTTGCTACATCTGATGGGTCATATAGCCCTAAGTATTTGACATGAATTTCAATTGAATACCACCACACTTTTGCGAGGAAAAAGGTATTAAGTTTAAAATTTAAAAACTGTTTTTTTGTATGATTTAACTAAAAATGTCTACTTTTCGTAATTTTTCTTCTGTCTGTGCTATATGAGAATGCTTCGTGTCAAATTTCAAGTTTCTGAGTTCACGGGAAGTACCCCGTAGGTTTTGCGAGTGTCGAAAAACTCTAAAATTTGCAGCATAAACGACTGTATCTTCTGATTGCGTTGGCTTTTAAGCTTGATTTTTTTACAGCTCCAAGAGACAATAGACTTGAGTATTAGATATAAATTTCAGCTTGATACCTCCACGCGTTCCTGAGAAAAATGGTCTTGACAGACAGACAGACAGACAGACAGACAGACAGACAGACAGACAGACAGACGGACAACAAAGTGATCCTATAAGGGTTCCGTTTTTTCCTTTTGAGGTACGGAACCCTAAAAATAACGGTTCTGGCGCTTCGCCGGCCGCTGCCGCGGCACGCTCGCTACGCTCGCTCGGCTCGCGCGCTACAGGGTCGCAGTACACCTAACACTCCAAAGTCTCGATGTAATGTACTCAGTAAAGTTAATTGAAACGTATTATCAAGTGACAAACACTGGTGAAACGGTTATCTATCTAATAATAATTTTGGGAACTGAAACTTATGTTAAGCCAAAATTATAGTAAATAAAGGCGATTCGATTATGTCCTTAGAGCATTAAACCAACCGGAGCGGCCATTGACTGGCGTTCCCCTCTGCCAAAAATATATGACCAGTGGTCATACACATTGTATGGACTGACGTTTATCTGACGTAGCTATTTTCACGTTACGCATACATTTGAAGTTCCCCTCCCCCGCAAAAATCGGCAGACTTTTTATGTATAGAAAATGACTCATGGCCGCTCCTGTTGGTTTAATGCTCTAAGATTATGTCGATGGACAAATAAAATAATGAAGTGAAATTCGATGAGTAAATTTTTATGTTAATGGTAATTTGAGCAAATGTATGAGCGATCTAACGAAGTTCGATGAATGATAATTGGGAGACACACTAGAAACTTAAGGCAGATGGCGCTGCAATCGACTGTACCTTCTTTACGTTTCGAGTCAAGTGTGTGGTTGCGATAATTTCAGTAATATTTGCGATTCATCATCATCATCATCATATCAGCCGATAGACGTCCACTGCTGGACATAGGCCGGATTAACAGCATAAAATGTACTCGTTTAAGTGTTCTTCAAGCTGAGCTTCGAAGAAAAAAAGCGTCAGTGGCAGGAAAAAAGGCTGATTTGATACAACGGTAATCACTTAAAATATTTGAGGTTATGTTAGGTATTTCCAGTGTTAATAAAAAAATTGATGAACAAGTGTGGTTTTTAGGGTTCCGTACCAAAAATGGTAACAAAGGAACCCGTATGGTGCGACTCCGTCCGTCTGTCTGTCTGTCACAAAGTGAAATATCTCACGAACTACTCAAGCTATCAACTTGAAACTTGGAATGGTTATAAATGAGAGTTATCCGCGTGCATGGAAAATTAAAAATTTAAATATACATTTAATTTTTCTATAAAAACTTACGAATATGAGGAGATGGCAAAAAAAAATTTTCAACTAAACTTTAGTTGAATATACCCCACTTGACCCTTTAGTTACTAAAGGGTCAAGTGGGGTATTCGAAAGGGCTTGAGTTGCACTCTTTGAGTTCAGTTTTTCTTTTTTTTTCTACACTAGGAAAATTTTGATCTATGAAGGAAAATGTAAAAAAAAATACCATTCCCCCCCCCCCCCTTATCTTCGAAGTTATTCAAGCGAAAAATTTGAAATAATTACTTGTGATTAAGATAAACATATATATTACGGGAAAAGTTTTTTTTTCTGTATCTAGCATATTTTTTGTTTTATTTTCAAAAATCATTTCCTAGTTAAATTTGCAATTTAATCAACTTTATAAGTTTTTTTTTACTTTGAAATTCCTATAAAACTATAAATAGATGTACTCTCTATCAAATAAAACAATAATAATTGAGATCAGTTCACGTGATAAACAATAATCGCTAAAAGACCAACATACATACTAAGCCGATTGCCCTTGCACGTTAGTACCAAATGGGGCCGATAGATGGCGCTGACCCCATTCGCGCTGTTAAGATTTTTCTAGAATTAATGGGGTTGGGATTGGGACGCGTATATTTATTTTCAACAGCAGGTCAAAAAAAGATCGCGATTCAATTGTCTGACCGAGGACGAAGTCTTGGTATTTAAGTTTAATTAATTAGGGAGTAGGCATAGTTGTAGTGCTTGGTTTGTATGAGGCTGCGATATTAATACTAAAATTATAACTGTATTTGCAAACACATGGTTTTATACCAAAACGTGGTTCATAAGTATGGAACGAAATCACCTGGTGGAACGCGTTGTACACGCGTCACAGCGCCGCCGTAGTCCACTGCTTCCACCCAGGACTTCAGAAGAAGTCCTGCTCGTGACGGCTTCGCAGATGGAGAACCGTCGCCACATGTGACCCGGGTACAGCTTCCGGCGCCAGACTCCAAAATTGCCTATGCGTGAAGCAATCTCCGCAGAGCAGTCCACAAGGAGCGGCCAGCACGCAGTCGCTGCAAACCACATTAAAGTTCAGATTCAGAACAAACGATCCTCGACTCTTCGGACCGATCGATGTTATTGTTTTTTTAATATCTTTACGGATAATTTAGAAATCGTAAAATAGATCTTTTAGAAACATTGAAGCGAGTTGTTAAATAAGTCTTTGGTTTTCATACATTCAGTGCAACTGATGCAAGTCTATATTTATGGTACGACAGTTCGGAGTGAAGTTGTCCGTGGGAAAGTTTTATCCTCTTTTAGCTGTCAAACCGTTAGGAACATTCATTTTTTGGGACAAAATGTGAACGGAGGAGATGTCTTGGTGTAAAAGTTACTCGTTGTTTGAAATGTAATTCTATTGTGTTGGGTTAAAATAAGTAATTTAACAATATATTGGGACTTTTACTTTACCTTGAGTTAATTGTTAGTTTGCACGGAACCCTCGGTGCGCGAGTCAGACTCGCACTTGACCGGTTTTTTTATTATTTTAGGTTGGAGGCATATGATCGACACCAAAACTTTGGTGGCACCCATGTTCCAAAAGACCGCTCAATATACCTATATACATAGCCTAGATTAACAGGATTTAAAGGGACTTTTATGTTTTTTCTTTTAGTCAATACTAAAAGCAAAAACATAGTTGAAGTCCCTTTAAAAAGTAATGTTTTTGTTATTTTACTCACCTGTATATTTACTTTTTCCGAAATAATCATCCTCTTAAAATGCAGTGCACATAATCGGGCTGTATCACTTGCTCTAAAGTTATTGATGCGCATTGCATTCTCCCAACGTTTTCTGCGTATTGAGTCCTTGGGAAATAAGTGAGCTCCTCTATTTTTACGATTTGGCGCACTACATTGAGGCATTCTCGAGAAAAATGCGAAAATTTAAAACTACTTGTAAACAATGTATGTGATTTGACAGTTCTTATGTCAATGCTGGGTACAGATCCTTATGCGCGCCACCTGGCGTGATAAAATGTCAGTTTTCCTCCTAATTCATGTGTGATGATGAAATTCTGCGAATAGTGTCATGTGAAACGATAATCGATGAAACTATTATCGGTAAAATGATGGATTTCCGATAATTTTATTATCAAAATGATTAAAGCTATCGCGTAATTCGCGTATCAAAGGGTAATATTTTACTAATTATACCTACTCAGCATCAGCATTGCAATTCAGCATGGAAATGTCGCCAGCAGCCTCGGTACAATGCCTCAAGGATTTTTAGATTTAACTTGGTTTAATGTAATTTAGTGTCATACTTATTTCGATCGTTTACTGCTTTTCTAACATACTCGGAAGTCGCTGTTCGACCGAGCTCTGCTCGGGTAAAAACAGTGAATATGCGGAGAAAACTAATTTTCCCATATATGAGATTTAGCTACATCGACTTTTCGCCTCCATATTCCTTTCATCGAAATCCTTAGAGCCGTTTCCGAGAACTTGATTGCAAATATATATATATACCTGCAAATATTGCTCGTTTAATAGTATTGTATTTTTTTACATGTTGTTCCTTGAAGTCGCGGGACGAATTTAACGCACGGTTTTTGTAATCTTATATGAAACATCCAACTATACTCAATAATGAATCTAATTCTCCCCGATCGCAGTCTCAAGCATATGTGTAAGTAATGGTTCGTGTTTCTAATTTATGCGCACGAACAAAACCAATACAGGCGTCTATAAATTGTCGGGGACGTCCGAAACACTTGAAGTCTTAACTACCCCCACATAGGTGAGGTAGGGATGGGACCCATTGAGGTACCTAAATAGTAATCTTGGAATACAAGGTGTGAATTCAGAACCATGATAAAAGAGATGTGTTTCTGGCCAACTGGAATACGGGTGTAGACATAAAATTTATCATTACTAAAAGAAAAAAAAAAGAAAAAAATACGTTTAATGACGTAAATCCCATTCAAATATCGCTCTTCATCCGTTTTAATGTTTCTTGTTAGAGAGAGAAAACGCTAACAGATCATGACGTCACTAGTAAATGACAATCATTTCATATGAAGGTGCGATTTGCGAAAAAGAGACAGAACATACTGAAACTTTGGACACCTAGAACTTTGTGACTATTTAACCTCTGGCATTGCTTTTTTTTTGGCTACATTCTTAATACTTTTCCAAGAAAATACATCGTTGTTGATCGTTTTGTTTAGTGTCTATTTGTTTGATAGTAGTCGTATTTCAGGAGCTCTTCGGTTTAAAGAACTTTATTGTCTAAAGAAATTAAATATTTCACTTACAAGACAACTTATAAATAGTTAACTTATCTAAAACTATTACAATTTTACGCAATAAACAAGCATTTTATGACAGTGTTCAACAAACAATCATATTTATATTTAACTTAGGGTTCAGAAAGAAATATAAAATTAGGAATAGACCCTATAGTTTTAACATAGTAAATGAAAAAACTTGAGTTAATAAAAAAACGTTCATGCATGCTTATTGGTATGTGGGATCGGTACTTTAACACTTTCGCTACCAAGAATCGCTACGCGCTACGCTCGTAGGCGATCCTGTGGTTTTCCTCGTATGTAGCGGAAAGCGACTACGGCGTAGGCGGCTGCTCAGGCGGGTTCTTGGCTGCGAAAGTGTTATACAAGCTTTTATTTAAGTTGGCTTGCTACTTGCCGTTATCCACATCATTTGCCTATATACGTCCCACTGCTGGGCACAGGCCTCCTCTCATGTACGAGAGGGAACGGGCAGTAGTCCCCACGCTGGGCCAGTGCGGATTGGGGACTTTACTTACCTTACTTTATTGCCGTTATCCAGTTTTGGTATATTTAAGTAAGTCGACGCTATATTTCCGAACCAATGATCTAATCTGATAATACCGAAAAGGTTAGGTTAGGTTTAGGAACTCCTAAACTACACAAGTTAACCCGTCGTGTTTAGATAGGCCTATTGGATCTTAAAGGTGCCAGCACATTATTAACACGCGACGCGACCCGATACTACGCGACGCGTGTTGAGTCGAATCAAATTGTAGTATTTTTTATGACCAGAATCACACTATGAACATGCGACGTGGCGTCTGGTCATAGAAAATACTACAATTTGATTCGACTCAACACGCGTCGCGTGGTATCGGGTCGCGTCGCGTGTTAATAATGTGTTTCCGCCTTAACAAGTATAGTGAAAATGCCCTTACATCCAATATTTGATAGCTGTCATCCCAGTACAATTTATGTCATCATATGTCATTTTTGACGTTTATTGTACCGGGATGACGGCTGTCAAAAAAAACAATTAAAGTTGATAACCTTCCAAACAACAAAAGACAGTCTGCAACAAAGACTTCTGAAAAAAAAAAATTTTTTTACAGAATCTTATTGATGGTGGATAATTCTGTATGGTGCTGGCTTGAATTTGAATTAGTAAAGACAGTGTTAAATGCGAATCGGACGAATAAAGATGTTTTATAGTTACAAGTATGTTAATTTTTTTATATCCTTGGGTTCCTGCGCCGCCCGCATTTTAAGTTTAATTATATTTTTTTTAAACAAGCACGAGCAGGTCGATTGCGTAACGCAATATTTGTACGTGCGTTAGGTAGATCTAAATGTCACTTTTAGTAAGAGGGAATGACAGTCGAATTATCCTGACGTATGTTCGAAAAGTTACGTAATCACCCGGTCTAAAAAACGTTTCGTCTAAATGGTTTTAAGTACTGCTATCTAATTTTACGTACCCATAAGTTTTAAGTAGTTTAAGGTAACATCACTAGGGGCTACATATGCCTGGGAAGGGTAGAGGCTGCGATACGGGGTGGATTTACACCGCTCATTTGTTTGCGATGACCCGCGTTGTACCGCGTCTTGCTTAGCGTAGGCTTATATGGGGTGAAATCTTATATTACTTTTGTTAGGGGACACTCTCACACGAATCGAAATAGATCCATAGTAAGCTTAAGGCTTGTGTTATGGGTACCAGACAACGATATGATATATTTCATCATCATCCTCCAGTGTTATTTCCGATTGGTTAAAACTAGACCTTGTTGGGATTAGACCGGTTTCCTCGCGATGTTTTAATTCCTTCTCCGAAAAGTTACCGTAAATGAAATTCGAAAAACTCATTGGTACGAGCCGGGATTCGAACCCACGACCGCCGCTTGACTGTAACTTTGTACAACGATAGACAGCGACATTTCTAATAGATATTAATTAATACTTGACCTAATACATAGAAAACATCAAAGAATTAGATAGATATGCATTTGTGTCAAAACTTTAAATATTCTTAAAACTTCTGTCAAGTCTTAAATCTTTCAATTAATGCCACCGACCACGACATATTTTCTTTAGCTTGCCAATTTAAGAGTTAAACGAAACTTGTCCTCCCATGAAAAATATCACCCACAAAGCAGTAAATAACCAAATATCACCGACTCTGTTGGTCATATATACTTTTTCACTTCTCATGCTCAAAAAGTGCGTCACAGTAGGCTTAGCAAGCGGGGCTAAAGTAGTACATTTAGCCCCTAGGGAAAATATGTATACGTATTTATGATTCACAAAACATTTTAATTTGACCAATCAAAACAGTTCAACGTGTTATCCACCAATCACAACTCTTTAAAAAAACATTAGTATTTGCTATCAACTAACCAGAATACAGCTATACGAGTACATTAAAATCGACCAATCAGGAAACAGAATTCAATTCAAACATAAGGTGTTTTTTATTCCCTAATTCACAATAATAAAAAAAATAAACGCCTCTGACTGACTATAGCCGCGTCCAAACTTTCAAGCATGGTTGAGTGCATACATGACATAAGCTATGAAGATTGAGCGGGATGGACTGCTGTCTATCTCGCCTTATCGTATGCCCCGCGTCTACTGTCCGCCGCGCTCGGCCGTTTAGACGCTGCTATTAGACGGTCGGAGGCGTTTATTCGTGGTGTGAATATTTTGTATCTCAGTCAAAGCAGTTTATTAAAAGGAATGGCGCCAAATCGAACAATCTCGTGCCTTGGTATGATTGTTGATTGTGGATAGATAACCTTTGTTTTTACTATTTTCTCGCAGTCGAAGTGAAAAGTAGAGTGTATAACTCTGGTTTAAAGGCCATATTAACCCTCAAACTATTTCCCTCACTTCGTTCGGGAAAATATCCATCTCGTGATAATATGGCTTACTTTAGACCCTTGTCATATAATGTACTATTTTAAGTACCCGGCTAAATTGTAAACAAATATTGGCTAAGTTTCATCCTCACGAAGTCATGACTTTAATGTTGAATTTAGTTCAATTTAAGAAAACAAAAGATTTTTCTATAACCGGCAACTACTTTTTTAGGGTTCCGTAGTCAACAAGGAACCCTTATAGTTTCGCCATGTCCGTCCGTCTGTCTGTCTGCCTGTCCGTCTTCGGCTTAGCTCAGTAACCCTTACAACTACAAAACTGCAATTCGGCGTGGGTATATAAACCAATCACGCCGACCAAACCTAAAAAGCTGTGGGACTCAATTAGGCGAATCACTCACCAAACCAGAAACAGGTCCGCGGCCGACGACCTTTTAAGATCTAAGCCATCAGCTGAAGAGTCCCTGGACTATTGCAATACTTTCTTCTCCACTTTAGGTTCCAGTTTAGCAATGTCTATTTTGGCAAATTCTAATGAAACTCAGGAAGATTTGGCGTCTAGAATAAAAGTTTGTCACACCAATACGCCTTCTTTTTATGTTATGCCTACTGATAAACACGAAGTCCACGGTCTTGTAAAGTCACTGGATGTAAAAAGTGCCCCAGGATTAGGCGATATAAATAACAGGCTCCTTAAGGAAATTGGTGACATCATATCGGAGCCTTTAGCTGCAATATATTTAACCTAAGCATGTCCATAGGTACATTTCCCCAAAATTCGAAGACGGCTACCGTTACACCGATCCATAAAGATGGTCCAAAGGACGTCCCTAGCAATTACCGCCCTATCTCGCTTCTTAAAACCTACTCCAAGCTTCTAGAACGAATAATAAATAAGCGACTGATCAACTTTTTAGGAAAAAATAATCTGCTTTCAGACAAATAATTCGGGTTTCGTCAAGGAAAATCGCCGGAGGATGCTGTTAAACGTCTGACAGAAACTGGCGCTTCCCATTTGGATGAGGGTTCTGTAGTAGAAGTTCTGTAGTTACCTGACCAACAGATTTCAATGTGTGAGGGTCAATGGCTTTATCAGTAGCGAACAAGGGGTCTCTTTTGGGGTCCCGCAGGGAAGTATTCTGGGCCCCACACTATTTCTTACGTACCTTAA
Organism: Epinotia demarniana; assembly: GCA_945867215.1. NCBI lineage: Eukaryota > Metazoa > Arthropoda > Insecta > Lepidoptera > Tortricidae > Epinotia > Epinotia demarniana. The sequence goes on from OX244278.1 coordinate 9,794,879, forward strand.
TGACATTCTGTCTCTAGAGCTCCATAATAGAGATATGCAGTGCTGCGCTGATGATACAACCATTATCTTTCACGGTCGCTCGTGGCAGGATGCCCAGGATTCAGCGATCTTGGGACTCGGAAAAGTATCAGCATGTTCGAACCAAAACCTCCTAACACAAAATTTCTGTTTTCACAAGACCGCTTTGTTGGAACCTCCTCCCTCTCTAACGAGTTTGAAAACGCATTCTGAATCTTGTCCTTCTAATCAGAGCTGTAATTGTGAAAGCATTCAAAAGTGTGACTCTCTTAGATATCTGGGTTTGGCACTAGACGACAATCTCAATTTCAAAAAACATAGGTCCCTTACAGTGGCTAGGATTCGTAAGCTCGTCTACATTATGAGGTTGTTACGAGAGGCTGCGAACGGACCACTTTTGAGAACTGTTTACCTCGCATTGTGCCAATCCATAACCAACTACTGCATTCTTGCATGGGGAGGCGTCGCAAAAACAACTCTCATAGCGCTTGAAAGAGCTCAAATAGCAGTTTTAAAGGTGTCCTTGCGTAGGCCTCGCTGGTATTCTACTACTGACTTATATAGAGAAGCGGAGGTACTTAGCGTTCGTAGGTTATTCCTGCTGCGAGCTGCCACGTAGGTGCACAAGACAACATTGAACCTGCCATGCTACAGAAACTTGCTCAGTAAAAGAGTTTTTAAAGTACCCGTTCCGATGGTCAAGACCAAATTTGCAAAGCGGTTCCCTAGGTTTCTGTTTCCGCATATTTATAACGAATTTGCAAAAGCGATTGAACTTAGACAATGCAGCGTCCAAGAAGCAAAAAAGAAAATACAAACGCTCTTATTATCTTGGAACTATGAACAGTCAGAAAGGTTACCTATCTGAATCACTAATTTTTTTTGTCCTATTTTCATTTCGGCATTTGCTATTCGACAAACTTTGTTTGCCTTTTTTTTCGTTTGTCGGACACTTTAGTTCGCGACGTTTACGGCTGGTCATTTTATGGTTTAGCTTTTGTGTTTGTTTGACAAATCCATGATTCCCAATTATTGGTATACCCGCAATATCGTTATACCGAGGTAACGATTCGGTTTATAATCTGTTCGTATTTTATCAAATCGACTTTATTATATTTGACATAATATTATTGTTTATACGGAGCACACATATGTTACTAATTCATATGTTTGTTTATGAAAATGGTTGTTACCTTATGCATTTTCAATATTAAAAACATTAGCAAAAAGTTTAAAATTAAACTAAGGTTATCCTCCTCAAGCTGTATTTATGCTAAATAATGTATATGTCGGCGGGTGATTGTAAAATTCGCCAGATTACGAAATTCCGAGGCATATCGCATACGTCAATTAAAAAAATAAGGAATGCGGACTGATAATCTCCAGCGAGTCGACGCCACCCCGCTGCGCGGGGTGTCTATTTCTGGTCTGAGGGGCACAAGTGAACCCTAACCTAACCGACCTAAATCAGAGTTCGCTTATGACAAGCCATTTTTGTCCGCCCTGATTATTGGCTCCCAACAAACACGGCCACCATCGCATACGCAGCGCCACCAGTGGCCAAGAAAGAAACTACTTTTCGATGTACCTGCTATAGAACTAGGAATATCGACGAAATTCTCATCGATCTGCCGTATTGTTTATCAGGCACATCGTGATAAGCATGGCCAACTTTTAGGCATATCATGAAATGGTGGCGTTTCAAGTTATTTCTTCCGACCTGACCCATACTAATACAGTACATATATGTAAGCATTAGGTGGTAAAAAAGTGTTCGGTTCTGGTGCTTCTGTGGCCGCTGCCGCGGCACGCTCGCTACCCTCGCTCGGCTCGCGCGCTGTAGGGTCGCAGTTCACCTGACACTCCTCCTCACTTCGCTCGTCGTCGTACCTACACCGACCTGCCTTAGAGTCTCAGTAAAATTACTTTTGAATTTCCCTCAAAATGAACATTTGGCTAAACGTATGAAATGCGGAAAGTAATGATGGATTAATAAAAAATTGGCTGTGAAACAAAAGTTATAACAAGCCAAAGCCCAAATGACTGTAGCGGTAAACGTTTTTCGGACAACTGAAACATCTGGATAACATCAAATGGTAAATGAAAAAAGTAATGAATTGTATATTCGGAGAACTCATAATAATACGAAAAGTTTTCGGACAAACCATATTCGGTCAATAAATTTTAGTGATTGCGATAGGTTACCGTCAGAAATCACTTACCATACTTCAGGTTGTGTCATAATGCTCACTATCACCCACATACACACACATTCACCCGCACACACTAACACTCACATCTTCACATACGCACACACACACACGCACACAGCCACACACACAAACATGTATAAGTGTACACCCTCCACTTCACTTCTACTAGGACTACCTCAAAATGGTTAATTATATTATTTAGGTATTTAATCATTATTATTGTTTATTGTTTGTATACTAAGTACCGTGTAAAAGTTCATACCTTGTCTTGCTTTTTGTTTAAGCCGTGTCAATTGTTTATCCGTATACCGTTTGGTTTCCACGGGACAGGCCCAGCCTAGTGTGGAACCATAGCCCCTAAGTTTTGAATTCTTTTTTCGTGAATAAATATATTTTCATTTTCATTTTTCATTTCATTTTCAAAACAGTAGAATAAAATCCTGAAAAAAACAATATTTTTAGGGTACCTCCCCTACATGTAAATTGGTGATGTATTTTTTTCTCGTTAAACCTATAGTGTGGGGTATCGTTGGATAGCTTGTTCAAAAATATTATGGGTTTTCTGAAACTATTTTTCAACTTAGTTATGCGTTTGCGAGGTAATGGGATTTAAAGCCCTAATTTTATAATTTTTGTTCAAGTCATGTCCGCCACCCTGCCGGCTAAATGGCTACTACTGGGGACGTCAAAAATTCGTGACAGTAGTACATATGATGAATTTAAAAGGAAAACTATCACAGTTGACTAGACAATACTACTAGTTACCGGGTAGTAGACATAACTAGTTAACTAGTAAGAAATGCACTTAATCGACCCTATACATCGGTGTGTTATAAAATAATCATATTTACGATTATTTACGAGGGTAAGCTGTAATAAAAACCCCAAAATCCGCTTTTAAGTCCGCATTCTGTGTCAGACGGGCAACTACGGAACCCTACCCTGCGCGTGGCCCGACACGCACTTGGCCGCTTTTGTTATATTATTGTAGCCTGTGTCACTCCCACGTTTATGAGGAATCCCACGACACCTCATATACAAACACATAAAAGCAAAGTGCTTATACTAAGAAATTATTACACATTCCCTAAAAATTTAAAACATGTAAACTCATCTTTAGCAGTGACGCGTTAACAGAAGGTTTGTATGGCCGTTTTAATATTAAGCCCGTTTGCGATATTTACGCGCGTTATTAGCGGCCCCATTAGAGAAGCACTTACCCTAACTTTTTGCTAACCGCTTTCTTACGATAATGGGAATAGTGTTTCAGTTTTATTAGGTTTTAAAGATTTTCTTAGTAAAGTGTCAGAAAGTATCTTAGTAGTTGCCTAGTGTAAAATAGAAAACTTTTTAAAAGATTTTATTAGTCTGGGTAATCGGTTAGTTGCTTAAGTAACTTACTTACTTATTATAAGTTCAGTATTTATATCATTCAAAAAACATTTACGAGCATTCCTAGAAATGTTGTGCTTAATTACGTAATCCTGACTTTGAATCTTCGTCCTTTGTTTTCGCCTTTTATTATCTCTGTATTTATGATCGAATACGACCACAATATTAACTGCTAATCTTAAATATAAAAGATTTTGTACGTTAAGGAGCCTGCCTTATAACTAGTTCGGCGCCCCCTAGGACCGAGCGCCCGTATGCAACGCACACCGTGCACTATAGGTAAAGCCCTGACGTTAAACAACGTTTGTGATTCATGTAAACGAAGCCAAATCCGAGTACCTAATTAGAATACAATATCACGATTCATCCCACAAATTGTATAAAAGACATACACTGTAGTTATTTACGATTAGAACAATCGCCAAGAAAATATCAATCTCCATAACATTTGTCTACCGAAATAAGTAAATTACAGAGGCTGTATTTAGAGATACAATTCAGGGGTACCCAAGCTCGCCAGAGATAGCGCTGCTTTATAGACCCCAGCTGGAATGCGGCCCGGCGCTCGCAGCATCTGACTTTGTATGTACTTATTATACCTGGGCCGCGGTTCCAGTTGTCTGAATGACTAAGGGCACATCTCTAGGATATCACTTTTGTTTCATGTCTTAATTATGCATCTCGAGTTGTGCAGAACCGGCCAAGTGCGTGTCGGGGCCACGCACAGTGTAGGGTTCCGTAGTTGCTTGTCTGTCTTAGTTACATCGACGTGCGGTTCCGTCGGCCGAATTTGTACGATAATTGGCCTTTCCAAGTACACATTAAGTTGGTTGACTATTACTCGGTAGGTAACTACTTATGCCTACATGTTCGTGATTATAAATTCATTATATTATGTCGACGATGTTTACGACGAATTTTTTCACGTCCCCAGTAGTAGCCGTTTAGCCAGCAGGAGGGGGGACGGGGGGACGGGGGGACATGACTCGAACAAAAATTAGGACTTTAAATCCCAATATCTCGCAAACGAGTTACTGATTTGAAAAATGGTTCTTTGAAAACCCATAATAATTTTGAACGAGCTGTCCAACGATACCCGACACCATGGGTTTACCGAGAAAAAAAAATAGGCTTTAGGTGCAGGGGAGGTGCTCTACAAAGTATCTTTTTTCAAAATTTTATTGCACTGTTTTGTAGGCGTGGATTTATATATCCGTGCCGAATCACAGTTCTCTAGTAGTAATGTTACTGAGCTAAACCGAAGACGGACAGACAGACAGACAGACAGACAGGCGGACATGGCGAAACTATAAGGGTTCCTTGTTGACTACGGAACCCTAAAAAACTACTAGCTAAAAAGCTACTATGACCTGCCACTCGCCTGCCTAATGAATACCATATAGTTATGTTTAATTTAAGTATTGTTTTCTTTTAGTGTAGGGGAGACCGGGGGCAATGGTACCACTTTATAAATAATGACCTATAACTCAGAATATAAAGCTATGACGTAAAAATCGCTTAGGATATCACATTCTCGTCTCATTGGCTATCGGAATCTAGAAAAATATTTTCATTTAATTGCACGAGAATGGTGTAAATTGAGTTTTTGTTCATGAAGCCCTTGTGTTACAATTGACCCCTAGTACGGGTCAATTGTACCAGATAAACAGAGGTAAATAAAACCCAAAATAATGTTTTAATCAATCAGTAATTATTGTTAATTTCTTAAGACGACACAGTCTGCTACGTTACATCAGTCTTAATTATAGAGACTCGTATTTACACTAGACAAAGGTAGCATTGCAGTTGAACGAAACGTAATATTATATTTTCCAAGTTTTTGAAACATAATACGACTTACTATAGAATAAATACTTAGGGGTGCTCACAGCACACACCTTTCAAGCAATAACAACATCTCAATGCAACATAATAACGAATTACTTAACAATTAATAATCCCATACAGCTACAATTGACCCCTGGTACAATCAACCCCATCCTTCACCACAAATAAATTCTAAATAATACCAATGAAACGGATGGCAGTGCGTGTATTATAATGTATATACATCCCGAAGTATCGTATGAATTATCGGGATGATAAATACATAAAATACTTACCTGAGATGTAACTTGTTGCAAAAATAATTAGTTTCAGTTGTCTTATTTTAGCAGTCGTGTAAAAACTGTGGGTCAATTGTAGCACGGGGTCAATTGTAACGTTACAATTAACCCCGAGTGCTATGATACAATTGTCCTTTTTTACTCGCACTCACTAACCTTTACAAATCTCGATTTCTATATCTTACTGACCCTCACACTGTGATACATTAAAAACTTTAATAACTAGAAAATCGCAATTTAGTACTATTTTCACACTACGACTATTAAATTATACGACTATTAAACGTAAATCGTAAATATTTACTTTGGTCCGTCAAAAATGCAAATAGTCGTGTAGCACATGCTTTTCACACGGCAGCGAGTCGCCGACTAGTGAACAGCTAGAAACACGCTCAAGGCACACTGCAGCACTGGTGTATACTCACACATTTTTTTTATGTGGTTGCAGAGTTATAGGCGATGGTACTATTGACCCGTGGTACTATTGACCCCGGTCTACCCTAGTTATTTTTGGTGAAACAATTCTACTTGTGACGCTACTACGGGTGAACGGGTGCTGTTTGAGGAGTCCGGTCTTTTCACGTTTGCAAGGACGACAAGCATGACTTCATTCCACTGTTCTGCGGCATTGATTTGAGAGATTTCACTCTGTTTTCTCATGATTGTATTATTTTATTGACACAGAGACCTTAAACATCTCTGTGGGTACCTATGAGGTTTAATTATAATTATTTTAATTTTGAAACTTGGAGACCTTATACATCTCTAAGAAATAAGATTGTATTTTGTCCCTATTTTACGAAGAATTCGTTCTGTAGTATCTTTGTATTCACTACTTTTATTCTTATTTGCGTTCATCACCCCTCGCGGCTAAATTGTAACCAAATATTGGCTAAGTTTCAACTTCTTGGCGTTCGGGCCAATTTGCGTATTTTGCGGATATGGATAAAATATGAAATAATCTTTATTTACATTGAACCAAAATATTTTAAGTATTGTAAGCATTGGGATCTAAATTAAATATAACCTCTATATCTATATACCTACCAATATAAATGCATTTACACAACAACAATACTTTCTAGAAAAATAAAGAACATTCGGCAAAAATATGTTTTATTAAGTAGGTTACAATACTTCAAAACTAGTCATCAAACCTTTAAAAACACACAAGTAAATCATCTTAGAGACATAAAAGATGAGTCAGTGGTTACTAATTTTTGAGCAAATATCCATTATCAAATACGTAACTAGACCCGGTAATACTGCGAGCTCTGTCACTGGCCAAAAACAACATCAGATCAGCTATTTCGTGAGGCTCTGAAACCCGACCGAGGTCTGTGCTTTCCATCATCATCTCCCATACACCATCGTCATTGTGTATACCGGAGTTCACTGGACCTCAGTTTTCACTGGACCAGGATTTACGCTTTTCACTCTAACGCCATGCGCTGCCAGTTCCAAGGCAGCGCAACGAGTAAAATGGTCTAATGCCGCTTTAGAAATGCAGTAAGAAGCCTGCTGCGGAAGCTTTGGGACGTGGAGGGACGCAATACTGGACGTGTTTATGATATTGCCTTTCCATCTCACCTCTCTCGCTGTACCTCATTTGATATTCTTTATCAAATGAGGTACAGCGAGAGAGGTGAGATGGATAGCGGCACGCACGTTCGTCTGCATGATAACGTCGTACGCTGCAAGTATGTTGCCTTCGAGTAACGAGCCTGGTTTTGAAAAGCCGGCGTTGTTGATGAGGACATCTAATTGGCCGAATTTATCGATAGTTTTCTGGACAATGGTGCCCGCTTCAGTTTCATAGGAGACGTCTGCCTTGATGATGAGAAGTTGCTGTCCGTATTGCGCACTGCTGCGCGACGTTGCTGAGCTTGGCTTCGTTTCGGCCTACGAGGGTAACACGTGCACCTTCCTTAGCGAACAGAATAGCGGCGGCCGCGCCGATACCGGAGCTAGCGCCCGTCACCAATACCACTTTACCGGAGAAACTCATGGTGACTGCTTGACACGGATATCACCGGATGACTGGCAACGTACGTATTGATAAGCGCGTTTTTGTAGTTTGTAATGATCAACACTCATATCTTACGTACAGTACAATATGCATTACTCTAAGTACTTGCTAAATAGCTTACCAATTTATTTACCAATCAAACACATAATTAGATAAGATACGTAATTTAATTATTTTATTGATAAAATATCTTGGTAAGATTTGGTACTCGTTATTTCCAAACTAGTAATACTATTCATATTTTTGGCAACCAATATCAATAGTATTACTTAATATTAGTAGGGAGTGTCCAATTAATATTATAAATGGGAAGGTGAATAGGACAATCACCAAAAAAAACAGATTAATAGATTTTGATTGGTTAGAGATAGCTTGTACTAGTTACTAGTTAAAGAAATGACGCGTAATTCAATGTCCGAGAGGCAGTTCAGGTATCAAAGGGCGGTTCTATAAAACTTCAGGAGTTCAAATACCGCGAGCCATCCGGTTGCCTCTCGGACATAGAATTACGCGTCATTGATCTGAATATATGTATGATAGGGTTGTTAATTCTTATTTCCATCTACCCCAAGATAATGCAATTGGGGTTGAAAGTTGATAAAGGTCTTCAAGCGAGCGGAGTCGCTTGCAAAAGCAAGTAAACCAATTTTCAAAGTTGATTTAATATGGAACTAACATTAAGGTCAAGGGTAAGGATGTTAGGAAACTTAATCTGATCAAATAACCCCAACGGAAAAACCTTCCAAATCTTTGACCCTAAATAACTAGCCCCTACAAATATTATTGATGTTGAACATGAACATACGTCTTTATCCCTTCTTCGAAAAATCCTTTCGCACAGCCGCCAATCAGACCCCTGGGGCTACCTTCACTTTTATTCAATATACTTCCAATTTGAAGAACTATTCGGGAATTGAATGGACATTATAACGATTCATCCCTTGGAGAGTAAAGAAACGGGGACGGGTAAAGAAAATTACGTACAAAAAAAGAGCAATATTATGTTTTTCGGTTTAAGGTCAAGGTGAACTAAGTTTCCGGAATAGCTCGTTTATAACTACTCGTAGCATAATATATTTATAATCGTAAGTACTCAATGTAGGTATAAGCATTGTAATTGCAACGATACATGGGATAGATATTTTGTGGTCAACTGATATAATTTTGTTTTATATTTGCTGTTCGCTCAACATACTATTATAAGGGTCTATTACATTTATCTGAATGAAATCTTTAATGTTCGTTCTAGTTTATTTTTACTTCATCTAAACTCCTCCTCCGATTCGTTATAGAAACATGTATTCTGACAATAAATCGTCGCCATTTTTCCCTCGAACAAGTATCTGTCACATTTCCCAGCGCCCTCGTAAAATACCCGCCACTGCAAACAGCATAGACTATGCAGGCCCGATATTGTTTCGTTGAATTTTAAATTTCGAACTTTACGCTTCTGGGGCTTACTTTGTAACGGTTATTAATGTATTTTGAAGATGTATACCACAGCCATATGTATAAACAGTCGATAAATTGGCTTAAGAGAAGTTCGAAATAGGTTTGAATATTTTCGTCTTTTTGATAGTGAAAAATGTTAAATAATACCGTAACGCGTAACAATATTTTTTAAAATTTCTACCATTTTTTTATCTTCATACAATTTGAACTCTTAATACCTAGTAAGTACTCATACTACAAAAACTCTTCCTAGGGAGTATTTTTGTAACAAGGCATAATGAGTAATGTTACCAATTCTCTGCACAGCCCTTTCAAAAATACAACGCTAATATTGCCTTCACAATTGCGAAACAAAACTGTAAGAAAACAAAAGAACACCCACAAACTGGACCAATCAACAGCTTGTTCCTTTTTAAAAGCTGGAAGGAAACAAAGAAAGCGTAAATTTAAAAATCGAACGATCAACGCTTCAGGAAAAAAACAAGTACACGTTCCTTTTTTGAGTTGAAACATCGAGCGCTTTCTCTTAGGTTCTAGCGCTTTATGTGTTCAGCGGGAGCGAGTAGAATTTGAATGCAGGCGTGCCGTAGACAACTCTTCTATTGTCTATAGATAGGTGCGCGCCATCGCTATGTGTCGGAGGATTGTTATGCACACCTGCACATTTTTTAATGAATTGAATGTTTACTATACGTTATATTTTTCGGTATATTCTTGACAAACAGAATTTCAGACACACATATTGCGCTATTTGCGGCCGTAAGAAGGTACTTTTAGATTTGTAGGCGAGGTTTTTGTATAAATAATGGCACTAACTTTGTACGGCTAAACGACACCAGAATATTTCTAAACAGAAGATTTCATAGTTATCACTAGTAATGTCCTAAGATTACTTGTACTTCAGTAATTTTTAAGGTAGTCAAGCAATTAATTTCATAAATGGAAAAGTATTAACAACAAGGCATTTAATTATATGATATAGATTGAAAAATATATATATATTGCAGGTTCGGTTGTACGAACATCGTTATGGTTTAACCAGCACCATTAACATCATAAAAAAACATGAAAGAAAAATTATATAACGTAGATTGAATGACAATAACTGTGCTGGAGCTTTTTTCTAAAAGTACTTACTAATATTAAGAGGACGCTGTTTATCCACCTGTCTGTTCTCACAATCTTATTTAGTCAAAAACTAATACGACTAAGTATATATTATTTACCAAACTCTTTCTCTGGTAGAGACACATGAGTAGGCAATAAAAATTTCACTTGAGTACTAGCAATCCTTATAAACACATCCGAATACTCGCCTCACGCTTCGCAACGCTTCCTTAATGAGTGCATATCCTAACAAGAGTAGGCCTAAGTGGTCGGACGACAGATAAAAAATTGGAGAGCATGCTTTAATAAGGTTGCTATGGGAGCAAATGACGCGTTATACAGCGTGTTATATGATGACAAACGTGGGGATTTTTTTCTCATAATTGGGCACGACAAATGAGTATTTACGAAGAAACTAATTTCAAACTCTTTGCTCCTGGAAAAGTGGAAGGTCACCCACGAGGAGCTAAAAAGAGGACAAATTAAAACATACTAAACAATACTTGCGGAATATCTCAAGTGTCTCAAGACAATTCTTTGACCAGTGTGTGTCGCCAGTGATGTCACATGGCACTGAAACGTGGCCGCTTACTATGGGCCTCATAAGATGGCTCAAAGTCACCCAAAGGGCAATGGAGAGAGCTATATTGGGAGTTTCTCTGCGTGATCGCATCAAAAATGAGACATCCCCCGCAGAACCAAGGTAGTCGATACAGCCCTCCAAATCGCCAAAATTAAGAGGCTGTGGGCGGGGCACATTGCACGTAGAACCGAGGTCCATTGGGACGGAAAGGTTCTCGAGTGGCAACCACGTACTGGAAGGCGCAGCGTGGGTAGCCCCTCCCCACAAGGTGGACTGATGAACTGGTAAAGATCGCGGGAGTCGGCTGGATGCGGGTGGCGCATGATCGTTTACTCTGGCACTCTTTTGGGGAGGCCTATGTCCAGCTGTGGGCGTCTTTCGGCTGATATGATGATGATGATGAAACAATACTTTTATTAGTATCAGAACACGCACAGAAAATGTGTATGTAAAGTGGTTTGGAATGAAAACATATGTGTTACCCCGAATTTCATTTTAAAATGTTCATTGGAAACGGGTCCAATAGGTAACGTATAATGTACTCAATGCCTCCAGACGCGCCCTAGCCATTTTAATTTGGTCTCAAACGAGTAGCGAAAATAAAACCCCACCGCACTATAAAACATTGCGTGAAAAGGAATTATTAGGGGCACAGAATGCAATTTCCCCGTCCAAGGCACCAATATGTCTCCAGGGCCGGCGAGGGCAAATGAATAAAAATCAACCTCGCGCCGCTTTGTTACCAGTGCACTTGTTTATTTGGTTTATTTACTGAAACAAATGCCGTTCGGTTGGAAGAGGGAATAATAGAATGTGTAAATAAGATAGGAGTTCAATTCAGTAACTCTTTAAGAAACATCAAACTGTGTAAGAAAAAAAAATAGGAGCAATTTTCTACGGTCAAACGGTGGTCTGCTAATTGCAAAAATAGGTTGAGGTGTGATTTTTTTCGAGTATTTTTTAGAATGTTATTATACAATATTAAAGGATGCGCAAACGTGACGATAACTACAACGATTTATTTACAGAAAGATCATTCGCTTGACATAGATCTTGACAGAAGACGTTTTATTAAAAAAAAAAAAATTACAAAAACAAAAACAGTTTTTCAGGAAACTTCTTTTGTGCGTACGTCTATTAAGGCGGCCTTTCAACCTGGCTAAATATAGTGCACTTACTGCACTCACACTCACTGATTAGTGCAAGATGGTTTATCTCCCCTCCCGCAGTACAATTGCACTGCTTTTAACCAGGTCTAAAGTTGAGTACAGGTCCGCTTATGAATATCTACACTTATGATGGCGTGACCAGGCTGGATAACTTTTCCATCCTGCAATTGGCTGTTGCTGAAAACAAGTCGGGTCAACAAGAAACAAAACAGACGATGACATGTTTACAATATGTTTCCTGCAAGATAAGCCATAGACAATCGAGTTAGCGTCCATAACAGAAATTAATTTAAGTTCCCAGATATAATTAATTCCCGTCAACTTCATTAAGAAACCCGCATAGGTGTAATTACAATTAACTGGGGAATCTTAATTGTGGGATTGGGTGTGCGACATACCGCTAAAAAGGTTAGTGAACTAAACTGAGGTACCTACCTATATGTAAGATTCTGCATGCGCGGCGTGGGTGCAGATAGAGGTATGACGATAACGGAGCGCGGGTGACATGCGGGAGAAAAAGCCCGGCGCCTGCACGCCGAGCGCACCGTACCTGCACTATTATATGACGGGATGATGACGTACCGTTTATTAACCCCTGACGCAAAATAGGGGTGTAATAAGTTTTACGTCACACCTGGCCATAACGCGAGTTTTACTGCACGCTGCGCGTACGGGAAAACTCGCATTGTGGCCAGATGAAGACGTAAAATTTTGTGCTCAACACGGGCGGTAATTCGTAAAGCACCAGAGCGCATATTTATGGCCCGCACCTTCGGTTCGGTTCACAAACACCTGCGATCTGGGGCATTCACGATTTCACCGCCCTAGTTACGTAATGTACTATAACGTATCTGTGTGTCTATCTGTGGCGAATTGTCGGGGGGTTTTCAACTTTTCTACAAGGAGGAAGGACATTGGAACGCGCACACTGCGTTCACCTTCCCGCCATCACTGCGCTGATGGTGCTCTCAAACATACATTTGATGCTACTTATACGGTCATTTATCCTATGGCATAACGTATGGTATTCATTAGGAAAGAGATCCATTTTCTTGACATTGAATTTTATACTGTCGGAAGTTTTTATAAGACTAATTCCTACTTGTTATATCTAGAAAAATGATAATCTCTGCGAGTTACAAAGTATTTATAACAGTCGTTTCAATAGAATTAACCGAAAACTAAATCCTCTTTACAAACAACATACTTTTTGGATGTAAATTATTTATACACAATGGGATCTACCAGACATGTATAGGTCGGATACTAGCTGCTGTTGCTATAATCCTCTCCTAATCCAAGTTTAGATGTATGGATGTTTAGATGATATTTGGAAGTTTGTTACTCAATCACGCTCTTAAAAAACGGCTCAACCAATTTGTATGAATTATGGCACGAAGATAGTTTATAGCCTGGATTAAAATATAGGGTAGTTTTTATCCCGGGTCCACATAGACGAAGTCGCGGGCGGATGTTAGTGAGTAATGTATGTATGTATGACAGAAAAAAAGATGAAGCTATGAAAGAAGTGCCTACTCCGTCAATTTTTTTTCTTTTTTTAATTTCCAGCAACAGAATGTTATTTTCTACCTCAATATGGCCGATCCCGTTCTGTAAGTATACAAAGCTCCAACTTAGTCAGCTCCATACAAACTTTTACCCTCCCGTTTCCCCCTTAGGGGATGATTTCGGGGATAAAAACTATCCTATGTCACTTTCCATCCCTTCAACTATCTCCACTTAAAAAAAACACGTCAATTTGTCGCTCCGTTTTGCCGTGAAAGACGGACAAACAAACACACACATACACTTTCCCATTTATAATATTAGTATGGATAAGGATATCGTCGTCTAGTACCCATAACACAAGCCTTACTGAGCTTGCTATGGGACTAGGTCGATTTGTGTAAGATTGTCCCTTTATATCTATTTATTTATGATGACGTCAATTGTTTCCCAAGCCGCCCCACCATGAGTCGCCCAGGGGCGTTATTCAAGATCACATAATGGGACGAATATATGGGTTACCTTCGGCCAGAGGCCAAACAATAAGATATTACGCCTCATTGTGACCCAAGACAATGCTGATCCGTCACAGCTTAAAATGGCCCATTCTTGGCCCATATTAGATGGATTAGCGGCCTTTTAGCGTATTGTGGATTAATTTACATTGTAAGGCAGAATTTCTGAACGGAGAGCAAATTGTGATCCTATGTAGGCATATAATGCAAGTAGCGTATAGTTCTGAAATGGGTCAATATTCGAGCGTTTGTTCCGAATAACTTTCGTGGTCACATTTTTGTAGAAGTGGCTGCAAATTTCGATTCCGTTTCTGGTTAGGTATTTAAGTTTACCGGACATCTAACAAATATCCGAAAGCGGAATCTAAATCTACTTACGCCCAATTCTTCAAAAATATGTCCACGAAAGTGAGGCGGTCGAAACGCTCGAATAATAACCCCAATAGCCTTTAAAGTCAAACTAATTGTTTACCCATTTTGAAATTCAAGATATAAATTTGTAGTTTATCTTAAAGGAAGCTATAGATCTGTTATAAGCAAAAATAGTTTGTGTACTTTACGTAAGACACATTTTCTCTATTTCGGGAATAATGACAAATAATGCAAGAAGGACTTGATTATTAACTACACAAAACTGTAAAAAGACTGGTGTGTTCGAATTAACGTTAAAAAGAACAATTTAAAAAAAGACTCCAGTAAACTTTGTAAGTATATATTTAGGTACATCAAGAAAGTCATACATACATATACTCACGCCTATTTCTCGAAGGGGTAGGCAGAGACCACGGATTTCCAGTTCGTTCTATCTTGACAAACCTTTCCTGCTTCATCCACTTCCATAGTAGGTAGTTGATCTGGACTTTCTATTTCAATATTTAACATTTACTGTTTGTTATATTTATTACAACATTTTGAGATTTTTAGAATTAAGAAAGCCTTGGTGCATTTAATGCGGTGGTAATTGGTTGACACTTTGGGTCACGTCTTCCGTGTTGATCCGATGGAAAAACATTATTCACTCCGTCTGTAAATACGGTGAATTATTTGCATACTCACCTGCCCCGCATAAAACCCCTTAAAAAGTTATTGCATTATATCGGTTTCCCAGTGATATCTAATTCATGGCGGCTGCGAAAGGCCGAGTCCTTCCAGTATGGCGCCAAATGAGAAAAGTTCTCAACAAAATTCACTGTTCGCGAGTCAATATTAACTACAAACGTACCGCTTTATATCTGCAGTCACTTAAACAGATCCCGTTGGAATTTGAACTTTAAGACAGTCGTGTAAGATCGTAGGTTAGGTTTGTCAAGTGCAGTGATGGGAATGTGGTAACCGCTTTCCGATGAAGTTTTTCTAATATGGCCGTTGGTGTTGATAAGCCGTCTCTATGTTTTGTTTGAATAAGCTATGGTGAAGTGTCAATGTGATTTCAGAGGATAGCTTTGGGTATCAGTTTTATAAACTAGCCTCCGTATTCGCCAAATTTAACAAACCTCTGTTAACTAAAATGTGTTTTGTCCCGGCCACACAAACGAATTTTAATGGTAAAGGAATCATTTGGGAATACCGCTGTCGTTTTACTGGAAATAATGTTCTCATCCTTTCATTATCCTGTACATTAGTAAAGCTTGATTCTTTACTCGTTAATACATACAAAATTAAAAAAAAGCCATTAAAATCTTTCGACTTAGAGGTTTATGTTTTCACCAGACTCAAAATCTTAAATAAATATTGACATTTTCGTACACTTTCTCCCCAAGTTAAATCAAAGATCAAGCACACATCCCTTAGCAGAACATTAAACTTGCAAGCCTATCAGAAACCAGTCAAAGAGAATTATGCCGTTTACGAAAAAAGACTTAAATGATATGCTTTCCTTTCGAACATGAACCCTTTCACTGCGGGTAAAGTGACATATACTGCGAATCACTTGACGTCTGTATGCTGAATTTTTCATGTTTCATTACGGGTTTTTCAAAGTTCTTTCTTCTGTTCTGATAAAAGAGAATAGACTATAGTATAATTATTGCAAAAGAGGAGTTTAAGAGATATTTTTAAAACTTTTTGTTATGATTGAGTTTTAAAGCTTGATCTTGAAGAATGGTGAATTAGAAATAGAATTAAGAGTCTAAGACGATTTTTAATATGACAATGATGGTATAAAATACCACGACTAACATTATAATGCATGCGCACTCTATGTGAAAGCAATATGGATTAAATTGGAATTAAGAGGATTTTTCTTCATTTGACTTTAAGCCATGTCACATTGACATAGAGTGCCCATGCCTTATATGGCACTAGTATACTAGTATAGGGTCGAGCACGGACGTTTACCTTGTACTTGTCTATGTTGAATAACCCTGCTTAAGTAATTTGTAGAGTTCGTTATTCATAACTTCTAATCAGTGGCAGTGGGCGGGGCACATTGCACGTAGAACCGATAGCCGTTGGGGCGGAAAGGTTCTCGAGTGGCGACCACGTACCACAGATGGACTGATGACCTGGTAAAGGTCGCGGGAGTCCGCTGGATGCGGGTGGCGCAGGGCTGGTCATTGTGGCACTCTTTGAAGGAGGCCTATGTCCAGCAGTGGACGTCTTTCGGCTGATATGATGATGATGATGATGATGAACTTCGAATTGTTACTGAAAGCTAAAGATGGCCCTTTCTTATGCGTGGTAAACCGCGGACTCTGCACGATGAGCGAAGTCTACTAAGTCTCAACCACGTTCAAATGTTTTTTTTTAAATACAACGACGGTGGCAAACAAGCGTACGGCCCGCCTGATGGTAAGCGAACACCGCCTATAGACACATTTAAAGTACGATTCCCACCGACAGCGTCGGGTCGGAGTTCATTCTATTATATGCAATATAAGGAATTTGAACCGTCTACACACTAGTTAAACATATTTGAATGAATCGTGCATCCGTTGCGAGGCGGCTGCTACAGACGCCGTCGGTGAGGGTTCTAATCAAATATGAATAGTATCATCTGTACAGATGATTCAAATTCCTTTGAATACAATAGAATGCGCTCCGGCCCGACTCTGTCGATGGGAATCGTACTTTACAGCTCGGAGGTGCGCACAAGAGTTGAGTCAAAGCGGCTAGAGCGAAAGGCCTGTCAGTAACATTATTTTAGGCAGGGTACAGTGAAATGTCATCCCGCTCGAATGTGGAGCAGCCCAACTGGGGAAGTACCTCCGCCTTGCAGAAGACCATAGCCATAATAACACTACTACTTGCTCAGTAGTAGTGTTGTGTTCCTGGAGGTGAGCAAGGTCGCCAGAGCTCCCAAGGATGCTGTGTTGAGAGCGAGGGCATTTGTCCCTGCAGCTGTCAACACGGCGAATCCTCAAACATATCAAGGGTTGGCAACGCCCATGTTACTCCTTTGGAGTTGCATGCGTCTATAGGCTGCGGTGTTCGCTTACCATCAGGCGAGCCGTACGCTTGTTTGCCACCGTCTTGTACAAAAAAAAATAGCTGTGGCCGTTGAGAAGACTGCTGTGAAAGACAGTCACAAACAGCAAAACATTTCCATGCGTTATGCTAGGTTCATCAGCGGCGTCAGCCAAAAAAGCCCAGCAGCACATTCAATATGGCGACCATCGCAACGTAATCTACAGTACGTCTCGGCATCATGCGTTCATTTTTGATGAGAAATCTTTTGATATCATCCCCTGCTTACTTTGATGATGCGGGGGACACAGTGCTGGACGAAACGGCGAGCTAACAACACGTGTACTTATAGTACTTGTTTCTGTACAGCCCGACTAG
Source organism: Epinotia demarniana (assembly GCA_945867215.1). Classification (NCBI taxonomy): domain Eukaryota; kingdom Metazoa; phylum Arthropoda; class Insecta; order Lepidoptera; family Tortricidae; genus Epinotia; species Epinotia demarniana. The sequence continues at coordinate 9,812,772 of OX244278.1, forward strand.
CACAAGACGGAGCGCGAGGTCTCTTGCACTAAGTTTTCTAATAAAAAGGAGACGGATAGTGCGATAGAGCGAGAGAGACCTCGGTTCGAGTTCGGCGACAAGAGACGCGCATGGTCGCCATATTCGCCACACAGCATGTGCCTTCAGAAAAACAAGGCCTTACCTTCACTGATCAATTTGGGAGGTCCACTCGAGAGAAACGAAAATTGTTTATAAGTCGAGAAAAAGTACCGCCCTCAGTGTTGACACGCTGCCAACATCACAGAGTAAAATAATTCTTATGGTGGTATCCCAGCCCAGGTAGCACGATAGCTTTTATCGTCCCGGTTTACGACGAAATATCACATTAAACATAACAATAAAACGTATCATGTTTCATGGTACTAGACCTGTTAACCAGGCTTATGTTGAGTAAGTACACTGTAGAAACCCTTATCTTTTTAATATGTAATCTGTAGACTTTATCTCTGCAAAAAATATCCGCGTCAGTGAACTGACGCAATTTCAGTGATTTATAAATAAATACCTATGTGTTTCACAATAAAACTTACAGTGTAAGAAGACAGTCCACTAAAGAAATCCCCGATTTCTACAATACCATGTTTATATTAATTTAACATGTTTATATTAATTTCTACAGTATATAAGGTGCTCGACGTTGCACTAGTATATAGCATGGGCACTCTATGTCAAAGGAATATGGGTGAAATTCGGAAACTAAAAGGATTTTTCTTTATTCGAATTTAAGCCATGTCACGCGATAAGGTCGCCAGCTCTTCGGTCATCAGCTACATCTTCTTTATTATATTAATATAGAGACAAGCTACTAAGTGGACATCGATTTTGGAATGGCAAGGGAATTGCTAGAAGAATGCACCGCCCCTATATCACACGGTAAACCCCGGGCCGGAGCGATGCGTATTGAAAATTTTGAATATGCACACTAGACTCGAGTGTATCCGAATTTCGGCGTAATTGCGGTGCGGTTTACTTGCGTTTTTATTGCGTTTCGAGAGTTGCAACATAGTGAATGCTTGTGATTACGAGCATTCCAGTGTAATAGGCAGTGCTCTTTCTAGTGGTTGATTCAGTTTCATACCAGAATTTTGTGTTTGTGGAAGTAAGCGATTCAAGCATTATAGGCCCTTTATTCTATTCGTTATTTTATTCTTAATCTTACATTGCTGCCATATGAGAAACACTTTTGTATTTTATGTCTATTTTACAATGATATTTGGCTAATCCCATTACGTCTATATAAATACATAGATCTATGCCAGATTCGTGGTTACGTAGATCTTAGCCACAATATTTGAATTTAGATGTATCTTTTATCACACTTATTAAACTCGAGTGACGTAGATGGAGATATACGAACTCTGATATTCGATTTTCGCGGCAACGCCGCTCTTTCTTACTAGGTATAGATACAGTCAAGAGGATGAGGTATTCAACGTACTCAAAAATGTTTAGGTACGATGGCTCTTATGTCGACGAATTACCATTTCGTTACATATAATTTATTGAATCAGGCGTTACTTTGCGGAAGTCCATGATATATTACAAGAACAATATTTCTTTGCTATTCCGCTAAAAACGTCCTGGTCTATTAGTGAAGATAAGATGCAATTATTTGCGTAAAAACATGCAAAAAAATACAGTAAACCACCACCAATAATGACAAAAACCTCGACACGTGTTTCGCCTCTCTACGAGGCATCATCAGGAGATGCTGGCAGGAGATGTTGCTTGCGCCACATCCACTGAGCAAATGAGCCGCTCGGAGCCGTCCGCCATATTTATATTCTGTCCCCCCATACTACCGTTCATGCGTGAAAGAGATGGAAGAACACGTAACAACGGTGATGACGCAACATTCAATTGTTCGTTAATAAACAACAATATATATATAATATAAACAGGCCGTAGTTTTAGCACAAGGTATAAGGAACATGTTGCGTCGTTTCAGCATAATCACCCGGACAATCAATTGTTCGTTAATAAACAACAATATATATATAATATAAACAGGCCGTAGTTTTAGCACAAGGTATAAGGAACATGTTGCGTCGTTTCAGCATAATCACCCGGACATTTAAAATTACCCGACTATACTATCAGTCTAGTTGCCCATAGTTACCAGTGTTTGCATAATAAGCTAGTCAACTGTAGATGTGAACCCATACATAAAGTAGAATGTGTAACTTACTTAGGCGTAAGGATTGATACTAGCTTTTCTTGGTCTCAGCACATTGATTATGTATGCGAAAAACTAAGACTGTTACTAAGTAAATTTTACCATCTAAGTTATAAGGTTCCTCTCGGTACATTAAAATGTTTGTACTTCGCGCTGGTAGATTCTTTGCTGGGCTATGCCCTCGACTGCTATGGCCTGACATTTAAAACTTACTTAGACAAACTAGAATCCCTTCAGTTAAGATTTTTAAAACTACTAGTACCCAAAAAAGTAAAAAATTCTTGTAAACACGACTATAGAAAACTTTATAAAATTTGTAAAATCCTTCCTGTATCCTTAAAACATAAATGCCTTTTGGCCACTAACAACCATAGCAATCGGGAGCAAACCCTGCAAAGGACTACTCATCTTCATAGCACTAGGTCGGTGTCCACTGGGAAATTTGATGTGCCAAGAGTTTATAACTACTATGGAGATAGGACATTAAAAAAACGTTTGCCATATATCTATAACAACTTGCCTGAAGACATCAGACTTGAGCAAAATGCACGCGTATTTAAAAGAAAATTAAAAAAACATTTTCTAGAATCCTTACCCTAAATATTTATTCATACCTACATAAACATACCATTAGATATACGATATATTACCAAAGCATGTATATATTACTACTGTAGAATTATGTTTAAGTCGACTATTAACTAGTTTTGAAAATTAGATAAGTTATTATAATAAGTCTTCCTGCAGTCAAACTGTTAAAACAGTTTTGCAGGACTTTAAGTAGTTAGTGTTTTTGTAGAATTTTTAGTAATGATTAAATAAATAAATAAAATAAATAAGTCTAATTTCGCAAAACATTTATTAGAGAATAACCATACGTTGTCTGACAATCATTCTTTTAACATTTTGCATGTTTGCGAAAAAGGATTGCGTCGAAGTGTTCTAGAACAATTAGAAATAATTAGGTACACGAATAGAGGCGTTATTATTAACGAACAATTGAATGTTGCGTCATCACCGTTGTTACGTGTTCTTCCACAATGTAGCTTGGTCTGAAATAAAAAGCCTATTTTAAATCTAAATCCGTTAAGTCGTTTTTGCGTATTAGAGTAAATAATTAATGCTTTGCTGATGTCACTGGAGGTAAGAGAATAACACTAATTACGGATGCCTATTTGGAATCTCCAGAGCTAAAAATATTGAAAAATTTCAGAATTTTTAAATAGTTTTCACTTTGCAGTACATTTAAAATCCCAAAGCGACATCTAAATCCGAACGTTAACATCTTCGGTAGCCAACGGTCGCTCTTCCTTTTTGGATAGGCCACGAGAATTGCCCGCGAAATCCAATGGGAGATGCACTAATGCTGATGCATATCTTAGATGACATATAAAATAGATGCGGATGGAAGGACGGATTTTCTAAACTCGCAATCGCAGGTGTGGAGGAAGACCTATATGAACGCCCGCATAGACAAGGGCACGTCGGCGCAACACTCGTATCGGAGGCCAAGATCCAATTTCAGGTCTCTAAAAAGTGAGCAGGTACGTTTGAAAATATGCTTATAGACCTCCTTGTCGTATGCGACGACGGTGACCCTTACAATTTTCTCTGATGAGCACGTGTATGGCTCTCAAAGCTGGACTTCTGGGAGGAGCACGCGTCTATGGTAGAAAAGGTGTAGCTTCTTCCGAAGTAGCTCGACTTGAACACCAGATGGGTAATCACGCAACGTTGCGAACGCGCGTTAAGACCATTAAAGGCCTCCACCCACCGAACGCGTGTCGTGCGCGGCGCGTAACGTGCGCGGCGCGTGTCGGGCGCGGTTGAAGCGGTACATACATACCGCAAGCGGGCGGCGCGTAGCAAAGCGGGAGCTCGCGCGGGCCCGCGTTCGGCCCGTGTTCGATGTGTGTTTGAAGTGTAGTTTCAATGCTTTACAACTTGCGCGGGCCCGCGCAGCACACGCGCCGCGCACGACACGCGTTCGGTGGGTGGAGGCCTTTAGCTGTCATTATTCCATATAAAAAGTGACATTTAGATCACCCTGACACGTGTGCAATGCATTACGTGACCCAACTGCTGGACCAAAAGCGCAGAGTTATAAAATGCCGTCCGTATCTACGATAACCTCCATCTAACTGCATCGTTCGCACACCTCGACGTAAGTTTCAGCCGTCACGTTAAGGTTTTTTATCCTTTTCCCGTCAGTCCTCTTTCCCGCAATCCCACGAGCATAGATCTGTATTACTGCTCAACTACATTTAACTCGTTCCGGTACCTTAGAGAATAGATCTAGCAATTTCAACTTCAGGTGAAAGGCTTGAAAATTCAATTTTAATCTTTGTCCGCCATTTTGAAACATGTATGTGGTATGAAAAAAACATTGTGGCTTGCTTCTTGCGGTAACTCACTGCAACAAATTGCACATGTACCTCAATAAAGACATTGTTTAGGTCGAATACACTTAATTTACACTGGTTTAGGGTATTCAATGAGTATTAATTGATTACTTCTGCCACCGCCTGAGCCATTAAGTTATTGCATTTCATAATTATTGACAGTTGTCGAGTGAAAGAGTCGAGCGCTCGAAAGTCAAAAATCGGTCCACAGACTTAATTTAGACCAAATGTTTTACAAATCTCATTGATTGTCGCTGTGCCATGGTTCACACAAATTACTAGTCATCATCCAATCAGCAAAAACAAAACACACCTCAATCCTTTTAGATCAACACTCGCACAAAAAATAGAAATTAATGACCCACAAACGTAAATTTACTAAATCACAACATATAAAACAATAGCGACATATGTGTTGGGTGTGGCCGTAGGAATTCATAAATGTTGGTAATAACAGATGCCTTATCTATGTCGTGGGGTGATTTTAATTCCACTAATAGATTTAAATGTAGGGATTTTATTATAAGTTCGTTGGAGGTATTAGTTGACTCACGGAATATTGCCACTATGGGTTGGACCGCTAAAATCTACATTATAAATGTCCATACGTTTCATAGTAGATTTGACCTTTAAAAAAATTGTGAAAATCACTTCGACGTACGTACCGTGATCTGTCAAGCCACTGGCGTTTCCTGCTTCCACCGCCTCTACTTTTTTAAAAATCGACAAAAAACGATGACGTAACATATGGAAAAGCCCCTACCATCAGGCAGGGCCCCATTGCATAACAACTTGTAACTTATATTATAAGCGGAAATCTCTTTTCAACTTATTTTATTGGAAAGAGACTTCCGCTAGTATTATAAGTTACCACTTATATTAGATTAGGTCTATTTGCGACTTCCTATAATTGGCTCTGTATTGCTATTTATAAAGTTAAGTGAATTCCTTGTATAAATAAATAAATACCATTATTATAAATTACGGAATGGGCCCCAGGTCTATCCAAATGTTCTAACAAAAGGTGCTCTAACCCCCTTTGTACCCCTTTAGAGGTAATTACTCCGGTAGGTTCGGAACCGAAGGTCTAAGCAACCGTGATGAATGTGTCACTTTATACCGCCGACCATTATTTGCACCGCACCCAATATCGGCCTGACCTCCGATGACACACTGAAAATATTATATACATAACGACTTTTTTATTACCACTGATAATTAGAAATATGATAATGTTTCGGCGAAGTCTGTTTATGAGACGGATTTATACAGAAACTGTTAGAGGTAACCGCTCTCATGGCGAGTTTTTGCAGCGGTACCGATGCGATACAAACGCCACACAGTATCGATACACCATTGTTATCACAAGATGCCGCGCGAGTTGTGTCGCAGTGAGATATACTATCCCTCTCTTTCTATTAAGAACACTTAGAAAGAGACGACTCGTGATAACCGTGCTGGTGATTTTGACTGCTGATCTATGGCTACTGTCGCGCGACAGTTGCGCGTTTGTAACGTTGCAAGAAATCGGCATGTGTGTAACCGCTCTTAGATAGTCGGGATCTAGAATAGAAAGTGACATATTTGACACTGAGTCGCTGAATAAATGTGTATGTACTTCTTTTAAGAACGTTCGTAACTCTGTGTAACGGAACTGATGTATTGACTCCTTGGCGGTGTGGGAGAGTAGTCTGATATAAACTTATTAACGTTTAATGTATTTATGCATCAATACTAATATAATTGACCGATTGAGCTGAAAATTTGGGTATTAGTTTGGATGACAATTCAATATCCACCATCGAGCTGATCTGATGATGGAGACAAAAGGTGGCCATGGGAATTCAGTATTTAATCGACGTAACCCCGTTGAGTTTGGGCTCGTTAGAATCGTCTCAATGAGTAGTTGATGATGGTATACTAAAAAGTACAGTCGAGAATAAAAGAACACTTACTTGACAGAACCTTATTATGTACTATATTGTTGACGACTGCTGGTTTAGCCTAGACTTAGTGGCTACTTGGCTAGTGACTCCTGCTGAATCCTGACAAGGACAAATATTTGTGTGATGAGAATGAACATATTTGATTTCTGAGTCTTAAATATTTTTTATGTATTTGAACATTAATATCTTTTATTATCCTTTTTATTATTTAATTACTACTTACTAAATTCCGTACCTACCTACGTATATAGTTATGACATCCTTTGACATAAATAAGGAAACATTTGTAGCAGTTTTTCCTTCCCTGTACTACAGTTATTATTTTACGAGTTTATAACTGTAACTACACTTGGGTGATGTCTATTTAATTTAATTCAGTTAATGTAAGTGATTAACTGGTATATACTGTAGATATTAAACTTAGTTATCAAAAAAAAGAAGTTAACGTTCTAAGTTAGAAACTTATCTATGTTTTTTTACTAGGCTCTTCTTTAGTCATGTGGAGAAATATATACTGTATCGAATTAATTATCTCATAAATACGGAGCCACACTGTTTCGTCGCCCAAATAATATTTAGTTTTATTAAAGTATTTATTTTATGTTTGTTGGTCTTTAAGGTACTTGTAACTATAGGCCATAGTTGGCTGAAATAAATGATGATTATTGTGTTTAAATACCGAAATCTTAATAGACAATATGCATGCGACTTCAATTTTGAATAAATTGCACTCTTATCGATGCGGATATATACATAATAAGTAATTCAATGGATATATATATACGTAAAACTATCCTTATACTACTATCCTTAAAATATACTCAGACAGATTATACTGAATTAGAAATGATATTTTGTATGTATAGACTTAAATGTATGTAGGTACTAAAGTTTTTTAAGGCAAACTCTGTAAACGCGCCGAGAATATGGATTGTGAACTTGTGACGTCATAGTCTATGCCCGTTCAATGTAGAGCGTTTTCTCTGGTTGCCCTCGCGTGTAGATTTTAAATGCCTACAATTAACATCAGGTAAAAATATAAGAAGATTTAATGCTACAGTTGATATTCCTCTGGATTGTACTTTTGATTGGCCGGCACAAAAGCCCTAGGACATATTTTTGATTAAGTTATAGGTACCCATAATTTTTCACCGGTTCACCAATTAAAATCCGTGTCCGTACGTCGTATTAATCGCTAAGTTCCGGTGTGTGTTTCCGATCGCTACTATACTCCATACATCTATGATATCTACCACAGAATGCGTTGCGTTTATTTTTTCTGTTGCGCATGAGTTCCGTTTATGTAGTCGAGTGGAATTGCGCGCCGGAATTCCGCATGTCTGTGACGACCCTTACTACAAATTGAGTAGGTATGTTAAAGCGTGTTCGGATATTTTTGAGCACCGTTGCATATTGCGATGATATAACTACTCACAGCACACTCCTAAACTGATTGTGGCAACTGTTACCTAAGGCAGCTTTGAAAAAAATATTAGAGCATAGGGCAGCCTTTTTGAACTCGGAAATCAAGTGAGCAGTTATGATGGCGACTACATTGGCTAGGGTAGACCGGGGTCAATAGTACCACGGGTCAATAGTACCGTCGCCTATAATTCTTCAACCACATCAAAATATGCATGTGTGTGGATACACCAGTGTGCCTTGAGCGTGTCTCTACCTGCTCACTAGTCGGTCACTCGCTGCCGTGCGAAAAGAATGTGCTATACGACGATTTGCATGTTTGACTGACCAAAGTAAGTATTTGCGATTTACGTTTTGTACTAGTGTTTATAATTAGACAGTCGTAGTGTGAAACTTGTACTGAATTGTGACTCTCTAGTTATTAAAGTTTTTAATATGTCACAGTGTGGGGGTCAGTTAGATATAGAAATCGAAATTTGTGAAGGTTAGTTAGTGCGAGTAAAAAAGGAAAAATGTACCACAACACTCGGGGTTAATTGTAACGTTACAATTGACCCCGTGCTACAATTGTCCCGAAGTTTTTACACGACTGCTAAAATAAGACAATTGAAACTAATTATTTTTGTAACAAGTTACATCTCCGGTAGGTATTTTATGTTATACCTATGATTCATACGACACTTCGGGATGTATATACATTAGGTATAATACCCGCAATGCCATCCGTTTTAGTGGTATTATTTAATATTTATTTGTGGTGAAGGATGGGGTTGATTGTACCAGGGCTCAATTGTAACTGTATGTGATTAGTAATTGTTAAATAATTCGTTATTTTGTTGTATTGAGATGTTCTTATTGATTGAAAGATGTGTGCTATGAGCACCCCTGAGTATTTTTTTATAATAAGTCGACATAATATGTTTCAAAAACTTGGAAAATATTGTTACTTTTACTTCAACTGAAATGCTACCTTTGTCTAGTGTAAATACGAGTCTCTATAATTAAGACTGATGTACATAACAGACTGATTCGTCTCAAGAAATTAACAATAATTACTGATTGATTAAAACATTATTTTGGGTTTTATTGACCTCTGATTATCTGGTACAATTGACCCGTACTAGGGGTCAATTGTAACACAAGGACTTAATGAACAAAAACTCAATTTGCACCATTCTAATGCCATTAAATGAAAATGTTTTTCTAGATTCTGATAGCCAATGAGACTAGAATGTTATATCCTTAGCGGTTTTTACGTGGTAGCGTTAGATTCTGAGTTATAGGTCATTATTTCTAAAGTGGTACCATTGCCCCCGGTCTCCCCTACTCCATCGCTTTGCTTACGCTGACAAAATAAACACCCGTAACATATCAACTGAATTTATTACGATTTACATATATATACCCCTCTGATGTACTGAGGTATACAGCCATCTGGTAAAACACCAGTAGCTCCGAATACGTTTCCAACATCATTAGGATTTGTGGAAAAGTGGCTCGACATCATAATGTTGGTTATGAGGAGGGCGTCATCTTCCATGGCGGTCACCCATGCTGACTGGAGCAGGCATGCGGTCAGGGAGAACAAAATGGCGGCTTTCAGCATGGTCCTGGAGAACCAAATTATAATGTTATTTACGTGCATAATGGACGAAGGTTTTTTCATGGCATCAGATCTCAATACCAATCTGGAAGCAAATACTTACAAAGAAAAAAAAAAACTACAAATCGGTTCATAAATGACAACAATCATTAAAAATGATAAAGATAAAAATATTACAACCGAATTGTGAACCTCTTTCTTTTTTTCAAGTCGGTTAAAAACAATATAGCAGCGTAAGTATCGTCCTATCGTTTAATTGTTTAATTACTTATTAGCCCCAACTTATCACTTCCAACGCTTTTTAAACCAACTATGCCCTTTCAGATGACGAGAATTGAAAAATAATTAGTTAAAATCCAGAACTTCCATATGGGAATTGGCTTGATAACGTACCTTTATATGTATAGTTTTGCCTTCCACACACAAGCACGGTACAGGATACAATGTAGTTAATTTTCCTGAAAGTGTTTACTTAATACCGTTGTTATGTCTGATGTACCTATACTAAATAATCATAATATTACCATAACATTAATTGTGAAGTTTTACCTGAATTAGTCATGCAATGCGTTTAAAACATAACAGTCTTAAGTGGTTAGGAAGGTATTAATAAATACCTAAGTAGCTAAGACTACGTTTATGCAATAGTGGTACACGCTGCTAAAATGTTGTAATTTGTAAACATATAAGGTATCTTTTATTCGATGGTATTTAATGGTTCCATTTGGTGTCCGTGGGGTCCCAACGCGCTCAATCTTTTCAAGGAACTGTCAAAAAAATTAGCTGACACCACCGGGGCCCGAAGAGCTGCTTCCTCGCTCAACGCATTACCGCTCGGCCACGACTTTGGTCTTAAGCGACCTGCGACCAGCGTTTTATCTGTTCATTGCGCGTGATCCCAACTAACCACAGTGCGTTGCGCATCTCGACCGCGCAATGAACAGATAAAACGCTGGTCGCAGGTCGCTTAAGACCAAAGTCGTGGCCGAGCGGTTAGTATTGCGATACAGCGGGGAAATGCCGCCAGCATCTTCGGCACCATGCCGCGGGGAGACCCCTTATTTTAGTGACAAGTAGTATCTTTTGCATAGTTTTAGTGATAAATCGGTGCCTTATTTAATGCTTTATATTGTATTTTTTATTTTCTTGTAAATTGTCCTTGGGAGCGGTCGTGGCGTCATTGCGCCGCGCTTCACCAAATGGCCACAACGGAATACCAGCGCTGGCTCTGCCAGCATTACGCTAAGTTGTGCCCATTTCCTGAAAAATATGAACATCCACAATTTAATGGTTTTTTTTGTACAAAACAATAAAAATATTTATTATTGCTCACCAAAAAAAAAGTAAACAAAACATAAACAATGGTAGACTAGTCGAAGACCTGTTGGGCGTCCTATGTATCGGAGGGGTGACGAAGTTCAAAAAGACCAGCACGTCTATCATGGGACGGCCGCGACATACTCTCAATTTTTCTCGCACTATACCTCTTGTTTTAAGTGTTCTAATAAGAGAGAGACGGATAGTGCGAGAAAAATCGAGAGAGCTCGCTCGCCGTCCCATGATAGCCGCGCTGAACGAACTCCGGGCCGTCGATTGGACAGAAACGGCATTGGACAGGGAAGACTGCGGCGCTACCACGTAACTTGAATCTCGAAGTTCGTATATCTGTATCTGTCGCTCGAGTAGCATGAACCATATGGCGATAGAGACGGAGATATACGGACTTCGAGATTCGATTTTCGTGGTTATACTTAGCTCTGGCTTTAGTGTCGGAGGCCAAGAACCACTTTCGGTTGTTGCTCCAACTAGTGGCCTTATCGCTAAAAAGCGAGATCTTCTAGAAAACCTTTGGGTTACGAACAAAGGCGTTAGTAATTCCTATTTGTACATAAAATAATGGGCATTTCAGGGATTAATTTAATCACAAGGATTGCTCAAATGCCGGCAAGTGGGGATTGATTAGTGCAAATCAAACACACCCTGCCCGCCCGTGTCTGCCAACTATGTACAACTTGTACCTTTTGAAGCGGGGTGACCACGCCATCTGATATTTAAGGATACAGCGCTTCTATTTTCTTGATCATCATCATCATCATCATATCAGCCGAAAGACGTCCACGGCAGGAAATAGAGACCCCAAAGAGGGCCACAATAACCGGTCATGCGCTACCCGCATCCAGCGGACTCTTTTATCTATTTTCTTGATGACTCTCGTCACTATTTCGTTGATTTTTAGTACACGAGACTTAATCGCGTGTATTTTATTATATATTTACCTCTTGGAGGTCTGCCGACGTTTCGGACGTGTCGCAACATCCACGGTCACAGAATAACATGATTAGATTAGATTTACATAAGATTAATTTATTTCATGACATAAATTACATTATAACAGTACAAAGTTGCCTTAGTAGAATTTACATCACGATTGTCTCAAAAGACAATATTAAAAACTATAAATACAATGATCACTAATAAAATTAATTCGCATCACCTAATCAGGATCGTCTAAGTACAGATTATTGTAAAATATAGGTAAATAATAATACACGAAAATGCCAATCAATCCTTCTAAAATAGAATCAGATCAGAGGAAATGTCACTAGCAGAAATAAAGTAACATTAAGTAAATAAAATTAAGTAAATTTCATTTCCATAAATTCCCTAGTCAAATACATTGGGTGATCCAATGAAAGGTTTCTGAGCTTGCGGCAAAATGTTGTCAAAAGGTTGTGATTTTATGTCGGCGGGTAGGTGGTTATAAAAAGTTGGGCCTTACACGTGGGTTTTTAGTTTCTGGGGCCATTCGACGTGGGAATGTTTTCAGCGGCCCCGCGCGATGCGATTGTGTTCCTGGTGCACGCGTTCGCTCAAACATTGCCAAATTGTTTCTCACAATCATGATTACTTCATGCAAGATAATGAGTATATAGTGTCTAGTGGCTCATGATGACCTGCAAAGTGAAAACATTTCTGCACGGACAAGACTTCTGACTGCTTGACCACTACTCTTGATTGAGTCCAGTAATAATAATGTCTGAGAATCGTAAAAGTAAGGTAAATCGATATTATTTTACTTTTTCTTGCCGACGAATGTATAGGCAAATACAAGAGCAATTGTTATAGCGATAGAAAGCTGATATTTAATAACTTCTATAGATACAACTTAATCTTTAACCTATTCATATGCGCCAATAATGACCCACATTTGTGAGAGCACTACGGGTGATTTTTGCTACGTATGGAGTTTAAGCTGCTACGGACTACGTAGCGTTTCAAGCGTAGCGATGCTGTAAATGGGTTGCAATAAGGTTCAACTGAGCGCAAACTGTGTCAGTGTTCATTAATTATTCGTAGATCAAAATGTGCATTAATTACAAAAATCATCTTTAAAAGCAAGCTTAGAAGAGTTTATTTTGAATAATTTCTATTTAAGGTAAAATACATTTCTTCTTATAACCAATTGTGCCTTTCTAACTATATATGCTATAGTAATAATATGAAAAGGATTAGTCTGGGAAATTGTAACTTTATAAGTTTGACAGTTTCTAATTTGTATATATAACGTGTAACCTCCGGAACCGCTTATCGGATTTCTTTTTTTTCACCTTCGTGTATACCTAATTAACTTTCTAGACGTTTATGGGCTATATAGGTTTAGATATATTATGTAGTTAGGACCACTACCCGTACCAAATATCAAAGTTACTACAGGTCTTTTGAAGCTGCAAACTTGGATATACGGTACTGGTAGTGGTCCTAACAACATTAAAACCAAATCACAACTAGCGTAGTTAACTTGCGATTTTAATGTTTGATATGACTGGCCTATAATATTTTATCCGGCGGGTTTGCGGGCGTTCTCTGCATCTAGTAAATTATAAATACCTACAAATAATCCTGTCTCACCTTCACCCATGGTCACCCTACTCGAAGATTCCAAAGCGACCAAACGTGATATTTGCCTTTCAAGTTACTGACCCATATTGACTCAGCCGATTTACTCGACTAAATTGGTTACTTGTGTTATTAACTACATAATGGAGTAGTTGGTGTTTGCTGTTCGCGATGGCTGTGCTGTGGTCCTGGTATTGACCATAATTAGGAGATTTAGGAGAGTTACTCGCCTTGACAGAACTGTGATGAGCAAATACATTAAAGGAGGTAAGTCCGATTAAAGGTTAAATGTGGCTAAGATTAATTTGTACAACTTAGAGCATTAAACCAACCGGAGTGGCCATTGACAGGCGTTCCCCTCTGCCAAAAGTATATGACCAGTGGTCATACACATTGTATGGACTGACGTTTATCTGACGTAGCTATTTTCACGTTACGCATACATTTGACGTTCCCCTCTTCTGCAAAAATCGGCCGACTTTTTATGTATAGAAAATGACTCATGGCCACTCCGGTTGGTTTAATGCTCTAAGTTGTACAAAGGTAAAAAAAGGTAAAAACAGTTGTAAAAAAAAAAACTGCCAAAATTATTTTCAGTTGACTTACTTCGTGAAATAATAACAATTGGCTTACGTCCATTCTAAAGCTCAATTACCTATACGGGTGAAAGAATTTTAGAAACCGAATGAGTGCTTCCCGATATTACCCCCTACTTACAACCACACAGATTTTTCCTAATTCTGAAGTTATTTATCTTATCTTATCTAGGTAAGGGCCCTTTCGGATAGACTTCGACCCAGTGGGATCTTTTGTGTATTTTCCTTCTTACTCGCTCCATCATTTCCACAAACTAGATGATGCAGCTCAGCGGAAGTAAATTAAAATCCTTTTGTTGCGGATAGCCATGACATTCACACAGTAAGTTTCCGATAGTTTCATCCTTGTCGCCACACATATTCTCTTAATTATAGTATAGATAGTTAAAGCTTTTTCGTATCGTTTAGGTATATCAAAAACCCAAAATAACGATAACCTTTCAGTGTAATTAGGGGCGCGCTCTATCAGTGAGGACAGTTCGTAATTCGATGGTGACGCCCAACTTTCCATCAAACCCGGTTCCGTGGCCGAGTGACAGGCGACAGCGAGGGCGACACTTAACACATTCGGTTCCAAAGATTTCGTAGCGCTTCGAAAAACTACAGAATAAGAATAATTGAAAGAGCGAGTGCAGCAAACCAAGTTCTCTGCTTGAGCTTGGGTCATAATTCTTTCGTAGGTTCGGCCGTTCTGCGGTTCTCCTCTACAGGTCGCAGTTCTAAACCGATTATCGTGAAATTGCTCCCAGCAGGTTTAATAATTTTTCAGAACTTTTTGGTTTCAGTTAAAGACATGCTCGTGAGTTCTAGAACTCACAGAGCCACTATTTTATTCGAGATAAAAACTTAAGAATTAAAAAGTGTGTAAAGCTGGTTTTCCTCCAGAGGGGCGAGACGAGACGAGACGAGGCAAGAATTGAAATCGTATGGGACTTACTACCTATTTCCACCGCGCACGCCTCGTATCCTCTCGTCTCGCCCCTCCGGTGGAAAACCAGCTTCAGACAAATTGTATCGTCACGAAGCGGTCCCATCTCCCCATAATGGCGTTGCTGCCAGCGCAGATCTTCATATATAATCTGATGGTTTTCCAGAAAGATTACATGGTACTCCTCAACCTCTACCTCTACCTAAGACTAAGTTGAAGGCTTCTTTACTAAAAGGGTGTTTTTATACAATATGGTAACTCCACTAATCTAATGTAAAACTATTATGATTCTTAATTCTGACATGTTTTTTGTTTATTATATTAACTTCTAGTTGTTTAATTGTTTTGTTTCGACTGTTATAAAATTATTAATATTTTTTATGAGTTACTTATTTAAGTTAAGTTTTTATGACATGTTTATCTAATTTTTCATCTATACATTTGTAATTAATTGTAATGTACGTACCTATTCGACACAATGTATATTGTTAAGAATTAAATAAATGAAATGACCTACGGTTGTTGCATTACTTATTCCTTCCATGATGCTGGGTTTACGTAGTACGGGCTTAGTAGCTAATGCTTAGTACTTTTCAGGTACACTTTTCACATGTTTGTAAACATATTGTATAAGTGCTTAGTATTAATGGAACTGCAAGTGCAAGTGACCAGAAGCCGGTCGTGTTTACTAAGGGATAAGTTCATACCTCACCTTAAAATCGGTAAAAAAAAAAGACCAGGTTGCACTCCGGGAATGCCGGCAGAAGTGAAAACTTCTCAATTGTCGAGTGGGAGTGGAGTGAACATTCGTGACAAGTGAAGTTTTATTACTCAAAGCTGCCGAAGTGTTTTGTTTACTTTGTTTCCCCAGTTTAATATCCAGAATGAGAACTAAATAGTTACAACTTGCCCCGCTTTCGCCTGTCCCTTGGCGTGGTCATCGCATGCCACCGCGCCCATTCCATATACGCACGGTATGCAAATACGACATGAAGGTAATATTTCGTGATAACGTTCACTGTAATTAATAAAATATGTCCTCTCCATAACTATTATAATTATGGGCGCGGATTCCGGTTTTGGCTGATTGCTTTGCGGCGTGATTTATAGTGGTAACCTTAATTGTTTTTGCGTATGTTTAATCAAAGTAATGTAATGTGATGTTGCGCATGGAAAGGGTTATGCTTATTAATCAATCAAATGGGTGCCATTGTAAAATAAGGTCGGTATGGGAAATAAGGTCAGTAACAAATGAAAATGAAAAATAATAATTTTGAAATATCTGGTTGTCTTTCTTGAAATTAATAGCAGTTACATTGTCATGAAATGAAATATTACCATGAATGGTTTCTTATAAATATTCCAGAAATGTGTCTGAAAAAAGTCTTATTAAAAGTGTCTTGTGTACAGGTATCGACCAAATATACGAATTATAAGTATATTTCTTGTCTCAGATAAAAAACAAATATACTTAAAATATTAATTTAAGTTTCTAAACATGATCAAAATTCAGATAAGTAGGTAACTTTAAAGGCCGTAGCTTTGACAGAGCTAATAACGTCACATCCAAACATATGAGCAATCTTGAGAAATGCGTCACGCGCTGCGCTGCGCTGGCTTACATTTATAGCGCCTGGACCCACATGGCATTGCCTTGCCTTTGGTTAAAAATCTTCATTAAACCTATTGCTAAAATGCCATTGCAATTCGTTTACAATGAATTAGATATTTGTATTCGTAAGAAAGGGACGTTTCAATAAAGGTGTTGTATTTACTTAATTCACAAACTGACTTTTTAACCACGAAAAATACAAAAATTACCGGTTATGGCTCTAATTATTAGTCTCACAGTCCAATCGCTCCACCCAACTAACAACCAAACGCACTAACGACCACCATTTATAACAAACTACAAATATTAATTAAAATACCGTGGCATGCGTGGCTGTAATTAGTAAATATCCCCCCGTGTGACTCGATTCTACTGGTTTGATTGAAGGGATAATTTTAAAGAAATTACTCCTCGTAAGGCCCAAGCTATTTTTAAGACATATGTAATAACGGCCCAGTGTCCTGAAAATAGGTCATAAAAATACTTTAATTTTGAAATTTCCAGCCCCTTAAATAGAGTTTAAATTTTATTACCAAAAGCTAATGCGTTGGGCTGTTAAGCCTGAAATTCTTTGTCCTAAAATAAGGCTGATGGGCCTTACGAGGTTAACAAATGATGACCGCTTTAGCTTAGTTAAATACATGATTGATAGATTGATTGATTAATGATGTGTTCCCTATTTAGGCTTATACTTAAAAGTGTAACTTGTATGTTTAATGCGTTGCAGTGTAATTTAATGTTCGTGTAATGGCTTTATTAGGCCTTCCCAGTTAGGTAGACGAATGTTGTCATTTATCATAATTACGATATTTGGCAATAGTAATGAGTTGACGGGCGATAGAGAGGGATGGAAGAAAAAAATATGCTGCGGCGACCCCAGGTAAATGGAAGGACAAGCGAATGATGATGTCATCATTTCGATATCTTTAATAGTTCTTCATTGTTTAAATAGAAGCAAAACTGGTAAAGTACACCACTTAAAGACGAAAGGTTTTAACATGTGTTACTAACTGATGTAATTCATAAAGAAGTCGTGATTTCGCTACCATTGGTTTTAATATTATAATGAAGAAATAATCTATGTTTTACATTTTGTTACCAAAACAATCCTACAATTGGGTTCATTTGATCGCGCAGAAACTTTCTAGTCAAATACCTTACAAAATAGTAATGTCGCGTTTTGGATATAACATTTTGATCTTTACCCCAGCAATCAAACTCCTATAGATAACTGTTTCAGCTGTTTAGGTGCAGATAAACTAAAAAAAATAAAAAAACCATGAGGACCGTAACTTTAGGCAAAATTCTGTAAATCAAAAATACAATTTAAAATACAACAAAACAGTGCCATCCTAAGTTGCCGAATATTTCACACTTACATAAATAAAGAATGCTTATAACTCCGCTGAAAAACCCATTATAACCCTGAATTATTAACAAACATAAATAACATTTATTTTA
This sequence comes from Epinotia demarniana, assembly GCA_945867215.1. Classification (NCBI taxonomy): domain Eukaryota; kingdom Metazoa; phylum Arthropoda; class Insecta; order Lepidoptera; family Tortricidae; genus Epinotia; species Epinotia demarniana. The sequence continues at coordinate 9,830,836 of OX244278.1, forward strand.
TTGTGCACCTTGTCTTTTAAAGAGCTCAACTTTCAAACATTAATGGCGGGCATTCGGTGAGACAAGGTCTCATCTCACTATGAATGTTGTATTGAAATACGTCCTTGTCTAACTAAGGGCTGGGAACTTCCTTGGTCGGATTAATATAACGCCGTCACACTTCTTAATTAATAGGAGTTTCCAAAGAAAACAATATCATTTTATTAGCATAAGTATTGTGGGCATTGTAGACGGGCGGGTGTCCAGAACAGTGTGTCTCAAAGTTTTTCATGACACGACCCCCTTTGTACGGAAAAATGAATCAAGACCCCACACTCCGCTGTTTTTTTTTTAATATTGACATTACTTTAACTTACTTCATACTACTTAGTAACTGCGACCCCCGACCTACAAAATGAAATAACATAAGTTAGGTAACTACCTCATCGCTATTTTAATTTAAAAGAATGAAGGTGTTTAACACTAATACGATCTATGATGGGTATCTGTTGTTAGAGTGTTAAACGGTTGCCGGCGCGTAAGATTGGATCACTGCTAAATTAACATTATATATAACCTTATTGACTTGTTATTTTTCTGTATTTAATATTTATAACATTACATTCATGGTTTACACGTAAAGTGCCCGACTAGATTTAGGTATTTTGTACAAATCATAGCTTTATATTTATTGTAAATATGTCGTTAAAATACTTAAAAAAACATCAAAATAGCTTTAATCAATAATGTTGGAGTTGACTTATCGTGCTAACCCCCCCCCCCCCCCCAGTAAAAGTGTTTATATTTCTTAGTCCCATGCTCGTGTAGAAATGATGACCGTCATTTCTACTTTTCATTATGTGCAATAAAGTATAACAAAAAAAAAACATAATTTCGAAAACAAAAACGCTGAACGAACGTTCGAAACACGGCGTTCCCACCGCGCGCCCCCTTAATAAAGTCGATGACAAGTTAAAGCAGAGTTCAGCCGTTACCGCTCTTTTTCGAGCAAGTTTTTTGTTTCTTGATACTTTGAATTGATACATGATGCTATTAAGAGCACTCGCTGCCGACTGTCTGTCTTCATACTTTGTTATTACAAGTTTGGATGGCGTTAATTGTAGATGAGAGTTATCTTCGGCGATCTGGCCGTATACTTTGTTATGTGATTTTTTTTCACAACTGTTTTGCGATCATGGTGGAAATTCTTGTAAGTTAGACATTTACGAAAATGTATATTGTCATACGGTAGTCTAGTGGTTCAGGCATGCGGCTGTCAAGCGGCGGTCATGGGTTCGAATCCCGGCTCGTACCAATGAGTTTTTCGGAACTTATGTACGGAATATTTACCGTTAGTTGTTCAGTGAAGGAAAACATCGTGAGGAAACCGGTTTACTCCCAATAAGGTCCAGTTTTCTCTCTGGTTTGGAAGGTCATATGGCAGTCGCTTTCGTAAAACTAGTGCCTATGCCAAATCTTGGGATCAGGTGTCGAAGCGGACCCCGGGCTCCTTTAGGGGCATTATCGGGAATAACGCTAGAAAGATGATGCGCACTTTTTCTGATTATGTACACTTCACTGTTTTACTGATTAGGTTCATAAGAAACTAAGAATTTAAAACCGGACACCGGACATACGAGCTGTCCGGTGTCCGGTGTTTGTCACGCTATCCGGCTGTTCTTCTCGTCGCATTTCTCAACCAATTCTCGTGAAATTTTGAGAGCAGGATCGTTAATTATACAAGAACTTTTAAGTCGAATCACTTTTACGTTTTTTTAATGACAGTGTAGTTAGTTTTACTTCACAGAGCCACTAGTTATTATATAGATATCTAACTTAAACATCCCTATGGAACATAACAATAAGCGTACTTTGACCATGAACACATCTACTAATCTTACCCCATCTACCTACTGTCCGTTTTTCCAAACTTAATTCCAGATAACCTGTCAGGCGACGCAAATGGAAATCAAACTCTGTTATATACATCTACCCTCATTAGCATAAAACAATGATTAAAATTCCCTCCGTCTTAGACTTAGATCCACGATACCCGCGAATATAAATAAAATGACAATAGAATAATTACCTACAAACAGGGGTTTACCCTTTATCTGGTTTTTTGTGGGGCAGTAAAATTTTCATGTTAAATTTATGAAGGGGCTTTGGATATTTCGAGTTATCTTTGAATAGCGATGCTATTTTGGTTTCAAAAGTTCTTTCAGCTGGCGGTATTCGGGTCGTTTATTGACGTATCGTGACATAGCCTGTGTGGTGACAGTATAGGTGTTGGCCGCTGATTGCAAGGGCTGTTGACAGAGATGACAGACAAGCTATTAAGCCTTCGAGATAACAGACTTGCGTGTCAACTCCGTGAAGTGTTAGGACTGTTAGAAAAACGATAAAACAGTAATTCTATAAGATAATTTAGGTATGGAATTTAAAAACGGCCTACAAGATGTGTGAAAGGGTAAATAACATGATGAATGCAAGGGTTTATGGATTAATTGCGTTCTCGAGAAGCTCCCTTCACAGACTGGTTATGCCTTTTCGATGACATAATAATCATCAAAAGCATTTAAATGCAACATTTGATGTCATCGGTGACATTAGAATTTTTCCTAGTGGCCCTTTATGTGGCGACTCTAATATCTTAAAAGTTAACAACTTTAAGTTATATACATACATATACTTAGTCACATATATCGCAAATCATCCATAGAATCACCGTTACCGTCACCCATAATGTCTCACGAAAACTAAAATCAGTGACACAATTCAGGCCAAAAATTTCATAAAAGCCTATTACGGCTAATGAATTTAAGTCTCCCCGAACTAGAAGTTGGCGACACAAATATGCCCAATAACCCAGGCCTAATTAAGAGGACTCTGTAACAGCAAAAATCCATCTGGAACTTGTCACTTAAGGGCTCTCTGGCACCTCTGTCTGCCTGCTCTACGCTCTGGCACCCGGAGCTAGAAAAGCCTTGGAGACGGCATATGTATCAGACACGCAGCAGAACCAAGGTAAACAGCCCTCCGAATCGCTAAACTTAAGTGGCAGTGAGCCGGGCACATTTTACGTAGAACCGATGGCCGTTGGGACGGAAAGGTTCTCGAGTTGCGACCACATGCCGGAAGGAGCAGCGTTGGTAGGCCCCCCCCACAAGGTGGACTGACCTAACAAACCTGACCTGACCAGGCCGCAGGAGTCCGCTGGACGCGGGTGGCGCAGAACCAGTCATTGTGGCACTCTTTGGGGGAGGCCGGTGGTCAGCGGTGGACGTCATATGATGATCATGACGATGTAGCGCAGCGCTCTTACCCGGTGCCTTGGTTGTCCCGCTATGTAGCAGAAAGCACCCACGCACAGAGCGGGCAGTGAAAGTAAGACCTACTTGCCACCTTCGCACCCTTCGCAGCTCCGCGCCCCGCAAGGTGCGATCACATTAGCGACGTCGGCTCCCCAACCCGTGATAGAAACAATAATGAGTCTCAGAGATTTCCCCAACGTGCCCTAGTCGACAGGATATTGTCGAAAGTTATCAAATTTTCAAAACTGCCTAACGCATTACGCGTACGCTAATTATGGGAGTGCCGAGGCTTCTTTCGGGGCCCGGATTGACCTAGGTTGCGATGGGGCGTGCGTACATTAAAATAAGTATGTGAGTAACATGCCCTATGAAAGAAATATGAAAAATGGGAAATGTACGAATTTCTCAGTCTGTCTTTATTTTTGTTTGGGCTGATATCGTAGGAGTTCGCTGCCTCACGAAAACTGTAGTGTTTTGCCTGTTGTTCGTCTTCTTCATAGCTAGGATATAGATATAGAAAATGCATTAGATAAGTGATAAAACGCCCGCTGGGATAACACATATTTTGTGTAAAAAAACTACCGAAAAAGTGTTGCTTTTTTATTTGGTCGGGTTATCATATCTAACTGCACTTCCGGAAGAATGTGTTGGTCTAATAATTATGGCTGCCATTTTATCATGTCTCGTTGTGAATAAGTTGTCCGTCACATTCTGACAAGTATGCGAGTGGGAGAGTGACAGATGTCTTATGCGCAACGATAAGTGATAAAATGCCGGAATCTTAGGTCTAAAGGAAGCGTTTTTCCATAATAATAACAATAATTTGGATTATTAAGGGTCATACACATATTTAGAAAAATCTATATTCAGTTAAAACTGCGCTGAGTGGGGTTAGTGGAGATTTACACGGACCCACATTTAGTCAGCTCCAGTGTAACTTTCGGGAACAGGGGACATAACTTTTGTTTGACCCTTAAAGCTTAGCTTGGCTTTTAATGGACTAAAACTTAGGTTGACGACATTTTTTTCTAGAAAGTGTACTTTTTCAGTTTTGTTATTTAGGGAGGTTCACGTTATGTTATGGAAGAATGTGGACGACATTGTTATTAATACAATAACTAATAAGAGTTTGACTTTATTAGTTATTGTACGCTGCGCGTACGGAAAACTCGCATTGTGGCCATGTGAAGACGTAAAATTTTGTACTCAACACGGGCGGTAATTCGTAAAGCCCCAGAGCGCATATTTATAGCCCTCACCTTCGGTTCGGGCCACAAACATCTGCGATCTGGGGCATTCACGAATTCACCGCCCTAGTTACGTAATGTACTATTACAGTACATTATGGTGCTTCTTTCCCGCACTAGTGCGGAAAAGAGCACTTTCCGTGCATATGTCGAAACTTTAAAGAGCCATATGTACAGTAAAACGTTGTACGATACACGTGTGAATAGGTAATTCGCAACTCGTGTCGATTTAAAACACTCCCTTCGGTCGTGTTTTAATTTATCACCACTAGTTGCAAATTTCCTATTTTCGGCACTTGTATCGTAAATAACTATCATTGAATAGTGGTAAGTAATTAATGTTTATTTATTGAATTGTTTCACAACTAAGAATGCTTTTCAAAGAATTTTGTCATCATGTGACATCAGAACATGGTGGTAACTATATCTGGACTTCTATAACTTTTGCATCTACCTCTCTAACACTGCTATACGCTGACGTAAGAGACAGCACATGCACGAACAAATTCACATTATCATCCTTCCAGCGATTTCTTTGACCCCTTATCCCAAGATTTGGCAAAAGTAAAACTAGTTTTACGAAAGCCACTACCATCTGACCTTTCAACCTAGAGGGAAAACTAGACCTTATTGGGATTAGACCGGTTTCCTCACGATGTTTTCCTTCACCGAAAAGTTAACGGTTCACCGAATACCTAACATTGCAATATGCCAAAAACGCGTATCGTACCCGCATTTGCTTATCCCCTAACTAGAATCACGGTATAACTGCATTGTGCTGACGCTACGTCTAATTCGCATTAACACCGCGGGCCCTGACGCACGTTGAAAACCTTTTAATAACAAATGAACTGAAAATTGCTATGTGTTAAATGGCATTATTAGGTGGAGGGGCGTGAGGGGTTCGAGTATGATCGGGGGAGTTTGGGTGTGACAACCGAATGAAACAGTTTAAACCTACTGTAGATGAATGGGTTTCGGTCCTGGGTTTCGCATAAACATAAAACCACCTGGTATGTTACAGGGAGTAGTATATCTCTATTGGGTACGGGACGGGGGGGACGGGGAGTAAGTACAAGGTACGAGATTAATTGTTCTAACGTAATCATTGTAACTATTTCTAATACAGGCTTACTTGCTTTTCATACTATATAATGGACAAGTAGAAACTGTTGAGTCATCGCTCGCTAGATAGAATTACAACAGGCCATCATGCCATGTCATATTTTATGTCCATCCTCACGGTCAATTCTTTATGTATACTGGTGAAAAAAAAAGTAATCGAATCATTACTATGAATACTTATTGATTACCTCTTTATTATCAGTAAAGATATAAATTATGAGCGTAGTCATTGCGACCAACTTGCGAGCTACTTACACGACACAAAACAATGGTGGTTATAACAACACCGTGTGAGATATCAGCGGAATCATTCGCGCCCCGCGAGTACCTGCTGCATAATTATGCGTGTGTAATCCACACATTACAGCCATGAGCGCTGCAAGTTTTACCAACTTATCGACAGTTGCCCGCGATGTGATACTCAACATACATTTTTAATACAGTGGTTGCGTTTATGGCCGATGTGGGTAAAATATTTTTAATCGTATGCTCGTAAAGAGTTTCATTACACGGTGGTATGCAGGGCGGCAATAGTCTAAACTACGCCTTTGGATTTTTACGGTCGGGTGGAGCCGTGCGGGCAACTACTTAGTTATAAAACCGATTAATTAGGTACACTTAGGTCTTAATTTACGAACTTACTTATTAAACTAAATAAGAAAGGTTTATTACTTTTTGCCTTTCTGTTTTTTTCGGCGGTTTAATTTTTTTGTTAAAAAGTTTTTGTTTTTCAATTTAATGTGGCTTACTTGAGTTAATTACTAATTTAATTACTAGTTACATACATGCAATATTTTTGATTACTCTCTGCATATGTGGTCATACATTTCAATCAGTAAGTGAACAATCAATCATCCTCTGTTTTCCTACCCTTAGGGTTGAAATTTTTATTTAAAATATGTTGGACCAACTTCGAGGTATACCCTTTCTAATAAAAAAAGAATTATCAAAATCGAATAACTCTGTAAAAAGTTATGCGTGATCATACATAAAAATATATATATATATACGCGTTGACTTGAGAACCTCCTACGTTTTTTTCGTCGGTTAAAAATAAAATACGTATAAAACATACGGTTTTATCCAAATAAAATTAGAATGAACGTGTTAATATATACCTTCCCTCTGTTAATGCGCAAAAATGCATCAATGCATGGTGGCGCCTATCATTGCCCCAATTGAATATTTAGCAAATTGATATTTAAGGCAATTTTAAACATGAATAATAAGAAAACATCTATGCAAAGCCGGGAGTAGAAATAACAAAGTAGGTAAATAAAGAAAACAAAACCGATTATAATAAAAGCTTCGAATCGTAAAAACGCTTAATAAAATAACAGAAAAACTTATAAATATTCACAAAACCGACTTAAACCTTTTGCAGACTGACGGATTCGTTTTTACTTATTCCACAGAAAATCTGCTTAAAATCCGTATTAAAAGAATCACTCGGAATTTATTTAGGATGCGGCCCATGTCACAAGCGTTAGCGGGATAAAATTATTACTCATAATCATAATATATCTGCGTGCTCGTGTTTAATTAAATACAATATTTTCCTTGCATTATCCAATACATTCCTTAATATTGAGTCATTGCTGGGATATTTCTTTTAATTTTTTGAGTTATATACACTATAGCTACAGGAGGATGCCTGTGGTCAGCAGTGGGACGTAAGTGAAATATGCATGTATGTTTTGTATGTAAGGACTATATTAAATACATACTTTCTATCAGAACATCAGGATAATAATGAATATATCTATATTCTCTCACACAAGATCACAATACAAAGGCGAACTTATCCCTGTAAGCTTTGTTTTGTGATTAATCGACTGGAAGGTAGGTAGAATGCAATAGACAAACTTATACCACGTACAAAAGGCATTAAATAAAGTATTGTTTTATTGTTTGTTTTTTTTGCAAATTTGGTGATTATGGGAAAAGGGTTGAAGTGTTTAAGGTTAAACATCACTGGTTCCTGTCGAGCTGTTGCTAACAGATGTCGCGATATATAATTTCGATGGTTGCTCATCATTTTACGCAAAACCGTGACCAGTACCAACATGTGTTTCAAACTGCGGAAGCCGAAGAGCGTGCTACGTATGAATCGCAATCAATCTGCACTAATCAGTGCTTCTTTTTAAAATGTAGTCCGAAAATATGCATAAAAGTGCTTTTTCGTGAATTTACGCAGACTAACGTAACTAAATGTCACTTCAAAGTCAGTAATTGTCAAACCTTTTTCATAAATCAAACTAGAGGGCGCAAAACTAAATATATAGTAGCGCCTCTATTAGGAAATAGTGAAACTAAATGTTCTTGTGGCTGGCACTCTAGAATGCAATATGAACCCACCTGACTTTTTCACTCGTCACCTAATGTCATACGGTAGCGCAGTATATCTCTCTTTTGCTTAAATCTGTCCGTAACGCCATCATTGAACCGGGTTCAAATCCCGACGAAAGTACTTCTTTTTTGTTTTTCTTTTTGGATTTTCTAACGAATATGACCGTCTCAACTAATTAGATTGACTTGTAACGTGTAATAATTTTTTTTCAATATGCTTAATTTTTTTTGATAAGCATGTTTGTATCTCTCCGATCAAATTGGAGAAATCTTAACAAAAGGCCAGGTCAAAAGTACCCTAAACCGACGAGCATGTATGAGAAATATTATGAAAGTGAGTGAAGCGAAAGTGGTTTGCCAGGATCGTAGCAAATGGAGATCCGTGATCTCTGCCTACCCCTCTGGGAAAGAGGCGTGATTATATGTATGTATGTATGTATGTATGTATGTTTGTATCTAGATTATCCACAAATATCCCCTATATTTTTGGCGGACATATTCTTACATGTTACATACCTACTACATATATACTATTTTGGATAGGCATATCCTTTACAAAGATGTTACGCCTTTGATTTAATTGGAAAGTCATGACTATCCATAGGTTTACGATTGACAAATCAAAGCCCAACCTTTATCTATTAAACCCAATTCCATTGACATTAGACGAATCGTGCATAAATCTTCATGTTATTTGAATGAAAACCATTTTGATTGACAACAACGTAATTGTTTAATTTGAGACACATTAAATAATCGAAATAAGTAACACTAGTACAGTATTTTAAAAGGATCATAAACGAAGATATGTTCCCTAGAAAATCTAATATTATACGGAATAAGGTACGTAAAGTAAGATACTTAGTATATTACTTTGATCTGTTATATACATATTGACTTGCAGGACTAATTATTAGAAAGGCTAAATATTATTCACAAAATGTTTTGTATTCGCCCGTAAACTCCGACTAAAATAATTAGACCTCAAAATTGGTAATAACTTTGCGTCACCGGACGAATATGGTGAGCTTTGTGAATAACGGGCGAGTTTGTTATATCCTTCTTAGGTATATCAAAACTGTTAGTGGCCAGTCTCTCGAGTCCCGTCCGAGAGCGCGTCGGAAAGAGAGAAATATACCATTTGACAATATGGTACTGTTTTCGATGATTGTCAAAATTCAAAATTAGAATTCTACTTTTTTGGTTTGCACACGCGTTTATGTATCGTGTGCTTGATGCTTTCACAGTTATATGAAAGATTCATCAGTACTAATGTTCAGAGGTGGACATTTCCTTACAAAATTATTGAATATCTTGTTTAGGTAAATTATGAGATGAAACTTATCTGTCGAACCCACGACCGTCGCCGTCGTTTGACAGTCGCATGCCTGAACCGCTAGGCTACCGGAACGATTCCTATATAGAGGAGAAATCTGTGATTTTTTTGCGTGTTTGTATGTAGGGTATAATTTCCGGAACCACATCCGATAAAAAAATATTTCTGTGGTGATGGATGAATGAACTTTCAGGGCCCTATTTAATAAACATTAGAATCCTACAATTTTGTATAAAAGTGACATATTTGTAAAGATTTTCTTAGTAAATCTTTACAAATACCTATGTCACCTTTATACAAAATTGTAGGATTGTAATGTTTATTAAATAGGGCCCTGGGAGTTCATGGCGATATACTTAGGCTTAGTAAATTTTATATGCAAAAAAGTTACTCTGGTTTTTAGAGAGATTTGACCGTTAATTTATTAAATGCAGTTTATATTTGTTCTAAAATCGGTCTGGTGACTCCTAAGAGCAAATTTCCGCGTCTCTGGTAGTTTCGAGCTCACAAGATTTCACGAGAACCGGTTGAGAACATGTAGAGGAGAAGTCTGGACAGCCGGACATACGAAAGAATATTTGCCCAAGCTTAAATGAAAAACTTCGTTCGCCTCACTCGCTCGTTCAATTAAGTATAAGTAATGGATATTTGTTATCGATTCAGTTTTTAATAATTGTCCGAAAATATATTTTTTAAAGGCAGATTCACGAGCATGTACTCATTTCGGTTACGGTATACCGGTATGGGACCGGTATTCCATTACGATAGCGTTATATTGTAAAAGTTAGCCGCGCCGCCAACATAACGGTACCGGAACCGGAACCGTGTAGATATACATATCGTTACCGGTTTTTTTACTGTATTTACTTACACTTTTATAATGCCTTTTCCAAACCGGTATACTTATGATACCGTTTTTTTTTCTTAAGCTTTTCTTCTCGTCCATGAGAGGAGGTCTGTGCCCAGCATTCGAACGTAATATAGGCTGATCTATTACTATGCCAATTTTCATTAAGTCACTATTATAATCCTCAAAAACGAAAAAGATATATGTACATATGTATAAGGCATTAAATATCGGATGATTCTCAATACCGGTACTGAAATGTGATATTGGACCACAATACCGGAATTTCGGGACTTCAATATTAATACCTATCGAAAATGTATATACACGATGATTCTTAATCCGTGTTCAGGAGTCGAAAAATATTGATAAACAGCCAAAACGGATTTCAATGGATGAGGTCTCATGCAATTAAATCACTGTTTAGTTACTTCAATTAAATGATAATGTAAACACTAATATCCACTGAATGTTTGGTCACCCTACATTTCTTGAAGTTAAGTAGATACGTCAAACACACATACGTCAAATTTTTGCAAAATACCGTTTGGGTGACGATGATTTTGAATTATAAAGTGATTCCTTGTTCAGGTTTATTCAGAAAAAGAAAGAACGTTGTAGTTGGTAGTGACCCTGCCTACGAAGCAAGAGGTCCTGGGTTCGAATCCCGGTAAGGGCAAACATTTATGTGATGAGCATGAATATTTGTTTCTGAGTCATGGATATTTTCTATGTATTTAAGTATTTATATCTATTATATATATCGTCGTCTAGTACCCATTACACAAGCCTTACTGAGCTTACTATGGGACTAGGTCGATTTGTGTAAGATTGTCAACTTATATTTATTTATTTATTTATTTATTTATATTTATTAGGTAACTTCGAGTTAATCGTGTTTGGTATCAATTACAGAATTAGAAAAATTGACTCCTGGGGCTCGTTTCACGAAGCTACAAGTAACGAATTACAAGCGGAAGTCTTTTTTCAATACCTTTTGATAGAAAGAGACTGCCGCTTGTAATATGTAACTTGTCTTGATCACGAATTAAGAATCATCGTGTGTATTCCTCGTTTAATAGTATAATAGGATAACATAGGATAATAATTTGTTATTTTACGTATTCGCAAATTTTGGTTCGTCTACTTCGTCTGCATTACTTGAATTTACATTATTGGAAGTTTTGCAGCTTTTTTAGTTTGTTCGTCAAAAAGTACAGTCGCCATCAGATATATTTGAGTGCTCACAAATATCTGAACACTCTCTTATGCCTCGACAGTAAAATAAAAAAACTCATCTCCAAAAGCAAAACCAACCTTCTTACTTAAAAAAAAGTATTGAGCTGTTTGCGAACACTGCTTTTATCTGTTCAGGGAGCGATGGTGTATTTGGAAACTGTCTATACAATAGAATCAGCGCGTATGTGATACGGCATGTGAAACCCAAATACACCTTCCCCCCCTGAACCTGTTGTAGTAAGAGTAAATGAATAACATTTCTTTTTTACATTTATTTAAAAAACCAAAAGTTTAAGAAAGTTTTATGTCAACTAACGTTTTTATAATGGGTTAACAACCCGAAAAACTACGTTTTTGTGAAAAAAATAACAAACTTACCAGTAAAAAAGACGAGGTATTTATTATTACCTCAATTCCCTATTTACGAGCACGGTGTTCTACGTTCATTCATAAAAGTTGACCGTTTTAGCGGAAGCCTATTTTACCTTCGAACATTTCAAATTATGCTCCTACCACTATCATCATTAGAGCGTAAAAGTGATTATTCTTCGGTAGAAAAAGAATGGAGCACAGACATTACAAATAAAATTATTCAAATAAATGTAAATACTTAACTTGATTATGCGTTCCTTTTTTTACAATTGCATGAAGTTATTATATTTTTTATTAAAAACCAGTTTCCGCCTCCATGGACCCGGGATGAAAACTATCCTTTATTTTAATCTCGGCTTCTCTTAAAACCCAGCATACAATACCAAATGGCATTGGAATTGTGTTGTGTCGGAAATAGAGTTGGCATTCGTTTGTTTTAAAAATTGCCCGAAACAAAACAAATTCAGCTCTATTCCAGTTGAATCGGTATAATTTATGGGCCTTAGGAGGTTAAACTATCTTCGTGCAAAATTTCATCTAAATCGGTTGAGCCGTGATCGAGTTACAAACATTCAAACATCTATATATAGAAACATCCAAAATTTTGCATTTATAATATTAGTAGGTTTAAAAAGTAATTCGATATTGGTCCTTTTCAGTTCCGGTATTAGACTAGTGGAAAAATCGGTCCGGGATTCCGGTATTTCGTGATTCCAAGATGGCGGTTTGTATTCCCTATATGAACGTTAAAAAAAAAAATTAAATACGTACATCAGTTTTCTCCGGGCCATTTCGATAGTTAGCTGCACCTTTATATTTTACTACCATAAAACTACGGTTACGGTTAATTTTTCCGGTACCGTAAACGGTTTCATAAAAGATGTAAAGGTGCGAATTCGACCCGCATAAGAACAAAAAAAACTGTTTTGGAGTAATACCTGTTTGGAACCGGTATTATAAGGTATCACTAGGCAATAAATACCGGTAACCAATATTTCTAACTGGTGGCGGGGGCACCGTTGTGTTGTCGCTGCGCGGCTAAACCTTACAATATAACAGTGCCGTACCCAATTAATGGAATACCGGTCTCGTATCTGCCTAGCCACCGGTCGTAACTGACATCAGTCCCTGCACCGAAGAATGCCTACGAGTATATAATTCTACCCTCACAACATTTTATAAAGAAGACTACTTGTGACTTAGGCCGGTTCCCAATTATCAATCCACTGATAGTTTTCCTTACCGACATTTGACACATTTTAATAATCTGTCAAAATGCTTGCAAGGAAAACTATCCGTGGACTGATTATTGGGAACAGGCATTAGTTAATTGACATGTCCGGTAATCTAATCTCCGGTAATTGAACACTTGAACAGTCGATTCATGTATAGGTTGCAGTAGTTAGTTATTTTACTGTCAACTGTGTAGTCGACTAAAGCGAACGTTTTAAATTTAACAAGTTCACTCCAAATGCACAATTGAAAGAAAGAAAGAAAGAAAACATTTATTTGTCTGTTATATTTAATGCTACATTAATTAACATTCACTCAATCGAAACTAATCAATCCAAGTTGCAAATTCATTTGATCAAATCCTATATACATACGGCCGGTGGCACAGATTACTTTTCCATATTGTATCTTACTCCTTTCTAATAAGACGCAAAATGTATGCATAATTATCGTTGCGTGGACTTTAGGTTATTGTTCATGGCAATCTCAATAAATAATCACGAATAAAAGCAAACCATTGAACTTCATACATTGTTCTTAGAAATTCGTTCTATCAATAAACAAATGACATAGCTCTTACGTCATTACCAAAATGAGTAGCGTAGCAATATAAAATGAATGCCGTCTCTATCACCAGAAAAAAACGGGATTGTACGATGGTGTCGCCGTCTGGTGAATATAATTACTACTATTGACCCCGCTGTCTAACTAATTTTGATTTGATATCAAAGACATCTAGTGAAGGTTTTGGGCCACGTGCTGTCATGTGACGCGGCCATGTCATTTACACGGACAGTGTCTAACTCACGCACACATACAAGGCTCGGAGTAAAATTTTATGAATTTCAAATGGCTATATTTTGAATATTACTGGTTTGTACGTGTATTTATTCAAACTGCGGGAGAAGAGGGTCATATATTATCTAAATATTACAATTTCAAGTTCCTGACATCGATAGATTAGACGTCTAGTCCGAACGAAAATTGTATGGAATTCGTCAGTGACGTTGCACCTTAATGGACAACAAGCTATCCACTTATAACTACATTTTCTCGATGATTAAAGCTGCAGAAATTTGTCAATAGCGCCACAGAAAGTAAAACTTCATATTTTTGGCTGCCTTTTTTGCCTTTTTGGAATGCAGGGTGTGTGTAGGTAAGTATGCTTAGTAACTTTAACGCATTCAAGGATGAAATAAAATTCGAAACTTTCCGCTAACTCCTATTATTTGTGGCTTAAAACTCAAGGTTTCTTATCTCGCAGCAATGGTCGCGATTCAGAGAGGTTACCCTTTGGATGTTGTCGCCGCGAATGATTTTAAATGTAAAAATTATTCAAATACCGTCGCGATCTGACGGCCGCTATAGATTGACGAAGGCTGAAGCCTTATTAGGTACGACTGCGTTTTGTTTTTGTGGCTCATTCGAATTAAGCCGTGCATTTGGAGTTATTGTTCAAAGTTTTAATGTTTATATTCTTGCTTTTAAAATTAAAAAAAAGCGGAGATTTGAAAATTCATTTTAGAAGAGGGCTATGGTAAAAATACTTATGTAGTTGATATTCCTTTGTAACATGGCGAATCTTGATCACTATGACAGCTGTCATATCAGTACAATTTTAAGTTTTAGGTTATACATTGTACGGAGATAACAGCTGTCATAGGGATCAAGATTCAGCGCGATACGTATAGATAGTTTCACTGAAAACACTTAATTCATACTAAATGCTTAAATTACTTTTGAGGCTTTCACAAGATAAAAATAGCTTTGATTTTCTGGCGCAATAATTCAATAAATAAATAATGATATATCCAAGACATTAACACATATATTGTGTAAGAACGAAAATAGATATACACGTCAAGCTCAATTTACGTCACATACCTAAATTTCATATGACAAAATCATAATGACGGCGTACAAAAAAAGAAAAAATGTTTCCAACATTTTTCCCATTTGATACGTCAACGTTGCTTAACAATTAGCTGAGAAATACTTGAAAAGAATCTAACGTACAATTTAACTCGCTTGTTGACGACCCCTGGGCTGGTACTCACAACACATACTGACAATTCGATTAAGTTGTCCACCATAAGTGTGATCTCCGACTACGCGTATTTAGCACCACTCTCGGTGTCAAGAAATACTAGTGTGTAGTGTTGGGATGATTTGGGATAGGTTGTAAATGGCATGGCAGTTGTGCTCCATTTGATACGATCCTAACAATCGTGCATCTAATTAGGCGCGAGAGTCGAGTCCTCTGGCTAATTGAAGTTTACACTTCATCTTTGAAACGTTTTTTCTAGTTTAAATTTATACTCATCATAATGTTTAAAACACGGTTCGTTCATTGGATTAAAAAATACACTTTTTGCTCGGAGATAAAGTTGATTTTATGTTTTTGGTATATATTTAGATATAAGATTAGTTTGTAAACATTAAAAAACCGGCATCATTGTCAATTGTATATGATTATATTCCATAGGTTACTATGCCAATTTAATTACACGCTTTAGCTGTGTTCTGAACTTTGAATGTTTTAATCTATTGACCTGCACAGTAATTGCAAAACGAAACGAACTGTTTTAGGTTTCTTATCAAATGTCATATCACACTCTGGTTTAATCTACGATATATCATCCGTTACTTTCGTAATTATGTTGTATTCTGCACGTTGAGGCCATCAAAGTACAGACCGTAATTATAGCCAGAGTCCTATTTATCTTCAGTTCGATGTTCCAGCTATGATTACTACGCACTAAAACTGCCAGAACGTCACATAACGGTGGGATTGACTTCACACACATGCCATTTGGTCTCTCGAACGCTCCTGTATGAGCTGGCTGTTTACTGTTGACTCCAACTCGCGATATTGGTGAAGTTCCTTATTTGTCAATCCCGTAATGTACCATGTATGGGGTTTATAGTGACTGGTGTACGTTTGCTATGTAAGTTGTTAGTTAATTATGAATAAATGAATTAATATTTTCATGAAGTAATTACGCTCATATGTATTTTTTTTTCTTGAAGTGTCAAGCTTCTTAATTAATGATTATAAATTAATAGTCTCGCGTCAGATTGATTCATAGGTAGGTACTTAAAATAGTAGTTAAGTTTAACTTTCGATTTTATTCTGAAGACAAACTTTTAGTGTTGTTACTAAATGCGGCGTAACCTCTTTGATTTTTAATTAATTAATTTTCGGTTTAGCAATCAGTGGCTTGCTTTTCAACAACCTATTCATTTATTTCAGTTGTGTCAATTTCTATTGCTGTTTAGAATACTGCAAAAGGAAAATCATTAGAAACACCGTTAATTACGCAATTCTTAAAAAAATGTTTTTGTTATTTTTCTCTACTTAGCTAATCCAATCTTTTTAATTGGTTGTATTAAGCCACCCCGAACGTTTTCATCTGGATAAAAATTCAATTTTGGGCCGACATTCATTGCGCAGATCTTTGACAATTCGTCCGATACAGCCAAGAAGGGTTGCCGATTACGAGACGAAAAAAAAGTTAATTTAACTTCGGGAACACAGTTTTGTCTACGGATGGTGGCAGTGTGACTATCGAAAGTTTTAGTGTGACTATTTAGACTGGTTGTTTAGCTCCATTAAAGGGGCTCGCCATTGTACTTCTTTATTTTTAATGTGTAGGTATGAATGGATAAAGTAATTTATTCATACCTGCACACTATTATTCTTATGAATTGGAAAATATAGGTTTGTAGTTAGTCCAAATATTATTTTCAAGATTACATAGAAAATACATAAATATATGCTCTATAAAATATATAACGTTTATTCTATGATTTTTGAAACAAGTGGAGATATAATGTAAATAGATAAATTAAACAATAATTTTCATAAAAATCCATAAATGTCAATTTCCAAGCGTAGTAAGTAAACATTTGCTTTTCCGTATTTTTCACGTTGACTTTTCCTTTCCAAGAAACAGATAACTATTTTAAGTTACTACTAGAGGCAGGTTTTATTTATGGACTAGTAAAATAAAGGAAAATCGGCCACTTCACACTTGGCAAAAGGTGGAAATATCAGCTATAGGTAAACAAGCGCCAATGATCACCGAACCCGAAACTCTGAAACACAACCGGGACATTTTTCT
Organism: Epinotia demarniana; assembly: GCA_945867215.1. NCBI lineage: Eukaryota > Metazoa > Arthropoda > Insecta > Lepidoptera > Tortricidae > Epinotia > Epinotia demarniana. The sequence goes on from OX244278.1 coordinate 9,848,001, forward strand.
AGTAAACTTGCCATTATAATTTACCCCTGATTGGGATCAAGTTGAAATTAAGAAAAAATAAAGGGACAAAGCGAAGGGCTGATTGTCTTTTTTTATCTACGCCTTGATTTAACAAACAATCCCTTTCTTTAGATCCTTTGTTCAATTCTTTTTGATTAACCGGTCTAAATTGGTACGGGGTTTTATGTATCTATGCTATGTACATACTGTAAATAAATAATTGGCTGTATCGTTTGCTGACCCGTGCCTACGAGGTGAGACATTTTATCGCTACGTGTATTTATTACTAGCTTATTCCTGCCACTTCGTTCGCATAACCTCCCGTACACCAATCGATCCCAGATTCTTTGAGGCATGATTTTCGGAATGAGAAAGGAAATATATATATATATATGTATATATATATATAAATTGGTGTGACAAAGACAACGTGTGTGTATACAAAAAAGATTTTTTTTTCTTATCCGAAAACGACAACTGTTATGCCCTTGATCGATTCACACCCCATTTTGGTACACTCTGTATTAGAAATTTTGTAGAATCCAAGTAAGTACCTATAAGCAATACAAAATAGTATCAACTACTTTTAAATATGCATCATCGCAGGTATGCCCTTATGATACCAACCACTATTGTTAGTGTTTGTTTGTTTATTCGGCGGCCATTGCTCGTCTTTCACGGCGGACTGGTGTTGACCCGACCGCTGCCGCGTTTACACTCAAAATCTTTTAAATATTGCAAGTAATGTATGTGGCACGTGGTAGGAGAATAAGCAAAGACTGATAACAGAACTTCTTGTATTTATAAAAAAAGAGTAGGTCTCAACTCCAAACAACATGAACAATTATTGTATAACATCGTTTCATATTCATTACCTAGCTACAACTGACTGTTGAGTTGGTTTCGGCGTTTTATGTCAACGCTATGAACAAAATAAACTTTAGGGTGGGTTGCACCAAACCAATCGTAAGCGGTGTTCGTTAAAATTGGAATGTATGGGAAGTTTGTCAAGTTGCTATGGAATGACAGCTGCTGGGGCCATATTTAACGTTGATTTGTCTGTAATCGCATGTTGGTGCGCTTTTTCAACGATTGATTTATGTTTTCTTCTCCATACGGTACTGAGTATATCTTTTAATCACTAATTTAATGAGATTTAGGCAGTGTTAACGTCATTGTGTTCTTTTTTAAGCCTCAAGTAAAATTAAGCCGAGACTTCACCATAGTGTGACCCAAAACAATATGTACTTAACTATGATATACAAGTTTATGTATTTAATTTAATAATGAAGTATAATATGATATCTTTCTAGCCTGGTATTTATCTAATAAAGGTGGCTGAGGTTTCCTGCCCCAATAAAGTATTTGGGCAGGGCCAAATTCGTAATAAGTCCCATCTACACATAGCCATGAGATCAGGCATGCGTTTGACTTGCACTGGTAGAGTAGCTGGAGCTACTCCACTCGCCCAGTAAACGAGGCCCGCTCTCCCAGTTAATGATGTCCTATTGACGGTCAGACATTGAAAGAAACGCCGGTCAGTGTGGACCGAGCCTAATGGGTGGCATTCAGCTGCGCTCTGATACTGCCATTGGACTTTGATGTTGCAATACTGGCATACCGTTTCCGATTATAGCAAAGCATTCGCCTTTACGTTGATATAAAAGAAGAAGAAATAGGGTAAATAACTATTAAGGTTTTCTGTAGTCCAGCCAGACGGGCCTGTTCCGCTTTCTGCGTAGGCTAAAGTCAGCTGTCATACGACACCTTTCCACCTCACAGGTATCTTTCTAATGAACCTCTCAGCCGCGCTCTGCTGATTACCAATAATATTCTGTGCAGTGTATGTAGGTAAATAAGACCTAATACACACTACCGTCTCGGGCACACGTGACGTGCAGAGTTTTTGCGGGATCGAGTCTATGGTCTATAGTCTATGCCCGGAGGTTTTGAGAGTAAGACGCGTGCGTGTAGGCAAGCCGGTGTAAAGAGAACTAGTACGTGATTTATAGACCATTGCATTGTGGATCAGGATGATGCGAAATCAGGCGCAGGCGTAATCAGTTTGTCGTGCCCGCGCGCCGCCTGGCCAAAACTAGGAAGTCTGTGCATGTAATGAAAATGAAAAAAATGAAAAAAATGAAAAATTATTTATTGGTAATCAAATAAGGTTAACAAAAGCAAGGATGGAATCTCCATTTAAGTAATATACATACTTGTGTCAGGAGACACCGCTCTTCCATAAACTGCGTATGGGTACCACCAATAAAATTATTCGGGATTATTATATAAAAGTACTATACTATTATCTTATATAAAACTAAACTTACTTAATCTAAAATTAACTGTGCGTGTGTACGTGTGTGTGCGTGTGTGCGTGCGTGCGTGTGTGCGTGTGTGTGTGTGTGTGTGTGTGTGTGTGTGTCGTCGTATATGTGTATCTTTAATAGTGTTTAAGAAATTAGTGCTTCTGCTTCATCATAGCTTATCGTTTTTAACCATTGCTTAACTGATTTTTTGCAGTTAAATGTTTGCATGGAGTATATATTCAAACGCTCATTTACAGCATTGTATAGCTTACTTGATAGACTACAAAATTGTCTTTTAGCAAATTTGGATTTTGTAACGGGTACTGGTACAGCTTTACGTTTTCTCCTTCGATTTTCAACTGTGTGCTCATATTTCAGTGTCTTATGTAATTTTGTGATGCTACTCAAGATATATAATTTCCTTATAGACAGTAAGTCACAGTCCTTATATAGCTCAGAGGTGGGGAATCTGTAAGGTTTGGAAAATATGACTTTGAGGAGGCACCTTTGTGCTCTCTCAACTTCTAAGAATTTAGTTTTTGTAGCCCCTCCCCATATAGGGATGCAGTAGGACATTATGGACTGGGCCAACGCAATGTATAGCTGTTTTAATAATTTAGTGGGGGCTACATGTTTTAAAATTTTAAATATCCACATAAGCTTCCTGATTCTCCCGTTAAGGTATTCAGTATGGCTATGCCAGGAGAGACGCTGGTCAAGGATTATACCAAGGTACTTGGTTGACAAGGCTTTTTCTATTCTTGAGCAGTTACATATAAGGGTGTCACTCATGCTACATGTGTGTATCTTTAAGTTCAGGTCTTTGGGAGGCTGCCCGCTCTCATATTTTGAAAAACACATGTGGTTGGTCTTGGTGGTGTTTAGGGTGAGCAGGTTCTGCGTAAGCCATGAAGCTATTTTGGTAAGTCCCATTTCCGCTTTTTTATAAACTCCATCCCAAGAGCCATCATTGAAGACCACCACTGTGTCGTCAGCATACGAGAACACACGACCCCCGTCAAGCTTGATGTTAGTTAGGTCATTAATGTAGGTTAAAAAGAGCGTGGGTCCTAGTACGCTGCCCTGGGGGACGCCAAAAGTAACCGTACACTCGGAACTCGTGTGATTACCTATTTTTACCTTCTGGGTCCGGTCATGCAGGTAACTTTTAAATAGGTTTAGGGGATTCCCACGAACACCTACATTTTCAAGTTTGTTCACAAGAACGGGAAGAGAGACTGTGTCAAACGCCTTCCGCAAGTCGAGAAATACTGCTAGGCATTTATTACCCGTGTCTGTGTGTCGAGTGATTTCAGCTGTGAGTGCTAATACCGCATCTTCTGTGGATTTTCCATGCCTAAATCCAAACTGAGAGTCCGAAAGAATGTGAAATTTGTTAAGGTAGTTAACTAGCCTACGGTTTATTAGTTTTTCCAATATTTTGGAGATGGCAGGCAACACAGATATTGGGCGGTAGTTATTGACGTCGTCTCTCTTCCCGGCCTTGTGCACGGGTGTTACTATTGCCTGTTTAAGTTGCTTTGGAAACACTCCCTTTTCGAAGCACAAGTTAGTCAGTCTGCTTATAATTGGGACAACTACATTCCTAGCGAGCTTTAGAAATTTTGTGGGGATTCCATCGCACCCAGGAGCGCTATCGTTTTTGAGACTCATAAGTGTGTCGTCTACTTCCTTAAGGTCAGTTTCAAGAAGAACGAAAGACGAGGGATTGGTTGAAAGTCTAGAGATGTGAATAGTATTGGTCGTATGATTATTCAAGATGTCCTCAGCAAGTTTTTTCCCCACATTTGCAAAGAAATCGTTAACGTAGTCTACAGCAATGGAAGCACATGGTTTCGAGGTAAGAAGCTCTAAATTATGATTATCTTTGGTTTTATAATGGGTTATCTTTTTGATTGTGTTCCAAAGGGCTTTGGGATTATTTGTAGCTTTTTCAAGTTGCTCTCTGTCGTATTTTCTCTTTAACTTCTTAATTAAATTGTTGCAATAGTTGCGATATCTTTTGTATGTGATTCTCACGATCTCATTGTCAGGATCCTCTCTAACTTTCAATTGAATTCTGTTCCTATTCCTAATGCACCTTAACATTCCAGGGGTGATCCAGGGTTTTATTATACGTTGATTTTTAGGGGACCTTTTATTCAATTTACTGATTGCTAGGGATTCATTGAGTTTATTAATGAATAGTTCTAATATGTAGTGTGGATCAGAGCTCGATAATGGTAATGGGGATCAGACTGTACAATACACTGGACGACGAAATAAAGCAAGCTTCTAGCGATGCAATATTTGTCCGCAAACTAAAGGTCATTCTATTGGAAATGGCTTGCTATACCATTGACGAGTTTTTCGATGGCCACAAGACATTGGCTCAGTCGCGCACCTAATTATTATGCCCTTATTTATTATTACTTATTATGAAATTGGCATGTAATGTGAAACTTTTTTTAAAAATATTTAATGACTTGTAAATGACAATATTTACCAATAAAAAATACAATACAATTCTCTTGACCTCTGCTTAACTATGGGGCCAACTATTGGGGCCCCAACCAACATTATGTACCATGTACATGTGTATGTATTTTGAAGACCGGTTAGCCTAGTGGGTACTGACGCTGCCTACGAAGCTGAAGGTCCTGGTTTCGAATCCCGGTAAGGGCAAATATTTTTGTGATGAGCATGAATATTTATTTTTGAGTCATGGATGTTTTCTATGTATTTAAGTATTTATATATATTATGTATATATCGTCGTCAAGTACCCATACATAAGTTACATAACACAAGCTTCACTATGGGACTAGGTCGATTTGTGTAAAATTGTCCTCTTATAGCTATTTTTTTTTTAATTTTCTTATGTAGTTATAGTGTTGTGTAGTGACTTAAAATATACTATACGTATTTGCTATTCCAAAAGTTACTCAAAATCGAATGTATTTCTACATCTGTGTCTTGTTGGGTATGTCACTGTTAATGGCATTATGTTGATAAATAAATGGTTGTACACAATCGTTCTGTGACACATAGCCGCTCATTGGATTTCGGATTTTAAAAAAGGTAGCCTAAACTGCTTCTAATTTTTCATTATCAAAGCAGCGCATACTTCGATTGGCAACCACAGTTGCCACCATCAGTTTAGGAGTCCGCGAAATTGGCAAGTGTGGTTGCCACAAGCAAGTGGCCCAGACTATGAAATGTTTTTTTCGTGTTATATTTATATCAATGACGACCGCTTAAGCCTAGTTGGTAGTGACCCTGCCTACGAAGCAGGAGGTCCCGGGTTCAAATGCCGGTAGGGGCGTTTATTCGTGTGATGAGCACGAATATTTGTTCCTGAGAGAACATCCATGTTCTGTGTATTTGAGTAGTAATTTATCTATATACTCCTACTTACGCATATTGTCTTTTTTTATATATATTATTGTCAACTGCACTCACGGACTCCAAGATACAGGCTGATCCTAGTTTAGAGGAACTAGATACGTGTATTATGTTAATTTAAACTTTTTGGTATTTTTTTTCTTTTTTTATGTATGTATATCGTCATCTAGTACCCATAGTACAAGCTTTGCGTAGTTTGGGTAGGTCAATTTGTGTAAGATTGTCCCCAAATATTTATTTTTTATTTTATTTATAATGCCCCTGTTGCCCCTCAAATGACAGCAGCCATAATGATACCGCCATTTGCTTCGTACGTACACTCAGCTTCAAAAGTAACTACGCAATCGAAGACATCAAAAACTCTTAGTCCCTTTAAATAAAGACTTTTGACGTCTTCGTTTGCATTGTTACTTTTGATGCAGTCGATTTTGTGTTTCTGGTGAGTAGCCGCTAGAGCTTCCGAGGAACTGTGTTTAGATTGAGGAACCTGTTTGTGTGTCTAGCTGTCAAGATAGTGAATCCTCAAATCAATAGGCATCGGGTACCAGCATCAGGGTCGGCAACGCTCTTGTTATTCCTCTGGCTGCGCGTGTGTCTAACGTCTACGGTGCTTGCTCGAAATAAGGCAATCCGAATTGCCACCGGTGTAGTTTATATGAAAAAAAAATAACTTTACAAATATTAGTATGCCCCGCAATCCGCATTTTTTGACAGTCTTACTGACAAAACATACTCTTACAGTTTCTTGTCGATCGTCAGTTGGTGACGACCGTGTTAAAACTCGTTGCTGGTTCAATAAAAGACCGACTTCACTTCCTTAGGCCTGCCACACACTGGTGCGGCCTGCGGTGGCGGACAATAGTAAATTTGACAGCGGCGGACAAGTTTACTATTGTCCGCCGCGGCCAGGCCGCGCCAGTGTGCGGCAGGCCTTAATCAGTAAAAACCGACCAAGTGCGAAATGAACTCGCGCTTTTATCCCAGAAATCATCCCCCAAGGGGGTGAAATCTAGTTATCTATAAAAACGGCAAAAAAATCACATGGGCGCCCTTAAATATTTATTTTATTCAGATAATTAGTATTTACTATTATAGCTGCACCAGAAATACATCATCTGTGGAAATCTCAACTGTCCAACTATGGTCGTTAGTACAGACGTAGATGTACAGACGGACAGACAGAAAGACAGACAGCGAAGTCTAGTAATAGGGCCCCGTTTTACCCTTTGGGTACGGAACCGTAAAAATCGACAAACGCGTGCGAAACGTTTTTAAAATTCGGTCGTTATTTGTGTCGGCCAAAATCTATCGGAAGCCAAATATCGTTCCCACTTATTTATCACCTATCTATCTTCCCACAAACAGGAAAAAGCAATTATCGAGCCCCTCGTAAGGGTTCAAACCCACTACCGGTAATGGACTGGCCCTGATTTAAGACTGCCTTAACACCCGGTTAAGACAACTTCATAAGTTAAAGTAGTAAGAGAGTTATAATCACAACACAAGCAGAAAATCATGGTAAAAAAAGACCGGGTGGCAGAATTTAATACTTGCGAATTGCTTAAAAAAGCTTTAATTATTTTTATTTTGCAAAAAAACACCCCCTTGTATTCCGGCAATTGGCAAAACTAAATCCTAAGCTCCTACCCGTCACGTGACCTCCTACGCTCCTACACCTGTCGCGAGTTTAACAATTTTTCCCCATCCCACATTGCACAGCGCCGCTAAAGAAGTTTTCACTTCAAAATTCTATTTCGATTGTTTCGTTATACTATTTGAGACTAATTTCCCGGGTTTTGTAAAGAGCACTCTTTGCAAAATGCAGGAAGCACTTGTGCACACACGAACCCGCGGGATAAAATAGCCTAATAAATATAGCCTACAAGTTAGTAGTACCTTGTTCTTTGTTTTTGACGATCATGATTATTCTAGTAATGACATGCGAATTTCTACTGTAATTTCATATCTTACCTATATTATTTAGCTTCTACCCGTGGAACTCGATTATATCGTAGTTCCGTACCAGCTTTCACCTGCCATCTCACTCTCTTATGGTATTATACCCTCTTAGGGTATGATTTCTGTTATTTAAGAGGTTTAAGCGTGAAGTGGAAAGACAAATTACTGAGCTGAGGTAGGGCCAGGGCACAGCGAAATGTCATCCCGCTCGAATGTGGAGCAGCCCAACTGGGGAAGTACCTTCACCTTGCAGAAGACCACAGCCACTATAACACTACTACTTGCTCTGTAGTAGTGTTGTGTTCCTGGAGGTGAGCAAGGTCGCCAGACCTCCCGAGGATGCGTTGTGTTGAGAGCGAGGGAATTTGTTCCTTCAGCTGTCAACACGGCGAGTCCTCAAACATATCAAGGGTCAGCAACGCCCATGTTATTCCTTTGGAGTTGCATGCGTCTATAGGCTGCGGTCTCCGCTTAGACAGAAACACAATCGCATTTATAATATTAGCATGGATATCCAGTCGAAAAGTCGCAGGTTCCGGAGATTACCCAAAACATACAAACTTACAAAGCCACAATCCCACAGACTTTACCTCTAAATATTAACAAAATATGAAAATTATAAGTATGCCCCAGTCCAAATTCTAGATTTGTGCAAACTTTCTTAGAAATGTTCATGTGTAAACCACTCAAGCTATGCAGCTTGAGTAGTCCTACGAGTAAGTGTGGCATCTATTTGTATAAAACAAACGAGGTCACCTAAGACGGCTCTAACAATGAACGGGCACATTACAAGCGGGGTAAGGGCAACACTTGCGTACCGTTTCGTACATTGCCCACTTGCCGTATCGCAATTAAATTCTCTATGACTTGACCGTTAGGCCAGACCCGAACTGAGGAGGTAACTTTTGAATTTCAAAAAGAATTGGGTCAAAGGTACAGTGTAAAAAAGAGAGCAAAGTTACGTTATTACCATGGCACGTATGATTTTTCATAATCTTACTGCAAGATCGTAGTGATATTTAATACGTGAGTTGAACCGTGTAATTATTAGCAGTATTTCAACATGTCTCACGAAAGTTTAAATTCGACTAATATAATATATCTAAGTTCTTAAAATATATACTGGTATACGTTAGCGCCGAGACATTCATTAACCATAACATCACGGCACCTTCACAAAAGGCACTACGGATATTATCCGTTTTTGTATCCGTCTCTTTTTGTAGCCGGTATGGTCGGGCTGGAGACTCTCCATTTCAGACGTAAACTGCACCTCGCAGTCCACTACTGTCTTTTACTTAGGGGACAAATTGACAATCCAGTGGCATTGGAAGGCATTAGTCTATTCGTCCCAGAGCAGTACGGACGCGCGGGGCGCCGCCGCCGCCCGCTGTTCGCCGCGCGCGCGGCGGCGGCGTCGCGCATGCGTCGCGCGAGTAACGCGCCCGGCGTTCGTGCGCCGGCGCTGCTCAATGAGCTGGTGCTCAGGCAGGATGCCGACGTGTTTGCAGACAATTGGCAGAGCCTGCTAACTAAAATAAATTATGTGTGTAATAGATTTAGTTACTGCTACTTTTTTTTTATTTGTTTGTGTAATGTATCGTACAATTGACATATATATAAAGATCGTTTTAAGTCCTTACATTGTAGGCGCTTTGGTTCTACTGTAAGCCTATTGTGTAAATTATTAAATAAATAAATAAATCACAGGCAAGATTTTTAGATGGATTTGACGGGAAAATATTACAAAATAATATTATGAACGTTCTTGAGGTTCAGAGTTGAAGATTATCTGAACAATATGGGTTATACATATAAGAAAATACGAATTTAATTTTCAATGAATAGTTATAAAGTTAAATAACAAAGGAACATAATATTAAAATAACAGAACGAAAAATAAGAACCATACTAAAAATAAAGAAAAAACCTACATACAAAAAAAAACCAATTATAGAGAGAAAACACCATCTAAAAGGTCCGCCTGCGGCAGAGTTCCCAATACGCTGGCCGCGTTACCTCTCTGTATGACCAGTGAAATTCTCTCCCAAGTAGCAATCAAATGTCTTAAAAAGGGATTGAAGATATCTTGAAGACAATTAGACAAATTCTTGCTGTTGTCTTGGCTAAAACCATTATGTCCCTGAAGATATCTTGAAGATATCCCCCAAGACTCAGTTAGGACAAAGTGGGCACAGTATTTAAGACATTTTCAAGAAAGAGTTAATTTTACTATTTAGACAAACTTAAAACCTACTTAAGAATGAGGGTTTTACAGATCTCTAAACTTCGAATTGAAGATATCTTGAAGGTTGACTTAAGGCCAAGAAATAAACTTAAAGATATCTACAATACTTACTTAAAACTATTAACACTGAGTTGCACAAATTCGATCATTTCTTAACAAAGAAAATTTTAAAACTTTTTTTACTCATGGAATTGTATTTTAGAAAATATGGCGAACTCTTTTACTAACTAGAGAATTCACTGAAGTTTTATCAAAATGGCGATTACTTAACTATTTATTACGTTTAGAAACGACCGTGTAATGTCCCTATAGGTATTTAAAAACTATAACGCATGATGGTTTATCGTGTAAAATTGATTGAAAGTGCTATAAAACAGACGGGCTTACCAAATACTGGAAAAAGAGCAATAAAAATTAGGAATATTAGGTTGCTAAATTAAAAATTTGATTACATACAGCGCAGAATACTACTTTTCTGTAAATGTTTGCAATATAAATGCAATTATTATTGCTATTACATAAATCTAACTACAATGTACTTTATTTTTTATGAATTAGTGTCGGAATTTTTTTTTTTTACTAAAAGTAAAATGGAGTTTAGTCTTATTATTCTTAGCGAAGTATGACTTTAGACGATACTGATTTTTTAAGGTTATTTTAGATAAAGTATAGAAAAATTGCATTTATAGTAGTACCGGTTTAGAGATATTATACTTAACTTATACTAAAAACCGAATTAGTGTAGTTCTACTTAATACTTAATGGTTCTTTATCAAATCTTTAGTTTGATTTAATGAATGCAAGTTGCCGTCCATTTTACGGTAAATGTTTATGCAAGAATAACCATTAAGTTTATAATACTTATGATATATTTATTCTGTATATCCTGTCCTGTGTTTAAAACAAACCATAAATTCAACCAACCATAAAGGATGACATTGACACGTCAACAACATTGCACTTTCATAATCTTCTATCTTTTATCAATCTATACATATAATAAAGCTGAAGACGGTCGAAAGTCTGTACATGGAAGATATATTCGAGAAAAAGTTTGTTGGGGATGCTTAGAATCGATAACAGAACACGATCCAAAAGTTTTTAGAATTTTTGTCTGTTTGTCTGTTTATTTGTGCGCGTATCACGTGAAAATTAACTTCTGAACGGATTTTGATGCAAACTTTGCTAACCTGTCGAGAAAACTCCCGGACAACACATAGGCTATAAAAAATATTAAGATAATGGGGCAAAGGGGTTATAAAATGGGGTCAAAATGTATGAGCTAAAGACTTGAAAATTGACAAGATACTTGACTAGAAAGTAAGAAGAACACCCCATTCAAACGTTAAGCAAAATATAGATAAAACGTGAAAAAACCCGGGATGTAAAATAGTGGTAAACACTACATATTAACCAAAACTGGTTGATACCTCCACTGATAGTAACTGTTATACATCAGATACCTAATTAAATTGGAACTTCAGTAACTGACGACGGCGCTGTTTATATTGAAAAACCAGCAACCTTGATCTCTGCCTTCCTATATTTGCTATGAAGTCAGAGGTCATCTAAAGTTGTTTGAAGGAAAAGAATTATCATAGTTCACCAACGTCAAGGGATGTGGGTAGGTATACAATTTGGACAAAACGGCATCCCGCGGAAAATTGAGTATCTATGGTATCAATTTTATGAATGTAGAAAACTCCCGTGACTTTCTGAAATATGCGCATCATCAGGAGCGCCCCCTAAAGGTATATAATTTTGGGCCTTTCATTCCTATGAAAACCTCAGCCTTCGCTTCGCTTCTTCTTCGCTTGCCTCCCCGTTTTCCTTCGGGATTTTGGTCCTCAAGTTTCGCTTACAAGACACCGAAAGATAATAAGTGTCTTTAGAGGTCATTGCTTGCATTGAGACCGTTCACAGAAGGGTTGCCTTACAATAGAACGAAAAGGCCTTGCTTGCCTCTCCACTCACTCTCCGAACTTTTACATGCAATTTCGCTTGCAAGACACCTGGGAATAGTAAGTGTACATCCCCCACGTCGCCATCAGGTTTCACTTGCAAGACACTGGGAGATAATGAGTGTCCGTCTATAGGGGTGCATTAAGAGCGCTTTCTGAAGGAGTGCTTGGAGTCTGTCACTTCAACGTAAAGCACGGCCCTTGGCCTCGGTTGCCTCGCTACTTATCTATACGGGACTTATTTCGCCCTTCGCCTCGCCACTCAACTTCGGGATAGTCAGGGTCCGTGAGGGCTTGCTTGCCACGCCGCTTATCTCTAAAAGTCTCTTAAAGCATGCTATAGGCCTTTAATTCCTACGAAATGTTCAGGCTTCGGTTTCCCTTGGCTCCCCATTTATCTTTGGGAATTTGGGCCTCAGGTTTCACTTGCAAGACGCCTGAAGATAATGAGTGGCCTAGGGGCTCGCATTGAGATCGCTCTCTAAAGGGATGCTGTGGGCCTTTCATTCCAACGTAAAGCTCGGCCTTTGGCCTCGCTGCCACCTGGGGTTAGTATGATATAAGTATCCTTCAGCCCCCAGTGCTTTCTTAAGGCTTGATTTTGATTTTTCATTACTACGAAAAGTTGCCTGGCCGCTCACCTTCTGGACTTTGGTCTCCGGATACTACGGATACGAAGACATCTGGAGATAGTTAGTGTCCGTGGGGGCTTACCCACGGGCCTTCAGCCCCCGAGCTCACATAGCGACCGCTCTCTAAAACCATGCTTAGGGGCTGTCATTCCTACGAAAAACTCAGCCTTTGGCTCCGCTTGCCTCCCCGTTTACCTCCAGAACTTCGGCCCTTAGGTTTCGCAAGTTACTCGGAGAAGTCGGAGATAACGAGTATCCGTGGGGGATCGGGCCTTAGGCCCACGAGCTCGCAAGAAGACCGTTCGCTGAAAGATTGCTTTAGGCCTTTAATTCCAATGAAAAGCTTGGCCTTCGGCCTCTGTTGCCTCACCGCTCAGCACTTTGGCCTCAGGTCTGGCTTGCAAGACACCTTAGGATAGTGAGTGTCCGTCGGGCTCGCCCTAGGATCTTCGAACCTAAGGCTCGCTTAGGGAGTTAGAGCTTAGAGCTTAGAAAGTTTATTTGCTTCAGATACAGTCATAGGGTTATTACAAAAATGATGCGCAGTGTCCAATGCCTGCGAGCAGGTGTGCAAATCATTAAATTATATATTTAATGTCACAGCTACATAATTTATATGAAATCAATATGGAAATGAAATCTTTATTTTCAGCATGTAGTATGGTTAAAAAACATAAGAATACCATGTAACTAAACCATAATTTATGCGCGTGCGAAGTCGCGGGCAGAAGCTAGTACTGCTAGTGCTGCTACTTCATTTTCCACATCTTGCGTCATCATCTCCTTTCTTGTGATCTACAGTATACTTGGTAATAATGATACCAAAGCCTCACTCGAAGATGTACTTGGTACTAATGATAACAAAGTCTCACTCGTCGCACGGCCGTTTGAATGACTTGGTCGCACACAATTGGACGATATTTTTTTTATATTTCGGAGCACGCCGACGAAAGCCACCACATCTTTAAAAAATATATATTTCATCCATCTTCAATTGGTTCTAGTTTGTTGAAAAACGTCCCGTTAAACTTATTTTCACTTAAACTTGATTAAATTTAATAAAAAAAGAATACAGTTACCTTAAGTGACCCAATTCATAGAGCTTGGTGTAACCAATCATCTTAAGTTTATCTACAAAATCAATTTTTACTTTGTGATTCTAAACTGATACTTAAATTATACCATTGAATCTTAAATGAGTCTTCAAATAATCTGAGTTGAGTAAAAAACACATTTTTAGACTAATTTGTAGACATACTTAACACCAAATAGTTTTTAAAATATTTAACTAGGTTTTAGGTATTCTTGACTTGCTAAAGTGGCGGTAGCTTAAAACTCTTTAGTTTTTAAGATTAAAATTACTAAACTTGAGTCTTTTTAAATTTAGCTTATTCTTATTTTAAATAAAGTTTAGAAATGTAAGATTTAATCATTATTCTTGTTTGCTACTTGGGCTGCGCGAGGTAAGCGCCAGCTCTGGGGTCCCCTGACGTTTTAACCAGCCGCGACGACAGAGCCCTGATAAAAGCCATTATAATTATTTGTGTAAATTTGCATATTACAATGTTTGCTCCTCAATCACGCAAAATAGATACAATTTGATCCTCAGATGGTTAATTACTTGCGTGGTTTATTTATTTAATTATCAAGAAACACAGTCTCTTAAGGTTACATTTGACACAGTAAAAAGTACAAAATTACCGCTGTATTAGACATTCGTCACGTTCTGAGAAGTGTGCAAGAGTGACGGATGTGAAAAAGGGGCGGTGCGGGAGTTCACGTGACCGAAACTCAACAAAAGAACCCCAGTCCGGCCCTGATGCGTCCAGTTGATCAGCGCCGTATCGTAAAGACATCAGCACGTCGGACGCCCTTTACGGCCCGCCTCGGCCTCGCGCGGGGACCAGCGTGCGTCCACAATGTGGGACATGACTCGCATATTATGTGTTGTCTAACCGTGATTACAAAGGAATTAGAGGTGACAGTTTTACCAAATATGTCAAAGTTTATATGAATAGACAGCTATTCCATTCTCACACTGTTCGTGGTTGATATCATTACTGGTGCGAGTGGACAAAGTGGACTGATTTGGTATGATAATGATGTTTTTTTTTTGAAGGAGCCTTAGTGCTGACAAGCTCTACTTTAAATATTGAAACTAGGTTTCTGACCTCTAGATTGACATATCAATGCCTGCCAATTATAATTTGCACTGTCTACAACAAGTCATGACTAAGTCAGCAGACTCATTAGTCTGGATTACTTTGCGAGAATTCACAGTAGACAACATGATGGGAAGATTTCGTCTTACTTAGACTTCCAGAAATCTTTGCTACAATACTCAACCGTTAGCTGAAGTAATATATGCCAAGCTCCGTTAACCTTATTCCATCAAAAATAGTGAGACCACATCTAAAGCCAATACTGCCAGTATTCTTACCATTCAACATTTCCCTTTTATAAATGTCCCGCTGTAGACAATAACCAAAACTACACAAAGTACTTGTAAGTTACATCGGTAACCCCCATGTCCCTGTCCCACTGTCCCTCGTATCCGGGACTATTACAGTTACTATGAACGGTACACTTCGGTTTCGAAATGAAGGTAGGTTTTTCGGCTAATGGTATACGGAGTAATGAAAAAGTGGGTAGCAGGAATTTTGAATGATTAAACAAATGAGTTGAAAAGGATAATCGTGATTACGCCGATCGCAAAAACATAACCTATTCCGCTTTAATCATTAAACTGTATGAGAATAATCCTAATAGGATTCCATGGATTTAATACATTCAACTCAAGAAAAAGTGCAGTCGCAAAAGATTCCCTGCGACAGTTAAAACATTATATTTACCTCTCTATAAAAGGAATACAGATAAAAAAAACTTGTAAATAAAAACACGCCAAGCTTAGCTCATCTATTGCCGTATGAAGTACCTATAGTGACATACAAAGTCTGCCAATATCGTTGTCATTAGGAAAAAACTGACGTAATTTTCGTGGTGGACGTAACACAAAGTACCCATTAACTAGTAACCTAATAATAAATTGCTTACATGTTCTTACTTTGAATGATGATTAAATCAAAAGCAAGTTTCATTTAAATTCAAGACAACCTGTTACCTCTACAAACAAAAGCCCGTCATCGAATCGTAATTACGAACTTAACTAATAAATATCGACCCAAATTCGCTAATAATAGGCTATAACAATAATTAGTTTGGCTATTACAACCGGGGGTCAAGACCGATTGTCCTTTGAGGGGTTGATTAAGATGACCGCCCCTAATGACCCCCGCCCTAAAGGGTTCAACTTTAATGCGGGCACCTGCCATTCGGTGGAATTAACACAAGTTTGGTATTTGTTCTGTTTTAAAAAGTGTTAATTGCTCAAAGACACGTTTTTGTTATATTGGGATGAGAGGGTTTAAATAGGATTCAGAACAAATAATGTATCGTTGTATGTAAATTGTTAGCAGGTTGTTGGAAAGGGATTTGTCAGCACTTGCCTTTTGAAAGCGTTAAAAGCTAGTAGGTATAAATATAAGTAGAATCAGGCACTCGGCATTTAGGCAAGAAGTTACAAGGACTTTGATATCTATTCTGAAAGAGTAAAGTCTATTTTGAAAGAGTCTACACTAGTCTTTTCGACATGGATGTAAATTAATTAAAGTACGAGCGATGTTAAAGACTATGTGCGGTGGTGAAAAATGAAGGTTTGACACATGTCACCTCTATTTAAATGACGTTAAGGTCCAAAAGTGCTAAATATTATTCGCTAAATCTTCGTGTAATCTCATCCTTCATTCTCGAGAAACTATGCTTTTGTACTATAGTCCAATTCGCTATTTAGTGATACTACATCACACAGTCAACACCCTATATCCAGATGTAAGAGGAACTAGAGGTACTTATATCTCCATTACCTATAATATTTGTAAATTCTCAATTTCCTAGAAACGTATCTCGACATCTTTTATCATTTCATCTCTCGTCGTCAAAGGCATAAACAGGGCATGTAAAGATGGCGCTTAGCGTCATTCGGCTCTTACAATTATTGTCTGAGTAAAGAACGCAGAAAGGGTTAATTAGTGTGGAGGAGAATTGAATTAAAACCTGACGTTGAACATAGTGAGGATGGACTTTTTAGAAAAAGTGGCGACCAACGTTGGGCCATGATCATTGATTATATGGAATTAACTGGAAAATGAGGCGACGGGCGGCGATGGACATTGGTAGTCTGAAATTTGCTGTAGGAAAAAGTGGCAACCATCGTGGGTCAGTCAGGCAGGATCAGTGCACTCAAGGAGCGAAATGACCAAAACTTTGGCAAGATTTTCTGTTAGGTTTATTTTCAAACAGTGCTTAATGTTTTTATGTGTTACTACTGACACTAATATCAGTAAACCATATAAAATTCAAGGCAGATGACAAACTGGAAACATTAGCGCATCAAGAAGAATATGTGTTGTGTCACAGAGAGAGAAGGTTACAATAAGGTGTATTTTCGCTTTGACGCGTTTTACGTTCGTCTAGAATGCGATGCAAAGTAATCTACACGATAAATTTTGCTATACGTGCGAACTTGAAATCAATTTTATGTATTTTTTCGCTACATCACGGTCATAGTTTCGACCATTACCCATATTTTCTGAAAGTAATATCCACATTACCTCACGCTATCACTAATGAATAACACAATAAGGCAGAGACGGATCGTACACCAAAAAATGCAAAAAAGACCCGACAATCTTTTATCTTGCCATTATTTTTATCCTTTAAGAGAAAGGAATAGATAAAGTGGAGAATAATTAGTTTGTCCGATCCAGGGGCCCGTTGTCGGCATTGTTTAGCTTTTTAAAACTGAATGATGTCTTTGTCTTCGATATTTTTTGCAGACTGCATGTTTATCAAATGTCAAGTGCAATTTGGCAGTAAAACTCATTATCAATACGAGCCTTTTAATTAAATAGTACCAGTAATCTTCGCATCCAATCCGCAATGGTCATCTTATAGTCATGTATTTAAATTCGATAAATTGATGTTAGTGAAAACTGACATGCAATATGTTTGAATTAGTTACCTACTTAATTACTACATAGTTAACTGCAAATCTTATCTGCATAGTTAAAAGCATTAAAATCAATGATACGACGTGGTCTGCATACATAGCTTAGCAATGAGTTATCTCGTCGGGTCAAAATTCGGATCGAAAAGTCACATATATATGCCAAATAGCTAATCAATGGTAGTAGGTATATACAGGAATACATTATATAAAGGGATTGTTTATGTATAAGTTACTACTTAATCGTTACTGACAGAACTCAGTCAAGTGTAAAAATATGTGTGCATACATACAACTTCCTCATAAATATGTCCTTGCGCTCTTTTGAGTGGATTAAAGGTTTCCATACATATTTATGAGATTATTAATTACATACACTTTTTACGTCATACCTGGCCATAAATTAGCAATTACTGCTCGCTACGCGTGCGCAATATCCCAAATACCTGCGATCTGAGAGATTCTTTGTTTTACCAGGTAAGTATTGTACTATTTGCTGACTGTATTACGGTAGGTACGATATATCCAGAAAAAATCCATGATAAACCTATGATTATCTACGAGTATAAACGTATCATACATAAGTAATATCTGAAGCTAACTATTAAATAAATAAATAAATAAAATAAATAAATATAAGGGGACAATCTTACACAAATCGAGCTAGTCCCATAGTAAGCTCAATAAGGCTTGTGTTATGGGTACTAGACGACGATATATATAATAGATACAAATACTTAAATACGTAGAAAACATCCATGACTCAGAAACAAATATTCATGCTCATCACACAAACATTTGCCCTTACCAGGATTCGAACCCAGGACCTTCAGCTTCGTAGGCAGCGTCACTACCCACTAGGCTAACCGGTCGTCAAACGGTATTACTAACTAAATATTCCTGAAGCATAATACATTTTCCTAAACATCTTTGCTATAAAAAGCACCGCCCCCACCGCATCACTCATGGTTATAGGTTATTGATCGGTTTCCAATCAGCCAATAGGAAGCGCGC
Organism: Epinotia demarniana; assembly: GCA_945867215.1. NCBI lineage: Eukaryota > Metazoa > Arthropoda > Insecta > Lepidoptera > Tortricidae > Epinotia > Epinotia demarniana. The sequence continues at coordinate 9,866,593 of OX244278.1, forward strand.
GGCACGCCTCGCTCAATGGTAGGCGTGGGCTATTGGAAAAAAGATATCGGAACAGGTTTTTGGGAGGCTCAGGTATCTACATATCTACAGTGGTATAAAAAGTTGCGTTTCTTTAGGAAAAGTTTGGAAGTTGTGACGGTTAGAGGATGCACAGTGACGAGGGACTTTTTGTCCGTAAATGTTTAGCAATGCGCACCTGACTTCTCCATAGCTTTCGTATAGTTACATTAGCTGAAGTGATCAGAATGTTAAACATTTAGCACACCAAATGTTAACATGACGCATGTTGCATGACGGGCGACGCAGACGGGGCCGACTTAGACGGACATGGCGGGACGAACTAGATGTATATGTGGTATATGATGTATCGGGACGAAGAGGCACCTAGTAGGGCCGCATGGAAATCACAGGGAGAGACATTTGCCTAGCAGTTCCCACTGCTCAATAGGCTCATAAAAATGTTAACAGAATAAGATCATCAGTTATTTTTGTATTATAAATGTTAATTCTCTAGGAGCCATCGAACCTACTTACAATCAGCGGCGCATGTGCTCATTTAATTTGTCCGCAAAACTTGATATTTAGCAGCCACATGTATCCAGGGAGAATTAGACACTTACCTACACTTCGAATTCCAATTTAATATCAGGTCAGCAGGGCACTGTGTTGAGTTGAGAGTGAGGGACGTATTGTGTTTAGCTGATCATCAACCGAAAAAGTCATCTGCTGGACATAGGCCTCCCCCTAAAGGTGCCGCCATCACCGGTCCCGCGCCACCCGCATACAGCGGACTCCCGCCACCTCTACTAGGTCATCAGTCTACTATTGTGCTATTCTCTGGCTAATAACACAACTAATCCTCAAATGAATAAAAGTCCGGAATCAAAGAACGCGCTTGTGATTCTTCTTCGAGTGTCCACAGGTTACGGTGTCTGCTTGCCTTCCGGCAGTCTGAATGGTACCTAATATAAAAAAAAATTGGGGACAATCTTACACAAATCGAACTAACTCCATAATATGATCAATAAGCCTTGTGTTATGGGTACTACACGACGATGTATTTAATAGATTTAGTTAAATATATAAAAAACATCTAAGACTCCGAAACGAATATTTGCCCTTACCGAGATTCGAAGCTAGGACACCTTCAGCTGAATGCTGCCATTCAGCCAATACCTACTTGACAGGTTTCTCTACGACTAGAATAAGCGATGTGTTTATTATTATAGAAAGCCAATAGCAAATTTAATATATCTAGAATAATTAATTTTAAACTACATTAACCCTCCAATGCTCCAACATCCGGTTTAATTCTGTCCCTGGGGCAAATTCACGTCATAAAGCTTCGTGCATCGCTGCATTCTATTCTTTGAACGTAATTTGTGACGTCATTCATTTTCATTCTAATAAGATAGTGAAATACGGTCGCCAAGCATATCGTAGTACAATCACTAGAAAAGATTTAAAGGCTAATAGCTTCATTCATAAATGTTAATCAAACCTATATGGGCTAAAAAATCATTAAAAATTCGACAATATTTATCTGTCGCTTTGTCTTTTGTGTTCCAGAGGAAAGGACGTAACAGATAAAGTTGTAAAGTTTTACTTAGGGTTACTCTTTATTCATAAAAGTCTATCTAACCAAATTTATTCAAAATACTGTTCAAATTAGGTTTTGATTATTCGTCACATTGTCACTTTTATTTGTGAGAACAATTAAAACACATTTTAGTTAGCAGGGATTTGTTAAGTTAAATGAATGATTTTGTATTTATGTAACTACATATTCTTAAAACATACTTTAGTTAGCTACTCCATTACACAAACCACTGTGTAGGTACGGTTTGTAGCAAATATCTTGCGAAGACACAGGCTCAATTATAGTACGTAACATGTCCACAGTGTGGTGACAGTAATGTCAAGGCAAACAGACAAATATTATTATATGAAATACAGGAACAGAAACTTGAAGCGGTTATGGGACTTTTGTGATATCACGAACATATCATCAAAGTAAAAGCACGAGCTGTCAGTGATCAGTGCTATTGAAAATGGACTCTGTGACGTGTGGACAAATTAAAATCAGAACTCTCAGTGGCAAAAAACCCGAAAGTAATAAACTCAAGTAGGCGTCTCGATAACGATAGCTATTCGTATCGATAGTTATCGAACCACGCCTTCTTGTAGAAGAAAGTGCAACCAGAACATTGCTAATTTTGTGGCATCACGGACATGTCATAAAGTAATGCCAATAGCTATGGTAAGAGCTATCAAAATCCATGCCTAATCACGCTCCAGCTCAAATATCTGAATAAGCAGTATTTAGCCTATATTATAAAAACCGTAGATCAGGCCATGTATTACCCTTCGCATGACTTAGCTTGAAAATTAACTCTGTGACGTGTAAAAAAATCATTCCTTCAGCACTGTCAGTTTCAAAATATCCGTAAGGTTAAAAACACTTAACCAATTATGACCAGAATATTATTTTATTACACTTCAAAATATCACTAACATGCGCACATGGCGTTGACCCTAATATATGAACAGTGAATAGGGTGCCAAATTTGCCAAACGGCATCGCTAGGCTGCAATGGATTAAGTAGGCGTCGCATATTGGAAACTAATTCAGGAAGGCGTGCCAATATCGAAAGCTATTCGTATCGATAGTTATCGAACCCCGCCTTCTTGTAGAAGAAAGTGCAGCCAGAAAATTTGCTACTCAGCACTGATCTGATCACTTATCAGTGTTATTTAAAATTGATTTTGTGACGTGTGAACAAATTATAATCAGCACTCTCAGTGTCAAAGCATCCGAAAATAACAAACTCAAGTAGGCGTCGAATATCGGAAACTAATTCAGAAAGGCGTGCCGATATCGATAGCTATTCGTACCGATAGCTATCGAGCCACGCCCTTACGTAGAAAAAAGTGCAGCCAGAACATTTGCTAATTTTGTGATATCACGGACATGTCATAAAAGCCTTCCCATCCACGCCATCCAGCCATCACGCCTTGGCACAAATGTCTCAACAAGCAGTGCCTTTGTTATAAACACAGCGGACCAAGCCACACCTTAACCCTTCGTATGACTCAGCACTGATCTGATCACTGATCAGAGTTATTTAAAATTGACTTTGTGACGTGTGAACAAATTATTATCAGCATTCTCAGTGTCAAAGCACCCGAAAGTAACAAACTCAAGTAGGCGTAAAATATCGGAAACTAATTCAGGAAGGCGTGCCGATATCGATAGCTATTCGTATCGATAGCTATCGAACCACGCCCTTATGTAGAAAAAAGTGCAGCCAGCGCGCATGTCCGAACCGAACCGATCGCCATCGGGCGGCGATAAAAAGTGAGAGGATTTAACGCCTTCGCTTCGAACGTTTGTGTGAGGGCTTGGGGTCTGCTGAGCTATTTCTTGCAGAAATTGTTCAGTTAAGCAACGGTTGTATTATCATCTCCATGCTCATCCGGTTAAAATTAGGTATCTTGTGTTTCGGATGCTATGTTTTGTGATCTCTGGTTTTTATTAACAATAGATTTCTAAGTCTCTTTTTAACCGACGAAATAAAACGAAGGAGGTTCTCAAGTCAACACGCATATTATAATTTTTTATGTATGACCACGCATAACTTTTTACAGAGTAGTCCGATTTAGATAATTATTTTTTTGTCTAATACTAACACTTTTAAGGGCTCTGCCTGAAGTAAATTATTTTATTATGATTATCAATATAAAAAAACTAGTATTTAGTCACATAAAAAACCTAATAACTTTTTAAAATACTGATTGTACGGCTTAAATACTCGTTCATCAAAATTCGGTTTTGATGTGCAATTTTAACAATTAATTCGAAATGTATTTTTGGTGCGCAGTCAGTATTTTTTTGGCAAGCGATTAATTTTTTTCCCTGCAAATTATTCTCTGAAAAGTCTGTCTTTGAAGCATACAATTACTGGTCAAGGAATAAGCATTATAAATGGAACTACATTCTTGTACCGCTAGACAAAATGTGTTCCCGGCAAGTCAAAGCGATATCTCCACTTTTATGACTGTGTTTTGAAGATGAATAAGCGATATGCTAGGGATGTCCCGTTTTGCATATTGGCAAAAGGAATTGCGGCTCTGACCGCTTTGTATCTTCTCAAAATATCAATGAGGTCGAGTTCCTTTCAATACTTGGCCAAACATGATTTGTTTTTGGCTGGGTGGCAAACAGGTACCTAATAAGCGGACCACTAAGCAAGTAGCTAGTGGTGCTACTTATATTATAAGTGCTGTTTTCTGTAGGTAGCTGGGTTGCTCCGAATATGAGCGGAATGGTTAACATGTTTTTCTAATGTTTCTTGGTTAATTTCAGCCCTCAAAACATGTTTTCCCTCCACTCAGACGTTGGAAGGTCAGATGGCAGTCGCTTTCGTGAAACTAGTGCCTATGTTAAATCTTGGAATTAGGTGTATGAGCGGAATCTGGGCTCCTTTAAGGCACAAACGGTGAACGGTCTTATTCCAGACTCAGGGTCAGCGTCAGGGTCTTGTCCACCGCCGATGTCTTCGGCCGTCGAGTGTCCAAGTCCAGCTGTCCTGGTCGTCTCGTTTTTCCGTTATGTCTGTTATGTCAAGTACAATTTAAAAGTCGTGTTCCAAAACTATAATCTTAGTCGGCCAGTGTCGTGTCGGTCTGTCAGCACGGAGGTTGGACGCCCCGACAACCGGGAATAACACTAGGAGCATGATGATGAATTTAAGCCGTCAAAATTATCTCGCCCAACCTCTAGATGGTTAACATCGTAAAGGTCGTAACTTAAGATAATAGTTGCTTGAAACAACCGGTTTTTATACTGCGAGAGATGAAAGGCACGTATCTTAAACGATCGCTACGCTGCGCAGACTCGAACCAATAACCGGGCCGATACGTCCTCTAGGCGGAGCGACGCCCACCGGAGCAGCGATTTTTATCCGCACGTCCTTCTATAATGAGATGAAACGTATGGAAGTAATCATACGCAATTAAGACCCGTTAACCCGAAAGTACGAGTAATAACTTATGCGATATAATTTTAAGGTTTTATCAAAACTATCTTTTGTATGAAATATAATATTACATATAAAAGATGGTGGCAGAGTAAGTGTAAGGCCTGAGTGGACGCTCGATACAAGCGTGCAGCGGGGCGGGGCGTGCGGCGTGCATGTCAAACAAAGGACACTCGTATAACTAGTGTCCTGAGTCGACGCTGCAGATGGTGAATGTCGAGCGGGCAAGTTTGCGGGCTATGCAGCGGCGAGCGGGGCGTCGCGGACAGGTTCAAACCTGTTTGAGATTTGCAGCGGTGATAAGAGCGTGCAATCATGTCGTGTGAACAAATAATTATTGAAATTCAAAATAAACCAGCACTTTGGCTTTCTTCTCATACTTTATACAAAAATAGAATCTATGAAAACAAAATATGGAAAGAATTAGCAACAAAACTGGATATGGAAGGTAAGTAAAATAATTTATTTTCAATTTTATTTCATTAGCTATATTCATGATACATTACAAATTACAATTATTTTTTAGAAATCAATTTTGTTACTCCAAAAATAGTCTGAAAACTGATCACGCACACGTCTTGATTCTAGGGAAGAACTGTTATTTCTCCTGGTTGGGTGATTTGGTGGAAATTCGTTTTACGTAGTCGTCTGACATCGACGTCATCGCGGATGCGTCCGATTCCCACGAGCGGTGAGCGTGCACTGAGGCCAGTCCCTGAACGCTATATCTCACGCTCGCCCGCCCCGCTGCACGCCCCGCTGCACGCCCCGCCACGAGCGTCCACTCAGGCCTTACACTAACTAATAAGTATGTCAGTGTCCTTAGGTTGATAAACTCGTCAAATATTGATAACGATAACTGATCTAGATACTATTTGTTGTGTATGTCGTAAGTTTATCCTGGCCCTGAATGACAAAATGTCATTAATTTAAACGGTGCCACCACAGAGATATCACGTAATTGGACGCATGACATTACTAAGGCCATGTTGACGCGTGAGCGGGCGTGTGATCCGCGTCGAAACACGTAAACACAAACGAGTGATGATACTGTTGATGTATACGAGTGCCATACAAACTTGCCTGTCAGCACGTGGCTCAAGATTCGCCAATCGATTAGCAAGGTAGTATTGCTATGCGTCCAATTTTGTGATGTTTATGTCACCAAAATAATGATGGCAAGTTGAAGTTGAAGGGTTTATCTATTGAAGGGACCTTTTTTAATAAGTCCTGAACTTTGAGATTAAAATCTCAATTAAAAATAGTCATGTTCTTTCTTTATAATTTATGAACACAATATACAACAAAAATAATCATTCAGTCAAGTCGACAGACCAAAATAGCATACTAAATAGGAGGAATTCCATTTTGAAGAAACATTTGACTAATCAGAATAAATGAATAAATATATTAATACCACTTAATAATCTTTTAAAGTGTCAAAAACGAAAAGGTTAATTTACATCTTGAAATGTCAGAGTTAAAATATTAGTCCAAGTGAAAAAGATCGTAAGTGTTTTAAAGTTTCTGAGATACTTAACACCTTTTTCTAGATTATGTTTCGCCGGGACGTTTTTAAGTAGGATTTATTTGCCACGACTTTCTCCTGTGAAATAAATAGGGAAGTTTTCTTGTGGTTAGAAATTAGATAAAACTTCGTAATTATTTGACCAGGTTATAAGATTTTTTCAGTCAATATCATAGTTTATACATATCCTCCTAGCGTTATTCCCGGATTAGCCCCTAAAGGAGTCCGGGGTCCGCTTTAACACTTAATCCCAAGATTTGGCATAGGCACTTGTTTTACGAAAGCGGCTGCCATCTGATTTTCTAACCCAGAGGGAAAAATAGACCTTATTGGGATTAGACCGGTTTCCTTACGATATTTTCCTTCACCGAAAAGCTAACGGCAAATATTCCGTACACAAGTTCCGAAAAACTCATCGGTGAGAGCCGAGGTTCGAAATCACGACCGCCGCTTGACAGCTGCATGCCTGAACCACTGGGCTACCGTAGTTTTTTATGAGATCGCGTAAAGGGCCTAAAATTCCATGTCAATTGTCACACGTGTCAAATGTCAGAGCTCTTTCAAAATCAGAATGAGCGACATAATAGCAAGAGCGATATCCTAGAGATGTTTTCTTCTATCGATAAGGAAGAATGGAGTCATGGCGATGTTTATTTGATCTAGTTATTCTTATATACGAGTCTCGTACGCCAGTGTACTCGAGTAATTAGAATAGTATTGTTTATGGTTAAAAAGCCAAAAAATTCAGTAAATCTTCAGTACTATGTATTATTCTGTAATATTACAACGGACTAAAATGAATATTCAATGACAGATAAAGTAGTAGAAGCATCGTATCACGCTGATGAATCGAAATTTTAAGCGCTAAACGCGTGTCGCTTCGATTTTATCGATGCCAAACCCATTCACTGCGTGACCCAAAATAATCGAGACAAAAAGCGTGAAAATTCTCACATAATATTAATTCATAATTATAAAAGCGTAATCACACACTCTAATGAGGTGCGCCATTTATATCACTTCCTTAACAGTGCTACAGCATTTTCGTTTTAAGTCCCGACTTTATTATTATTTATTTTCGGTCTTTTGCGGTGGGGTTAAGTTAAGTCTTAATGGAAGGATTAATGGGATTGGTGAGATTTGGTAATGGCATGGGTGGGTTGGATTCATATGAAAATTCATGAATAGCACCTCGTTTTAATGACTACCTATTAAAAATTATGCACAACACAAAAACAAACACACATAAAGTAACCAAACTACATCTAAATGATGTATGAGAACAATACAATATTAATATTCTTTAATAAATACTTTGTATCTGGTCCATTGAACTTACAACTTCCATTTTAATCTTCTCCGTTTGAAATGTTGCGCAAGCTTTCGCTACTCGGCAACAGATGTCGCTACCTGTACTCACAGCGCGGAAGTTGCTAATGCTAACCAAATTATAACTTTTTAATGTTCAGAAATTATTTGTTCAATATTGTTATTTGCACTGTTACATTTTTGTGGGGACTTTTATTTATTTTGTATGGATTCAAAATCTTGTAGGTATTTTTAATTTTGTATATATAATAACCCATAATAATAAATTCCATTATAAGTTCAATGGATGAATATAAACGTTGTGATAGAATCAATTTTGTTGTTTTAGTTTTATAGCTTAAGTCCCGGGCTTTGCCTACTATCCATAGGGCCCAATTGCATTATAATTTACAACTTGTAATACAAGCGGAAGTCTCTTTCTAATGAAAGGACTCATAAATACGTTTCCCGTTGTAATTCAAGTTACAAGATGTCAAGCAATGGACCCTCAGGTTCGTGGTAGCGAACTCGTGAAACAAATTGAAATTGAATTGAAATGCTAAACACGACTCATATTGTATTCGTTACGTACGGGCTACACAAATGCTACTCTCACATCTACTATGAATAATAACTTTAAATACATCAACATTATCACTATGCATCAGATGATCAGACTAATTAAGAACTTTAAAAATATTTAAAGTTGGAAGTTACTAAGCAGCAATCAAGACAATGAATATTGGCTTGATTGCTTAGTAACTCCCTTATTCCATAGAACTGACCAGGGGATCGATTTTTGAATCTCACCAAGTGACTAATTCTCACCGATGTGATTGATTTCCGAAAGTTCGTATTTTTGAAACTCATCGGTGACTTACATTTGTCATACCTATGATATCGATTAACGAGTGCCCCTACCCACTCGTAATTGAAATCACCATGCGATTGATTTTGACAGTTGACGTATGTGACATCTGCCAAGAATTTTTCAAAACTTTAATTTTCGGTTACATGACACTGACACATACGCTACGTTTTACGTACTTTGAATCTGTTTTAAGTTATAGTATGAGAAAATAAAAACCGGTACCAAGGACAACATCTGCGTAAAAAGGAACGTAACGGGAGATTGTCTCTGACTGACATTGTAAAAATTCTGCATGTTGGTAAACAGCGTGTGACTTTCAAAAATACGGCTTTAGGAAAATGGTGACATAAAAGTCATCGGTGATAATTTTAGTCACCGGTGACTTTGATATCACCAGTGAGATTCAAAAATCGCACTCCAGGTCTCTGTTGTGTTTTGCCACTTTCTCAAAAATATAATAGTAAAAGTGTTACAAAAAAGACAAGTCAACTTTAACGGAATTTTTGAGCTAAAACAGATTTGATGAGCATTGCTCTCTAATTTTAACTAGACTTTCAGAAGGCTAGAAATGTGCGAGAATCAGCCAAGAAGGTAGTCCAACATTTCGTAAACATCCGTGTTACCGTTAATTTGTTACGTTCCTGTTACCGTTTCGACGTAGCACGCATTTTCTATTACCAGAATTTCCGTGTAACAATGTATTGTGGCTAGAGGCAGGTGAAGACGTATTTATGGAGTATAAAAATAAGAGGGTTCAGTGGGCTATTGGAGGGTTAACATGAAGTGAAAAGGTAGGCTGGTACTTGCGATTTTGGTATGTTTATTTAGTATGTAGTTTTTTTATGTTCTTCATATCAAAGGTTCATGACATAAATTATTCATTATTCATACAGTAATAAAAAAAATCGCAAACCATATACTTAAAGAATATCATTTGATATTTACTAATCGCTTGTCTATCAAGGAAAACATGGAGACCTGCGTATCTGCGAAACAATTCGAAAGTTCATGAAGTCCCCAACTCGTACTAGACGAACGTGGGGACAGCTGCCCATTTCCTTATCCGGGAGAGGAGGTTCCTACCAATTAGTGTGAAGCGTATACGCTGATGATGATCCATACTCCATAGGTACTTAATATTATAAATTCGAAAGTCTCTCTCTGTAATTCTGTCTGTCTGTTACCTTTTCACTTAAACCGCCCATCCGATTGGAATTAAATTTGGTATGGAAATAGTTTGAATCTCGCGAAAGGACAAAGCAAAGTTGTAATCCCAGAAATCATTTCGTAAGGGGGAAATGGAGGGAGGAAAGTTTGTATAGAGCTACGCTATAAGAGTTACACGCGGAAGAAGTCAATATATTAGTAATCAATAATGTATTATTTTATTTGTTATATCTAGAATAATCTATAATACAGGGTGGCCCAGAAAAACGTTGACATAGAATTATAAGAATATTATTTTATTACTTACACCAAATTCATAAAATAGTAAAATTCAATATCTTGAAATAAAATAAAAAAATACTGTCTTCAAAATATCCTCCTTTTGCACTGATACACAGACGCAAACGTTTGGTAAAATTATCGACGATATGCCGCAGCTCTTCCGAGGTAATTTTTTCCCACTCCTTCGTAAGTGTTGCTTTTAGAGCATCTATATTTTTGTGCTTGGACGCACAGGCTCTTGACTCTAGGATTGACCATAAACTATAATCCATTGGGTTTAGGTCAGGCGAGTAGGGTGGCCATTCTTTGGAGCTTATAAATCCGGGAAAATAGTCCCTACACCACTGCTGCACACTACGAGCCCTATGGGATGGGGCAGAGTCTTGCTGGAATATCCACGGTTGGTTACCAAAATGTTGTTGACTCCAAGGAAGAACTACGGCTTCAAGAATATCTCTTTTATATATTTCTTGATTTATTTTGACACCTTTTTCTATAAAAATAAAGGGTGTTTTGCCTGTAGAGCAAATCCCACCCCAAACCATAACGGATTCCGGCTTTTGTCGGTGAGGAATCACTGCAATTGCTCCAGGACGACTAGGATAATACATTCTATCATTTTGGTGATTATGAGCCTGTTCAATAGAAAACAGTTTTTCATTTGAAAAAAAGATGTGATTTTATTTCTCAGCCGCGGCACGCCTCTTAATTAGACGACATCTCTCGAGGCGAACTTTTTTATCTTTATCTTCAAGAAGTTTTACGCAGTTTGTACGCCTTCAAATTGAGGTCATGTGCGACAATACGTTGCACCGTCGAACGGCTTATACCCAGGTCTCGAGCCATTTTTCGGACTTTGGTCCGTGGATTACGATCAAGTCGTTTTTTGATAACATTTCGGAGCCTGGGAGTCCTCACAGTCCTCTTTTTTCCTCTTCCTGGGTGGTCTCCAATATGACCGAGCTCATTAAATCGCTTAATAGTCTTAGACACAAGTTGACGACTGACACCGAGTGATCTAACTATCTCACACTGTCGTTTTCCAGCCTCGTGTAGGGAAATTATTGCTCCACGTTGCGAAGACATGGCAAAAATATTTAATAACCAATAGTTTTAATCACGCTGTCTATTTTAAATGGCGGCAAAAACGTGTCAAATCGCAATATAAAAACAAATGAATTCGAACCGCGTTCCATTTGAATTTTTTTTACCGTTTGATTTTGTCAACGTTTTATTGGGCCACGGTGTAAATGGTACTCTTGAATAAATCTTTCATCCATTCGTTGCACACTTTCAGTACCACGAACTCGCAAGGCGTAGACGCTTTCCCTAACATACGATTATGCGATATTACGACTATATTGCGACCATTGTTTGTAGGTAGCTGTATGATATCGTTGCTAGTGAGCATGAAGGTGCTCTCGAGGGTTTTCTATTGCCCCAAAGAACTCTAAAAATAAAGAAAAAATAGTCATAAATATGTCACGACGGACCAAGCGACAGTGTGATGCATGTGGGGGGATTAATTCCTTTTTTTAGTATTTAGGGGATTATTTTTATTGCGAATGTCACCTCGAGTGGGGGTTTTTTCGATATCTTTTGGGGGAAGTGAGGGATTTATGTTCTGTGGGCTGAAAGTAGGAAATTATATGGATATTGGAGCTGTGGTATTCTCAAGCGTAAGAAGCATTTCGTTTTATTAGCAATGTATTTATTGAGTAGTAGGTTTTCTCTTTTTATGATTTAGTGAGTATTAATTATGAATGCAATGTTTAATAAGAAGTTATGAACAAGAAAGGAATGTACTTATTTTCTTAAAATATTCCATTTGAAGTCGTGGTATTCAATATTTGTCTTACCAGCACATCTATCTTGAGACGACCGCGACATTATACTCTAGATTTTTATCGCACTATCCGTCTCTTTCTTATCTGAGCACTTAGAACAAGAGAGTAGTGCGAGAAAAATCTCATGTCTCATGATACACTTGCTGCACGGCTATCACGCGACGGCGCGCGAGCTCTCTCTATTTTTCTTGCACTATCCGTCTCTCTCTTATTAGAACACTTAGAACAAGAGGTAAAGTGCGAGAAAAAGTGTCGCGGCCGTCCCATGATAGACGTGCTGGTGACCTAACCTATCGCTATTTTACTCCAAAACATATTTGTATGCACTTTCGAAATTAATTAGTGTGTTCCATACATTGCACCATAAGTACAATATTAAGGCGCCGTAGTTTCATGGTCTTCTCTCCCTCTCATTGAGCATAAGCGTGAGCGAGATGGAAGTGTGTGCTCGGAAGCGCGGATATCATGTTTTGTAATTTTAATTTTCTGGCCGTTCAAATAAATAAAAATGTATTCACTGATTTCTCTCAAACATGATATTGCCAATTTGTAAAAGCCATTTTATCATCTTTAGATTTTGTGCATAATTTGTTACGAATGTTTTAAGTGTATTTTAGACCCTTTAAGGCCAATGTTCGTGATTTATTTCTATCGAGCTAAAATTGCTTAATCATGTTTCGAATCACTGATCTCCCTGCAGAAAAGCTTCAAAATTACTATTCGTATTTTTTTAAAACCATATTGTTATAAACAGACTCATTATATTGTTTCAAAAACTATGTTCGCTTCACTTCGCTGAACCTACGGCGCCTTAAACACATTCAGTGCCGGGGCCCGGCCTCTGCAATTGTGTAACTTTTCCAATGAGCGTTAGAATAAATCAACTGTCATTCTCACATAAAAGAAACGTGTAGATCTACACGAAACGTTTAGTAATCGACTAGCAGGTCCGCTGGAATCGTACCAACAGTTAAATATACTCTGGTCAGCATCCAGTTATAACATTATCAAACAGAATATACCCAAGTCCTGAGAATGTAGCATCAGAAACTCGTTGACGTCACGAGGAGGCCGAGGTGTGTCCTAACAGGGTTAATATGTGTACCTACTATGTAACACCTATTTGTACCATATAAATATGCAACAAATTAATTATGAGGTCTAAAATTGCAAAATGAGAGTCTCGTTGTTATCATGAATTTGGCAATATGCCCACGTCACCTGACTATGACTTAGGTTAATAATTCAAGCAAATTAGGTACAGCATATCACTGCATTATCGGTGACGTCACTAGCATAGCAGATAATTGGAATATAGCATTTGAATAGCGCCCCATCATTTAAGTTAATACATCATACAGAGTTCTTAGTAAAACGATGCGTCATAATCAAAACTTTATTACTCCTTAAAACAGGCGTGCAGACTCCAAAATCGGTTCCATACCTTCCATTTTTCGCTTCCTTCCCGGACGAGGGTGCCATAACTCTAAGTATTGTTCTCTCCTTGAAGACACCGAGTCGCGAAGTTCTTGCTTTGTGCCCGCTGAGTTATGGGCCGGGAGCGGATAAGTCTTACGAAGTTATTGTTTGACGATTTTTCCTTTGTAGTAATGACGGATATGGGATGTGTTTGTGGGGGTGATTAGGTGTTTGGAGTGGTAATAGCTCGGTTCAGTGCAACGTATGGTTAGTCTTTATCTGATTATAATCAGCGGACCTAAAATTGATATTTTATCCTTATAGTTGCGGATAAATGTGAGGACCAAATTCTTGGCTAGTAGTTAGCCTAATTAATTGATAGTAGTTAAAAAGTTCCGTTGTGAGACGAAAATTAGCCATACATTTTCTATGGTTAATTTTCGTGTCACAACGGAACTTTTTAACTACTACCAATTAACGACGCTAACTACTGGCCAAGAATTTGGTCCTCACCCGACATCTGCTACTCTTGGAGTCGCATGCTTACTTGTCAGACCGTCACGGATGTCTTATCGATAGCGTCACGAGATACAACGGCAACCATTAGACCCACTGGTGGTTTCCGCTTGATATTGTTTACTTTTTGTATCATGCGCAGTGTAAGTGTTATTGATATTTCCTTATTATATTTAACCTATTTTCATTCAGGTTTTTTTATGTTATAGGAAGCAAACGAGCAGACGGATCACCTGATGGTAAGCGATTACCGCCATCCATGGACACCTGCAACACCAGAGGTGTTGTGAGTGCGTTGCCGGCCCTTAAGATATGTTTGAGGATTCGCCGTGTTGACAGCTGAAGGAACAAATTCCCTCGCTCTCAACACAGCATCCTCGGGGGCTCTGGCGACGTTGCTCACCTCCAGGAACACAACACTACTACAGAGCGAGTAGTAGTGTTATTATGGCTGTGGTCTTCTGCAAGGCGGAGGTACTTCCCCAGTTGGGCTGCTCCAAATTCGAGCAGGACTCACGGACGGTTCAGACGACAAGCTGCAAGTTGCTGCGTTGTGGCAACCTTGAAGGCCTGCTTCGATTTCCTGCAATACTGATAACTATTTTGAATTCCTGGTGAATCTCCTGTGCCGCTGGGTTATGCAAATCTGTGAAATAGAGGTTTGCATGCAGGTCTACCCCATAATAAAGCTGGAAAAGGCGTACTGTAGTCAAAAATGGTGTAGGTTCTTTTGAAAAACCTCGAATTGAACACCTCATCATATGTAAGTAAAAATCCTATACACATATTAGGTAAGTTTAAAACTAAGTTCGGCTTTGTGAGTCTCATCGGGCATCTGTATACGGGCTCATCTGAGAAAATTTTTAGAGTTGCCGTCGGCGGATACGTCAGGGAGGATTAATATAATATCTACATCATTCAACGCTACGCTACGTTCCTAGTGCTACGCCGTAGTCCGTGTAGCGCTGCGTACGCGCTGCGCTCGTAGCCGATCCCGTGGTTTTTCTTGTATGTAGCGACTAGCGACTACGGCGTACGCGCCCGCTAGGCGGGTTCCTGACAGTGAAAGTGCTAAAGTGTGTGTGTAGTATTTGTCGCTGATGCCAAGTGCGCCATTTAATCGCATATTTACATTAATTATTACGGGCTTCGCTCGGCGTTGTGAGTGAAAACACGGAGGAAAGGATTTTCCGGAAATTAAACCTAGATCAATTTTCGTCCCCGTGTCTTACATCTCAATTTCGAAATAAATACAATCGAATATATTTTTAATGTTGCTCGCTTGAATATATAGGATATGGGTAAAATGTCGGTCCGTTTTCTTCCTGAAATCTAAAGGGATGAAATTGGGAAGGAAACTGGCATAGAAGAAAAACAGTTAATATAAACTTAAAAGTCTAAGTCTATTTGTCTGTTCGTTAACTTTCACGGTTGAATCAATTTAGACCATTGGCATAGGCCATTTTTATCCTGGAAAGAAACCCCCACAGGTATAAAATGAAGCGTGAAAAATCGAATAAAACGTACGGTTTATGATTTTAATGCAAATAAAGTCACAGGCAAAAAATAGTTTTTATTTATGCGAGTCGAGACATACGAGCTAGTTTTTCCTTTTATTTCATTCATCTGTGCGGCGACGGAGATTTCTTTTATGGATCGGAAAGCGAAATATATTTTTTTTAATACATAACAAGCGATAATAAAAAACCCTCAATTGGAATCTATGGGAAAGAGCAACGTATAAGTCTTAAAACCAATAAAAGACAACGGGACAAGTATAATGTCCATTACCCGTAAGAATGCGAGGTTCGTTAATTATGCGTCGTAAATCTATGGGATAATTATCACTTCTTCGGGTACGTACAGACAGGGCTAC
Source organism: Epinotia demarniana (assembly GCA_945867215.1). Taxonomy (NCBI): domain Eukaryota; kingdom Metazoa; phylum Arthropoda; class Insecta; order Lepidoptera; family Tortricidae; genus Epinotia; species Epinotia demarniana. The sequence continues at coordinate 9,882,446 of OX244278.1, forward strand.
CGGATATAGAATAGAATAATATTTATTCATGACAACAACACATACATGCACATAAATCAACATACAAAAGAGAAACAACATTGCCACGAAATGGTGCCATCCTATAGCGTTGTGCTGGCCTGGTGGCCAGCGCTGGGCTTCCGATGGAACCATCCGCTGATTCCACCGCGCAACACACATTTCACATTATATAGAGGGCGTATGCCCGTCCGATCGTCTAGCAGGCCTAGAAAGTCTTAAAAGTGTACACTTTTAAGGGCCTCCTCTCCGACAGAGCGATCTTGGTCCGGACGCACCGTGTAGACAGTTGTTTCCAGCAAAATTTCGTTTGACCTTCGGACGCCCTTGGTCATCACTACGGGCACCATGTTTCTAACTCTTCGGGAGGTCTTCTACAGGATGAGCGTTTTCGCGGCATTATCCCTTGAATCGCAGTAATTGAGTGTAGGGTAGGTTTTGTCGTATATACATACATTATTATTTATATCCACTGACTTGGTTGAGTAAATAATTTTTATTGTAATGGCTCATGAGGTTTTTGAAAGTACTTAATATCAGTATGCAATATAAATATCCTTTAACTATTTTGATTGCTGATTTTATTACTACTTCTTAAACATTCACAGGAGCACAGTTACTCTCTATAACTATCAGTAATAATAGCTATGTCTGAATATTATTGTTATGTAACGGTGTATACATAGATATAACTTTACATAGACCATATGCAGGCCTCGTAGTGTGTACGTCCCTCAGAATAATACGTGGTGCATAAATCTTTGGAACGGCGCAATTCTGGATTCCTGCGCTTCGGAAAAAGAAGGGTTGACGTCCTTACTCGTGCGAGCATTGGGAGTGTTAAGTTATAGCTTGCAATGAAATGATATGGATGTCAGTTTTATCAGAAAAGATATGAATATTTTCGTTAAATTGTCTTAAAGTATCATCGGAGTTGAAATATTGCGTTCATTTCGTGACATAATTCTTTTGTTTTGTGTGTGTCACGAATAAATGTATTTCTATTTCTAAATTATACCTGAAAATTAAATGTTTGTATGAAATAAACGCATACCTACAATATCTATCGTTTAGCTTTGAGGCCTACACAAATTAATACATAAGTACAAGTAATATTTATAAGACACACTAACTGAAACAACAAAGACAAGAAAACAACTAGGCTGGAACAATTGTCGTTAAAAACTTTCTGAACAAAAATGTATATGAAAGTTATGTCAAATGCATCCTTTATCTCCTACACGAGATCACAAGTAAAGTATACAAGTAAAGTATACAAGTAATACTCCAATATATAGTATCGTTATCCTCACAAAGAACTCTCACAGCGATTTTCTTATTTTTAAATACCTAACTACCGAGCTCTCTTTTACTGGAAATTCGAAACTTGTCATAATCATCATAATAATAACCATAATCATTTATTGGCCCGTGGTAAAATACAAGTTGTTACAGTACGTATATAAAAGCCTCTCATGGACCCAGGCGGGTGTAGCAATTTAATTTATTTTTTTACTGATATATATTATTGTAATTAGTACAATAAGGCAGTTATTGAGAAACTTAGAAAATAGTAGATGATAGGGCACCTAATGCGACATGACAACTTAATACCTACTTAACATAATTAAGACAACAAAAAATATTAAATGTTAGCTCACACCAGAGGTTGCGTGGGATACCGCTCCCACGCAACCTCTTCTACTTCTACTCCGGTAGATGGAGAGCCTATTTTGAGCTACACTGACAAGAGCTTAGCTTTTTTAATGAGAGTTGATGATGATTGATGAGTACAATAAGACTTACGAAAGAAATTTTTGTGTCGTAATTTAACGTTTCTTTCACGAACAAGTAATCTACGCTTCTGTTTATCCCGCGATTACAATCGCAAGCATGTTCGTACTTCAAAGTGTTCATTACCGGCATAAACAATACTCCATCTGTATTACTCAGATATTAAGTAACTCAATTCGTTTCTAATTTGTCGACAATTGTTCCCGACAAAGGCAGTGCACGAACGAGTGCTCGCGAGTATGAAGGAAGTAGGCAGCTAGGGGGCGTAGGGATGCGACACGGTTGTCGATAGACTTGTCTAGGTTCTATAGATCTCATCCATATTTAAAAGAAGTATTTACGTAGAGGTAAGGCACTGTTACATTTGCAATAAAAAGAATTGGGACTGTAATTTGACTAAACAGTATAACTGATCATTAATGTTGTGGAGCTATTTTCTTTATGTACCGGAAGACGCTGCTTGCAACGGTAACTTGATGTAGGTAGCGCAGGACCGGTCACTTTAGCACTCTTTGGGGAAGGTCTATGTCTAGCAGTGGACGTATTTCCGCTCTTACAATGATGATGATGAGGATGATGTTCTTTATTACTGTTGCGCCGGTGGTATAAACTTCAAACTTGATTTTTCATGCTTTAGAGGCGTTTTCAGCAGGCTGAAAAGTGATTTCAGGTCGTTTCAGAGGTGGCTCTTCTACATACTAGAAGATTGAAAATTCACCCTAGTTGCCGTTGTTTTCAGGCGCCTGAAACATGTTTTCAGTCCGTTTCAGGACAGCCTCTATCAGATGGCGCAATAACCTGAAAACCCGTTTTCAGGCGTTTTCAGGACCCCTTATGGGCCTTTGAAGTACACTTCAGTATATGGCGAAATTTCTCGAAGGAGTGAAAGAGACAGCACTATTAGAGAGAGACATCTAGGTTGAGAAGGTTAGAGAAGTGTGTGAAAGAGACAACTAGAAAGGGACAGCATATTCGGGTCGAACGAGCATCAAGACGCTCTGGAACAACAATCTAGACGCTCTGGAACATTCACGAACCGAGGGGTCGCCGTTCCTAGAATTAGACCTTGGACCGATTATTCAAGATTTCTCCGGAATGTTCTAGTGCGAAGGTCTCCGGTTATATAAGCCGCGCGTCAACGCAGCGGAAGGGAGTTTGGAATTAAACTGCGAACAGTGTGAATCTCAAAGCGAAGCGCGAAAAGTGTGGCATAGTGAAGTGATTTATTAAGTAAGCCTTGTTAATTAGAATTTTGTAATAAAGTCTGCATTTCTTTTAATTAGTGATCAATTAGTATATTTTCTATCACGTTACCCACCCCGTGGACGTAACATTTGGTGTCAGAAGTGGGATAGAAAATGTCGACTACATCACGTGAGAACGAGCAGAAGGGAATGCAGACCCGGAGCCGAGTTGCAGCAGGTGAGGACTCTGCGTCAGGCGCTGGTCCATCAGACTCACCGACCCCATATAAGCAGGAGGTGGACGTCAATGCCATCTTAGTTCTCTTAAAAGAGCAAGCTCGTCAACAACAGGAGCAGGCCCGAAAAATCGAAGAGGGGCTGCGCAAACAGGAAGAAAAGCTAGAAGAGGGGCTGCGCAAACAACAAGAGCAAGCTTGTCAACAACAAGAGCAAGCTCGTCAACAAATCGAAGAGGGGCTGCGCAAACAGGAAGAAAAGCAAGAAGAGGGGCTGCGCAAACAGGAAGAAAAGCAAGAAGAACAATCGAGACTGCTTCGAGAGGTACATGAGACCGCGACTGAATGGAAGCGCGAAATGTGTGAGGTCCAGGAGAAACTGATTGACTTCGAAACTGGACTTCATGATGTTAGAGAAACCATTGGGACAGTTAAGGAGGAAGTTGACACCTACAAGAATCGCCTCCAGAAGCTCGAAATAAAAGTGGCCAGTGTTACGAGTACCTGTGCAGTCGAGGTGCCTGTTTCGGGAGGTGGACGATTCAAGGTACCTCCCTTCAATGGTACATCGTCGTGGACAGCTTATAAGCGGCAATTCGAGTCAGTCTCCAAGGCTAACGGTTGAAGTAAAGAGCAGGCCAGGAAAGCCCTAACCTTAGCGTTACGTGACGAGGCTCTTACTATATTAGATGCCTTAGGAGAAGAGGAAACTTACGACCGGCTTCTAGAGGCGTTGGAACCCCGTTACTATGACAAGCACCTGGAGCACGTGTACCGAGCTCAGTTAAAGGACAGGACGCTGGGGCGTAGCGAGACCTTGCAGCAGTGGGCCCTAGAAATTGAGAAGTTGGTCAGAAAGGCGTACCAACGTACATCCGCCTCCTTTGTGGACACCACGTTAGTGCAGGACTTCGTTGACGGAATACGGGATTTGGAGGTACGGGCTGCAGTGCGATTAGGGCACCATGGGAGCCTGAAGGATGCGGTGGCTCATGCCCTGGAAGTAGAAGCTGTGCGCCAGGACCCGTCAAGGCCTTATAGGGTACGTGAAGTATCTCTTAGGGAACCGATTGCTCCACATCGTGAGTTTGGGCCACGATGTTACCATTGTGGAGAACGTGGTCACATCCAGACCAGTTGCCCGAAAAGGGGCAGGAGAGAACGAGATCTGACTCCAGTGGCAAGGGCAACAGGTACTGTGGCATCCGGGCCGCAACAGGGAAACGAGTAAAAGCCAGGACTAAGGGACGAGTGCTGGCTGGTGGTCGGAATGTCCCAGTTATGATCTCACAGGCTAATGTCGGGAATAGTCTGGTTGTCAGAGGAGAAATTGGTGGAGTACCATGTCACCTAACCATCGACACCGGAGCTTCTCGGACGGTTATCAGTTCTCGGCTACTGAAGCACCTGACCGGAGATCATCTAGACCAACCTATCTCCAGCTGCAAACCGCTACCGGCCAGTACATTCCCATACAGGGGGAGCGAGAGGTGGATTTAAAAATTGGTAATAAGCTGATTACTACTGGCATAAGGTGATTGTAGCTAACATTATCGACGACTGCATCATTGGGCTGGATTTTATGAGAGGCCATGGCTGTAAAATTGACTTGAAGGTAGGAGTACTGAAATTTGGGCCTGATGAGGTGCCTATGGAGGGTGGAGTAAATGGGAATGTTTACTGTACTAGAAGAACGATCCTCCAACCGAGGGCACAGGTACTAGTTCCAGTGCGTTTGCCGTACAGCACAAGACAACGATGTCATCGTTGTGTTGTTGTGGAAAAGGTCAATGATGGTAAACCATGGATGACAGCCCGCACGGTGGTAACAACATCGACCAAAACCTTTGTGAGAGTTCTTAATTTAAGTGACACCAAGTGCGTCCTTAGAAAAGGAGCTCTAGTTGGATCATGTGAGGAAATCTCTTGGATACGAAGTTGTCAAGGTTCTATGGAGAGCGAAAACCCTGGGTGTTCTGCGCCTCCAATAGACATTGAAAGGTTATTAGATGGCTCTAGAAACGATCTTACCGGGGAAGAGCTCAGTAAGGCACGTAAATTGCTGTTGCGATACAGCAATGTTTTCTCTGCGCATGACAGTGACATCGGAAAGACTGGAGTCGTACAGCATGGGATCGACACTGGTGACGTCATGCCTATACGACAGCGACCCCGGCGAGTTCCAGTAGCTCAGGAGAAGGAAGTAGAAGACATGATCGAGGAAATGAAGAAGGGTGGCGTTATTGAACCTTCAACAAGCCCGTGGTGTTCCCCCGTAGTTTTGGTGAAGAAGAAGGACGGGACCATGAGATTCAGCGTCGACTACCGTTGACTGAATGATGCCACTAAGAAAGACAGCTATCCATTACCTCGAATCGACGACACCTTAGACACTTTGAATGGAATGAAATGGTTTTCTACGTTGGATTTAAAAAGTGGCTATAGGCAAGTTGAGATCAAGGATAGTGATAAGGAGAAGACGGCTTTCTCAACCGGAAAGGGGCTCTGGCAGTTTAATGTTATGCCTTTTGGATTATGCAATGCACCAGCGACATTTGAGAGATTGATGGAACAAATACTAGCTGGATTGCTGGGAGATACTTGCTTGGTCTATTTGGATGACATTATCATCGTTGGTAGAGACTTCGATGATCACCTCGGCAAATTGGAGCAAGTATTGTCTAAGTTACGTGAGGCAAACCTTAAACTGAGTCCAAAGAAATGTTCACTTTTCAAACGAGAAGCTAATTACTTGGGACATGTGATTTCGAAGGATGGTATCCAGACAGATCCTGAGAAGATAAGTGCCGTGAAGGATTGGCCGATACCAAGGGACAAAACTGCAGTACGTGCATTTTTAGGACTGTGCTCATATTACAGGCGGTTTGTGAAGAACTTCTCGGAAATAGCAAAGCCATTGTACGAACTGACGGAAGAAAAACGACAGTTTGATTGGACGGATCGGTGTACGGCAAGTTTCAACGACCTCAAGCAAAGACTCTGTGAAACACCAATACTGGGGTATCCAGATCCCGAAGTAGATTTTATTGTTGACACGGACGCGAGTAATACTGGTATTGGAGGAGTCTTGTCACAGAAAAAAGGAGATAGTGAAGTTATAATCGCCTACTTTAGCAAATCGTTGTCGAAGCCAGAAAGAAATTACTGTGTCACTCGAAGGGAACTGCTGGCAGTCGTCAAGACGTTACAGCATTTCCGTAGATACCTGTTGGGGCGGAAGTTTCGTATCAGGACTGTTGCTGGAGTTTAAAAATCCCGAGGGCCAGGTGGCACGCTAGATTGAACAGCTTCAGGAATATTATGACTTCGTCATCGAACACCGTAGTGGGAAATCACATGGAAACGCAGACGCCCTTTCTCGAAGACCTTGTCCCGACGACTGTAAGCATTGTCTTAGACAAGAGGCTAAGGAATGTTTAAGGATGCTGAGAACTGACACAGTCAGCGAAGAGTGGAGTGATGAAGTCATGCAACTAGCTCAGCAAGAGGATCCTGATGTAAAGCCGATTTTTGACTGGATTAATGCAGGAATACCCAAACCAAGATGGTGTGAAGTAGCTCCGATGAGTTCGGTAACGAAAAGCTATTGGGCACAATGGGACAGTTTGGTTATGCATAATGGCGTCCTAGGCAGGAAATGGGAATCGGCGAATGGGAAGGATGCTCATCTACAAGTAGTCGTTCCAAGGAAAAGAGTGAAAGATGTTTTGGAAAGTTTCCACGACGGTACTTCTGGTGGACACCTAGGAGTGAAAAGAACCTTAATGAAAATCCGACAACGGTTTTATTGGATTCACTGCCGTGAAGATGTCGAAAACTGGTGCAAGAAGTGCGTTAACTGTTCAGCAGTTAAAGGTCCGCACACCCGTAGTAGAGGAGCGCTCAAACTGTACAATGTTGGAGCACCTTGGGAGAGAATTGCGCTAGACGTCGCAGGCCCGTTCCCGACATCTGACTCCGGAAACAAGTACATTCTTGTCGTGATGGATTATAGAATAGAATAGAATAGAAAAGCATTTATTCAGGTAACAACACATCACAAGTAATAAAACACATTAACAATTACATCAAGAAGTATTTCAGGATGTGGACCTGAAATGGCCTCCACTCAGCAATGCAGTTGGCACGGCTAGCGTGATCAACGGCGCTGGTTTTCTGTGGAGCCAGCGGGGTGTGCGGGACAGCGTACTGTGAGACTTGTGTCAGATTATACAAATACGATATTAATATGAAATATTATGATAATATATATATATATATATATATATCTGTTACAACAATAAAAGTACGTATATTATACATATAATTTTATTAATTCGTTGATAACAAATTGCGGCTAATAGTTTTTAGGAATGGGAGCTAATACTAGGGTGTTTTTTTTTTTTTTTTTTTTTACATTTATTCGTGACAAACACAACATCGATTAAAAGAAATAGTAATAAAAAATAAAACACATTTTTGCCACGAAATGGACCCAGCTCAGCATGTACTAGCTTTGCAGCCAGCGCTGGTCTTCCGCAGGGTCCATTTGGTGAGGACACGGAAAGTAACAAACAAAAATTAATAAAAGGAAAAATACCGTCTCAACTAAAAAAAGTTTTGGATATCCTACCTTTAGGCAGCAATACGTTGTTGAGCCATTAAGTGATTTTTCAGTTTAGACTTAGGATACTTCGCCAAATGGCCTGAAGCGTTTGCCATCCCCAATCAGGAAGCAGTCACTATAGCAAAGAAGTTAGTAAATGAAGTTTGTTGTAGATTTGAAGTACCTCTGGAAATTCACAGCGATCAAGGCAGGAACTTTGAATCTGCGGTTTTTCAAGAGACTTGTCGAATCATGGGGATGCATAAGACGAGGACTACGGCATATCACCCACAATCGGATGGAATGGTGGAGAGATTCAATCAGACTCTGGAGAGGCATCTGGCCAAGGTTGTTGAGAGTCACCAAAAGGATTGGGACCGGCATATTCCACTCTTTTTCATGTCATATAGGTCAGCAACCCATGAAAGTACGGGAGTTACCCCAGCATATGCGAATTTTGGAAGAGAGCTTCGTTTACCGGCAGATCTTTTAACTGGACGTCCTCCTGATGCTCCAAGATCTATCACAGAATATGCAAGTGATTTAGGGGATCGGATTGCTGACGTTCACAGTCTTGTTCGTGAACACGGGCTTCAAGCTAGCACGAGAATGAAGACCCGATACGATAGGAAGGCTAACCAAATTGGATTCGAGGAAGGTTCTTGGGTGTGGCTACATAACCCGATGCGGAAAAAGGGAAAATCTCCAAAACTGTCCCCAAATTGGGAAGGGCCATATAGGGTAGTCACGAAAATCAATGACGTCACATATCGGATACAGCGAAATCCACGTGGTCCCTGCAAGGTTGTTCATGTTGACTGACTGGCGAAGTACCACGGAAACAATGATGCTCGGGACGAGCATGTCTTAGGAGGGGGTAGTGTTGCGCCGGTGGTATAAACTTCAAACTTGATTTTTCATGCTTTAGAGGCGTTTTCAGCAGGCTGAAAAGTGATTTCAGGTCGTTTCAGAGGTGGCTCTTCCACATACTAGAAGATTGAAAATTCACCCTAGTTGCCGTTGTTTTCAGGCGCCTGAAACATGTTTTCAGTCCGTTTCAGGACAGCCTCTATCAGATGGCGCAATAACCTGAAAACCCGTTTTCAGGCGTTTTTAGGACCCCTTATGGGCCTTTGAAGTACACTTCAGTATATGGCGAAATTTCTCGAAGGAGTGAAAGAGACATCACTATTAGAGAGAGACATCTAGGTTGAGAAGGTTCGAGAAGTGTGTGAAAGAGACAACTAGAAAGGGACAGCATATTCGGGTCGAACGAGCATCGAACAATCTAGACGCTCTGGAACATTCACGAACCGAGGGGTCGCCGTTCCTAGAATTAGACCTTGGACCGATTATTCAAGATTTCTCCAGAATGTTCTAGTGCGAAGGTCTCCGGTTATATAAGCCGCGCGTCAACGCAGCGGAAGGGAGTTTGGAATTAAACTGCGAACAGTGTGAATCTCAAAGCGAAGCGTGAAAAGTGTGGCATAGTGAAGTGATTTATTAAGTAAGCCTTGTTAATTAGAATTTTGTAATAAAGTCTGCATTTCTTTTAATTAGTGATCAATTAGTATATTTTCTATCACGTTACCCACCCCGTGGACGTAACATTACTTTAGACAAGAACAAGATCTTTATCGTAAGTATCTTTATGTCGCTCTAGGCGGTAAGTGAGATTTACCGCCCACGGGCGCAGCGGCAAATCTCACTTCACACGCAGGAGAAGACGTAAATTTACATACGCACCACGGGCTGTAATTCGTAAAACCCCAGAGCGCATATTTATACAAACACCTGCGATCTGGGGCATCCACGAATTTACCGTCCTAGTTACGTAATGTATTATTTTAACAAGTAGGTAGTGTCAGAGAGATACTAATATGCTACGTATTTTCATGTACATAATTTAATGATATCATTGTGAAAGTATTTCTAAACTTTGACTTGTAAAAGAACCACTGAAGCCTACTTACCGAATAAATATTTGAATTTATTTCTCTACCGTCCCTGTGGAATTTTAGCAAATATTTTTAGCCAAAGTATTTTTACTGTAAAATACTAACCAATTCAATTATTTCTATTATGTTACTTTCAAATGATGAAAAATTATTATTTAAGTATATTCAGCGACTGGAAACACTTTACAATCGATGACATTTGGTGAACATAAGGATTCACTCAGGAACAAAACAAATATTTATGCGTATCACACAAATAAATGCCCTTACTAGGCTTCGAACCCGGGACCTCCGTCTTCGTAGGCAGCGTAACTACCAACTAGGACTAGGACTAGACAAAGGTCGTCAAAATAATTAATTTAGATGCCATAAGTCAAGGCCCTTATATTATTTAGGACTAACCTTACGACTCACATCGTCTGTACAATCATCAGTCCCATAGTCAATTAATAATTTTATAAAGTGTTCTTAAGTTTTTGTGTGCCACATACGGTTAAACATGTATTCGCGACTAAATTATGACATACTGCCTCTTGTATACCATGTTCAAAGCAAATAAATAATTTTATTTCATTTGCAAAAACAACTGAACGAACTCCGGGCCGTTGACTGGAGAGAAACGGTTTTTTTCCCCAAGATCCACTTTGGGTCGTTTCGTCACAGCAGGTACCTAGTACAGTACTTACGCGCCAATCAAGTATAGCTACTAGAGGTGTCAGAGGGGCCGAGTAGAAGTGACTTGAGGCAAATCTCAGAGACGAAAACATACGCCACGGTATTTAGATAGACATTGTAAGTAGTACTTTAAAACTATCTATCGTCAATGCGCTTTCCCATCCCTAACCCAACAAAGCAAACACCATTGCCACTGGCGTTGTCGGGTCTGCTCGCCGATGCGTTTATAATATTTCATTTATTCATAATAAATTATAATCGTGTATATTGTGACTACGAGGGTTTAATATAATCTCGTCTCGTTTGCGCTAGATTCGTGGTTCGTTACCTTTCGCTTACTTGTAATGGAATGTGTCTTTGTGTTTAATAACTGGGTAATAAGAACTATTTAAGTTAAGGCTGCGTATACACCATCATCATTCTAGGGTTTTTCCCGGTTGTACCTGAAACAATCTTTAGATTTGGCGTAGACACTAGTTTTACGAAAATGACTGCCATCCAATAGGGAAAACTCGACCTCGTTGAGAGTAGGTTATTTGCTAAAAATGCAGTTTGCATGTACCTACATATATATTGGTCTCACCTAAAGGCTGAATTTAAAGCTGAATAGCCTGCAAATATAGTACCTATAACTTTTATTTATTTATCAAACATATAGCTTTATTACGTGGAATTAAATTACAATATAACTACTTGGTTATTTTCACTTAAATAATGGCAGACGTTGGGTAATTATATATAAACTCGCGCCGGAATCAAAAAAATATCAGTTTTCTAAATTTAAGTACTTGGCTTTTGGGTACTTTTAAGTACTTAGCATTAAACTTGAATCAATGGAAAAGGTTATGTTAGGTGTTCGTGTAAAGCAACACTTTTTCTACTTTCGAATCGCCCCGTTTCCGCGTCCCACGCCAATCAGAAAGCGCTCATTTAAATACTGGTGGGCGGTAAATAATCTGTACTCTGTGACTGATAGTTGACACTGACACCTGAAGAAGCCGGCGAGGCACGCGAGGCCGCAGGCCGAGCTCCGCGTAGGGCCGAAGGCACGAAGCGTCCTTTCAGAGCGCGATCTCTACGTGAACCCGAGGGGCGAGCACATGTGGATACACCCGCCGCCGCCGCACAGTTTCACAAGCAACACGAACGAGTTCAACGCGCCAGCAACTAATCTCACTCTGCTTTTCGCACTGGCGCGGCCTGCGGTGGCGTTCAATAGTAAATTTGACAATTAATGACAAAGGAAATTGCCGCGGATCTATAATACCAATTTAGTTTGTACTTGTACCAATAACTTATAATTCAATATTCTGTATTCCTGTTATTTAAATAATCAAAATTTTTTTTGAATATTTTTTTTTTTTTAACGTAAGATAAAACTAATACGATTATATTTATCGACACATCTTTTCGTCTAAAACTCCGCAGTGTCTCACGAGGAGACTCTTTGACCTGTGTGTGTTGTCAGTGATGACATATATAGCACTGAAATGTGGTCACTTTCTATATGCCTCATTAGACGGCTCAAAGTCACCCAAAGGGCAATGGAGAGGGTTATGTTAGAAGTTTCTGTGTGTGAACGCATCAGAAATGAGGCTATCCGCTGCAGAATCGATACAGCCCTCCGAATCACTAAACATGTGTCAGTAGGCGGGGCACATTGCACGTTGAACCGATGACCGTTGGGGGGGAAAGGTTCTAGAGTAGTGACCACGCGCCGGCAGGCGCAGCGTGCCTTGAGGACACAAGGTGGATAAATGGTAACCGCTCGGATTAAATGTCGCAGGAGTCCGCTGGATGCGGGTGGCGCAGGACCGGTCATTGTGGCACTCTTTGGGGTATACCTGTGTGTCCAGCAGTGGACGTTTTTTGGTTGATATGATGACGATGATTATTGTAATTTTCTATCCGTGTCGGTTTATCTTACTTCTGGGCTAATTTGTTTTTTAGCTCGTGATTTTTTGTGATATGGTGTAATTACTTTATAAAGTTAGCTTGCAATGTATTATTATAAATACCATTAAAATTAAACGCTCACCAATTTCATTCAAAATGTCCTACATCAGCGTGCCAAAACTTGCTAAACTCCTACGCTCCCCTATATCATGCAACATCCACAACTTCGTCCAAATCCCCGCCCAATAGTTCGCTCACAAAGGCGGGATCAGTTCGACAAATATTTTTTTATCACAATGATAAATCACAATAAAGCTATACCCGGGGCTGTAGTTCCGAACTCGTATCCCGGAGAATTTTCCATGTAGCTACTCTTTACAACAGTTAATAAGGATACAGCAGGATGTCTGTACATTTTTGGACACGGCTTGCCTTCATAAGGTAGCAAAATATTTTTTTGATACAATTTTATTTGAAAGTACTCGTAAAAAATCATGCTTCAATTTATTTCTGCAGGTTTTTTAATGTTGCTGGAAATTCAAGGTTGCAACGCTTTAATTTAATAAATAAGGGTTAATTCTTTGGTACCTGCTAGAGTACTTGTATCGTACTTTTTATATTAAACTGATTTGTTAAGCCAAGGAAGCTGTTACTTTTTTTCCACATAATTCCTATAATCACTATATATTTCTGGGTGCCCTGAATACCAGTGCCATTAGAATAATTAAAAAAATAAATACTTGCAGACAATCTTACACAAACTAAGTACCTAAAGCTTGTACTATAGGTATCAGAGGACGATAAACGTACTTATGATAAATAAATAATAATAATATTTAAAAAGCTAAACAAAAACTGTTATTTTAAACCTATGTCGTAATGCTACAATAACCTAAGGATCAGACACAAGCGTAACCCGCTCTGCTAACCTACTGTATATCATTTTCCATTGTGATCCTTCGATAGTCGAATTCTAAACACACCCGCGAGACTCGATCTATCCGCACTACATCATACCCGCGGAATATGGAGCGGAAATATATCTATTATCTGATTGTAGACCCCCAACCCTTTCGACGGCTGACTGGGGAATACTATGTTCGGGGGTGTATTCGGTATCGATCGATGATTTTTGTTTTGCTTAAGATATTGAGGTGCGAGATTTGAAGTTGAGGGAATTAGTGATTTAATATTTGGGGTTAGAGGTTAAATATTAGTTTTTTGTAGGTATTGCCTTCAATTCCATACTCCAGTTCAAGTCCCGTTAATGATGAAATAATCTCAAGAGCTGCAACAGTTACAAACTTACTTTTTTGGTCGGTTGGTTGCATAAGGCTTCTAACTTTCGTAACGTAGACCTAAATGTGATTTTTTGTATTGTAAAATCCAGGTCATATAGCCTAACTTAAAAAGTAACGTAAATACTCCTCTCAATAAATATAGGCCAGTACGAGACGTAAAGCTTTGTACCCATCATGGGTAGTTAAAAAGAAAGCTCCATTTCGTATATTTATTGACTTCGCCTTTGGCTTGGGCGTGACTTACTTCTGATCTGAGATTTTCTTTGTTTCACGGCCCGCCCTTGGTGAGCAATGCACTAGCGGGCGCTTACGCCGTAGTCACGTTTTGCTTCATACCAGGAAAACCACAGGATCAGTGACGGCTACTAAGGGATTCTTGGCAGTGAATGTGTTATATTCGTATTATAGACTCTAAACAATCGTACCAATTTCATTAACTCCTACCAGTACGATGTCTGTTTCCATTTTCCGTCTTCGGGGTTTCAAAATATTGATTTTGTGTTCCCACCAGAACCCCAGAAAGTTGATTATAAAGCCAAAGCCGCGTGCTCCACATACCTACATAATTTATTCCGGGTCTCCAATTTTTTTCATAATTACACGGACACTGACCGAACCTCACATTATCAAGAAAGGCTTATAAACAAAGAGGAGAACCGCCATAAATTACATTTGAATATAAATTAATACGATCACACTATGGAGAAAAAGTGGTTCCTACTTTCTTTAAAACAACAAACTAATTTCAATCTTAAACTCGCTAGTCAAAGTTCAAATTTGAATGGTCAATGTAAACTCTAGACATAAATAGAAGGAAAGACTGAAGCGTTTGTTTGATCATTTTAACTTAATTAAGTTCATGTTTGCTTGTGCATTAAATATATTGTAAATATAGTCTGTTTCTGTTTTAAATTCAAATGCAAGTGGGCGAATGAGGTTAGCCAGTGTGTTTAGAGATTAGTGAGGGTTTCTAGCGGGCTAGGTGTTGACTATTTTAGTTTGGGGCTCTCAAAACAGAGTGGTATATTTTATTACAGTGTTTAGTTCTTTTACACTTTAAATTATCTGCTTCGTCTTTGCAGTTTTACGTCGCGGAATATAGGTTACTATGTAAAATTTTATTTCTTATCAGTTATATAACTTGTGGTTCTGAAGGCAGTAGAACTCGCAAGTGTCTTTAATAATTATTTTTTACTTTTAAAAACTGTGACGACAAGATAAATCCTTATAATCATGAAAATTTAACCTGCATACAAAATTCCACGAGAATTGGTTGTGAAATGCAACCTGTAGAGGAACAGCCGGACAGCAGGTCAAACGAAAGAAATTTCGCCCACAGTGAACCAGAGAATTTCGTTCGCTTTGCTCGCTCGTTGAATTAATTGATGCTAGCTGCCCTCGCGTAGAGCGTCTGCTGGGAACGTTTCGCTACAGGGGAAAACAAAGATTACTATGGACGACAACATCAACACGCGACGGCAGAGCTACGCATCGCGTCATATGAAGATTATACGTAAGAGAAATATGTGATTATTTATAAAGACTTAGATTGTTTAGAGAACCCAGTAGTTAGAATCCCCATAGTAATTATTTACATAAAACACCCTCTCATAGCATTCATTTGATATTGTAAACATTAAAGTAAAATCCCAGTACAAATTGTATTAGAAAGAGAGAGGAGATGTTGCCTATGCGCGAGCGCAGCGCAGACTGGCCGCCATGGAGGGGAGGGGTGTATCGCGCCAACATGACCGTAACGAGAGCCGCGGCCACCGAGCCCGAATTAGAATTTAGTACGGCGCATTTTCACTTTGAAATTAATATGTTTACGTTTATATCTTTATAACGGCTCATCGTATCAGAATGGTTTATATATTGTTAGAAAGCTAATTAAAAGTTCTACTAAATGTTTAAACTTACAAATAAGTAAACTCAGTAGGTTCAGCGCAAATGATAAATAAGTGTTACGAAAGGGACCGAATTACGGTTTGCCCGATTTCCATGTACGATTATTCAAATAAGAAAATATTTACGAACCCTACTGTACTTATAAGATCTCAAGCCATATTAGAACTTTGTAAATCAGCTTAGACTTCCGCCCATTAATATGTATAACATCCCAATAACATCTTGCAATGTAAATTAGTCAAATCAAAGTGGGCGTAACCTTTATTGTCTCACTCAGCACGTCTTGCTCGCCCACTAGCAGGTATAAATAGCAGGTACGGCCCGGAGCAATTCAGTGTGTGTCAATCGGAGCCTCCTGGAAGTCACAACAAGAAGAAGAAGAAAACTACAAAGTAATAGGAAGTTAGGGACTTGTAATCAAGTCACTTAGGGCAGTGATAGGGCAGTTAGGGAAAAGTAAATAAAAAGTCTATTTCTCGTTATTCCTTCTTTTATTTTGGTAACATCGTTTACCCAAAGTGTCTGAGGACACGGGCGAAGCCCAAACACACCATTCGGGCGCCGAGTGGTAGTACGCGCTGTCCGTACACATAGGGGCGGAGCTCGTCCGTCGCCGACTTGTGTCACGGAGCGTGGTCGACGCACTGTCCGAGCACATAGGGGCGGAGCTCGTCCGTCGCCGACTTGTGTCTCGGCACTAGGTCATTCTTAGGTGACTGTGAGGGGCGAGCATTGCCGCGGCCGGTAGCACGCGCGCTCACTCGCCCGGCCGACGCCGCCGAGAGCGGACGTCGCTCACAATTACCTACATATTACCGGAATCAGAAAACACGTTCGCTACCACGGTTATGAGCATGCTAGTGCCCGCTAAGGACATTACTCTGGGGTAACTAATGTTCCACAAAAAGTTTTAAACTAACCGAGAAAACTGGAGCAAAGCGGAGTAAAATATGTATCGTAAAATGAGGTTATTTGTTTTTCATTTACATCGTTGTATAAAACAAGATGACATTAATACAGTTATTTATATAGACTCGAAATCTGCAAAATCTTGTCGCTCCCACCCCGCATAATTATAATTATTTTAATATGCAAATAATCATAATAAAATCTCGTAGGTTTTCCCGGTTTTTGTTTTCGTTTGTGGCTCCGTTATTGGGTTATACTTAATTATATTTAGAAGGGCAAGGGTTACCTGCTTGCCCAACGGACCCTTAATTTTTATTTATGCCTGTGATAATGTAGCCGCTGATATTTTAATTATATAAAGAATTGTTTGCTTTTGATATTGAAATTAATTTTGTTTTGTGCTCGAATCCTCTATTTGCTGCAATGTTTCCTTTTTATTATAAATAAGGCACACAAAGTAAGATTACTGATAAAAATAAATTAAAATTACTGATAATCCTGCAAACAAATATTATTTTTAACCACAAGAAGGGTTAAAAAACTTTAACTTCGCGAATCCAAAACCCTCTCGAATCCAGCCTACCCCCAAAGATAATGAATTAACGATCCGCCATTTTTCTCTGATACCATTTTTAATCGTTTCTCGTGGCTCACTTATTACCAAGCGCAGCCGTGCGCACTGATTAGACTTACTACCATTACAAGGTTCTAACTCATCACAACCTTTAATAAGATGGGACCTTGTGCAACCAAGCTAAGTCAGTCAAACAGAAACTCGAACGTTTGATGAGACAATGTCCTATCTTACTGCAAAGCTCATTATAAGTTAGGACTTTGTTCCACTAAAAAGTTTCTGTTTGACTGGATTTGGTCAGTCGGGATGATTTACCGACGAAGTTGTTGGAAAGAATAATAGTGGATTGAAGGAATATTCTGTGCTAAGATTGGCTGGAAGATGGGCCACGATTCCACTTTCCTTGGTAGCTGGGGTCGTCCCTAGGATATCGCTTTTTCGTATCTCTGCCACTTTTACTTTTAAATATAGATACATAAAGTGAGGAGATGCCTACGACATACAATGAATATCCGTTGTAATCATTGAATTAGAACAAATGTAAGTAATGAAAGTACGAGAGAGAATATGAACCAAAGGCGATATCATAGGGATGCCCTATTGTATCAATTAATGAATGGAATGGCGGCCCTATCAGTGCAGCAGCAGTGATTTCAAAAGACAGAGATTTTAAGTGTGTATATGTTAGTGTCTATCTCTATAAGGAGACTGTATGAGCAAGTAAAACGTTCTATCAGGATGTCTACAGGGTGTATCCAAAATGGGGTGTGAACCGAAAAAGGGCATATTCGGCAGCACATTGCGATTGCAAATATGCATTTGTTTATATTTTGTGCAGCTTTTACGTTTTTGATGTCATACACAATCAATGTCAACAAGAACAGAGATTGTAATGTAAACAAAAACAAAAATAATCAAATCAAATGCATGTTTAGAATCGTAATATGCTATCGAACATGCCCTTAATCGGTTCACACATCGGTTTGATACACCCTGTACGTTTTATTACAAAAGTGAGAATCCCTATGCAGGCGATATGAAATTCCCAACGTCGCAACTTGAATCTCGAATCAAGCTTAAGTTTCTTAATAGTATATACAGGATGGAGTCCAATCTTGCCTGTATCGAGCTCGGAGTGGTCTCGGGCAGGTGTTTAATTAATAGAGCGATAATTGACCGCCGCGGGCTGTTATTGGGAGCTATCACAACATTTGGGTCACGAGTCTGCATGCTGGTGCGGACGGAGAAAACTTGGTCGTTTAAGAAATATGCTCGTATACTATTTTATTTCACTCTTTATTATCTACTAGCTGCCTACGCGGCTCTGCCTAAGTTATAAAGAACGCAGACAAAGTTGCGGGATGAAAAAAATAAGTATGGTTTTTGTTTTTGAAGTGAAAACTTCTTAAGCGACGCTGTGCACTTTGTGATGGGGAAAAAATGTTAAACTCGCAACAGGTCACGTGACCTGTCGCTTCAGCTCACATGGCTGTCAGATTGAAAATTCGTAAGACGGACACGCGATCTGATATTGTAATTGCATTATATTTTATATACATCGACATTGTATTTTACCACATAAATGATAGTACTTTTATACTATTCGTGCAAAATTATTCTCTCACCATTCCAAAATATCAAAAATGCACAACGTATATTCGTTTTCACTTCTGCCGTCACCCCCGGAGTGCAAATCGTTGTTTTTTTTCTTAGCTTTTTCGTAGACGACCTAACTTAATTGCCATATCATTCTGACGAATTACTTCGTATTATAACTTTAGTTCACCCTATTTAAAGAAGTTAAGAAATTACATATGGTTAGAAAATCTACCCTGCGGGCGTAGCATCGTTGAGATTTTATCACTTATCGCTGTGGATAAGACATACGTCACCGACAAGTTTTCAAGAGCGAGAGTGACGGATGTCTTATCGACAACGATAAGTGATAAAATGGAAACCATGCTACGCCCGCTGAACTTTGTTAGAATCTGTGCGTTAAAAAAATAGGACACGAGTTTGTTTTTTTTTTAATTTCGTAGCCTCACAATAGATAAACTTCTGATCCTTTAAGGTAAGAATTTGTTCTATGCTATGATCTTTGTTTAGCGATTAAAGAAAATAATTAATACTATTTTTTTTTACTTATTTACTGTATTAACGAATAGTGATACAGCATGATCAGAAAAATTCTCACTACTTATTGAACACCCCTCTCACACCCAGATGTAAAAGCCTACAAGAATCAAGACTGTTCGTCCGCTGCACATTTCAACGTACGAGTTAGTCGGTAATAACCTTAGGGTGCAATCACACCGGGCGCAGTGCCTCCAGTTTTCAACTACCCTCTGTTTACTTACTATAACTATAAGGCAGACCGATCGTGTACAGTCGATTAAAAATAGATAGATACGGTCAAAGTAACAAAAATATAACAGTATTCCGCAGTGTCTCAAGACGAGAGTCTTTGACCAGTGTGTGTTGCCAGTGATGACATATGGCACTGAAACGTGGTCACTTACTATGGGCCTCATAAGAAGGCTCAAAGTCACCCAAAAGGCAATGGAGAGGGCCATATTGGGAGTTTCTCTGCGTGATCGCATCAGGAGGCTATCCGCAGCAGAACCAAGGTAACCGATATAGCCCTCCGGATCGCTAAACTTAAGTGGCAGTGGGCGGGGCACATAGCACGTAGAACCGATGGCCGTTGGGGCGGAAAGGTTCTCGAGTGGCGACCACGCACCGGAAGGCGCAGCGTGGGTAGGCCCCCGACAAGGTGGTCTGATGACCTGGTAAAGGTTGCGGGAGTCCGCTGGATGCGGGTGGCGAGGGATCGGTCACTTTGGCACTCTTTGGGGGAGGCCTATATCCAGCAGTGGACGTCTTTCGGCTGATATGATGAACAAAAATATGTATACACGACTTAATTGCCTTAAAATAAAGGTCGTGTGTACATATTTTTTTACCTTTGGCCGTATTGATCTCTTTGTAGTCGACTGTACATAGTACACTTTTATATATAAGTTAAATAACTAAACGAAGATTTTACTAAAACTAAAATTTACTGAACAATTTATACCCGTACTTGATGAAACTAAAGAAGTAACAGTGATTATAATTTGTAAAACTTGTACTATATTTAACACTTTAACTGCCAGGAACCCGCTCCACGGGCGCCTACGCCGTAGACGCTTTCCGCTACATAATGAGGTAAAGCACGGGCAGTGAATGTGTTAAAATACTTAAACCTGCCGCAGAGTACTAGTTAGTAACAAAGGCAATATTGCCGGTAACTTTAGCACTGACAACAGCCCGTCATCGCTTTATGTAGTTTGGAAAATTGTTGGTATTTTTAGTTTTTGAGCCGGTTCGCAATTGGTATGCGAATGCACAAGCTTTCTTTTACAGTATCTTGTGATGAAAATCAAAACAAAGGCCATTCATATTGAATGTGTGAGCAACGCAAGAGATGGTGCACGAACCATATGATCGACATATTTATCCCATTAAACGAGCGAGCGAAGCAAATGGAGTCCTCCAATTCAGATTGAGCTCAAAAAATCGTATGTCCGGATGCCCGGCTGTCTGGCTGTTCTCCATTACAAGTCCCATGTTTAACAATAATGATAATAAACAGACTTGCTCGTGAATTCTACAGCTTCCAGAGCCATTAGTTTAGCCTTACGTGAGAGCGGGAGGCCGCACTCCGATCTCTCGCTCCAACGAAGCCCTGCTTCTGACGCTCGTGTGCCGCTCCAAGTCGTCGTAAAATTGCTAAATAAAGTATGGGATTTCACTACAACTTTGGGGTTTGCCGGCTGCTAAATAGACTGTCCGCTACGAACTCGAAGCATGCGTAGCTGCGTAGCAAGAAGCCTCGTAGCACAGACTAAATTTACGTATTAATACACCATGCACGAGTTAAACAACCATATTTTCATCACACTTGCTCAAAAAGGGCTTCATAATGCGCAAACATGCAGAGCTACAATAGCCTATGTTACGCCCACGAGCGTAATGGCTTTTTTCTTAAATTGTATCTGTCACTCATGCGGTAGTTACAAAGCAAAGAGGTTTTATATCAAATACGATGTCTGAAAACGTATATATAAATAAATTTAAACTTAAAAACACTGCTAAAACATGTTTAACAGAATTATTTACAGATTTAGTATCTAGTTACGTGTCTATGTAAAAAGTTTTTAAGTGTTTTCAAATCGTGGCTGTATACCGAAGAGCCTTTGCCATACGCGCCCCACGTCAAATCCAACAAAATGGACAACTGCCAGTTGCAGGTTTAATTACAATTTGTATTCATTTCATCTAAAATGTATTTGTTTCCTCGCAAATATGATGAAAAACATTGTGTATAACACGGGCGTAAGAATATTGTAAACTCGAGTCGTCAAAAGCCCTCCGCCTTCGGCGTTGGGCTTCTGATAGACTCTTGTTCGCAATATTCCATTTACGACCCTCGTTAAACAATGTACTATTATGTCTTCCTTGCACGAGAGAAAGAGATGAAACAGCTGCGTGAATGATTACGTGTCAATAAATAACCACATTACTTATTTAAATTAGTAAAGCTCAATTTAATTATTCATATGAATCTTTACATAATATCATAATATCGTAATTTTTACTTGTTTATGTTGCTTAATAATGCATTATTCGCTGAGGTAAAAAAGGAAAGTAGGGACGCTATGATGTGACTTTGTATTTTATTTTTACTAAACGGGGCTTAATCGCGTATTACTTATTTATTTAACTCTTTCCCGACATTTCAGATGTGTCAACGTGAGTACATGTTGCAACATGTCTGAAACGTCGGAAGACCATAAGTTGATTAAACAATCGGAATCAACTTTGTATTTTAATTCTATCGAAATAAAATCTATAAATGAATAATCGTGTTTTGGCTAGTTTAACATTGCGAGTATATTGTCTATAAACATAATGCAGGTATATCCAGGAATGTCATACTTTTTGTTACTTCAGTTAACATGTGACATATTCAGCCTAACATGACCTTCAAAATTACCATAAACCGACAAAAAACCAGCGAGAATTAACAAGACCATTAAAAAAACGGCCAAAATTTATCGACACCATAAAACAACCGAAACAGCTAAATATCTCTAATGAGTGTAAACATGCCTCGATTAGGGCGCTGTCTCCGTAAAAAATAGCCCTAACTGCTTTCAACGATAATGGACATACGCCCTTATATGTTCTAGAGCAATACAAACAAACAAATGGGCTTTTGTTGCAATAAATACCTATAATAATTTTAATTACTCCCCTTAAAGGACATAAAGCAGAGATAAAAATGCTTTGCCATATTGCAAATGAGAATAAAATAAGCGGGGTACCGTTTTAAGGGTCCTTTGGAGGTAGTGTTTCAATGGCAATGGTTCACTTGGCAAATTCACTACCAAGGCACGCTACGCTTTTGAACGATCCCGTGGTTTTGCCGCTATGTAGCGGAAAGTGCCTACGGCGCAGGCGCTCGCTACGGTTCCTGGCACCGATCTAATGATTCCTTCCCGTGTGTCTACGTAACTGCTAGTGCTAGTGTCAACTTTGACGCCCGGTTAGCCTAGTGGGTAGTGTCGCTGCCTACGTAGCTGAAAGTCCTGGGTTTGAATCCCGGTAAGGGCAAATATTTGTGTGATTAGCACGAATAGTTTCTGAGTTTTGGATGAATTCTATGTATTTAAGTGTTTATATCTATTGAATATCTCGTCGTCTAGTAACAATAACACAAATGCCTTGTTGAGCTAACTATGTGACTAGGTCGATTTGTGTAAGATTGTGTCCCCTAATATTTACTTACCAATCAGTACCGATTCTTTACTATGCACCTACATTTTAAATTAGTGATTCCTGACTGGTGCGGGATGCGTGGTAGCAGGGCGGTACGAATGCAGTACTGCAAGCGCACCACCTCGCTCCCGCGCATGATATTACTGCGCAAATGCGATAGTGTACCGAAAAAAAGCGGTCAAGTGCGAACAACGAATAACTTTTACACCAAGACCATCGAACTACAAGACAAATGAATCGCGATCGTTTTTTGAACTGCTATTGAAACATACCCGTCCCAACCACATTAATTCTAGAAAAATCTTAACAGCGCGAAGTAGGAATGGGAGTCAGCGCCATCTATCGGCCCCATTTGGTACTAACGTGCAAGGGCAATCAGCTTAGTATATATATGTTGGTGTTTTAGCGATTATCGTTTATCACGTGAACCGATCACGATATTTTTTTTATTTGAAAGAGGTATAGTCTTATAGGAATTTAAAAAAAAAAACTTATCAAGTTGATTAAATTGCAAACTCTACTAGGAAATGATTTTTGAAAATAAAACAAAAAATGTGTGTTTATCTTAATCAGAAGTAATTATTTCAAATTTTTCGCCTGGGTAGCTTCGCAGATAATTTTTGTACATTTTCCTTCATAGATCGAAATTTTACCAATGTAGAAAAAGAAAGAAAAACTGTTTCAAAAAGTGCAACTCAGTTCTAAATACTGATTTTCCATACGATAAATAAAATAAGCAAGCTCGCGTCAAAGTACAAAGTACCGCGTACTGATCCCTGCCCGCATAATAATATAGTCTGGAAGTCGCCTGAAGTGCATTGTTTTATTGTCAAAAGCACTCTTACGCTTTAATAGAAACAATTAGATTTAGATAGTCCGCAACTATTAGCCCTTCTCTCTTTTCGATCAACTTCCCGAACTCCTCGCAAACATATTACACCACTCTGGCCACCGCTCAGAAGGACTGTTCTCGGCAGCTGCTCGCCTATTCCAAGGCTGTGTAAAGCGATTATAACAGCTGCAGTCACATATCTGATGTTTTCTCCGACTCTGTCATGAAATTTAAAGTACGGTCTAGTAATTTCTTAAAAAGTGAGTGACGAACACAAAATAGTTTAAAATCATTTTTCACGCCACTGCTCGGAAATGTGGCAAAAGATGGTCAGAATTCAGGCTTCAAAGCTGGGGCTAGTTGGACATCGCACGAACAGGCCATCTATGACTGGAAACTGTCCAACAATGTTTTTGTAGGCCAGTTTGAACAGCGATTCGAACGCCGCCCCCGCCCCCGCCGCTGCCGCCGCCCGCGCGGGCGCGGGGCAGCGCGCCGGGCCGCGGCCGCGCTGTAGTGTTTTCATATTATGATCTTTAATTAGGTACTTAATTTTGACTTATAATTATAATTATTTGCGATTTCCTCGCAGTAGGCGTGAAAAGCAGATGGACTCGTCTCTTCGAGGTCCTCATCTGCCGCTCGGACCTCGAACCCACTCGTCCATCTATTGCCTACTTTCTAGCCTTTACAACAATGTACTATAGTTTTTTATAGGATTTGTTAATGCTAAGGCTTTTTTTAATATAGTGCATGCGGTGTTTACCTTTAAGTGATTGTTACACTTGGCAATAGTACCTAGTTAATATAAATTAAAATTTTGTTAGTGTAAACAGTGTAATTTAATTGAAATCTGCCTATATAAAAATTTGTTCCTCTCCAAAAACTGGTTTGAATGGCATCGTAAATACTTCTTAGGACACATATTTGTTTTGAGGAGATATCGTTAGTACATATCATAATAATTATTTAAATAGGGACTGGCGTAGGGATGTGACGGCCCCATCGCCCACCAGATTTCTGGTGCAATCAGTCAACGTAAGGCAGCTTGTGGCGGGCTGTTAGGGAGTATAGCGACCCTACGTACCTGAGTGCTCCTGCGGGTGTCCTGTGGTCAGGCTGAGCCGATCGGGTGGTTGGTTGGACAGGCCCTCCGCCTCTGGGTTGCCTTTATTGGCCGTCCAGAGTGGAGTCGCAAGAGCTGTTGCTCGAGGGTAGATGTGGACACCTAAGTGGCGAGTTGGCTATATGTTTAAAGTCCAGTGCTATCTCTCTACCCCCCAGCTCTCTGACCGGTGTTGCCCTTAGGTCATTTCCTGCCCATCTAGCAGTTAGCGAGTCACCGTCTGCCGGAGATAAAGATTGAAACAGTTTTATTAGGCAGGCGTCCGATGTTTCACCAAATAGCCCAGCCACTAGTCCATCATTTCAACCCAATAACCCGTTTTATTTAGATTTCATCAACCATCAATAGTCCCTATACACCCCAGCGGGTGCTCTGTCTCGGTGTGCGTCCCATGACACGGACAGGGACAGCATCCGCTCGGTGTACTCCTTGCATTTCATTAAATTGTCAAAAAGGCCTCTACGTGTTGGCTCAGTTGGTACTTTGTAGGTACCTAGCTCCACGCACGCCTCCCAAAGGTCCGGGACATCATTGTCCCGTGAACGGGAAAGACATTTAAATACAATATTGTTTTTTTTTTACTGCAGATAAATTTTATCGCCTGGCTTTCGGAGGGCCGGGGTTGGTATACAGACAAAGTCTTTAATTTCAAACTGTTAATGTAATCACATGAATAACTTCACCTGGTACCTCATCGCAAATAATTGCAACCTCCAGAGGTCCGTTAGTGCCACGTGATCGTGATATTAGCTGATCATGTTATCTAAAAATAATCTTAAAACGTAACCTAAGACCCGAAGCAAAATTTTGATCATAGCTACTGTATACCATGGTCCTGACAGTAGTACTTAATAAAAATACCGACATTTTGTTTTTAAATTTCGCGCTAATCTGTAGTGACGTATCTGAATTTCCAAATGACTACCTACACAACCGTTTACGAAGCTGGGTCAGAATTACAATGTTAATTATTTATACAGGTAAGACCTTGGGTCTTAAGAGGGTATTTCAGTAGCGTAAAAATACCAATTCATTAATTTATGCTTGCTCTTGCTATAAAAGTAAAAATGAGTGAAACTTCATGCGATTACGTATCGTTTTACGCGTCTTAACTGTACGTTTTTTAAGTGTAAAGGTCAAAGGTATTACTATGCGAAAAAAACAAGCGAGCCATACTATTTCTTTACTTTGTAGGTAAAGCATTATACTGAAAAGACAAGATTATAATACAGACATACCTCGGAACCCAGAACACACACAAATGCACACACACCTTTAAAAGGTATTTTATTATAAATATTAGCCGTTGAAAAAGCAGGAACGGACTCGTGAGGTCATCAGGATAAATAAATTATGACGTAGTGGGAGGTGCCGTCTCGCCGCTGCCAATAGAGTTAAGATGCGCAAGACATGTCCTCTGAATGTACAAACAATACGCTGGCTTCTGACTTTTTCACGATGTCATTCGAACCAGTTTTTACAGAGGGTCAAATGTTTGCATTGGACCTACTACTACTGTGTCGTTCTTAGAGAAAGGGACCTTATTTTCGCTGGCGTTAATGTCATGAACGATGCGCCACCATGAACCACCCCCTTTTTTCCGGCACCTAAGTGTCGTAAAATTCGACAAAGCAGTCGACTTTTACGACACTTATATATGTACTCGTATGTATGCATTGTTTTAAAACTTCAAAGTCTTACATTTTACTATGTTATACATTTATACACTACCAACCCAATTTTCAGGCAAGTGTCTAAATTACTCCTTGCTATAGGTTGGTACCCACCGAAATAAACTGCCGTCAAGGCAATATGAGTCTCATACAGATCTAATTATCAAGTAGATGCTCGCAGTATTACGGGCAGATCCTCCTCAGTGAAGGATAAAAAATCCATTTTATCATGCCACTTCTACACCTTCCACAGCTAACTCGAACGAGGTTTTTAAAAAAACGCCGCTTGTCTAATGAATTTATGGCCAGGAACTTGTCCTCGCCGTATTTTTTTCTCCAGAGACGCGATAGTCCGATAGCGATGGCGCGTGACGAATAGCGCCCGCCATTTTGTTTTAAAGAGCTTTTCAAAATGGCCGCCGCGATATAATGAACGTGCAGTGTATAGTGTGGAAATGGGTGTTTTATTTTTATTTCTCGTTTGCCTTTTTGTAATGTGTTGACCTTATTAGATAGGATTTTTGCAGATAAATGATTGACGTACTTGCAAAATGTCCTTTAGTTGTCGGTTCGACTTAACAATAATGTGGCTTAAGTCTATTTAGTACCTAGGTACATCTACATAAATATATCCCGTATATTGTGCAATAGGGTTGTTTTCAGAACATCTTGTAAAACACTGTAGTTATGTTATGATTCTCACACCGTATCATCGGTGTGATTATTAACAGTAATTTTGATATATACTTTACTAGGAATTTTGTATCTAACTAACTAAGTACCTATACTAAACTACAAAAGACCTTAAAAGCAGGCGTTTAAGCTCACTTTAATGCCGAGTACGTTTTTATATTATCGTCACTTTAGAATAGGAATGAAACTAAGTTCGCAAGAAATCTAATATAAGTAATCAAAGTAATCTTCGATTTTTCTTCTGTTTTACCGAAATTATTAAAGGTATAGTTATCCGATAAGCCTCAACATCCAATTACAGCCAACTAATCAATACGACCACACATTAAATCCAACGTACCGGACGAAACTGCCGTCAGCATGCCAATAAGTACCAGCAGAAAGTACTACCAACATAACAGAAAGTACGGACATCAAATTAATTGGCAAATAAAACTTAACGCGCGGTCAATCCCAATAAACCGGTTACAGCCAGTTACTACCGGTTCAATCAGGATTGTAGCAGTTTTGGATCAGACTTTGGACTTTGGGGCCGCGGAAAAGGGTGGCAATTGGTTTGAGATTAGTTGGACGTCTATTATTTTTGCGTTTTAGTATTGGGCTGAATCATAAATATGTCGGTATTTTCATGATTTTTCATTGCTATTTTGTTTTTTTTATACATAGGTAAATGAGTGGTAACCAATCTATCACAAGTTCGAAATATGTTTGACCGATGATTCATTTGGCAAATTCTCATTTGACCGAATGCATTTTTTTCAGGAACCATTGACAATTCTAAGCTTTTGAAAATAGTAACGCATAGAACCCATTAGGTTAGGTTAGATTTGTTTTATAAAAATACTGAAAACTTTACGGTCTCTGAAAAAAAAAAACATTCGGTCAAATGAAAATTTGCCAAATGAATCATCGGTCAAACATATTTCGTACGTACCTACTTGTGATTTGTAACCGTAATTAATTTGCTTGAGGCAACAAGGACCATATTTATAAATATCTTACAGACTAACATTATGATGAGGCTGTGAGAATATTGCTCTCATCAACACCATCATTCTCACAAGAAATCATTTCGCGTCTTAAAAAAACAGATGTGTTGCAGAACATTCTACACACACTACTGTCACAAATTAATTTCTGGTACCTGCTTTTATTGCCGACTTTACTTTTCTTTGTGAAGTCTTCAAGAACTTATTGAGGGGATTCCTATGATTCACGAATGACGGACAGCGACTGGTTTTTCTTTTGTAGTTTAGGAGTTAGGTGCCTTCTTTATTATCAGAGCAGCTCAATCAAATCATACATTTAATGACATATTTTAATCTCAATTCGTAACAATGTATAAGAACAGTGTCTATCATAAGGCAATAAGCTGTAAAAATTTGGGATATTTACCTCAATTATTATTTAAGTAAATATTAAAATGCAGATACGAATGCCTATTAATTTATAACTTTATAAGTACGGTTAGATAAACGTACAGACATAATAGCCAGCACGACTATTAGAACAGGGTAGGGCATAAATTCTAGGTATTTCCATAGGTTAGGTAGCTAATATGTTTCTGAACCGAGATGATAATGTTTAACGACACTACATAAATATACGGCCTCACTCTTATCTCATTAACTTTAATGATGTATCATGTAATAAATTGGGATATATGGCCTAGGCATAAATTCTCGCACATCTAGGACTGAATCGGAATGAGAAACGTATTGGTAACAAGGTGGTTTATTATACCAACGCAGTGATTTAATCTGTGCACATAATAGGTCCGGTTCAAATCCCGGCTCGTACCAATGCGTTTTTCGGTTTTTATTTACCTACGGAATATAATTTGTTATTTACCGCAAGCTTTTCAGCGAAAGAAGAAACCTGCATGCATAGATCTGCGAAGAAATTCCAAGGTGTATGCTGTGAACTCTCCAATTCAGGCAGCTATACTTACGTCTTCCAAGTAATGCAATATCTTAGTACAAATATACACAAGTATGAATATACTTGGGAAGTTATCTCTCGCTTTGACATCGACGAGGGTATTTAAATTCATAGTCTTATGAAGGGGGAGGGAGAGGCGTGACTGTACACTTTTTGGCTTCGGCTAAGCCGGATAGCCAGTAAACTAGGAAAGGGAAAGGAGGTAAGTCAAGAAAACAAGTTTTTGGGTACAAACTTTAATACAACAGAAAAAATCGTACATTTTATTATTGACCAAAACTGCCTACGTTTACTGCCAATAACCCGCTAATTGTTTTCTTTATATTCGTAATATTTTTCCTTTACAAAAACATTCCCAAAAAGTTTTCTAGAGGCTACTCACGCAGTGGTACCAACAGCTTGACAATGTGCTAAATCTACTTTGATATTATGTCAAAGTCCATGATAATCGCTTCATGGTCTTTGACATAATATCAAAGGGAGATAAAAACGATTACATACTTTTAAGGTTAATTTTTCATCTAATGGCGTTCTAATGAACTTGTGTCAAAATGTAATGACTGCCAACTCTAGTGCTAACTATGTTTAAAATTGATCAATGTTATCGTTGTCGCTGATCTTTTCTCATTTGACCCCATAAATCTTGCCTCCTTGCTATCTTTCATTAAATTTTCTTGTACTGTCAACGATTGCAAAAAAAACTGATAAATGTATATACGTATGTTTGACGCTGACTGTTGTAGTCGACGTCCACCTTCTCTTTGCCTTTATGTACCATTAGTTTGTTATTTGTAATTCTTCTATTATGCATTCTTCTGCAGGACCGGTCACTTTGGCATTCTTTGGGGAGGCCTATGTCCAGCAGTGGACGTCTTTCGGCTGATATGATGATGTTGATGATGAATTCTTCTATAGTGAATCCAATGGTTTTTTTTCACTACATCATGTACACATAAATATGAGCTTTATCATTTATTTACACCATCCGTTAGATTTGCCTATACTTGTGTAAAATATATCGAAAAGTCTCGAAATATGTCGTATTACACTTCACCCCCCAACCGCCCGAAGGAGTTAAAATGCTATAGTTCGTGCCACGGCATAAATTAGCGACAGTAACTCGCAAGAAGCCGGCGCGCATACTATCACAAGTCGAGATTAACGAATTCCACGCTTAATATGCGCGCGGCGCCGCAAAAATTGCGCGGACTTTCGATTAGCGGTTAATTGTGAGATAGGGGGTTTCGACGCTCTCGCCCTACTAATTCTGCATATTACTGCTAGTATTTTCTTTGCATAATTATAATGCATAATACGATTCAGTAGGCTGCTATTGGTTCTCGATCAATTATATCATCGTACACATTAAGTTCAAAGGTAATGTTAGAATATCGAAGTTTCTTTTTATTTGTCTTACTCTTGTCAGGGAAGTTCGTAGTCGTTGTATTATTTTTACTAAAATAGCAAAAGTCGCATGTCGCATCAGAAATGAGGTTATCAGCAACCGAACCAAGGTAACCGATATAACCCTCCGAATCGCTAAAGAGTGATTCTCAAAAAAGTGTCCCGTCATGAAATTGTCAAGAAATCAGTTTGTCAAGAAACGTCAGGAAATTATCAATAAGTACTAAGGATGATCTTATACCAAATAGCTATAGGAATCAAGTAACGCAAAATTAAATACATAATAATTAGTCTCATAGTAAGATTTAAATGTTAACTATTTTTTTTAACTACTAAAACTTTTTTTTATCATTAGAACGTTGGAAAAAAAAAAAAATTTATTCTAGCTCGATTTTCTTTTTTCAATTTTTCATAGTACGTAACTCGAAAAGGTACCCTGCAGATTTGTATGGAAATCGTAAAAAATCATTAGCTATTTTTTTTATGGTCTGTGCTTGTGATTCTAAAGTAACGCTTCTTTAATTATGTGTTTATTCTTTAACACTTTGTATACCCACATACATGGTACACATTTTACAACATAATTTTAACATGCAACCCTCCTGCATGAAACATCCAAAATTTCTTGACGTCAGGAAAATGTCACGAAATCCTGTCAGGAAAATCCGTCACGCAGTCGTATTTTTGTAACTACATCGATAGTATCTATCGGATCCAACAAAAAAACTTCCTGAGTATTTATCAACTTTAACGCAAAATTTTGTACATATTTGATTATAATATCACTTACTTTTTGAGTCAAAACACGTCAGGAAATATTTTTTATATCACTATCACTTCGGACGCTCCTACTACGACTACTAAAACAAAGTGGCGGCACTATTATCGCATTGACTATGGCATCAAATAGGGTCGCTGTCCGCAAAAACAAACATCTACCTTGAGAAACTGTTCCGTTGATGGAAATAGCGTCAAGAAATGTGTTACGAAATTTTAAATAAAATGGTGGGACATTAATGTTTTTACCTTTTAAATAACAGAAAATGCATTTAAAAAAGCTCAATTGTGATTTTAAATACTGTCCCATTTTATATAACTGTAGATAAGATCAAACCCCTTTCTAAGTATTTGAAAATATAGGTTTCACGAAGACTTATTATCTCCTGGGCAGGGTGGGGACATACCTTTTTTATATGGGGGGCTACTTCTGACCAAACTGAATAATTTTTTATATGTTTGTTTTAATACTTCTGTGAATGTTTTTAAAGAAACATGATTGCCCGCACAAAAAAATATGTAACATAATTTCTAATAAAAAATATTAATTTAATTCATAATATCGCTTTTCATGAGTGGACAAAAATAAATTCTAAAAGTAGACATATTTTTGAGAATCGGTCTAAACTTAAGTGGCAGTGGGCAGAGCACATTGCACGTAGTACCAATAGCCGTTTGGGCGGAAAGGTTCTAGAGTGACAACCACTTACCGAAGGAGCAACGTGGGTAGGTCCCCACAAGGTGGACTGATGACCTGGTAAAGATCGCGGGAGTCCGCTGGATGCGGGTGGCGCAGGACCGGACATTGTGGCACTCTTAGGGCGAGGCCTATTTCCAGCAGTGGACGTCTTTCGGCTGATGATGATAAATAGAAGTCAATAAACTACAAACACACAGCGTTGCTCAGAGTATACACTCCACATTGTCTCGACCATACGGTCGAGAAAATTTAATGTGGCTGACTCTTTATATAGCTGTCATTGGAATTGAAATCTTCTACCATGGACATTAGATTTTATTATTGAATTTGATGCTATTTGATCAACTCAAAGAAATAAAATAAAAAATCAATGTGTCGAATCTGTCGGTCAAGTGACCTGCCACGAGTTTAACATTTTTTCCCCAACACAAAAAGTGCACAGCGCCGCTAAAGAAGTTTTCACTTCAATAAATTATATTTGTATTTTATTATAATCTTACGCAAATCGACCTAGTCCCAAACTAAGCGAAGCTTGTACTAAGGGTACTAGACGACGATATATGAGTACATACTTGTATATAGATAAATAAAAACTTAAATACATAGAAAACATCAATAATCTCAAATGTAGGTACTTATACGCGTAAGCGTTTCTATACTCGCCTGAAAGCACACATATCGTGCCACCGCAAACCTTGCGCTACTACCCTGCTGATATTGCATGTTTAAAAACAATATTATACTTATTTGTAAGTGCATCTGTGGTAGGTAAGGCCTAATCCGAAGCAAAGACATAACAGCCAGGCGTCAATAACCGTTAAACACAATGTTCGTCCGATTGTTAGACTAAGCACAGTTTGAACCTAAGATTGAACCCAACCACTAACTAGCTTACTAACTAAGCTTCTGTGCGCGACTCTGTCCGCGTGGAACTGGTTTATATCGTAGCTCCATACAAGTTTTCACTCCCCATTTCACCCCCTTAGGTGATGATTTCCGTGATAAAAAGTATCCTATGTCCTTTCCCGGTACTCAAACAATCTCTATACCAAATTTAATCTTAATCGGTTCAGTGACTTAAGTGTGAAGAGGTAGGCACCTAACAGACAGACAGACGTACAGACACACTCGCGCATTTCAAAGATGAGTATGGATACCTTGTTTTCTTTCTTTTGTAAAGCCACCAGGCCACCAGGCCAGCACAACGCTGAGATGGAACCATTTCGTGGCAATTTGTCTACCATTCTGTTTTTTTGATTTATGTACATGTATGTGCTGTTGCCATGAATAAATATGATTCTATTCTATTCTATTCTATTCTAAAGTCCAAAGTGTATGCAGCCACCTACCGAAGCTCCATTAGCGGAAAAGGTTCCGGATATATTTTCCGGTTGGTTAGCCGATTTCACGGACAATTGATCCGGACAAAGGTCTCGAACGGACAATGCCGATAGTTCGGCGATAATGTTAACGGCTGTCCGGGGGTTAATGACCTGTTTTATAGGTTATCTGTTTATTGGGTTTATTTGTGAGGGCTGGTTGAAAGGTGGGTTATTTGATTGAACAATGTAGTTCAATGCAGTATACTCAATTTTTATTAGCGTTATTGAGTATCCATCGAAGCTAGGGTAGCCTAGTGGTTTAGGCATGCAGCTGTCAAGCGGCAGTCGTATGCTCGAATCCCGGCTCGTACCATTCATTTTTCCTCCGGGTTGGAAGGTCCGATGGCAGTCTGTTTCTTGAACTATTTAGTGCCGATGCCAAATCTTAAGATAAGATGTCACGCGGACCCTCGGCTTTGGGCACAACCGGGAATAACGCTGTGAGAATGATGATGAGTAGATCCATCCATCCATCCATCCATCCATCCATCCATCATCAGAGCTGTGTCAGTAGCAGAGTAGTGTGCGAGATACAATCTAGCAACTGGATGAGATATGTGGGTAAGGCAAGCAATGCTATAGGGACTAATGCTAATACTGGTGCGACTGTTTGTACCAGACGTCCCTGTCGAATAACCCTGAGACCTCGTGCGCGTCCTTTATTAGCAGTGCCAGTGGCCCGGACATTGTCGCACAGAAACTCGCCATTTGTTCGGGCGATGAAGCTTCTCAATGCGCTTCTTATGCCAGTACCTGAGTGCGACTTTTTTGCATGGCTATGGGCACCTGTCTGTTGTGCATGTTTAAAGTTTTGCGAGATGATGGATAGCTGGCAATCCAGTGTTAAAATATAATTTATTGTCTCTTTTATGTACCTATGTTTACCAGTGCATTGGTTAAATTACAACTGTAATGCTGTGTAAATAAATATTATAATAAATAATAATAATAATAATAGGGAATATACCTCTGACGACCTCTGTAGCCTAGTTGGTAGTGACCCTGCCTACGAAGCCGGAGGTCCCGGGTTCGAATCCCGGTAAGGGCATTTATTTGTGTGATGAGCATGAATATTTGTTCCTGAGTCATGGATGTTTTCTATGTATTTGAGTATTTTTTATCTATGTAAGTTTGTATATCGTCGTCTAGTACCCATAATACAAGCTTTGCTTGGTTTGGGACTAGATCGATTTGTGTAACATTGTCCCCAAATATTTATTTATTTATTTATATGCATGGGACATACATTTTGAATAAATTGCACTCAATATATGAGGACTTACGTAGAATTATAATAAAACAAAAATTCTTTGAAGAAGAAAATATTGTATCGGTTTTATCTCACTTAACAGACAGAATATTGAATTAGAAAGACCGCCTGTTGTCTACCTCTCTACCTAAATGTTATTGTGCTGTTTCTCTGCAATAAAGAGTATTTGTATTGTATTGTATTGTAAACGCGCCGAGAATATGGATTTGAAAGTCATAGTCTATGCCCTAAACTATATATAGCGGTTTCAGTGGGTGCCGGTGCGTGCAGATTTCAAATGCCTTATTAAATCAGAAAAAAAAAACATATGAAGTTTCAATAGTGTTAAGCTGGTCTAAATTTACAGACATTCAGATGTACTCTATAAGTAATGAATCCAAGGATAACCTTCAAAATAACTTACGATTACAGACCGATCGTTAAATATGGCAGGTGCTGTCATTCCATAGCAACTTGTCAAATTTCCATAATAATAATAAACCAGATTATATACGCCCCACTGCTGCTGAGCACAGGCCTCCTCTCATTAATGAGAGGGAACGGTCAGAAGTCCCCACGCTGGCCGAGTGCGGGTTGGGGACCTCACATGTATCTTTGAATTTCTTCGCACGTATGCAGGTTTCCTCACTATGTTTTTTCTTATTCGAAAAGCTAGCGGTCAATATCAAATTATATTCTGTACATAAGTTTCGAAAAACTCATTGGTACGTCCCGGGTTTTGGACTCACGACCGCCGTTTGACAGCCGCAAGCCTGCAGGTACGCACGTCAGGTAGATCTTATGTCATTTTTTATATGAAAATATGACAGTTAAATTGTCCTAACGCCCGTTTGAAACGTTACGTGATTATTACCCCTCTGACGTCAGACGGTTTGGTACAACCCACCCTAAAATGAAAACCGTAACCGTTAACTAGTAGAGTAGCAAAAACAAAAACACCCCCAACATTAGCGTACAGTCGGCACGCAACTGATCGATACGTGCGCAAATTGTCTGTACACTCGGACGCATTTTCTTTTACGATCGCACACAGTTTACGTGCTACGAAGATATGGACGATTGTAGCGATGTGGGAAAGTGATTAGTTATGTGGATGTGGTATAAGCCTTTGGATCATTTTACCGCTGATCTATTGTTTGGATTTCGATAAAAGAAGGGCTTATCTTGTAAGTACTTGCATTCGTACGTGCGGGGATGTCGGGGATGGACGGATGGATGCTCCTGGGACACTTAGGTTAAATTCGACGAGACTGGAATTGAATTGGTAACTAGTTAATAAAACGTTGTTGTTTAATTACAGATTATCGTTCTTCTGTTTGACTGAATCCAACCTCAGTTGTTATTAATGTGCACAGTTACGAGACACAAATAAAACCTCTTTCGAGATGTCAATCAAATTTTAAAATGGACCCAACGGAAGACCAGAGCTGGCTGCAAAGACAGCATCATGCTGAGTTGGGCCCATATCGTGACAGATTCATTATTTTCTTTTTTCTTTGTGTTGTAAAACTGTCACTGTGTGTTGTTGTTTGAGCCGCTCGATAGAGGCAGCACCTCGCCGTGATACGTGGCCGAAGATAGTCAGAATGCGGGACCGGACAGTGGAGGAAACGCACTGCCTGATGTTCAACTCCTCCAACTATCAAAACAAAACACATCAATGAGCTTGTGCATTTTTTTTAATGTTAAGTAAGTTCAAGTTCTGTATAACACATCCTCACGTTCGTAGATCTCATACCCAAAGCTAATAGCGATCGCCTAATAGCGGCTGGCGAAGCCGGGGCTCGTAAAGACATCCTCGCTTTATTGGCTGCCCACCCTAATTGTGATGGCGTGATGTTGTGTGCGAATTCAATGTCGCTACCATAGTGCCAACTAGTAAAACTAAACTTCTGTGTTTTTGTGTATAGAAAACATGTTAAGGAAAAGCGGCTGTAGCCGAGCGGCAAGGCACGCGACTGTCAATTTCGAGGTCATAGGTTTGAACTTCGGATCGTACTAGTGGATTTTTCAAAGAAGAGTGCCCGTGAATGTAAAATACGCGGGAAGTATCTAAATTTTCTTATAAAAATTAAAATCGTGGCTCACCCACTCTTTTTATGACATCAAATATCTTTACGTGTTACCACAATAATAAGTAATGAATGTTGATATAAATTCAATTTAATTTGATAATGGTGAGTATGATGACATGTAATATTTAGAATATTATTAATAAATGACTTACGATTCATGTCTTATCATTTGATGAACAGTAGACTTTTGGTGGCGGAAAACATCGTGATGGAAACCGGTCTAATCTGTATCAGGTCTAGTGTTCCCTCTGGGTCGAAAGGTTACATGGCAGTCGCTTTCGTAAAAGTAGTGCTTACGCCAAAGCGGTCCCTGTGCTTCTTTACCTCACCTGCAACAGACAAAAATGCTAAGAAGATGATGTTTAAAGATTGTGTTTTATAATCATAAGATCGCTGAGGTACAATGCAACCTGTCTAAGGCTTTTGATGTCATGACTATTAGCTATTGTTTAAGAAAAAGTGGTTTTATGGGTTATCTTAATGCCTACTTTTTCATTCAATTT
Organism: Epinotia demarniana; assembly: GCA_945867215.1. NCBI lineage: Eukaryota > Metazoa > Arthropoda > Insecta > Lepidoptera > Tortricidae > Epinotia > Epinotia demarniana. The sequence goes on from OX244278.1 coordinate 9,919,704, forward strand.
AAACAAGCTGTTACTGAATAAGTTTAAGAACTACCTGCAACCTGAAAGTCTATTGAATACGTCATCTCACATAATATACAGGTGTCCCTCAGGGGTCCACACTAGAACCTTATGTTCATTAGGTATTTACTAGCTTCCCGCGCGGATTGCAAAACCGCAGGCAAACTCGCGAAATAAACTAAAGCCTATATCCACACAAATTTCATAAGGTTTTTCTTTAATCCCTCGTTGAAATTAGGTTATCGAAATCGCTATGAGATTCGTTTAACAGTTAGCCATACGAACTGAAGGCGTAGAAACAAGCATGGATGACAATGTACACAAATGGCCATCTACTCTCATTATAACTTTTATATTCGGATCAACCATTAACATGAGTTATAGATCATACATTATCTTATTATATTTTTATTACAAAACTTCCATTAATCCTACCTGTTTCCCATAAAATGGCATCATCACACATTTTATTAGGCGAATCTTGTATTTTACGATAATACCCATAATTATTATGGCTGCCCACCCCATAGCTTCTGAGGATCCGTGATATCATTTTGATGTCATTAATAACGTAATATACAGGGTGTCTCGGTATAGTCGCCGATGATGTTTACCATAATACTACACAGTCTCTCAAAAGAAAACGAATTGATTATGCCATGCAGTTAATTTAACTTTATTTGGGTGTCTTCATTAGTAATAAAAAATGGATAACATTGCGTTATTTAGTTATAGTCCCTGGGCGACCGAGCTCTGCTCGGGTTACAATAGAAAGATTTGGACAATGAAATGATTAGGATGATGATGGGTATAAGAATAATACTGGTTTACTGCTCGTACGCATACATATAAAGAATAATGTAGGTGAGTACATTCTAACATGAGGAAAAATACCGATCCATACTCATATTGTAAATGTGAATGTGTGTCTATCTGTTTTTCGGTTTTTTACCTCTTCAACCGCTGAACCGATTTCGATGAAATTGGGTATGGAGATGGTTTTATTTCTGGAGAAGGACATAGGACAACTGTTATGCCAAAAATCATCCCCTAAGATGATAAAATGAGGGGTGAACATTTGTTTGGAGCTACGATATAAACGGGTTCCACACGGACGCGATTCCTTCCAATATATGTGTTCGATGAATGCCAATATATGTGTTACAACTTGCAATATGACACATATATTGCAAGTCAATCAGCATTATTTTTTTTTCAATTTCATTTATATTTTGGTGCTTGGCGGCAATGTACAGCGACGCAATTTTTTTGACAAAGAGGCCGTTTATGTTGGTTTTAACATAAAGCCTTGCAATTCATACTACTATAAACCAGGGACTCAACTCTTGCAAAACTAAAAGTGGAATAATTTGATTATTGTTACGAAAACATTAATTTTGTTTTTTTGGTATTTCTCTTGCACCCACCATTTGAAAGTCTCTGTTTGGCCTTATGGTTGACTGGGAGAGAATGCCTTGAGGCATTAAGGCCACCTTTTGTCCTTTTTTATGTTTCGTTCAATAAAGTTTAAATAAATAATATGATGACTTGAATTAATAACAACTCACAGTCATTATTTAGACATTTTTTTTTTCTATTTGCCGCAGTATAAACCAGGTTCAATAGCTAGTATTACCCTGGAACGCTATACAAAAGTGCAAGCAGGTAGTTAATTCAGGCTCACTGTATCTGTCCCCGCATAAGCATTACGGGGCGCCTGGAGCGGTACAGTCGGACGCGTTCACCGCGAAACTTTCGGTGCTAAGTTGGGATTTTTAGTAGTTTGGTACGGGGTTTTATTGCTGATACGGTAAATGGGAGAATATTTTTTTATAGCATGTAGGTGGAAAACAAGTGACCCGTCTGGTGGTAAAATGGCACAGTAGTCGATGGACGCTACAATACAATACTTAACTCTTTGTTTCTCACCAAAACACTAAAATAACAACAAAGACTTAATTAAACAGAATCAAAATATTAAGACAACAACGTTGTATATTATGGAACCTGCTCACAAAATTTCACGTGAAACCCTTGAGAAATGCGACCTGTAGAGCAGAACAGACGAATAGACGGACATAAGAAAGAATTTTTGCCCAAGCTGAAACGGAGAACTTCGGTCGTTTCGCTCGCTTGTTTAATTAATCTCGTTACGAAAGTTCTAATTCCAAAATAACCTTTCTTGAGTCCATCGGGGCATCTGTCGTACCATCTTCACAAAATACCGCGATTTGTTGTTGCCGTGGAAACTATAAAATATAACACGCAATAATACACGGCGACTGTACCTCACAAGGCAAACAAAAGAACGAGCCGTTGCACAAATCTTAATCTTAGCATTCATTATATGTACAAAACGGCGAACCTGAATTTATTCTAGGTTACCTCGCAGTTTATGAAAGTAGCTTCACTTTGGCCGCCCCTGAGAAAAAACGGTGGTTATTTTTACGCAACTTTTTTATATCGCGACGTATCGTATACACAATTAGACACGGTCAAGACAAGCATACGGTTTTAGACACCGAGGTCTATGGAAGCTGGTGACTCTAGGCAAGGTATAAGTGCTTTACGGACCCTTTATTATTATTTATTATCGTTTTAATGCGGGTTCCTCACTCTCAAAACAGCTCATAGTCGAGGTTTTGTAAACATCTAAACATGGCATGTTCCCGGCATAAGAAACTTTGTGAGGTACCTATATTTTTTTTAAACAATATAAATATTATTTTAACTTATTTTTGGCGATCACGGCCCAGGCATTTATATATATATATATAATTGTCCCCAAATATTTAATATTTATTTATTTTATTTATATATATATGTGTAATTGTTTAATATCCTTTTTTAATAAGTGTTTGTTTCGCGGCGGATTTGAATTCAGAACCAGTAAGTTCCGTAATGTGTTTTGAATTTTATATTTATTTATTCAACTTTCCAAGAACGACGGTTTCGCTTTTATTAGTGTTTATTTTCATAATATTTCATCAACATAATTGACGACCGCTTTAGCCTTGTTGGTTGTGACCCTGCCTGCGAAGCAAGAGGTCCTGGGTTCGAATCCGGTTAGGGCATTTATTTGTGTGAAGTGCACGAATGTTCCTAAGTCGTAGATATTTTCTATGTATTTAATTATTAATTATCTATATTATGTTTATCGTTTGACGTTCTAGTTTGGACCACGACCTCAACCGATTCTCGTGGAATTATGTGAGAAAGTTCGATGATTATCGCGTTTTTTTGTCGATTAAATTTTGGAAAGCATTAAAAAAAGCTAGTTGCTAAAATGTGACAACCCGTTTGCAAAGGAAAGTGACTACGAGTAGAGCGCCCACCTAGTGGGTTCCTGGTCCACAAAATATGAAGTCAAATACCTGTACGCCTCTTAGAATCGAACCCGCACCCACCAAACCCACAACAACACCTCCGCACAGCATTCAGGTGTACCAGGCAATCATAGCACGGAGCATAATGAGGGGGAATATTACCCGATCGGCCCGAGGCCTTTTTAATTTTCCGTGAGATCACCTCCCCGTTTTTTTGAAGCCTTAATAAAAGGGGATATGTCTGCTTGAGTGCGGAACGGAGTTATAGATTTAATTTCGGCATATATAATATAATAAATGAAGTGGTTGCTGGAAGTATATTTATTTTCTCAGGAGATGAGTATGATAAAGGTACGACTTATTTATACCTGGGTCAATCAACTATTTCTTCTTGTTGTATCCTGTAAGATAAAAGCCAATACGATCTTTGTAAAAAAATGTTGTAACATCTATTTGTAACACGCTAATAAAAATTCCGTAAAAAAGGAGTTGAATAATGACCCAATGAAATCTCAGTTTTGTAAATAGACCCAGGAGTTGTAACCATGGCAACTACAGACACAAAAAGTGAATCCACCCGATTATTGTAAATTAAAGTAGTTCTTGATTTGATTGCGCTTAATCTAAGCAATGTTCAAATTCTTTTGATAGTGTAAAACTAAGAAAGTCCGTATAAAGATTACTGTTGTGCAGGCGATTCTTACAGAAGTGAACTTTACGATATGAACATAAAGATTAACACATTTTAGAACATGATGATTATTTACTCGCTTCTTCCAGTCTTTTTGCGACTAAGAATGTTGCAACACTTTTACAACGTCACCAATCACAACATCTTAAGGTGGTTCGACAACCATACAAAACGTTTTTTGACATTCGCAGGCTAGATTGTCACGTGATACTTTGGGAAAACGATTATTCTCAAATTATTCTAGTTTGTACAAGTTTATTCTAGGAAATGGGGATTACGCGCATTTCCATTTGGAAAGCCAATTTATGAAAAATTGATACGTCTGGAGTTGCATGCGCCTATAGGTGGCGGTGTCCGCTTAACATCAGGCGGTCCGTACGCTTGTTTGCCACCTTCGTTGTATATTAAAAAAAAGTATCTTAAAATACCACGCCATTAGCCTGCGAATGTCACAACACGTTTTGTATGGTCATCGAACCACCTTAAAGGAGCTCGGAATCCACTTTGGCACATGTACTAAAAGTCAGTGATGTAAAAAAGATACGAACATTCGAATGAACCGACTGACCGATCCATATGGCGCAAAAAATTGTACCTGCATATATTACACGTCTAGCTATCAATAAAAAACTTTCCTCGTACCCACTTTTCCGATCTTATAAAATCTGTCAATTACTATTGAAAACAATGCCACAAGTACTAGGAGGGCAGCGCGGTGTAGGGGCCAAGAGATCTCAAGTGCTTTCCTAGCCTCTTGATAAGGCATCGATCTCCGACGAGTACCCTTCACGATTTCTGTTTTCCTTGTGTATTGTACACTTGTTTAAAGCTTCTTACGTTCTAGCTAGCTTTCGGTATATATCCAATTAAAATCAACTTATGTAATTTATCCCACGCATTTGAGCATTTCTGGAAAAAATTGTTTGTAGAAACTATTAAAAAAAATCGTATGTGTAGTTCCGGACATTACACTTGCAAACTTACTAACAATAAGCTACACCAGCTCCCAGATAATGTAATAAAATAAATAAATAAAAATAAGTTTTTTGCATAGTCGATTTTCTAGGATTCTTATTATTAAATACAGGATAGTATACGTTGTTGCAAATAATTCGGTATAATCTCAAGCCTTGTCAATCTGTGTAATTGTACAAATAACAACTAAGATTGCGTATAGTTGCTGAGTGTCAACAAAACCTATCAAGCTGGACTATTAGAAAGGACACACTTAACATCGACGATCACCCACAACTGTGGCCTGTATGTTCTGTAAAGCGACGTATTTTTAATCAAAATTCCCTTCAAATTTATACCTTTATCAAATAAGAATAGGGTTTAGTTCCAAAGAGCGGCGGAATGGGAAATATGCTCTTGAAAAACTCTACTCTTAATGTGGGTTTGTCTATTAGCTTTTATAGTTCGCTCCCTTTTCCTTATTTCTTGTTTTGCTGTCTATGGAATCGAATGTTGTAATAGTAAATACGAATTTACAGATCTGAATGTGTACAAGCGAAGTTTGGGTACGGAACTGATAGTAGCAGAATTTTCAGGTTTGTAGCAAAGACCTGGCATAGCACTCTACAAAGCAGAGGGTATCGCACTAATGCGCAAGTGAATTTAAAGGTCATTTAAAAATATAGAAGTAGATATCAAAATAGAAAAAAAACCTGCACCTAGAATTTATCAGTACTTATATTATAAAAAGGAAAAGTCTGTGAGATTGTAGCCTTGTAACTTTGTATGTACTGGGTAATTTCTGGTTACTCTTCCGATATAAAAAAAACCGGATTGCACTCCGGGAGTGCCGGCAGAAGTGAAAACTCAATTACATAGTAACAGTTTTTCGATCAGGTCACGTAAGACGGACTTACGAATTTTCAATCTGTTGAATCTGTTGCGAGTTTAACATTTTTTCTCCATCACTAAAGTGCACAGCGCCGCTAAAGAAGTTTTCTCTTCAAAAAAACATCTGCCTTTAGAATGGAGTTTCCGTATGGACACAGGCTATGTCTATTCTTTGCATTACGCGTGTGAACCCGCGCGGGCAGCTATTTTGTGTATATAATACTAACGCTGTAACAATTGACAACGTAACCTATAAACAAAATACAAAATGGCCGCCACTGGAATAAAATCAGCATTAATTCGTGTTACCGACGTAGGTAACGGCCACTTCAAGCACTACACGCGCGTAACGGCATAAATCGACAGTTTCGCGCACTCGATTTAATCGGAGCTGGGTTAAATGGTTACTGAACTAATTATTGTTAACGTATTCACTCAATCATTCATTCATTTATACACTTAAGCAAAACAAGCAGTTACCTATAACATTTGTAACTCAACTCAACAACGGCTGGACCGATTTTTATGATGTTGAATTTGTTGGATTTGTCATTGCTCTGATATAACTTTTATAACATGGAAAATTTCAAGTTTTTTTTCCATTTTGTCATACATTTTATAAGGCGGTACGAAGCTCACGGCATCAGCCAGGTGCTTAAAAAAGCATGTAAATTTTTAGTAAGATATCATTACAATTATAACAGGACGTACCTGTTGTGTGTGTTAGTTAAATTATTATTAAAGATTTATTATTTATATAGCTACCTACATTTATTTATTTGTTGAGAGTTTGTGTGTAAAGACACATACCGAAACATTATATACCTAAATTTTGCACAATCGGACCTAGTTCTAGTAAGGACAGAAAATTACATTCAGACTCATCACAAAAATATTTGCCCTGGGATCCGAACCCAGGACCTTTAGCTTCGTAGGCAGCGTCACGCCCAACGCGACAACATTACCATCCTCACCACTTAGATGGTTGGCAGTCCTAAACTGTGCGCTTCTCCAGAAACTTCTTGCCCCGCACAGCTAATCTGTGGAATGGATTGTCGCCTGCGGTATTTCCGGACCGATACGACCTTCACACCTTCAAGAAAAGAGCGTACTCCCATCTTAAAGGCCGGCAACGCACTCACAACACCTTTGGTGTTGCAGGTGTCCATGGGCGGCGGTAATCGCTTACCATCAGGTGATCCGTCCGCTCGTTTGCCTCCTATAACATAAAAAAAGGCTAACCTGTCGTCATAATTGACTGGGCCGCGTAATTGAAATGTCGATCGCCTGGACACTATTGAGAAATTCGTCTATGGAACAGCATGCATCGCTTTACATATATAAAGCCATTGTAAAGCTATCGCCAATTGCTGCGTGCGGGGCTATAAATGTGGGAATGGGACATCTCTGTTGTGCTCTCTGTTGCACCAATCATGGCAGGTGCTCATACCTAACCTACTATAGTAAACGTCCCAGTGTGCTCGACACTGGCCTAGTACATGACAGTTTCAATCTTATGTAAAAACTATAGAGGAGACCAATAGCAGTGTCGAGCAGTGGGAAGTTAATCTTAACCCATTCGAAGCCACACATTGCTACGTGTGCTACGCCGTAGGGCGCTCGTAGGGGCATGGCACATACAATACAATATAGAACAACAACAAATAACAAGTTTAACAACAGGCACTCTTATCGCTAAAAGCGATCTCCTCCAGACAACAAGGTAGCGGAGAAATAATATGTGAGTTTGCCTTAAATGGGTTAACTTGTATATACTACATGTAGGCTCACGAATTAACTTTAATTTCCGAAGCACTTAAGCGGAACGGATGAGGTAAGATCACTAACGGTGTCCAGTAAACAAATAAAGGAGGATAAGAGAATCAATAACACGAGATTTATCGCCCGAGGGCTTATTAGAGTCGGGAGGAATGTGCGCCTCGGTGTCTCTTAGAAAGGACATCGGACGGGGGTAGATTGACACTTGCACAATAATGTCAATACCTACGTTGTTAGAAACAGGGAATCGCCAAAATTGTAGATGCTAATTTGTTTTCGTTCTCTTCTTGAATGAAACAGTAGTCTTTATGAGCAATTGAACATATATTTTAAGTTATATTATGTACCCCTTGTGGTGACGGGTACGAATAGCACCCTTTCTTAATGTGGACGTCGTAAGAGTCGACTAAGGGAACAGGGTTCAAGTGTGTTGTGAGCGATGGGCTAGCAACCTATCACTGTGATATCATATATATCACAGTCGATCTTTTATACACATATGCACTGGAACATAAATTTGAAGAATTTGCCTACCCCTTTCGGGAATAAAGGCGTGAATGTAAATTGATTGGCAGATTAAATCCAATGAGGTTTTTTCAGCAGCAACCGTTTCACGAAGCAACACGTTATAATTTTACAAGATTAAATTGGCAACACAGAGGTTCTTGACCATTTGACCTGTGCGCCCTAAACGATTGATATAACATAATATTTATATCCTGAAAAACAAACTCATGCTTTGTGTATAATTTATACATTTAAAGTAGTCGGCAACTCTAAAAGTACATATGGCTATGGACAAATTCAGCCAATATACAAAAGTCGGAAGAATGCGACAAAGTATTGGTGTATAAAAACCAAATGCGCGCGCCTTCTCGCCGTTTAATATACTCCGCTGTACTGGCGTGCACAAAAGTGGCTACGGAGAAATTTGATCCTACATGTATATGCTAGGAATACAATTATTGGACCGATTAGAAAACCTTCGAAACATTTTAAGTGAATGGTCGAAAATGGGCGTTACGCAAGGAGAAGAAGCCAACATGTGTGTATGTGTGTGTATTTCGCGACTGGTTTAACCTCGATGCTGACAACCTTGCGTTTGAAATCTGGTAAGGGCAAATGTTTGTGTGATATGCATTAACATTTTATTTCTTATACTTGGATGTTTTATGTATTTAAGTATTTATATATCATCGCCTGATATCGATAATACAAGCCTTAATGAGCTAAGATGAACAGATATTCGTTCTCATCTCGAAAACAAAAGCCCGTAGTGGGATTCGAACCCGGGACTACCGCCTTCGCAGGCGAATACTAGGGAATGCAACCGAGTAATGAAAAAACCGAGTAGCGAGTTTAACCGACGGTTTTTAACCGAATCCACATCGGTTTCAAATTCGGTTAAAAACCGCGGTTTCGAGTTTATTATATCGGAGAGGAAAATATGGTACTAAATAGCTATTCCAAAGTGGTGGTCAAATAAAGTGGTCGTAAAATACCCTTTGGACATGCTTAGCTCTCAAAAAATCAGCGGGCATCCGGTTTAAACCTACCACTTTTCCGTGTGTCTGTCCAACATATGTCACGGGGCGTACAATAAATAAATAGTCGGAATTCCGAAGTGACCAGCGCGCCCAATAAAGGAGGGATAAATATAGTGCCCCCGCCGGACATTTGTCGTACTTTCTGTTTGTTTGCTTGCCATTATTCAGCTATCTATTCTGTTGTTCCACTACTAGGTAAGTACCTATAGGGGGCACTAGTAGAGATATACCACTGTGGTGGAAAGTATCGTGACGGTGACTTTAGGTGTTTAAAAAAAGTTTGAAAGGTTCTTCAAGATCGCAGCAAGTAGAAATCGGTGATCTCTGCCTACTCCTCCGGTAAATAGGCGTAATTATGTGTATGTATGTGTTCTGTGTGATAAAAAATTATGTCTTTAGAAAAAGTAGTTTCTTAATTCTTGTAACTGTGAGCATAGACACAAAAATGTATTAATGAAAAACCGGTCATGTTATAGCCTTGTTGAACACTATTCCGAATTTCAAATTGATAACTTACATTAGAATAGTTTCTTAGATATTTAAAGTTGTGACAAACGGACAGAGAAACAGATGAACAGAGTTGCGCCATAAGGATCCGTTTTTACACGACTGGCCAACGAAAACCAGTGCAATGTTTTTCGACGGTATGTTTTTGGTACTTAATCCTAAAAAATATCAAATGTTATTAAATCAATAGTAGTTTATGCGACTGATCCATAATAAGAGGCCTTAAAATACGAGTGTGGTTACTCTCGTTCATAATAGGATCACACGAGTGTTTTAAGGCCTAATTATGTACAGTTGCATACACTACTTTATCTACACACATATCAAAAGTAGTGGTAAGTAACAGCAAAAAAACCAACAATAAAATGACAACAACAATGGCGGCAATTCGATCATCCTCCTATACTCATATCACTCGAGATCAAATGTCGTACGGTTTGTATTAAGAAACGTACCTACTGAATTGTCGTTTCGTATCGATAACTGTTTTAATATCTATGGATACTAGAATAGAGACCCACTTGAGTTTTGACAGCTGTTCCAAATTTCAACTCTTTAAGGATACAAAATCAAATATCTGTACTGTAATGAAAGCATTTTAGAGCACTAATGATATGTGCGTAGATAAATATATTTATACACGTACCTAATACGAAATTGCAGTGAAATAAATGAATTTACTCATTAAGGGTATTTTTGTTTTAAATAATGAATATAGTAAGTTCGTATGCACTATAAATAAACTTAGAACCCTAAGTATATTTTACCATGCGAAACAGCAGTTTATACCTTTGGAACAGTTATGTTCTGTGCTGGTAACCTGCAGGCCGATCACGTAACGTTTTGAACGCACGTTAGTTAGATCCAAATGTCATTTTTCCATATAAATATTGTCATTTTAGATCTACCTATTTACCTATCTACCTATCTATCACTATGAATTGGCTACTTTCTCATAAAATAATATTTCGTATGTCTGTTAGAAAAAAAATTTGGACACGTATTTTTTCATTTGTCAATCAAACAAAAATTATGAAGATATAGCCCCTTCAAGTTACGCGTGACGTTACATTATGGTACACTTTTTAGTATTAAAATAGAATAGAATAACATTTATTCATGACAACAACACATACATGCACATATATCAACACACAAAAGAGAAGACATCATTGCCACGAAACGGTTCCATGTCAGCATTGTGCCGAGTTGAGTATTACTACTACTAATTATATATTTTTTCCAGGAATGAATTACACGATTCGTTCACTGCCCACGAATCGAATAGTAGTAATGTATAGTGTGAGCGAATTTCGTAAAAAAATTCTGATTATTCAAATCATAATTTATTGATAAACATTAAGCTCTGTGAGGACCCGTGACTACGCTCGTAGCCACCAACGTAAAATGCCTCGACAGCCTTGGCTATAGTCACCCCCTTTTTGCCGGCAACCGTAACTCATTTACTGCACGACACCGTTGTCACTCCATTACGTCCGACTGTCCGAGGCCAGACCTAGTTGTCTAGATACACTACAATCTAGATCAATGTTTCCATAAATTCTGGTTTCTCCCTGGGATGGAATAACAGATGGCATTCACTTTCTACAAACTACGGCAAATCTTGGGATTACAAGTGGGTAAGCGGACCCTGGGCTCTTAGGCCACGACCCGGAGAACACGCTAGGAGAACGATTTAGTTTAAGTTTTTAATGATTACCATTTACCTCTATGGGGATACACGCCCGTAGCCACCAACGCAAAAAAATAATTGCCAAGATTGCTCTTAAAACCATCATTAAACGGTTCTATGTCTTTATTTTTTTGACGTACGGGTCTGCTCGCAAGCTCCCTACTCGCATACAATACCAAAACAAGTTACGTGGAAAAGAGTGTAAAACTGCACTAGTCCGCAATAGTTTATTAGGAATGGCGCCTCAAATTTATAATAAAATACCGATAGACATAATTGAACTGGAAAAAGAACCTTTTAAGAAAAAATTTACTAAGTTACTTGTTGAAAAATGTTTACTCTACTCAGGACTTTATGAATGACACAGACCTATAATTTATATTCTAATTGACATTTTTAAAGTACTGGTATGCTCGTATTTAATGATTATGTTATTAATTTGTAACTTCTTTGACATTGATATTTTGTATGCCAATTGGCAAAACATAGAGATTCATGTATACTTTTTATGTAAGACCAACTTTGTATTACCTATGTTTCACAAATAAAAATCTGAATCTGCAATTAAAAACATGAAGGCAACATATTCATACCTAAACCGCTAACGAGTCATATTTCACAGATAATCCACAGTTTTTTTTATTTCAATATTTATTTGCTATTTTCTTTAAAAACCGGGCCGCCCAGTAACATTCGCTCTCGTTTACTCCGATACAAATAGACAGTGTGCGCGCTATCCCGAATCCAAGGGAATTATGGTGTTGACAGCGTCTTAAATCCTTATTTTTGGTCGAATTGTCACAATAACTACAGTCAGCAGCAGAAGTCGCTACGCGAAATATCACGCTCAAAATCCGTCCTTATCCTCTTGACATTAGAGTCGTGCATTTTGAGCGGCGTAGCAACATTTGCTGCTGACTGGTTGTGCTGAAAACGCGGCACATCCAGCACTTGTAAGCCAACGTCCGAATAGTCCGCCAGTACAAACGCCAACACAGTTAAGTGACCATCCTGTATTTATATAGTACCTTATTACAATGTACATAAAGTGCACGGATGGTCAGTTAGCTGCGTTGTCGAAAGTACAGTGCAGTAATGCACATTATTGACCTATACTACTTGCCCTTGACATGACCTTGCTTGCGTTCTTGGCTTGGATTAGCTCTCGTCAAATAGCTCATACGTTTAAAAAAAGCAAAGTATTAATATAGGTAGACAAATTAAAATTGACACACACTTTGGCCTAATTTGGATCCCGAGTTTGAATCCCGGTAATGTAGGTAGTGACATATGTACCTGTGTTACGTGATCGATCAGAAGAACAAATGGTACAAAGTAGACTAACTAATTCGTGCCAAAACTAACAACCTTTTTTTTTGTTATTTTCATAGTTTTTATTTGCCGTTGTCTAGTTTCATTGCCTTCCATAGAGTTCATACCAGGGACCGGAACCGGTTACCATTAAAGGGTTTTGGGATCGGTTATTTGATAGAATTATTATAAATGATAGAAACAAAAAGCCCGTTTATATGACACTACACACGATAGGTTTGTGAAGAAATTTTTTTTTACAAATCACACATTTTTTTATCACAAACCTATCGTGTGTACGGCTACCACTAAGAGATGATACCTATAGAGGGAACAGCCGGACATACGAAAGCATTTTTGCCCTATAGTTGAATATCGAACTCGCTCACAAAATTTCACTAGAATCTGTTGAGAGATGTGTCATACGTTTCCATTATAAAATCGTTACACTTTTAAACGCAGCTACACTACTGATACGAGTATATTGTATGGGTAACGCTGACGTTATGTACGTGAATAATCAACGAAGAGAGAACTGACTCTCTGTGACTGTTCACTGACAATACTGACAACCAACCATCAAATCAAGACGTGAAAAGGTAGGACTATTTAATGGTAACCGGTAAATATTTACCCTATTCGACTTGGTAACCACTTTGGAAACGGTTACCCTGTTCAAAACGGTATCCATAACGATAGGCTAACACATTGATAGGGAAACCATATCGTTTGGGTAATTATTTGATAGGGTTACCCTATCGAAAGGCTTAATCAAATGAAAGGGTTTTCCGGTCCCTGAGTTCATACACGATAATAGTCATACAAGAACGTGTAACATCGAGTGCGATTGGACCATAGTTAGGAGATTAGGACTAAAGTTGTAAAGTTTTACGGTAACCATTTTAAAGATAGAACATACAACATGCATCGCGACATTGTAAAATTCTCGTGCCACATTGCCCTATAAACCTCTTTCCACTAATCTACTATCATATCTAAGTCGTGCTGTTTCCTCTAAATCCGGCTCTATGCCATGCTTTATGGCTGTTCTTTATGACAAGTTCAAGGATATAACTATGCAAATAGCTTCAAGTACGATTGTGAAGCCAGGAGGTCACTATGTTCCGTTCGAAATGATAGTTCGGAGTAAGACACTGAGAATTTTATGTGTCTCAAGAGTCTCAAGAGTTATTAAAGGGTCAATTTTTGAACAAGACGTTTTTTCGTCATTTGTATGGTTTTTTTTATTTTTTGGAAGAATAGATTCGTACCGACAGCGAGAGGTAGGGTTTTTAAAAAGAAAAAATATGGTGCATGAGGCACCACTGTGCTTCTAATGGTTAGCTAGATATTGATGCTTTAAAATCACCGTGCCATACCAATGTCGTCAGCGCCATACAAATGTCGACAGCGCTATACAAAAGTCGATATAATGCCATACAAATGTCGATTCTGCCATATAAATGTCGATTCTGCCATATAAATGTCGATAGCGGCATAAAAATGTCAACGAGTGCCATCAAAATGTCGATCTTGCCATACAATTGTTGAAACAGCTTAAAATATTTGTACAATAAAAAAACTCACTATTTCAATATAGTATCTCCGGTTTATGGTTTATAATGGTCGTTATATTGTACTATTACTTATTCTGTGATTATATTCCAAAATATTAAAAATCACTTAGATTTTGTTTTGAATCGACATGTGTATGCCACGTTCGACATTTGTATGGCCAAAAAAGCCGTACAAATGTCGCCATACAAATGTCAACATGAATGTTTTTTGGCGATCCTTCGTACACTATTAATTGAATTCACTAATTAGTTAAACACGAAACTCTTACCCTATATTGCTAACCTTTTTTATGAAAGACACATTTTTATTTCAATCGTATATTAATAAATTAACGCCCATACAAATGTCATGATAGCCGTACCAAAATACATCGTATCAAGAAAACCTGTTTCCTCCTTCGAAAATACCGGCTCTGCGTCCACTCCCGTTGCTGGTTTAAGCCCAACTAACCTGTCTATCGTATCGTAAAGTAAATGTAACGGTGGGATAATAAAAAAACAGATTTTAAGGGTTTTGAGCTTGAGTCCTAATAAATGGGTCGCGCGTGGGACAACTACAAAAATACTTCACAGGTTTTAATTATTCACGCATTAAATTTGCAAGATATATTAATGAATACGCTAAAAATGTAATTTCATATTTGGAATAGCTTTATGTTTTTTTATCGTACATACGAAGTTAAACGAACGGAGTTCTAAATTTTGCTGTAAAATTTTGTATGATTCTCTTCTGAGCCTCAGTACAGGTGCGGAGCGGGCTAGACTTTTGGCGTCGGGTACCAGAGAATCCGGTGAATGGCTCCACGCTTACCCGTCGCCAAACACTGGCACTTTCTTGGAGCCTGAAACGCTTCGGATCTCAACATGTCTAAGGCTTGGGATTGATATATGCACTCCACACAAATGTCCCTGCGGCAGTACTGTTGACTCACTGGGACATCACGGGCTTTCTTGCCAGAAAAGCGCTGGCCGCTTTTCCAGGCACGCCGCCCTGAACGACATCATCCGCCGGTCGCTTGCAACAGCCAATGTGCCGTCTGTCCTGGAGCCTTCCGGCATAGCCAGGGACGATGGCAAAAGACCGGACGGGATGACCCTGATCCCGTGGAGTTTGGGTAAGGCACTTGTGTGGGACGCTACTTGTGTAGACTCTTTGGCTCCTTCCCACCTCCACGGGACCAGTAATCATCCCAGTGCGGCGGCCGAGGCGGCCGAAAAGCTGAAAAAATATAAATATAGGGGTCTCGGCACCCAATATACTTTTACTCCATTCGGTGTCGAGACTCTTGGGCCGTGGGGTCTCAGTGCGCGCCAACTTTTTAAGGACATCTCTAAAAAATTAATTGAGTCCACGGGGGACCGAAAATCTGGCAGCTTCCTCGCCCAGCGCATTAGTATTGCTATCCAGCGAGGAAACGCTGCCAGCATCTTGGGGACAATGCCAAGAGGGCCCAATTTTTTTAATATTTTTTAGTTTTTAATTTGATTTTTAATATTTGTCATAGTTTTAGTCTTTGGAAAAATAAATATATGTTGGTACTTAAAAAAAAAAAAAAAAACGCTAATAAATCTTCATTATAACAGTACAAGTTGTATATATATACGTTGCCGTAGTCCATAGTTATGAATTTTTGTTTGAGCAAAACCGCAAGTGGGACACGCAAAAAAGCGGTAGATTTCGCTGTTTTACGATTCCAAATACATTTTTTTTCAGAATCAATGAATATTTAAGGTATTGTTATATATATTTTAAATACTTTATAACACACGGAATACAAATATATATGAATCAATACTCCATGTTAATCTGACTTGAAATTATGGCCGTGGGACAGCAAAAACAGCTCGTTTGAAAATTGACCCTAAAATATAATTAAATCTAGATCCGCAGTGCAAAGCGCGCCGACATCGCGAGTGCTCACGATTAAGGACAACGGATTGGTTCGAAACATGCCGAGTGATATTTGACCTCAACGACGTGAGTGGCCCGTTTCATCCTACCCCATTAAACGAGCAATATTTGTATATATATATATACAAAATACTCGTATCGAGAATCGTTTGAGAAATGCGCGATATGTAGAGGAAAACAGCCGGACAGCGGGACACCGGACAAAGTAGAACTCCGTAAGTTTAACTTCGTACGATAAAAAAACATAAAGCTATTCCAAATATGAAATTACATTCGTTTTCCAAAAGTCTCGTTGCCTGTACGTTGGCAACACTTAAACAAAAGAAGGATTGTCGATATCGGATCGACACGCGAGCGCGCTGCATGCGATTGACTGCAGTCGCGGATTGATTTAGTGCAGCCTGAAGGGGCTGGGTCGGGGTGTGTGGAGAAAGCTTCTTAATGATACCAAAAAAAAACATTGTTTCATACTTATGGTAGACTAGCTTCCGCCCACGACTTCACCTGCGTGGACGCGACCCGGGATAAAAACTCTTCCTGCAAAATTTGATCCAAATCTGATAAGCCGTTAAGCTTGCGTAATAAACATCTAAACTTTCGCATTTATAACACTAATTAGTAGGGTTAGCTCTCAAAGATTTCAATTGAACACAATTGATGGTTGATCCTATGTATCTCAAGTGGGATATAATTATACCCTTTATTTTGAGACCAACTGGGTGAAAAATAGAAGTGTAGGTAAGTATCTAAAGTATGTCATTTAATGTATGTGTACATACATATATATATATTTATTTAATTACCCTCTCAACAGGCACGCGTCCCGAGTCGGGTCGAATATATTTAAAAAAAAGACTGAATTAAATTAACTCGCTTACCGGGCTGCAAACTGTAGGCATCAGAACCTACTAAGAATACTTACTCCGTTGGATCATTATGATGGTCGAGACTCGGGACTAGTAATTTTCCAAAATATGCCATTTTTTTAACACTAGTCTAAGTATCAATTAAGACCTGTAAATATTACGGTAAAGTAACTAACTGACCTAGTATCTCCCCACGCATTGCCCAACCCGCAATTAAAAAATCCCATTCCATACAACTTAGCATTTATCAAACCTAAGTATTCTTAGAACGCTGGAATGCAATGCCGCTATCGTGTCGTCTTTGTCTATGGGACATTAGTAATATACACTTCCATACTTTTCCTGATAACAGCAACCTTTCCACCTGATTTATTAGTCTTTTGTTACCGCCAATGCCTTTGCTCAGCTCTAAAAAGTCATAGAAGCTACCCTTGAGATTATTTGAGTTTGCCTACTTGCAGCAAAGTAGTCCATTCTAAAAGCAACTCTAGTATCGAAGGTACAAGATTCATATTCAGATGACAGTTTTATAAATAGTCTGCCACTTTAAATCATCTCAACCGTACTATTGTATGTCTTCCAGGTGACATTTTAAAATCGGGTAAGAGTGAATACAAGAATTCAAATAAAGAAAAGTAGGGTTTTACAGGAAAAGAAAAGTTTTATGTAGGCTGTTTGGCCATCAAGACAACGAGTAGGTATTAAGTATGTTTTAAACCTGTTATTTGTTGATTTACTTGAAAAAAGAGGTATACATAGGTTTGCTAAAAGTGTATGGGGATATGACCCATTCTCAACGAGTAATCCGCGTTCAACTAGCGGATTTAGTGGTCCATTTTGTAGAGTTAATCTGTGTTTTCTTATGTGAAATAGACAATATCTGATATGAAAACAATAAAACCTTTGATTCTACATAAATACAATGACCATAGTCAATATAGGAATAACGTGCAATGATTTTCGGCCAAGACTTCGTTTCCTTATTAAGGTAAAAAAACAAAACACTGTGATTATTCCAAATTCAAATCATGTTCCAGAAGTCTCCCGCGGAGTTCCGATTTCAAATATCGTCGTTCGAAATTCAAAAACCGTTGAGCACTCGTCAGCAAGTGATGCGTGGTCACGGGTCGAGAGAGTATCTTGAATAACGAAGCAGTGATTTGCGATTATGGACTTTAGTTACGGTTGTTAGAGTTGAAAATGAAACGGGTGTTGTTAGTAGCTCGCGAAATGAACATAGTCGCGACTTTTTTTCGTTTTATTTAGATCTAGCCAATACTTTATACAGACTGTTGTTGTTTTATTTATTTGAGTATTTTTTAAAACCGGATTTTATTATTACGCCGTAATTTTCTAGACCTTGTGATTCATAAATTCATAAATGACCAATGACTGAACATAGAATGTATATTTTAAAATACAAGTTAATATTAAGTAAGTACCTACTAATCAAATTTAAACTTTTGTGATACATGTCTAAAATGTTACTAATAAATCTGTTCTGTTCACGTATTGAATGTCACGACATTACATATTAGTAGTATTTAATTAAAATTTAATTTAAGATCAGATGAAAATCTGGTTGCGCGCAGTTTTGTAGTAGTTCAATAATTTAACTTTCTTGCGTACCTAAGTAATAACTGTACCTATAGTTACTTACATCCCTTGTTGCTTTTTTAAATTATGACTTTAATTTTAAAGTTTACTTCAAAAGTTAAAGACATTTAAAACCACTACTACATAATAAACATATCTAGATTTGTAAATACAAGAGCATATTAATGCTTACGTAGACCATAATGTCTACAGATAACTTTTCAAACCGCGCTGTGTAGACAGCTAAGCAAATTCCGGAAAAAAACTTACGAAAATCACTGCTCACTATCACGATATAAATATCATTATCACATCAGCCGAAAGACTGCTGGACATAGGCCTCCCCCAAAGAGTGCCAAAGTGACCGATATTAATATGTTTAAAAACAAACCTAAGTAACTAGCACGATTAAAACCTGCATGCTTGCCATACCGGGTCCTTTACCAATCAAGCTGCAAGTTCAGTTCCTAAGCCAACGGATGCCAGTTTTCACTTAGTTTCAAACAAACCAAAACAAAATCCGAACTTCAACATTTTCTGTAGCAAAATCCTCAAACAGACACCCTGTACAACCGATAGGTATCGCGGATAGTGCCTTTTCTTCGTGGCACTTCGACTAACGATGTCATTCGCCGTCCTGACGAGTTATTGAGACTTTTTTCAAGAGAAACAACCCCCCGACCCACCCCGAGGAGGGGGGCGGGGCGGATGCTAAGGGAATGGAAACGGCAGCGTGTTTTTTTAAACAGGTCTAGTGTGTGAGTGGTTTTTGAAAATGGAATCCGGGCTTTAGTGTAGAAGCTGAGAATCTAGGATTGGCAGTAAGCCGGTCATCACAATGCCACCGCATCCTGCTGCGACGTGCGGAACGAAGGTTTGCAACGTTGTATGCCAGCACCTTATTTTGTAGGTATATAAATTCCACGTGGTACTTCACACTGCACCGCACCTCCGTCCGGCATTTGTTTTACGCAGCTCCGCACGCGGGATGAGGCGGCAGTGCGATGATCACCTATGATCAAGGACTTCCTTGGCGGTCCAGAACCGCCATATTTGTTCTATTAAGGCAAGGCTGGCAAGGAATGTCATCGCACTGCCTTCACTGCAAACTACCAAAATGGGAATTAACGACAATCGCGATGAGAACTATAAGGCACTTGTCCCATCGCCGGCGAGTAGCGAGTACTGAATTACTATGAGAGCACTCGCTACTCGCCGGCGGTGGGACAAGTGCCTAAATATGGGGGTCGCGGGCGAAACAAAAATTAAGTATTTGAGGAGAATCTAAATGTTTAAAGTATATTAAAATGAGTTATAAAACAGTGGTTCATCGGTAATACCTGGTCTGTTGGAGCTATGGAACACAGGATCCTCGGCGTCACAAGGTTCCTGAAACCCAGAGCACCTGCATAAAGTATTTCACTAAGAACCTGACCGGAGAGAGAAGGCCCAGATGATCGAAGATTCTGGCAATCTGCGAGAGAATGGTTCGCTTGGTACATCGACGACCCTCAGCAGCTACTTTAAAGGTGAAATAGCCTGTCCGAAGCAACACGACAGACCAAGACTCTTGAGAGTCGTTGCCAATGGAGTTGAACTCCCGAAAGTCCTCAGAGTAGGTACAAATCAGTCGATGGCATGTCATCGAAGAAGTCTTGACAGTTTGACGTCCACTTCCGCAGATGGAAACCACCCGCCGCTAGTATTGCAGATAGTTCCGCCCGGAGACCACGAGCTTGTTCGACAGACGGAGCACCAGACACAACATAGTCGACTGCTTCTGAACCATAAGTAATTTGTGTTTTGACAGTTCTTTCGGGAATTAAATCAAAATGAATCCAAACATCACTTCTTACGGTTTGTTAAAATCTGAATGTTTTAAAAATATTACTAATTTGTATGGAATGACAGCAGCTGGTGCCATGGATTTAACGTTGATCGGTCTGCAATCGTAAGTGCAACCAACCCTTCCTCAAAAACAAACCTTCATCTAACCTCGTCACTTCCAGTATTCTCTCTCTCCGGCCAGCATCTGACTATAATTATGTCTGGTAAAAGATTGAATAGTCGCGCTGCGCATTTCCTGAAGGGTGAACGGATGATCGACGCAGTAGCTCGTTAGGATTCAATTGCAACTAGAATGTGGGTAAATGAGTACGATATGAGGCATCTTTATACGTTGAGAGGTTTACTTATACTTACGTTCGTACATTATGAACGTACTACAAACCTATTTTAACTAAAATGGCGTTACGATTCGTTTGTCTTCAGCAGTCACTTTGACATATTTATGTTCGTAAGAAAGGGACATAACACGTTTTATTAATAAGCAAAGGCATTTTAAGTTTTATGAAGAAGGGGGTTACAATTTACCGGTATAAAAAAGTAACTTCGATTTACCATTTCAAAATCTAGCAACTGTGAATATTTTGTTTGGTTTTGGAGAGGTCAAAAGAGCGTTAATAGATATTGAAAAAAAAATGAAACAAAACAAACTTGTTTTGTAATTGCTTCGTTTTTGTTCATTACCACGACGGAGCAACAAGTTTACGGCCTGTCTGAACAACAAAGTGACACTGTGGACGTAGAAACTTATTATTTTAATTAAGTTTTTTTTTTTAATTCATTCTCTGATCTCTTACTTTTTGGTGAAGGAAAACATGGTGAGGAAACCGATCTAATCCCAATAAGGTCTAGTTCTCAGTCTAGTTTGGAATTAGGGCCAGATGGCAGTCGCTTTTGTAAATCTAGTGCCTAGATTAGGTGCCAAAGCGGACCCCGGGTTTGTTTCGGGAACCACCGGGAAAACACGCTAAGAGGATAAATACGAGTAAAAGAAAAAAAGTATATTCAAGCGTTTCTTGAAAAAAAATGCCACTAATATTAATCGTTATATTTATTTTCTAGGATTTTACTGTTATCCAATGACCCAAGAAAAAAAAATTCTCCTGATGTTGTGTTACTATTTCTCATATAGTTTGTATACAAAATAGGAAAGTTAAAAAACCTCCCAAGTGCGAGACGGACTCGCGTACGAAGGGTTCCGTACCATTATCTATAAAAACGGCACAAAAAATCACGTTTGTTTAAGGAAGCCCCCCTTAAATACTATTTTTATTTTATTTTTAGTATTCATTGTTATGTTATGCAACAAAAATACATAATCTGTGAAAATTTCAATTGTCTGGCTATCGCGGTTCTTGAGATACAGCCTGGTGACAGACAGACAGCAAAGCCTTAGTAAAAATGATGTAAAAATGATGGAAATTTTGGGACACTATTTGTCTCCTAATTGGGATGAAAAGAGATCGTGATTCTGTGTAGAAATAACATAAAAGTTGCAGAAAATACCGTAAAACTTTTATTCTTAAGAGTTGCAAATTTTCACAAAAAGACCCTATTGATTATGCCATTTTGGAAACAAAGCTTGTATGTAGCTATAGGTTTTCTAATTCTAATTGCACTAGACTCGCCTCCCGGAGGGCGACACGGGCGATTACACCGGCTGCGCGTCTGTTGTCGTTTGTTGCGTATTGATTGCCATGGTACATGTTTACAAGGGTGTTTTGTCTTATAGGTTCGACCATATTCACGCCTTTATTCCTTAAAGGGGTAGGCAGATCACATGAAACTTATGTTACAGCGCTACTTTTAGCATAAATGTTGGTATAAAAGATCGACGAAATGTGAATGTGTGTTTTTTTGCGGTAAACGTTCACAGAAAATGAGTTCCGGACAAAAATTACAGTTTTGGTTCAAGCTTTTATTACCGACTTTACTTAATTATACTACTTAACCTCGTAAGTCCCCGCGTACTTTTACAAGTACAAACTAAGCATAGTAGTTCAGACCTGATAATGAAACTGCTTAGCACGGATACCTGCCTAATGTACTTACCCAAGTACAAATTCTTAATTCCTCATGTACCGGGTAATTTTTTTATCTCGGTCTGAAGCACTATTCTTGGTTTGTCCTTGGTATAGTACATCCAGCAGATATGAATACTGCGAGGATTCTAATGAGCCCAAACACAAAGAGTTTATCTTGGTAATTGTGGAGTTTTTACAGTCACCTTCCGTCTCCGTCATCAGACCAGCTTTATGATACCATGGTATTGCATTTTCATCCGACTTAATTACATAACTGTACGTCAGCTCGATTGGACTTTGACTTGCTACTTGGGCCGCAGCTACTAACAAACGAAAGGTAGCGCAAGTTAATATATAGCTTGTAACTGAATAACTTGAAATAAGGCACAAATCCAGATCCGATATCATTTAATATTACGATGTGTAGCGGCCAGTTAGCCGACACACTAGTAGATGCAGATGGTCTGGTGATGAGCAGCACGGTACACAGCAGTTGCAGTTCAGATATAGTAAACATATTGTATGTAACGTAACGTACAGTTAATATATTGACTCTCGTTCTGAAGAATCTAAGCTGCGTCTAGTTTTATGTCTTGCGTGTATGGTAGTCTTATACGCATGATTGCTGATTATTTTGCTTCCGCCGTTAGAGTAATTGTTCGGCAAGACGTGGGTATTTGCGACTCTTATGTGGATTATACTCATGTCTGATATGTATGTGCGAGTGACCGCGCACATAATCTTGCATAGAGATTCGCAAAAGATGTCATTAAGTACGTACTTGTATCTGAAAAAAAAAAAAAAGCCGAATGCCTAAAACACATGTACAGTGATGAGACTGTACACGATGATTCACTCAAACCAAGATATCATTTTTGAGTCAAGAAAATTTCTCTTTAATTTTGATATACATACTTAAAAAATAAATCCATGGTTGAATAATA
This sequence comes from Epinotia demarniana, assembly GCA_945867215.1. NCBI lineage: Eukaryota > Metazoa > Arthropoda > Insecta > Lepidoptera > Tortricidae > Epinotia > Epinotia demarniana. Next base: position 9,943,167 of record OX244278.1, read on the forward strand.
TTTACCTCGAATTACTTATTTAACGCATAGCACAGTGGAAAGTGAAAATCGAAAAATAAAATCGTTTAATTTGAGATCAGAGGGTTACCCCTCTGTAATTACTTACGTAGCTCACTTTTTGAAAGCGCATTAGGTAGATCCAACTGTCATTTTTCAATATAAAAATTGTCATTTAAATCTACCTAACGTACGTGCAATGCGGCACGTAATCGACCTGCATGTGAGCATTCAAGGTGATCAGGCAAAAAAATGTCTTAGTTTCATCATCAATGTATAACAGAGTAATCGCCACTCTTCTTTATACACTGCCATCCTCTTGAAAATCTAATAATTATATGTTCATATTTCTCCGCGACGCCTCTTTCTCCTTGACTTTTATGTTGCGCTTCAGGTTGTTGGTATGACCTATTTTTATCCCCATTCGCATTCCCCGTGGCACCCGTAATGGCGGATCATCTAGATAAAAACAAACAAATTTGTCTATCAACGACCCAGCGACACATCAGCGAGGAGAATAATTATTCAAATGTTATAGAGCTATCGCAGACGAGGTAGCGGTGGCAGAAAAAATACAAATGAGTTGAGGTTAGCATTTTTTGTACCTACCAAACCCAATTTCTTAGATATGTCTGCGAGCAGCAAGAAAATCTTCGATTTAATACATTTTTAGGGTTGCGTACCTCAAAAGGAAAAAATGGAAACCCTTATAGGATCACTTTGTTTATACCAAATACTCAGGTCTACTGTCCCTTGGAACTATGAAAAAGTCAAACTTCTAAGCCGACGCAATCAAAAGATACAGCCGTTTATGCCGCAAATTTCTGCAAATTTTCGAAACTCACAAGGGAATTAAAACCTACAGGTTACTTCCCGTGAACTCAGAATCTTAAAATTTGGTACGAAGCAACGTCTTATAGCACAGATAAAGGAAAAATTGCGGAAACCGTAAATTTTATACGGAACCCTCGGTACGCGAGTCCGACTCCGGCCGTTCACTGGCCGGTTTTTTATTGTTTAAAATGGTTGAATCAATAATGTTATTTTGGTTTAGGACTTTTGTTTGACGAAATAAATATTGAGCAAAGGGACTGAAAAAACCATCATTGTTCTGCAACAAAATATCATTTTAGGCCAAAAGAAAATTATACCGAACGACATTATGTTAAACCAAATTCCATAATTGCCTAATTTAAAATCAAAAACTAGTTTTTTTCAAATTTTAATAAAATCGTAGTATTGCTATATCGGAAGATCAGCGCTGTCAGTAATGCCATATTCCTGGCTGAGATAGAACTGTTTCGTGACGAACGCTATGTCTGACACTCTTTCTTGTTTAAATATTAGTTTTTGTTTAGAATAAATTTACTTTCTTCTTTCTTTCGATATGTTTCATTTCACTGTGGCGATTGAAACAGTATTGTTGTAAGAAATTAAATCTCTTCTCAAGTTTATAATGTTCTTTTCAACTGACCATTTCGGACCTTTTGCAAGGTGAAAAGGCTACTTAAAATTGATTTTCGACAGAAACATCGATGAGCATAGCAGAATAGCACATACGAAAGCAAAGAGGACGATCGCCCGAGTTTGGTGGGCCCTTTTGGTATTAGCTATCTGCACAACAATTTTATTACATACTTGATTCGTGGTAAATGTCCTTGAACCAAGAAATTGAAAAAGATGGTACATTATCTCAAGAAAAGTAATCTGTTTCATTGAAGATATTTGCGATGAACATAATTTGTTTCGGGATTTAAGGCTGCTTTCACGTGCACACTAGCGCCACTGGTAAATAATTGAGATTATTTAAATTGAACGATAGATATTTAAAAAAAAGGAGGCTTAGAGATCAACGGTTCCAGGAACATAAAAACTAGTTTGATGTATTCACAAGGTACTTAAATACAAAATACAGTGCATAGCAGCCTTTTTTTTAAATATCTATCGTTTAACCAATCACAATTATTTACCAGTGGCGCTAGTGTGCACGTGAAAGCAGCCTCTGTGTAGTGAACGTTCATCAAATTGCCACCAAGGGCAAATAAATATATTTATGATTCTTGATATTTACCATATTTTTCTGCTGACGTTCCTCCGTATATTATCGAGGCCGATCTCGAGAAAAAATATGATTATCGTTAACCGTCTCCAACAAACTAGGTACAACTGTATACATCAGGTATTCGCCGTTACTATTCAGTCGTTTGGAAGTTTAATGCTTCTGATATGTAAATCGGCAGATCTTATTGACTGGACTAATATTTTTATCATTCATAAAGCTCGGGGTCCTCCTTGACGCATTGGATTTTATTGAAGTGGTAATATGTTGCATATCCGTAATATAAACTCGCCAGTAAAATTTTTAGCCCAGCTGGCAACAATGCCGCGATTGCCTGTTCGAGCGAGGCAATATGCGCGTGGGAGCAGGCCTGCCCAGATGGTTCGCTTCCGGTTTCCCCGAAATCCCAAAAGCAGTGGGACGAGCCCCTCTGTCAATCTACTCTTAAAGACCTCATCACCACCACCCAAAGCACAGCAGAGCGTGCTCGTCTCCTTGCTGTAGCGGAGCCGGAGGCGGGGCTCTGGCTTCACAGTTTGCCGTCTCCAAACCTTGGCACTCTCCTCGACAAACCAACTTTAACTTTGGCAACCTATCTGCGACCGATAATACTATTCAATAAATAAAATTACATTGTATTTATATATACCATTATGTACGTAACGAATAAATAAACTCTATAACTACAACATAGTATATAATAAATCAGCCTATATACGTCCCACTGCTGGGCACAGGCCTCCTCTCATGGATGAAAGGGAACGGGCAGTAGTCCCCACGCTGGCCCAGTGCGGGTTGGGGACTTCACATACACCTTTGAATTTCTTCGTGGATGTATGCAGGTTTCCTCACGATGTTTTTCCTTCACCGAAAAGCTAACGGTAAATCATCATCATAAATTTAAGAGCCGAGCTCTTGTCGGTGGAGTAATCGCCACTCTGTTCTTCTCTCAGCCACTGTTTTGAGCTCTTGATACGACATTACATTAACTTTCTCTTAAGCTTGGTCCATAAACGCACGTCTTGGTCTTCCCCTGCCTCTCCTTCCTTCTATCTTTCCTTCAATTATAGTTTTTATGTAATTGTCATGTCGTATCAGGTGCAACATATTTCCTCTTCTGTTTTCAATCGTAACAAAACGTAAATCGTAACGGTAAATATCAAATGATATTTATTCCGTACATAAAACCGTACAAAAACTCATTGGTACGAGCCGGGATTCGAACCCACGACCGCCGTTTAATTGACAGCCACATACCTGAACCGCTAGGCTACCGTAGCTATCCGTAATATGTTCGGGTGAAATCAAGCAAGTCACATTTGACACGGCGGTAAAGGGTTTTTTTATTTATGTGTTTTCTAGATATTTAAGTTTTTCTATTACACGGCTGCCCAACCGAAACGAGTGTTATGTTTTCAGTGTCTGTTTGTATGTCACCGTCTAGTAACTATCTTCGCATTGTCTGAGACTAGATCGTGTGTTTTGTGTTAGACTGTCCAATGTTTATTTATTTATTCACAACACGATCTACAAGCCAAAGTCCCAAGTCACCACGGGGAAAAATAATCAATAGCGACACGGTCCGGACCGAACCTGCATTGCCGGCCGGCACGCCAACTGCGAATCAACGGTAATCTATACCAATCAATCATTGTAACTCGATTTAAAGGGCAGTAACGGTCCAAGAGCTCTTGTAGCAGTAACATACGATCAGACGGTACGTCGGACCGAGAGGGACATAGGTAGCGAAAGGGTGACAGAAATATACAGATGCAATGAGGGAGATATGTAAATAAATAAATAAATAAATAAATAAATATAAGGGGACAATCTTACACAAATCGACCTAGTCCCATAGTAAGCTCAGTAAGGCTTGTGTTATGGGTACTAGACGACGATATATATAATAGATATAAATACTTAAATACATAGAAAATATCCATGACTCGGAAACAAATATTCATGCTCATCACACAAATTTTGCCCTTACCGGGATTCGAACCCAGGACCTCTTGCTTCGTAGGCAGGGTCACTACCAACTAGGCTAAAGCGGTCGTCAAAATGTAGATTAGATATTCTAACCGGTATACGTGTTCCTCTTTAGAAGCTATGATAGCCTAGTGCAGGCATGCGCCTGTCAAGAGGCGGTCGTGGGTTGGAATCCCGGCTCGTACCAATGAGTTTTTCCTTCCTTCCTTCAATATTTACCGTTAGATTTTCGTGAGGAACCGATCTATTCTCTATAAGGTTTTGTTTTCCCTCTGGGTTGGAAGGTCAGATGGCAGTCGCTTTCAACTAGTGCCTATGCCAAACCTTGGGTTTAGTTGTCAAAGCATACCTCGGGTTCCTTTCGGGCACAACCGGGATTAACGCTAGGAGGATGATTATGACCTAAGAGTGTCCCTCATGATCTGTATCAATAAAAACTCATATACTTACTTAAATATCATTGCATATTATACACAGTGAAATGGTTGTCCTCCCCGCAAAAGCTACAAAAATATGGCATTGTCACTGCCCTAAAAACAAAACAATATCCAATAAATTCTCTTGAAATAGAAAACCCACATATTTCATGGAAAAACCCATTGAACGCTGACATAGGCTAAAACCCCGTATATCACTTAGCGTTTCTAATTGAGAGATATATATTGGCACATTTTTCAACATACATTTTTGCAAACGAATGATGGATGTCAAAATGCGACAACGAGATGTTGTTGTAGTCAGTAACGGGGTAGCTGACATTATATTTATTCATTTGTACGTTCAAACAGTTTTGTGTCGGTACGGATTATAGCGAGAGCACGAGGATATAAGATACTTTCATTTTCACATTAACTCTCAAGGTTTTTTTTAATCTTTTGAAAAAGCAAGGTTATATATAAGGTTTAAAACAAACCAAATTTCAATTAAATCTGTCGCTATTTTGATCATCTGGAAAAAACATTTTTGCAATATGCATTTAACAGAGAATATGGTTAAAATCAGCAAATCCACTTCTGAAAATTTTCGCTAAAACTTATGGCAAATTATGTAATAAGTGAAAAAGAGTTCAGAAATTCCACATTGGTGCATTCTAAATCAGTGCGGGTTTGTTTAACATTTTGGGAAATACTTAACTTCATATAATCAAATCCTCATAAAATCAGATGCGTATTCCTAGTGAAAGAGAATGAACCCATTAGCCGATCGGGCATCGGAAAATGCGTGTGATAGGTAAAAATGTGACCCCACTAATGCTTCATTGGTGGGATATGCTTGTCCTGACTAAGGGACCTTCTCTGAACTTAGACGGCGTTACAATTTCTATACCATCGTCATTTTTATGGTGTGTGTCAGGTCTGTGTGCATTTGTTTATCTAAATATATAAAAGAAGAAGCTGACTGACTGACTGACTGACTGACTGACTGACTGACTGACTGACTGACTGACTGACTGACTGACATATCAACGCACAGCCCAAACCGTTGGGTCTACGGATTGCAAATTTGGCACGTAGGTTCCTTATAAGGTGTAGGGGAGCACTAAGAAAGGATTTTTCAAAACTCACCCCCTAAGGGGGTAAAACGGGGTCCAAAGTTTGTATGGGGGAAGCATTATTTTTTGAACTACAGACTTAAAACTTTGTAGGAAGATTACTTATTAAGATACAAAAAAAGTACTTTCAGCGTTTTACAAAATTTCACCCCTAAGGGGATCAAATAGGGGTGCAAAGTTTGTATTCAAAACTACTGGGACTACAAATTTGAAATTTACACCAGACCTTCCTTTTATGACGTAGGCAAGGGATAAGACGGGATTTTTGGAAATTCTATCCCTAAGGGTGTTAAATAGGGGTGCAAAGTTTGTATGGGTGAAACATTATTTTTTGTACTAGAGACATGAAACTTTGTAGGGATATTACTTATAAAGATACAAAAAAAGCACTTTCAGCGTTTTAGAAAATTCCACCCCTAAGGGGATTAAATAGGGGTGCAAATTTTGTATTCAAAACTACTGGGACTAGGAACTTGAAAATTACACCAGAACTTCTTTTTATGACGTTGGCAGGGGATAGAACAGGATTTTTGGAAATGCTATTCCTAAGGGGGTGAAATGGGGGTCCAAAGTTTGTATGGGAGAACATTATTTATTGAACTGGAGACTTAAAACTTTGTAGGAGGATTACTTATTGATACCAAAAAGGTACTTTTGGCGTTTTATAAAATTCTACCCCTAAGGGGGTTAAATAGGGGTGCAAAGTTTGAATTAAAAACTATTGTGTCTAGAAACTTAAAATTTACACCAGATTTTCCTTTTATGACATAGGCAAGGGATAAGACGGGATTTTTGGAAATTATGTCCCTAAGGGTGTTAAATAGGGTTGCAAAGTTTGTATGGGAGAAACATTATTTTTTGTATTAGAGACTTGAAACTTTGTAGGGATATTACTTATTAGGATACAAAAAAGTCATTTCAGCGTTTTAGAAAATTCTACCCCTAAGAAGTTCAAATAGGGGTGCAATATTTGTATGAGGTAAACATTATTTATTGAACTAGAGACTTGAAACTTTGTAGGAAAATTACTTATTAGGATACAAATAAAAATATCTTAAGCGTTTTTAAAATTCCACCCCTAAGGAGATTAAATAAGGGTGCAAAGTTTGTATTCAAAACAACTAGGACTACAAACTTGAAATTTACACCAGAACTTCCTTTTATGACGTAGGCAAGGGATAAGACGGGACTTTTGGAAATCCTATCCCAAAGGGGGTTAAAAAGGGGTGCAAAGTTTGTATGTGAGAAATATGATTTTTTGTACTAGAGACTTAAAACTTTGTAGGGATATTACTTATAAAGATACAAAAAAAGTTCTTTCAGCGTTTTAGAAAATTATAGGGTTTATTAGGGGTGCAATGTTTGTATAAGGGAAACATTATTTATTGAACTAGAGACTTGAAACTTGGTAAGTATTTTACTTATTAGGATACAAAAAAAAGTATTTTAGCTTTATATAAAATTCCACCCCTAAGGGGGTAAAATAGAGGTGCAAAGTTCGTATTCAAAGCTACTGGGACTAGAAACTTGAAATTTACACCAGAACTTCATTTTATGACGTAGGCAAGGGATAAGACGGGATTTTTGGAAATTCTATCCCTAAGGGGGTTAAATAGGGGTGCAAAGTTTGTATGGGAGAAACATATTTTTTTGTACTAGAGACTTGAAACTTTGTAGGAAAGTAATTTCAGCGTTTTATAAAATTCTTCCCCTTAGGTGGTTAAATAGGGATGCAATGTCGTGGAGGGGAAACATTATTTATTGAACTAGAGACTTGAGACTTTGTAGGAAGATAACTTATTAGGATAAAAAAAAGTAATTTCAGCGTTTTATAAAATTCCACCGCTAAGAGGGTTAAATTAGGGTCCAAATTTTGTATAAGGGAAACTTATTTTTAGCTACTACGTACTTAAAACTTTGTGGACAGATTACTAAACTTATTAATTTACAAATAAAGTGCTTTCAGCGTTTTTGAAATAATTACACCTAAAGGGGTTAAAAAGGAGGTCCAAAGTTTGTATGGAGAAAAACGATTAGTTAGACAATTTTATTCGAGAATTCACAGGATAATTCCTAACAATAAATGAGTAAACAAGTGTTTCCGGTTTTTTGAGAATTCAACCCCTAAAAGGAGACATGTGGTAACAAAATCTGAAAATCAACATCGGCATCTATTGTTTCTATGGTTTATCGAGTCGCTGATTAGGAAAACAACAACGATTTTACATTCCAACGTGGCGTCTAAATATCAATATGGGCGTTGTTATTACGGTTTTTTGGGACGTTAATAACGAAAATCACATAGATTTTGAAATGTAATGTTGTGGACATGAAAATTCATGAAAATATTTGTGCCAAATTGCAATTCAATCGGTCCAGTTTTTTTCGCAGCAAATCGGTTGTAACAGACGGACTGACAGACAGCCACACGTGATCCTATAAATAAGGGTTCTATTTTTGCTTTTGAGGTATGGAACGAGACCCGCCTTATATAGGGTTATAGGTTTTAAAGTTTGTATTTGGTGCCATGTCGATCGTCAGCAATCGGTACCTAGGCGAGTGCGGGCGGCGCGGCGGGACGGGAGGGTAGGAGACATTGGGAAAGTGCCTGCATCCGTAATAAGTACATTCAAGGTGCTGCACGAAGATCTGCTATTTTAATAAGTTAAGCATTTTGGCCGCCGTTAAATTAAAACAAATTTTTGGGTATTTATGTTAAATACTGGTTCGAAAAGCATGGAAAAAAATCTTAGGAAACAAGCCTATAGCGATGTCCAGGCCACAAATTTGACTTAACATTCGTGGAGATATTTTGGTATTTCAACATTAATGTTCATGAACATAAAGTAGCTTTTATTCCAGAGGACAGATTCTCATTAATCATGATTGTAAATTGAATAACAGAAATACGTACATACATACATACATTGACGTTTTTATTCCCAAAAGGGGCAGGCAGAGCACATGAACTTTATGTTCCAGCGTCACTTTTAGCATAAATGTGGGTATAAAAGATCGACAAAAAGTGATATTGCTTAGGTTGTTAGCCCATCACCCAGGACACACTTCAACCCTGCTCTCTTAATCGACTTGTACGACACACACGGGAAGAAAGAGGGTGGTGAAATTCTAACCCACCACCACACGGGCATAAATATAATAGTAAATAAAAATTAATTTACCATAATGGGTTATGATGAAGGGTTATTAGTAGGGGAAGTTAGTAGTAGTAGGTTAGTAGGCGGCGTAGCAATTCAATAATTATTGGAAAATTATTTTTACTACGCGGGCGAAGCCGCGGGCAAAAGCTAGTTATATATAAGTCATGAATAAATGTTGAGTTTGAGTTTGAATTCCTGCTATAGATATGGGTATTTTGTTTACTCCACGACAATATTATTTAATTAACTTTATCCTACTCATTCTATATACTCATATTGCTTATCTATTGTGATCTGGGACCCTATACCGACGGTATAAGATGGAGGTCTATCGCCGCCAGCAGCGCGTTAACGTAGACGTACCTCATCATCATCACCATCATCATATCAGCCGAAAGACGTCCACTGCCGGACATAGGCCTCCCCCAAAGAGTGCCACAATGACCGGTCCTGCGCCACCCGCATCCAGCGGACTCCCGTGACCTTTACCAGGTCATTAGTCCACCTTGCTGCCTTACCCACGCTGTGCCCTCCGGCTCTTGGTCGCCACTCGAGAACCTTTCCGCCCCAACGGTAGAGGTACTTATAACTTTGAAAAATCAAGCGACATGCGCTTCGTGTTAACTCTAAAGTTGCAAGACCCATACATTGCGGTGTTCACTTCTGTCTTCGTTTGTTTACCACTGTGATATCAAAAACTTACCAATCAGTACCAAAACCCGTCCAGAAATGTCCTCAAATACGCACGGCAACCAAACCCCCGGCACATAAATCCCGATTAGTCAAGTGTTTGGGCGTCACAACACACGCAGACAGAGGAGCCGGCTGATTTATCGACAACATCAATTCTACTGAAGATGCGCGGTTCGATTTTTGGGGCATTTTGATTTATATGAAGTGGGCCCGCTGGAGATTATTTGGTTATTGATTTAGTTGGGAGTGCACTTGTATCGCGGTGATATGAACATTGTCGTGTTGGAACAAAGGTCAAAGCGGACCCCGCGGTCCTTTAGGGCACAACCGGGAATAATAATAAATAAATAAATACAAGGGGACAATCTTACACAAATCGACCGGTTACTATACATCTACTCAATCATCTATATCAATAATTCAAGAAATTTAGTTTGTAATTTTGTGTAAAGAATTGACTCGTCACACTAGGCACTAGGTGTTATTTATTATACAGGGTGAATTTTTAATGGGTGTCCAAAGTTTTTGTAGGCATTTGGTATCACTAATAGACTCCATTTAAGAACTTAAAATTGGTACGTATTTTTTTAATTGTTGGATTTGTCTGCGTTCTTCTAAATACCCGGATGAAGCGGCGCGGACAGCTTAATAATCCAAAATGTAATACTCAAATTATTAAAGGATGGGCAGCGCGCATATGAATCCTCTTGAGTTACCATCAGGTCATCCTGACAACTGTCGCACTATAAAAAACCTTTTAGCGATACAGTCGACAAGGAACTTTCATCGAGACAAAGTAGAACTAACCCTTTTAGGGATTCCGACGGCGATAGTAACATCATTAGTTCGCAAATTGGAGGAAAGAGCACGACTTCTTTGATAGTCTAAGTCTAAAAAGACGTAAGTGCCATGGAATTTGTGAATACATAAGCCTTTTTCGAGCGTTCTTCTTCAAGCACCAGTGTATAAAAGGGTTTTAGTAAAATAGAATTCGAGGTTATGAGCGCCTTTCAGGTAAGTCAGGAGATAGTTGATATACATTTGTTGAGCTAGTATTATATCCGGAGTCCGATGGATGCCGATGTCCAGCAGTCGGCTGATGTGATGATGATACTAGTGAATTATAGATATTTTCACGAAATCGCTTAGTTTTTAGGGTTTCGTACCCAAAGGGTAAAAACGGGACCCTATTGCTAAGGCTACGCTTTCCGTCCGTCCGTCCGGCTGTCCGTCTGTCACCAGCCTGTATCTCATGAACCGTGATAGTTAGGTAGTTGAAATTTTCTCAGACGATGTACTTTTATTGCCGCTATAACCACAAAGTCACTATAAAAAACAGAATAAAATATCTCCTATATACAACAAACATGAGTTTTTTTTGCCGTTTTTATAGATAATGGTACGGAACCCTTCGTGCGCGAGTCCGACTTGCACTTGGCCGGTTTTTTTTCACATAGAGACATTGTTGAGCTGAGGTTACTTACGTAACATTTGGAACGTGCGGTGCGTTAGACTGCTACCTACCTGCTTTTTCCTTACAGAAATAAGGCCAAGTCAAATCTAACCTACTTTAAGATCTCACATTTTTAAATAACAGCAATTGTTATAGGTATCCAATAAAGCAAAGACATAGAGTTTAATACTTTTTCATAGTGTTATTTTGTTCCTTTAAATACATATTTGGATTTTGCATAGAACTTGGCACTCATTTAAATCTCCATTCTTTTTGCGGCGAAACCCACAGCCAAGCATAATATTTTTTTTGAACTTGGCTCTTTTTTTACATTTATAATTGTATTTTATCTCATAATATCTCACTTAATGAAGTATAAATAAAATTTCAGTAAGTTAGGTAGGTATTTATCGAAATTTGTCCAAAAAAGCCATTCCCGAAGATTCTTGCACCTCTTTTTCTCGTGCGTGGAAGGCATAAGCGTGTCTCTGTCAAGGGGGCGTGGTCAACTCGAATCAATGCCTCCCCAGTGTTCAGTTCATGCAACTAAAATAGGTACACAATATTTTCACGTATTTACTCGTTTGAATTTACTTTATTTACTTCTACTTATTTTCTCAGTTCTATATACTCGCATGCCTTCATGAAACGTTATTGTGTTTGCTGAAAACAAACAACATGACGATATGTGTGACGGCATTGAACGTTTTGGGCAAATAGTCACATTTGTGAAATAAACCATGGATATAAAAGTAATTATGATAGGTAGTAGTCATCTCTTTCATTATTACTCTTTAGGTCGTACATTATGCTATGAGTTTGGTAAGCGGTTTTTACCGACACCGAAGGCTTTGATGGATCGATTTATTAAAAAACCTTACCATCCGTGTCGCACACAATGTTTTTCATCACATTTGCGAGGAATCAAAACACATTTTGAAAATAAAAATCGCAATAAAAAATACAAAATTATTAATCGTCCATATGGTTAAATTTGCCGTTAGGCGCGCAAGGCAAAGACCCTTCGGCAAAAAGCCACAATTTGAAACCTACGGTAAAAATATTTTACACATTCACTACAACACCACATTTAAATTTTTAAATCTTGAAATAACCGAGTCGAACATATTTTATTCGTGTTTTTGCGTGTGGATTAATTTATAAATCCGTTTTCGAACATCTTATGTGAGTCAAAACCTCCTTGTTTTACAGCTGAGGCATAAGTGACCTAAAAAAAAACATTAGGACCATGGGCCAAATGAAGGTTTTTGCAGATTTGTATGTTTTGAAGCCCTTTACTAGAAAGTGTAATGAAAAAACAGATATTTTCCTATAAGCTATATAATGCCCCTTTCGCCTGTGGCACGACACTTCACCAGTTTTTATCGCATTGTGGTAAATAGACAGTGACGGAAAATAATAAGCGTGACAAGAAGACCAGTGTACTATCTCCTGTATAGACCAGCCACATCATCTCTTCTTTTGGAATTTCAATCTTAACCCTTTCAGCGAGCATGATGCACATGTGCATCATCTATCAAGAAGATTTACGCTAACGGGAAACGATACCACGGGCAACCGATAACCAGGCGTACAGTAGCTTTTAACGTGTTACTTTAATATTAAACCTTTCAGCGAGCATCATGCACATGTCCATAATCTATCAGGAGGATTTACGTTAACGGAAAAAATACCACGGGCACCTGATTAGCAGGGTATCGTAGCTTAGTGTGTTCATTAAGCCATTTCCATACAATATTATATCCACTGTCTTGCCTCAAACAATCCATTCCCTAGTGAACGATTAAGAATTTTTAATTTCAATGTAAACTACTAGGTCGATAGCGACACGCGAGGTCGCCACATGGAAACGAATCGGTCCAACTACTTATTAACTAATAAAACCTTGGTAAGGAATACAAAGGCGCTTATTAACCGAATTTTAGTGGATCGTGTTTAGAAATTATTATAGCTATAAATGTTTTCTCGGTTCAGTTAGGTTACAAATAGACCTAAACACATTCACTGCCAAGAATCGCTACGCGCTACGCTCATAGCTGATCCCGTGGTTTTTCTCGTATGTAGCGGAGCGCGGCGTAAGCCCGTTAGTATCGGGTTCCCGGCACGGAAGGTGTTGAGTTGCACTATAAGCTGATAATAGGAAAATATTTATAGGTATTGACATGAAACCTATGTCATATATCTCCATCATTTTGCATACAAACATCCTGACCCATTCAAGGCCAACGACTGACATATGAGTCGCTCAACGTGGTATGTAGGCTACAAAGCGGAACAATGCTGCTACGTGGTACAAAGATAGCACACGTAGCGTTCTGCGGTGTAATCCAAATTCAATATCAGTGCATCGCGGTTACGCAAGAGGCGATTTGAATGGGAAAAAACACTTTCCACATTGAGTCCCTCGCAGGTGTACTGAAGAGTGAAGGTTACCGGTGAACTTTACATAAGCGTAACTGTTTTCAATTCCTTTATTATGATCACTTTTAAATAAATGCGAGATCGCAAGAGCGCTAATAACTAGGTACCTTTCCATATGATCATTATGTATAAATCTCTGACGTCACAAGCCATATTTCCGTTTCCCGGCCAAAAATATCGTTAATCAACCCGTTGGCAGTCATAACAAAGTGAATCCGATGCGTGCGTGACGGAAAGTTAACCCATTACTGTAACGAGCTCGATAATTGCTTCATCGCAAGGGTTAAAATGATGTGGAGCGATCGGCGGAATTGGCGTGGTGATAATTGTAGGGTTAAATAGGTTTGATTTGTAGATTTTGTTTAGTAAAGTTTGTTTTGAATACTGTTAAAATTTCCACTATTTTATGTTTTAATTTTTCAAATGAAAGTCTGCGTGTATGACTTCGGTGGGTAGTGTATTTGGTGTACAAGTGTTCACTTTTCACACTGTACGAGAATGTTTCGTGGAATATGAAGGATTTTTTTTTTAATCTTAAGGCGCCGTAGGTTCATCGAAGTCAAGCGAACAGAGTTTTTGAAACAATATAATGCGTCTGTTTATAATAATATGGTTTCAAAAAAATACGAATAGTAATCTTGAGGATTTTCTGTATGGAGATCAGTGTTTCGAAACATGATTAAGCAAATTTCGCTCGATAGAAAAAATCACGAACATAGGTCTAAAAGGGTCTAAAATACACTTAAAATATTCGTTACAAATTTGCACAAAAGCTAGAGATATTAAAATGGCTTATTAAAATAGGATATAACATCATGTTTGAGAGAACTCAGTGATTACTTTTTCATTAATTGAAACGGCCAAATAATTAAAATTAAAAAACATGATATCCGCGCTTCCGAGCACGCACTTCCATCTCGCTCACGCGTATGATCAGTGAGAGGGAGAGAATACCTTGAAACTACGGCGCCTTAATGATCTGACTGCATGGTTTCGCCGAATTTTCTTGTATTTTTTTTCAGTAACCTTTCACTTTTTAGGTTTAGCTAAAAGGTGATTGACCAGAACTCATTAGGTAAGGTTAGGTTTAGTTTATAAAATTATAATAATCCTAGAAAATTACTGTTTTCAAAACAATAAGATGAAATTAAAATTCGGAAACTATTAATTCCAAGAAGCGTTTGTCGCTAATACAATTGTACTGCATTTAACTAATTACCTGTGACTACAGTAAGCACATATGCCTTAAATATATTAATATTATAGAACTCTCATAAAAAAATGGCTGCCGATGAACCATTTTACAACTGTTTTCCACGCATCGCCAGTCAAAAATACTTTATATGTCAACAGTTTTTCCTACTATTCAGAATTTCAGACCGCCTTACATATAATCCTCAAATTAAAAGGTCACAAAGAATTATTAAAGGACAGGCAAGAAAACTACTAGAATATTCGTCCCACCGGAGGCAGGCATGGTTAATAATATAATAGTGCGTATGACACGCCGCCCCGGGGGTACATATTTCAACCGCGTTTGACCAAAACTTGAACACATACTGACTAAAATGGAGGTGCAAATTATGAAAATGTAAAAGTAGGCGATTCTATTGGAAGCTCAAGAAATTATTTGAGAAACGTTAAGTACCTTTTCATTCAGGCATATAGCATCTAGGTCAATTGGTAATTTAATATCGCATATATACTACTTTAATTAATTAGGCACAGTTAGTAGCAGGATTAAAGTATCTTCGTACTTAGATGATTAAATTGAATGTATGGACTTCCATACCATCAAATTAATCGATAACATATAGCGATAACTCTATCACGGGCGAAGTTCCAGACAAAAGCTTTACAACCAAACTTCCCAGCCAAATATACGCATGGTAAATATGCCTTCTCCGTCGTTCTCACATCGCACTGACCCAATAGTGGACAGCGACCCTTAATAAATATTTATCCCCGCATTGTACCGAATTATGACTCCACTAATTTACTCCTAATTATAATATTTATACGTTTGTTTAGGTTCAATGGGATAGTTGGAAATTTGTTTGTCGTAAAATCCCCGGTTTTAGTTTTGGTGCTGTTGGCTGTCCAATTTTATGCTAACATTATTTCGGGTCTAATAACTTACTGTATTTTCGTAAATAATGTTATAATTTACTAAAATTATCCTTTCAACGCGCTAGACACAGTCAGTGACACTTTTCGCACTCATGATGCACATATGCATCCACCGTCGATGGAGAGCCTACATTGCAGAAAGACAATATGCTACTATCTATGACTTTGTATATAACTACGGCTTATCTTACCACCAATGAGGTAACAACACCTGAAATAAAATTATCTTAGTTTAGTACTTATATGACTCAATTATTTCAAAGGTGAATTAATGTATTTATTTTTATCTCATATTAAAAAAAAATATGTTTGTCAATAGTTTCAGTTAAACCATGAGCTTGGCATGTTTTAAAATTGATTTCTTCTAAGAGTTTCGTTACGATTTAACCGCATGTGAAAATTAATCTTAAGCTTGTTCAATAGCTCATGTTCAGGAAAGTTAACTCACTTAGAAATTAGAAAACCCAGAGAAAGATAAAGAGCATAAGTTCTAAATACGTAAAAAAACTCGAATTTCAACCGCCTGTAATAAAGAATAAAACGCAATATTATTTTGAAGTCCTTTTAAGCTCGGTCAAGCCCACATTTGTCATACAATTAAGTAAACACTATTAACCCTTCTGCGATCAAATCAGTTATGCATTAAAGGCGCTTATTAAAATTGACAGGTGCCGCACCTGGGGGGGTTGGGATTGATTCATTTGTTTGTTTTCATTGTGTCAGTTAACGGGTTAAACGGGGGGTTGAGGTGTGGTTTTCGGAATTATAAGCTGAGGCAATCTGTGTCATTGTTGGTCAGCGGAATAAGAGTTTTTTTTCTTTTTCAAGTAGTATTTATTGCAATCATGTTGTAACAGTATAGTACATAGTTGACATGATTAAAGAACATACTTTGTTTTGGTTAACTCTTCCATTCGTAGTCATAAATAGAAATAAAAGCAACTAGGAAACCTGTACTTTTTATACTTGTGATGGACACTATGTTTATTTTTAAATGATTGGCTTTATAAGTAATAAAAAAGATATATCTGTAATGTTTGTAAGAAAATCGCATTGGGGTAAATATGTTTCCTCTTTTGTTGTCGTGGGTTACAATACTTTTAGTTAATTATGGTAACACGATGATAGGAAATAAACCTCACGAAATTCCTGGTGGTAAACAACGGATACTATAGACGGCTAACTCGGCTAAAGTGATCAACAACATTTTTGTCTGCAGTCTTCTGTGATTAAAAGATATTGCCACAACTTTAGAGTTTCCTCAAATTACCCAGACGATGTCCTTAAACCTTGTGTACCAACTAGGGGATGTTTCCACCCCTGTTAACCTATGATTAAGTGCACATCAAACTTTGTCTCAAACTCCGATCTGAACAATATCTCGTAAATATCAATAAATATCACAATCGGAGCCACGGCATAAGTTTGCACATTACAGCTGTTATCGCGGCACACTTATAAGTCGTATAAATAAGTATTATAACTGAAAACAATAACAAAGTTGGGTCTATAAATAATGTAGTATGGTATTACTAGTGTCACTCGATGACAACTCGATTGGTATTTGTACGAGTGATTTTTGATTTTTTTTGTCATAAAAAAAGTTAAGCAGAGGAAAGAAAGATGAAAGACACATCTAATGGGCTTTCTAACACTTCAGACCAATTTTGAAGAGCACATTTGTCTCGTAATTCCTCTAACCACGTCCATATATTAGACGTTCATAGATAGAAAATATTCAACATCAGAACATCACATATTAAACATACAGTGCACAAATTATTGAATCGAGTAAGGCAAACCAGACAGTAAGTGAGAAACATAGAAAACAGGAGAGGGAAGATCATAGGGCACCTCATACGATATGACAACTTCATAATCGATATGATTGAAGGAAAGATAGGGAAGCGATAAAGGAAAGACCTAAACTTAACAAGGTACATAGAGCAACTTAAAAAGAGAGTTGATGTTAGGTCGTATGGAGATGTCAAAGAGGTGGCGCGGGATCGGAGTATATGGAAGGCCTACTATGAGCGACACCGACAAGAGCTTAGCTCTTAAATAAGAAGAGTGTACAAATTGGACTTAAGATAAGACTTTGCCTAAACAGTACCGTACGATACGAGGCATAACAATATATGATGCTAAAAAGGGATTAGACTCAGCATAATTTTGCAGTGAGTGGAAGGTACCTACTCCGCAACGCGGCCTATGCCTATTTAAGTAATAATAACCTATTAAAGCTGGACCCTGATAAATATCGGAAAAATATAGCTCAATTCATGTATGTTACGTTTTCAATTCCATACGTGACAAAAGTCTTAGAAAATGATAAGATGATGCACATATGCATCTTGCTTTCGTAATAGGTTAACCCGCGTTTACACTCAGGCTAAGGGCGGGTTCCACCAACTTAAGATTACAGACCGATCAACATAAAATATGCACCGGTTGCCTGTCATATAAAAACTTATCAAACTTTCCATAAATTCAGATTTTTAACGAACACACGCACGACATCGCTCGCGATTTTATTCGGCATTACTTTGATAAATAGTTGTCTTACAAGGATGAGATGAGATATGGTTGGTGTGATTTCTAGTATTTTTTTGGTAAAATGGGAAGTTACAAAGTAAAGATTACTACCTATACAAAATGATCCAATGGTAGGGCCATGATAAAGGCATGCTGCTCCGTCGATTAAGACGCGCCCACACTGGCTCTCGATAATGACGCAAGTTTCACGTGCCCGCATCTTTACTTTTCCCACTGATGTACCGATAGAAAAATACGCTGTAAAATATGGTCAGTAGCACTATTTGGTTTGTTTTATTTTTTTATTAGTTCGGTGTGATCCTACGGCTAAAATTGGAAATGGAAAAATTGGTGAAGTGTCAAATTTTGCTATTAGAAACGCAAAATAATTAAGTATATATTTAGGGGTAAATCTTACACAAATTGAACTAGCCGCATAGTAAGCTCAGTAACGCTTGAGTTATGGGTACTAGACGACGATAGATTTAATAGATATAAATACTTAAATACCCAGAAAACATCCAAGACTCGGAAACAAATATTCAAGCTCATCACATAAATATTTGTGCGTCACTTAGTGTCCCAACTAGGCTAAGTCGCTTGGTGGGCGCCCCACTCCTAGGGTGCTCTCAATTACCAACGGTTAACACTTTCGCAACCAAGAACCCGGCTAGCGGGCCCCTACGCCGTAGTCGCTTTCCGCTACATACGAGGAAAACAACAGGATCGGCTACGAGCGTAGCGCGTAGCGATTCTTGGTAGCAAAAGTGTTAATCTTGTGTTATCGGCTACGCGCTACGCTCGTAGCGCTCGTAGCCGATCTCGTGGTTCCTCGCTACGTAACGCCATAGGCGGCGTAGACGCCCGCTAGGCGGGTGCCTGCACGTCTATTGGCCGCGACATACTCTCGATTTTTCTCGCACTACACCAATTGTTCTAAGTGTTCTAATAAGAAAGAGACGGATAGTGCGAGAAAAATCGAGAGAGCTCGCGCGCCGTCGCGTGATTGCCGTGCTTGCAGTGAATGTGTTGATGTCCATATACGTGTGTCGTGATTAGCTGTGAATGGGTTAAGGCATGACAAATATTCATGGCAAGTTCTGTCATCAGGTAAGTGTCGAACAAGAAATTGGTCGCTATTAAAAAGAGATCCTGGGGTCTCTTTTTCCATCTCAAAGCTACTAAAATAACTGAATATGATAAATATTAACGAGGTTAATAAGAATGTTCACTTCTGCTGACCCTACAAATTATTCCTCTATTGAAACGTAGTACAGTCGGCATCACAATACCATTACGGATGATAAACGATTGTTAGCGAAGTAGTGTCGTTAGTGCCTTCTTTTTTCCTCATTTGACACTGTAACGTTTTGACAGTAATAGTTCTAAATAAAGGACAGGCTTATAAGACCGATAGGAAAGCGACAAATAAGTAAAAAAAGCTTTAACCAGTATTTTATCGGTGCGTCAAGTCTAAATAACTACTTTGTCTTTAAATTTTCGTAATGAAAATGTTTAAACCATGTTTACTTAAGTATTAGTTACTTTTTATTTCATTCCGCAGCCGATGTGGTATTACAGTTTTGTTATATCTGTCTATCTGTACGTATGTTTGTATGGAACAAATGTAATTTACTACTTATGACTTTAGAGGGTCGTGACGTTATGAACATGTACAGAGTTCTTTATAGCTTTGTAATTTTTGGAATATTTTATTTTATTATTATTAGGCATAGTTTTAGGTTCTTCTGGAATAATAATTGTGTGTCTTTGTAAAATTGGAGTCACCAACATATTATGGTATATTTTTTATTACCATTAATATCGAATACAGAACGGGTCCTATCATCAAAGCGTTCGCGTCATTTCCTCTACACGCAAATTTATCGCATGCGAAATCATAAATTTCACCGCGAAAAATATAAACACCGTGCAGAGTTGATGACACTAATTTTTTTCCCTACTGATATTAAGTCGTGTTTAAGACGGCCCATCATTATCCTTAATAGTAATAGATATTTTATTTTGTCGCTTCGCTTTTAGGCTGTTTACAGGGGGCTATGGCGATGTCGTGCGATATGGAAGCGGGGTGATTAGGGTTGGAAACGAATGTTGGAAAGAAGTCGTACATTAAATGATATCGATGTTTGTTGAATGCCTATGTTACTGTATGATAAAGGTAGAGGTGACTAACCCAATTCAAGCTATTATGTATATCATAAGACATACTTTTTTATATTGTGTAATATTTATTTTCTAAAGTATATATAAAGACTAAAACTATGACAAATATTAAAAATCAAATTAAAAACTAAAAAATATTAAAAAAAAATGGGCCCTCTTGGCATTGTCCCCAAGATGCTGGCAGCGTTTCCTCGCTGGATAGCAATACTAATGCGCTGGGCGAGGAAGCTGCCAGATTTTCGGTCCCCTGTGGACTCAATTAATTTTTTTGAGATACTTAGTTTAGTAATGCTAAAGGCTGAAACGAAACAGACCAGCATATTATCCAATATTAGCCAAGCGCGTTAGGGCAGCATATGAACTGTCAGTTTCAACTTCCATAAATTAAAGTTGATCACTTGCTTTTATATTGCATCTACATAATTGAACTGTTGAAACTTTACTGCAGAACAAAAACTGAAATCTATTTGATCTTTTTAAACACTGAAAAACACCATACTCTCGCTCTTCATGTCATTTCTTATCGCTCACCCTGAAATAGCCCCCCTGATACATTTGCGCTCGTTAATAGGTTTTTCCTTCATAAAGCGAATGTTAACCTATTTATTATACTCCAGATATTAAAAACGTCGCGTTATCCCAGTAACAAATGCTCAGACTTTGATGAGACGCTTTGTGAGCGTTTTATGGCTCTTGTCATGGTTTGTTTACCGATTTTAATGGGGGATGAGACATTGTGTTTCTTTTTGGATGGCGATTTCCGGTTGGGCTACCTATTTCTAATAATTTATACTAAGTATTTCATAAATTAATAACCTTTGCTTCTGAGTAACCGTGAAAACAAGCAGAAGCAAATTTCAGGCTGCGAACAAGATTTTTTTTTTTATATTCCATGTAAGTGTTACAATAAATTCAAACGTTAAGATTTATATTCCCGGGTTCGAATCCAGGCATTTATTTTTGTAATGAGCTTGAATATTTGTTCCTGAGTCATGGATGTTTTCTATGTATTTAGGTATTTATATATATGTATATATATTATTATTTAAATGTCAATGGATAACAGAGTAAGTAGTCAATAAATTTATTGTTATAGCTGTTTTTCTGTTCTGTAGAAAAAGAAAAGCTTATCTATACTTCTTGTGATCCCAGAGCTGGCGCGTTTCTCGGCCAAAGGCTTAGCATTGCTGTGCAGCGGGGAAACGCTGCCAGCATCTTGGGGTCATTTACACCAATGAGCGACCTTGAATTGGGTGCCTCAAAATCTTATTTTCTTTTATTTTATTAATATATACACTCCTTGATAAATATGAATATTACTGATTGATACGTCTTGATTATGCTCATTAAAAACATCAAGCCCGAATTTCAATCTCGATTCTTAAGGAACAAAAAGCATTGTTTGTTTTTCTTCCTTTCCAACTGCCGCTTGCCACGGAGCTTATTTTCAAATATCTTTTTATTAATGCTTGACCGTAAGCTTTTAGGGCTCTCAAGCGTGGGCCCAATTGTGGCCAGATTGAATCGCGCTAAGTGCCACACTCTTGATGACGCCATCTTGTCTTTGTCACGTTTGGTTATTTTGTAGTCGCAAAACGATTATCGCAAAAAAAAAGTTGTACTTATATTCGTCATTTCGTACTACCTCCTGAGACCCAAGGTACGAGTTTGTGCTGTTGAATTAGGAACTTTTTGTCATTCAGTAAAAATTTAAAGTTAACTTTGAAATTGTACAAAATTTTGTATGCGGGGTTCTAATCTAAATAGCCCTCACAGTAAGATCAATAAGGCTTGTGTTATAGATATAAGTAAAGCCTTTTTTAATCTCGACGGTTGATTAAACAGGGCGTACCATAAATGAGATGTGAACTGATCAAGGGCTTTGCATGTCGTCATCATCGTCATCATCATTATATCAGCCGAAAGACGTCCACTGCTGGACATAGGCCTCCGCAACCCGCAGGCCCGCAACCTTTACCAGGTCATCAGTCCACCTTGTCGGGGGCCTACCCACGCTGCGCCTTCCGGTACGTGGTCGCCACTCGAGAACCTTTCCGCCCCAACGGCCATCGGTTCTACGTGCTATGTGCCCCGCCCACTGCCACTTAAGTTTAGCGATCCGGAGGGCTATATCGGTTACCTTGGTTCTGCTGCGGATAGTCTCATTTCTGATGCGATCACATGTATCGTGTTCTAATTAGAAAAAAAACCGTTTTTTTTTCTGTTTTACCTGTTAAGAAACCCTTGAACGGTTCACCGCCCATTTTTGGTATGCCCTGTATATTTAGGTAATAGTAGTTTATGCGACTGATCCATAATGAGAGGCCTTAATATACGAGTGTGGTTTTATGAAACGAGCGTGAGCGAGTTTCATAATAGGACCACACGAGTGTTTTAAGGCATAATTATGTACAGTTGCATACACTACTTTATCTACACACATATCATAAGTAACAGCAAAAAACCAACAATAAAATGACAACAGCAATGGCGGCAATTTGATCATCCGTCATGACGAATGGTTTTTTTTTAAATCATAGACAAACGAATGAAGTCCCTATACTCATATCACTCGAGATCAAATGTCGTACGGTTTGTATTAAAGAACGTACTGAATTGACGTTTCGTATCGATAACTGTTTTAATATCTATGGATACTAGAGACCCACTTGAGTTTCGACAGCTGTTCCAAATTTAAACTTATAACGATACAAATTTATCAAAAATCTGTACTGTAATGACATTACAGTACAGATTTTACCTACTCCCACAGACAAGAAAGTTCTCATAGTAAAAGCGGTTGTAGTAATGCTGGTCATTTCCTACGGTTTCTGAACGCATTTTAGAGCATTAATGATATGTGCGTAGATAAAATATTTTTTTGAAATCGGATGAGTAGTTCTGGAGGTGGCCCTCTACACACAAACATACAATCTTGCACCTTTACAGAGCAACAGACTTACAAACTTTACCTCTGTATTATTTATTTATTTAACACCACCAACGGATATCACATCTGAACAATACATTTGGCTTGAATACATAAATTATCGCCTAAGTATACAAATTTAGAATGGTTGTAAATTGGAGAAGTTATATATATATAACGTCAGTTTGTTTCGATTCTGGATGCTTTTCTTCCGGTGCTTTTATAAACTTTCAACACAAATACAATGTAACTAACACTTTTGAGCACATTGACCATCCATCTCTTAAATCGGAAATATTGTGACATACGCACGAACAGAAAGACACAGTGTAATATTAGAAATAACGAAAGAAACATTGTATTCGAGACAAAAAACAAACTAAAAAACATAGTTAAAAGTAAAACCGCATTACCGTTTACCCTTTGATTTTCCATCGCAATAAAGGTCGATATCAGGGATATGTTTAAGTATTTTGTACTTTATTTCTTATCTATATACATGCAGTAATAAGACGAAAATGACATATATTTGACGTCGATAGAACGAACCTCTCACTAAAACAGTTGAAAAAGTTCCTACACCTACCCAAGCTATTTAGCATTCGAAATCGGGTGCCATTCTCGACTCGCGGATATTTATCACTGGATCAGCGCCGCCAATATTTCATCCGACACGTCTCAATACGCCCCGCAGTATATCATACTAATGCGGGGGTGTGAATGTTCGAAAATAGCTATTGTTCACGAGTCGATGGAGACGTATTCCGAATGTCGTACTGGATGTGGAGAACAGAGAATATTTTAGAATTCGCGGAAATGTTGTCGTTTGCGTGATAATATGGCTTATACTCATTGACGTATAAATTGACTACCTAGAAGTTTTTACTGACGTTTTCCATACGGCTGTCATCTTGGAATTAGTAGTAATGCCCGCCAAGGAGTAAGCAAAGTGTTGCCAACTCTACGGTGTTCCCAGGTCACTTTGGGGTACAGAATCTCTTGGCCAAGATGGGACTATCGGATAGTTTAGATTTAGAATGTGTGGCGAGGAGGATGAGCATATGGAACACTTATTGTGTAAATGTCATGCCCTTGCCTAACCGTAACCAAAGGAATTCAAGGAGCTCCTGCTGAGCAGCATTATCCGTTTCTTAAGATAAGATAAGATGCCAACTCGCATCAATGTACAAACTTACTACTACTAGAGGATGTGTGGCTCAGTACATAATAATGCTTATACTTCGCTTTTATACGCTTCCATATTATTGATTTTCGTTTTTAGGGTTCCCTACCAAAAAAGGTACTAAAGGAACCCTTATGGTGCGACTCCGTCCGTCTGTCTGTCTGTCACAAAGTGAAATATCTCACGAAAGGTATCAATTTGAAATTTAGAATGGTTTTAAATGAGTCATCCACGTGCATGGAAAATGAAATTTTTTAATATATATTTAAATTTTCCATGAAATCTTACGAATATGAGGGGGCAAAAAAAAATCCTCTGTTTCTGATTTTAGGGTTAATGAAATTAGGGCTAGTAAAATTAGGTATGAAATTATTAGGGCTAACGGAGGGGAACCTTATAATAATACTTTTAATTACACGGTTCAACTCACGTATTCAATGTCACTCCGGGCGACATGTTTCGAACTCTTCGGGAGTTCTTCTTCAGGATGAGTGTTTTCGCGGCAGTGTCGCTCGTATCACTGCCCGCGCCCGTTCCTCACGCAGAGCGGCGCGTGTCGCACGCGCCGACAGGGTGGTGAGAGCAACTCCCGAAGAATTCGAAACATGTCGCCCGGAGTGACATTGAATACGTGAGTTGAACCGTGTAATTAAAAGTATTATGTGAGGTTCACATTTTTTTCTGTTTTTACTTACTACTATTTAAACTTACATTGTATTTAGAACCGACAGCCGTTCAGGCGGAAAGCTTCTGGAGTGGCAATCACGTACCGGAAGGCGCAGCGTGATCGCGGGCGGAAGCTAGTATACATATATGCGTTATAGAGAAAAGGTCATACACAGATATAATTCTATAAACACTATTTTATTTAATAAAATATACAGCAACACAGGTAATACACGGTTCGAACGACGTTCAGTAAGAATAATATGACATGAAACAACCGTCGAGACGAAAATAATACACTTTACTTAATTTATTAGTGTCTCTGGTAACTTAACCCATACTCGCTAAAGAATTACACATGCGATAAAATGTCGCACACAATTTGTCACGCGCGATCGACGAGGGAACAAATGGATTGGAATTCAGTGGTCCATCATTTGTCTTCGGTGATATATCGAAATAAGCACATCTTGATTCTATAAGCCCCGCAGAGACAGTAATAGCATTAAAACTAAGTGGCAGTCGTGTCACATCGTTCTTGACGCCGCGATTCGTAGTAACTAAGCTTAATCAGAGTTCTAGTTTCGTTAGGCGCATGAACGCGTTCAGTCCAGGACAAAGTCCTCCACCAAAGAGTGCCATAATGACCGGTCCTGGGCCACCCGTGTCCAGTGGACTCACGTGATATTTACCAGGTCAGGAGACTACCTTGTGGGGGGTCTACCCAAGGGGTAGGGGTCGGGTTGCATAAAGTTTAAAGTTATATTTTTTGTAGGAATACGTGGATTCGTCATACTCATCATTACGCATAACTATAAATAGTTATACATTTATGCGCATGACGTTTTTAGTCATAATGTTTAAGAAAATATTGTGTAATGCGCATAAATTTGATGCGCATAAAATTATTTATGCATACTTTAATAATGAACATAAATTGGTTGCTCATAAAACAATTTAACCATACTGTATAAACTCATAAACTGCAAAACGCATAAGCCTATTTTTCTTAGTAGTAAATGAAGATGTCGAATCAGAAGCAAGTAAGTTAGAAAGTTGTATTTTATGTTGAGTCACAGTAGCAAAAGGCGATCAGTATAAAAGTTTACAAACAAGTTTTATGTAATAACAAGTTTTTCTGCTCTTTTATAAAAAAATAACCTTCCGCGATCCGAGTCGGTTTTGCCACTAAGTCCCTGTTCCCTACTGCCTACGTGAAAACTTGAACTTTATACACAACTAATAGCATTGGTTGATCTCAGAGAAAAGTTTATTTGACGGCCACCCTTTGTTTTGTTTTTTGATAAAATATTATCATCAATATTATGGCTTGATAAATGTATGACATTTACAATTATTACTAGAGATAATTATAATTGTCAATATTATGACCAAATAAATGTATGACATTCTACATTATGGTTAAACAAATTATGACTCCGTATAATTATGACAGGGAACCATTATGCCATACTATAATTTATGCCAAAAAAAAAAATATGAGCATCAACTTTATGCGTAATGTTGTATGACAATCGATATTATGACAATAGTTGTTATGCCACCAGACGGCCACCCCTACCCAAGCTGTGCCATCCGATACGTGGTCGCCACTCGAGAACGGCCATCGGTTATATGTGCAATGACCCCGTCCACTGTTCATAGATAATGCCCATGAATTCGTACAATGCTAATTATAACAGTGTCGTCACTAAACTGTAATTAGTGAGCAAATCGGATAGCCACAGCCCTGATGGACCGACGTTCATCCGATTTCATCAATCAATTAGGCGATTAGTGCAATTAACTTCAATTGTTCTGACGTCACGGTGACGTCACGCCGCGTCATGTGTGTCACGGATAATCTTCTTTGAATTTTAGTTAGCTACAGCGATGGGGTTAGTCATCCATAATGTAATGTCGCACTGTTACATCTAACA
Organism: Epinotia demarniana; assembly: GCA_945867215.1. Lineage (NCBI taxonomy): Eukaryota > Metazoa > Arthropoda > Insecta > Lepidoptera > Tortricidae > Epinotia > Epinotia demarniana. Next base: position 9,970,080 of record OX244278.1, read on the forward strand.
AAACAAAAACAAAATAAATGTTTTATTATTAAGGATTTTAGAACAATGTAGGCCAACCAAGATTACATAATTAGTTGACAATAGAGTCCTGTACAGACATTGATGTCTTTATTTATGTACGTATACCCCTGACCTACATTTCTTTAATGTACCTAATTAAAGAAATTATAAATTAATAACTTATACATTTTTGTTGCGATGATGTACTAATACGCAACCAAACAAAAAAAAATTACCTATCGTTTTTCCCATACTTGTACTGTATGGGAAAAACGATTCGAAGAAAAGAAATGCTCATAACAATATACTAAAAATACCCTACTACTATCATAAACAGATATCTCTATACTTTTATTCTTTGAACGCATGGAGGCACTTACTTCGCTTTTTTATGTTACGAGTATATCCCTTTTCTGCCAAACCGTTTGGTATTGTCGAGTGGGATTGAGCCAATTTGCGAACGTTCGATACATATCTAAGTTCGATTGGTTTGAGAATAGGGTGCGGAGGGGATCTGATGATTTGAAAATGTGTAGTGTTTTGTTTTAGGACGAATTTTATGTTGGAAATCGGTTGTTATTGCTGCTACGGCTAAATTGTTTCTGTATGTTGCTCATACGATTGAAATACGGGTGAGGACCAAAATTCTTGGCTCGGTAGTTAGCCCAATTAATTGATAGTAGTTAAAAAGTTCCGGTGTGACACGAAAATTAGCCATACATTTCCTATGGTTAATTTTCGTGTCACAACGGAACTTTTTAACTACTACCAATTAACAACGCTAACTACTGGCCAAGAATTTGGTCCTCACCCATACATATTTCTAAACGAATTTAACTTGTTGTAGTTTTTTTTTTTTTTTTCATCGTGTTTGAAAATTAAATATGATTATACAACTCTTCTTATTCATTTTTGTCCTTATGACATTTTTACGTGATACATTTCTTAGAAATAAAAACATTGTATGCAGTGGCTATTACATTGGTGTTATATTTTCATTATTTTAGAGGCAAATATGACAGTTTTTTTATTTTTAATATCATAAGTATTTACTTACCTAAATGTGGGATCACAGAGTGCAAATACTACTCTTTGAATGTCATATTAATATTAAGATTTTAGCTAAAGTTAAGATGGAGTTGCCACATAATTTTAATGCAGGCAAGCTTTATTGACGATTATGGCTGTATTCCTATTATTTTGACATTTACCTATTTAAATTTGAATTTATAAATAAATAAAGCAAGATACTTAAAATTATTTGAATTGGGCAAATTGAATCAAAGTCCAGTCAAGGAGGAACTCTATCTTAAAAGGTAAAAAATTCTAATTTCAGTGACAGTGTTATATATTAAATAGTCTCAACCATGGTTCCTATATTTATTGTAAAATTTTACGCGAAATAAATGAATCTATGGGTCTTATCTAATGTAAGCGTGGATGGACTCTACTATTAAACAAGCAATACTGGTAGTAAATGGGTGGTTGTCGAAGATAACTGCAACGATTTTCATAAGATTTACTATGCAGGGGCGAAATATTGACCCGGCTTGGTCTAATTGTTATCACGAACCATAACCAAGCGCAGCGTTTCTCTAAAAAAGCCACTAATTTTAATTGTTATATATACTGGAAGTTAATAATAATAATAATCCATCCATTCTAATACGACAAAAGGTCGTCCCAAAAGTATTTTTCCTATTCAGTACCATTTCCTAAATACTTTGAAGAAAAAACACTTAAAAATGGGGACAAGTTGTTTAATGCTTAATTCAGTATAGTCCTAATTTGACTAAAGTTATTATTCGATGAAGTTATAATCCAACATTATATTATGATGTCAATGACGACGTTACTCCTCCAAACTCGATCAAAAAGCACTTTCCAAAAAGTCTGCTTCAGCCATCAATACCCCAAGAACAGCATTAGTAATATTCGAGCCATAAGGCGGTAGAGCCATTAGCTCCCCCCTGATGCCCAATAAAAGTGAGATATCAATAAAGGGATATAAATTTTAATACATGCAACATTTAATAATATCTTTTGGAGCGTTTTTGGGGGAATTGCGTATGGAAATTTCCCTTTGAGCTGTTTTCGCGCGGGTTTTGTGAGGAAATCAATTTTGTGTTTGAATATTGGTTTGCAGTTGTGCAGTTGGTAAAAGGACAAATAAAAACGCATAAATATAATGAAATATACAAGATTACAATGAATAGAGGCAAAACAAACACAAACTATCTTTATCCATAAGATCTCGTAATAAAATCCAATAAGATCCAAAATCAAGAACCAAAACTTTCTTGCTTGCATCTTTCTTACAGTTTAGTTATATACAAGAGGCGTTTTTCTTGCTTATAAGTGACATATGCCAAGAATAGGTCTTAAAAGATCGTACAAAAGAGAAAGATTTAACACTAACTTAAACAAAAAAAAACCTTGGGCTAATAATTATCTATTTAGATTGAAATTGACTTCGATGGATTAAAAATAGTAAAATTAAATAGATCCGAGAAAAAGATTGGAAGTTTTACGTTGGGTAAGCAATACAGTCACCGAGTTAATACGTCTACTTGAATCCGTTACTACAAATGTACTTGATTATATTAGACATATAAAGAGTCGAAAGTGGATGTTTTCTTTGTATTTAAGTATATCTATTACATATATCGTCGTCTAGTACCCATAGCACTCGCCCTTGATGTGCTTACTAATGAGACTAGTTAGATTTGTGTGAAATTATCCCCCAATTTTTGTTTTATTGATATGTACTAAGTACATTAAAATACCCTCGCAAAATACAACAAACGCAACAAACCAAAAATGTATATATTAGCAAATATAATATAGTTTTAGCCATTGAGTAAAGTATACGTTCTTATTCAGAAACACTACAAACAAAAAAATGTGATGAATGTGAATAAATTTCCTCATTCTGTTTAAAAAGTTGTATCTCGTAAAAGCTTAAGCTTCCTCCGGAAGTAGTCTGAGTTCGGAATTCAAATTCGAAAAATACGCTTCTTTCCGCTTCCGGCGTTTGATTTCTCCCGTGATACGACGTTTCCTCTGCGAAGTATGTATTCGCGAAAAGGCAGGCAGGTTTGTCCCACAAAACAATGTTAAATATTACCAAAAATACAAAAGATAAACAGTAAATTTTCGGCACGATCAAGGTATTAAAAAAGATTGAGCTCAATCGATCTAAATCAACCCCAGGCCCCGTATTATGGCCGGCCTTATCACGTGTTAAGTGACGAGTGAACGAGACTGACGCTCTGTCCTTGTCACTTATCGCTTGATAAGACCGACCATGATACGGGGTTATTACCTGACCCTGTAATGATATACCTGATATACCTGACATAGGGCTAAAGAAGACGGAAAGAAATATAGATTTATCCACAAACACAGAAGACACATATATTAAAGAATAAAATAAACTAAAAGCATATAAAACAAGAAGTGTGTCTCTGCGCCAGTGAACTGGACACGCTATAGGCTAAAATTGCACAGGTCTAGGCAATAGGGTCTAATTTCTAGCCGTTAGTTAAAACCGTCTGAGTATTCAGTTAAAAGGAGTTTGTGCAACGCTGATAAAAGTTAGTGTGTTATTACTACTACTAAATAATATTGAAACTGATTTATTTTTATTTATTTACTAACAATATATTTACACGACATTACAGACAAGCCAATACACCGAGAAATTAGACATTGTAAAAATAACAGTATACAAAAGCACATTCAGTACGGACAACATCTAGGTCACATCAAACAAAAGTACTGGACAGCCTATTATCCATCGACTCACAAAACCTTAGACATTCATGGCACACAGTCGCCCATCTCCACGCAAACAAGTCACATTCGGGTGCCGATGTCAAGAGCGCATTGAGCAGAGTAAGCGCGCGAAGGAGCGGAGAATGTCTATGCGATACTGTGCGCGCCGCCGGCACTGCCAGCAGTGGGCGCGCTCGCGGTCTCGACTTACTCTGGGCACATCCGGAACATACAGCCGCAAGACTCGAGCCACAAGCTCCGGGCAGTCGGACGAGCCACGCAGTATGCGACAAGCGGTGGTCAGCAATTTGTGGTTGCGCCTTACCTCTAGAGAATTGTATCCGAGGCATCCGAGTAAATATTTCGTTGGATAGAGAAATGGATAATACCCAAATCTTTTTTTAAAGATGAATCTCAGGAATGCCTGATCTATAATCACTGTATTGTGTACCACTGTACTACCAAACATTGCGCACAGTTTGATCAAATTTAGAGGTCACAATTACTTGAATATCAAATGTGGCTGCCTTACAGCGCGCCCCACACCGCCAGGCGTTACCAACACGCGTTCCGCTACAAAACATTGCGTTCGAAAATTGGAAAATTATATCCCACATAAATTCGCGCTGGAACAAGATGGGGTATCGAGAACATTCGACGGGTAATCGGGCCATTTGGAACAAAAGACGGTAGTTTGAACACTTTGAACAGAACTCGAGATATTTGAACGGTTGTAACGTGGTGTTGGGTTCATTCGGCGAGGCAATTGACTTTGAATACAATAGACTAGGTGTTTGGAAGCATTTTAATAGAATTTGAAGAGAAAATCAGGTATTCAAACACTCATTTTCATGACTGTAAAGTTAGAATGACAGACCAATTAAAATAAAGTGCGTGTATATCTATCTATTTTTCTAAACCTTTCATCAGGTTAGGCGAAGGCGTTATGTAATACCATTTACAAATATAAAAACTGCCCATCAATGCAAATGAAATCGTGACTGTACTTACTGCTAAAAATAATGAGGCTACAGAATAATTCGATGTAGGTATTCATATTCGCAATAAACCATATATGATAAGATGAATCGATAGTGTCCCTTTTTAATTTAGACTACAAGTTATATTAATGTATGCATTAGTCTGAAATGTGACTGAAACTGTGAACTGAACACAATAGAATTGTAAGATAAAATCCAGTCTCAAGAGGCGCATTATTCAGTCCTATAGGCATTCGTCAAAACTCATAGTTATTTTACCACGGAGATAGAACCCGCAAGTATAAAGATTTGTTCTAAGAGTAATATTTATGGCACGCACGATATGATATATTCTGGGCAATATGACGGAGACGGTGAGAGCGTCTATCATACGTGACATTGATTTGCTTCTTTTAAATTGTGATCGAGGTTATGCTGACAGTCGCCAACAATAAAACCACTGAAGAAGACCGCAGTTATAACAACACTAAGTATTTTCTACAAAGTGTTGTGATGTTGTATTCCTGGCGATCAGTAAGAACGCTGGAGCTCCTAAGGGTGCGCTGTGTTAAGAGAGAGGGATGCATTTTTCAACACAACATATCCTCAATGCAATAAAAGGTGTGCTTGTAACCCATCTTTAGTAACAAGCACCCATATGTTAAGTTGTCTGCTTACCATGAGCAGTATACATCTCTTCATTGGTAACTATAGATGGGTATTTGCCTATTAAGGGGCTACCCGAGGTTTCCATCGATTTTTGACAAGTTTTGAATCGTATCTCCTACTTTTGCACTACAGATAGAAGTATAAATCAAACGGTTATCGGTTCTTCAATCTTTTATCTCCATTTTGATCTACCGGATTTTGAAACAAATGAATACTTAATTTTGTATGATCTTTTTAAACATTGTCTAAAATAACACTTATTTTGTATCTCTATTGACGTGAAAGATCTAACACATACGAAATCTTCATATTTGGGTTCGTCTTTGACGTCCCTAAAACTGGTCTAGGGTTTTCATTTTAAACCAATTAACACAGAAGTTATGGCCAGAAACCGGTTTTTTGGCCTAAAACTGTTCAACTTTGATGCCAAATATCTCGAAAACAATGAACTTTGAAGTAAATATGGGATACTATATTGCTTAAACCCGTTGTTGTTAACATAATAAGCTAGAAAAAATCTAAGAAAACTAAGAAATTCAGATCGAAGATACGATCCCAGACGCCAATTATGGGAGCCCCTTAACTTTAGCTTCTTTAACAAACTAATTTAACAGCGGCAAATATTTGAGTTGATCGAGGATGAGTCATCTTGTGAAAGAAAGTAGCATCAGTTTTAATCATTCATCAATCAATCAATTTTTCGTCATTCGAATTTAAGCCATGTCACTTTGAAATAGAGTTCCGATGCCATAAATTACTACAGCGTCGAGCACTTACTAACACATCACTTTAACTGTAATATTTAGTAACAAAATGGACACATTTAAAATTAAAGGATTTTATTTTATTTATTGCTCCAAGCCGGATTGGAATCGGCGACCACAGCGGCGGCAGCCTCACTGCTTGATACAAAATTAACAAAATGGATCATGATATCTGAATAAATAAAGTTTTGAATTCGCATTTGTATCTTCAAAACTAAGTACATACGTATATTTATATTTCACTAAATTGGTAAGTATTTACTCTTGGTTCTCTACCAGCATTACCCTATCCTCCATAATACAGACAAATGTAGTAGAGAAGAGGGATTTTTGATGCGAGGGCATGCCACTATTTATATTGAATCCGTGGCCCGTAGGAATTTATTATTTCTCGTTTACTGCTCAATTTCGGGCATTCGCTGGGATATGCACGTTTACCTGGCGACGAGATTTGATGTCTGTTTATTTTGATATGTTTGGAATTTGGCATAATGGCAGGGGGGGATCACTCCGTGATTTCGTCGCACCGCTACAAGTACCTACATGGCCTACAGGATCCGGCCAGTATGTCAGGGCTGCTACGGCACGCACACGTCCTATCGCGGCGCGTTGCATACGATAGAAAGGGATGGCCACGTTTAGGGCTTCTTCGGCATACCTAAACATGGGATTAGTTAAAAGGGAATCTACTTAGTACTTAACTATTATTTATCATCACTGAGGTGAGATAGTGGTCAAATGCGTACAACTGTAATTATGGTTGGTTTATTTTGGCAATCCTAATTAATATTGATATGGATTTGCTTATTAATATTACAACTTTTGTTTCTTACATCAGATTAAGTATACATATAATTAATAGTGGATATGTCACAAGTTTTTAATAATAGCGTTATCGAATTAGATGTTGAGATATTAATAATGGCGTCAGAGATTTGTTAAAACTTGTGCATCTTATTCCACTGTATTAAGGCGAAATGTGTATACATATCTCTGACGTCAACATTACGGTTTAGGTACAATCATTGAAAATATAATATAATATATCGTATAAGCTTGCCACTTTTTAGGGGCACCAACATCGAAAATAACGTCTATTCATTTTACAATTTGATTCCAACGCAAACATTTGTTTACCTTTTGTACGACACTTTGCGTACGTTTCCAATAACAGATTCCGCAAATATCCAAAAGAGCTTAACCTTTCGATCGCTCCCGAAACAAACAAATCAGACGCAAGCAATTCAATTCCACTCAAGGGCATATGTGAGGGAAACCGAACCAATTTGAATAACGCCTTCTAAAGCGCTTCAGGTTACCAACACCTTCTCAATAAACTAAGATTATATTTCCATACAAAACTCGTATGAACTTACGTCTTTCTTCTTTTAAACCACCAGGGTGGCGCTTTCGCAAATTGAGACTGAATACCACAAATTACATTTGATTTTATTTCACAATTTCTTTCAAAACGCCTCGTTTAAAAATGTCGTATGTTGGTGGATGTGTGTTGGAAATTTTAGTTTAGTGCATTGGAGAAGGGTTGGATTCATCTTGGGGGAAGTTTCTTTGGTATTTTACTTGGCTTGAAAACATATGGGAGATTGTTGCGTTTGGAAACACTGATTGACATTGGTGGAATCAGTCGTGTGACATGTATTATGACAGCTTCTTTTACTGGGGAAAAACATACAGTTCGGAAAAATCGGAGTGGGTGAATACAACTGATAACTCCATGTTAAATTAAGTAATACCTAGGTACATGATCTATACAAATATTATAAAGAGGAGAAGTCTAAGAGCTTATATGTTTCGGGTAAAATCTGGAACCACTTATCCGAATACAATAATTATTTCAACTGCGTGTAGAATTGACTTTCTGGATAGTTATACTACTAATATTATAAATGCCAAACGGATTAAGACGAAATTTAGGTATACATATAGCCTGGATTAACCCATTTACTTGATACTTTTTATCCCGGAAATCATCCCCTTACGGGGTGAAATGGGGGGCGAAAGTTTGTACGGATCTACGATATAAACGAGTTTTAGCGAATTGGCCTGCGTTCTTTGCAATCGTGCCATCACGGATCTGAGCAAACATTACCTTATGGAAGTCACAGCGCTAAGGGCCGACCCTAAATAGAGATGGCAAAAGGTCACGAAAGAAGAAGAAGAAAGATCTTGGCGTTTCTACCTATTACCTTCCCCCGTATGTTCTGCGGACGGCCTAATGTTCGATTGTTGATGTACGTATATCAAACGTGATCTTTTTGTGTCGCTGCTTGTAATGGGAAATGTGCTTAGGCGTAGTGTGGGGAAGGGGCTTAAGGGCGCCTGAATACTTCAGACTGATAGAAACAAAATCGTTACACGTAATCGTAAAGCTGTGACCAATGTTTAGTGTATTTCGCTTGTTCAACGGAGTTTTGTGAAATAGACTTTTAAAAATGGACTTAATTGAGGTTCCTCTCTTTCTTTTAAAATAATAGTATGTTTATAAGATAAACTTATCTTAAAACAACAACAAAAATATACATCATACAGTGCTATTCGAAAAAGGAGTTATTGCAACTAGTGTAGCTTCAAAAAAAAGAAGTCCATTCAGAATGAGTTCTGTCCTATGCCGATTTTATTTACACAACGACGGTGGCTAATAAGCATACGGCTTGATTGAAGCAGACACCAGAATAATCTCAAGCGCGTTGCTGACCCCGGAAGGATTTTAGAGTTCGTTGTATTGACAGTTAGAATCATATGAGGGACCTGATTTTCTTAATCTCAATATAGCCGCCGGGAGCTCTGGTCGCCTTAGTTACCACCAGGAACATTAACCACATTCATAACATCTACAGAGCTAGTAAGGCAAGGCCCATATTACAAATACCTTAAAGACTAATATACATATCAATATAGACTTATTAATATTTCCAAAACGCACTTACTGCGGCGTGTTGCTCAAAAAATTTCGTGATGTCAGGTACCCGACCTACCTACTTACGACCTATTATGGCTGCAATCTTCTGTAGGATAGAGGTTTAATTGTTAGCGACTGTCCGTATAACCTCGTTCACAATAATTTTAAAGAAGGAAATCACGATGATATTAGGCAGATTACATTTCTCTGTGTACTACTTTAGGTCTGAATCACACCGGCTTGAAGCCTGCAACACACTGGCGCGGCCTGCGGTGGCGGTCAATTGTATTTTTTACAGCATATGAGAAGTTTATTATTTACCGCCACCGCAGGCCGCACCAGTGAAATTCAGGCCTCACTTTTCTTCGCTGTATTGGTCGTACGTGTTCAGCCAGCCTTAGTAAGGAGTTCGAAGGGGTCTCAAACGACGTGCGTTATTGATGTCTCTTTTTTGGCGGCAGATAAACATGTCTGATCTGGTAACGTCACTGATTTAACTTAATGTTTACGTATGTTAATGCGTGCTTTTGAGAGTGTGGGGTGAGGTAGGTGGTTGGTGGCAACAGTGATTGAGAAGCGTCATATTTCAAAAGGCCGCTTTTCCAAAAAAATCGTATTACTCTTTACCACATTTTTCTATATATTGGATAGTTACTAAGAAAATGTAGCACGTGTCCAAAAATATGACATATCCGCCAGCCAGTTGGCGCTAATTGTCTTACATTAATCGATAACTTCTTATCTCTGGATGTTTGTTACTCAATCACGTTAAAAACGTCTGAACCGATTTGGATGAAATTTTGCAAGAAAATAGGTTAGGTACCTATATCCTGGATTAAAATAAAAGATAGTTCTAACCCGGGTCCACGCAGACAAAGTCGCGGGCGGAAGCTAGTAAATAATATGTTATCCTTCGATTTTTCATTATAGGCCTATGTCCAGCAGTGGACGTCTTTCGGCTGATATGATGATGATGATATGATGATTTCATTTTTAATCATACCGTTTGAAGTTTTTGTCGAACAGTAAATACTATGTAAAAGGCTTATTTTTGCTATTGCTTCAAAATTACAAACAACGGTAGTTTCACGATAATGCATATTTAAAATCTCAAACTTAGTTTGAAAGTCATTTTTTATTCAAAGGACCATGCGTCAAAATGGGCCTGGAACCAACAGCACTGAGAGTAATGTCATTAAATAGGTTTTTAAATTTACTTTATTTCATTCTATGGGCACAAAGTCGAATTCCATTGCAGAACAAAGATATACGTATTTTAGCCACAGTCAGTAGTACGAGCTATAAAAAACGCATTCGGAGAATATTCATATTTAGTATTCTGGAGGGTAGTTATTACAAAATGTACTAATGATGAAGGCACATCGAGCGTGGCATATATTCATACTTTATTAATAAAACAATTAATTAGCTACAAAAAACATGTTTATTTTACACACTAACCTTACCCTAATAATTCTGAATATGTATTCACTGAGAGAACCCGTTTTCTCATAGATCCTATACTCACTTTAACTTAAATATGAATATCTCAGTTCTGCAATGGAATTCAACTTAATGCCCATAGAACGAATTGAAGTAGTTTTAAAGACCTATTTAATGACCTAAGTTTCAGCTTTGTTGGATTCAGGACCAGGCTCTATACAAAGTTGCCCATGGTCCTTTGCCTAGTTTGTTGGTCCGTGCGCGGGCGACGACCATGTACAGCACAAAGCCAAGCCACAGAATAAATAATGGTACTACGTACAGAAGGTTCTTTGCTATCAAATCCTCTGTTTAGGCCTAACGAGCCTGATTGCTCCGATAGAATCGCGTGCGTGCCGCAGCCAGGCGTCTCCGTATTAGGAAGGCTCCGGGTGCGGATGGTCTATCCAATCGCATCCTGAAACTTCTCCCCGAAACCCTCCTCCTCCTTTTGGTCGGCATCTTCAATGCCGCACTGACCAATGCTCACTTTCCAGCCGCGTGGAAATGTGCAACGGTCATAGGGATAGCGAAGCCCGGCAAACCCCGGACCTCGCCTGCCTCTTACAGGCCGATCAGCTTACTTAGCTCCCTTGGAAAGCTATATGAGCGGATCCTTCTCACGAGAATTCTCAGATTTACGGCTGAGAATAACCTCCTCATCGATGAGCAGTTCGGTTTTAGATCCGGACACTCATGCGTCCAACAGGTGCACCGCGTCACGGAGCACGTGTTGGATGGTTTCTCTCGATTCCAGGGGCTCAAGACCGGTGCGATCTTTCTCGACGTAGCGAAAGCCTTCGACAAGGTCTGGCATAACGGTCTTGTATACAAGTTATACCAGCTCGGAATGCTGGACAGACTCGTACTCACAATACGAGATTTTCTCAGTGACCGAAGCTTTCGATACCGACTGGAGGGAACGTATTCGGACCCACACCCCATCCGGGCCGGAGTCCCGCAAGGCTCCGTGCTCTCTCCCACTCTCTACTCGTTATTCACAAACGACATTCCCAGGCACCCTAAGGTGCAACTGGGGTTGTTTGCGGATGACACCGCGCTCTTTACGACTCATTGTAAGTACGCTACTATCCGGCGATACCTCCAAGAGGCAATCTCCGACCTAGGTCGTTGGTTTAATCTTTGGCGTATCGAAGTCAACCCGGAGAAAAGCACTGCAATAGTCTTTCATCCGTCGGACTGCATTAGTACAGAAAGGCGGGTGGCTCCGATCCAGATGTTTGACCGACCCATCCCCTGGGTCAACGAGGCCAAATATCTTGGAGTGACCCTCGACAGGAGACTGACTTTCCGTAGCCACATCCGTAGGGTACGCAACCGCGCGTTGTTCGTGCTAGGAAGGCTAGGGCCGATGATCAACAAGTTTAGTAAAATGTCACTTAGGAATAAGCTGACACTCTACAAGACTTGTGTTCGTCCAATCATGACATATGCAAGTGTAGCATTCGCTCACGTGCCTATGTCATCGCTCAAGCCGCTTCAGGTCATTCAGAATCGTTTTCTCCGAAGGGCGACTGGTGCCCCGTGGTACCAATCGAACCTCAGCCTGCACCACGACATGGAGATTAGCACCATGTATGGTTTCTTTAAGCAGGCTGCCAGACGTTATTTTGATAACGCTCCCCACCATAGGAATCCGTTAGTTAGGAAGGCTGCTGACTACGTCCCCATCCCTCCCCCCTCTGTCGTTACTCGGCGCTCACTGATTAGGGGCCGCACGGTCCGGCGTCCTAGGCACACACTCACGGACCCGGACGACGAAATCACAGCGTCCATCGAAAGATGGAACGCTGCGCTTTCGGCGTCCAACACATCGCGTACACTTCAGCGTTCCCGCCGGCGGGGACGTCCACCGCGAGACAACACAGACACATACAGTCCGCTTTCGTCCCGGTACCGCCGCATACCGGGTAGAGTCAGTCCGACGCAAGTCGGGCCTAGCTGAGTTTCTTGCTGGACTCTTCTCAGCTAGGCTAGGTTTTAGCGAACCAGCGATAAAACTCCCAGTAGTTCGATACCACTCACACCCCAGATTCGGTTGATACCGTTCAACCAATCTCACTGGAGCGCAAACTCTTAGAGTATTCCAGTGTACAAACTTCCCCGCGTGGTCGTGCCGGAGGCTTCCCCTGGATTTTCCCCAGGCCACCCTCCAACCACGCAGTTCGACCGCTATATTGGGTCCGTCCTATTATAGCAACAGTCAGACTCAAAAAAAAAAAAAAAAAGCGTGCCGCAGCGCTGAGTACTTAACATACCGGCCGGGGCCGGTCGGAATATACTTGTACCGGCGCGACAAAATCACGAAGTGAGTCGCCCCTGACCACGCGAGCACGACAACATTTTGAGGGCTAACGTCGCCAGAACGCCACATTTTGAAACACAACCAACCCTGTAAGCCATCCATCTTTTTATGACCAATCACAACTTTTACCGCAATGCTTACTCCGTACTAATGCTGCGGATTCCTTACGAGTGTCAACAGTTGCATCGCCGCGTAACTGCCGAGTTCACTTAGTGATTTTACGACTTCTATCAGCCCGGTTTTATAGGTTTTGTATGGGTGTGTGGTTTTACAGTGTAACAAAGGCAAGATATACACTCAACTTTTGTCAACAAGTATTGGAAGAAGTGAAATCAAAAGCTTTCAAAAACCCCATTTTTCTTTCAAATATAACTAACCTTTACTCCTACGATTATGAGAAATCTTGCGGCACCTCATACGTTCATTCATCAAGCCGTTTGGACTGTAGCCCGTGAAAAAGCGATGCCTACCTACCGAAATAAACTTTTTATATCGTAAATTAAGTTCTCATAAGTGAAATGTATAATTTCTTAGAGAAAATAAAGGTCGCCGTGTGTAACCTCCCTAAACATAGCGCTGGCTTTTGTCATCCCGTGCAGAACTGTCAAACTTTCCATTCAAACACATTTTAACAAACGCCTAGTCGCTAACGACGACTTAAAACAATCCTTAGGCTCCTATTTAAAAATATGGAACCCACCGCTACCCTTGATTTCCATCTCTCGTAAATCCGTCACGGCTGCCATATATTTTCAATTACACCCATAAACATACAATACCACAATCGGAGGTAGTGCAGTGCGACATCAAGGCGAGGTGACGACAGTAAAGCGGACTGAGGCTATAAAAATCAGGGGCCTGGATGGCAGGTATAAACATTTCATTGCTTACTTGTGCTGAGAAAAATTCACGGTGCCTTCATTCTTCCACAGGGTATATTAATACAAGTTACTTCTACATATATACTGCACACGATCCGGGTATATTAAAAGGTTGCTGTTGTTATATGACCCAGTGTCATACTGTACAAATAATATTGACTCAACCAGGACTCAACGTGATATTGACGAAAAAAAAAAAAAAAACAAACACATCTAAGATCCACGATAATATTGAAATTCCAGTTAGGTGATAATAATTGCCGTATAAACGACTTATTTATTTAATCGTACCTATACATTATTTTGGCCTTTAAAGTTTGTCACTATTTAGTACTTACCACCCATGGGACACGTGCAGGGTTGTGGTAGGTAGCTCCTGCGGCCCCCTTGACGGTGCCCGCCTTGTCGGGGCGGGGGGGCTTAGTAACCGTGGACTGGTCACCCACGGCGAAGCTAAGAGGCACCCAGGGCCAGCCTGTTCGGGCGGCCGGCTGGCCCGAGGAGGGCCCTCCAAGCGGGCTTGGCTTAGCCCGCTTAGGATGCGTAGGGGAGGGACCGTAGAAGAAGAGGAGTACCGGTATTGCGGTTCGCCGTTCTCCCTATCTTCTGCGGCCGAGGCGGGATCGCAGGGAGAGAGGTGTGTTGGTATAACGGTGCGCCACTCTCCCTACCCCCTGCGAACTTGGCGGGGTCGTTCCGCGGAAACGACGCTGGTGGGACCGCAGAGGAAGAGGAATGTCGGTATTACGGTGCGCCGCTTTCCCTATCCTCTGCGGCCGAGACGTGGTAGGTGGCGGAACCACAGACCTGATCCGCCACTGGGTGCTGGATTTTCCGCACCCATGATCTCCTTGTAGCGGACTCAGGGGGGTCCGCTACTGAACAGGTGGAGATCGAGGTGGCAGGCGCGTCCAATCATCTGGCGCGCCTCACGTGGAGAACCTCCGGGCATCCGCGAAGAGCTGCTTAAGGGCGGCTACCGCCGGCGGGGTCGCGGATGTGTGCGCAAGCGTTCCCGTAACCTCGCCACATGGCGGCGAGGCGGCAAGTGGGGGGGTTTTTAGTGGGTACACCTTGGGTCTCATCGGCTCATACGGGAGTCCCACATAACCACTCGGGTCACCCCCTGCGCCCGGGTGGTATGCGTAACGCATTTTCCCCCCCTAAACAAAAAAAACAAAAAAAAGGGTACCTCCTGCGGACGCGACAGTACTCCCCCCTTTGTCAAGTGAGTGGGCAACTCGACTGTAAGAAGTTCTTAAGCCGCCCGACGGCCTCTAACTCGGCTTAACGACTACTGTCATAGACAACAACCGATGATAATGCGTTAAATTACGCAATAGCACCTTTTTGAAAGCGCTATGTGAATCCGATAGCCGATAACATGATTGTTCATATTTTGTTCATTTCTTTTGAATTATTAAGGGTGTACACAGCGCGGACCCCCATACTAATAAAGTTTGGTTCTCGTTTTAAAAGGGCACGCAATTTGTAGCAACAGAAAATAGTTTTCCAACCAACCTAGGTATGGCGGATCCCGTTGTGAATAAAAAGTTTCATGTTATCCCTCATGTCATTTGAAAATCAGAACCAAACAACGTTTGTATGGAGAGTTGCGACCCTTAAGGTTAATTACTTCGACGAACAAAGAAAATACTACTTAAATTATGAGGATGAAGAACGAAGCTTTTAAGAGTAGGTAGGTACTTAAAATACGTCAGACGGAAACAACCGATCGCGACTAAATGTAATATAAGTATTAATATACTCTACGGGGTTCTGCCTTTTCTCCGAATTTCACTTGCCAACCAACTTTTCGCCGATGGTTCACCTTGACAACTAACTTATGGCAAATTTTTGGATGACAACAGATTTATTTGGTAGAATTATTGATAAGTCGATTATTATAATGGATTAAAAATTTTGGCATACCTATCATTTGGCAAATTTTTCAGTTGGACAAACAACTAAGAGTGCAACAGTTCCTTTTTCTTACATAAGCCAACTTTTTACTACTAAGAACAAGACAGCATAACATAGTCAGACTTTTATTCAACGTGTTCTTATATAAGTTACAAGGAGAGAAGTGGGGATGGGGAGACGAAGCCGTGCATATGGGGGGTTCGGGGGCGAAGCCCCCGCGTTAAAAAATAACATACAATCGTTACAGTGATGTTATTTGTAGGTTAGGTTAGGGTTAGCTTGTGTCCCTCAGAGCGGAAATAGGCACCCCGCGTAGTGGGGTGACGTCGACACGCTGGCGCTGACGCTGGCGCTGACGCTGGCGCTGACGCTGGCGCTGATGCTGGCGCTGACGCTGGGTAAGGTTTAGGTGAGGTTAGAATAATTGGTTGGTGTATGTTTAAAAAAATAACACATGTACACCTACATACATTCCACCAAGCAACAGTCCAAAAGTAATGATGTAAACACTTATCTCCAATGATGCGATAATTCAGGTACCGTCATTGTCAAAACAACAAGTGAGCGGTTGCGCTTACTCACTTTGTAAATACGTTAAATAGTTACTAAATAAAACATCTGGTAAGTGTTATACCACGAAATGTGTATAAGTCAGACTGACCCATTCTGCTACTCGAAAGGTGGCATTTTGAAAAGTGACTTTATGAAAAAAAGTCCAAGCATACAGTTGGTAACCGTGAGGTTGGGAAATAAAACTAAACCCTTTGATAAGTTGACACTTAATCATTCGGCGAAATGACATTATACGAAAAATTGGTTGCGATGTGATATTTGTACATAAAATTTTTGGAGATGATTTAGAGAACCATACTCTGCATATAAGGTACCTAGCTTTTGACTTACGTTACTTGAAGTAACCTACTATTACGTTTAATGCAAATCATTGAACTATTGTTTTCATCAGTAAATAAAACAATAAGGAGCACATGAACCAATACGATTCACACCATTTAATACCTCATTGTATGTAATATTGTATTTGTAGCGGACCAATTCGTATACGTGTCTGCGTATATCTAGGATATCAAAGAAAACATTATACCTGTTTTACATATTTTTACTAACAAGGACTTTTGACTCACTGCCAAGAACCCGCCTAGCGGCTTATACCTACGCCGTATTCACTTTCTGCTACATACGAGAAAACTCACGGGATCAGCTACGAGCGTAGCGCGTAGCGATTCTTGGCAGTGAATGTGTATTGCGTTTCAAAATGGTTCTCTTCGAAATTGCACGACGATTAAGGCGCCGTAGGTTCATGGTCTTCTCTCCCCCTCACTGAGCATAAGCGTGAGCGGGATGGAAGTGCGTGCTCGGAAGCACGGTAATCATGTTATTTAATTTTAATTTTTTGGCCGTTTAAATAAATAAAAAAGTAAACACTGAGTTCTCTCAAACATGATATTGCTGATTTTTAGAAGCCATTTTAATATTTTTAGCTTTTGTGCATAATTTGTAACAAATATTTTAAGTATATTTTAGACCCTTTTAGACCTATGTTCGTGATTTTTTTCTATCGAGCGAAAATTGCTTAATCATGTTTCTAAATACTGATCTCCCTGCAGAAAAGCCTCAAGATTACGTACGTATTTTTTTTTAAACCATATTATTATAAACAGACGCATTATATTGTTTCAAAAACTCTGTTCGGTTAACTTTGCTGATCCTACGGCGCCTTAACGCACGATTTTTCTAATCTTATAAATAACTATATAGCTTCCGCCCGCATCTTCGTCTGCGTAGACCCGGAATAAAAACTATCCTATATTTTAATCCAGGCTATAAACTATATTCGTGCAAAATTTCATCCAAATCGGTTGAACCGTTTAAGCGTGATTGAACATCCAAACATCTAAACGTTCGCATTTATAGTATTAGTAGGATAGGGTATACATACGTCAAAACCATCTAATTTGAGCACGAGGCGTAGCTATACAGCGGTTGAACTCAACGTACAATTCATCTCTTAGTTATAATACGTAATATCATTCATGTTAACCTGTTCAAAGTTTGTAATGGTCCATTTTCCCATACGTTAGGTGTTTCTGGCGTAAATAAGATGGGCCACAGCACGTTCAGGGCAGTAGGGCATGAAGGATTCAAAAGGACGACGAACGAAGCCCTTACAAAGGTATTTTTTGACCCCCGACAAAAAAAAGGGGTGTTATAAGACTTATAAGTTTAAAACGTGTCTGTCTGTGGTATTGTAGCTCCCAAACGGATGCACCGATTTGAATGCGGTTTTTTGTGTGTCATAGATAATTTTATCCCAAGTGTTCTCAGGTATGTTTCATCAAAATATTTTCAGCCGTTTTTGAAATATTGAACTTTGAAATGAAAATGTCGGGGGTTTTTAAACTTTTATTAGTTGTAGTGTAGTTATTATTATAAGCTTTCTATTAAGTTGTATGTACCTAACTATAACTATGTTCGTTCGAGTGGAATCTTACAGCTCAATTTAGAAGCAGACATCTTCAACCGCTTGAGCTGAAATTTTGGGTTTAGGTACCAGGTAGCTATAGTTTGGATAACAATTCAATATTATATATATAATATCATCGAGCTGATCTGACGATGGAGACAGATGTGGCCATATGGATGTGGAAATCAGTAGGTACTTAACCGACGTAACCCCCTTTGAGATTGGGCTCGTTAGAAACGACTCATTGACTGGTTTATGACGGTATCAAGAAAAGTACAGTCGGCAATAAAAGCTTGTATCAAAAATTATGTTTTAATTTTTTATATTAAACTTTTTGGCAGACTTAAGCCACAGATAAAGCATTCTTGACCAGTGATCTTAAGTCAAATTGTGGGCGGTGCAACTTTATTATGACAAAACAATATTTAGTAGGTCTACAGAAAGCAGGGATATGATCCTTTGCACACATAGAGGATTCCATATAGTAGTCCTAGCGTATCCCCAAAAGGGTTGGAGGCAAATTTAGTCAGGTTACTAAATTAAGAAGTATCAGAAGACTTATACATCCTGGACACCTAATGTCTATGTGTCCTAGCCGTATTATATGCATGACGTCAGTTCCAGTTGAATTTTTGACAGCTAGTGACAAACAAAAAAAAGCCCATACGCGCAGAGGGAGAAGAGATACGACATTGTATCTCATTCCCACTTGTGGCAATGTCTATGCTTTCATCTTTGTCACTAATGTGGTCAGTCCCTATTCTAACCTTTCGTATAATATAATAATACATACAAATAAGTACAAATATAGTCATACATATAAACACAGATTAATCTTACAAATCAGACTATATTTTGGTATTTTTTAACGCGATGAACACAAGCAACGCAGCCACTATATACACTTGCGTGTTATATAACTTAGACTACTGCTCTTTAACGTACTGTTGTTAGTACAATAGCGCAAGTTGTACTATTGAAAGTTCGGACGTAGGCGCCTGCAGTCCTTTGTGCACCGCGCTTTGTGCAAGTGCCTCTGCCAGCGATCGGACCGTTCCAGTAGCTCGCACACCAACTTGATATGTCCTAGTAGTAAGAAGACACATATATATAACATCTAGACCAGAGGGGTGGCCACGTAACGTTTCCAACGCGCGTAACACAGTCCTACTGTCATTATTCCATATATAAAATGACGTTTAGATCTACTTTGATGCTGACTGTACTATGCGTTACGTGATCGACCTGGTCTGGTCTAAAGGTCAAATTAATAGGAGTTGGTCCGCCACCCAACATGCGATCCTAGTATAAAAACCGTAAATATGTAAGTATAGTCCGATCGCTTAAGGCGCCGTAGGTTCAGCGAAGTTAAGCGAACAGTGTTTTTGAAACAATATAATGCGTCTGTTTATAATAATATGGTTTTAAAAAAATACGAATAGTAATCTTGAGGCTTTTCTGCAGGGAAATCAGTGTTTAGAAACATGATTAAGCATTTTTCGCTCAATAGAAAAAAATCACGAACATAGGTCTAAAAGGGTCTAAAATACACTTAAAATATTTGTTACAAATTACGAACAAAAGCTAAAAATATTAAAATGGCTTCTAAAAATCGGCAATATCATGTTTGAGGGAAATCAGTGTTTCCTTTTTTATTTATTTAAACGGCCAAAAAATTAAAATTAAAAAACGTGATTTCCGCGCTTCCGAGCACGCACTTCCATCTCGCTCACGCTTATGCTCAGTGAGAGGGAGAGAAGACCATGAACCTACGGCGCCTTAACTCAGTCCTGGCCTGCGCGGCCCGCGGGGGGTTTAATGGGGAGCGGGCGTCGTGCGCCGCGCAGGCGACGAGGACTCAGTAAAACGGTTGGACTATACTAAACTCGACGCCGTATATAGATTCCAAAAAAACTACCCATGGGTTGCCATTGAAATGAATTAGTTTTGAATTGGTAAGTTTTAACTTTTCTAAATTAGGTACGTGTGTTATTTATTTATACATCATCGTAAAGTTAAAATTAAATGCAACCGCCGAAATAAATAATCTTATCTAAATATTAATAAAAAAATAGACACTTGATTAAAACTGTTTTGTAGAAGAAAAGTTCATATTACTGTGGTAATACTTCAGGTTTTGACAACAATTGGTAACTATTAATATTCTCATAATGTGCGTAAATATTTTTGATACGGACATAATAATATTGACATATCACCATGTTGTTGTTTTTTATAAGTAATACATATTTCATAACTAGTAGCTTCCTCAGTCCCAGTGTAAAAAAAGTAGTGTGTATGAATGTATGTATGTTTGTCAGTCAATTTCGTAGGAACGGCTCAATTGACTGCGATGAATTTTGGCACATGGATAGTTTAAAGCCAAACCCTGAAACAGAATGTGTAGAATACTTTTACATCTGAAGTCATTCCCAAAGGATTAACATGTCTCGTATTTAATAATGACATTGTTGTGATAACCTTAAAGCGGAAGAATTCGCTGGAAAAAGCTAGTAGGTACGTAATTGAGTACTTGGGGGTAGTGTTTTGTATATAGACAGATTGATGTACCAAGCCGAGATGTGTTAGGCGATATTCACATCTAAGTAACAACGATAATATTCACATCTAAGTAACAACGAAATAATATATAATTATGCATGGGTTGGTTACATCTCGAGCGTCACAATGACAATGACATTTGTGACAGTCACATTCGGCCATCTTTGGTAACTTTTTTGGAATCTAAATACGGCGCCGAGTATATACCTTGTGGCCCTCTCAGAAAAAAAAGGTTGCTTATGGCTGACAAACACTTGTTTGAAGAATTAGATACGTTACCATTAAAGGTCGCCAGAGCTCCCGCCGAGGCTCTGTTGTGTTGAGGAGGGAACTCGCGTTCGTCTCTAGCTATAATACTACGAATCCTCAAATCAATAAAGGGTCGGTAACGCGCTTTTTATACTTCTGGATAGGCTACGGTTTCTGTTTATCAGCAGGTAGGCCGTATGCTTAAATATATGAAGACTGCAGCTTAGCACATCTCTGGTGGTTAGGTACTCACACTTGTTGCAATTTGTTCTTAAAATAAGTTTTCTCAAATGGGTCATATTGTGTAAAATAGAAGTCGCGTCTTTCATGTGGTCATTAATAAGGGCTTCCGTGCTTATAAAAATGGTTAATTGCATGAAATGATATTATTAGAGTAGTCGCCATATATATTAAGAGTCGAACCTATGGCTGCATACCCCTTAACTTTGGAAATCTCCACAAAGAGACCTGAACCTAAATCTCTGTAAGCAATATGTAGTTTTAATGTTTTAAAAAAAGCACCTCTGTTGTACAACCAATACTTACAGTATTATGAAAAACATGGCAGCCACGCAAGGGACTGAACACCTATTTAACGTGTCGCTATAACGTCATGCTTAAACTGCCCTACGAACGGGTGAAACTGACAAGGTACCTACTAAGATGTTTAAATACTTACGACTTTATGAGTTTGATTGTACATGCTTCTATAATCTCGCCCTTTTTCCCGACCGTATCAAAATAATAAGTATATTTCATCAAAAAAGGCCCAGAGTCCATACCCATCCAATAACACTTTTATTTCACTTTGTCAAACCGCACCATAAAACAATAGAGAACAATTTGTGAGCAATATGTGCACCTTGCGGGACTAGGGTGGCCACGTTATTAGACCCATAAAAACAGCCCTACTTATATGCCGGGATTGACCATACTTTACGGCCAGAAAATAGGGATACTAAAATTTTTACGTCCCTTACTCGGTTTGATAACTTTCACGTTGGCGGTTAAATGAATGGGAAAATTATTATGAATAAATGAATAATTCAATGGGGTTTGTTTGGGGAGCTGGGTGATTTGTGATGCTTCTTTTTATTGCAGCTGCTTCTGTTGTCAATCTTCTTCCTTGTAGCCTCATTCCTGAGGGCTGATGTGGGTGCTCCTCATTAGCACTCTCCAAGCTGCTCGGTCCTGGGTTTTGTGGATGCTGGCCTGAAGTGGTGCTCTATATAGTCACCGATGTTACCGTATCCCCACAACACACAGGAACCCGTCTTCTACTCCTCCTACCATGCAGCTAGTGTTAATTAGATTTTCCAGGCTGTCCAGACCACGTATCATGGTTGGCCTTATCACGCGATAAGTGACAAGATGCGAGCGTCGTCCCGTTCTATCGAACGGTGTCAGCCAGTGACGGACGCTCTATCCTGTCACTTATCGTGTGATAAGGGCGGCGACCATGATACGGGGTCAGACCTGACGAATTGGCCAAAGAAGCTGAGGACACTTTAGGTAAAGATCACCTGGAGAGCCTCGATTTCGTCGCGCACAATGACGTTCCATATATACCTACTTTCCGCATAATTTCATTGACCCTATCTAACTCTATGATTGTCTATGCCTATTACAAAAAAGTGACAGCTATCGTCATGACTTGGCAGTGGACCTTCTGTACTTATAGGTACCTACTATTAATTATTCTGTGCTCCCACACACTTCGTGGCATCTAGTGATGGTGGTCATTTTTCTTCACTTATCAACATCAAGCCCAAGATAGCCCTAAGTGACTCGTAAATACGTTTTATACTTTACACTTTGTGCGGAAGGCATATTGCGGGCAGCCTCGTAAAAATCCGTCACGATCTGTGCAATAAAGCATATATCTGCCGCTGCCGAATGCGAGCGACGTGACGACGGATGCGAGGAGCTTGGAAGAGGGCAGACAGGGCACAGAGAAAAAAAGGGCATCGAGGACATATTCTTGAACTCTAATTTATAGGCCTGTGCCCATAGTTGGACGTATCAAGGCAGACAATGGTGACGATTCTTGAACCGAGAAAATCATTATCTCGAATGTGACGAAATAAAGTTGAAATCATTTTTTTTTCTGTTAGTTCCACAGTCAAATTAATTCAAGATGATGTTTTTTTCATACAAGATTTGGCGGTCGTTCCTATTAATTTCCTGATTCGCTATATTGGTGTACTACACAGAGGGCACTTCAAGCTTCTTCAGACAGAACGACGCGTGTGTAAATGCATTTCCCAACGTTAAGTTAAAGCACACAGGATTGACAATTGTGCACATTAAGCACATACAACGAACAAAAGCGTATCTTCATATTCGCAGTTTTTCACAGACACAATAATTCACAACAGTAATTCAACACAGTCTTCTCCTTCTAAGAAACTCTGTCATGTTGCCGTCTGACTAACGGGACCGAATAACAATTACCAATAATTGATTGACCTACTTTTTAGGGTTCCGTCAACTCTTATAGTTTCGCCATGCCCGTCTGTCCGTCCGCGGCTTAGCTCAGTGATCCTTACTAAGAGAAAGCTGTAATTCGGCATGGGTATTCATGTAAATCAATCGCGCCGACAAAACGGTAGAGTAAAATCTGGAAAAAAAGCCAGTTTTCGTACAAATTCATCCGACGCAACCGCACCATTTAGTTGACACGCGCGCGTCGATGTAACTAAGATAGAAGGGCAACTACGGCACCCTAAACTGTGCGTGGCCCAACACGCACATGGCCGGTTTTGTTTATAAGTTTTAACTCACTTTTTTCACTCCCAAATTCGGTCATGATACTTATAAAGGTACTTATGCAATAAACTCAATATTTATATTAATAAAATTTTAACCTTCACGATTCTCAGTCATCTCATCTCACGTCTCACTGAGTCCCCTGACAACATCCAATTCGTTGTGAAACCTCAAGGAGGTGAATAATTAAGTTAATTATACGTAATGAAGTCCCGTTTAGAAAAAAATATGAACTTGTCTACTTCTTCCACTTCTGCCAACTCTCTTCAATCTCAAGCCTACCCATCGTTCGTCTAGGTAAATACAAAGGTATAAAAGTGAGTGATGTGTCCACGTTTGACGCGACCGGTCCGTCGACGCGTCGGCAGATGGGTCGCGCGTGAGCGGAATAGTGGAGACGCGTAATGCGTTCCATTTGCTGGGATTTTTGGTGGATTTCTAGAGATAGTTTTGAGGGGCAGGTATAGTTACCTGAATCTGATATCTTGCTCTCCTAAGGGTGGATATCCACCGGAGATGAGCTGTGTTTTTGAACGAGCGAGAGAAGCGATCGAATTTCTCCGTTTCAGCTTGGGCCAAAAAAAATAGTACCTATGTCCCGCTTTCCGACTGGTCAGCTGTACTCCTCTGTAAGTCGTATTTCTCAACCGATTTATGGGAAAATCTGTGAGCAGAATTGTATTTGCTGATCCAGGATTAGTATTTTTTTTTTACTTTTCTGTACTTATAGAAAAGTATGTAAACGTTCACAGACTTATCATTCATATAATGTCACTATATCTATAATCACTATAATGTTAAAATACAGTTCCACCCACTTATATCAAAGCTGGCCACCTCGCAACCTCACACTGAAGGTGGTATAAATATATTTCAACAAGAATCTCCACATATCTTAATGGGTGCATTGCCTAAATTATAAAATACAGAATACTATGAGTCGTCAAAAGCCTACCGCAACAGAAAGTATTATCTCCTCCTTAATTATAGGCTCTACGTGTTGAATTAGACCCAGTCTTCCGCTTCATTAGAAGTGTTAATCGCTAAAACAAAATCCTATCAACGCAGCGCTCCCCTCACCGGTCACTTTGTCGGATTTTTTCTCCCAAGTGCCGGAAATATGTAAATTCGCCCCATGATTGGGGCAAATTGTTTTATCGGAACTTGGTGTCGAAGTTTTTTGAGTGTGAAATTGGAATTTTGGGGTGGAAGTGAGCAGTTCATAAAGCCTTGTCAAAATGGGAAAGAATTGATTAGCTGTGATCGAAATTAATGGAACAAGCGTTTTAAAAACAATGCTATAGGTAATTATAGATACCATTTAAGTTTATAACAAGATATGATATAAGTATAATGGATAGCTGGAATACTTTACAAACACTGGTTCTTAATTATTTTCTAGTTCTAGAATAAATTATTGTACAAGTGAGCCTTTCCCTAAACTTGAATCTTACAGAGTCGGACTCTATGTAAACACAGGCTCACTTCTATACAAACGTTTGTCAGTCGTCGTAGGTAATTATAACAAAATGTAGCCTGAAAAACGTTAGTTTAGTCAAGTTCAAGACACTAAATGGTCTTGTACAGTTTGTTCTTGAAATCGATAAATTCTGAACAAACATATTTCTTTAAAATACTCGTTTGAATATTACAATAGCGCCTGATTAAACTTATGCGGCAATAATATTATTATGTTTCCTTGCGCTTAGAAAAATACAATAAATGATGGAGGCATTCCTTCATTCAAATACACCTCACTCGATCATTTTAATACTCAGGAATTGTGTTATGACTATAAAAGTTTATTGAAATGTAGGCGCTCAGTGATGAATTATATAATAATAACGTAATATAATATATTTGGAGACAATCTTACATAAAAGACCTAGTCTCAAACTGAGCAAAGCTTGTGCTATGGGTACTAGACGACGATATACATACTTAAATAGATAAATAAATGCAAATACATAGAAAATATCCATGAGCATAACTCAAGAACAAATATTCAAATGTTTTTGTCGTTTGAACCATTCATTGAAATGTAGGCGCCCAGTAACGAATGTTTAATATAGGTACATCAAGGGTACACCATTCCATATAGAAACATAATATTTTTATAACATTCAATTTTTGTCGCATAAATCCTCTAGGTTTCTTCGTTTATCTACGACATCAAATTATGGCAATATTGTACTAGTTCTATTGAATTCGATAAAGAAGTGCTTTCACTATGTGAAACAACTAATATTTTGTGTTTTTAAATAGTTTTCGCAATCGCATCATGATTAACGCAAGATTTTTCTAAACTTGCATGGAATAAGGAGTAATACTAATACAGTCTTGGTGACAGCTTACTGTCATCGCACCGCCATAGGTGAAAGTGACCTAGCGGTGCCCAGCTGTTAAGGTGACAAAATATACTAATATTTCATTTTTGGTACAAACTTTTATTACCAACTGTACTTTTCTGTATACCGTCATTAACTATTCGTTGAGACAAATCTAATGATAACTTAATATTGAATTGTCATCCAAACTATACTTAAACCCAACATTTCTGCTCAATCGGTTGAACAAGAACAAACATAGTAACATAAGATATAAGACACATCTTTGGTGGGTTTTCACCCTTACGGTGGCAGCGTTCCTTCTCAAGTTATAGGTAAATTCACCTTTTTTCCAGTACTAAGTTACATAACCGGCACTCGCATATTCGCGAAACAGTAGGCAGGTCCAGAACCACCCAGAAATAGGAGCTCCGCAGTGCGGGGCTCCGTCAATCTTTCGAACTACGACGAACATGGCGAAAGGCGTTGCTGTAATTAATTAAGAGTAAATTGGTGATACCTATGTATTCATTTCAGACATTCCAATTGCACTAACCTTTACTAATAATTCTTGTAGTTTATTCTTATAATAAAGATTTGTTTAACTTAACAATATCGTGTCTCGGTCTCTTCTAATATCTTCTCCTTCTTCTTACTCTGCTGCTCCAGATTTGCGAAGATCTTTAGTCGGTCCGTGGTCACGGGAGGTAGATCTATGTTCACCGTTAATGGGTCTGGTGATGGCAGGGGTGGCAGCAGGTTGGACGGTTCTTGGTACACCCTGGCTTGAGGGGACACCGCTGAAAAAGATAATCTGGTTAACAACGTAGTACCAGGATGTTGTACGTTCACTTCTACAGTGCTGGCTATACATCACTATTCTTATATTAGAATTTTAAACATAGACTGAAGACGACAAGCAATTCACGCTCGAGGTTTTGGCATACGGGTCACGTAAAGGCGGGATCACATGGCCCGTGTTATTACAGGCCAGGTCGGATCGCGCCTGTGCCTGTGCTTAAGCGTCCGTCCTGTCCCACGGCCTGCTTTCTCACAGGTCAGATCGCGCCAGGCCAGACTGCTCGGTTCGGTCTGACAAGTAAGAAAGCTGGCCGTGGGACCCTCCAGCTGAGCTCCTGTACCTCTCACTATTCAGTAAATAAATCAGTTTAAACGGCTTCATCGGCTTCATCATTCCTCCGCTTGTTTTATCCCAAGACGGCGCAAATAAACAACTGTAAATAGTTATTCGAAAGACTTATTCTTACATTCATGTGCCAATTTTTTAAGTGAAAACTTCTTTAGCGGCGCTGTACACTTTTGTGATGGGGAAAAAATGTTAAACTCGCGACAGGTCACGTGACCGTAAGATTCGACAAATTTAAAATTCGTAATACGGACACGTGACCTGATCGAAAAACTGTCACAATGTCATTGAGTTTTCACTTCTGCCGGCACTCCCGGAGTGCAACCCGGTCTTTTTTTAAATATTTTTTGGCTACTGACTGTATAACTATATATCAGTATCAGGCTATATATATTTGTTGCAGGGAAATGGTCAAAACAAAGATTTGATCAAATCTCTAAGGGATATGATCAAATCACGCAGGATGTTAAAATGGCGAATCCATTTTATCATTTGCCTAATACAAATCAGTCATTTGATCAAATCTCTGAATCTGTTTAGTGAAATGGAGAAATTGGACAAAAAAGGCAACTCGTTTTCTCATTTCACTGGACTTGTTTAGTGATTTGATAAAATCCCTGAAACGCGTCAGTGAGTTGACGAAACTATTGTATTAGGCAAATGATAAAATGGGTTCACCATTTTAACATCCTGCGTCATTTGATCATACCTATCCCTTAGGGATTTGTTCATATCTCTGTTTTGGTCATTTCACTGCGACATATAGATTCACTGCCGGATAAATCTCCCTTTGAATGAGAGGGAGTGGATAGTAGTCCTAACGGTTGTGGTGGACTATAAAATAATTGTTTTCAAATCGATACAGATTTAGGCTCTGTTGTGAAACAGTGGGTAATCGTATGATAAGTCCGTTAAAATCTGTTTGTATAAGAAGTTTGACAGGTCTCTATCAGAACACAACTGCCAACGTCATATTTTATCTTTAAGGCGCCGTAGGTTCAGCGAAGTTAAGCGAGCTGAGTTTTTGAAACGATATAATGCGTCTGTTTATAATATTATGGATTTAAAAAATACGAATGTAAATCTTGAGGCTTTTCTGCAGGGAGATCAGTGTTTAAAAACATGATAGAAAAAACACGAACATAGGTCTAAAAGGGTCTAAAATGCACTTAAAATATTCGTTACAAATTATGCACAAAAGCTAAAAATATTAAAATGGCTTCTAAAAATCGGCAATATCATGTTTAGGATAACTCAGTGTTTACTTTTTTATTTATTTAAACGGCCAAAAAATTCAAATTAAAAATATGATTTGCGCGCTTCCGAGCATACGCACTTTCATCTCGCTCACGCTTATGCTCAGTGAGAGGGAGAGAAGACCAAAACCTACGGCGCCTTAACTCTCCCAAACTTTCGTATTAAATGCGAACCCAATTTAAGGATGATGTGTCACGTGATAAACCAATACCTACCTACCTACCTGTTAACATCATTACACACATATTTTTAAAAGCTTTCGCCGAATTTGCTAATAGGCAAATCACAACGGAAAAAATAAACGATTATCTATCGATTGTACGAATTTTAATATATGTACAATCATTCAAATCGGAAAGTCAGTAATCTGCCCCCTTTGGAAAGAAAAATGCTTCCAATTCGTTCCATACTTAGTACCTAGGTTAATTCCTACAGCAATAATATTCAGTGTTGTGCAGAGAGTGCCAGATCTGTAGAGTTACTGAGAAATACCCATCTCGTTATATTTACAATATAAATGGCAAAATTGACAAATAAAAAAACACTACTTTTCGAGCATTTGCGGCTATTATTTACAGTTAATATTATGTAATGTGTGAGAATGATAATAAATACTGTACTACGGTTATTGAAACACAGACAGGTCTTCGTTCTTCCATTTTTCTTGTAAATGTATAAGCTTTGTATCCTGATTGGTGTCTAAAATAAAATACACACACAGCAAAACTTACGTTCCGTTTGTCCAACTTTTCTTGGAATAAGTCCCGATTCTCTCTCCATGATTTGTTATTTTCAATTCACGTTAATATTTTTTTATCACTTTATACACCGCTATCTGATATTTATGTACGTACGAGTAAGACGTATTATTGATTCTAACACATACAATCTAAATCTGCGCCATTTTGATTGCTTTATCTCACCAAAATAATTCACATAGATTGACGTTTGATTATCCGTGCAATGCATCGACAACTGACTCGTTTCGATTAAGTGTAGTTTATCTTGCTATTATTAGCTTATGCGGCACTTCCATTTTAAAACATGTTCCCTTTGGTATAGAGTTCATGTTTGAATGCGATATACATAGCCTGCACCGTATCGGTGATTCCCCAGAATCGGGTTTGCCTTTTACTTTGTCAGCAGTGTTATCTATAGCGAAGTTTGTATGTAATGGGGAAGTCACCAAATGCAATTTCAAAATATTTCTTCAGTGCATGGTTGGGAGTATATGTGGTCGACTTTTTGTAAAATTGTCATTGGAATTAGACTCATCTAACTTGGACGTTAGAGTTGCTTTTTAAATCGACTACTTTGATACAATTCGGCCATCTTAAATAATCTGAAGTACAATCAGGGAAAGGTCCGGCATGAAGAGATCATTTTTTCCCGCGGTTGCGCCAGTGTTGTTGACTTGTAGAAGTGCCCCTCGGGGCCTATTATAGAAAAAAAGATTCTGTCACGTTCTTAAAACAGA
Source organism: Epinotia demarniana (assembly GCA_945867215.1). Classification (NCBI taxonomy): domain Eukaryota; kingdom Metazoa; phylum Arthropoda; class Insecta; order Lepidoptera; family Tortricidae; genus Epinotia; species Epinotia demarniana. The sequence continues at coordinate 10,000,072 of OX244278.1, forward strand.
GTTTAATTTTAGGAGACCACGAAATGTCATGCCGTGGCCATAATTGGAGCAGGCCAACTGAGACAGCATAGTCTCTACCTCCACATTACAGAAGACCGCAGCAGAAATGACGTCAGGTCACGCCACTACTAGATCTGTAGGTGTTTTGCGTTGTTCCTATACTTAAAGCAATGACGCGTAGTCACAGTGTCCGAGAGACAACCGGATGGCTCGCGGTACTTGAGCTCCTGAAGTGTTGTGGACCCGCCCTGTGCAACCCAAACTATAGGGCAGTCCAGGCGTCCAGCCCGCATCCTCAGGATACTGTTGCCACTGCCTCTCACTCATATAAACACAACCAACCCTCAAATCAATCATAAACTACGAACTACCACTATCTATGTAATACTACTACTATCATAGGCTACGGTGTCTCCTTCCCACCAGGCAGCCCGAATGCTTGTTTTCCACCGACGTATAGTATAAAAAATCTCCCTGCTCTCAAAAGATCTCTATAGCTCATGATTTGGGACTGCAAGTGAGTGTGAGTTAGAGTACTATAATATGGCAGACATACTTGAAACATACTCGTATTATATAGCTACTGTATTATATACTGTGAACAAGAATGGTCCAAGTTAAGGGTAAGTTGCACAATAGTGACGCGTCCAAGCGCACCGGCTACTTGGAGACTTCGCCTTAAGTTTATAACTTAGTTTCAATGAGATTGAATGGTCAATTGGCCATACACGCTTAGAACTATATCAGTTAATACAGAATAATGTTGATAAAAGGAAATATAGACAGACAGATAAGTACGAACATATTGTTAACGATTGAGACAATGTTTTTAGGGTTCCGTACCGGGTACACAACCGTTTTAGGGTACACAACCGGTATTGAAATGAAACCCATATGTACTCAGGGGTATCCTGCTGTTTCGGCAAAATATTTTTCGTAAATTTCACTTCCCACAAAACTTATGGCAGTAGTTTCATTTCCCAAACGAACAAATAGCACATTTTTGTTTCGCATTTTGTTCATTTGGTCAAAATATCATCTGGCATAATTTTGCTTTGTCAAGTGTTATTAAGACAAAAATTTATTAAGCAAACACTTTGTTCGGGCTAATATTGTTTTCCAAACAAAACGTTTCTTCAAATTTTCATTTTGCACATTAGGTATCAGGGTGGAAAAAATGGCTTGTCATAAGCGAACTCTGTTTTTGTTCGGTTAGGTTAGGGTTCACGTGTGTCCCTCAGACCAGAAATAGACACCCCGCGCAGCGGGGTGGCGTCGATTCGCTGGAGACTCTCGATGAAAAGGGCGAAACCGATCGGGGCTTGATGCATGCATGCTGCTTATTTGCATTATAATATATTACAAAAGAACATACAAACTTTTTATTTACTACTAATTATTTAATTTTGTTTTTTACAAATTACCTGCTTAGCAAAATATGCAATCTCACTCAAATAGATTTCGTATGCACTTACACAATTAGGTTCTAAATCGTATGCCGTGCAATAATTTGGAAAACGAATGTTATGCCAAATAATACGTTTGACCAAATGAAACTTGACTATGTAAAACTTTGCCAAACAATAATTTGCGAAGTAATATTTTGCCATAGGAGATATTGCCAAGTGATAAAATGCGAAACAATAATTTGACTAGAGATTTTTCGCCAAATGATCATTTGGGAAAAATTTTTTGGGAAGTGACACTTTGGGAAATGATTTTTGCCCATACAATAGAGAACCGTACTCAGGTTTACAGTCCCTTTGAAGCTGTGAATAAACCCGTGCCACAAAAACGTATATTTCGACACTCCCAAGGTAATTCCGTTGACCTTGAACATTGTAAGGCAAGTAATACCGTTGACTTATGACGTAAAACTTATGGCCATTGGGGCGGAAAGGTTCTCGAGTAGCGACCACGTACAGAAGACACAGCGTGGGTAGACCCCCACAAGGTGGACTGATATCCTGGTAGAGGTCGCGGGAGTCCGCTGGATGCGGGTGGCGCAGGACCGGTCATTGTGGCACTCTTTGGGGGAGGTATATGTCCAGCAGTGGACGTCTTCCGGTTGATATGATGGTGCTCGTGTTATGCTACAAGTAAAGGGAAAAATCTGAAAACTATACTTTACATTTGTAATTAAATACAGAACCTTCGGTGTGCGTCGGCGGGACTCGCACTTATACGGATGTTTTTTTCCTGGGCAAGTCTCCCCACTTGAATATCATTTCTCCCGGTTCGACAAAGCTACCAGTCTAAACACACACAGACGCGCTTGAGCAATAGCGACGGGCCATTTGACGAGCACGGTGAGCACAAGACAGCGCGCGAGCTCTCTCGAGCTCTCTCGCACTATCCGCCTCTTTCTAAGTTTTCTAATAAGAGAGAGACGGATAGTGCGAGAGAGCTCACGCACCGGCTTTTCCTAAGCGTGCTGTGTTGTTCGTTTAGCTATGTGAAATTTGCTGATCCATTAGCAATGCGTTAACCCATTCATTGCCAACGCTTCAAATACCTACTCACCCTGCAGTGCCGATGCCTTGGAAGCGATGACACGATTTCGCGTCTGCGGCATACGGTAAGAGTTTGAAGTTTCGCGTCCACGGTTTAGATTTATTAGCTTTAAATATATTTGACGATAAAACTTGTAAAACGGGTTACAACTGCTTGTCAGTAAGTAAGTACTCTCTGTCCAGGGCATTCACGGGTACTAAACACAAACAGCTTGGCAGTTCCAAATACATGTTAAAGTAACATAGTAATGCTAGTTGCTTATCACTGGCAAGGGCTAGCAAACCATTAAGCTCTTGTCAATTTTTTATTTCATGTAAAATCCGAAGGGCTTAAAAATGTCTCCCCACAGTTAAAATGTCACGTAGCCGAGCAATTTAACACTCAATTCGAGGGATAAGTCGAACGTGAAAGGGGTGGAAAAAGTGTCTTGTCTGTTTAGCATTAAATTTTATTACCTACCCACTACCTACCTAATCTACCTATTCATACTATAAATGCGAAAGTATGTCTGACTTTCTCTTACTTCTTCACGCATAAACCGCTGAACCGATTTAAGTAGATGTTTGGTAAAGACATATTTTGAGCCCCAGGGAAGGACATATTTAGAATAGTTTTTATCCCAGAAATCATCCCCTGAGGTGGTGAAAGTTTGTATGGAGCTCCGATATAAATGAGTTACACGCGTACGGAGTCACGGGAAGAAGCAAGTTGTACCTATATAAAGTTTTTAACGAAAAACTTCATACGTCTTATCTGTATCGTCTTATCAGTCTGTTTTTAACATTTGACGCTGAAATCATTTCACCATTTCGGATAAAATTTGGTTTTACTCTTGAAGAAAAAGAATACATAGTTAGAAAAGAATGTAAGCAACGTGTTGTTAAATAAATTATAATGGAAATTCAGCCATTTAAGTAACTTTATAGATTATTATCTAGTGGCATACTTAAATAAAGCTGTGCCTATATATAATACTATTTATACAGCTTTTAGCTATTCAATTGTATTAAATGAGAATCTTTTTCTGTCAACATACCGCATTGTGGTTTGGCAGACTTAGCTTTAAACATTTAAAAGAGAATAATATATTTAACTAGCGGCCGCCCGCGACTTCGTCCGCGTAGATTTTTGATGATGACAAAGATATAAAATAGGTAAATGAATTTTATTCTTAGTTAAAATGGTCTAGACATATTACATTTCAAACAGTGGCAGACACTGATATGCGATTGTTAAAGAATTTTTACAGATTTTCCAATCAGATTACGGGAATTGTTTGCAGAATGCTTAATACTTATTCCGTCAGTTACCTGATGCTTTAATCTAATTTTAATCTTTGGCAAAAATGACTCTGCAAGATATAGAGCGACGCATGGATTTGGAGCTAGAAAATGGGGATCTTAGTTATTATGAGTGAGATTAAATTCGTTCAAATTATGATAAGTAAGACAATCTTGATACAATTAAAAGTCAATTTATTACAAAATAATAGTAGTACTATCCTTAAACGTTCGTCTTTTCGTCCACGATCCTAGGTAGCCTTTCGATAGGAATAGAAAAGTTAATGCATATTATGAATATTTCCGGACTATCGAAATAATCAAAGTTTAATTTAATTTGTAGAACAAGCTTTTATTGCTGACTGTACTTTTCTGAAGACCGTCATCAACTACTCATTGAGACAATTCTAACGAGCCCAAACTCAACGAGCTTACGTATGTTAAGTCCTGAACTGCCATGGCTACCTTCTGAGTCCATCATCAGATCAGCTCGATGGTACCATAAAATTGAATTGTCATCTAAACTATACTTAAACCCTAAATTTCAGCTCAATCGGTTGAAGATACCTGCTTCAAAATTGAGTTCAAAGATCCTACCCGAACAAACATACATACATTGCAAGTTATAAAAGCGTGTGAAAAGATACGTACCTAATCGGGCCATCCTTATAACACATGAATCACATGATTACCCACGCTTGGTTTAGGTACTAAGTCTTAGATATAAGTTATTTCCTATTTTAATAAAAGATGCGAAAGATGACTGGGGAAATATACGTACCTCGTAAACATGTGGCTTTCTGAATCAGATTTCCAGCAGCAATGTATTGAGATATAAATAATTTACTAAATTTACTCACAGCTGTCATCATCGGTGTTTCCCGTATATGTACGTACGAGTATATTGTCATCATCATCATTACATTATTTAATCGTATGGCATACATTATTTTCGCCTTTAAAGATAGTCGCTCTTTAGTACCGCCCAGGGGACACGTGCAGGGCTTTGTCAAGTGAGTGGGCAACTGTTAGAAGTTCTTAAGCCGCCCGAAGGCCTCTAACTCGGCTTAACAACTACTGTCATAGACAGCAGCCTTAGCGTGCCTTCCAAAGCACGGAAGCGCTCATTTATATTTACCACTCAAACATCAGGCGGTCACCCATCCAAAGCCTGACCGCTGTCATCTTTGCTTAACCTGCGTTATCGTCTCCGACCTGCAGGCGTCGCTAGGCTATGAGCTTTACACCATCTGTTGTAGGTAACGCTGATAAATAAATAAATAGCGTGGGTAGGCATGCCGCGCCCTCCGGTACGTGGTCGCCACTCGAGAAACTTTCCGCCCCAATAAATAATGGCCTAAAATATTTGTACCTTTTTATTGTTAGCAATAATTTAGTTTAGTTTAATTATTTCAGTTCATTACTAGTAATGCCAATGTTCCTCTCGCAACTGAAAAGCAGCGATGTACAGCTGACAGTCTAGCTAGCAGCAAACGCTGAGCCCCGAATGGCCGATCTACACTATCGGCGATGATCGGCGCGGGACAAGGACACCGTTATGCATTAGACGGAGAAACATGTACCTTCATCGCATTTTAACGCATAACGGTGTCTCTGTCCCGCGCCGATCATCGCCGATAATGTAGATCGGCCAGAACCTATTGTCGCACCTAACCTAAGTACCTACATTTATTTTATTTTCTGTTCGATTTTGTGTTTATTTGCGACGGTAAATGTTTTTTTAAAATATGTTTGGAATTACGCCGCAGAACTTATTTGTGTTGTCTATCTGCTATTTTGGTAAAATAATGTGTGGACGTGACACGAGACGTGTTTACCATACGACTTAATTGTATGGTATGCACATCCTATTACATATAAAGATAAAGATGTGCATTGTCACGTAGGTAAATACCTTAGCATATTTTAAAATAACCAATCTCTTTCATACCCTGTTCGTAGGAGACATGCGTAGGACCCTCCTGATGCCTGTAGCCTAAGGACGGTTGTCACTCGCATGCGCCATGGATAAACGACAAAAAATAATCTGAAACTAATGTGCAGTTGTCAGGAACGCCATTAAATGAGATGTATGAATATTTGAGATAAGTTTAAAAAACTTTGACAAATGGGTCAATGACCAAAACTACAGCCTTAAATTCTCTCAGTCATAATTGGACAATAGCCACGTTTTCATTTATGGCCTGGAGAAGGCAAACGAGCACCCGGGTCACCAGACCTCGAGCACCACGCTAAGCGGAACCCACAAAAGTAATTACCTAAGTCCAATTTATGACAAATGCTGACCACAGACAACGAATAACTGCGTGACATTTCCCTAGCCATCTCACTCTCACCAACCCAGATTCCAAATCAACTATCTCACGGCGATCCGTTCGAAAGTAATCAGAAAAAAGACGTCACTGACCTCAATCATTAGCACTACTACGATAAAGTGCGATATACAAGTCACGTTTTATCTGAAACCCTGTCCCAAGGTATTAAAGTTCAAAATGCAAGAACGATTTGTTGTTATTATTTCCTTTAAATGAACGAACCTCAATGGCATACTTGCCGAATGGCCAGTCAGCTCAGTCACTAGCAAACCGATCGCGAACAGTACTGGTCGAATTCGATATTTAAAAATTAAAATTGCATTTTGTGTTAGGTACTAAGGCGTGTGTATATATTTTGTGTGATATAGTGAATTTGGATTGCTACTACACTTTTGAAAGGTTTGTAAGGATTTATTATTTATTTTCAATTTAGTTCTTCACGGGAGAGCACCACGTGTGGAGTTATTTTGTTCTTTTAATTCAATTATTGTTATTAACTAATCATTGTCGATCGTAGGTTTTGGATAGGATTACAATTATTGACTTATCATTTGATTATTTATGTGTGTATATTGATTCTATGATTCATTATTTCATTAATCATTAATATCCGTTTATTTAATTAGAGAAACATTCAACTAAATGTGTTATTTACAACTTGGATAGCCATTACGAACAAATATTGAAATAGCGATTAGTACACGCAAAGTGTATATTTAGTTAGCTTATGGTGAAAATGTAGTAAAAAAAAGAACCCTATAAAATAATTTGATAATTCAGCCCGCAATGTAACGCAAAACGCACTTAACAGCTTCTGTTGCTGTTGTCGGTCGTTTCTTGTCAGCTGTTTAATGTGATCTATCTCCCAACAATAGTAGTCTTCGCTGAGACCATGGAGGACTTAAGTACGATGCTCGATGACCTCAGTAAAGCTTCCGAGCGAGTTGGTCTCAGAATGAACTTGGATAAGACGAACATTGTGAGATGTCCTGTGGTCACCTGTAACTGTAAGTGGCTAAGCATCTTACAATGATTTTTTTACTAGGTAGCTTTTTAGTATACTGATGTGTTATCTATTGGTGATCCTTAAATAAATAAATAGAGATAAGATCATGTCAAATGCCCATGTAGGTAGTACCAACTCCCATTACAATCGGACACTTTACTAACGAAGTTGTAGACGACTATGTACTACCTAGGACAGACTGTCCAGTAAGGTACCTAGGTCCAACTCGAGAAAGAGGTCAATCGTCGTCGGCTGGGCAGCGTTCGGGAGGTTAAGGCACATCTTTTCGTTCAATATTATTATTGATAACAGTGTCTCAAGACGAAAGTCTTTGACTAGTGTGTTGTCAGTGATGACATATGGCATCGCTTACTATGGCCCTAAAAGGCCATATAGAGGGCTATGTTGGGAGTTTCTCTCCATGATCGCATCAGAAATGAGGCTATCCGCAGCAGAACCAAGGTAACCGATATAGTCCTCCGAATCGCTAAACCCGATAGCCTTTGTCCCTAGTTCCTACGGTCCCACGAATGGCACAAGTACCTATCGTCTACAAAAACTACTGAGGTTATTTAAGTATTGGTTAAGTCTCGGTTAACTGGAATATCCTTGTGACCACAAACAATAACCTCAACCACAGAATAAGTAATAATTACTTACTTCCCTAATAGTAAGTACCAATATTATAACTGCCTATTTATTATAAGGAAAAAATGTGGAAATGACTTTTGTTGCGTTTAACAGTTCCTGTATGTTAGTCTATAAGTAATACATTTATTGTGATGGGGGACTATTAACGTCTGCAAATCTTCTATTCTTTATCCTTCCCCGGGACTTCAACTATCTCTATTCAAAATTCCATTCAATACGGTTTAGCGGTTTAAGCGTGAAGAGGTAACGGATAGACAGACATACATAAAAACACAATTTCGCATTTTCAATACTAGTATGGATTTATCCAACAAAGGTATAAGTTGCTCTGTCATTAGTAATCATTGTGTAAAATAAGAAGTCAGTCTAAGTTGAATGACCCACGGCTTTACAGGAAGGCCTTGACTTGACAACAAATTACTACACGTGTATGTTTGTCTTGCATTCCGAATAGGTTTCATATATAAGTTGAGCGACCTCTGCCTCGACATCGTATTTTTAATCTCTGACAATATTATAAGGTCTCCCTTCTTCTCGTGACAAACTCGTAATTACCTATTTATTGGATTTCATAGGTATACTATCTCATACCTTACTTTTGTCTATAGATACTTCTATATTATTCTCTTTAAAGTATTTTATTTTTCAGCAGTGGACGTCTCTCCGCTGAAATTACGATGATGGTATGGAAGAGTATGGCTATTTGTATTTCTATAAGTATTTAAATACATTATATGTACAGTACGCTTACCATGAGTTTGACAATGACGGCTCCGCTCGTACTGTCAAAGTGCAATAGAGATGCACAGATAGAAAACTCGATACTCGTTAGCGTAAGCCGTCATTGTCAAACTCATGGTAAGCGTACTGTATACACCTATACCGAACCGTAATCAAAATTACGTTACACTAGCTAAGATTTGTGAAAGTTGTATATGACGCATCGCTTCGGCTCTGCAACGTGATCACAAATGTACTTACCGAAATATGCAAAATACGTGCGAATTCCTGTATTTTAATGTACATTATTGTACATTACAATGCACATTTGCAAATAATGCGACGTGCCGACACGGAGTTTGTGTGGACACTACGTCTTTATTTAAAAAAAAAACGGGACTTAATCGTGTTTTCTTTGCCTCCACGTTTTGGACCCGTTGTCGTGCCCATTGTTTTGGACAATTTGGACACGTTCGTCGCGTGCCAAAATATATTTTGTTTATAGACCCAGATACTCACGTCACGTTACGTCACTTTTCAACGGACGTTATGACAACCCTACTGTCCCTTTTCCATAAAAAAAAAACGACATTTATATCGTACGTACGTACGAAATGTTACGTATTTTAACAGCTGGTTGATATTCGCAATAATTAGAAATGAAACATGAAATAAAATACTGAAAATAGACTTTTAATAATATTGTAATAAGATTCACATAAATAGAATATTGCGTGCCCGAAACTGGTAAAACAATAAGTAATCTACCTATACCATATAATATTACACTAAGATCTGTATTACCCTTTGAACTTTGAACTTAAATTAAAGCAGGTAAATTTGCGGATACATGAATGTAACGAATTATTTATTTCCGACACATCAACTCAATACAAACTTATTTATTTGTATATATATCGATACATTCAAGACAAACTTCGTGAATTTATAAAATGTTGAAAATACAGAAAAAAACTTGAACCTACATCTCAAGAAACGCTGTCTCTAAGACATGCATGAGTTTGGTATAGAAAATACCAATTTGAGTAGGTAACTAATTCCATCGATGTCTCGTGGGTCATCAAACCTTGACCGCGTTTATGGAACAACCACAGTACGAACAATCAATGAAAACAAAAATCACGGTATAGAATCATCGCTAAACGTTCATAAAATAGCCATCATTTTGAAATTAGAAATCTTAAGATTAGTTGTTCGGCATTCCTTCGGTTACAATTGGATTATCTACATTTCAAAAGCAAAATTTGTGATCGTGAGAACTAGAAAGATTAACACAACACAATAACACACCTTGCACCGGTAGCTTAACCAGTTCCGCCACTTTCACTCCGGTATTTCCCTACTGCGTCTTTTTGTTGTGTGGTGTGAATGACACTTGAAAACATGCGACCTTGAGAGCCACTCGATACTGCGGATATTAGATAAAAATATGTCATAAGACTCAAGCGTAAGCCAAGAATGCATGTATCATAATATAAGAAACGAATGCTTGCAGTAAGTAATTTTTAAAACGTAGTAGGAACTGTACAACCGTAAGCAATGTCACATGATCGCCGACACACGATCGATTGTCAAAATAATTAGTGAATAGACGAGTTGTCAAGAACAAATCGATATTATGACCTCTTGTGTTATGTTATTAACACTGAATAACTAGGAAAATTACGGAGACGTAAACCAATTTTGATATAAGTAGGTTTAATAAGGTTTCATTTTGTCTTGAATTACATGCCCATAAAGTCAATAGTTTTTAAGGAAAATGATTGAAATTTAATAAAAATTAAGTACACTTTTCAACAGTTAACCCTGATCCCTATAAAGTTCAAATTTTAATACATCTAAACAGACGTTTCGGTGAGTGTGTGTAGTGAACTTGGCAACTGTCACTTGCATTTTGACCACATTTTTACCCTAAAATCAGTTTTGACCATTACAGAAGTTCCAGTAATACGCCCATTAATCAATGCAAAACGCAAGCCATTAATCAATGATATTAAATTTATATAGTATAGCACTGGCGTGATACTTACCTATCTACTGCTGTCATGTTTATTAAAAATCCTCCTGATAATTTAATTTAATGTAACAATAGGTTAACTTATTACTTGATACCTGGGTAGCCTAGTAGGTAGTGACCCTGCCTACGAAGCCGGAGGTCCCGGGTTCGAATCCCGGTAAGGGCATTCAATTGTGTGATGAGCATGAATATTTGTTGCTGAGTTATGGATGTATTCTATGTATTTAAGTATTTATTTATCCATATACGTATGTATATTCTCGTCGATTTGTGTAAGATTGTCCCAGAATGTTTATTATTATTTATGGTTACCACTTCTGATATCTGATATGCAAGCATATATGATAGGGTTACCAAATCGATAGGTTTAAGCCTAAAAAGGAATTCTCCGGTCTTTGGGTACAGGCTTTAGGGAATCTGTACTGACATGACCGACAGTTGACAGACAGCTTACTATACCGCACCGACCCCACACCGCCATATGCTCAAGCGGCCTCTTTTAACATTTTTTTACTGTTATGACGATTGAGGATACTCTAACGGCCCGGTCATGACATTGCGCGAATTGCGGCGCGGCAAGCGTTTTATCTGTTCACTGCGCGGTCGAGACGCGCAACACACTGTGGTTAGTTGGGATCACGCGCAATGGATTAAAAAACCGCTGCCGCTGCCGCCGCTGCTCGAAGTCGTGGCCGGGCCGTAAGCACTGTTACTTTACGTCCCACACAATGTTTAAAAAGAGTGAATTGACCACATTATTCAAAGTTAATGACAACGACACCATTTTCGTCAATCAGTTTTAAATCAAATGGGAACTAAAAATCAGGGGATTTTTGTTTTTGTAACGTAGCCACGAACGGAGTAGCGCGAGCCGTAGAAATGAAAGACCATACACGCACATATCTCAGAAGTTTGACTTGCAAGGGAACTCTAGTTCTATGGATCACTTTATCGCTATCTTAGATATCAACTTATCAGTAACTGTCCAAATTCAGAAGCCTTGAACAACAATAAATCGCTCGCAATTGCATAAAGCAAACAAGATATCCAATCGAGTGAAAATAACTCTTAAACAAAATACCATAAGAACGAAGAATGCATGTAGCATTCTAGCTGAACACCAAACAATATGAAACTAAATGCGCGATAGTAGACCTTAACTGCATGCCACAAGAACGCAGTTGTGTGCATCTGATGTGGTGTCAAGTACATTGATAATGCTATCTACCACTACCACGGCCCTAGTTTAATAGATAAGAAACTGCGTAGACCGCATGCCGTCAAATCACGTGTTTTTGGAAACTATCTTTTGTTTTGTTTGAGTCACTGACGTTCAATATGCATGAATGATGTTACGCCAATGCAAGGTTGTATTGTATTGTTGATAAGGCGATTAGTACCTAGGTATGTTACAATACAATACAATACTCTTTATTGCTCATCAGAAATAGTACGACAATAGAAAAAAAAGGTAAATTAAACACAAGCAATGGTAGACAACAGGCGGTCTTATCGCTAAAAAGACAACCGACAACCAGACAACCTTTGGGTGGTGGAGACGATGCAAAATAATCATATGATTTGAGTTGGTGAAAGAGAATATAAACTACATAAGTATAGACACTTACATAACATGTATATGTGTATAAATGATATAAACCTACATGCATACTCATACAATAATTCAATATTAAAGCATCAAGGGTATATTATTAATACATTTTATTAAATTTAATACTTGGTGGAATTGACGAGATCAGCCCCAGACATGTATGTCTGAGATTAACAATATAGATTTCCTTGGAATGTTTGCAAAAAAAAATTTTGCAAAGAGTTGTGTATTTGATGTACTTAGTGTTTAAAAAAGGAAATAAATTTTACAAACACTTTTAAAGTCGTACGAAATTAGAACAAAGTGGCACAATTATGCGATATGCTTAGCGTTATCCTGCTAGCGTTATTCCTGTATGTGCCATAAAGGAGGCCGGGGTCGCTTTGACGCCTAATCCCAAGAGGCAGCATAGGCACTAGTTTTACGAAAGCGACTGCCGTCTGACCTTCCATGTCAGAGGGAAAATTAGACCTTAATATTAATAAGGTTAAGAATCCCGGCTCGTACTGAATATTTACCATTAGCTTTTCGGTTAAGGAAAACATCGTGAGGAATCCGGTCTAATCTTAATAAGGCTTGGTTTTCCCCCTGGGATGGAATGTCAGACGGCAGTCACTTTCGTAAGAAAGCGGGAAAAATTATAGGCAGATGAGGTTTATCTAGGAAATATCTGGAACTGACCATAGGATGATGATTAGTGATCGGAATAGGCAGAGTATAAATACCTAAACTTAGTAGAACAAAGTCATGAATTGGAGACTTCCTTGCGATAACATTTTTTCCGGGACTTCCCGGATTAAAAATTAAAGTTATATAAAAGTAAATCCTATAATTGAATCTTGGATGTATCAGTAATTCAGTAGTAACAGCAACACTATATTTTTACTTTACAAGAAAATCACCGATGAGAAAATTGTTGTTACTTCTATATTTCTGTGGACTACAGAAGAAACAACAATTTTATTCTATTTTTAAAATTAATCTGTCTCTTTTATCCTCGTTCACATTTCGTGTTTAAGTGAAAGAGATAGACAAAATAGTAGTCTTATCTATTATATTTCTCGTGGTTCGTATTGTTATCGTGTAAAAGGGAACCAGATGTCGTTATTACTTGTTGCTGCTACCTGCCATCCTTTTTATGCATTAATAATAAGTTGACAATACAGTTTCATACCATCTTTTATCAAGTACAGACGGGTTAATACTGTGTTTCTATGATATTTCATGTGTATTATGACGTAATATCTATAAAGAATCCTTTTATATTATTGGTTGTTTTATTTTGTGCCTATTTATTTATTATTTAAACATTATTGCACAAATAAGAAGTACAAATGGCAGACTTAATGCCTTAAGGCATTCTCTACCAGTCAACCACAGGGCTAAACAGAAAAGCTTATAGGTGCAGGCAGCTGATCAAGAAAACACAAATGGAAAGGATAAGATACCTAGCCAATGAAATACATTTCCTATTGATTCTATTGAACCCGAAAAACGTGGTTTTTTATCCCATTTATAAAATATTCGTTACTAAGTTCCCGGGATTTTCGTCACGCAAAAATATAGTCGTAAGGAAGTCTCCACTTTTTGTCTCTGTGCTACTAAGTTTAGGTATTTATACTCTGCCTATTCCGATCACTGATGATGATACCAAATAAAATAATCAATAATTACAGTCATAAGTGTCGAACAAAATGTTAAAGTAAACTTACTTTAACATTTTGTCCCTTTTGCGCAAAACGTATTTTCATATGAAACGAGTGTCATTTACTATGTCAGCGTTTTCTCTCTAACAAGCAACATTTAAACGGTTCTCAAGCTTTTGTCTTTTTTTGTCTCGTTTCTTTAGAGCAATAATAAAATGTGAGACAACAACCCCATAATAGTAAAACTGTTAAATACCATTCTACAGACAATAATCTCGTTATGACTCAGTTTGCAGGTAGAGAGAGAGTTGGTGAATCATTGACAATAGCGTGATCCGTTGCTCTTTGGGACTTTCTCATTGCAGTCAATGGTGGCCAAAGTGTATCCACAGTTACTCAAACTTATATGGGTCGTTTCTAATGCATCAAAGGACTCATGTTACTCCCAAGAACTCGGTTTGTCGATGTTTCCTCGTGGTAAATCGTTTATAAATAGTTACAAACACAACCCACTACACCCTGTGAACCCTGTCGCTGCTGAATCGGGGACTGCTTATTCGTTATATCCGCAGCTAACCTCCATATCTGATGGCCGTTCACTATCCGTCACCTGTGACCCTGTTGGTAGCCTGTAGCTCAGCCCCAAATAATACATATGGCATTAAAAACTTGTCCCGCATCTTTTGCAAATAGTGAAGGAAAATACCCCAGGATTAGTCTGTGGCTAGTCAATAAGGTGTTCTTAGCTAAACGATTATTCAAATCCAATTTACCAAGTGTCTTTTACTTACATTGCTGGACACCTACCTAACTGATTTATCTTTAATAAATCCAAGAACTATGTGAAGCGTAAACTTATTTCGAAAGCTTATTATAGGCATAGCACACAAGACTACATGACTGAATGATAAACCTCCATGGAACTTATTGTGACTGAATTTTTGATCTGTTATCTCGTTATATTTTGATTTTTGACATTAGATTGTTTTCCTAGAAACATTCTAGACTAGTATATTTCATTACATATTTTTTATTATTTTTTTATGTTTAATAAATTACTCTAAGTGCCGACGGTTTGAAAGTGCTTGTTACCAGGTCTGCTTCAATAAAGATAATTTTGGGTTTGAGTTTTTTTCTTGGGTTTGATAACTTTGGGTTAGAGATTGTAACTCTTTCCATTTGTTAACTTTTAAGTCTGCCTTTCAAACTATCGATAAACGTAAGTTAAGTCCGTTAAAATACATTTTTATGGCGAGTTTGACAGTTATCTATAACATGATAGTCATCGGCTCCCACAGCCGTTATAGTGTCGTCATCGTCAATACAACTCACCCTTTGTCACTTTTCCACGCTCAACCGCTGACCTGATTCACTGAAACTTAATGTGAAGGTACGTAGTTTTTGTAGCTTCCGCCCGCGACTCCGTCCGCGTGGAACTCGTTTATATCGCATTTCCAAACTATCTTTTATGCCCCCATTTCACCCCTTTAGGGGATGATTTCGGGGATAAAAACTATCCAATATCATTCTCCATCCCTTCTATCTCCTCTTAAAAAATCACGACAATTCGTCGCTCAGTTTTGCCGTGAAAGAAGGACAAACAAACAAACACACACATTTTCCCATTTATAATTAGTGTAGAAGCATTCCCATTTACTATTAGTGTGGAAGTATGGATTGGATATACATACTTACATATAGGCAAAGCCTAGTGCAGGGACTGGTACTTATAATATACTACGTGTAAACTATTTTGCTCAATAAATGTCTTATGTCTTATATATAATATGTAGGTATTATATGCCAAAAATCTCACTGATAAATCAATCCCTAGATTAACGAGTTGTACGTTAACAAAGTTACGGACGAAAATGAAAGTTTCATTAATTAATACAATCTTATTTAGGACCAATTTTGTCCAAATTGTGCAAATGGGACTACCTTTTTTCTTAGTAATACAGACAAAGGAGTCAAAAATCAGAACGTACGATTGCGTACGCTGCATGCGCCCACGCAGTGGTACTGACCCCAGCACTAGGGTTGTCACTCGCCTGACACAAGTTCTTTTAAGCAAGCATTACTTTTACAGCACAATTTTAACTTGATAAATCCGTGTGTTCTATTTTTTGTTTCATTTGCGTTATTGCTGTTTAAAATTATAAATACTTAAGGAGTAGGCGAAATACAGATAAATAAAGCTTGAATTGAAACCAAATTAGTATCATCCATATCATAAATTAAATAAGTATTACGCGAGGATATGATTTCGTAAAGGAGGGGGTTAAATTTATAGTGTAGATTTATTCAAATTGGTTATGATGACGAAGGTATTCATAAATGTTTTCTAGGGAGCGACATAGTGTGATAAGATTAGATTAGATTATTTATGTCACGATTAAAAATTATATGTACAAATTTTATGCATTTAAAATGAATACCTACCTATTTCAAAAAAAGAAGAATATTTTTCACGATAAATAAAGAAAAGTAAAGATACAATAATAATACAATTTCAACAAATGTAACAATTACTAGAAAAAAAAACAAAATAAATCGAAACACTATGTATGAAATTACCCGGTCGTATACCGTCGGACGGTCGAGCCAACCCTGAAGCTAACAGTATTCAGCAGCAAGGACATGACGCATTGACACACATAATTATTTAACGGTTTTTCAAAGTAAATCGACGATGAGTTACGAATAGTTACTTACCTCCTACTTGCGCATGTCGTGTCACGTCACGACCCACTGGCTTAGGACACTTTAGGATAGTGACCAGTCATACCCTCTCTGCCATAATCTCACTATCACATCTAAGTACTGGTTAATTAATCAGTTAATGTGTCTTAACATTGAATCTGGGCGCTGCTGGCAGTTTCTCTGCGTGATTGCATCAGTTCATAATAAGAAAATGGGTAGTTATTAAAATCGACCAATCGTGTAACAGAATTCATTTCAAACGTTAGGTGTTTTTTTATTCCTTCAGTCACAATTATAAAATAAATAAACGCCTCTGACAGTCTATAGCCGCGTCCAAACGTTCAAGCGTGGTTGACGGCATAACATGGCATAAGATATTAGATTGAGCGGGATAGACTGCTGCCCATCTCGCTTTATCTTATACAACGTATGCTGTTGCCGCGCTCGGCCGTTTGGACACGCCTATAGACAGTAAGTAGCGCTTATTCGTAGTGTCAATATTTTGTATCTACCTATGTCAAACAGTTAATTAAAAATCATGCCGCCAAATTGGTCTATCTTTGCGCTGTGGAATTTATTATTGATTGTGGATGGATAATCTTTGTTTGTACTATTTTCTCGCAGTCTAAGTGGAAAGTAGAGTGTTTAACTCTGGTCTAAAAGCTATATTACCACTCGATCACTTTTCAAAAATAACCATTTCGTGGTAATATGGCTTATGTTAGCCCCTTGTCATACAATCTACTATTTCAAAATATCAGTTGGTTTCATCAACAGAGAATTAAGTATTTGAATGCAAAAGGACCTCGACTCGGCCACGATTGTTTCTAAGAATTTCGTCTGCTGATCGCTGTGACTCATAAGGATAGTGACCTGCTGTAATTACGCGATTGACTTACGACTCTTAATTAAATTACATATTTTCTAAAGTTTTTTATGTTTTAAACTTTCAATAAATAAAATACCTTTTTTTAAATCCCTTTTTTGTTATATAGGATACAATTTTAGCCGGTTTGCAGTGCATTGGTTGCATTATTTGCAAGACGCGGGCGAAGCAGCATAAAAGAAAGATGATGGATCGTGCGTGTGAAATCTAGAGAATCAAAGACTATCGCATTTACATTTTGTATTGATTCGTTTTACACACGCATCTAAATGACCAAGGGAGCAAGTGAACTTACCTCTCATCTAGATTGATTCATCATCACCCCTAAAGGAGCTCGGGGTCCGCTTCCCAATCCCAAGGTGATATAGACACTAGTTTTACGAAAGCGACTGCCATCTGACCTTCCAACCCAGAGGGAAACTAGACCTTATCGAGATTAGATCGGATTCCTCATGTTTTCCTTCACGGAAAATCTAACGGTAAATATTCCATACATAATTTCCGAAAACTCATTGTTACGAGCCGGGATTCGGACCCACGACCGTTGACAGCTGCACGCCTGAACCATTAGGCTACCGTAGCTTTCTTATAGATTGATTAAGCTTTATTATTCATATAATAATGTCAATATTTCCAGCCATGTTTGATTATGTTTTATAAGCCAACCCCTCCGAGAACCCTACCCGTAAAATAAAAAGAAAGAAACAAAAGGAAAGCAGCGGCAAATATTAAATTACTCAATATTTCATACCGATACTAATTTCGCTATCTTAACCCTTACCCGGCCGCGGAACGACACAAAATATTACGAAAAAAAAATTACCCAAAAGAAAAGTCCCCGCTTAATTGACATTCTTTACGGGCGTCAGTCTTAGCCGGGGATATTTTTTAATTAGATATATTTTATGGGTTTTTTTCCGAAGGGGAATGAGCACGGAAGGGTTAACATTTGTTTGAGCCCAATGAGGGGGTGGTGGGTCAATATTAGCTCCCTGGTAATCAGGCGGAAAAAAATGGTCGATTAGGCCCCCCTAGCGTTAATTTAGGATCATTCGAGACTACGTGCCTGCGACATTGGGGGCACTTTTTCTTAGGCAATTGTCTTTTTAGTAAATGGGCGACGTTGGAGGGGGGGATAAATCTACCTGTCGGCTATTGGGAAAGGGGCGAAGCCAAATGTATCTGATTAGAATTGCTTCTGAATATTAATGTGTTTTAAACGATACGATACAGAGAGAAATAATATTATGGAGCAATAAACAAACTATCTTCGTCTATAGCCCCCGACAGGACTCGAACCTGCGATTTCTTTATTAACTTCGACCACTACTTGACCCTGTATCTTTTTCTATACGTATCTTATACATTTTTTAATTATGTATATCTCTGTATCGTGTTTAATCATTAAAAAAATCTCTTCACGTGTTCGTATCCGTTACGGAAATTATTATAATTTTATTTTTGTACCTTTTATAATTCTCTGTATAGCCTGATGGTTAGCTGGTAGACAATGCGTCTTTGCATTAAGCTCGCCATTTGTAAATTTGTATATTTTGTGCAGTGAAGATTTAATAAACATCAGTCTTCGACGTCCACTGCTGGACATAGGTCTCCCCCAAAGAGTGCCAAAGGATCGGTCCTGCACATAATGTTTGCTCGATAGAAATTGGAATCTAAAATTCCGCTATCCACATATTATATCTGGCCTATTTCACACCAGTGATGCCGTTTTATCGTCGAAAGGTAACTTGTTCTTGTTACATACTACAAGTTACTTTCTTATTAATAATATTAGATGGATAATTCCTACAATTTCTTTTCCAGCGTATAATACAACTTTTTCCTAGGATTTGCGATGAATACGGCGTCATTTACAAGTTCATTTAAGTAGGCAAAAGTAGCTTTTTTCTTCACTTCAGACCGTCTCAAGAAACCTCTCGTCTTATACCGTTTACTAATTCTCGTCAACGCTCTGCTTCACAAAATATTATGGTTTTAACTGTAAACAAATACTCTGATTACAGGGACATTTTACTTTACATTTTATTTATATTCAAAAATAATAGAATAAAGGCGAGATAATCATAACATATCTTATTACTAAATCAGACACAACGAGAAAATTATTATGAAATGACATAAACACAAGGCAGCCAGGAACTATAAATTTGTATCGAAAGTTACATAAATATTTAAGATACGTGGTCTATACGAAGTTACGCGTTTAATAATGGCCACCAAATCTGACATCTGAGACACGTTTAAATTAGGGCTCGCGGTCGTGTCCGGGTTTCGTGAACACGTGTCGGGTACCCGTGTTCGTGTAACCCGCCCGCGGGTCTAAGCGACCGGTCCGAAAGGATCCGTGTAATTAGCGCACGGGTACCCGTGTACACGTGTACACGTGTACACGGGTACCCGTGTCCTGTTTACACGCGGGTAGTACTACCCGTCCTTGAGTTGTGGTGTGAAGCTAGGAACTATCCCGTTGTTCTAAGAATGTACATACAAGTACTAAATGAGTGTTCGTAGCATTGCAATTATAACATGTTATTTGTGAATAAAAATAGCATAGGAATAAATGTAACAAATTATAACAAAGTACGTAAAGTTCGCCTCCTCAAATTCATATTTTAAAAAAGTAAGTACGAATCCATGCTAATGTTATAAATATGAAAGTGGGTCTGTCTGCCTGTGCCTTTCTGTTACCCCTTCACGCTTTAACAGCTGAGTTGATTTAGATAAAATTTGGTATAGAGATTTGAGTCTGGGGGAAGGACATAGGATATAAACGAGTTCCACGCGGACGAAGTCGCGGGCAGAAGCTAGTAAGTTTTATCCCATAAAAAAACATTCCATGTAAAAAAGAGGCCAAGTCTCGAAACTCTTCCACCTTGAAAAGCTGTGAGATATTTCGTAGTACCAAGTCTCAGGCATTCTCATTATTCCTTATTTGCCAGCTAAATAGAATTCTGCCACTTGGCAATCACACCACTTTACTGCTTTTATGGATTTTTGCACACCTTAAACTATGAAGTATTGTGTAATTGCCAAGTCGCAAAATTATATTTAGTTAGCAAATAAAGAATAATAAGAATGCCTGAGGCTTGGTACTACGAAATATCTCACAACTTTTTACGGTGGAAGAGTTTCGAGACTTGGCCTCTTTTTTACATGGAATGTTTTTTTATGGGGTCTTACTTCTTTTTGTAGGTTATTGTGTCATCAATACATACAAATTACGAAGGCAGTCTCATTCTTGCTTTTGAATTTTTTCTCCCATTCGCTGCAAATGTAACTTTGTAATCCTATATATTTATATGGGATTACAAATTATTTATGCGTATAACATCTGGACCGAAATTTGCAAAATATTTTATTTTCATCTTGATTTTAACACTAAACACTAAGTATGTTCTAAATTAGTGTTTTTGTTGATCGTTCAGTGAATATGTGAGTGACAAAATTAAGAAACTTTGACTACTTATAATTCTTAAACTACTGCTTCAAATTGAATGAAATTTGAAATGCACCATGTTTAAACAATGCCTGCTTGGTTACTGAAAATTCAGGCTTCCATTTTTATTCACAACGAAGTTATTGGGGGTCAAAAACGGCCTGAACTGCTTCGAAAAAAGATGGTACGGCAGTGCCGCTTTTTTGCTCGACTTGGCGGGGCACCGCCGAGCCCCCAGATTTTTATTTGAGCTTAAAATGTGAAAAATAATGTAGTAACATTAATCTAGTTTTGGTTTTGAACCATAATAGTAACGAAGCTGGTGGTCTAAAATTGGCCGGTCCCAATTTAGAAATAATGATGAGACTTTACTGCATTTATGAAATTTTGCATACCTAAAACTATGTAGTATTGTGCGATTACCAAGTCACAATAGTACATTACGTAACTAGGGCGGTGAATTCGTGAATGCCCCAGATCGCAGGTGTTTGTGCGCAGCGTGCAGTAAAACTCGTATATAGGTGTGACGTAAAATTTTATCAAGCAAGTAAATAAAGCCCCCCACAAGGTGGACTGAGGACCTGGTAAAGGTTGCGGGAGTCCGCTGGATGCGGGTGGCGCAGGACCGGTCACTTTGGCACTCTTTGGGGGAGGCCTATGTCCAGCAGTGGACGTCTTTCGGCTGATATGATGATGATGACGATGTTTAAATAAAGATTAATGAATGCCTGAGACTTTGCTCTACGAAATGTCTAACAACTTTTTAAGTTTAAGAAGAGTTTTGAGACAGCCTCTTTTTTCCATGAAATGTTTTTTATGGGATGAGACTTACTAGCTTCTGCCCACAACTCCGTCCACGTGGAACTCGTTTATATCCTATGTCCCTTAAGACCCCTTCCACCTGCCCCTTCCACTTCCCTAATATAGCCGTTCAGCGGTAAAATACCACAGCTCGGGTCGGCGAAGATAACAGATAAAAGTACATTATTGTCGAAGCAAGGGAAGTAGGCAATTGCTGGCTGAGTATTAATTTTAAATGGACGACCTTGGGAGACCCGTTTCGCCGGCAGGTGACGAACAAAACAAACAAAGTAAACTTAAGACGTGAGTAGTTAGCTTCCATTTTTTTGTTGAAATTTCGACTTTATCGCAAAGGCATAAAACTTAATATTGCTTTGGAATTCAACCACTTCTTATTCTATAGTTTAGTCGCTAAGACTTTTGGGTTTATCCAAAAAAAATTGCAAGACACTGATAACGCCTATACAAATGATGATCTCGTTACTGCAAATTATTTTTACCTCGTTAAACTACATCAACGATGTTTAGTACGTCCGAAATTGTAAGATAAAATCCTGTCAAAAACGCCAGCAGAAAACGACTTTTTCATGAGAGCATAAAATCGTACCGTTATCCGATATCGAAATAATTATGGTATACTTTGAATCGGTAACGTAAAATCGTTTTGTTTGAGTAGGTACCTTTATTTAAAAATGATAACGGTATACATTGAAGCAGTAGCAAAATAGTCGAAATATCGTTTTGTTCGAGTACCTTTCTTTTAAAATGATTACTGTATCCTTTAGATAGGTAGGCAGAGTAATGATGCAAGTATCGTTTTGATTCAGTGCCTTTATTCGGTGCTCATATTCAACCTCGTGAGTAAAGGTACGGTTTAAAAAGGTATACCACATTCAGTCCCTTATTTAGAACCATACTGACGGTGGAGGATAATGAAGACTTAGCAAATGTCAACTCTATTTGAATGACGTTAAGGATCAAAAGTGCTAAACATTAAATTTCCTCGACTGTACAATACAATAAGCGCTCGGTTAATATTAAAAAGTTCTCATGTACAGTCAGCCATGACAATGGGCTACCACTTTTGGACCTTATTTTGCATGCAATAAAGTAAAAAAGTGGTGGACCACTTTTGTGCTTGACTGTAGTTACCTACTGTTTTTGTTTAGCTATCATATCTATAAGCGGCTATTAATAAAAGTTAAACAGTTTGCGTGCCCTTTGTCGGTCAAACATTAAATAAAATACTGGGTTCATACAATATTATGACGCAATAGAGCAAACATAGGCTTCCTGCGATATTTCCTTTTGCCACATACCTGATATAAAACAACATCATACACACCAAACCCATAGAGTTGCTAATGCAAATAGAGTAAAATGAAATAAATAAATTATATTTGCCTCAACTCAAACGGCCGCGGACGGTCCGAACCCGCGTGTAATTAGAACCCGCGGGTACGTGTGTACGGGTACACGGGTACCCGGGTACCCGCCGGCGGACCGGGCGGGTTCGGGCGTGTCCGTGTGGAACGGACGCTTAGCACCGCGGGCTTAAGAACACGGGTATTCGGGCGGGCGGGTTTACACGTGTAGCGGGAGCCCTAGTTTAAATACGCTCCATTGACAACGTGAAACTGACGCAAGTTCATGCAATTGACTCAGTTTTGATTTGCCACTTTTGTAGCGCTTATAACCCATCTACGTGTTATTTTTATTACATCATTGGGTATTTAATTTGTTTTTTTTTTGGGTACTAGTCGTCTTGCAGAAACTTTTTTGACATTTATTTGATTTAGTAACGTTTGGCAGAAACACCTTACGCAGAGTGTATGGCATAAATCATTCCGCAGATTTTTATAATATAGAATCTTATATTTGGCATAATAATGTTGATGAGCATAACTATCTTCTAAACGCATAGTACTTTCGCACAATTATTTTTGCATAATGGTTAGTTGATTACACTAACACACGGGACGACAGACGGGCAACAGACGGGCATGGCGAAACTAAAAGGGTTCTTTGTTGCCTACGGAACTCTAAAAATCGCTCCGCTCGCCCCGCTCGCTCTGCTCGCGCGCGTAGGGTCGCAGTATACCTAACACTCCTCGCTGTCATTGACTCTGGGACTGTATTTCCTTTGGTAGCTAGTCGGGAATTATGCTATTGTAATAGTATGCTATAGGATTATTAAATAAAAAAAAGGATTATTAAAAAATAAAAATAAATATTGTAATAGTATGCAATAGGACTATAGGTAAAACCAAAGTCGGCCAAAGTAATGTTCTACAAAACAATGTGCTGCAAAATGTGTTGCATGCGTGGTAGAAGTATTGCCAACTATACCTTTATGCACAATTACCATTCGAACGGGGGTGTTTCTGCAAAACATGTTATGCCAAGTGTATTTCTGACCAATTATATTCTGCCAGATGAGGGTAACCCGTATTTTTGAATGAAAAATCACGACATACACAGCCATTTAAACTTTTCCCAAAAAAAACTGCCAACCCGCCATTTTTAATTTCTCTCAGAACGAGTGCATTTGTCGTTTAATTCAATCTGCGACATATCGCGCGGGGTCGCTGGGAAGGAAAAAGATCGGAACATGAAATATCTTTATTAAATCTGGTTCATTTGCCGTATTTTTTGAGCCAGCTGGGTAGATTTATATACATTTGATTCGTCTACCTTTATCCATTCATGGATTGGTCCGGACATTGTGGCTGTGGAGGTCTATGTCCACCAGTGGACTTCGTCGTCTGATGTGATGATGATGACCTTTATGAACAGCCCGGACCAGACCCAAGGGTTAAAATGGGGTATAATTAGCGACGGATAGTGTAGGAGACTATCACGCAGTTCAATTAAAAGATGTCGGTCTCGCTTGTTACAATAATGAACAAGTATTTTTGAAGGTTTGTAACTGCTACTATATTGGCCCAAGAAAATCTTATTTATTTCTTTTAATCTTTTTTTTAAGTCTCTGTCAGAAAGTCTAGAAAGTTGCTAAAACACTTTCTTTGTTTCGTAAATCACTACTTTCCAGCCCTTTCCAGCGCTCTTTTCAACGGGTAGTTCGGGATGAATATATCAGTTTTTTTAAATATATGACGCACACTAGATTATCATACTTATCATAAGTTTATATAAGCTATCACGATTCGTGAACCCATTATTAGTAAACAAATTCACGTATTAAATTAAGAATGCCGTTGTAAATTGTTATCAATCCAAACACCTTTCCGACTAGCTCTCTCCATCCACTTTTTTCGTAAATTAGTAAACATTCTTGCCAATTTGTATAGCTTAGGGGTAATTAGTTGTCTCCTACGACTTTATCGCGGACAAAAGGCCTTAAGGATCATGACTTTTTCACCCTCATAGGCCATTTTCTTTCAACATGACACAGGCATTAACGCTATTGGTAGAATTAGGCGTAATGAAGGGCTTTAGAAATCCCTTTTTTTAATGCCAGCATCAATCTGTTTATTTCTCGTAAGACTGCGCTAAAAAATGTATTTTTCTTCAGCAATGGCGGATTATAAATTGGGCGAATTTGTTACCTTTAGGGTAAAAACTAATTTGATTTGTAAAATGAGGAATATTGTCACAGTTTTTTTTTGTCCACCTTGCCTGCCCACGCTGCACCTTCAGGTAGGTAGTCACCAATCGATAACCTTTCCGCCCAAACGGCCATCGGTTCTACGTGCAATGTGCCCCGCCCACTTTCACTTAAGTTTACTGTTTCGGGGCATCAAGATATATTTGCGGGTGAACGGTGGGGTGAGGTTAAAATAAGTTAACAGAATAGCGGGGCAGGTAGTTTAATAGTCTGTAACGTTATAAAATTACATACTTAGTTAAGTACACATAACTTGAAGCAAGCTCCAGATATTATACACAATTGCGAGTAGCACTCGGTTTGTAGGTAAATATTAGCTGGATGTATGTAAAAGCTTAATATTCGAGTATATTCGAGAGTCGGTATCGGAACGCTTGCTCTGCAAGTTTGCGTCAGTTCGGGCGACACCGCGACTACACTAGTATGGATACGGCTTTGTAATTTCAGAAAAAAGGCTTAAACATCATTTTTGTAACAGAAAAGTCAAAGATTTTATAATTCTAATTTAATTTTAGAGGAAAACAGATCGATAGGAAATAAGTACATATGTGTACTTAAAGAAAAAAGGTTTTTTGAATTATTTAGTCACGCAAGGAAATTTCATTGATATCAAACCTAAAGCAAGAATATAGTACAAAGTGCAGTCATTTATTAGTCAACGTGAAAACAATCGGTATATAAAAACAGTTAATTAATGACATTGTTTTTCGCGTTATAATGACTAACAGATTATCCTGTTTATTAGTTACAATGTGACGATTATGAGGGTAAAACGTGAACACGATATATTGACTGCTGGTTAATCTTCAGGTAGTCCGAGTAAAATATACATTACTAGTTGTCCACGCGGCTTTTTCCGAGTATTGACGTATAGTTTGGCGGGTAATTTAACATAAATGTATAAAGCTATGTAATTCTTTTGGAAAAAAATGCTTTTAACGCGGCTTTATCATATTATTCAGAAATACCAGTCTATACACAAGTGAAATATTTTTTTGAAATAGTATGGAGTTAATACATACAACTGTGAATAACAGAGATATCAATGGTTGTTTAGCAAGCAATGAAAAGGAATGATTATCTTTCTCGTTTTGGTACCTGTTTTCAACTGATGTACGTGTAACTTCAGTTTAGTTACTTCATAACTTTGCCTATAACTTTGGTTTACCTAGATAAGGTGATTCAGAATTACACAGAATTCCGACTAATAAACTGTCTCTGAAATATAGAAAAATAATAGAATACTATGAAGAAAACCTATATAAATACCTGCGTTTAATTAAATAATTACATTAAACTCTGACGCCATATAAAATTATATAAATTAAAAAAAAAACATAGATATATAAGACGATTAGGATATAAATTCATAATGATTGGGCTAGCTTCAATTTACATTATTATTAATAATAAAATACTCTATATTGCACCACGAAAACAGAGAAACATCTTACAAAAAATTTGCTTAATAAGTAATGGTAACAACAGATGGTCTTATCGCTTTAAAGCGATCTTTACATTATACTTGTCTGATTATGAAATAAAAAAATCTAAAGCTTAATCATTGTCAATAATCAAGTGTTATATTACTATGACGCTTGTGTGACGTACCTAGCCGTAAGATCAGATGGAAATAGAAATAGTATTATTATTCTTTAATAGGAAAATTTATAATGCTCTGGATAAGATTTTTATGATGGAAATAATTATGCTTTAGACTTTTTACTGAGTGTTTTAATCGCTTCACTTGCATTCTGTGTGGTTTGTGGCCGGAGCCACGCAGGCAGCTGTAGTTTGTTTCTGTTTAGATGACGAAAAGTACTTAAAACCAACCATTACCGACATCTATTGTTTAATTGTTATCTTCTTGTTAGCTGATCCAGTACACGTGCCACACTTCTGTCAGTTTTATGACGTATCTATGTTATCGTTTGCTTTCATATTATTTACTTATTTAGTAACCAAAGAAGTATCATCCAAAGTTAAGAAGCGTGTTTTCGTCATTTTAACTGGAACAAACTGTTCTAAAATATATTTTTTTCCAGCAACTTAATTAAAGACACTGTCCTCACTAATCCAACGTCCTCGTGCATTGTGCTTGCAAGCAGCATATATTTATATATTTACTTTCCATCGACGACAGCCATTTTGCTTATCAAGCTACACAAACACTCGCACAAACACACACACAAACACCCACACAAGCATACTAGGAACAGTGTTTAGAAACTGCGGTAACCAACAATTGTGACGGATACGGTAGTGTGTTGATTTTGATAAAGTTCCTGCAGCTATTTGTTGTTTGAGTTGTCTGTACATTGGACTCGAATGTGTGTAAGAATGGAATTGTAGACTAGGAACTTATATTAGATATTAATGGTATTAAACATTATTTTAACACAAGGTCTTCGATTCGGTATACTTAATTAACACACAGTACCTTATATGCTTATATACAGGGTGAGGCAAAAGATATGTATCACTTTTGAAAGACAACAAAAAAAATTAACTTATAGACCTTATAGTAGTACTTATACCAGACGCTTTCTTGGTCACCCCATATAGCTGAGGTGAGTCAGAGGATCTTTAGATCCCTTCACTCCCTAAGACGTCTCCAGAATTTCCTTCCTCTTCGTACCAAGTTGACCCTTACTCAATCTCTTTTGCTTCCTCTTCTGGACTATGGCGATATTGCGTTTCTGGACCTCAACGAGGAGCTACTTGATAAGCTGGAGCGTCTACAAAATGTATGTATCAGATATGTATTTGGTCTACGCAAGTATGATCATATCTCTGAATTCCGCTCTAAGCTTCGATGGTTACCGATTCGCCGGCGCAGGGATGTGCATATCCTGTCATTACTTTTCAATACACTGTTCAGCCCTACTTCCCCTCCTTACCTTTCTGAGCGGTTTAGTTATATGGCAGACGGCAGTGGCCACCGCTTGCGGTCGAGTACTAACCTTACTCTTGCTGTACCGTCTAGAAAGACGCGAACATACTCCAGATCTTTTACTGCGCGCGCTGTTAAATTGTGGAATGAGTTGCCTTTGTCGCTGAGACAGTCGCAGTCTGTTGCGTCACTTAAGATGAATTTGAAGAAGTTGTGGCTTTCCAATGACTTGTGAATTGGTTGAATATAGTATTTATTTATTTATTGTATATTTGCGATATATATGTAACATATGTTAGTGTGTATTATATTTTATATTGTATATTTATATATGTATTGGCATGTTTTTATTTGTCTAGAATTAATACTAATTAGGATTTGCTTTATTTTCTCTGTTTTTGTACACGGTATAAGTTTGCCTATCTCGTTCTACCTACCTTCCTCTCAATTGCTCAAAGGTTAGCTGGAAGAGATCCCTTATAGGGATAAGTTCGCCTTTGTACTTTGATCTATTGTGTGACATGTATATTCCTTGACCTGTTATTGTGTACAATAAAGTGCTTACATACATACATACATACATACTTATATATTTATTTTACTCTATTCAGTATACAATGCCATTTATTACATCAAGTTTTGAAACTTAAATCAGCGAGATGGTAGCCATCAGCAGGGATGCAGCGATGATTTTAGACTTAAGGAATTTAAGGAAGTCTACACCTATTGGTTTGGTCTCGTTGCTAGTGACCAGCCTTCGAAGCTGGCGGTCCCGGGATCGCATCCCGGTAAAGGCATTTATTCGTGAAATGAGCATCATTATAAATTTCTTCTTAATCTTGGATGTTTTCTATTTATCTCAGTTATATATATCTATTTATACACAGTACATACCTATCGTCGTTTAGAGTAACAGTGCGAGCTTTGCGTTGTCCTTAAATAATATGTATTAATAAATTTGTTGGAGATTTTCTTTAAGTTATTAAATATAATAACTTAAAGAAAATCTCAAACAAAGTTCTCCCTAATTAGATAACGTATTTGTTTTTACCTTCGATAGGGAACCATTCAATCAAAGTATAAACCTAACCCTCCCTTTGTCTATCGAGTTGAGACTAATCGTCAAAAAGGCTCAAAGCTACCTCCAAGATTGAATTAAAATCAATCGTGTTTTTCACTGCTTCAGAATCATCAAAAGAACGTAATCAATTTCACAAATACCCGTCTTTCTGAAGAATAAATCTGTTCAGAGATAAAATTTACAAAAAATGATAACTTAATCTACAACCTAAAATCAACCTTACTACACCATGTAAAAGTTCAAATTGATTGACACGATACGTCAATATAAGACTGGATTTCCTATAAGCAAAATATGATAGCACTGTGTGAAAATATCGAACACAACTTTATTACAAAACATGTATCTTCAATTTTCAACTTTATTCCTCACGAATAAAGTTGCTTCTCTAGTGATGAATGTGCATTTAGGTCGTTATGTGGGTACGTTGTTGTCATCAATACAGTATCGTTGTGTATTATCGTTTATAAGGGAGCATTAAGAGCGAATCGTTCATGAGAAAAATTGCTTAATAAATGTAGACAAGCGGGAGCATGCGTTATGCGATTTTCATGCGACTAAGATTCCCAGAGGGCCTACCGCGAAACGAAAACGAAATTCGTTTGTGTATCTCCATCTCTGTCGCACTTGCTAGTTCGAGCGACAGAGACGGAGATATTCGAACGAAGTTCGTTTTCACGGTAGCCGCTCTGATTTGTCGGTGGTCGGTGCTGAGTTTGACAGTAAGGCCTGCCAGACACTGGCGCGGCCTGGCCGCGGCGGACAATAGTAAACTTGTCCGCCGCTGTCAAATTTACTATTGTCCGCCACCGCAGGCCGCGCCAGTGTGTGGCTAGCCTAAGGTGTTAGCTGTCACTAACGACAGTTGTCAGTTTGACTCAACGTGGGTTCAACTTAAGAGTAAGCTCACACCGAAGTTCGAATAGCGCGTGTAGTTTCTTTTAGATAAAATTGCGAAATTGCATTTTATCGTAAGGTTTTACGATTGTTTTTTTTTGCTAAAGATGAATGAAAATATATGACAAAGAGACGTCATACTGACCGAACTGTGGCATGTGTAGGTACCTACTGTTTATGCGCAATTGTTTAACAACATGACTTAAACATTACCTACATGTAGATTAACAATTAAACAATATTTGTCGGTAATGGTTGGTTTTAAGTACTTTTTGTCATTTAAACTAAATCAATCTAAACTGACCCAGAAAGTCGGCTTAAAGAGTATAATTACATAAGTTGCTAAGTGGTTGCAATTCTCTCTTACACTTCAATATGAAACCTTCGAATTATTATAGCAAAATTAAAAATGAATATGTATTGTATTGACCAGTATCGGTATACTCTCAGGTATAAATCGATAACCGTAAATTGGGGTGAGTTGGGTCAAAATAAATAATCAAACCGCCATAATTTTTTTTTTACCTGTGATGATTTTATACATAAATAATGTTCCGGCCGTCAGAATTTTAGTTTTATCTGGTTCCACTCCAAGCTACATACGAGTATATTTCACCTCTGAGACTCTACTCTTTTTACCCGACTGCCGAAGAATAGGAGGGTTATATTTTTCGAGCGTATGTATGTATTTTAATGCTATAATTTGGCTACTCCGAGTTGCCGCAAGATAAGAAAATATGTCTACAAGTATAAGTAATAAAAATAATAAAGTTACTTTTAGGACAATCTGAGCTAGGAAATCAAAATAGCAACTGAAATAAATATAATATATTTCAGTTGCTATATAATAATGTGTACGGACATACATATAAATTATTAATAATAAAAGAGTTTAGCGCAATTTGAATTTTGTTGATATTGTTTTTGGCGGTACTTCCCTAAAAACCGCACGATTATTTCATTGGAGGTCAATGAAATAATCGTGCGGTTTTACTAACGAATTGTGCAACAATATAATGTTAAATACTTGTAATGAAATTTTTCCTAAATAATTTTTCTTTAATTCATTGTCCTCGGATATTTTAGTCAAAGACATTCACTGAGAACTATTTCGTAGCGTTACGCTCGTAGCCGATATCACGGGAAAACCGTTTGTAGAGGAAATCGCCTAGGAGAGCCCACCTATTATCACTTTTCAATTTCAAACTGTGGTCGCAAAAGTAATCGTCCCGTGAACAGCAAGCTTTATCTCCAAGATATATCGCTCGCTGCCGAAACTTCGCGCGGGCAGATAGACATAATGCTGGCTATTCATTTATTATTAATGTCTATCTCTCGTTGATACGGCAAGCGCCAATCAATATGATGTACGTTCCGCGATAAAGATTGGTGAGAAGCGATGAAGTCGGAAAATCTTTTGGTTTTGTTATTTTTTTGTACATGAGCATTTCTAGAATAGTTTGTACAGTCAGCAGCAGAAGTAGCTACGCGGGCCACGTACTCAAAGGGACCTGCGCACGACTCTAATGTCAAGAGTATAAGGACTATCTAGATCATTTTGAAAATGTAGAGGGTTCAAAACTACTCTCCCTACTCTCTCCTCCCTCCCTAAAAAGACTTGATTTCGAATAGAAGTCATCCTCCTAGCGTTATTCCCGGTTGTGTCCCTAAAGGAGCCCAGGGTCCGCTTTGACACCTAATCCCAAGATTCGGCATTGGCACTAGTTTTACGAAAGCGACTGCCATCTGACCTTCCAACCCAGAGGGAAAACTAGACCTTATTGGGATTAGACCGGTTTCCTCACGATGTTCCCTTCACCGAAAAGCTAACGGTAAATATTCCGTACATAACTTCCGAAAAATTCATTGGTACGGGCCGGGATTCGAACCCACGACCGCCGCTTGACAGCCGCATGCCTGAACCACTAGGCTACCGTAGCTCTTTGATTGTTGATTTCGAATAGAAGTTATGAAAAATAAATCTACAGTCCATTTACCCACGTCAAACATCTTACAACGTCAAGCTAGGCACCATTGCCTACGATTTTATACGTACTTTATTTATATATTTGATAATTAAGGTTCTGTTAGGTACACAGTACATTAATTCTTTCTCAAATCTAAAGAATCTTAAAACATTGTAGTAAAAATTGCTTAAAAATTGGTAACAAAAGAGCAACGTTAAAAAAAACTTCTTAAAAGTGTAATCAAATGTATCCATTGGATAACATTTAAACATCTTACTTTATTTCTTCATATAAATCATATTTGTATTTCTTCTTTGCAGATCACACGATGCCTCCCACCAAAGAAGCTAACTCCAAATTATTTTCCAGCCAGCCACACATCTCGTGTAAGTATCATTGTATCCATCATGCGTATGTACCTAGAAGTAATGGTGTACAACTATAATATAGAAAAATATTTTTAAATGGAAGCTATGCAATCATCATCATCAAAACTACTTACTTACTAACGTAAGTAGTTTTGATGATGATGATTGATGATTTAAGGTGCTTCGATTTCCATATAGAACGTTATTTGACATTCGCAGGCTGACAGGGTGATTTAAAAAAAAAACTTACGTAACTAACTTGCATAAATTGGCTTTCCATTTGCGGGAAATTCCCCCTTTCCTTAAATAAACTTGTATAAACTAGAATAATTTGAGATATTAGTTTGTGATGTCATACTTTGGGAAAACCATTCTTCTCAAATTATTATAACATTTTAGTAACATGCTAGGAAAATTTAAAATTAAGTGAAGCTTGTAAATCATAAACTACCTACTCAGTGAACAGGGTGAAATGAGGGAAGGATATTTGTATTAATTTATACGAGGGCAAAATTGCGGGCAAATGTTCTCGAAAATCCTTTTTATATATCAGATACAAAATCTAATTTTGCGTATGTTTGTACACAATTGGTGCAGTACACGGTTGCATTATTTAACGGCATCAAATATAATGACCACCAAAAAATGCTTTGGTACCCTAAGCTCTTTTACCAAAAAAATATACTGAAAACCAAAAACATAATTCTACCATCACAATAGTACCAGCTATTTAAGTAACGACTGCACATTAAATTGTATTCGAACACCAAATTTACTAAATGATCACCAAATCTTTGCGACCAAATTGATTCAATACTTCTACCTAACTAACCCACTATGATTGCCGTAAAATATATGAATATTACCAAATAAAGTATAATGATGCCAAATTTACAAGTGCTACCAAAACTCGAATCAGCGCACCCTACTTCCACGTGGTCTTGTCTGTCCTCCCCCTAGAGCGCACCGTTCAACTCAGGACCTCCTTCACGACCTTCTGGCTCCGCGGGCTTTCATATACACTCTAGGGGGAGGACAGACAAGACCACGTGGAAGTAGGGTGCGCTGATTCGAGTTCTGGCGGGAGCCCGGCCGGACGGCGGGAGACTGAGTCCCAGAAAAGAAAGCGGGGCTCCGTTGAATTTAGGAAATTATTTTACTATTTATTATAGCATTTTCTTTAATAGGATAGTAAGATGGTATAATTTGGGTAATTATTTCCCATTAAAAGGAGATACAATTTTGGTGATCATTTACTATTTTTGGGTTAGCAATGATTTATTAGAATAGCATTTTCTGTAATAGGACAGTAAGATGTTATAATTTGGGTTATTATTTCACATTAATAGGAGATACAATTTTGATGATCATTTAACTATTTTTGGATTAGTAATGATTTATTAGGATAGCATTTCCTTTAATAGTATAGTAAGATGTTATACTTTGGGTTACTATTTCACATTAAAATGGAGATAAAATTTTGGTGATCATTTAGTATTTTTGGCAGTAAAAAGTATTTTTTTGGCGTTATATTTTACTATATCTGGTGGTCCGTTAAACATATGCCTTATTTAACTACCAAATTGAAGCCTATTCTTTTCCTTCCAGATGGCATGACCTTATCAGCGAAGGTCTACCACCCAGCCACTAACTTGTTGCCGCAGACGCCCCCCCACTCCCCAACTGGCGTGGCTCCATGCTTCAACTCCAGAACCACCACCTCCTGGAGCCGGCAGAACAGCTACAACAACGGGAAGCAATCTTGATGAGAGGTGGAGACCTAGTCAGGAAAAATCGCCCACCAACTTGTTTCAGGGTTATGGGGGAAAATTGGCTAGCACAATCTGCAACCGAGTCACGTCACGCGCGAGTTAGCGACTTCTGTCTCACTTGCAATGTAACAGGAAAGAGGTGGGCAGATTATCTCGTCTCGCTTGTCACTGCGTCGGTTGTGCTAGAGCACCACGAGAGTCAATACTGGACCCATCATTTCGGTGGATGTTAAAGATACAGTTTGATTTCTCCGTTACCCGTTTTCCTACAAATTTGCATTTATATAACAGTCAATTGAGTGATCTCAATACATTTAGCAAATGTTTACGTTTGACGTAAAATTTTATATTATACATATTTTTTCTTAAATCAGTCGAACGCCCACCGAATACTGTATAAAAAGGACTGTTTATTGTCACTTACTTTCTGATTTAGTATTTCAATGATAAGTTGGTGGGATAGAAAGTTTGTCAGTTTCATGACACAAATGTTTGTACAGGTCGACACATGTAAAAAGAACCCTGGCTGCCATACTTTTTATATGGCTGCCAGGGCTCTTTTTACGTGTGTCGACCTGTAAGTCTACCATGACAGTTAGTTTACAACCATTTATGCTTTATTATGGTAATTTGTTTTAAGTGGTCATAAAATTAGCAATGTAATTGTGGTTTGTTTTATTTCTCACTACGAAAACTATTAATCATAATTAATAACAAGTCAAACTAACAAAATGCTTAGCAATGTGACTGTGTTTTGTTTTATTTCTCCATTCCTCACAACCAAGAATTATAATTAACTAGCTTCGGCCCGCGACTCCGTCCGCGTAGTAAACGAGTTCTATCTATATCGCAGCTCTCTATACCAACTTTTACTCCATCCATTTCACCCTCTTAGGGGATGATTTCGGGGATAAAAACTATCCTATGTCACTCTCCATCCCTTCAACTATCTAAACTTAAAAATAAAATAAAGTCAATTCGTCGCTCCGTTTTGCCGTGAAAGACGGACAAACAAACAAACAAACACACCATTACTTTCCCATTTATATTATTAGTATGGTAATTAAACTAGTCATGAAATTTTAAGTTACCTGACTGAATCAGGTGTTACTGGGTTACGAAAAGTAGTTTGGGTATTAAATCTAAAAAACTTTACACTTCTGTTCAATTGGTTTTAATTTAAAGTACAAAGCTGAAACTTTTGCTTATAATTAATGATAAATTTTAAAATATTTAACGCAACTCAATTTAGTTAATATTTTTTGTATTTCAATTAGGTACCTGTTCTAAATGCTTGTTAAAAACAAAAAATATATTATATTTTCGAAGAAAGAAGAACACAAGTGCGGACTTATGTTTTTTTAGTTAACTTGACATTATAGCATCTCAGAAAAAAACTACACAATTAAGTATACTCACACATGTAGTTTTTTAATTGATCAAAGTTGTAATAAAAATAATTATCAGTTACACTCGTAAATAGAGAACTATTTAGTCGAGCGATCAAAATAATATGGTTGTCTGCCTTTTTTTATATTTAAATTGACTTGGTCTAGATGCCTTAGGCCGCCTACGAAACCAACGCTACGTAACCAGTTACGTGTGAAGATTTATTTTTAACCGACTTCAAAAAAAAGGAGGAGGTTCTCAATTCGGTTGTATTTTTTTTTTTTTTTTTAATGTTTGTTACCTCAGAACTCCGTCATTGATGAACCGATTCGGAAAATTTTTTTTTTGTTCGTATGTATATACTTCCAGGTGGGTCCCATTTTTTTCAAAATTCAGTTAGATGATGGGATCCATGAGGAATTGAGGAGACTCCTCAATTTTATAAGGCACGCGTGTAGTGATTTTGGTATTTTCTGTTATAACTCGTGTATTTACATCCGGAATCATAAATTTGGTGGCGAGGAATTGATGATGAAGACCACAGATGACTTATCGAATTCCTCAATTATGTACTTAAAAGTGCAAAAGTACGTCACAGGTTCTGATAAGATTTCGTTGAAATAGGAACTAATGAAGTGCCATTGGTGATGATCTTGGGGAATCGATGGAAGTCCTCAAATATTATCGGCCCACATACAGCGATTCGGTTTTTTTCTATAGTTATCAACGCATTTGCTATCGGAAATCAGTTCATGTGGTAAATTGTAAAAAATAGGAAATGTGCTCATGGCTTGGCGGAGTACTAAATTGAAGTCGGTTAAAACTTTGTTTTTAAAGTAAATTATTCTTTCTACGAAACTAGTTACGTACAAAGAATTCGCGGAGGGATATGTTTGTGTTCGAATCGATATGTTATACGGTTATAAATAATACCAATAAACCGGATGCATATAATGTGTGTATATGTACTGCAATCATCTGTATGGTTTTTCTATGTGCCAGTATCTTCCTTATTCAGGTTTTCAGTGGTTGAATGATACTGAAATCGAATCATTTCAAGTTATTATAAAAATCAAGACCTAACAAGATATAGCACATGTTTCATCTTAATACTTAGTAATTTGAAATAAAATGAAAATATGTGTTTTCTTCTTATGATAGAAAGTATAGGCACACATCCAAGACAAATATATAAAAAAAACATAGGTTAACTACTTAGTACTTTTTTACGAACATGAAGTTATGACTTATAAGTAATGACATTATATCCTCATAGATTAAAAAAAAATCTGCGGAACATGCTTTTCGGATTAAGATATTCGAAAAAAATGCTTTTGGACAAATTACTTTTCAGAATTATTATGTGAGAGTGCCCCATAATTATAGGTTTATTATATATTTATTTATCATATATTGGCAGAAAAGATAACCTATATTAATTTTTGGCTTCGTCTGCGTAAATTGCAAAGAACGAAGAAGGAGCCGCAGGATAAGTTCTAGCCTATGTTCATCCAGAAAGTTCACTCTATACTATATACATAAGTATATATAGTCCTCCTTGTCGTATCCGACGACGGCGACCCTTACAAACTCCTCTGATGAGCACGTATATGACTCGCAAAGCCGAACTTAGTTTTAAATGTTCGGACACATTGTATGCAATATAGTTGGCCCTGGTTATTGTAGGTATATGTATAGGATGGTTTGGGTCGAGTCTTTCGTAAATGACGCTTTTGGTCCAGGTGTTCAAGTCGAGCTACTTCAAAGGAAGCTACACCTTTTCTGACTTTATTACGCCATTCTGGTCTCATAGACGCGACCTCCTCCCAACGCTCAGCAGGGATATCGCAGGCCTTGAGATGACGTTTTAAGACGTCCTTGTAGCGCAAAAACTGCCCCCCACGATTACGCTTTCCATCCGCAAGCTCGGAATAGAAAACAGATTTTGGGAGTCTGCAGTCTGTCATGCGACTAACGTGGCCACTCCACCTCAACTGGCTTTTCATTAGTATTGCCTCCATGCCGGGCATGTTGGATCTTTGCAGAACGTCCGTATTGGTCACACGATCCTGCCACCGAATGCGGAGAATGCATCGTAAACAACGCATGTGGAACATGTCAAGCTTTCTGATATCAGCCTTATACAGGCACCAGCATTCTGCAGCATATGTGAGTATTGGGAGCACCATAGCCTTGTAGACAGAAAGCTTGGTTTGGAGATTCAGGTCGTGCGACTTCCAAACACGGTGATTTAATTTTCCAAAGGTGGCAGCAGCTTTGGCTATGCGTGATGGGATCTCCGAGGCAAGGCGATTATCATTTCGGATTTGGCTGCCCAGGTACTTGAAGCTAGACACTTCCTTTAGCACTGAGCTGCCCAAAGTAATTTGAGCTGCGTCAGCACTGCAACCTCTCGGTGGCTGCTTAAGTACCTGAGTTTTGGTGACGCTTATAACCAAGCCAAATCTATCGCACGAGTCACTCAAAGACACCATAGAGCCCTGGAGTGCATCTAAGCTGCTAGCCATCATACATAAGTAAAAGAATGTTTAAAATTGGAAAAGTGGTTCCGGAGCTAAACCTACGTACAAACTTCCAAAACTACAATCTCACAGACTGCTCCTCTATAATATTAGTAAGTATATTAAAATTTAGTTCAATTTATTAACAGGTAGGTACCAATACCTGCCTGTTTTTGGAATATAATGATTATTTGAGTATGAATGTTTTGTGAGGGGATGCATAACAGGCAGTACACCATATACGCATATAAAACATCACTGTACCTCATGCCGTGAAAACAAATTAAATAATAAATAAATAGGATGTAGTAACCCGAGGTTTACGGTAAGCATATCACGATCTACCAATCAAAAAGGTCCGTTATATCGTGTGATTTCAAAATACAATAAGCTTGGAAATGTAGCTGGTCTCTCTAGACTTACCTTCTGAATAATATTAGTAAGTATAAGCCACTATTTTTACCTAGTTATTAAACTCCTACATTTCTTTATTTTACAATAATGATCGTAAAAATGTCTAAATATACTAAATTGACAGCGACAATATAGAAACTACGAATGCGCAGTAGCGCCATCTTTCACAAATGAACCGAAACGTTTTGAAACATCAATATCAGTGGAATGCTGACAGTTTTACAACTGCAGCATAGATGTCGCTATTACAGAAATACCGTTTATTACCGATTTTGAAAACTACTACATTGTTACATTTCATTTATGATATACATACCTACTGTTAAATGTGCGTTGTCAAGTATTAAGCATTTTAAGATACTGGACTCATCATTCGGCAATGATACAATTCATAATTTTATGGATACATAAGCGCCACCTAGCGCCATTGTGCCGCGGTACGAAGAATCTAATCGATGTGCGTTATAAACTACAGGTCGGTCGAGCATGAACTATTAGTAGTTCCAGCTTTACAGAACAGATGGCGTAAAAGTGCAAATGCACAAACCAATGTAATACAGTCTAGCCTTTTACAGCCGACAAATCGTGATTTGCCAAATCCAGAATGACACATATAGAAATTGACAGTTCAATGTAAACACACCCCCACAACCGTTTCAATCCGGGTGTAAAGGGGTAAATGACCCAATGTATGACGCCTCAATTAAAATTGGTAATAACACGACGTTGACGCTTTCATTGCTATGAATAAAGATTGAAGGTGCCAATGCCAACTATTGCCAGGTATTGGCTTTAGGTAAGTAGCTAAGTCTATGCAAATATTACAAAGAGGAAAACTCTGTGAGGTTATAAGTATGTATGAGAGATCCCCTTCCTGAACTATTTATCCGATTTAGATTCTTTTACATTAGTGCATTGACCAGTGTTTTAAGTTGATTGATCCAGAAGTACCTACACTACAAAATTTACATTCACCTTCTTTTAATTACCTACCTAAATTAATAATAGGGGATAATCTTACAAAAATCGAACTAGTTAGCCCCATCGTAAGCGTCGTAGCGTCGTAGCGTGCAGTATCGTAGCGTTGTATAGGTATTAGATGAATGTATATTTAATAGATATTGATACATGAATATCTGTTGTCTATACAATATCCACAACTTTCAAGCAAATATACGTGCTCATCACACAAATTTTCCCTTAACCGGATTCGAACCTAGGACCTTCAGATTCATTGGAAGGGATAACTACATTAACTCACTCGGATAAACCGGTCAGTGTCAATCTATTTGATGCGGAAAGACACGACCGAATTTTCTGTAATCATTCTAGCGTGCATCGCTCAACCCCAAACTTAGCATAGACTCACACCAACCCCAGTTTTTTTCTTTAATTTCCTGGGCCCTAATTAAAACGGGGCCCCATCGGAGATAACGGAACCGAAGCCACTGCCCCAGGCTATAAATTAGAAAAAAAAGTTCCGGAACTTTGGAGTGATAGGAAAGGCGGTCAAATGTGAAATTTACCCGAATGCGGTGAAGGAGGGTACCTAATGGAGGTGAGTGGTTAAGCTGGATTTTCACGCAAGCACCGCGCCGCGCCGTTTTTCTCTGCGACAAAAGGATGCATCCAAAATATCCAAATGGACGGACGTAATATTTTGAATACATTCGGGGCGCGCCCCGTATCTGTCACTTGACTAACGCCATCTATAAAAACTTTAACGTTCATGGAACGATGGAGGTCTCTTAACAGTTTGGCGCGTCCTGCGGGCTATGGACCGCACCGCGTATGGTAAACTAATTATTCACTAATTGTCAAGTTTACTATTGACCGTCACCGCAGGCCGCGTTTCAGGCTTTAGGCGCGGCGATAGGTATTCTACTCCATTTGGCTTGTTGGTTGCTGATGCTGTCCTGAATGCCCCGCTCCAAAGTAAGTTTAACTATTATTTCTTCTGTGAGCCTTGGCTTGGGAATGTATCGGATAATTTTATGTATGACAGTACAACTTGATCTGAGGGGGGTCCTGTCACTTATCCTTTTAACTTTTGCACTAATGTTTTACTAGACCTAATGCATTTTGCTTCGAAACAGTGAACATTTCGGGTTTTATCTAATACCATCGACTATCATCATAAGGTTAGGTTTGTTTTGCAATAATCCTAAGTATAAAGTTTACTATTTAAGGAAAAGATGCATTAGGTCTCATTATGCATTTTTATGGCGAAAGGGGAGAGCCGATCAGCAGGGTATCATGCGACGGCGCGCGAGCTCTCTCGATTTTTGTCGCACTATCCGTCTCTTTCTTATTTGAACACTTAGAACAAGAGATATAGAGGGAGAAAAATCGAGAGTATGTCGCGGCTGCGCATGATAGACGTGCTGAGGGTAGGTATGTGTTATTGTGTTTCTGGTGGTGAGCGAGATAGCTAGAGCTCCAATGTATGCGCTCTGTTCAGTGACATACCTGCATTTGTCTCTAGCTGTTGACGCAACTTATCCTTAAGTCGATAAAGGGTCGAGAACGCGCTCTCGATTCCATAGGCTGCGGTGTCTGCTTACTTAGGCAGGCCGTATGTTTATATGCTACAATCGTGGTAAACAAAAACAGTACTCAATTCATATAAAGTACCTCCATCACCTAATTTCAATTACTAATGGGTAAAATTATCAAAAATCTTGAATATAATCCGGCGGAAACTTGCGTTTTGGATTCCACTTTGATATCTTTCATGCCGTTAACTTCTTAAAAAGTTTATTTCATCCCTTCGAGACTGTAATGACATGTTTTATAGCCCACCAAAAACATTCAAAAACCATCGGAGAAAAAGGAATACCCAATATTTACACGAAAACTTCGCCAATCTTCAACTTGGTAATTAAAAGTCGAGGAAGGTCATAAATCTATAAGTTTTAAGGTGTTTAAAATTAAAATTTTCATATCTGAACTGGGGGGAATTTCCAGAGAGACCTGATACTTGGAGAGAGGTATTTGTTTGTTTGAATTTATTGTTTGGTATAAATACCTACCTACTCGTATAAAGTTTTTAATGTGGCAGATAAAGTCTGATTGCGATTTCAAAATTTATTTCACCTCCTCCTGGTCTGACCTTAGCATGAATATATGGTCGTGATATGCGCTCAGTACCATACACTTCTATAACTTCCTTTGTTATAATCATAAATGTAATGATCTACTGAATCCCGGTGAAGTTATTAGTTTTAAACTAGAAATTACCCACTAAGGGGGTGAAATCGGGGTTGAAAGTGTGTATAGACGCCGATATAAAAAAGTACCACACGGACGAATTCGCGGGCATAAGCTCCTAATCCATAAGGATCCTATAAAAATAAATTTAGAATTATTAGACTAATTACGTAAATCCCGGAGGATCCCGACCCGAGGACCCGGAGGTCAGCTTGGCTTCCTGTTTGAATACGGTCAAGAGTGAGTAGATTATATTGAAGTGGTCATCAAAACGATACCATGTCAACAGTCAAGCTTGTTACGCCTCGCGTTTATTGCATTGTCTCGACAATATTGAGGTTAAACCAATTGCAGCATTCGATGCATCGCCTGAGGTGATGCTCACTATTTTATCGAGGTGCCTTCTTGTTTCTCTAGCACTGCGTTTTGTCCGGTTAAGTAGGTAGGTCCAACTTCGAGAAAGAGATCAATCCGACTCGGCTGAGCAGCGTTCGGGAAGCTACGGCAAATCTTTTCGCGGAATATTAGGCACAGTGTATTAAGACGAGAGACCAGTGCATATTTTTACATATATTTATTTAATTTATTTGACTAAGATGTTTTTTTTTACACGGCATTACAGATTTACCAATACGCCTAGAAACTAAACTAATACCGTATCACCGTACCGTGTAAGTAATACCGTACCTAGACATATTACATTTTAGGTGAGGTAGGGCACAGTGAAATGTCATCCCGCTTGAATGTGCAGCAGCCCTACTGGGGAAGTACCTCCGCCTTGCAGAAGACCACAGCCATAATAACACTACTACTTGCTCTGTTGTAGTGTTGTGTTTCTGGAGGTGAGCAAGGTCGCCAGAGCTCCCGAGGATGCGCTGTGTTGAGAGCGAGGGCATTTTGTTCCTTCAGATGTCAACATGGCGAGTCTTCAAACATATCAAGGATCAGAAACGCCCATGTTACTCCTTTGGAGTGGCATGTGTCTATAGCTGCGGTGTCCGCTTACCATCTGGCGGGCCGTATGCTTGCCATAAACGTTGTTTAAAAAAAAAATGTTTTTATAATCTTGTCATTGTTCCAAAATGTATTTATCCAAAATATATTCTTGTCGTTGTTCCAAAATATATTAATTCTATTATATTCCATTCATCACGTGTCTCATGCCAATCAGAATCGTCACACAGGGATCGCAACACGCGTCCCCCGCGTGACTTGATGCATTTTCCAACATTAGTGCCCGATGTCCATTGGCCGAGATATCGGGCTAAGAATAGCGGTGACTGTCCACTAATGGATCGATTGATATCAATGGCCAAAGGGTCCAGTCACGGACGCTTGCGCCATTCTTGAATACCATACTTAGTGGATTGTTTATACTACGACGGTGGAAAACGCGCATAAGGCCTAGGTCAGCAGACATTGTAGCCTATGAATACTTGTGACAATTTTTACTCCAGAAGAAGCATGTGCGTTGCCGACCCTTCATTGATTTGAAGATGTGTTGACAGCTAAGAGACAATTGCAGGAGGGAATTTTGGATATTCTGAGTGACACTCACAGCATCAACGGGAGCTCAGGCGATATCACTCACCACCAGAAACACAGCACTCATATATTTAATATCAGCAGTGACAGTGGATGATACGACCTCGGGCCCATTGTACAATGATCAAAATTTATTGATCACCAGAAGTTTATTTATTCTAGGAACTATGCAATGCATATGTGCTGCATAATTTATCGCACTCCAACTCCCTGTTTTCCGTTTAAATCTTAAGTTAAAGCCCAAAAATATCTATTGAAAATCCGACGCATTCAGAAGACTCCGCGGTGCAATATTAAAAACGGGTTTGAAGGGTCATTAGGACAGTCGATATTCTATACAAACTTCCATACAACCGCGCGATTCTTTACAGAAATAAGTTTCGACCTAGATATGCTACAAACTTTCACCCCACTTAACTCCCTTTGGGAATGATTTCCGGGATAAAAACTACCCTA
The DNA here is from genome assembly GCA_945867215.1 of Epinotia demarniana. NCBI lineage: Eukaryota > Metazoa > Arthropoda > Insecta > Lepidoptera > Tortricidae > Epinotia > Epinotia demarniana. The sequence continues at coordinate 10,043,864 of OX244278.1, forward strand.
TGCCCTTCCCCGGGACTAAAACTATCCTTACACCTAATTTCATCCAATTCGGTTCAGCGGTTCAACCTTGAAGTGGCAACCGACAGACAGACACACTTTCGCATTTATAATATTAAATAGTAAGGATTTATCACTGGTCTTCGCCCGGGGTTAGCAGACAGGTTAACCTAGTGTGGACACTATGGGCATCGACTCGAGCTAAATATAGCGATGACTCGAAGTTAATGGATCGATTGATGAGATCAATGTTCTGATTGGGTGATGTCATCGTTTGAAGCAAATAATGTCCTGAATTTCAGTTAGGCCTAACCTTACAGAAGAACGCAATCATATTAAAAATACGTGTGAGTTTGTTTCGGCGTTTCTTGTTAACAGTGGTCTTCTTTTTCAGAAAATCTGGTAGAATTTTGGCTTGTAAAAGTGTCATTATATAAGGCCAACTTGCAGATTAATAGTACTTTACGTAACTAGGGCGGTGAATTCGTGAATGCCCCAGATCGCAGGTGTTTGTGGCCCGAACCGAAGGTGAGGGCCATAAATATGCGCTCTGGGGCTTTACGAATTGCCGCCCGTGTTGCGTACAAAATTTTACGTCTTCACCTGGCCACAATGCGATTTTTCCCGTACGCGCAGCGTGCAGTTAAACTCCCATTATGGCCAGGTGTGACGTAATATTAATTAATTTAATTTATTATTTCAAGCCAAAAAATAACAAGCATACCAAGGTCAAAAAAATGTACCCCGACTATGGAAAACTAACTGAAATAAACATTTTTTTTTCATACTCAAGGTAGCCTTTGTCATCATCATAATTTCGAATCGATTGATACATCATTCATTATAAATCGGTTCAGTATCAAAGGGCTATGGTGATGGAACAAACGTAGATAGGTACACACGTAGACTACGTGTGCCAAACGTGTACTTGTGTGCCAAAATCTTCATCAGCATCATCATTTTTCATCATCGTTTTGTATGTTAAAGCGATTTAGCCCTCCGGATCGCTAAACTTTCCTAAGTGGCAGTGGGCGGGGCACATAGCACGTAGAACCGATGGCCGTTGGTGTGGATCGGTTCTCTAGTGGCGACCACGCACCGTAAGGCGCAGCGTGGGTAGGCCCCCGACAAGGTGGACTGATGACCAGGTAAAGGTTGCGGGAGTCCGCTGGATGCGAGTGGCGAGGGATCGGTCACTTTGGCACTCTTTGGGGGAGGCCTATGTCCAGCAGTGGACGTCTTTCGGCTGATATGATGATGATGTTAAAGCTAACTACCTTAAACTTCTGAGGGAAATACAGGTTTATTGGTTTATAAGGTTGTCTGGATGAGATCGCTCTTCAGCGATAGGACCGCCTGTTGTTTGTTTCTGCTCTTATATTCGCTGTTTTTCTGTACTTACTGTTCTGTATTAGGTATGTACTATTGAAGTGTGCAGTAATGAGTATTTGTAGAAGTAGAGAAAACTGGCTTTTTCCTAAATGAAAATTCGGACGACTGTATGATTTATCGGAATATCATATCTCGGAAATTAAATTTATTGATTGCTATAGACACCGTGCAAAATAGTTCCCTCAAAATGGCTCAAATTCCAAGAATTATCGTGAGTTTCGTTTATATCGGCAATGTGAAAACGAAAATAAGTTCCGAGAACAATATACCTTTGCCAATGCTAATGTGAGAATAAATTATTATAATGTTGTCAACTACCATATTATCCAAATCTATATTATACAAATTATGTCAAAAGAATAAAGGCGCAATAAACTGTCACCATTCTCACAGTAATCAGTCGGTTAATATTAGTGTGAGTCACGCCAATTGATTTGGATTATAATTCGATTGCTCGCAATAAGCTAGGCGCTGGCTAGGCGACGTAGCGTGGAGATCGTGACACACAGCATTATTTTACGGAGTGGAAAATGGTAATATGGACAATATTATTAATACTAGCTTTAGCCCGTGACTTCGTTTGGGTTGACTTCCTTTAGGATAAGAAGTATTCTATTATTAGGTTCGTTAATACAGAAAATTCATCTTAATCCGTCTAGCCGTTTTTGCGTGTTTTAGTGGCAAACATCCAAACTTTCGCATTTATAATAAGTTAGCAGAATGATACTACGAGGGTGGCAAACTAAATAACGACCTGCTGATGATAAGTGGACACCGTAGCATATGGATGCTTGAGACTCCAAAATGATGCCAAGCGGGTTCTTTCTCTTTAGTAGGAATTCATTGATATTTCGACGTTAATATTTTTAAAGTCCTATGATAACGTGCTAATGTAAACGATTGGATATTACGATTTTTGTAAGTTTATTGATCAGTCACGCAAGATCACGGATTTTGGATGGAATTAGGTAGGCATAGAAACCTGAAAATATTAAATATTAAATATTTTTTATCCCGAAAATCAAACCTAAAAGGGGTGAAATTGGAAATGGATATTGGCTTGCGACCGCAGGTGAAAGGATTCTAAGAAAATAATAATAATATTTCTAACAAAAAAAAAATCTAAGGGATTTGAACTCTCTAAGTCGTCTTAGAACTGACCTCAAACGTTTTACATGTCTGTCTACTACTACTGTTATTTTTGTTGGATCCACGCTAGCAATCCAAGAAAAAGCACAAAATTCATTTTTGCGATAATCAAACCGAAAAAGAGAATTTGTTTTCATTAATAAAGTACTCTATCGTAAATAGTACTGTCGCAACAAAAATATTTTGCACCACAAATAATGCAAAAAGATATGCCCCGGGTGAGGATCGAACTCACGACCTTAAGATTATGAGACTTACGCGCTGCCTACTGCGCCACCGAGGCGATGATGAAATATGCGAAAATAGCGTTCATGTTTCTTAATTACATAAATTATGTCAAATAAGAAAAGGGTCAGTAATATTATCACGTATGTATTCAGTAATTGTGTATCTGTTGGTTTGTTATCTGTTACCTCTTCACACTAAAACAGATTCGATTCCAAAATACGATAATGGAAGATAAAAATAAAATAGTGACTCAACTTTCATGTACTTATCTACACACCCGTTACTGTGATAAATGCAGAGATTTTTTCGTATCTGTAAAAATATAAAACTACCTATACTTATGATATTTATTTAGGAACGCCAACAGACAAGACATCATACAATTCAATAGGTATTTAGCTAAGCTAACATTCTCGTCTGATGTACCTACATCTACGGAAAAAATATGTATAAGTCCCAGTCCTAATATAGTCCATTAATTTAATTGTATTATAGGTATAGCAAAAGTCTTTGAATTTCAACATCATTTTACAAGTAGGTACCTACTCTAATGTAGTGGCCAACAATAAAATCTGTACCTACCGAATAAAAAAGAAAAAACGACTACCTATTCAAAACCAAAATTGTTCAACAAAGACAGCTTCAATATTGACCGCGCCAATCGTCAGTCTTCACCAATACTGGCCATAGAGAAAATTTACGAAACAGAGAACAACAAAAGAGAATAAAAACTGTCGACTTTTAAAAGCGACAACAGCTCTCAATATTGGCGTATCCTCACCAATACTGGCCATAAAGAAAACGAAACAAAAAGAACAAACGGGAATTTAAAAACAAAAGCGTTCGAATTTCAAAAAGCGGCAACAGTCGCATGCTGCAACGGTGGGCCGCGACCGCAACTATTGGCGGGCGCGTGCAATTGACAGGGCCGCTCAATTTATGGCCCGCACTGTCTACCGGCCGGCGGCAGGGAGTAAGATAAGGCTAGATATGTCCTATTTTTGATGGGGTTAAATTTTCGTGTGATGTTCACTCGGATAAATTCGTTTCTCTACTCACCAGCTGTTTTAGGTAGTACTTATACAAGCTGGATAAAATACGCTAAGGCGTTGGTGTTTTGGGCAAGATGGCCGATGAAATGATGCAATAAGATGGATGCATATTGCATAATATTATCAGATATTAGTTACGGTATATTCAAGATCTCGAGATCCCACTATTATCAGATGTCATGTCATGTGTGTTAGTGTGTCTGATCAATGGCACTGAGCAATAATTTTATACAAGTGCATGTGCCAAAATGATAATGGAGTAGTGTAAATTCATTAATTACGATGGTGTTGACTGGATTAACATTGTTCCGTTATTATTCCTAGATTTCAAATTATAATTACAAAAATAATTGTCATCGTTTATAACCGATAAACTTTTGATATTATGCCGATAAAACTTGCCTTCTTTTAGTGTGAATTGCCGCGATTTGACATAATCTAGACATAATAAGTACTTACAAACAATGCAACTTCCGCATCCCATCATGTATGTCAAAGCATCTTTCACACATCATATAGCCTATACCCCAGGAAAAATACTTTTTTTTCAAACATTAATTTATAACAGCGTTTTTTTGATAAGATGCCTTACTTATTCAAGAATCTAAGTATGGAAAAATAAAATAAAAATGGAAGTAAATATATGAAAATAAATGACACATCCATTATGTTTATTGTGTGATTTATTTATTATTCTTGAAGAGCTTCTGTAAATTATCCAAAACAAAAGTTAAAATATCTATATAATATTTTTCCTCTTTTATCAGGAATTGGTTAAATATCGATTTTTTTGATGTCTAATAATTTGGTGGATTTTGAGTCTACGTAATCACTAAAATGATAATATATCAGTTACACACAGAAAAGCTACTGTTATGAATTATTTCCAAATTTCCATTTTTTCCCATACTAATGAAAATAAAATGTTTTTCTAAGAAAGTCATCACATAGGCATAGTCAGCCAAGTAAGTGTAAGTAGCCTACCACATTTCGACTCCACTACGAGTATTTGTAGGTTAAGTTACAATATTTTGATATTCAATAGTTAGAGTCTTGATATCTGGATATCAAAATATTGTGACCCATCCAGTGCCTTCAACCTCAGTGCAAGCCACTGTTTAATTAATTCTCGCATTGGGATAGTGTGAATTTTGAGTGCAACTGAAGTCAATGGTTATTTGTTTTGTCGTTTTAATTAACGCTTCGACCCGCAGTTTGTCACCCCTGCATTTTAGATTTTTCGATCTAGGCATAGACAATTCTACATTACGAGGCATCAGCTTGTCTTTAAAAACTTGTTTACTTCAATAAATAATTGGTGCGTTTTTTCTACTAATGAACTAAGCACAACCTCTATTTTTTAAAATTATTTGCTAAGATTAGCTAAAGATTTCTAGGTTAGTTATTTGTCTATTATTTTGATACACTTTATCGTCTTTATATCATCCTAAATTCATAGGGTTTGCCATACTTATTATAATTTTAAAAAAAACGAGCTAGTTAAACCCTTCATCGCGAAACACATTGATATAAAACTGGATTGAGATTCGAATATATCTTTTGGGGAATTTTTACAGTCAACAAACGGCAAAAGCTCTGAATAAAAACCAGCAAAAACTGGTTTCGTTCCGCCATTGAAAAAGATCACTGTTTTCTTTAATCAAATGAAAAAGAAACTTCAAACTGATACAAAGCAAACTCCCCATTTTTATTCAATTAAAGAGATAAAGTAATTAACGCATAAATCAACCCTCCATAGATCGCGAAAAAGTCTATCTTCATTAAAAAAAAAATAGAATCGCGAAATGGATTCGCGCATTGGGGTTCCGCATTTAAAAAGTGGAGTTCCTTAACAAAAGTCGTTAAATCCTAATATTTACAAAAATGACGATGAATGACGATCGGCGACGATAAGTTGCGATATTCAAATTGTTTGCCTACGACTTTAACCGCTTGCCACCTAGTCTTACTTCTCCCGGACTCTAAATATCTATCGCTAAACCTACCTCAAACGGGTTAACAGTCACAGCACAGAACATTTTAAGTATGGCCCTTGTATGTTGCACAGTTATTTAAATTATTTTTTTTACTATTCTTTTATGTGTAATACCTATTTGAACAGAGGATTTTGTAACTTTCCAAGCAAGCGTTAGGACAACTCAAGAGTCGTTTTCTCGTATCAAAAATTCATTTAGACACACGTAACGTTACGCATTCAAGCAGCAGGTTACGAGTACAAACACATAGAAGGGGGCCTTTTTTTACACACAATAATACATTACTTACCTAGGGCGGTAAAACAAACATTGTCTCATATAGCAGGTATTTGAAATGCTATGCGATAAATATGCGATCTGAGGCTTTCTTTATTGCCGCCCGTGGAGACTGCAATTTAACGTCTTTCCCTGGCCAGGAATTGGGATTGTCCGCACGTGTAGCGTGTGGTAATTGCTACTTTATGGCTAGGTGTGACGTAAACATTATTACAGGTCATAAGTATGTAATATTTGTAATTCAGGACTACGTTTTTGTTTATAATCTAGCGACCCCTAAAAAAGGAATAAATCAAGTAGGAGATAAACCGAAGAAAATAATTAGCTTCGGGATAAGATCGCTTTGCTAATTAAAAATAAATATCAAATGAAGCAATCAACATGGGCATTCGATTTACGAGGGAAAAATTTAGAAGTGCCGCTCGTAAGGTAGGTGGTTCATACAAACCCGTTTTCTTAGCATTTCAATGTTTATTTTATGAACCACTGTGGCAATAAGTTTTTATGTAACACTCACGCTTGTGCTAACGCTGAACCAAAATGCGAAACAAATGTCCAAGAACATTAGATAGTTATAAATAGATTTGATTAAACTGATGTGAATATACAAATGTAATAAAGTGTCAGGATGAATGAATAGGGGTGTAATAATACGTGATTGAAATATCTCTGTCAAAAAAAAAATTGCCTTGTTCTTGTATACAATATTAGTTAGTGGTTTAGATACTTTAGGTACATATAACTTACTAGCTTCTGCCCGCGAGTCCGTCCGCGTGGAACTCGTTTAAATCGCAGCCCCATACAAATGTTCACCCCCCCATTTCAGCCCTTTGGGGAATGATTAGGCGGATAAAAACTATCGTATGTCCTTCATCAGGACTCAAACTACTTATCTCTATACCCAATTTCACCTAAATCGGTACAGCGGTTTAAGCGTCTAGAGGGTTAAATAGACAATAGAGACGTGTTCAGATATTTGTGAGCACTTTGGCCGCTCCGATATATCTGATGGCGACTGTACAAGTCATTAGTCGCAAAGGCGTTCAATTTTAGACATTTCCACAGGAACATTAACTTATATCAAAAGAGATTTAAGTCCCAGTCAGTCCTCACAGGTATATAATTATGTGTACATATTTTTTACTTCTCAAATCTTTACTGAACTGAGATAAAAAAACAAAACGTGACGACAAAACACGAGAAACAAAATGGACAGATCATTACGAAACACCTAGTGAAGCCAGTTATTTCAACCAAGTCAAATAAATTTAGCACACCCTCACACACCAATAACAAACAAAATTGCACTAAACTCTTCAACACGTGTCGCAATGCTGTCAAGATCACCCATTTTGAGTTTTGTGCAATTTAATTTGTTTGGTTGCGTGAGCGTGTGCTAAACTTATTTGGCTTGGTGAAACCAAAGCCAAACACCTGTAACCTGAAGTGTGAAACATGAATTAAATGAAATAGATTCCAAAGCGTTTAAACTAAACTACCAACTGACAGACAAGATAAAATATCAAGTCAATCTGTCTGTACACAATCGAAGTGCAACCTTTTGAATAATGTTTTATATTTGTGTGGCAGCCGCTTATGGCCACGGCTCGGCATTAAGAAAACCGATTGCGTTTTAAGGCGCCCGCCATCTTGGAATTGATTTTTCATTAACACTAACGAAGTCGGGGGTGCTTTTTTAAACACCCCGAGGTAAATAAAAATACGGTGTTTATGTTTCAAGTACTATTTCAAATTTGGGGAGCATTTAAAATGTGCTACTGCCCAGGAAGGAAAGTTGGGTGTTTAAAATTTGTTTTCGTGTTTACTGCGGTTCACTACCGGCATTTATTTCAAACAAAACGGTATTGGTTTTGTTTGAATTAAATTGTATTACTGTATGTGTTAGAATTCGGTAACTTAGATCGGATTTGGAGGATCCTAGTTGCATATGACTTTTTGTGGGACTTCCTTACGAAGTCATAAGTAGGTAGGTAGGTATGGTTAAGATACCTAATTGAATGAGGCCAACTTTTCAGACAACTTTCATTTTAATTTGAATCTTTTATCTTGGACGGGAGAGTTCCTTTTCGAATGGCCTACTTTGATGCAATTCGGCTAACTCAAATAAATTCAAGTACCTAATATACCTACAGTTCTTGATGGACATTGTCTACTTGAAAACGATATGCTAGGAACGACACAGATCGGATGTATGATTTCATAAAACTGCACTTAAATCGGTTTAGCCATTTGGGAGCTACAATGCCACATACATACTGACACAGATACATGGTAAACTTTAAACCTATAGTACCCTCGTTTTTGTCGGGGCTTCAACTTTTATCCTTCTGAATCCTGCCTTCGATAAAATAGACACGAGTTGCGAATTACCTATTCGCACGTGTATCGTACAACGTTTTAGTGTACATATGGCTCTTTAAAGTTTCGACATATACACGGAAAGTGCTCTTTTCCGCACTAGTGCGGAATGTGTACTGTAATAGTAATTTTAACCCCATCATGTTACTTACAACCACACGTGCAGTAAAGTAAATATCGAGCATTATTCCAAAGTTCCCAGTTCCGATAACAACAACAGCCGAGCTCGTGCAGTTCCGCGCGATTCTCGCAGCTGAAGACGCGGCTTGCTTCGATCGTGGACTGGAAATGTATGGCTTTGTGTCCAAAAACCAGTAGAACATTATTCATACAAAGTCTCTGGTATCGTTTTGTAAAAACTACAATTTCTTGTTGGTCTAAGGAGACAACGAGACGGAGTTTCTTGGCTCTACCAGGCGCGCGATACTCCGCGATTTACGTTCATCGCTACAAGTTCATGCCGGTGCCCCAACGTTGGGGAACCGGCATGTACTTGTAGCGATGAACGACGACGTCGTCGTCGACGACGTCAGAGGGCCATAAATCTTAATGTTTTGGCTGAGAAAAAAGCGCCTTTTGTAAAGATAAAAGGAGAGTCCCTTCTGTACTTGTACTCTTATCTATTCTGTGGCTCTATATTATGCTTAGAAGATGGCGAAAAAAGGGGCTTAAAATGTCCAAACTCTTGATTCTCGACTTGGTAGATTAAAACCAATAAAATCATAGTTTTGAAATGCTCCGGGAGAAGTGACAGAGTTGATGAAAATTTACATACTTTGCTTAAGCTACTACCTTCATGCTTTGGTACAAACGCCAACAAAGTTAACTGACCATCCTTTTTATATTGAACCTTATTACAATACACATGAAGTGCACGGATGGCCAGTTACCTACTGGGTTGGTTGTACAATGCGCATGCCATATGCAGGGGATAATCTTGCGCAGGCAGTAGATGTGCCTGCTAAAGTTGGAAGCCATACGTTCTAAGAATGAAGAGGAATACGACCTGGCCGTAAATCTGAGGCATACTATATTCGCATTCCAGTTTGAATGTAGCGTCGGATACGCACCGAGTTAATGTCGCGTTAGACAGAGAACACTTATACACGTCAAATTCATGCTTTTCATAAACAAAACTTAAGATTTCAAGTTAAGAATGTTCTACATACAGTTTTCATACGATATCTATGTGTTTTATAGGAGTCCATATTGGCTGGCATAAAATTCGTTATCCTCTTTTTTATACTAATGTATTGTAGTCATAATCATCGCTAGTCCTAGTTTTCTTTTTCCTAACTTTTTGTTCTTAAATTTCTGTAACTATCATCGGAAGTCATAATGATCAGTTGCCATAAAAGTTTTCTTCATAATTTCATTACAAAGAACTTGCTTGAAGTTATAATTTTGTTAATCATAATAGTCTTCTTCCACTCCATTAAGATACTTCAACTCCTAATTGGTTTTTCCTAACGAATAAACGTTGTAGCTAAGTAAATTAAAAAGAATCGGTAATCGGTAGGGTCGCGGTACAACTAGCACTCCACGCTTCGTTCGTCGTCGTACCTACACGGATATGCCTTAGACTACGTCCGCACAGACAGGCGGCTTGCTTAGCGTCAAGCTAAAGGCTTGTCGCCTTGTCTCGCGCCTTGAGGCAAAAAAATATGAAAAACAATTTTAGGATTAAAAAATGTATTACTAGTGTAATTATGAATTTAAATAAAACGGACAAATGAGTTTCATGGTGAAAATTTTATGAAAATAAATATTAGGACATGAGAAATGTATGTTTAGTGTCATTATGACTTCGAGTGACTATTACTTACGATCGTTAGGAATAAGAATTATTAGGACTAACGATTATTATGCCGTAAAATTTTTTGAAGAACATTTTCAGACTTCCAATAATAGGACTTAAAAAAATAGGTGAAACAAAGCGCCCCCGTTTTATAGTAACCTGGTTTTTTTAAGAGTAATTTTAATTCCATTTATAAATCACTACTTTCCGCCCGCGACTTCGTCTGCGTGGACCCGGGTTACCCAAAAACTACCGTATATTTTTAACCAGGCTATAAACTATCTTCGTGCAAAATTTCGTCCAAATAGGTTGAGCCGTTACTAAGCGTGACTGAGGAACAAAAATCTAAACATATGTACGAAACATCAAAACTTTTGCATTTATAATACTAGTAGGATAAAAAAAGAACCACACGGTGGGTGATTCGCAGTCCAAGAACAGAATAAGCCCTAAGTATCCAAAAGTTTCCTAAGTTATAATAAAGTCTTATATGCAGCCTTTGACGTTCGTATTGAAAACCCGTAGCCAGGAAGAAATTAATTGAGCAAGAGACTTTCAAAGAAACCTAGTGCTCAACCTAAAGCCAGTCTTAAGTTTCGAGTATAAGGTTCCTTTTGGAATGCGTTTTGCTGCAGCTGAAGGATGCATTGAAATTTTGGTGAAAGATAGGCTACATTTATGGGGAAAATTTGGTGGAGGGATTTTTAAGCAAAAAGGCACTGAGTTAGGTGCAGTCGGAAATGCTGTGTGTAAGTAAAGCAACGAAAGCACTTTGACGTCTACAGTATGTGTGGAAAACAATGTAAGTACCTAGTGGCACCTACCCTGTTGTTTGTTCTACGCAACGATGTAATATAAAAAAAGAGCCTAGATACGTTATCTATACGAAATTCCTTGTTTAAAAATGGCCACCAAATCTGACAGCATACGTTTCCATTGACTGCGAAACTGAGGATAATTGGTGCACTTTACTTGTTTTAGTGTGCCGCTTTTAGAGCACTCTTAACCTATCAGCCTCTTTTTTAATAATAAATCATTGGTTCTACGCACCTTCTTACTAAAAATAAAGAGGTAACTCATGAAAAAAAAAAAACTGTAGGTATCCCATCCCGCCTACCGAAAACTAACTAAAAATACTTTTTTTTATAGCAACTACAACTGCAAAAGATGGATACCTAGTATACCTACCGCATTCATCACATCAAAATCGGTTAGTCTCTTAAACGCTACGGTGGAACACACGTAAATACAAACATATACTGCTAAAATATACAAATACGTAATTATTAATAAGTATAATGGATTTCTTTCAGCTAACCTTTGAGCAATTGAGTGGGGATCCACCAGGAGAGTATAAAAAACGTCTTCTCCTTGAATCTTACCCCAAGCATCGAATTCCGCGAGTATTAACTAGTGAAGCAGATATGAATCTTTAATTTTCCAAATTTATTAAACCGCTAAACGAAACCGACGTTCAAACAGCAATATTTTTAACGACGGAGGTTAGCTAGGGAGGGGACAGTTCTGTCGATGTGTTACTAGTATCGATGTTTTTGGCTGTCTCTTGAATTTTAACAAAGTAGGCAAGAAGACTGCAACTTCTGCATGTTGGCTCGCATACAATTTTTTAGTCGACTTTTTCCTGTAACACGGCTTGTAATCTTAAACATCATTTGAAAAAAAATACGTCCGCATTGACGTGGTAAAATTTTACCTTCATTTTTATTTATTATGTTCAATACACAAACGTGATGCTTTGTTTAGTTTAATTATATAATAATAACCCATCTGACGAACCCTACGTTGCGAATTTGAGTTTATATTTTTTTCCTATTTATTTAAGGTCGTGGAAGTCCGCTGGATACGGGTGGCGCAAGACCTGACACTTTGACGTTATTTGGGGGAAGCCTTTGTCCGGCAGTAGACGTCTTTCGGCTGATATTTTGATGATAATGACGGAATTTTAACAGTTGTATACTTTGACGGGGTCCTCAAGTTCCTCATATTGTACGAGGCTGACGACAAATATTTCTGTGATGAGCATGATCTGAGTCTTGGGTGTATAGAAAAGTATTTGTATCTATTAAATATATCATCGACTTAAATATGATTGCCTACAATCAAAATACGACTTCGTTTTTCAAAGGTTTGACCTGCCCGTTCAAGTCATCAAAGATCAACGAGTATATTAAACAAATCTACATACCATCCATAAACCAATCAGCGGTGATTTGCCGTCAATGATCGAATCAAGGCAATGACACGCTCGCTCAACAATGTGGAGTGAATGCATAAAATGTTGCAGTACAATTCAATCAATTATCATTGGGTTCGATAGTAAGGTAGTATACAGGATGAGAACAGTACAAGTTATGTGGTATAAGTTGGTATTTAATATTATACAACCTTTTTCCTGTATTTATATGTTTTTTTTTTCGGATGCTACTTGCCATGGTTACGTTTTCAAGTTCTTTTTTAAACTGCGATATCGTAGGTTGAAACAAATGTGGTTTTTGTACGTATTTTAACTCGTTTTTATACGGGCGATCTTCTAAGAATATCAGGTCTGTGTTCAAAAAAATGAGAGGTATTCTTGAGTCTTGGATATGTTTTTATTTGTTTGAGGATTTATAAGGGTTAGCTGGAAGAGATTCCCTAGAAAAACAAGTTGGCCTTTGGATTTTCTTTAATCTTATATACCATGTTTATGTCTTAAACCTGTTTTTGTATAAAATACATTTCTAATGATCAGATAATATAACATATAAAGTACATAGGTTTATTTAAGAATAATTTACTTTATCGTGGCTGTAGATGGTTTGTGCAAAGTTGTCGTTGTTGTGTGAAGTTGATATTAATGTAATTACTTATAATGATTAGGTGAAAATATCATATATATCAAGGGGAATTTTAAACATAGAACTTTCAAGTGCCATTAAACTTTATGCAATATGATACTGGAGCTTAGATATAAAAAAAATGCAAAATTTCCCAAGTTTAGGTCTATATTTTTAAACCCTGTAAATAAATATTTTGTATATGGGTCTATGACTTGAACTAAAGATATTCTGTTTTATACCTATCCACTACGTTGACTTGCAGATGATCAGGTTTTACTGACAATCGTTTATTCGACTGCATGTTTCACAGAATTTGAATTTCATCGAAAACATTTTGTTTCAGAAACGGTAAACTTTTGAAGATTGTTATAAAACAAATCTAATCTAACCTAATGGGTTTTACATAATGACCTTTATCAAATAATGAATGTAATTTTAATTAATCTATGCTACAGAATAGATAATAGTACAGGTACAGAAGGGACACTCCATTGATCTTTACAAAAGACGCTTTATTTCTCAGCCAAAACATTAAGATTTATTGCCCTCTGAGCATGCAAACAATAAATAATTATATGTGAAGGAAATAGATCGACAGTATAGAAAAATTGTATATATGTGTATCCCTGAAGTTAATAATATCTAGTGTGTTAGTTGATTTTTAATTCGGGGTGACAATTAACTAGATACATTATTTTTCTTTAATGTTTGATCTATTTCCTACGGCTGTATTTATTTAAACTTTTATGCAACTAATTAAACAAAACAAATGGCGGACTTAATTTCATGAGGCATTCTCAGTCAACCATTTCACTAAATAGTCAATTTTGGGGCAGGGTTATAATTTAAAAGGATAACCCAACTCAATATTTCTCACTTATAAAAACATTTTAATGCAGAAAACATACTCGCATACGCACTTACATATACCACAAATTATATCATTATCAAATTTTACCTTTAAGTTGGCATTAACATCAACTAGTGGCTATGACTTACTGATTCTAAGCTTGTAACTGTGGGCAAGCCGGGATCGAGTCGGTTCATTATGATGATATCATCGTTTGGTCGATAGACGTGTCCCAGATATTGTTGATCACCGCATTATTTATTATCAGACGATAAACTATGACGTAATTGTCAAATTATGTCACACTATATTGCGGTTATAAGTCGACTATAATGCGAAACAAAATGGATTTGAATGATAGTACATAAAATATTAACTAACTTATACATACTATGCATTTATAATGGAGTGTATATACTTTATAGTAAAAGTATTAGTGTTGTAAACTGCATGTTTTAAATTGCCTTTAAGGTCTACAACGTTACAGTAATTGCTTTGCTGAAAAACATGCTTTTGCTGCCATATACTGATATGAAATGGCTATTACCTGATTAATTTTGAATATAGTTTTCAGATAGCGATAAGAATCACACATTTTAGAGCTACGATGACGATGACGATGATGATGATGATGATGATGATTTTGACGACCGCTTTAGCCTAGTTGGTAGTGACCCTGCCTACGAAGCAAGAGGTCTTGGGTTCGAATCCCGGTAAGGGCAAAAATTTGTGTGATGAGCAAGAATATTTGTTTCAGAGTCATGGACATTTTCTATGTATTTAAGTATTTATATTTATTATATATTATATATGTAGTCGTCTAGTACCCCTAACACAAGCTTTACTGAGCTTACTATGGGACTAGGTCGATTTGTGTAAGATTGTCTATTATTTATTATTATTATTACGATGAGTTTTTGAAGCTAGAATACAAACATTGACAGTTAGTAATTAATGCATGTAACGTTTAGATTTGGTAATTAAGTGAAATCAAATTCAATTGACTTGTATTTATGTATTTTATTTTTTGACATGTATATTATATTTTATCAACAAATGAGTATGTGTATGAATAAATACTACACGTCATGAAACACATACCTATATTTTACACACTATTAACTTTCTAATTCCTGAAAGTGGAAGAACGCAGTTTATTTTTATGTCTTTTGAACATCGATAGTTGCCTCGACATGATCACATCACTAAAGTGGTACGATAGGAAATTAAAATTTTCCTCTTCATTTAAAAGAAGCTGCGCCTCAGGCTAACT
Source organism: Epinotia demarniana (assembly GCA_945867215.1). NCBI lineage: Eukaryota > Metazoa > Arthropoda > Insecta > Lepidoptera > Tortricidae > Epinotia > Epinotia demarniana. The sequence continues at coordinate 10,059,095 of OX244278.1, forward strand.
CCTTAATGTGGCTACATCTATCTGAGACTCTTATTTATCGATGTACTTAATATTTACTTGCTTCTGTGTAAGTATTGGTTTTTTGAAAATGTGTGTACAATGAATTGAAAAATATCGTAGGTAATGTTTTATTTCGAATTTCGTCAGCGGACTTTTCTGCTTCGTAAACATTTAATAATGAATTCAGGTTTTTATTATGAAATAGGGTATGGATTTTTCCGCTGATAGCTAGGTTAAAGTGAAAACTTATAATATACCAGGCAAACACATTTTTTTAGGTATATGAGATTTCTTATATGCTTTTCTTATTATCAAAGATTTTTGAAATTGAGAAGTGCGTTCACGAGTTTGAACTATATTATTATACCACCGACGTCAAACCGTCATATTCTACCGATTAGATTTTGTTTTAATTTTCTGTTTGTTTTTGTACACGGTATAAGTTTGCCTATCTCGTTCTACCTACCTTCCTCTCAATAACTCAAAGGTTAACTGACAAAGGTAAACTGTCAAATATCAATTAAAGAAACCTACAACATGCACACTATAATAATTTCGATGGCAGAATCAACTGCAATTATATATAAATATGACGACCACTTTAGCGTAGTTGGTGATATCCTAGCCTAAAAAGCTAGTGGTTTAAGGTTCGGATCCCAGTAAAAAATAGTGTCATGAGCACAAATATCTGTGCCGAGTCTTAATGATCTTGAATGTTTTCAACAACATACTTAATACAAACAAACAATCCGATGCCATGTTTAAAAAAACATTAAGTATACATCATCGGGTAGCTAGTACCCGTAACACAAGCCCTATCGAGTATAGAAGTAGTGTCTCCTAATTTTTATTAAATTATTCTAACATAGACTTTACAAAACCTTTTGGGATTTGCTGTTCTGGTAAGAACAAAGCGGCATAGTAAACAAACTGAAAACAAATAAACAACCATAAACAAACGTAAACAATCGACCAATCACGGATAACAAGCATTCCTCGGGGCCGCGAATCGATGCGGCATTTAATTAAATGCGAATCAAATTATCTGCAAGACGACCGTCTTTAGCTGAGCCCGATTTATATCGCATAGAGCTGATCCTTTGACATATTAAATGACGACGTGTTTCGGATCCGTTCTTGTTTATTTTTATATTTAAACTTTTTTTGCACTGACATGTCTTAAGTGGATGCCTTGATTTGAGTCGTACACGCCCCCTAGACAGAGACACGCTGATGCCTTCCGGCCACGAGAAAAAGAGATGTAACACTTATAGTATTAACTTGATTGTGTCGTAAAATAATGTATCGTTTGAGTAGGCTGAGTAAAAAAAGGAAACAGACCCAACTTTGGATTTTTTTTTCTATAGAGGAAATTTTAAGCAATCATGTATCGATAAAATCAGATGAACAATCATATAGTCAAGAATCATATATCTGAAAATCAGACCTTATTGTTTCTTAATCTAGTCAGAACGGCGTTTCAAAGCACGCGATAATTTCCAATGCCGTCTTAAGACATTCTCTACCAGTCAACCGCTGGGCTAATCAGAAAAGCTTATAGGTGCAGGCAGTTGACCAAGAAAAACACAAACGAAAGGGATAGGTAAATCTAGCTAAAGAAAATACATTAACTAATATAATAGTAATATAAGTACAATAAAATATAATATACATACACACATATTACTTTCCGTACTCAGTGCAAAAACCTATGTCATTAAACTAACATGAGGTATCGTTGAGAAAATGCTTCGCATGCGATGAGGGGGGGGGGGGGGAAGAGAGGGGGGACTACGAGCTTCAGGCTTCGGGACGGCGTAGAGTACCTACGACCAGAGCTGTTATTCGCTACACGCCAATGCGGCTCACCCCGCCGGTCACCCGTCAAACTAGACCTCTACCTACGCTTAGTTACTACGCATCGCGGTGTCAAGATATATTTGTGGGTGAGCGTCGAGGTGAGCTTAAAACAAGTTACAGAATAGGGGGGCAGGTCGAGCGGTTATAAAATTACGTTTAGACCTAAGATAGCTAGGCTCAGCAGGATGGAATAAAATGGAAAACAGTGAACAGAGAACTCGTAATGACCTATGTTTACGAATGGCGACCTAATTATTCTCATAGACTCCGGACTCTTGTCGCGATGAAGTCAAAATAGGGTAGTTTGGGGAGCAAATGGAACAGTGGAACGAAATGAAACATCGCTAACGCGATGATGTCGCTACGAGCCTCCCTAAGGTGTAATTAGAAGAGTGGAAGGGATTGAAAGATTCGTCGTTACTAGCGGACCCACGGTAGCACAATTGGCAAGAGCGATGGACGGATTCCAGAGGCTGTGGGTTCAAATCCCGCTCGTGGCCAATAATTTTTCAATTTTTCAGTTTGATCGAAATATCAGAATTATCTTTATTCATTTCTTAGATTCAACCCATACAAAAGAATTCAGTTTTTGACCAAAGATATAAAACGTTTGCTTTATTTGCAGCTGTCATAGGTATAATAGCTTATATTTTAATAATTTGTTCAGTTAAGTTGATTTAAAATGCCTATACGGTCTAGTTTTGCCTCTAGGTGAAGGTCAGATGGCAGTCACTTTCGTAAAACTAGTGCCAGTGCCAAGATTAGTTGTCGAAGAGCGGACCCCAGGTTCCATTAGGGGCACAACCGGGAATTACGCTGGGAGGGCGACGATAGTGAATTAAAATGAAATAATGTCGCTTAATAAATACGTTGCCTAATCGCAAGTCATTCAGAACAACTTTTGATCTAACCGTAGAGTCGATTAACGAAATAATTTATCAATCGACTCAAATACGTAATTTTATTTCGTCTATATCGTGAATGCCTAATTATTTAATTATAAAATAGGTTTCCTTATTAATTCACACCATTCCACCATATCAATAATATGATATACCTAGCAAGGGCGGAGTGGATGAATCTATTTGTCGCACAGTACAGTGACTTTTGCAACGATTCAGTACCGAAGCAGTCGCAAAAAGGCCGCGATACAACCGCAACGCTTTTGCAACTCGCGACAAAAGCGATACAAACGCGCGACTGTCGCGATGCAGTCGCGCTGTTAATTCAACTTTGCTTCTGACTGTGCCCTTATTTTTTTTTTGTTTGAAAAAAATGCCATCTATGGTCGTCAGTACGTATTCATACATTACAGTCCACGCACTGAATGCCGTACATATAATACAGTGTAACAGCTGCGCAGCGCGTGTTTGTATCACGTCCACGTGAACGTACTGACTTAGACCTGCGGGGGCGTCTGAGTCTCAACAAATATCAGATCGTTTTAGAATAGGGGGCAATATCCACTCCACACAGTTCCACACGTTGATCGGGCAGCCGTCAATCCGCGTCGGCACCTACGGAACGTTCAATTTACATTCGACGCCCTCACCATTTGACAGGTCGGTTTGACAGGTCCGCGCCGGATATTATATTGCCGATTTGTTGTTATGTTACACTCTGCCACCCTGCACTAGTTAGGGATAAAGCCGGTATTACATTGTCCTTAATTTAGCATCCTGAATGAATTAGGAAGCTTCCTAACTCATTCACGATGCTGATTCAGGAAGGTGCAATCTCATTTTAGGCTTGGTAAGTATCCTACAGACCTATCCTATCTTATGTACTACTCAGAGGCTAATCTGAAAAAGAAAATGTCAAAAAGCTCCGTGTTTTTACTTAAAAAGTAACTGTTATTAAAAACTCATCAAAGATAAGGTGGTGGCAGATTGGGAGCAAACTTAAATAAATGGGCGGGAATTTAAAATTATAATGGGATTGTATCCGGTGACACAAATGTGTGGAGTTTGTTGCAAACGACTTCTGCGGAGACGCTTAGCCGCGGCGCAGGGGTGAAGAGGAGTCGCTTTGTTTTAAAAATTAGTCTTTGAAAAGGAACTCGGTTAAGCATGTTGAGTCCGTGATTTCATGAAATTTAATGTCATCTCCACTTGTCTCTTAAGTGCAATGGGAGAATATTTTACAGATCATATAAAATTAGGTATATTTATACAAATAATCGATCGGAGAGAAATAATTTTCATATTTTCGTTGTACGAAAAAAACCCGTTCAAACAGTAATGAACCTCTAGTCTAGAAATTAATATCGTTCCACCATCAGACAGGTGATTGCAAAACCTTTCGAATGAGCTTTAGGACATTTCAACTGTCACATATACAAGACACAAAAATTACTTTTTCATAGACAGTTTGGACAGTAGTTAATAATGCAATCAGCGTCAGAAGATCCGCTTAAGAAGCAAGGCGTCCGCCACTGACCGCATCCCCGACGAAAGACCCATTTTATATTGAAGACTTATTATTCAACTAAACCACCACAATGCATTTGACAACAGTGACAACTTGTCGTTAAAATTATTGCCACTGTAAGAAATTAGTTCCAATGCAATTTCTCAACATAGCACATGATCATATATTTCTGGTCAGGCTTTACATTACCTGCCTAACGTAAGCACAAAACGTTAGGCAATGCACAAGCAGTTTACCTTCTGTGATGATCTAAGTTTTTAATTTACTTAGTGTTAGTGTTAACGCTATGATTGAAGTCCACAGCTGGACATAGGCAAAGGAGTCCAAGGAGTGTCACAACCGGTCCTGCGCGATCCGCATTCAGCGGTCTCCCGCGACCTATACCAGGGCATCAGTCCACCTTGTGGGGTTGTCAACCCACGCTGCATCTGCCGGTACGTGGTCGCCACTCGATAACCATTTCGCACGCCATCGATTCAACGTGCAATGTGCCCTGCCCACTGCCACTTAAATTAAGCGATTCGGAGGGCTATATCGGTTACTTGGTTCTGCTGGAGCCTCATTTCTGATGCGACCATGGAGAAAAACTCTCAGCAGACCGCGTATCATGATCGGCCTTATCCCACGATAAGTGACAAGACAGAGCGTCCGTCACTGGCTGACACCGTTCGATAGAGCGAGACGACGCTCCTATTCGTATCTTGTTACTTATCGCGTGATAAGGCCGACCATGATACGAGGTCAGGGCTACCTCTCCATTGATTTTTGGGTGACTTTAAGCCTTCTAATGAGGCTAGAGAGAGGACACGTTTCACTGCTATATGCCATCGCTTGTTAACGCTTTGAACCTCATAAACTAACTGTAAATAAGTGTGAGTCTAACATCCTCTCCATAGCTCCGGAGCGGTATAGTTTTACCTGCGGCAACTAATTGTGAGTGCGGATAAAGTATGGCGTCTAAGGTGGCCTTAGTAACGCGATTGCATCACGGCAGTGTGGAACCACCTTTATGCAGCCGCTGCTCTCATTGGGACACTGGATCAGATTTATTAAGAACATTTAATGTAACCTTCCTAGTACTCGACATTGATGTAATACTTGACAATCATGACATTATCATTCTTGTAAAATAGCATTAGAGGTGAAGGTGAGGTGGTTTCAATTATTAGAATAAGGGTGTCAAACATTGAGACGTTTACCTTGATTTGCTCATACAGAGAATGTATCAGATCCTTCAGAAATTGACTTCAGTAAAATAGATACCTAGCGTGATCGACTGTAGCCCAAAGCAGGACACAAAGGTCAAAGACAAGGTCAAGGATCATCTGTTCTGGGCTACAGTGGATTAGGGCAGGCGTAGGACGCCTTTGTTGATCCGGGGTAATCCATATCTACAATATAAAGTTGGCAAGGTCCGTGTTCTTTCTGAAATGATAAAAAACGGCTGTTAAAAGACGCTTTATCAAAAAGCAAAAGAGATTTTTTACAATATTGTGGCAGAAATCCGTGTTGTCTGCTTATTCCACCGAAAAAGAATCATCGTTTTATACATTAATGTACATGTGTATGTAAAAACGTCAATTATCCATCGAGTATTCAGCCTCAGACTGTGAACACGGCCGTATGTCAATGGCGTAGTTACAAAACCGCGACTTACAGCGCTCGCTAAGCAAGAAACATGTAATCGCTGTTGCTACTTCTGCCGCTGGGACATCTTATGCCGGTAGTGCGTTAAGAGCAGTTGTCTTTTATTTAAAATCATAGTTTTACGGGTTTGTCGAACGTGCATGTTATTTGAACATGGAGCCCCTGTGAGACCAAAAGGCATAATTTGAAATTAAAAACGGCCACTCCGCATCATGAAGGTTGTCTTTATACAATTTATTAAAAAAAACCTTTGTTGACTGTTGGTGTATTTTTAAATGAAAATGCTACACGGACGTGCAGTTTTTTTGTTTCTAATTTAGAAATGTTTGCTGTATTTTTGACTGTTTATAAAAATTGAGGCAAAATATTATTTTTGATGTTTTTTCAGAAAGAGTAGTGACTTTGAAATTCCAGTCCAGTTTGTAAAGTGACCAGTTTTTACGAAAAATACCTTATAAAACTGTGTATATCAGCTATAAAATATAGTTTTACAATTGTACACAGGGTAATCTCGAAAATAAGTAAAACTTGTACTAGAAGTGCTAACTGACGATATAAGACTACCTGAATAGATAAATTAAATACATACCTAAAATCTTACCCCTAATGGGGTTCATAAAACTTAAAATGTCTCAGATAAATTAAATTGTATTATTGCTCAATACACAAATAATGTACATACCGGGATTCGAACCTAGGACCGCTGGCTTCGTACGCTGGGTACTATAAGTGGTTCCTAGAACCGTTAAGCCCTGTTGTTCTCACCCGAGTCCATTTGTATAGGCTGATGTTTTTATTAAACACATACGGTAACCTATAAAAACAGCGTTAGCTCTTGCTAATCAGGGAATAATAACAAACAGGTGCTCTCTGTCGTTGCGCTAAAAAAACGCATTTTTGTAAATTATTTGTAGACTAAAAGTCCCTATTCAGAATGTAGGTGATTATTTTGCAAGTATTCAATAAAGCTTTTAAATTATACCTTACCTACCTTACCTTATTATATATTCTAAACTTAAAAATTATGATATTCGTTTTCCTCGTACAGTCGAGGAAATTGAATGTTTAGCACTTTTGGACCTTAGCGTCATTACAATAGAGTTGACATGTGCCAAACCTTCAGTTTCCTCGACCGTACATGAATTTATCAAAATACCACTTACAACGTTGTCAAAAATAAACATCGGGATAGCGTTACGTGACGTACATATAGCATCAAAAGTAGCAAAGCAAAATAACACGCTCAAAAAGACCTACACAGATCCTTATTCCCTTGGCATTAAAAATCGTGTGTAGATCATTTTGAGCATTACGATCACTTAGCAACTTCTGCTGCTGACTGTACCTATATATACTTAAAGCAAGAATTAATGAAATTGCCCTCAATTCAACTATATATAAAGAATGTTTTTATTTTCTAGTCTTCGAGTAAAAGTTACATATGAAAAAACAGTAATTAGCGAACAATGCTGCAGCTGAGCAAAACTTTAAACTGAAAATAAACGAGAATAAGCATATACCTTAACTGAAATTAGCAATAATCTAAACAAAAACCGACATAAAGGAAATTAAAAATATACTAGCGGAGAACACACCTGGTGAACAGGGGACAAATGTTTCACTAATTTAATATACCGAGAAATATTTTAATAAGTTTACGAGAGTCCGCTTAAAACAAATATAATGTCCGCTGTAAGCGTTGAATTTTAATATCATTACTTGTGTCCCGTTTTTAATTTTATAAAAGCAAGGTTTCGCGTAGCCCGGTGTGATTCGATTTTTTCTACGTGCTTAAAATGTAATTTTGTTTTTAAATACGTACCATATCTTTCTCTACTCTGTGTGTTTTCAGGTAATTATTTTATGGTTCTACTTACACATATTTTCAGGAATAACTTACAATCATAATCGTCGCCTAACATAGCTTTTATTACAACATTGGAGCCTGGATGAAGGATGTCTCATTGGACAACATAGAATTGAAAAAAAAACCCTTAGCTACTTCAATTGTGTCATCATCCTCCTAGCGTTATTCCCGGTTGTGCCCAAAAGAAGCCCTAGGTTAGCTTTGACATCTAATCCCAAGAGAGGCATATTACGTCAATTGTGTAATACAAAAAGAAAGCTTAATAATTCCCTAAGAAAAATTACGGACTTTAAAGCAGTCCCATCAATAAATTCGTTGAAAATGTAATAATACTCCCGAATGGAAATGGAAACCCTTTCAAAACCGGAAACAATCTGGCAATTAACTTTAAAAGTGACAGTTCAGGATCAAGACAAAGAGCATTAAGCCAGCATTATATTGGACCGTTACATTAGCAATTTTTCCCAATACCATCCTAATTACTTTAACCAAATTCCCATTTCTCACTCAATCAAGTTCAGTCTTCTTTATGACTTCCGCTCGAACCTTTCAGCTGCTTGTACCTCTTTTGATTCCCCGTCGTCTAATAGTACAAAGTTTGTGAAGCGATTTAAATGCTGAAAGAGGAAGAGCGTTCCATTGAAGTCGGAATCAAAAATTTAAATTGCGAACATTCTTCACTCGTTTGACGGGTCTTTATTGGTGCTCTAATGCGTTCGCTGGAATTGCGGTCTTATTTGATGGTTGAGGCTGTATCTAGGTATAGAGAGCGATTGATAGAAAATTACATTATGTTCCGGTTGCGAAAGGTGACTTTGTTCGTTGATCTTCTAATACCCATAACACAAACCTAACTTAGTTTTGAACTGGCTTGATTTGTGTGAAATCGCCCTTCATCTATGATTGTGTTTCGAAAGAATATTCAAAGTGTCAATCGCTTATTTCAATTTCATCAAATAAATTTTAGTAGCTACATTGAAAGGTGTAAAGTGCAAACATGCTTAATGAGAAGAAAACAGTTGGTTCGTTGTTTGTTTTATGATAAAAAAGATACGAACACATTAATAGAAGCTATAATATTGAGTTAACCTCATGTGACGCCTGCGTAACGCCCCGGCCACGACATTGCGCGAATTGCGGCGCGGCAAGCGGTTTATCTGTTCACTGCGCGGTCGAGACGCGCAACACACTGTGGTTAGTTGGGATCACACGCAATGGATTAGAAAAACCGCTGCCGCTGCCGCCGCCGCTCGAAGTCGTGGCCGGGCCGTAAGTCTGCGAAATCAATATAAAAATACTAACTTCGTGTGAAATATAAACGTGCAAACACTACATAGTCTAAATACCTACTCAATTATAAAAAATATAACATTATTTGAAGGGTACACGGAAAGACATGTCTAAGTCTTTTTTATTTGAGTTGCATCTCGACATTTAGAGCACATTATGAAATTGAACTCACTTTAAAAAAAAAGCGACTAGACATGTTCTTTCCGTGTACGCTTCAATTTGTCTGAGCACATAATTTGAGAAAGGGATTTGGTTTAAAAGACCATTTCATTGATTGAGCATGAGTGTGAATCAAAATAAAAAAATAACGTAACAATTTTACTCACTTTACACCACAACAAACCAATCCCCAAATGCCCCGAACTTTTATATTTATTGACTGCTTGTTAGTTCTTTTATATCAAGGGTCTGAGAAATATGGCAACATTTATTTGGTAAACTGGCAACATTGAGAAGGGGAGGAGAGGGTTAAACGGCGATTCTTTTCCTATTCCTGGGAACAGATTTACGCGAGCCTTGGGCGAGTGTGATGCTGTTTTATATCTTTATTGTGATCTCAGATGGTTTATGGGAAGGGCTGCCACCTACAATTTGGAAAGATGGATAGTTTTGAAGGCGACAGTAAAATTCATGTTTTAGGGTTATTGTTAGATAAATATTGCCATAGGGTGATGCTTACGGTATTCGCCACATTATTGGCTTAAAATTTTGCGAGCTTATTACCGAGATGAGTTACGAGTATACTGGTTTTTTGCCGACTACCTGCGTATAACTATTGTTAAAGTTACGTATTGCTTGTACAGAATTCATGCATATGTAATAATATTTATTATGCCACCTTTGCCTAAGAGGGGTCAATAGTGTGTATTGTGACTGTGACTGGCAAAAGGAAGACGTCACAAGCGTTTTTTGACCTACCTGTATAACATTGCTTAAAATACTTTTTCTACGACTGGGCACTTTACGAAAATACCATTTTTTTTTTTTTTTTTTAAATATAAGGGGACAATCTTACACAAATCGACCTAGTCCCTTAGTAAGCTCAGTAAAGGCTTGTGTTATGGGTACTAGATGACGATATATATAATAGATATAAATACTTAAATACATAGAAAATATCCATGACTCAGAAACAAATATTCATGCTCATCACATAAATGTTTGCCCTTACCGGGATTCGAACCCAGGACCTCTTACTTCGTAGGCAGGGTCACTACCAACTAGGCTAAAGCGGTCGTCTAAAATGAATTTAATGAATGAAATAAAATATAAATGAATTTAACGTAAACGTAGACGTGTGTGCTCTTTCTTTCACTTAAGCCCACAAAATTCTTATACAAGCATAAACAGTTAAAATACAGTGTAACCAGACAAAAGACTAGTAACAAAAAAACTGGAGTATAATTTTCAATCGATTGAAACCTTATTTATCAAAATGGGTTTAGTATCTTAAACGCTAAGTAGGAACACGTTAATAAAAACATAGATTGCTAAAACATATCCTTTCCTTTCAACTGTGCCATAATCGGACAAAAAGACAACATGCTACTTTTCGTTTATTAATAGGCACTAACTATACAGGGTGTTTTTAACCGTCTTAGAGCCGATACATTACGGCGTACAAAGAAATTTTAAAAAAGGTTCGTTTTGTTTATTTTGTTTTTTTTGTATTAATCACTGTGAGCGCTAGCCGCCATCTTTTATTGATAGGTACGAACTCTAACCCGGTGAATGAACTTCGCACCGCGCGCTATACAGGATTTTGCAACTTAATTACCTTTTATTACTAAAAGCGTAACTAATAAAAAAAAACACGTAGGATTAGTACGTTTTGGATACTTTAAGTGGGCTTCGGCTCTAAGACGGTTAAAAAAACCCATTGTATTAAAAAGAATAAAAGACACTTCATCTCGCAAAATAACAGTAAGTACATTTTAACACTCAGATGCTATATCAAAACTAAAACTAAATCCGAATTGGATAATGTGTGTGTTTTTTTTAACTCAGCATAATGTGTGTTTTTTTTTCAAACTCAAACAACAAACATCAAAACGTATTGGCACAGTTTGGCCCCGTAGACTCCCCGGCGATTCCCAGATAAATAAAATTGGACGGGAAAGTATCCGACCACTAACCGGCCGACTTCCGAACGGGGATATTTATGGACAGAAGGGTGTTTTATGCGCGTTCCGTTTTAACTCACTTGCCCCTGGCCATCTTCACTTTGGTGGGATGCTGTTACACTGTTACGTAACGTATAAAAAAGTGACTTATTTAAAAGGCTATAATATTATGTAAATAATAACTTTATGAATAAGGCTCCGTCGCTCTCTGTCCGCCGAGAAAAAAAAGAATTGAAGAGACGAGACATCTTTTTGACCGACTCATAATAAAATTAATAGACTGAATTCTGCAGGATTCGATTGTTTTAATATTTTTTCTTCCAAATATGTTGTATTTAGATATAACAGAAAGAATAGTCTAAGTTTTAAAAATTGGCACTTCCAAGTTGTCTGCTTACCATCTGGCGGGCCGTATGCCTGCTTGTCACCATCCTCACGTTGAAAAGGAAGTTTTTTTTTATATGCGACTTAATCTACATTGAGGCACTTTATTTCAACAACAATCAATATAATTTGGTTAGTTAACAAATACTACAAACCTCTTGAAAAACTGGACAATGAAACAAACTAGTTATTAAGCATGCGAGGGTATTCACTCTAAAACTGACATAAGACATAAAATATATATTTTTCACAAGCATAAAAAGGTCACAAAACTGTATAAATTATTATGGAAAACTAACTGAAACAAAAAACAGTAGCCTATGTCATCCGGAGTATAACTTCGAACCGATTGATATTTTAATCATCAAAATCAGGTCCGTATCTTAAAAGTTACAGTGGAACACGCGTTAATGCAAACATATACTTCCAAAATTATATGGCGGGCAAAAAGACTGTATCACTAGCGCTTACAAAACGGTGTGACGGCGGCCTGTTTTATTCGACATTCGAAAAATAACTTTATTTTTATCTGTATATTTATTCGGGGCCGATAAGGGGTATCCACTGCCCATATAAAACGCCATATGTCCGCACAATTTGCATGGCTGTTAAGTCAGTTGGTATGAGATGAGAGGCATATTTGCGTTCTCACCAGTTTATGTGTCAGGTCATTCGGCGTTATTGCTCCGTGTTTTGATTTATCGCGAATCTATTTGGTGTGATGTGAGGACATTTCCATATTGTACGAGTATGGATGCCTACTTGTATAACTATTTATATTGTAATATTTTCTCTCTTTTCTTGATCAAGTGTATCACTGACCAATCCGAAATGAGGAGTGACTTCAAAGAGGTAAACAATGAAATTATACGCGAATAAACCCCGTTTTAGATAAATCATGAAATTATAAACATCGAATAATAAAAAGTCAGTATACTAACAGGTCTATAATAGTATTAATGATATACACAGATTAAGAGGAAACAAAAAGGTCGAGATAATTGAGAAATAGGTATTTGTAAAATGTATTAATGTCGCGCCAACCTCAAGCCTCCCCCCGCAGAGCGCCATAGAGACAACTGCAGCTTGGACCGAAAATACCTATTAAAAGAACATAAAATCAACGATTCGTAGTCCCCAGATTTCTTCTCCAAAACTTGACCTTGGCCGTGTTCCTATGATTCCCTTTTTTTAAATAATCTAGTCACAATTGTTTTCTGGATGTTTGAAAACAGCGGAATTTCTGGCATTTTTTTAGGTTTTTGAAGGTCTTTTAAGAATAAATTTATGACAAAAACATAGGAACATGTCAATAGTAGGTAGCCATAGATTTATGGAAAAAAATGCTCTACTGCCATTACCCAGGGAGAAAACAGGGGACTACGTTTCTATGGAAAAACGGCCGTTGTGTTTCCTCTTAATGTTTATAGACCTCTACTATAAACATGACAATTTCTGCGTTTCTTTATCTAAGAAAACCTCATGAGTTGACTTAGGGTTCTGACAACAACTTTTCGCGACGCTACTGAAACCAAAAGCAGGGTTACAGATGTAGTGCATAATTATTTCCCATTTTATTTCCACGGAAACGTACGAACGTATCTTGCTATTTAAGTCAGTCACTGTACATAAAGTAGTGAGGTTGACTGAAGTAGCATTAAAAAGACGAACATATCCGAGAAAATTCGATGGAAAACAATTATGCACTACATCTGTATTTGATTTCGTGGCACGTCAAAATAACAAAAAAGGCGCTTTTAATATTGCGACATAGGTTTCGCCAAAACCGAATGAATGTTATTAGGTTATTACATAATAGCCTAGCCCGCGTCTCCGTTCGCGTGGAACTCGTTTATATCGTATCAGCTCCATACAAATTTTCAACCCCATTTCACCGCCTTAGGGGATAAATGTACCTATGTCCTTCCCCGGGACTCAAATTATCTATGTACAAAATCATTAAAATTGGTTAAGCTATTTAAGCGTGAGTAGGTAACAGACAGACAGACACACTTTTGTAATCATAATCATCATCATCATGATCAGCCTATATACGTCCCACTGCTGGGCACAGGCCTCCTATCATGTATGAGAGGGAACGGGCAGTAGTCCCCACGCTGGCCCAGTGTGGATTGGGGACTTCACATACACCTTTGAATTTCTTCGCAGATGTATGCAGGTTTCCTCACGATGTTTTTCCTTCACCGAAAAGCTAACGGTAAATATGAAATCATATTCCGTACATAAGTTCCGAAAAACTCATTGGTACGAGCCGGATTCGAACCCACGACCGCCGTTTGACAGCCGCATGCCTGAACCACTGGGCTACCGTAGCTTGTAATCATAATATTAGTATGGATTTAGACCCGACTGGAGCGCAGCAAAAGCGTTGCTATCACTGACAACTAATATTGGAGTAGTAAAAAAGTGCCCATGAAAACTAAATTGAATTACACAAGGAAATCTGCTCCTTAACCAACACTTGATTGATAATGTACATTCGAAGAAAAATAGAAAACGGTAAAGTGTCCGATTGTCTATATATCGTATCAACCAGCGGACGGGTAAAAATTCCCCGGCAGCCCTCAATCAATTTGGCCCAAACAGAGGGCCATTTTTCTCGTTTTTCGTTAGTTTAGAGATGGGAAATGTACCGGGATTAGGTTAGGTTAGTATCCACTGGTAGTAAAACGGTACACTTACGATGCTTATTTGAACCGGTATAGTATTACGAGTATCTGTTATCACTAATGATGTTAGGGACTCTGTAAACTATACGTACAGTGTAAAGTAATAATGAAGCCTGGTTTTGGATATTCGTTTTTTTCTGGGTTGATTACAGTATTGATTATCAGCTTCCTCGTGACTATATTTTGTTTAAGTTAAACTAATCGAATAGAGCAAACATCAACATTTCAAACTGCAGTAGACTTTTTGTAAGTACACATATTCGTTTTTTTGGCAATATTTATGTTTTCATTAAAAGTATCATCATCCTCCTAGCGTTATTCCCGGTAATGCCCCAAAAGGAGCCCGGGGTCCGCTTTGACACCTTATCCTAAGATTTGGCATAGGCACTAGTTTTACGAAAGCTGCTGCTGATGTTTTCCTTCACCGAAAAGCTAACGTATATACCGTACATAAGTACCGAAAAACTCATTGGTACGAGCCGGGATTCGAACCCACGATCGCCGCTTGACAGCCGCATGCCTGAACCACTAGGCTACCGTAGCTCTCTCTCTCTCTCTTCATTAAAAGTATCGTAAAATGATATACTCACCATTCGATTCTCGTCTTTCTTAGTCATATTTTGCGTACTTTTCTCAGTTATTCCAATGCATTATTTCACAAACCACAACTGGTAATGCTTATAAAAAACGGTACAACGTACCAATAAGAACAGGTACAAGTGACCACTGTCCGTGTGTTTGGCTTGTAAGTTTTTCGCCTTAGCTAATATTGTTAGTCCGACCACGGAGGCCCCACGAGGCCGATTTACCCATAAATTGGCCCCGTAAGTGATTCTCCCCTTTCAATCTTTCAATGCCTTGCCGGATATTTTTTATGTTTGAGTTGAGGCGATTTTTTTCATAATTTAGTTGTTTGAAGGGAAGTCGTGAATGGATTGGGAGTAATATTTTATTTTTGGTGTTTTTTACCCGTTACACAAAAAAACTTACATTCGAATTGGCCTAGCCTAGCCGTAGAGATGAAAGTCTTGAATTTCATTTGTTCTTAAATTAAACAAAATATAGCAAATGCAACTCTGTTACTTTCAGACTAACATGACATTGATCTCGTATCGGTACCTATATATTTGGTTCTCGGGGACACAGGATATTAAATACAAATTAATTTCTCGTTCTTATTAATTTATATTTAGTCAATTATCCTTAAATAAAACAACCGTAATATTGTCAATACGAATAAAATAACTATACATAGTATTTTCTTTACGCTACGGTAGCCCAGTGGTTCAGGCATGCGGCTGTCAAACGGCGGTCGTGGGTTCGAATCCCGGCTCGTACCAATGAGCTTTTCGGAACTCATGTACGGAATATGATTTCATATTTACCGTTAGCTTTTCGGTGAAGGAAAAACATCGTGAGGAAACCTGCATACATCTGCGAAGACATTCAAAGGTGTATGCGAAGTCCCCAATCCGCACTGGGCCAGCGTGGGGACTACTGCCCATTCCCTCTCATACATGAGAGGAGGCCTGTGCCCAGCAGTGGGAACGTATATAGGCTGATGATGAGTATTTTCTTTAAGAAAATCAGAAAATATAGTTCATTTGTCAACATGTATAGTATATATTATGCCATAGCGGACCCTGGCCCTTACCGGAACAACCGGAAAAACTCGAGGAGGATAATAATGAATACGAAAATCCCTAAAACGTTTAAATGGAAAACGCCAAAAAACGTTAGGCTTCGGTGCGGAGTTGGTGCGGTAGCAGTAGGTACGGGTTCTTTCCTCCGCGCCTACATTTCAACGAGTGCTTTCTAATTGGCGCAAATGTAATACTGACAACACGCCGACAAGAAAGCAAACTAAAGCGACATCAGTAAAGGCCTCCACCCACCGGACGCGTGTGCTGCGCTGCAGCTGCGCGGGTGCTGCGCGTGTGCCGCGTTCGATTTGTGTTTGAAGTGTAGTTTCAATGCTTTACAACTTGCGCGTGTGCTGCGCTGCAGCTGCGCGGGTGCTGCGCGTGTGCCGCGTTCGATGTGTGTTTCAAGTGTAGTTTCAATGCTTTACAACTTGCGCGTGTGCCGCGCAGCACACGCGCCCGGTGGGTGGAGGCCTTAAGCTCTCGGTAAATTATAAAATACCTTATATTTGGAATGTTTTATTGAAAGACCGAGAGTTCTCAGTTTCAGTTTGGCCCAAAATTCTTTCGTATGTCCGGGTGTCCACTGTCCAGATGTACGGCTGTTCTCCTCTACAGCACGGCTATCATTTCTTATCAGTGCGATAAAAATCGAGCGTATGTCGCGGCCGTCCCATGATAGACGTGCAGGTCGTATTTCTCAACCAATTCTCGAGAAATTTTGCAAGCAGGTGCCATAGTTTTAGTTGTGAGTATATTTTTTGATCTATTCAGTTTTTTTTTCAGAAAGTATATTAAAAAACCACATGCCACAGGCTACAGCTCACAGAGCCAATAGTATACAGTTAATTGATTACTGACGTCACAACTCCGTCCGCGTGGAACTAACTTATATCGTAGTATGAACTTTCACTTGAGCACATTCACTGCCAAGAATCGCTCTGCGCTACGCTCGTAGCCGATCCCGTGGTTTTCCTGGTATGTAGCGGAAAGCGACTACGGCGTAGGCGCCTGCTAGGCGAGTTCCTGGCAGTGAAAGTGTTAAGAAATAATTTCTCAGAAATACTGACTCAATCTTTATGCCAATTTTCATCTAAATCGGTTCACCGATTAAGCATGAAGAGGTAAACAGATAGACAGACACACTTTCGCATTTACAGTATTAGCATGGATAAGGCTTGCCTTTAAAAATAGTTATAGGGACGTCTAGTGAGTGACCTAAATGTCTATAAAGAAATCCAATAGCGTGTTTTGTCTGTCCTGTTGTATGAATGAGAGCACCGATGTGTGACCGATACGGTGTGCTTTGTTGTATTGAATGGACGCTTAGATTGCTGCCTACACTTGCTATACAGGGTGTGTAGATTTTATACAAGCTATTATTTAGTTTTACCTGTCACTCTGTAACGAAATCTTGCAATTTAAATTTGACCCAGTGTCCCGGAAACAAATTCAGCTGAAATTTTGGGTTTAAGTATAGTTTGGATGAGAATTCAATATCATGGTACCATCGAGCTGATCTGATGATGGAGACAGGTGGCCATGGGAATTCAGTACTTAATCGACGTAACCCCGTTGAGTTTGGAGTTCGAATTGTCTACTCATAGTTGATGACGGTATACAGAAAAGTACAGTGGGCAGTTAGCTCGCTGCCAACAACCTCCTTAGCTTAAGGCGCCGTAGGTTCAGCGAAGTTAAGCAAACAGTGTTTTTGAAACAATATAACGCGTCTGTTTATAATAATAAGGTGCAAAAAAAAATACGAATAGTAATCTTGAGGCTTTTCTGCAGGGAAATCAGTGTTTAGAAACATGATTAAGCATTTTTCGCTCCATAGAAAAAAAATCACGAACATAGGTCTAAAAGGGTCTAAAATACACTTAAAATATTTGTTACAAATTACGAACAAAAGCTAAAAATATTAAAATGGCTTCTAAAAATCGGCAATATCATGTTTGAGGGAAATCAGTGTTTACTTTTTTATTTATTTAAACGGCCAAAAAATTAAAATTAAAAAACATGTTTTCTGCGCTTCCGAGCACGCACTTCCATCTCGCTCACGCTTATGCTCAGTGAGAGGGAGAGAAGACCATGAACCTACGGCGCCTTAACCAAACCCTGTATCAGGCAGACACTTCGACAAAATCACGATTTTTTTTAATACTACGCGACGGTGGGAAACGTTTATACGGTCTGATGGTAAGGAAATCTCGTAGAAGACTCAAAAGCGCGTTAATCACGCGCGGGTCTCTCACTCTCAACACATCACATCTGTAGGAACTCTAGCGACCTTGCTCACCACAATATACAGAACTAGTATAGTGGCATTTTATAGCTGCGGTACTGTTCTATAAGGTGGAGGTACTACCCCAGTTGGCCCGCTCCAACTATGGGCGAGATGACATTCCACAGTGCCCTCCCTTAAATTAATAAAAATATATTTTTAAAAATATTTAAAATAGATATAGGCTCGTGTAAAATCACCCTATTGCGGTCAGGTCACAATGATTGTCTGTGTGTCACGCGACACTCATTGTCTGTGGTACTCTATGCCTACGTGTCGGTTGTCTATTGTCACTCCGCTCGGCTGCTTCTCTATGCTTCCGGATTCTTAATACTTCTGAACTTAGCTCGTATTGACCGTTATTCTCAAATTAAATACGTTAAGAGTCCGCAGTAAGCTCGACCGAATTTCACCTTCCCATACAAACGGAGTTTTGTTCTCATTTTAAAACTACGTGTTGGATTGTGACGAAACTTTGCATATACAATGACATATGGTTTTTTTTTTTATAACTAGTTTTTATGGCTCCAGTTTATAAAACAAACGAAATACAGCGAAAACAAGTTTTGTATGAAAAACTTAAATTCGCTGTATTTTTTTTTACTATGGTATCTGAAGCTACATAAACTAGTTAGAGACCTGGATATACCTCATGTTATTGTACATGCAAAGTTCCGTTACAATCCACCACATAGTTTTAAAATGAAAGCGTAACTACGTTTGTATGGAGAATCGAGCTTACTGCGGACTCTTGAGTTTTTTAAACAGATGGCAAATGCTGACATGCAGATTTAAAAAAAAATATCATTCATATTAAGAGCAATAACGCATAGGTGCAGTGTCCAAGAAGCAACTCCGGGAGCTGAAATTCCGCGAGCCATCCGTTTGCCTCTCGGACACAGAAACTACGCATCATTGCTTCAACTATAATTAATTACAAGCGTTTTTAGAAGTGCTCCTCATTTTACCTTCTTAGCCGAGCCGCGAGACAATATATGCGACATATGCGTAGGTATGTCATCGCCGACGTTTCATTCTAGGTAATATTATATTCAATAAAAAGGTGAAAGGGTTTCTAAAATCAGATGAGTACCTCTGCACTTTTTTTTTAATATTAGTAGCGTTTGCCCGCGACTCCGTCCGCGTGGAACTTGTTTATATCGTAGCTCCATACAAACTTTCATCACCATTTCACCCCTCAGGGGATGACTTCTGGAATAAAATCTACCCTATGTCCTTCCCCAGGATTCAAAATAACTCCATAGCAAATTTCAACACAATTGATTCAGCGGTTTGAGCGTGAAGAGGCAACAGATAGACAGACAGAAAGACACTCTAATATTAATACTAGCTTCTCCCGCGTCTTCGTCCTCGTGGATACAAACTTCCGCCCCCCATTTCACTTCCTTAGGGGAGTGTTTTCCGGGATATTAACTATCCTACGTCCATCTCTATACCAAATTTTATCTCAATCAGTTCAGGCAAGGGAAGAGTTACTCTAGGATTACTAATAGTAGTATTAATGTACACAGTACCTATACACGATACTGTGCTTAAATTACTGCACTCAAGTACTAACATTTAAAAAATAGTCTTATATTTCAACATGGCTGATGCCCTAGCAATTAAATTTGAAAATCTGACCGAATCCGTCAATTATCACCACCATTGAGCTCTGTCAATTAACTGATTGGTACTCTTAGGACAGTCGGGGTGGCTAAAATGTCACTTGATAATTTTTTTGTGTCCACTGCCGCTAATATAGTACATTTTACAACTAGTGTGAAAATAATGTCTTTTTACCACTAGTACCGAGGTATCTTGCCACGAGCTGAAAGCGAGTGGCAAGACTCGGTACGAGTGGTAAAAGACATTTCACACGTATTGTAAACGACGTTTTTAAATACAATTGCGAAAAAGTATATTTTAGGGGATATCTGCCGTTCCGGGATCTGTTAGATTTAGTTTGTCAACTAGCGACCCGCCCCGGCTTCGCACGGGTACTAAATTATACATATAAATTTTCCTCTTGAATCACTCTATGTATTAAAAATAAACCGCATCAAAATCCGTTGCGTAATTTTAAAGATCTAAGCATACACAGGGACAGGGAGTGATAAGCACCAGCTTTTTCCGTTGTTTGGTATTGTTTGTCTGATTTTGTTGCCATACCCAAAATGGAAAAGATACTGTAAACTACGGAAGACATTTTAATTTTTATTTGACTTAGGTATTTAATGACCTGTGAAGTGCGTATGCCATGTCACATTTAATTTAAGTTCATTTGTTTTTATCCATAATATTTGCTGAATACTTATTGGAAGTAACTTAAAGAGAAACTTTTACATAAAACGCATTTTTAACTAAAATACGGTGCACTTAACTAAATGACAAAGATTCAGGGCACATTTTTAAGAATTTTTAATTTGGCGACGATTCAGAAAAACTTTGTTAGTTATTGAAACTACTTTAAAAGTTCATAGCTATAAATAAGATCACTCGCTCCTTTTACTTTATTATCATGTTTATTTTCTTTTTTCTTAAACTTTTTTTTCAAAAGAAGTTACATAACGCAAGACTGGTGGTAAGTAAGGTCGCCAGAGCTCCGAGGATACACTATCTTGAGGGGCTAACACAATGAATCCTCAAATCAGTAATGGTTAAGCAACGCGCTTCTGATTTTTCTAAAGTTGCAAGCGTCGCTAGGCTACAGAGTCAGCTTACTATGAGGTGGACCGTATGCTTGTTGGCCATAAAGGGCCTTTATTGATTTAGGGAGATACTAATATTTGAATTCAATTGAGTCGTACTGAAATGCGACATAATTTGATACATCTCTACTAACATCATAAATAGGAAAAGTCTGTGAGATTGTAGTTTTGTTTATAGGTAATCTACGGATCCGCTTATCCGACTTCAAAAATTCTTTCATTTGTATATAGATTGAACTTTCTGGTTAAACATAGGCTGTATTTTATACCGAGGATTAGGGTGCTTTTCCACTAGAGATGTGCTATGCCATGCTTTGTTATGTTTTCATACATTTGAAACGTAGCTCCAGCTACAGCTACGTTACAAATTTATGAAAACATAACATAGCAAGCATAGCACATTTCTGGTGGAAGGGCACCCTTAGCCAGCGTTTTTGAAATACGCGGGTGTAGCCGTGCGGGCGGCTAGTTCATACTGTCTTACTTACTAATATTATAAATGCGAAATTGTGTATGTCTGTCTGTCTGTTACCTCTTTACACTTAAATCGTTGAACCAATTTAGATAAAATTTGGTATAGTGATAGTTTGAGTTCCGAAGACGGTCATGGGATAGTGTTTATCCCGAAAATAATACCCTAACGGGGAGAAATGGGGGGTGAAAGTTTGTATGGAGCTACGACATACACGAGTTCCACGCGGACGGAGTCGCGGGCAGAAGCTAGTTTGGTGTAAATGCGGCATTTTAGCATCAGATAGCAACATGAAGCGCAGATTAAACAAAACGGTTCAATATAAACTAAAGGGGCATTATCAAGTCTTTTTCCTCTTTCTGCGCTAATTGGATCAGTTAGCTTTATAAGTCTTCATAACGCTTCAAGGATCTTCACCATCCACTAGAAAATTGCGTTGTTTTTTGGAACAATTTGCTATGCAGCGCAACTCAGCAAAAAACTACCATCTAGTTTTTAATGTAACCCTTTTTTTAAGGAAACAAAATTTGTTTTAGAAGAAGATGATAATTAACTTACTTCAACTAAATAAGGCCCTCGAGGCATTTTATAGACCACCAGAAAAAGACAACTCATACTTTAAGTCACCGTAATATTTTTTTCACAGGCCCTGACTGATTGTGGTTCGGTGAGCAATAGACCGTTTGACAACAAATAATTTGATTTTTCATTAGCAACAGATAAAAATGACGAAAATACTTTTTTTTGACCTGCTTCATACCGCAGCAGCCTGAAGGGCTGTGGCTGCTAGTCTTGGCTGGCTTGTGGGTAGTCTCCACTATGGGGCTACCCGACTGCCGAACGAAAATACTGGGAAACTAAGATTGTGACGCCACAAGCTTGTAATCCCTACAAATTCCATCCTAACAAAGCGTTTTTGGCATTTTATATGAATAAAATATCCGCTCATCACGCAATCACTGGGATTCGAATGCAGGACCTCTTGCTTCGTAGGCAGGGTCATTACCAACAAGGCTAAAGCGGTCTTCAAAAAATACAGTTGAATGGCCCTAACGCGTGTTAGAAAAATTACGTGATTACCCCTCTGATGGAACATGGTTAGGTAAAAAAAATCCTAACATAATACCTTTTGTTGATTCAATAAATAATTGGACGTGTTCGTCATCGCAGCTATAGCAGCGATCCATTTTGCAACCACATACTAACTAGAAATAATCCCAAAAAAAAATATGTTATGACTTAACAATAAATTACTAAGACCATAAAAAAGTTTTTAAATAATGGCGATAAACGGCATGTCCCGCAGGACGGCCATCTTTATGACAGCCTAAATAATTCACATAGATATTTTTTTCAAAGACACGCCAAAACACACAACTCCTAAGTAATCCATCATAATACTAAAAAAGACAGACAATAAAATCATCCCCGATAAAATATTTAAAACTGGGGGGATTAAAAAGTAGAAAATTAACATAAAAGACAAACAGACGAATCGACTAGCAAAAGGACCATCAATAATTAATAAGCCTTCTCGTTTGAAATTAGCCACCATTTGAGGGTTAAACAGGAGTAAAAGAAAAAAAAGATGTATTTTTCCCGTTGGTAACCCTGAGGGAAATTTTATATAGGAACTCGGTCTATCGACTGGGGACTGAAAGAACAAGAGACAACTGGAAGTGGTTTGTATTTTTAGTAAAAAAAAAAACATTAGGCAAGTTCGTTAATATCTACCCATCTCTGACACTTGATGGGTTTAACTATCCCTTCTTTACTTCATCAATATGAAACATATTTTTTCACTTCTCATGCTCAATAAATGCCTCCAATATGACGATATTAGGCTTAGCAAGCGGGGCTCAATTAGTACATTTAGCACCTACGGAAGATAAGTATACATATTTATGATTTGTAAAACATTTCAATTCCACCAATCTTACGGTTCACCTTATTACATCCACCAATCACACCTCTTTAAAAAAAACATTTGTATTTGCTATCACAATACAGATGTAGATATTAAAATCATATATAACACAATAGATATTAAAATCGACCCATCAGGAAACAGAAATCATTTCAAACATTACAAAATTAAATATATAGCGGGCTCTTCCGTAATACTGATATCCTCCTGATATCCAGTCAGCGACCCTTGAAGAAGAATTAATGAAAAATGAAATCGACTTGGCAAATTTAATTTTTCCATTCGTCCCGGGCACATCGGCTGTTGATTAGATCCCATTAATATTAATATGGATGGCCAATTGTGTGTTTCATTACACTTAGAACAGGAAGACGTTGTAATTTGTAATATTATTAAATTGAAAACCTAATATCATCTTAATTTCGAGATAAACATTCTGAACATCCTTTTATAGGTGACAGTGAAATAAAAACTTGCGTCTAAACGGTATGTTGCGTTAACTACACGGATAAACATGACATTGAAATGCGAGATTAGCACGATAAACTTTCCTAATTTTCATGACGCAACTAACACCAGTTTTGAAAGAGGTTGAAAAGTCAAAATCAATCATCGCTTGTCAACAAAAATTTACAACATATTATCACAACATAATATTCGTACTAGATCTGTTGTATACAAAAGTAGTTAAATAGTTAAGTAGTTAGTAGTAGTAGCGAAATAGGTCCTGCGATTTTGACATTACGACAGCCGTCGTATATTTTTTTTTACTCTTTGAATACAATTGGTAACTTTTGATATACTGTTGGACGATTATCAAAACACATTTTTGTGAGTTTTTGTCTCATATCTTTCTATGATTTTGTTATTTTTTGTAATTTAAAATTGATTATGAGAGATAGAGGAACCCAATTATGAGCATACAATTTGTATGATAACTGATTAAATCGTTTGCTTCACATAATTTCCCTTTAGAAAGTAAATGAAATTGAAGTCCATCTTATGTTATTTCTCAAATACAAGACCGGAAAATCGCGATAAAATTAAGTCACGTGAGGAATTTTTCCAGAACATAATATATGATAAGATAAAAGGCGCAATTATTATAGATTTGTAAGTAGTTATAAGCAAGCACCAGATGCTAATCTGTATTTCAGCTCACTGAACCCAAACAAACTAAAATATGCAACTTTTTAATCCCCAATTTTAAAAATAAAATATTTCGCCTCAAAGCCCGAGGGCTACACTCAAAAAATCTCTTCCAATCCTGTTGATTAGCTCCTTTTTATATTTGGGGGTGACGTTAAACAGAGATTAATGTCCCACCGGGTGGGGGCTCGAATTAATGACAGTTTAAAAAATTACCCCCGCACTAGTTTCAGACCAGTTTGTGACGAGATTCGAAATTCGAATGTGGATACACAGTCGTATTTGTTCCGCCGACCAGTCTACGGAGAAATTCGAATATCGAACTTGTATTTCGGATAAATACATTTTTGGCTCATAGTACGTCGCGTGGATATCACTTCTGAGGAAATTTTTCAATGTTTTCAGATCACGATAATGGTCTTAACCTGGGTTGGTAATGATGGTATCAGTTTTTATTTCACTAATTGCGTTCTAGTTCTTTTCTTGGGTATGAATAAAAATGGTTTGAACATCGTGACGTCGATGCCCCTGCCAACCTTGAAAACACGCTTTACTGAGAGTTACTTGAAAAACACCTAGATTGTAATTCTTCTCAGTATCAAATACAACGTAGAGTACAAAGAATTTTGCACTGAATTTATAAGAAAAACATTTACCAATCTTCCGCGCCACGCGAATGCTCTTAGTAACATTAAATATATTGGAATTGCATGTATTACTGTAGGTATTTAATTTTTATTGTTTAAATTTCAAAGGAAAAGTTTAAAAATCCTAAGGCGAAGTAAAAGGGATCTGATTAAATATTTTGATACCGAGACGGATTGTTCCGACAACTTAGTTGGTTAGTAGCGACACTAGCGACGGGCCATGTAAGCCTGTGGTCGCCGGATCGATTCCGGCTCGGAGCATTATTTTTTAATTTGAAATTTATACATTTTGTAAGCAGACGTTACTACTTATTATAAAATAAATACCCAAAGTTTTCGATCAAAGTGGAAAATTGAATAATTATTCAACACGAGCGGGATTTGAACCCAAACCTCTGGAATCCGTCCGTCGCTCTTACCAATTGAGCTACCGTGGGTCCGCTATTGGCGACGAATCTTTCAATCCTACCACTATTATAATTACACCTCATTGGGATTGGCAAGAGCGATGGATGGATTCCAGAGGTTGTGGGTTCAAATCCCGCTCGTGGCGAATATTTTTTTTTAATTTTCCACTTTGATCGTAATTAGGAATTTCGTTAGCGGACGTTTCTGCTTCATAAACATTTACCTAAAGGTTCAACATTAATTTGTCAGTACCTAATTTTACCGAACCAATCCCCGACAGCTCTCAAATCTTGGTCGGTATACCGACCAAAATTAGCCGAAGCGAATCCTAATCGTGAAACAAACGTCCATTTCAAATTTCGAACCCTACTCCCGAAGCGGCAACATTTTTCGACATATTTATGCAAGTTTTTTTTATGAACGTTAATTCTCGAAATGGATTTGGTGGAGGCAGGGGGGCATTATCCGTGCGGTTGTCATCTTTCCGAATGCTTTTGCGACGGAAAAATGTCGCTTAGGATTATTTTTTGCTCGCTGATGTTACAAAAGTTTATTGAAATGCTTAATGGAAGTAGCATTGGATCAATTTCCATAAAACGAAACAAATGGTCGGGATGTACACTTACCCTCTTCTTTTTCATCAGCGAAAGATCGTTTAATAGGGCGTGTCTATGCAAAAATGTTAATGGCGTGCTTTTTAAGGCATTTGTTATGTAAGATGGGCGGATTATGCTTGCTAAATCAATGTAAGTTGGGTAGTATGAAAAAGGTTGAGAGGACTCTAAAGTTCGTTAATAAAATGGTCACAAATGTGGTTGTAAGTAGATCGTCTTACGAGTATCTCGAAAATACTTACATGTATATCTGAATTGATATGCCATTAAATATCAAGAAAATAGTGTTACTCCGTGAAACTCCCAAAACGCTGCACTCTGTGATATGAGCCAAGAGGATTGTGGTTTCCTGAAGTGCCTGAAGTCCAAAGCGCCCTCAATAATATTGAGCTCAAACCACCGACGAATATGATTTAAGTTACAATACCATCTGTGTTAAAAGATAAACTTAAGGGCGCGTAAAATACTTATTACTTAGCATGTAACTTGAAATGCGATTGCAATCAAATTAAGTACTTAAACCACATCGTCCTATTACTGCAAATACCAACTAAGTGACTTTTTGCCGAAGTGCCTTTTATTATACCAAAAGAAATATGTTTTCAATATCTACAGACTGGTAAAACCCCTGTTTCGCTACGACGCCGCGTTCAGGAGATATCAAAAGTATAAAGCGACATAATTACTAATTTTGCGGCATTTAAACAGGCAAAACTCGATATGTGTATGATAGTACGCTTATTTTTGTTTTTAAATTCAGGTAAAAACTGTTATAGGCATATAGTGTTTTTTTGCATTAACATTTTATTGAACATGACCCAATATATATTCTCAGGAAATATGTTCTATTTATACTTAATTGGTTTTAGCATACACATGTATATGCTATTTTATATTTTTTAACGCCAGGAAATATAGATCAAATATCGTTATCACGTTTTTCCAGAACATTTTTATAGTCATTAACGACAATATCTTACTGCCATAATATTGTACGGCACCTTAATTGGTTTTACCTGTACAGTTTTACTCCGACTAAACACTAAGTTGTACAGGAAGAAACGACTAAGTGCGCATACGAGCTTCGCGTCGCAGCTAACATCACTCAGTTGCTGCTCACACGCCGATTTGACGGTTTTTTTAAAGTGTTTAAATATCGAAAAAGAGTTAAATTGCCTTTTTTTGTACGTTAAAAATGAGTTCAAGAAGCAGAAGACTCGTTAGACTTTAAACCTGAGACCCTGGGTGAGATAGAGCGATTTTACGGACAGCTATACACGGCAACGCGCAGACCCGAAGTTCTTCAGGCTGAAGACCCTAGAGCTAGACTAACCTGACACTCTACCGACGACATCCCGGACATCAGCCTGTGCGATATTGTAATGGCTCTTAAGCAGCTCAAAAACAACAAGGCACCCGGTGAAGACGGAATAACAGCCGAACTTTTAGCGGGTGGAAAACCGGTCCTTACGGCCCTTCAGAAGTTGTTCAATACCGTCTTACTAGAAGGGAGAACTCCGAAGGCTTGGAACGGAGGGGTGGTGGTGCTGTTCTTCAAAAAGGGTGATTACACTCTGCTGAAGAACTACAGACCCATCTCACTTCTGAGCTATGTCTATAAGCTGTTTTCGAGGGTCATTACAAACCGTCTTGTACACAGGCTAGATGACTTCCAGCCTCCCGAACAAGCCGGTTTCCGAAGAGGCTTTAGTACCGCATCCACACGCTTCGTCAGGTTATACAGAAGACCGAGGAGTATTACTTGCCCCTCTGCTTAGCGTTCGTGGACTACGAGAAAGCTTTCGATTCGATTGAAACCTGGGCTGTACTACAGTCTCTCCAGCGGTGCCAAGTTGACTATCGCTTTATCGAAGTGCTAGAGTGTTTGTACGAAAACGCCACTATGTCAGTCTGACTCCAGGACCAGACCTATTCCGCTGCAGCGGGGAGTCAGGCAAGGATATGTTATTTCTCCAAAACTGTTCACCGCTGCACTAGAGGAAGTTTTCAAGACTCTTGACTGGAGAAGGCTAGGCATCAACATCAACGGCGAGTACATCACTCACCTTCGGTTTGCTGATGATAATAGTAGTCTTGGCTGAGACCATGGACTACTCAAGTACGATGCTCGATGACCTCAGTAAAGCTTCCGAGTGAGTTGGTCTAAGAATGAACATGGATTACATGGATAAGACGAAGATCATGTCAAATGCCCATGTCGTACCAACTCCCATTACAATCGGACACTTTACGCTCGAAGTGTTAGACGATTATGTATACCTAGGACAGACTATCCAGTTAGGTAGGTCCAACTTCGAGAAAGAGGTCAATCGTCGAATCCGACTCGGCTGGGCAGCGTTCGGGAAGCTACGGCACATATTTTCGTCCAATATTCCGCAGTATCTCAAGACGAGAGTCTTTGACCATTGTGTGTTGCCAGTGATGACATATGGCACTGAAACGTGGTCGCTTACTATGGGCCTGATAAGAAAGCTCAAAGTCACCCAAAGGGCAATGGAGTGGGCCATGTTGGGAGTTTCTCTGCGTGATCGCATCAGAAATGAGGCTATCCGCAGCAGAAGCTCCGAATCGCTAAACTTAAGTGGCAGTGGGCAGGGCACATATCACGTAGAATCGATGGCCGTTGGGGCGGAAAGGTTCTCGAGTGGCAACAGCATACCGGAAGGCGCGGCGTAGGTAGGCTCCCCACATGGTGGACTGATGACCTGGTAAAGGTTGCGGGAGTCCACTGGATGCGGGTGGCGCAGGGCAGGACCGGTCACTTTGGCACTCTTTGTGGGAGGCCTATGTCCAGCAGTGGACGTCTTTCGGCTGATATGAATTATATAATTACTAGAAATACATTTAAACAAGATTAAATATATTTAAATACATGGTTTGAGCTGTTGATTTAAATTATTAGAAGTTAAGAGACCTTAAAGTATATACTTCAATATTTCCTACAGGTAAAACCACTTATGTCGTTGGCAATTTTCATTGAATTTGATAATAACTTGAAAATTAATTACATTTTTTTCCATTTTGTGTCTTATTTGCATCGTTTATCTAAAATAAAGCTCAATCTATCGGAAACCCTGGCGTATAATGATTTTTCGGAGTCAAATCAACTAAAAATATTTCTACAGGTAAAACCAGCTAAGTATACGACTTTCTTATTAATATCGTGAAATTACCCGTAATAAAATATACTTTCTTAATGTTTCATTATTAATTGCAGTACAAGATATGATAAACTATATTATTTAATAAATACAGACTATATTTTACCATATTAACACATAAAAAAATACATCTGAATGTTAAAATGCGATTATCTCAAAACTACTTTTTTGCAGATAGTCGGTATTTGCAGTAATAGGACGACATGAGAAATTGATTATTTGAAAATTACAAAACGAAAAATTCCTAAAAATGGCTTCAAAGAAAATCTAAGAATCGTTAACTTATCTTAATTTTGTGAAGCTCAACGAATAGCGATCCACTCACGCCACATTTAGCGTGGCGTCTGAATCAAACGGCCGAACGAACTAAATCGAGCAAGAAAAACGGCATAAAATTAACAAAAAAACAATAGAATTAACATAGAAAACATCTGCGCTAAAACGGCTACCATTTCCCTTACTATGGATATTGAAATCGTTTAGATCTCACTGAACAGTCACTTGACTGACTAGCGCAATTGTAAACGTAAAACAATGAGTTGCAGTAGGTACCTTAAAAATACCTTAACATGAAATTAAAAGAAATTAACAACGGAATTCTACAGTATTATTCTACATTAGTAGATTGTTAACCAACCTCACTTCGTTCGAGCGCCAAAATATCTCGTCAGAAATGGGTGTTTTTCACCTGAGATAAACACTCTACTTTTCATATCGATTACGAGGAAAGTAAAAAAAACACAGACGGAATTAAACAATACGCTTATTCAAAGTACTTATACGATTCAAAAACGACAGCCACCATTATCGTGACGTCACCCGAGCCGAAAGAATAGTCCCATCTCACCTTTCTTAAAAAAAGAGGAATATATCTGTCTCGCTCGCGATTATGGTTATATGGTGTAATTCGGTCACGTGACATACAGATAATACAGCTACGAGTTTAATTTTGAAATTAAAAATATTGCTAGTGTTTCAATAGCCAAATTATTATATTCGTATTTCCTAAAGTAACATATTACAATAAACATATACAAATAACATATTTTCATAATTTAATTGTGATAGACGAAAATAGCCTACTCAAATATTTTCATACTACATATTATTAGTTACAGTTGAAGAGTGGCTGTATCCGTTTAGGCCTTAGCTCACATGCACAAGTTTAAGTTAAAAAAAGATTTGTGGGTGTATTCAATTTGTTTCCACCTCATAGACCCTAGTGAATATTTTAGCTAAAATAAAGGTAATGATACTAATGAATTACAACATAAACATATTTTATATTTAATAAAATAAATCCCATGAACTAGTAAGAATAAAATTATTTCCCTTTGTCAGTGGCGTGGTAAGTATTGATATTCATGATGCTTGTAAGGATAGGACTAATCGGAATACACTACTTTTCTGCACTAGAGCAGAAACGTATCACTTTCAGCACACTTTTTAGAATAGCTACGACCCACTTTCAGAGCATGAGATATGAAAAAATGTTTTAATGCTTTTTTTAAAACATTAACTTAGGTAAGATGGATCATTAAAATGCAATAGGAATTACAACAATTTGACATGCCAATAGCAGTTAGCGGCACATGTAGGGAGCCTTTCTTTTCAACACAAGCTTCTGCCCGTGACTTCGTCCGCGTGGAACTCGTTTATATCGTAGCTCCATACAAACTTTCATCACCATTTCATATTAACGCCTAAAGAGGTAAGTATCGGGATAAAAAAGAAAAAAAAAGCGTGGAGAGGTAACAGACAGACGGACACACTTTCGCATTATTTATTTAATCGTAGAATAGGCGAATATCCATGTGATATTCAGGAGTGCCTATTTCACCGAAAGTGTTGCTGCACATTCAGAACCACTTTCGTATTTATAATATTAGTTTGAATAATGATGATGAGTACCTAAGTATACATATTAAGCTCTTGTTCAATTAATCAGTAAGCATGATGATGTTTGAATAATGATTAAAAGCAAATAGTAGTGGTCTTCCATTCGTAAGGCGCTGGCAATCGCATTGATTCCTCCTCCCTCGGGAGAATTTGTCAGGTTAAAAGCAATAAACATTAAAAATAAAATGGCGAATCCGCCCCCCTATCGAGTCATTATCATTACGATGTTCCGGCTAGTTGGATAGAATGTCTCGATAGGGAGGTATGTTTCAAGATGTAATTAAAATGGCGAAAGTGAAGATTATTCTGTATGGCATTGTACGTCACGTACTAATGCCTATATTCTATACTATTTAACGAGCAATATATGTAATCACGTTCTTGAAAACGGTTTTGAAACGATAAAATGATATTTTAAGTGTAGGGCTTTACGGCGGCGAAAAATCGATTTAGCTGGGTCTCATGTCTGCGAAAATTCGGTTTTACCGTATTTTCTGTATTTTACCCAAGCGAAGCACGGTCGCCTGTGGGACTGCCATTGAAATACGTAATGTACAAGATATGAGAAATATTATAAATTTTGTTACATATTTGATGAATTTTTGGCCCAACTGGTTAAACTCGTAATTGTATTATATTATTCTTTAATATATTATTTCTTATAATTAGATAGAGATACACATAAAATATGTGCAACAGGTTTCAAGTTTTCATACATTTGTTGGTAGGTTATGCCTTTTTGACTGAACCTTGCACTTCGGACCCTTAACACCGAAAAGTAAGTTAAAGTTGTTTTTTCATTTAGAACTATTACAAACAAGATCTTTCTCTAATACGAACATTATTCGAAAAAGTGGGTTTGATTTTACAGAGAATTTTATGCCAACAATCTATGTCCAAGAAAAACGAACTTTATACACGTTTTTTATCCTTATTTAGTATCGTAACTACTAAATATAGGCAAACACCGAAACTTCATATATTTTCATCACAATATTTTCCCAATAACATTACCTAGGGTTCCCTCAGGGTTCCGTCCCAATATTTCGCAATAACACGTAATCGACACCATCATTACTGTCTGTTGCTAACATGAATTAATACGGAACCCTTGGGGGGAGTTAATAAAGGAAGTATTGATGCTGTTATTGGCTCTAGTCACACGTGTTCTTGAAGATAAAAGTTTCTTAGTTCCCTGTTTTGTTTTCTGTAGGTTTTGCACAAACGCTGAAATAGGGGCTTAGTTCTATAAAAGATTTCTTACAAAATATTTCATAAGTCAGTTCGATATTAAGAAAGACATAGAAATGCAGATGATTAAAGATTATCGTAGAATTCATATTAACTTATCAGGTTTGAAAGGTGCTATAATTAGGTATATTGAAATTAAGATACTACAATCAATGAATACTTAACTAAATCATGAAACAACTTAATAACAAAATGAAATGCATTCGAATATGCTCGATATTGGAAACTACAACATCATCTTAAACTAATCGTCTATTTGGTGGAAAAACCATGAGTGGCATTTCTGTGCAAACTAATTATTTAGCACATTTGGTAACATTAAAATTATTTGGCACATTTGGTAACATTTAAATTATTTGGCACATTTGGTAACGTGCGTGGTACGCTGCGTCTCTTAATAGCCAATATAACCGCACAAACAGAACTCATACACGAACCAATATGAGCCCACAAATGTCCGGTCTAAGAGCAACATTACTTCTCGTTCCTCCATCATTACCTCAACTATCGGAAAAGGGCCCATTATCTTATTAGAAATTACTGCCGGCCCCCGCAAGCGATAATGGGCTCTATTGACACGAGCCCCTTGGGATTGGGGGTGGGATTCCTTTGTATTGTCGTATGGGGTTTATGTAGCATGCGGTTGTTATTACGGGTATCGGGAACGCCAGTTATGGTCGCTGGATGTGGCAGCTAAAATAAGCCATTTTACCCCAACCCGCAGATTAGAAGGTTCCGAACTGTAATAAAATGATATCGATATAATGTTTTCTCAAACATGCAATGAAAGATTGCCGTTGTGTTATTCATAATAGGCTAAACGCGGGTTGCATCGACTTACGATTACAGACCGATCAACGTTAAATATGGCGCTGACAGCTGTCAGTCCATAGAAACTTGTCAAACGTTCCATACATTCAGATTTTAACGAACACCGCTTACGATTACAGACGGTTTGGTGCAACTCACCCTAAGTATCACGTTTCGGGCACGGCAAGACGAGAGAACCGTAATGGAATTTTATATAAAAATAGTCGCCTTGCAAAGCGACCGTCTTTTGTTTCAATATCAATTCAAGACATGACATCACGGCTTTAAGAAATGAAGTGAAAATTATTTAATAGTCTAGATAAGGTAGATGTTTCACAAAAGCACTGTACTTGTCTCGGCGTGAAAAGGGCTTGCCAGCGTCGTGGCCCTCTAACTGGCCTACGCTCGGCGCGGGCTTCGCCGGCAATCCCTATTTTCCCGGCCTCTGCAGTAACGTACTATTATTTACATGTATAAGGGCACCAAAGTTTAGTTGTTCTTGACAAATAGATAAAGGTGATATTGTTACAACCTTGAATTTTGACATTTACGACCGTTCCATTTGGATGGTATGACGGTGCGTGGCGACAACTTTTCATCAGGTAAACATTTCAGAACTTAGACTCATATATATGTACATTGATTCATGTCTTCTTTCCCAAAAAGGGTAGGCAGAGCACATACAACTTATATTCCAGTGCCACTATTAGCATAAATGTAGGTATAGGAGATCGATAAAATGTGATATCGCAGTGATAGGTTGCTAGCCCATCGCACATAACACACTACAACCTCCCTTAGTCGACTTTTAGACGGACAGACGACAGACAGACGGCGATTTCAGAGCAAGCGTTCAATAAATATTAAAGTAATTCCGATTCAACGTTTTAAGTGAAATATAAATATACCTTTTACCTCTTTGCCAGAAAAGCACGCTTACGCCACACTTATGTACGATTCTCACCGAACGGGCCGGGCTGGAGCGCATTCTATTACATACAATGGAATTTTAACCGTCTATCCAGCAGATGCAATTCATATTTGATTACAATCCCCACCGACCGCGTCGGTAGCTGCCGCCTCGCACTGGATGCGTGATGTATTCAAATATGAAATGTTATTACTGTTTACATACATACATACATCCACAGTTTTATTCCCAAAAGGGGTAGGCAGAGCACATGAAACGTATGTTCCAGCGCCACTTTTAGCATTAATGTGGGTATAAAATATCGACAAAATGTGATATTGCAGTGATAGGTTGCTAGCCCATAGCCCACATCACACTTCAACCATGGTCCCTTAGTCGACTTTTACGACACCCACGGGAAGAAAGGGGGTAGTAAAATTCTAACCCGACGCCACACGGGTAATACTGTTTATACGGTTCAAATGCCTTTCAGATTCAGATTCAGATTTTTATTTGCCTTTGTATGTAATATAATGCGCTCCGGCCCGGCCCGTTCGGGGAGAATTGTACATTACACTGAATGTTACACTCCTGTCGCATCTAGTATGTTTCTCTCTCCGTCCTCAATATTCGGCCGTCTTGCGGCATATTACTGCCGCTATCTTCGCTAGGCACGACGCCGGCTTTTTTGCCATCGATGGGGGCATGTGTACTTGTGTAGTGACGTAATTATTGTTGTTTATGACGTCTATTGGATTCTGCGGAAACATGTATTGTGACTACTCATAGACTTAGGGTGGGTTGCACTAACTTACGATTAGAGATCGATCAACGTTAAATATGTCGCCGGCAGCTATCATCCCATAGAAACTTGAAAATTCAAAATTTCCATTTTTAGGGTTCCGTAGTCAGCAAGGAACCCTTATAGTTTCGCCATGTCAGTCTGGCCGTCCGTCCGTCCTCCGTCTTCGGCTTAGCTTAGTAACCATTACGACTAGAAAACTAAACTTCATCATGTGTATAATCAATCACGCCGTCAAAACAGAAGAATAGAATCTTGAAATAAAACTTTTTTGGGTACCTCCCTTACACCAAAATATATTTTTTTCTCGTTCAATCCATAGTGTGCGATATTGTTGGATAGCTTGTTCAAAAATATGAAAAAAAATTACCTCTTAGTTAAAATTTAACCTTCATTTATTGTTTTCACATAAATTACCCGTGTCATGTCGGCAATACCGAGTCACTTTGGTTTATTTCCTTCAAGAGTGACAGGTCGAGGTGCGGAGACTTGAATCACACTGGCGCGGTCAATAGTACATTTGACAGGTAATGACCAGTTTACTGAGAGAGGCTTATTAGTCTTAAAATAGACAAGTTGGCAGAAATCGGGTTCTATGAATGCCTAGCGGCAGCTTGGCATTCGTATGCGTATTGGTGTGCGTAAAGATTGTATGCCTGTACATGTACAATGACCGTGTAAACTTAATGACTATTCACGTATTTATTACAATCCGATAATAGCTTGTTTCGATAATTTTGCTGCTTTTTTATTTATTTATCGTACGGCAAATCAGTATTTAGAACCGTGAGATCTTGGAAAAGACAGTACGGTTGCTGCTGATTCTATTTGTATAAAAGATGCTTAGCACAGTTAGCAGAAGACCACGCGCGGAAAAGACTATTCATCTCTTTCAAATTACGACAGTCAGAAAGAGACGGGCATTAGGTTCTTTTATTCGCTCGGGTATGCTATTCGTGGAATGCTTTCCCACGACCGAATTGATTGCCATTTTATCACTAATCGTTGTCGATGAGACATCCATCACTCTCGCACTCACATACTTGTCGGAAGGTGACGGATGTCTTATCCACAGCGATAAGTAATATAACTACAACTTAGAAAAGTTAAAAACTCCCGACATTTTCATTTCAAAGTCCAATATCGCAAAAACGGCTAAACAGATTTTGATGAAACATGCCTAAAACACCTGGGATAAAGTTATCTATGACACAAAAAAACGCATTCAAATCGATCCATCCGTTTGGGAGCTACGATAACACAGACAGATACACAGACAGACACGTTAAACTTATATAACACCCCTCTTTTTTCGTTGGGGGTTAAAAATGTGATGTTAACCCCCGCAGGCTAGCAACCTTATTGAAGTGCCTTATAAATTTATATCAAAACGACGAGAACATAATTTCAAACGTAGACATAGTGTTTGTACATGAATTATTCCAACGCTCGATACGCTCGTGTAGCCACTGCCTTAATACTCATAAGCTTTAAGCAAAAATATAGGATAGTCCGCATTGAATATAGAACTAACTAAGGCTTGGTGTACTTCGGCGGTGTTTGATTGTTAAGTACTAAAATATTACCTACTGAAAATATGAATGTAATAAGTAGGCGCCTGATCCGACTCGTACAGGTCGATTCACGAAAGCTGGCACGAATGAATTGAACGAGTGTATGATAATGTCTATGTGTGCATCATATAATTATAAAATACAGGTTGATGCAAGAAGTGATTATGATAGTTGTGTTTTGCTCTTTTTTTGTTCTACTCTTCTTTTTTTAGATTTTTTGCAATTCGAACAAGCCATCACCCTTCGATTCTTGACACTAAAAATGAGTCAGAAAAATATATATAAGTACGTTTTATTTACAAAGTACTTTAATAATAATAACTAAAAGGATTAACATGATACTTCGTGCAGATTATAATAATATGATTTATTTTTCTTCAATAACGAAAACGTATTAGGTACATGTTTACTAAATATTAGGAGGCCCCTGTGTGTAAAAGAACGGCACACACACTGCCACTCACAGTGACAAGTGACATTACTTTCGGTCAAATTCATGCCAGCTCTCGTGAATCGACCTGTAAGTTTCGGAAGATGCCCGAGACAAGTTGCTACGAGTAGAAGTCAGTATAATAGAGTAATGACCATTTTCAGAATGCATTAATGTCACGGCTGGCAACAGAATGGCAAGAGGTAGGTGTCCTGGGGTCATGAAAAAATAAAATAAAAAAATAGGTCTAGGTGTCAAAAAGACCTTTCGCTTTTGCGCCAGCTGGTGGTATAGTCCATTTAGAAAAACCCTCATTGCGGAGACATGTAGATTATAAAGACTGTCAAAGGTGCATGTTATCCTACTAATATTTTAAATGACTAGTGTGCGGAGTTTCGGTGGCAAATTTCACACAGTGGATAATGGAGTCGTTTTTATGATTAACTTTTTAAGATTTGAATAAATAAATTATTAATTTACCTGAAGTTCTTAGTATGACATTAATTAGGTAGGTACTCATCCCGACTGTTTAGGTAACATGTTTCTCCGTATGTAATAAGTAAAAATAAATATTTTTTTAAACAATGTTTACCTAAATACTTGTGTTATTTAGTAGTCCTGTGTTATCGTGGTATAAGTGGGTAATGCTCACAAGATAATTTATAAGCAAAATTAATCTTTTAATCGTTATTCGTTTAATCATAAAAATAGTTAGGCGACTCCATTTACCTCTGTGAAATTTGCCACCGAAACTCCGCACACTAATAATGACAATTATAACGTGGGTCAACTACACGCAGCGGGCGTATAATGGTATTCGAGTCATCATCATCATCATATCAGCCGAAAGAGTGCCAAAGTGACCGGTCCTGCGCCACCCGTACCGCGTGGTATTCGAGTGTATAACAACAATGCGTTCTGGACGCTGATGGCGCTGCCGCGCGTCTGCGATGTTCGGAAGAGGTTTATCAGCGGGACTAGCACAACTGACGCCGTGCCGCGACGCGAGTCGAGAAAGATGTCCCCTTTCTAATTTGGACGGTGCGGGTGAGATAAGCGACGCTCAGTCGCGCGGGGAGCGACAGAGCAGCAAGTTATACGTATAGCACAACTTGCTGACACGCTGCTTGTCGCGCGACTGAGCGTCCCCTGTCACACTCGCACCGTGCAAATTAGAACGGTAGGTCCTTCTCGACTCGCGTCGCGGCGCGACGTTAGTTGTGCTAGCCCCCATGTTAGACGTTACAGGAAGAGGTGCGCGTGACTCCTCTCGTGTATGCGCGACAACCCCAACCACATTCTGAGGGCATTGGCGGGCCGATGGGATAGCCCTATGTTGGCCCGCTGGATAAGTGTGCACAAGCACGACTGCGGGCCAAAGTTGATGCTCAAATAGATTAAATTATTATCGTGACCTACTAACACTTAGATTCATAAACACACAATTGTAATACTAACACTAGATGGGTTCCATATATATATATATATATATAAGAATAATGTCATCCTACTAATGATAATGCGAAGGTTTTCATCATCATATCATCCGAAAGACTACTGCTGCCAAAATGACCGGGCGGGCGCCGACGGGACTCCCGCTACCTTTACCAGGTTTGTTAATTAATTACGCAAAAACGGCTGAACGGATTAAGATGAATGTTAGTGTGCAAATAGAGTATAGCCTGGGTTAACATATATAATACTTTTTAGGGTTCCGTAGTCAACAAGGAACCCTTATAGTTTCGCCATGTCCGTCAGTCCGTCCGTCTTCGGCTTAGCTCAGTAACCATTACTACTAGAAAACTGTGATTCGGCATGGGTATATAAATCAATCACACCGACAACACAGTACAATAAGATCTTGAGATTTTTTTTAAGGGGTTTTTCCCATCCACCTAAAGCGGGGATGTTTTTTTTTTCTCGTTAAACCCATGGTATGGGGTATCGTTGGATAGCATTTTACAAATCAGTGATTCGTTTGCGAGATATTGGGCTTAAAAGCCCTAATTTTTGCTCGAATCATGTGTCCCCCCCCTGCCGGCCAAATGGCTACTACTGGGGATGTAAAAAAAATCGTGTTAGTAGTACATATATAATGAACATACAGGAAAACTATCACGGACATGAAGGCATAAGTAGTTACCGAGTAATAGTCGACCAACTTAATGTGTACTTGGAAAGGCCAATTTTCGTACAAATTCGGTCGACGCAACCGCACCGCACGTCGATGTAACTAAGACAGACAGGCAAGTACAGAACCCTACACTGCGCGTGGCCCGACACGCACTTGGCTGGTTTGTATTCCTCTAAGTCCAAAAAAAAGGAAGTCAAGCGAACGAGTGCCCGGGCAAAAGCTAGTCGTATTATAATTATATTTTTTGCCAAGTATTATTAGCCTTTTCCTCGATGTGTATCCTGCCTTAGATAAAACCGAACTCTAATCCGCCTATACACATTAACAGATCTCTGCGTGTCCGGCGGGGGATTTGCCGGAATACTGAAATATAGAGACGTGCTGGTCGCTGCCGACTAAACGAAAATACCGACTAATTTATGTGTGTGTACCGACTTTAGCCGAAAACTAGTATTGAAATGTAGAGCCTTACTGAAATTAGGGCGAATTTACTGAGGATGTCTAATATTATACATGCGAAAGTAAGTCTGTCTCTCTGTCTGTTATTTTTTCACGCTTAAACCCCTGAACCGATTTCGATAAAAAATTGTATAACAATAGTTAGTCTCGTGGAAGGGTATATGATAGTTTTTACCCCGAAAATCTGCCCCTAAGGGGAGCTATGAGCTACGATATGCGTTCCACGCTAAACTAGAAATACTAATGCGAAAGTAACTTTGTCTGTCTCTCTGTCTGTTACAGTTTCACGCATAAACCGATGAACCAATTTGTCGTGGAGATAGATTGAACCCCGGGGAAGGCCATAGAGTACTTTTTATTCGGACATACAAACGATTTTCGGCCTAAGCTGAAGCAGATCGTTCGCTTTGCTCCCTCGTTCGAAAAAAAGGCATCTAACACCACAATTTATCTCAAATAAATTGTAGTCGCCGACAAAATCTATCCCCTCACTCAACAGATTCTCTTTGAAAACAGTATTTAATTGAATGCTCAAAAACTGGCGAACTACTGAGTGCTCCACTATAGTGCAAGTATAATTATTTACCTTCGAATTAAAAATGCCTTTTAATTCGACCTGGGACCAGAATTGAGTGTCACAAAGTATGGAAAAGGTGGTGCTTCATTTTAATGATGTCAAATTGCAATGATTTTTTTTGTGTTTAGTTTCTCCACGATCTTTTTTACGGGTATGTGAGTACTTAAACTGAGATTTCATTTGCAATTTTAGTTAAAAATGTCATTAACGTTATCCAGTTTATCTTGGTGACCAAGATAGGTACATATAGCAATAGTAGCAATACGCCATGTCTCGTTAGTTAACTTAATCATTTTTTTTCTGTGTATTATTAAGTAGTAAGAGTAGTAAGACTCCGCTGTCCGTTCGTCCGTCTGTCACCAGGCAGTATCTCATGAACCGTTATAGTTAGACAGTTTATATTTTCACAGATGATGTATTTCTATTGCCGCTATAACAACAAATACTAAAAAACAGCTTAAAATAAATAGTTAAGGGGGCTCCCATGCAACAAACCTGTTTTTTTTTTCGTTTTCCGACTCGCACTTGGCCGGTTTTTTAATGTAAAATCATGTTTCTTTCTTCTCGTCTGTGAGTTCTATGTAAACAAACCTCTCTTTTTCGTCGTAATTGGGTAGAATATCTCAAGACGCCGCGTGTATCCGGATATAATCCTATTTATCGAACGCTGAATGTATTCGATGAGCAAAGGAGCACTTAACGCTTTTGATGTCCGGACACCATCCCCTTTATTTTGGCCCGGATGTGCGGTACAATTTATAAGAGACTACCGATGGAATTAGCGGTTCTAGAAAACGTCTTTTGTTATTAATTTTGTCGTTGTCTAGTGTTTTGAGAAATTTAGACTTCCTTTTTTATATACTACGCAAGCATACGGCCTAATGGTAAGAAGTCACCATAGCCTATAGAAGCGAGTCTAGAAGAATCATAAGAACGTTGCTGATCCTACACTGCTTTGAGGATTCATTCTGCTGACAGCTAGAGAAAAAGGCTAGTCCGTTACTGTCAACATTTAACACAATATGTACCACATATTTTTTTGTATAATCTTCATACATGAGTATTTAGTTTGTCTTATTCGCCTTAGCATTAGCCCGCTCGCATTTCGAACAAACCCGGGCTCCGCTGTCTAACGTTGGCATCGTACCTACCCATAAAATGCCCCGTAAAATAGGTATTGTAGCACTCTTCAACATTGCTCTGCATAAAACTAGAAAATAATTATATAAACAACCGAACTTACCTGAAGTAAAATTTCGATCTTAACTATCCCGGCTTCGTCGAGACGAAGCTGGGATAATAGCAATAAATCTGAAAAAGAAAAGATAAAAAAAAACAGCAGTTTGAATAAAAAAAATGTTTTATAGCACGCATTCTGTGCCCACTCTAAAATTATATGAATACTGATTGTATGAGCTCTAATAAATGGACTCCTTTAGGATACAACCGGGAAAAACGCGAGGAGGGTAATCATGATGTTGATGATGATGCTAAATAGCATCAACTCCCGCTACATCTTGCACATTACGCCCATCACACACCACATGTGGCTGGCCAGTTTTTCTCTGATTATAAGCCACCATTAGACTTATTTTTCCGCTAATATATGATTTAGGGGTAGTAATGCTGTTAAATACACCCTCCTAAGGGTCGGTTATGAGACATAAATAAGGATTTCGCTAAGGATAAGGTATTGATGATGCTGTAATGAAACAATATGGGGCTTATATTTCTTTGAAGGTTAGTTTTAGTGTGATGTTGGCTACGTTTGATTCATTACGTTGTAAAAACGATTATTGCGATTAAACTTCGAACGAGCTTGGAGGACATTTTCTTAATAATTCGGAACGTTACACTTTAATTATAAATCTTTATTCATATCGATTAAGCGAACTCGCGTGCTTGACTTTAACCCTTCTATCCTACTCCTAGTATATAATTATAATTATAATATGAGTAGGACGTTGTAAATGCTAAAGTTTAGATGTTGGGATCTTTAGATGTTTGTTGGTTAACGCTTAAACGGCTTAACCGATTTGGATGAAGATAGTTTATAGCCTGAATTAAATTAAAAGAAAGCTTTTTAACCCGGGCCCAGGCAGACGAAGTCAAGGACGAAAGCTAGTGTTAATAGCATTCACAGTAGGTAACTTGAATTGTATGCACAGTAGAAAAACTTTAATAGGATCATAAACCAAATTAAACATTAAATTAAGTATTTACTGATGCGTTCTCACATCTTGAAAGGGTGACATTTTAGATCTTTCTTCACAATTTCATGCACAATGGTTTTTGGAAGCCCGATAACAGACGCCCTCTTGCGTATGGTATG
Organism: Epinotia demarniana; assembly: GCA_945867215.1. Classification (NCBI taxonomy): domain Eukaryota; kingdom Metazoa; phylum Arthropoda; class Insecta; order Lepidoptera; family Tortricidae; genus Epinotia; species Epinotia demarniana. The sequence goes on from OX244278.1 coordinate 10,101,601, forward strand.
GACTGCCGTGGGCTTGGGGGAACATTAAATTGAAATTGCATTATCAATCTTCTTGCTCACCTCTGCTGGATCAGCAATTCACTATTGCCCTCGTCAAGAAATAAAAAGACGTGTTCAGTATTAGTATAGCAGCAAACTATGACACCGAATTAGGTGCAATGAAGAATACCGTAACTCGACTTACGAGTACGCCGTTAAGCGTGCAAAACGGGTGGCATGAGTTGTGGCCACTGCATCGCTCCATTAGCGATTATTGTCCAAGTTCGCCGGACAGCGGGGGTTACGTTGCTGGAAGTGACAAAAATATAAATTTAGTAATAAAAAAAATATTTATCAATATATAATTATCAACTTAGCAAGTTTGAAGAACCCCCGACATTTTCATTTCTCAAAACCGGCTGAGCTGATTTCATTGAAACGTAGCTAAGAACTGTCTCCATTACGTCAGCTGTCAGACAAAAAATTTGCATTAAAATTGGAACATTCGTTTTGGAGCTACGATGCCAAAAAACATTTGAGGTTAGGAAGATATTCATTTCTAATCTATAAAAAGGCAATAGAAGTGTGCTGGCAGCAAAACCTATTAGTAAAAGAAAAAGGGTAAATACAACTTAAAGTTAATTTTAAAATTCGTCTGCCAATTTATGGCCTTGTCTTGTAGCTAAGAGTGATGATTAGTTGTATGATTATTTAGAAGACTGTAGCATACTCCATCCAGCACAAATACCCCCGCGTCCTGTTAACGAAACTCCGCCAAACGCTCACATATTTATGTTCTACATTATTTATGGTTGTCGTATCGACTGCTATATTAACTTGCCAACTATTCGGGTGCACTGGACAGTTACTTTGAAAGTTATTACTAAAAGTATTGCGGAAACAAAAAGTTGTAATTCATTTGGTGCTTCACGTAATTTTATTTTACTTTTCAGTTACCTACTGAGCAAAATGTAGTATTTTTCTACTGATAAATTATTTTATCGATATTATTAGCAGAAAGGAGGATCTACGTAACCAGTTAATTCTACACTTTCGGTCGAAGCGTTGCTTCCGATTCCTATTTCATAAAATATCATTGAATGATATACAATCTATACTCAACAAATTAAAAAAAAAACTGTTACAGACGGATAGACAGAAAGGCAATGAGATGTACATATTCCGTTTTGCCGACACTAAAACCTGTGACACATCCACTCCAGTCACTCACCGGTACACCACGTCACTGTGCTCAAACGACCCATTTGTAACATTAACATAGACACATAAACATCGATAGTTTGCACCGAGAGCAAAGGGGTGAATCACGGTAAAGATTAAACATTTCGCGCGAGCACTATTAATCAGATCGGCGATTGCACTGACTAAACATCAGTGTAGGGATGGGAACGATAATTTGGGGCTTCATATCGATTAAGTGGTCAATTTTATAATAAACAACCTCGTTCATAAAACTATAAAGGAGGAAAACGGATGAAACTAACCCCAACAAAGTTTCTAAACGTGAGTACAAAAAATATTCTTCCAATGGTTTTAATCAAATGCTTTGATTTTGGGTTTAACGATAGGTAAATTAGAAGTGGTAACGCTTCCGTAATTTGTTCCTACGGTAATAACTCGTAATTAGACTGTCAACCCCGATTTTAAAACTGTCTGAAGCTTAGTAGGAAGATGCGTTATTGCAGAAAATGAAACATTCATAGTTGGTATCAGATAAAAACACTGTTCTTATGTCACTGTGACATGTCTAACAATTAAGTCTTATCGAACGTACAATAAGTACGTGTGTAAAACAAACTTTATAAAGAACGTTTTGCATTTATTATATGATCTGTCCATATCATTACTCGTACCTTTAATTTCCCATGTACCTCTAATAACTTCACCTGAAATGAGGCTTTCTGCAGCAGAACTAAGGTAACCGATACAGCCCTTCGCATCGCTGAACTGAAGTGGCAGTGGGCGGGGGCCCATTTCACGTAGAACCGATTGCCGTTAAAAGGTGGAAAGGTTCTCGAGTCGCGTCCACGTAACGAAAGACACAGCGTTAGTAGACCCCACAAGGTGGACTTATGACCTGGTAAGGGTCGCGGGAGTACGCTGGATGCGGGTGGGGTGGGACTGGTAACTTTGACACTCTTTAGGGGAGACCTATGTCCAGCAGTGTACGGGACGTCTTTCGGCTGATATAATGATGATGATAAATTACTTGAGGATAAATCACAGAAGTTTTCAACAACCAAACAATCGATAAACGCGATTCAGCACTATTTGAAACCCAAAGGGATCGAGAAAGCCGCTCGGTTAGTGTGAAGTAAATGAACCATTAATAATGCAAACTTAACACGACCGCCCGACGCTTCGATGCCGCTACCGACTACATAATAGATGCCTGTTGATTGATCTTTGGATTATTGGCGTCTCCACAAAAGGTGATTAGTGTTTCATGAATGACATACATGAGTAACACGGCGTGTGATTGGACGCTTCGTGTGTATTCGAAGGAATTAAATAACGAAATGCAGCTTTGACTTCTGTGGACGTTGGGAATTTTATTGGACCAAAACATTCCTGATTAGGGATTAGAGATAATCACGACGGACTTCTACAGTCTTAAAATTAAGTACTGTTGCTTTACAATTCACTTCAGAAAACATGATTTTACCCGGATGGGTTTTGGACTATGAAGGCACCAACCATAAATGTTGTAATACATTTCCTCATTTTAGTATCTGGGCATTTTCAATAATTCGTGCACCCAATTTCTGTAAGTATAAGAATAATTTATTTGTTCAACACAGGTAGGTACAAAGATCTACAAATGCAGTCGGTCGAATCACCATGTTGGGCCGTTAGTCATACAAATTTTTAAGCTAAGAATGGAGCCAGGCTTGTTCTTACTCAATTCCATTAATTACTGTCTGTCAGGAATTCCTTGACAGTATAGTAGTGAATTGTTAAATAAAAATTAACTCTGTGTCAGTTTTGTAACGGCAATTAAGCATTCAGTTTATATAAAAACTAACTTTTTCTGGTTAATTTATGAATGATATGCCTATATACGTTAATTAAATGCGAAAAAAGTTAATTTTCACATGATTTCTATTCTTAATTTTCGTTACAAAACTGACACCGAGTTAATTTTTGTTTAACAACTCACACTACTTGGGTGCACAAATTATTGAAAATGCTCATCTAATATGTTTTGTCTCAGCAAAATATCTCCATATTAATATAATAATAAAGACGCTATGATATGACAGTTAATTACTTATTGTAGAGGCTTAAGGTATTTTCCACAATATATTCACGAAATATGTCTATAATATAGTACCTAATGTCTGTAATATAGTACCTATGTCTAACGGGTGAAATTTAATTCGTGAATCGAAGTAGCAAAATATGAATCTATCCATTATTCTGAGCAACTTTTACTATAAGACAAACATTGTATTATGCAAAAAAAACAAGCTCATTTTAGACTGCGAAAATACAGTTTTTTTTCATCATACAAAGTTCGTCCCATACTCAGTTGTTCAGAATCATGGATACATTCACATTTTACTACCTATTTTGATTCACGAATTTAATTACACCCAGTATACGTAGTTATATTGTGTGACACTACTTCACAGAACTGGACCCTCCGAGTATTCGTGACATTATTTTGCATAGCGATAAGTAAACTAATGGCGTGGGGGGGATATTGGACGTCACGGGCGCAAGATGGCCGCTGGAGACGTCCGGTTTTTGAGCGATTGTCATCTGATGACGCGACCAGGGTTGTCCAGTTTGAATTAAGTTGTCAGAGACTTTAATGGTCACATTATTTCTGTTCGATATCGCTCTCAAGTCACTTTTGTAGTACAGTCAAGGAATTTAAATTCCTACCCACCTAATAAGGTTCAATATTGTATAGCAAACAGTCATCATAAGAGCTATCTAAGCACAACGTTACTTGACATATCAGACGCATTTGTTTGTGTTACTAGGCAACTGATATGATTAATTAAATTACGTTGACATGGTGAACTGTAAAACGTCAAGGCACTGCTAAAAATGGATGACAGTAATCGAAAATATAACAAAATTTTTTACATATATGTCGCTTTCACTCTTGCAATATTCGAATGAAAGGAACGCAGATAAGAAACATTCGGAATCAACGTTGAATTGTTAATACTTCACGGTTTGCGGCAATCATTTTATTATTTTTCAAATTAATTTCGTATTTGAAAATTAATTCACAATTTTCTCGATTGACATTGACATCAACTGACATGTGTTTAATTATTTATTAGATAAGTAAATGACTTCGCAAAGAGGATATCTGCAATGTGCAGTGACAAATAATAGGTATTGAATTGACATATCAATACTAAAATAAAAATTTCAACCTTAATGCATCGTGAATGCCTAACAACATTTCAACAAAATGGGTAGGAGATTAAATTCCTTGACTGTACATTAAAATGATCATTTGACAGCTGTGTCATGTATTTATGGATATGAATATTTTATGCCAAGCCGAGGTGAAAGTTAAGTAGACGTACTGATTGTGTTTGCTTTTTCTCTAATATTCTATTAGACCGAGCTTGAAATGACCATGGGGATACATTGAATTGTACATTTTCCATGAGTGTCATAAAAGTTGATTCAGATTCGTTTGCAAAAATAGTACGGTACCTGAAGTTGCTCCACGTTATTGACTAGCGCTATTTCAAAAAGTTAAAAATACATTGGTATACTTTTGCAGTAGACGTAAAAGACTGGGAAATTCTTCCGCCGAATTCTTTATTAAGCTTTTAACAGCGTTTTTTGACTAAGAAAGGTCACTGTAAACAATTCGTACCTAGTCACAATTTTCGCCCATTTTTTCATTGACATGGACTAAACAGGTAGGTATACAAATCTAATTATCCACGTATTGCTGTTTCCCGGCCTAGTATACTATTATTGACGGCTACTAAAATACTTGTATAACTAGAGTACGTACTTTAATTATTTTAAAGAAAGATGTTAAGTTACTTAGCTGCTAAAAATATCTTTTGACAAACAGTTAAATTATATTATACGACAAATTTTAAACAGCTATTTAATAATAAAGGGTAAAATTTATACTGTTATACACTGGCACGTATAAGTAATCGACGAGTAGATGTCGGTTGCAGAAGTAGGTACGCAAGTCATCACTCACATAAACTGTTTACCAAAACCAATAAATTCCCGAAAACATTTAAAAATCCATCAATTTCCGTCCCCTACACAAAAAACGGAGGAATTCATCCAATAAATATTTGTCGTTTCGCCGGTGACAACCCTGGAATTGTTGGCGCGTCTGTCCAAGCCCTTTTCAAAGCCCTGACAAGCGGCCGCCAAATAGTGTCTTTGTGTCCGAAAGATATCATTTATTTGAATGTTTATTCAATATGGGAAACTTGAGAGTATTCTAATATAAACGGAAGGCTGGCCGCTGTAGGGGCCAAACATACTTGAAACATTCTTATGTTTGAAATGATACTGACATTTAGAAAGCGTGTATGTTGTTATCACTTATCGCAGTGGATAAAACATGGGTCACGTACCGACAAGGGCTGTAAAGGCCCCCACACACCGGTCGCGGTTGCGCGTCGGGCGCGGGCCCGCGCAAGTTGTAAAATATTGAAACTACACTTCACACACATCGAACGCGGGCCCGCGGCGCTAAGTTACAACTCGGGCAGCGCGGCCGCGGGTCGGGCGCGGCGCGGGTCAGGCGCGGCACGCGTCGGGCGATTGATATCTCTCTCCCCACCAACGCATTTAATATCGCTATTACTATCTCGCTCACACAGTAGCGCGGGCCCCCGTTTCTGACGCGCTGGACACACGTTGCTGCTGCGGCGGGTCCGCGCTACTATGTGATAGAGACGCCACTCGGCCTGCGGTTTGAATATACCGCTTCAACCGCGCCTGATCCACGTCGCGCCCGCCCCGCGCCGCGTACGATCCGCGTTCGATGCGTGGAGGCCTTTATTCGGAACGCGCTAACGCGCCTGTCACGCTATCACGCCCAACGGAACTAGACCTCCAACTACACTTAGTTACTAAGAATCGCGGCGTTTACGTATATTTGTGGGTGAACGGTGAGGTAAGGCTACAAAAAGTTAGAGAAAGCGGGGTAGTATGCGAGTGTAAGAGTGATTGATGTTATCGACAACGATAAATGACCAAAAGACAACCATGCTACATGTTTTGACAAACCTTTTCGAAGGACCCGTGATAATTTTGCCGTCTTTTTCTCATTATTTTGTTTTATCGATGCAGCTACTGTCAACGCAACGAATCTGCAATTCAAGGAGGCGACTTTTGACCCCATAAGTGGTTACGGTTTCTGTTTACATAAGGTAGTTCGTGTGCTCGTTTGCTCCCGTCGTGTAAAAAACGCCTAACACTGTACGTAAGAGATACGTATAAACGATTTAATGTTATTTACAAGTGTCAATGCCACAAAAGGAAACGGCTAAGTATCATGTCAAACTATTTGTTTTGTTTGTTTGTTTGAAGAGAAGAGAAGCTAAAACATTGTTAACATCCTTGTCTAGGTAAAATTTCCATCACAGTTTAATGCAATGCACTTCAGTTAGAATATATGGGTACGGCCACTTCTAATTTCCGTATCCTCCGATGCCCTTTAATCATTGAGAAGGATTTTAAACGGAAGGCGCTAGAGTTCAGGGTCCGATGAACGATGACTCCAATAAGTCAGACCGTATTAACACCCAACAGTCCCATATGAGTGATACCCTGGAAATGTCGCCATCCGACAGCGTGCGCAATTTTCGATGCGAAATTTGTCGAGTTGGGGGTTATTCTGGGTGTTGTTGGTTAGTTTTTGTGACGCACTCCGATCGAACACGAGCCAAGTCGTGAGAAATTTCTCGCTTGAAGGGTTTTTTTTTTCAACAAACGTTTCAACGATTATATACAAATACATGTATATTGCAGCGCATAGTAGATTTATACAACGTGCAAAATGAGAAATTAACTATTCAAATAATAAAATAAGATTGAATTACATCGATTTGCACATAATTATAGGAACTAGTGGCTCTGTGAGCAATGGAACTTACGAGTCTGTGTATTTTTTATATTTATTTTCCAAAATCTGATTCGATAAAAAAATCAGTATAATCTACAAACCTGCTCATAAAATTTCACGTGAATCAGTTAGGAATGCCACCTGTAAAGGAGAACATCTAGATAACCGGAAGGACATGTTAGAAATAAATTTTAACTTCGTTCGCTTCGCTCTCTCGTTCAATGTAGTTAGATTTAAAATCAAAATTCTATAACTCCCTACACATTGAATGTAGCTAGAATTCAATTTCGACATCCCACACATTTGCATACATCACTAATGACATTTTTACCAACCACGATGACAAATAGCCCCGAACTGTCCGGAATAGTCCCCTTGACTATAAATAAGACGATATCAAGGAAGGGGCGATACGAGGATTTGCTTATAACAAATGATGGAATGGACATGAAAAGGGTTAGGATATGGCGGGATTAGCCCTAATTGATGGTAAGTTTTTGGGTGATTGACGTTTGTGTATGTTGCGACGTGCCGCGAGTGGGTTGAGCATTTCTGGATTAGAAAATGTGGCTTGCTTAAGGAAAGGTATGCCCGGTTAGATTTGGCTGCTTCGTTTTTTATTAACTGTTTTTACGTCTGTGTACTTTCTTGTGTTCTTTGCCATATCTCTATCTCTTTTACTTTTTCTACACATATATAATCACGTGTTTTTCCCGTAGGGGTAGGCAGAGATCACGGATTTCTACTTGCTACGATCTAGACAAACCTTTCCTGCTTCATTCACTTTCATTATTTCTTCACTTTGGCACTCTTTGGGGGAGGCCTATGCAGGACGTCTTTCTGATATGATGATGATGAAATTGGTAACATTTAGTCCCTTGAGAAACTCGACTGGCCATTTAACTTGTGTTGCGACTTGTGGTGTTAAATTACACTTGTAAAATGGATGTAAACTTCGTGACACGAGTACATAATAATTTACTCTAAAAAAGTTTAAACCGATTTCAATTTAGGACTCCGCCAAGCCACGAAAATATTTCCACATTTTTTTTACAATTTACCACATGAACTGATTTCCGATAGCAAATGCGTTGATTACTATAGAAAAAACCGAATCATTGTATGTGAACCCATAAGATTTGAGGACTTCCGTCGATTCCCCAAGATCATCACCAATGGCACTTCATTATTCTATTCATTCCTATTTCAACGGTATCTTATCAGAACCTGTGACGTACTTTTGCACTTTTAAGTACATAATTGAGGAATTTGATAAGTCATCTGTGGTCTTCATCATCAATTCCTCGCCACTAAATTTACGATTTCCGGATGTAAATACACGAGTTATAATAGAAAATACCAAAATTACTACACGCGTGTCAAATAAAATTGAGGAGTTTCCTCAATTCCTCATGGATCCCATCATCAAACTGAATTTTGAAAAAAATGGGACCCACCTGGAACCATATACATACAACCAAAAAAGAAATTCCGAATCGGCTCATCAATGACGGAGTTACGAGGTAACAAACATTGAAAAAAAAAACAACTGAATTGAGAACCTCCTCCTTTTTTTTAGTCGGTTTAAAGTAGCTTCTCGCATATTACAAATTAATTGATTTTTGACGACCGGCTTAGCCTCGTTGGTAGTGACCATGCCTACGAAGCTAGGTCCTGGGTTCGAATACCGGTAAAGGCATTTATTTGTGTGATGAGCACGAATATTTGTTCCTGAGCTGAATCATGGATGTTTTCTATGTATTTAAGTATTTATTTATGTACATAAGTATGTTTATCGTCGTCTAGTACCCATAGTACAAGCTTTTGCTTAGTTTGGCACTACGTCGATTTGTGTAAGAATGACCGCAAATATTTAAATATTTACGGTATTTAACTTTTTCTGGGGAAATGTAGAATATATTTTGAGCACAAAACTAAACCTAAAGAACAATGTCCACTTCAGCATTCACTCACTTCATAGACACTTTTGTAAGTGACTCACTTACGTACGTGTAATATTTTATTATTATTAATACCTTATGCAATATAACGTATTCAAGGTACTTAGTGAGTAAATTAAGATTCTGTTCAAATCCATAGACACTAGTACTACATATATCAAAGTAAATATGACTCTGTCCCACCTAGCGCAATATTAAAATGACCTATCCGAATACGTCATTGAAATAAACATCCGTACATAGCAAATCCATCCGAATGGTGACATTCATAAATTGTCATACCCTTGCAAATCGGGGGAGACTGATGTCTTGCCTCTCAAAGTATGTTATTTATGCGTCATTTTGATATTGTCAAATGTTATGTGGTAGGGGAGATTGTATCGAAGTATGGAGCGCTGAATGTTGCCTTACTTGGCTCATTTTTTATGGAATTCAAACTGTATTTCGTACGTGGTGTTCGTGAAAATCTGAATACATGGAAAGTTTGTCAAGTTTCTATGGACTGACAGCTGCCGCCGCCATATTTAACACTTTCGCTACCAAGAACCCGTCTAGCGTATGCCTACGCCGTAGTCGCTTTCCGCTACATACGAGGAAAACCACAGGATCGGATAAGAGCGTAGCGATTCTTGACAGCGAAAGGGTTAACGTTGATCAGTCTGTAATCGCGCACTAAAATATTTTTACGGCTTTTAAGAGTTTTAAGGCCTCCACACACCGAACGCGGGTCGAGCGTTGCCACCGCGGCGGGCTCGCGCTACAGTGCGAAAGAGATATGGATACCGCCCGACCCGCGTCGCGCACGACCCCCGTTTGGTGTGTGGAGGCCTTTAATGCTTGAAGTGCTCGCGAGATGGCGCTTATCAAGGTTAAGAACATTTTAACACTCATTGCCAGGAACCCGCCTAGCGGGCGCCTACGCCGTAGTCGCTTTCCGCTCCATACCAGCCAAACCACGGGATCGGCTACGAGCGTAGCGCAGAGCGATTCTTGGCAGTGAATGTGTTACACAGTTGATCACACAGTATAATAGTGAGGCACCAAGGCACAGTGAAATGCTATGTGTGATTTGATTATGAGTGAGCGTCTTACTCATTTTTGACTACTCATTGGCGTGAGCCAACGCTTATTACGCTGCTAATACGAGTATTCTCAATGTGCCACATAGTACACGAAATAGTATTACTGTCACGTCAAATATGCCTACTTAGTAATCAAACTGCCATAACAGTGGCGGTTCAACCTGCGTCGTGGTAAGTCAGGCCAGTCCAGCGGGTCTAATTTGACAGACGTTCAGATGTTCTCTATAAGTAATGATTCCAAGGTTTAAATACAAACAAGTCTTCCCAAATAGTAGTACGCCAATTAACATAATATTTAGTAAGACAGGTCGTGGGTAAACATTTCTAGAATATTTTGTACCAATTAAGTACGCTAATTAAAGCAGACTCTTTATTTGCATGGAAACAAAAATGGTTAAAGAACTTATTTAAGTAATTTATTGTGAACTTTATATTTCTGACAAATAAGATTCGATTACACATTCGTTTCTTAGGTACGTACCCATATTCGTAATTTTATACCAAAAACTTCCTTTAGTTTCTGGCTTATTACAACTTACCGTAGAAACAAAGTTTTAACCGACTTCAATTGAGTAGGTACTTTGCTTTATTTGAAGAGTTCCTTGTATCAGATCCTAACTTGACGAATCTCGGTCCAGCCGTCTTCACGTAATCAGGGAGCATAAAAAATAAAAGATACCGACTAAATTAGAAGTTGTCCTTTTTTTAAATTTAGCATGTTCGTAACAATAGTTAATTCCCACCTCTCTTAAACAACAACATATGAGCCGATATTGTCCATTTTTCTTCCGCAAATCCTTACAAGTGAGCCGGGCAAGGGTTGCCGGTGATAAATGACCGGTCCGGATAACCGGGTCACAGCCGTGCGAGACACCGGTCTGAGATAGAGCGATTGATGTTACGGGTGACAACTACATGAGGGTGTTTATTTTTTGACCGGATATCCGGAAAGTTTTTATGGGTGTAAAATGTTTTATGGACATTGTAGACCCACCGTGGGTTGGCGAAGTAATTTTACACGATGGAAACTAATATTTGTCGGAGCCAGATTAGATTTTTTTTTGCCTAGTTAGGAAGTTCAGCCGGTCGATTGCGTAATGTCCAGTACGTACGCAAGATAGATCAAAATGTAGGTATTTGTATGAAAGGAAAAATCTCAATGGAGCTGTCCTAACATTCGTGCCTTGTGCGTTGCATTGGTAATTGCATAACTATTCTGTTACGCAATTACCTTTCAGATCAGCGAACAAAAAAAACCATAGAAGTCTAAGTAGCGCTGCAAAATGGCCCCACTGAATGGGTGCCTTTGCAATTATCAACTAGGTACTTTACACCATTTTTGTGAAACAACGTGACTTTCATTGAAACTACCAATAAAATTATTATTTTATTAAAAACGATAAATTAATAAATACTAGCAAATGTAAGATCATAAGGTCACCATACTGAAATAACAGCATCGAAATTAAAACCCAATAAAGGCAAAATTGCAAACTATCGGCTGCGACGCCATGTGTCCGGATCATTTCGGATGACCGGACCAAATGACCGGGTGCGAACGAGAACTCGACCGGACAATTGACTGCCGGGTAAAGGGAGTATACACACTATTATACCCCATTCCAGATAACATTGGAATTTAACGGATAAATCTGTTTAAGTTTCTTAGTTTATCTAGGATATCAAAGGGGAATATTGAAGCTACGGTAGCCTAGTGGTTCAGCCATCCGGCTGTCAAGCGGCGGTCGTGGGTTTGAATCCCAACTCGTACCAATGAATTATCAGGAACTTATGTACGAAATATTTACCGTAAACTCTTCGGTGAAGGAAAACCGCGTGAGGAAACCGGTCTAATCCCAATAAAGTGAATTTCCCACTGGGTTAGAAGGTCAGATGGCAGTCGCTTTCGTAAAACTAGTGCCTATGCCAAATCTTGTGACAAAGCAAAGGTACCCCGGGCTTGTTTCGGGCACAACCGGGAATAACGGGGCAATGCCGCCAGCCTCCTGGGCACCCTGCCGCCTGGCGCCGATCTGGGCCAAGCTTTTTATTTATAATCTTTTAATTGTTTTCTTTTATTGCTTTAGTTTATAATTATTACAAATTTTTGATATGATCTGTAAACCCTTATTTAAAGGGCTACCCGAGGTTTCTATCGATTTTTGACAAGTTTTGAATCGTATCTCCTACTTTTGCACTACAGATAGAAGTATAAATCAAACGGTTATCGGTTCTTCAATCTTTTGGAGATAACTCCATTTTGGTCCACCGGATTTTGAAACAAATGAATACTTAATTATGTATGATCTTCTTAACCATTGTCTAAAATAACCCTTTTTTTGTATCTCTATTGACGTGAAAGATCTAACACATACGAAATCTACATATTTGGGTTCGTCTGTGACGTCCCTAAAAACTGGTCCAGGGTTTTCATTTTAAACCAATGAACACAAAAGTTACGGCCAGAAACCGGTTTTTCGGCCTAAAATTGTTCAACTTTGATGCCAAATATCTCGAAAACAATGAACTTTGAAGTAAATATGGGATACTATATTGCTTAAAGCCGTTGCTGTTTGTTAATAAGCTACAAAAAAACCAAAGAAAACTAAGAGACTCAGATCGAAGGTACGATCCCATACGCCAATTATGGGAGCCCCTTTAAATGATAATCCTTGTAATAATTTTTATGTTAAATAAAAACTGACTTTTTTATATACGTCCATAATAATCTTATATTGTACCTGTGACATTTCATTAAAAATTTTTTTTTACATAAGTATTATTATCAAACATAGCAATAATATTTTCCTCGCATGACGATTGACTTTTGCAATAGGTTGGTTCGTTTAATTATTAAAAAGAGTCATGAATATTGAGATATCATTGCAAAAATAAGTTCTGTACCAGGTTTGTGTAACTGTTTACTTGAAAACACATTTTTTACCACATTCCGATAGAAGCATTCTTTAAGTCAACAATCTACACGGAGGATACGGAAATCAAAATAAAAAAATGCTTGCACATATACTACTATATAGCTTTTGCTTTAACTACAGATATTTATTCAATGCGACTCAATGCGATTTAATTTAACAATAATGAAAATGCGTGATGATTAAATAAACTGGCTTGTCTGTACTCACCATTACGAATGCATCGAAATCGAAATTAAATACACATGCGATTCTCTTCACGGCCAACCCATGCCTTACAATCAGCTAGGCCTTTTCCAACCTTATTACAATGCGGATAAACCTTCAACACAAGCAATTCAATATTGGCCAATTCGCGATTGATAGTGTCCGCGCTGAATCTACCGTTGGGCTTTGCAAATTGTAATCGTAAGAATATGGGAATAAGGAAGAGTAGAACAGCAAAGGTAAAATGGTTGTCGATTGATATTGGGATGTGATCCGCAAAGTCACAATATGTTGCACTGCGCTTTATGAAGTATCTCTTTGTACATACATACATTCATGCCCGTGTTTACAGAAAGGGTAGGCAGAGGACATTCAATGTAATTTCCAGTAAAACTTTTAGAAATTGTGATTAAAATAAGATATTGCAGTGACATGACAGTTTGCCCACAATACGGGTCATTGTGATTCTGTAGTCGACTATACTATACGGGAAGAACTTTTATTATAGTAAACTGATGTAATACCAATGGAAAGCTATCAGTCATTGAATCAAGACAATCTTGAAGAACACTCGTCCTGATGAAAAAGTCCCGAATAGTTCAAAACATGTCACCCGTAATGACCTGAGTTAAACCGAATAAATATTAGTATTACTTGAACATGACTCACGAAAGTTCAAATTCCTCTCTTCAATTGTTAAAAGTAAGCTCAATTGTTCCAAAGTTTACCAAGGGAAAGCAAACCAACCAAATTCCTTGTAAGTGTGAAATCAAGTGCATAATCAGACCAAATATTGGCGATGGGAACAAAGAAAACAGGGGCGGTTTCTTATAACGGAGGGTAAAATGACGCCAGAGATAAACAGAAGAGTAACGATTTGCTCAGAAAATCTATGCAGTAGAATATACCTATTTCCATTGCTCAGCAATTAGTGAAGTGAATATTTTGGGGACTGTTATTTCCTGAAATTCGTCATCATCATCATATCAGCCGAAAAACGTCCACTGCGCCACATAAGCCTCCCCCAATGAGTGCCACAATGACAGATCCAATGGTGGCGCAACACCCGCCTCCAGGGGACACCCAAGATCTTTACCAGGTCATCAGTGCATCTTAGTGGATCTCATATATAAGAATTAAAGTTTGGTACTCAATTAAGTCAAAATGGGCAGGCCACTTGGCAAGAAGAGACGACGGCAGAGATGGTGAAAGGCGGTTACAGAGGATCAAAGGTTAGGCCATAGACCAAGGCAAGCCACCAGTATTTTCAGAAATGTGGATGAGATTAGCACGGAGCACGGCAAAGTGATCATATAGAGGCTTTAGGAAATCGACAATGGGTGTATTAAATTAAGACGGAGATTTATTTATTATTAAGAGATAATGAGGTCGATCCAATTGTACATTTTGCATTATATAATGATATCTATGGAGAGGAACACTGAAAATATCCGAACAGTCATTTGTCCGATAGCATCATTATTCCGAAATTTTAAAAATTCTGATCGCCATTATACGCCCTAATCGAAAATTTGGTAGCAGATAATACAAATAGGTAATTAATTAGGTTAGTATACTGAAAAATCTAAAATTCCTTCATCGGAACATGGATTTCGGAATTATGAAATTCGGAAATTATGTGTTCGGACTAAGACTCTTTGTATTTATTTAGTGTTCCCATAGCCAGTAGTTCCCCGTGATCTGTCGGGTTCGAATAGCACCACCCCCTTTCTCCACGTGGGTGATGTCGTAAGAGTCGACTAAGGGAACATGGTTGAAGTGTGTTGTGGGGGATGGACTAGCAACCTGTCACTGCGATATCACATCTTTTATATGCACATTTATGCTAAAAGTGGTACGGAACACAAGTTTCATGTGCTCTGCATACCAATTTTGGGGATAAAGGCGTGAATGTATGTATCTATATACCTAGTGCGCATTCGTTCTGACACGTTGTATGCTCTATTTCGAGTCAAATTGCCCAGAGCAAATCTGAGGAAAAAAGAAAAGCAAAGTCTGCCTCCCCTTTAGAGACACCGCACTGGCAGCATTTTAGGTCTCGATCACCAAGGCGGAAAGATTTAAAGACCATATTTACATAGGAAGCTAACTTCTAGTTGTTATTTCAAGATTTTCCAATGTTTGAACGTTTGTTTTGATGATTGGAAAGTATTTGCTTTTTCTGATATACTCATACTCATACTCATATATTTATTGCGATCATGTTCATTACATTTGGTATGTTAGTGGTATTTTGGTTAGTAGGTACATGATACCCCGTTAGGGCATGGCATTTTTCTTACTAGCTAGGCAAGGCAACCTAAACATAAAATATTTTCAATTAGGTATATAATATTAGCTGAACAATCGACTTACATGCAATAAATAGGTGGTCGTTACATAATTGGATTTGATGTGATTGAAATTATTAATGCGACGCCAAGATCTATAAACTAAAACTTATTATACATGTAAATGTTCAGTCGAGTTTAATTTTACAAGCAATTGATATACAATAAATGTTTTAAATGTATGTTAACTTATTTAATGCGATGTCAGGAATTTACAACTAAAAACATGAAAGTACCTAATGTCAAAATTAATACTAAAAATATGAAAGTATGTAATGTCAAAACTTAAATTATACAAAACAATTATAATATAAAATTAGAAAGGGAAAATGTCTGTCTGTCTGCTTATTAATGAAATGTCGTGACTTATAACTAGGTAAATAAATAAGTTACTTAAAATTATTCAGATTTGTCATTCAAGTATTCATTAACATTATAGTAGCACTTGGAAACTAGGAGGCATTTAACTTTCTTTATAAATTTGGTATATGATTCTTCACTTTTTATTACACTAGGTAGTTTATTGTATACTTTTATGGCCATGACGTAAGTGCTGTTAGAATAGATTTTCAATTTTGAGGCTGGTAGAAGAAGATTATTTTTATATCGCAGTGCGTGTTTTGTGGGTAGGTCTTGTCGTTGTTTAAATAAGTCAGGGTTTTGTCGTGTGAATTTGCATATTTCCAGGATATAGGTACAAGGTAGCGTAAGGATTTTATACTTTTGGAAATGTGGTTTGCAGGTTTCCATGTTACCTATATTGGCAAGGATACGAATTAGTTTCTTTTGCTGTATAAACAAAATAGCAACGTCGGTACTATGGCCCCATAAAATAATACCGTAGGAGAGCCATGCGCTGGCGTATGCATGGTATAAGGCTAGTGCAGTTTGTATGTCTGTAGTTTTTTTTGGTTTCGTAGAGCGCGTAGGCAAAGCTGGATATTTTTGATAGTATTGATTTTATATGCGCCTTCCAATTTACATGTTTGTCTATAACCAAACCTAGCAGAGTGAAGTCGTTTACTACTTCTAATTGGGTATTTTTATAGGTAAAACTAATGTCAAGGGGGGGTTTGGTAAGGTTGAAATGTCATAAGTTTTGTTTTTATAAAATTAATTTCAAGATTATGATCGTCCAACCAGTGTGTAATTTTATCAAGTAGTACGCTGAGTTGGTCATTCAGGTAAGTAGTATTGTTGCATGTCACAAGTAAGGAGATGTCATCAGCAAAGTATGTAGGTATGCATTTCATTAAATAGTTTGTAAGCTCAGAAATTCTTAAAGTATCATATAGGTATAAAATTAAAATGAGTACTAAGAAGATATATCTTACTGTACCACTAGGTTATCCATCCAATTTTACAACCAATTTTAGTTTGCGGCTAACAATAGAATTGTTAAGGTATTAAAAATGGTAATGAATTTTATTATCAAAATCCTAGTATCGGCAACACATTAGTTAGTTACTTAGCTAACTGCTATACAGTATGTTACCGGCATGCAGGCATTTATTAAAACTAATAATAATATGTTCCATTAGCAATTATTTGCATGTATTTGCAAATCATAATTATGTAAATTACCTGCGCAATTATTTTTCCAAAATACAAGCCTTCAATGGATTAGGTGTATGACGCCGTAATAAACAAAGTACGAAGAACTGTCAGTTACAAGTACTTGTCAATTTACTTTGCTATACATTGCTGGCAATTTTAATTTTGTTAGAAAATTCATGATTTTGGAATTATAGTTAAATATTTGAATTAAGGTCATAATTAAGTTAAAGAACTACGTTAATATACCCTACTTAAAAATGCCCGCTTACCGGTAACATCCTGTATACAAATACAGGACGCTATTTTAACTTGTCGGCGTTTGTGCACGAAAAAACGTACATGAATTTACATTTTTGTGGGTAATCTTACACAAATCGACGTAAAGAAAAGAAAGCTTTTATAAAAGTATTAATAAAATAGTATATTGAGTGTACGGTGGAGGAAAATGAATGTTTGGCACATGTCAACTCTATTTGAATGACGTTGAGGTCCAGGTTCCCTCTCATACATGAGAGGAGGCCTGTGCCCAGCAGTGGGACGTATATAGGCTGATGATGTGATGTGATGTGAGGTCCAAAAGTGCTAAACATTCAATTTCCTCGACTGTACCATAATCCTATTTGCTCTTTTTCATAAATAAATAAACGCCAAAACAATATTTCAGCCAATGCCCCACCACATCATTTGTTAGAGTAACTTTCAATAATAATCCGATGTATGACTTCATATTAAAGACGATATAAAACTTAGATGCGGCAAGTTTGCATTACAGATATTAGAATCACAATGTTTATTTTTTTAGGCCAAATTAGACAAACTGTTCTTAGAATAAAATATCGTCTAAATTATATAGCCTAATTGAATTTTAATGGTGTTTGCGCGGTACACTTAATAATTCGGAAAAAAAACATGGAAAGCATTGGCTTCATCTAGGTATATAAATAAATACGTGCCGGTCATTAACTGCATATGTATGCGAACTATAGTTATCGTAAGACTGACTCAAGTTCGAAAAACGAACGCAAGCAAAAACCGACTATACTCTTTGCGTATAAGGTCCCAAGCATGCGCCGTGATGAGAATTTATACATATACATTACATAAGTACTTAGATAATTTAAAAGGAATCAACCACCCAACAGAGAAACAACAAAAAAATACGGCAAAAGGTAACTATCGCATTTACCCTTGCAATTCATCTACTTTATATCTGCATACATGAGCGGTACCTTCGAAAAAATTTCAATATTGTGATTTATGACATAATACCGAATGGCATACTCCTCTGTATTCAACCAATGCATGTAGACCCCCCGTTTTAAGCTATACTTTCACGATGAGAGGCCGACATATGTTGGTAAATATTACAATAAATATTTCGGTTCCCCTAAGGTATGCAAAAATATCACCCAGATATTCTTGGGATCTTCAGAATTGGAGACGCCTTTTCGGTATAAATCTTTCTGTTTAATATAGTTGAGTGGTGGAGAATATGATTTTCGATAAGATATGCATTGATTTGCCAAACAAAACAAATAAGGGATATTTCGAAGTAGAATCTTCATTAACCCTCTTAGAGATGACTTATTAAAGTGTAGAAGAAAAAGCTGTAAAGTTAGTCAGCAACATTAATATCTTTATCATCATCATCATCATCATATCAGCCGAAAGACGTCCACTGCTGGACATAGACCACCTCCAAAGACTGCCAAAACGACCGATCCCGCGCCACCCGCATCCAGCGGACTCCCGCAACCTTTACCAGGTCATCAGTCCACCTTGTCGGGAGCTTAACCACGCTTCGCCTTCCGGTACGTGGTTGCCACTTGAGAACCTTTCTGCCCCAACGGCCATCGGTTCTACGTGCTATGTGCCCCGCCCACTGCCACTTAAGTTTAGCGATCCGGAGGGCTATATCGGTTACCTTGGTTCTGCTGCGGATAGCCTCATTTCTGATGCGATCACGCAGATAAACTCTTATCTCTCTCGAATCAATCGCTCTCAATATCCTTATATTAATGACAAAATATTGATATTTTCGCTAAATTTAAATGTCAGTGGGCGGGGGCACATTGCACGAAGAACCGATCGTTGTTGGGGCGGAAAGGTTCTCGAGTGGCGACCACGTAAACTGCAGATTGAAATGAAAGCAGACTGAAATTCGACAACGCAAAATGATGGCAGAAATGATGGCAATTCTTTAACAACACAAGGTACTAAAATAGATGGGTGTGCAAGAAAAGACTCAAGAATCTTGTATCAAAAATAAACCTATACCTAATATTGTCCAATGTTTTGTCCAAATATTAACGTTTTTCACTGTAGCAAAGATATGTGATAGTGACATTAAGAAATAATTTCGGATCGCGCTTTATTGTGTTCATGCGAATTAGATTAATATCACTTACATTAAAGAGTTACTAAATCCAGTACGATTCGCACCTTACTTTAATATGTTATCATCGCCTTTAAAAATGGAGGCTTAGTAAAGAGCAATATACTTTCAACAATACCCCAGTCATAGTAGAAAGAGTGCAAAGTACGTTATCTTCATACAAACGCACCGCGCGCGGCTTGTATGTGTGACTTGATGCCTTGAGGGGGCAGAGTAGAAGGAGTGTAAAGTAGGTTATCTTCTGCAAACGCACCACGCGCGGTTTTTATGTGTGCGCCATTAGTATCTACGCGTCGCCGCACGCACACTCAAACAAAATCTCTACTGGCGCACTGAGAAACGGGTCGAGATTTTGTTTTAGTGTGCATGCGCGACGCATAGATACTAATGGCGCACACATACAAACCGCACGCGGTGCGTTTGCAGAAGATAACCTACTTTACACTCCTTCTACTCTGCCCCCTCAAGGAGAACAACCATAAGTGTCAATTTTTGTCAAATTGAGTTTTTAACAATCTTGGACTCGGAGAAAAAAAAGAGTGATTTTTCTATTTCACACGGGTTGGATATCTCTAATAAACCAGGATTTAGACAAGCACAAGTTCATGTCATTTTGTTAAGTTTACTTTTATTTAGAAGTAGAAATGTCATAACTTCGTGTTCATAAGCCAAAAACTGCTAAGTAACCGCCTATGTTTTTTAATCTTTGTCTTGGATGTGTGCCTATATGTTTTATCATAAGAAAAAAAACCATATCTTCAAATTACTTAGTTAAAAATACTTAAATCAAACATGTGCTGCATCTTGTTGGTTCGTGATTTTTATCAATATTAAAACTTTGAGCAATTAAATAAACCACAAGTACCCTTTTGTGCTTTTTCAAGTTCCTAGATCACATAGTAATAGAAGCATATGTGAACAACACAAGTATGTTTTTTCTTAGATGCTATAGTGCAAAGTTAACACAAACAACATAATTGCGCACTCCCTCTCTCACGATTACACGGTGATCCTACGTCGTAGCATTGATAATCGCGTAGCCGCATCGCGTAGACACCACTACGCGTATCATGTCAAATTCTTTACAGAATTCAACCAATTTCACCATGTCTGTGCCAGGAACTCACTAGGTGGGTGCTTGGAGGCGCTTTCGTCTACAGTTTTTCTGTGGCATCTGGCCAGGAGCGTAAGCTACGATACCTTTGGCATAATCTAGTATTCGATATTGCAATTTATTTATCCGATTCCTCAATATATTGTTGCATGTTTTTCTGTTTTCTGATCTCCCTAAAACTTATATTAGGGTTAAATGTTTATGAAGCAGAATCGTCCGCTAACGAAATTCCAAACCCACGACACCCACGGACCACACGGACCCACGGTAGCTCAATTGGGAGAGCGATGGACGGATTCCAGAGGTTGTGGGTTCAAATCCCGCTCGTGGCGAATAATTTTTCAATTTTCCACTATGATCGAAATTTGGAATTTCGTTAGCGGACGATTCTGCTTCATAAACATTTAATGTTAAAAATGGGGTAGCGCATTGTTACTAACGATTGTCAATGTAACTTGAGACGTTGGTGCCGTTACAGAAGTTGTAATAACTTCGCGGTAGATGTCGCTACGAGCCTCCCTAAGGTGTCAATGCAATAGTGGAAGGGATTGAAGGATTCGTCGCCATTAGCGGACCCACGGTAGCTCAATTGGGAGAGCGATGGACGGATTCCAGAGGTTGTGGGTTCAAATCCCGCTCGTGGCGAATAATTTTTCAATTTTCCACTATGATCGAAATTTGGAATTTCGTTAGCGGACGATTCTGCTTCATAAACATTTAATGTTAAAAATGGGGTAGCGCATTGTTACTAACGATTGTCAATGTAACTTGAGACGTTGGTGCCGTTACAGAAGTTGTAATAACTTCGCGGTAGATGTCGCTACGAGCCTCCCTAAGGTGTCAATGCAATAGTGGAAGGGATTGAAGGATTCGTCGCCATTAGCGGACCCACGGTAGCTCAATTGGGAGAGCGATGGACGGATTCCAGAGGTTGTGGGTTCAAATCCCGCTCGTGGCGAATAATTTTTCAATTTTCCACTATGATGGAAATTTATATTAGGGTGTCTGAATGTATGGATATCTAGGTATGAATGGATACCTATATCGTACGATGTGCCTAAGTGTGGATTTTTGACTTTAATGAGAAATATCTTACAAATATCTTTATTTTTGTCATCACAGGTAACATAATATGTGGGTGACAATGTGTTATTATTATTAGTGCAGACCACGATGAGTCCTTAGGCATACGAAAACTTTGTGAACTGTGTTAAACACACAGCTAATTACAATATTTGCTTATATTTATTCTTACGTAATTTCATCAATATCAGATCATATAGATCAATTTTTATTTTGATAAAGTAAAAGTATTCACATAACCTATACTTTTTTAGCCAAATATACCACATTTAAATCAACGTATATTTAATCCCCCAAAGAGTGCCAAAACGACCGATCCCGCGCCACCCGCATCCAGCGGACTCCCGCAACCTTTTACCAGGTCATCAGTCCAACTTGTCGGGGGCCTACCCACGCTGCGCCTTCCGGTACGTGGTCGCCACTCGAGAACCTTTCCGCCCCAACGGTCATCGGTTCTACGTGCTATATGCCCCGCCCACTGCCACTTAAGTACCTAAGCATTAGTGTGAGTCTTTGGGGGAGGCCTATGTCTAGCAGTGGACGTCTTTCGGCTGATATGATGATGATGATGATGATATTTTATCATTAAAACATTGGCTCCGACTATCATCCAAAGACAATTCAATTTCGATGTGACTTTGAAACAACTGGCCTTAAAACTTTCAGAATGTAACATATTCGTTAAGAAATCGAACTCCTTGCTAATTTATTTCCCCAACCGCAAAGCTTCTTATTCCAAATGCAAAACACTTCGTTATTCACATAGGGGTAATTTCAACCCTTACACCCCCGAGGTGGCGATTTATCAAAGAATAACACCCAATAAATAACTCTCATAATATATCAGGTTTCTTTGGCTGGGATGTGGTAATTTGGTTTGAAATGATTTTGTGAGGAACCGAGTTTGAGACGTGTTAGATTTAAACTTTACATGGCTGTTTTTATATTAACTTTAGATTTGAGCATTTATGAACTCTCAGGTAAATTATGTATTCAATATTTACTGCTCACTAGCTTCCACCGGCGACTTCGAATGCCCCGGGATATAAACTATCTTTCTGAAAATTTTCATCCAAATGCAACAAACATCTAAACATCCAAACTGTCGCATTTCTAATATTAGAACATAGGATTAGAAGAAGTTATCTTACAAAAGGCTGACTTAATGCCGCAAAGTATGGGCACAGCTGACCGATTTAAAAGAGCCTACGATGAAGCCTATAGAGAGAGCCTATGAAGCCTAAGACGTCCGGACGTCTGGTATATCGGTGGGTTGATGTTTCGGATGCGAATCATTGCGAGCTCGAGCTGCTGATTGGCGAGAAATCACTCAAGATCGGGTAGGTACAGTGGCGTGCATTCGTAGTGGACGAGTAAGTAAATAAGTTTTTTTGTCCATAATATTGAAGCATACATATATGTTTTGGGACACACAAGTCGGTTGAACGCGCGAGATTAGGGCGCGTCTCCACTTATTCATCGCGAGTAAGCGAGCATTACGTATCTGCGGCTGCCGACGCGGCGATTTATTTTAGCACATTTTGTTTATAAATGATTTAATGGGATACTGTGAGAGGGATGTGTATGGAGCGGTAAAACTTCTGAATATTATATTAAGCCATATAAAGGATGACTCACGCTGCGGGCCGTGTCCGCACTGAGCCATCACCAAGCTTATTTGCGTGTCGGTGTGCTACACATTTCGCCACGGGGCCATTTCCGAGCCCGTGCCGAGCCGCGTGCCCAGCTTGGCCACCGGGCCGGGACATTATGCAAACGTCATATCACCGAGCTCGCACTGGGCCACTTCCAAAGTCCAAACCAAGTGCTTAGGAGTGCTGTTCATTCGTATTACAGGCCAAGACGCACATTGAGTTGTTGCGCCAGAGAAGCAAGTAAGCGAAAGTGTACAAGCACAGGTCAACTGTAGTTTAATGGAGATTGTGTTAGTATAAAAAAAAAACAATCCAAAGTTGAGGACTATCTGACTGACAGAAATGCATGGTCCAAGCCCAAAATAGCTTAATCATTCATATAGCTTATTCTCCTTTGTTCGCGCCAACGTTGGCCCAGTGTGTACAGCAGGCTTAAGGCTACGGGTCTATTGACACTTGCGAGTCCAGAAGGAACACAAGCACTTTGTCAACTCTATTGATCTATCTATGTGTACAGCCGGCATTACAATTAGACAAACCGTATGCGAGTTTGCCACCGTCGTAGTATAAAGTATACCTATTTTAAACGGTATTATCAGCTCCATATGAGCTCCAACCCATACGAGGCGCTAAGAACTCGCGTGCCGCCACCCGCTTACATCCACCCCCTGTGTATTGTAAACGAACGATTTCTGTCAAATTTAATTGTGTTTGTTTCATACAAACACATGTATAGTAAACGTTCCAGTCCTCGACGTTGGTCTAGTGTATGGCATAGACACTTTATGTCAAAGGAGCGTACTAAGAGGAGTTTTCTAAATTCCAATTTAAGCGATGTCACCTTGATATAAAGTGGCCATTATCAACGTCGAGGATAAGGACATTTTGCTTACGTTCCTAAATTGCGATTTGTATATCTGTCCTACCTACTTCAAAGACCTAAGTTTTGATGACAAGATAGAAGGGATTTATTGGCCATACATGTCCTGAAATGTGTGGGTCAGAAAAGGGTCTTTATTAGAATCCATAAAGTTTTTTTTGTGTTATTTTTGTATTCCGTACCGCTTTCTATTATATACCCTAACAACGCCTATTTGTCCTTAATTTAAGTATTCTTCGTACAAATAGTATGGATGTGAATATTAGTAAAAAAATGTTCAGTTCAGGCGCTTCACCAGCCGCTACCGCGGCACGCTCGCTTCACTTTTACCATGACTTCAACGCTCAACAGTCGTAAATGTTAGGACAATCGATATTATGACAAATAAACTTAGTAAGTACTCTTAATCATTATGGCATAAATAATAGGACTGACTTGTTTTAGGAGAAACAATAAATACCTAATGGAACATTAATGGTATGACTATTGAACGGTACGACAAAGTCCAAAAGGGCAGTACTCACTTGCCATTGCCATATCAGTTTTCAGTCGATCTTTCAGTCGAAAGATCTCTTTATGCATGGGTTATATTAACAGACAGAGACACATGTGAACGCCGATTATTTGGGAATCCCTTGAATTGACGACAAAGTAAAATATTCTTCATTATATTTGGTAAACATTATGAGTACTAAGTATACCTAGTAGGTGAACGTGGAAGTTGGCGTCTAGTCTACTATCGCCTTTGAGCTTGGTAAGCCACGGGGCATCGACAGAGCCACGTACGAATAGACAGGACCTTCCACATGTAGAGATTTGTATTACAACAACTTGTATTAGATGTTTACTAAGCAGATTTGTCCGCTAACGAAACTTTAATTTCGATCTAAGTGGAAAATTTAAAAATAATCATAAAAGACGAGTGGGTTATGAACCTGCGACATCTGGAATCCGTCCATCGCTCTTATCCAACTGAGCTACTGAGCTGCCGTTCAGAAGTTCTAATCTTCTGGGCGATGTCGCTACGAGCATCCTAAACTGTAATTTAGAAGAGTGAAGGGATTGAAAGAGTCGTCGCCACTACGGGACCCACGGTAGCTAAGTTGTATAAGAGTTGTAGACAGAGAGAGATTGCAATTGTTAGAATAAGTGGTATGTATTGCTGACAAACTACGGTAGGTACCGTTTATTGTTTTTGCAGTTATCAACTACCCTTTGAGAGGGTTCCAATGAACCCAACTCCACACTCGACTTCCGCTGCTGGACATAGCCCCCCCCCCCCCCCAAAGAGTGCCACAACGACCGGTCCCTCGACCTTTACCAGATCATCAGTCCAACCTTGTGGGGGATCTACCCACGTGGCACTTTCCGGTACGTGTAAAAACGTATTATATAAAAATGCACGTCACTTCTATACGGTTATGCGCATAGCTCGTTTGATCCCACTATTATGCTAAGTGACGTGTGGCTAACTTCTTTGTCGGACATCGAGCGATAGTTCGCATAACTTTCAGCGTGGCTCCCGTTGATGAAGAGGACTTTAGATAGCGTGTGTATGTTTTCATCACACAGTCATCTTAATAAGCAGCTACAGTAGCCTAGTGGCATGCGGCTGACAAGCGCTGGTCCAGGGTTCGAATCCCAGCTCGTACCAATGAGTTTTTCGGAACTTAGTAGGTACGGAATATTTACCGCTAGCTTTTCGGTGAAGGTAAACATCGTGAGAAAACCGGTCTAATCCTAATAAGATTTAGTTTTTCTTCTGGGTTGGATGGTGGGATGGCAGTAGCTTTCGTTAAACTAGTGCCTATGCCAAATGTTGGGATTAGGTGTCAAAGCGGACCCCAGGCTCCTTTAGGGCACAACCAGGAATAACGCTAGGAGGATGAACATGGTCATTTTAAATATCTTAATCCATTATTTTTAAAATCTTTCAAATATCTGAATCATAGTCGTTTTTACGCAAAGGAGCCTTGACCCGAGCAGTTCCATCATTATCATCACATGAACGAAAGACGTCCATTGCTGGACAGGCTTCTCCCAAAGAGTGCCACAGTGACCAGTCCTGCGTCACCCACATCCAATGGAATCTCGCGACCTTTACCAGGACATCAGTCTACCCTGTGAGGGGCTTACTTACACTGCGCCTTCCGGTACACTTAGCAGTTTGAAAAAAATTTTTTTTTTTTCTCTTTATAACTGCTTTGTTTGTGTGAGGTGTGCAATAATAGTACATTACGTAACTAGGGCGGTGAATTCGTGAATGCCCCAGATCGCTGGTGTTTGGTGCCCGAACCGAAGGTGAGGGCCATAAATATGCGCTCTGGGGCTTTACGAATTACCGCCCGTGTTGATTACAAAATTTTACGTCTTCACATGGCTACAATGCGAGTTTTTCCGTACGCGCAGCGAAAATTTGAGCAAAAGATTGACCTCGCTAGCGGCAGCTGAAACTCTTCGTACTGATTGACATAAAAGTATGACAGCACAATCTGCTATTTGTACTCACCTTTGTATGGAAAATAACGTGAATTGCTGTTTCGGTATAATAGTGTTAAATATAACTTTGTGTCTAATAAAAATATAAACATTCTATTGGTTAAATTTCCATTGGAACACAAAAATATATTTTACGTCACACCTGGGCATAATGCGAGTTTTGCATGCACAAACACCTGCGATCTGGGCCATTCACGAATTCACCGCCCTAGTTACGTAATGTACTATTAACTGTATTTTTTTATTTAAAGTCTATTACAATAATTTGATGGTTTACTATCCATTTAGTACCACCACGTTATCAATTTGAACATAAATCTATACCCCTTTTGTGTTTGAGAGAGAGAAGTAAATGAAATCTCCGCAACGGGAATCCGTTTCACCTCTTATCAAATGCCTGTAAGATAGGTACTGCATATTGGCCGTGCCCCACAAAGCTTGGCCCAACTAAGACCAAAGTTCTTCTTAAAAGATCCCAACATTGGCCATGCGGCGCGAACATCAACCAACGTTGGCCCAGCGGGACCAAAGTTTAAGTAAAGGCATATTTGGCGTGCATGGTAAGCCAAACGTTTGTGTACGGTGTTTGGTAATTTCATTTAGGTGAGTTGGAAATTATAGCAAAGCCGGTTAATTTGATAATTGTTAATAAACTGGATTATTTGTGCTTGGCGTAAAACCAATGCTTTGAGATCGAAAATCTCATGTGAACACGTGCGCGTCGTAAGCGAAGTTCGTTAAAATCATAATGTAACTAAAATTACAAGTTTGTATGGAATGGCAGCTGCCGGCGTCATACATAAAATTGATCGGTCTGTAATCGTAAGTTGATGCAACCCGCCCTAAGATGAAATCTTTTTTTAAATATTTATTACAATAAGAATCATGCACAGTTGTTATCATAATCATTTATTCGCAATATTGATAATATCACATGTCATTATAGTGCATAAGATAATAATAATAACATGATGTACAATAACGTCAATTCAGTAGCAGCATAAAGGTCAACAATGAAGTCAATAAGAAATTAAAAACAATAAAATACATGTCAAACCATCCATTTGACTCAAGAACAAAAACGGAAGAATTCGAAAATTAAACAAAATAACAGTTTACAGGAAATACTACAAGCTTAATATATATAGCTTTTAAGTTAAGCTTTTAAGTTATAAGCTAGCAACAACTAGTAAATGAAATATGATTCTGAATAATATCGCAAGCATAAAACCTCGGTATTACTGGGCGTTAAGGTGGTCGAATAGTTAAAATGTTGAACCCAAACCTTTGGGTTCAACATTTTAACTATTATTATAGCGTTTCGATGAAGGAAAAAATCATGAGGAAACCGGTCTAATCCCATGATTAAGGTGTAGTTCCTCTTCGGGATTTCAAGGACAGGTGGCAGTCGCTATCGTAAAACAAGTGCTTATGCCCAATCTTGGGACAAGGTGTTGGATCGGAACCCAGGCTCCTTTAGGGGCACAAATGAATAACGCTATGGATGACAAGCTTTCATAAAAAAACCTTTTATTAAAGACAGGTTTAGTTATTCCCCTTGTGCCGTGTATGTAACCGGGATTAGGTAATCAGTGAGCTGTGAAGAATTTTTTTCCTCCCAGGCCACTGGTTACCAGCAAGGATTCAATTTAGCTCACAGAGCCACTAGTAATATTCTTTATGATTTGATCCTTGTATCTTATGATTGTGACCAAATGATTTATAACCTACTCATATTACATGGCATACTTCGTCTAATATCCGTAGGCAGCGCGTTAGAGGCACTCGACACTATCTGCCGCCGGTGCAACAATGGTATAGGAAATTGTGCGCACAGATTTGCGAGCTGCGGCCCACTGCCTTCGCAAACGCCGTGGCGGAGCATGGACCTACCTTTGGAACGTACCATGTCTCAAACCGGGCTGGTACTCGTCAGTACCCCCAGATGGATAAAATTCAGTTTTACTTTGGGTAACTTTCGTTTGATTTTCGCTTATTTGGACATAATAATGTGTAGAAGTTTCTGGTATAGATACCTAAATTTTTTGATGATAGATCATATGGATAACCTGGGTAACAGAACAAAGAAGGTTAGTAACCCTTGTCGTGGGATCATACCTTAACCTTTTTAATTGTACCTCTACTTTTAATAACTCTAATAGAATCTCAAATAATACTATTTTAAATATTTCATGATCAAGCTTCAAGCCCAAGCTTGCTTCAGCTGTTAACCCTAAACTTGACAAAATAATTAAATCGTTAGTTCAACCCTCGGTTGCGCTGTATAGAGTAAGAAATTATTTTGGAAAATAGCATAAAGGTGACTGAAGTAAAACTACTCTCAAAAACTAAAAAAAATAAGCTGTTTATTGCAGTAAAGTAGATTTATTTCTGCAATACATTATAGTTACAATATTTTACATTTAAGATTGTATGAATACACTTCTTTAGCTTTTTGGCAATTAATTAAATAGGAGATGAGTTTTTTTGTGATATCTTGGCACATGTATAGAGTTTTGAAAAGCGCATTACGCTGGTAATGCCAAAGATTTTGCTCACAAGTCGTACGTTTAATAAAGTGGATACAGGCGATCATATCCATACCATGCTAACGCAAAATCCAAAACACTGGAGCAGCACTCGGCACTATTGAATATCGGACAAAGAGCTCTAATTGTTGAGCTGCAGTCTAATTTCAGGGAAATATGGCCGACCTGCGGCCTGCACAGGCTAAATTACTGGCCGCCTGTGCGTTTGATTTTAGAATAAGGCTACTTTCTGACTTGTCGGTGCGGAGGCGGATATCAGCAAAAATGCTCGTTCTGACGTTTCATAGAAATTGATCTTAGAATAACGAAAACAACGTTATTTTTTTTAGAGATAGAATTGTGTTTGCATCAGAGAGTGTTTTTATAAACCTTCTTTTGTCTCGGCAATAGAGCTAATGCAACTTCGAATATAAACACTAAAAAAAATTGAAAAACATGTCTAAAATACTATGTACAGGTCGACACACGTAAAAAGAGCCCTGGTTCTTTTTACAAGAGTCGACCTGTACCTACAGTCGCCATTAGATTCGTCGGAGCGGCCAAACTATCTGAACAAGTCTCTATTGTCAGGGCATTGGAGGCGTGATAAAATATTAGTGAGCACTTTGGCCGCTCGGATATTTCTGATGGCGACTGTACTAATAAAGCAACGGACTAACGTTTTATGTCACGATAGGAACTCTTTGGGAGTTCCACTTGATGTTGAGCCTCAAGAAATACCAAAAACTTACCGGTGTTATAAGACGTTCAAAATTATCAAAGTAGCCCCAGTTTTTTTATAAAGTAAACCCCGGTTGACGGTAGCGGACTCATGATGGCTACGGTTTTCGCAAGGGGGAGGTACTTCCAGTTGGGCTGCCCAAATAGGTATGTCGAAATATATCGAATTGACAATCTCCTGTGCCTCTCTCAATCTTCAATTTAAGCTGCAATTTCTGGCAATTTAGTCAACCAATACGTTTCATCGGTCACCCTAATCAATTCTCCTCAAAGTTTGACCCCAATATCAATAGCCAACCCTTCCAAGTTGACCATGACTTTGACCTCAACTAGTTATTGGCAAAGTTAACTTGAAGGTTAAGTCGACTTTAGTTAGTTGGGTTAAATATTCACCTGGAGTTAATACATATGAATTTTTAATCAATTGTACTTTTAAGTTATTGATAGTGGGGTCACATAACTTATTTATTTAAAAGAAGGATTTTTTTCTCGCTTTTATTTAATTTTCATAACTTTAATACTCAACTTCGCTCCTCTTGCGGATGAGTTTTGGGATGAAAGGTATACGATACAATTTAAAAAAAAAGTAATTTATTTATAAACCTCTATGAAATATACAACTCAATCGGATTAGCCAGATTGCGCCCAGACGATGACTGTTCACTCTTATCTTAAAAACATCGGTCACAAGTCTCCGGTAATGCAGGAGTCTATATTAGATATCTCTCTCATCATGTCTGATCTCGAAAGACAGAGACAGAAGTGTTCAAAAATATTTATTTGTCAACCAAAGGTATGAAGGTACAATGATTGATCTCCATGTTTCGCCACCTGGCACACAAATAGCTACAAATCAGCATTCAGCATGCAACACAAAGAAACGTGTGACGCGGGACGTGTTGTCACGTCCTTCCATAAAAAATTGCGCACAGACTACGGTTCAGAGCTCCAACAAAATATCTTGAAAAGTCAGTCTCCCACCGTCTCCCAAAAGACCCCTTTTTAAAAACACTCCACATTTCCAATCTGACTTCCAAATTCAAAAATCATCCCATTAACGCCGTGTCGAACAACCTGTTACCATCGATAGCAAATCCGTAGAGAGAAAAAAACCGTTAAAAATCCACATTTTCAATTACCGAACACTGAATAACGGGGAAACCACTCGAATTCACTCGATCCAATATGCAAATGGATCCCGATGTCCGATGTCCCGGGCAAAAGTCCCGGAAAAATAAAAAAGTCCGGGAAATCCCGCAAGTCGCTATTGATAGGTTAGGGGCGTTTGAAAGGTTTTTTGCTGTGCGCTTTTTACGGGACGATTTTTCAGTGTTTTTGGTCCGTCTGCATGTTAAGTCTACTCGTATTTGTTATTTTTGAACGAGGGAGTGAAGTGAAGGAAGTGCTCTGCACCTGTTTGGGCCAAATCCTTTTGTCCAACTGTTCTTCTCTTCAGGTCGCATTTCTCCACAGATTCTCGAGAAATTTTGTGAAAAGATTCAATAATTATATAGTTTTTTTGTCGACTCAGGTTCACTCCCAGCGCCACTATTTAGTTAACAATCAAATTGTCTTCATATTTACTAGTTTTGCGCTAATAGCCTCCCATTAAATAAATATCGGGATACAAAGTAGGTTGTAGGTTCAGACTCATGGCTCCTTGAATTTTTTACCCACGTAAAAGTATAGAATTGACATTATACTAAACTAAATACAACTACTAAAAACAGTCAATAATGTTGCCATGAAACATAATTGAATATTCCGATGGAACATCGGAATTGTATACTACTTATGTATTACTGGATTGTTTATTGACAAAACTGTGAGTCAATAGAAATAACGCCAAACATTTTTACGAGAGTCGATTGCGTTATAATTGTCTTTTATGTGGACAGATATATTTAACAATTTGATAAACGCTGCGGTAGCACAGATAAACGAATGAAAGTAGAGCAACTTTCCCGATCAAATACCGAACAAAGTTCGAACACCGCTATAGATTCACCGAAGCCATCGAAACGTGTGGACTCAAAGTGGTCCCTTCACACTCTACCGTCCCTCTCTCCCCTGTGACTATACGTATAGCGCTATCCTCGTCCGTACTCCCATAAAGATATCGAATGTTCGATGCAACAGGTCGTATTGACTTCGTGATCAGGGTTGTCAAGTTACCGGTGATTTCATTTTGATCAAATAAAACGAACGTGAGTAAAGTAAGGCTTATTATTATTTCGACTGTGGAGAAATTAGCCTAAAAACGCTTATTTAACACGACGATGGTGGCAACTAAGCATACGGCTACCGTAGCCTATAGACGTTTTTTAACCTTTTGCTCTAAGATTCCAAGATACTACTACGTGCTCTGGTGGTGTGTGTTAGTGGTGAGTAAGGTCAACAGACCTCCTGAGGATGTAATGTTTTGAGAGTGAAGAAACCGATTTGACTAGTTGTCGATACTACAAATCCTCACACAAATAAATGGTGTACACGTGTCGCCGTGGTATAAAAAAATACCAAGCTTAACTGAGCAAAGTAATATTATAAGTTTCGTTAGAACTGCTGCTAAATATTAAATTAATATTATTTTAAAACTAGTGGCAGCCCTAGAGCAACTTATCGTTTTTCAGCGCGTGGTCCCGTTCAGGAATGCCGTTATTGATAACAGGTGTGCCATTGCATCGGGCGCAATATATCGGTCGGGACGGGGGCCTATCGGCTGCTAGGCGGAGACGAAGGTCGTGCGATCGGAAAAGTTAAGCAACGTTGGATTAGGTCAGGACTTGGATGAGTGACCGGGCCACTTCCTGACTTACGGGCCCGGTATGCGGTATATTCTACTTTCACGTTAGTTTACTGTTGTGTCATAGATTGCCGGTGTACAATCCGGATTATATTTGCGCAGTACTAATATCACAAGGTGGACTGCTGATGGCCTTAAAGGTCGCGGGAGTCCAGTCATGGTGGCACTCTTTAGGAGGAGTTTTATGTCCAGTACATTTTTCGGCTGACATTA
Organism: Epinotia demarniana; assembly: GCA_945867215.1. NCBI lineage: Eukaryota > Metazoa > Arthropoda > Insecta > Lepidoptera > Tortricidae > Epinotia > Epinotia demarniana. The sequence continues at coordinate 10,134,684 of OX244278.1, forward strand.
TGATGCTATCGTAGGAAGCGGGTCGATATGCTTGCAGTACTGCATTCGTTCCGCCCCGCTTCCACGCATCCCACGCCTGTCAGGAAGTACTTGTAAGCGTGCAGTAAATAATCGATACTGATTCAACTGACAGTTGGCATTAACAGCTGACAGCTTACTGATATTCTACAGCCTCCGCGTCGAGAAATCGGGTAGTCACCTTTAACATTTTACAATATTCGGTGTGTGGAAAGGATATTGTATGGGTACTTGACATTATTTCACTAGGCCGAATTGCATCAAAATAGTCCATTCAAAAAGCAACCCTATCTTATAAGAAGATTCCAAAACCACAGTTTTATAAAAAGTCGGCGTCTTGAAATAATCTCAATACCCCAGGAAAATTACGTTTTTTTCAAACATTAATTTATAACAGTGTTTTTTTTGTTTGTTTAATTTTAAAATGTTATTCTAAGATGCCTTATCCAAGAATCCACCAAAATTTCCATCGGGAAGTAAATATATAAAAATAAATGTAATTTTTTGTGTGATCTATTATTATTCTTGAAGAGCTCCTGTAAATTAACCAAAACAAAAATTAAAATATCTATTAATAGTTTTCCTCTTTTTTCGGAAATTGGTTAAATATTGTTTTTTATTGATGACTAATATTTTGGTGGATTTTGAGTCTACGTAATTACTAAAATGATAATATATCAGTTACACAGAAAAAAAATGCTGTTATGAATTATTTACAAATTTCCATTATTTTCCATACTAATGAAAATAAAGTGCCTGGGCTACCGGTATAGGATGGGCCATTCAATTACAAGTAGATATAATCGCTTGTTCCTGCCCGTCGACAAAACGAGTGCCTACGCCAAATCTTGGGATAAGGTGCCAAAGCGGACCCCTGGTTCCTTTAGGGTACCACCGACAATAACGGGAGGATAAAAACAGGATTACATTACAAATTATAAAAATGGCAACACCTTTGAACAAAAACAAAATCAGTACCTACAGTATATAAATTGAACCAGCACAGCGAATCTATGCATAGGTATGGGTAATATCATAGTAACCGGAACATTCACCAAGCGTGTCCAAATCCGACGTGAAACCATCGATTTATTTCAATGGATAGCATTATGCTATTCATTATTTTGCCGGTCGGGCATTACTACAATGCAAGTAACATTAGCAGTGTACTGACTTCACAGATTTGGCGAAAGTCACCGCAAACGAATACACCTACATCTATAAGATGACGATTCCTACGTAAATAATAATAATAATTTTAAAATGAAAATAATTGATTGATAAAACTTAATGTATATCAGTATTTACTATGGACTAGGAGCTTAATAACATCTGCCTGAGCTAGGATACCCCGTGCTTCAGGCAAACAATAATTACCCATCAAATGTAATGTTATTCACATGCAAATTATAATACTATACCAGTCTTATTCACTAGTACAAATAATTAGGAAGTTGTAACCTATGCTTTATAAAAGATAGAACTAATAATTTTAAAACGATACATAAGTTGCCTATATCGTCATAATACAAAGTCAATATCCTGCGTATTAACTAACTATATAGTCAAGGCATTTCATACCATATACCCCGTCAATCAGCGATTGTGCACGCAATATCGATGGACGCTGTTTAGCAAATTGTTATGTTCCCTTATGACGTACTTACCCCATTGGAGACGGGATTACCCCAGAGGCATACTTTGTTAATACAAATTTTGTTATGTGAGGATAGGTCACCAAGTTTGCGTATGAGGACAAATAACCACATAGCCTAGCTGGAACAGCACGATTGCAACGATAGTGCGGGTCAAGCAACGGTAGCTTGTGCTACTAACTGACCAATCTTGTATTTTAGTTATTGGATATTGGACTTTGACAATCATTTATTGATTAAAATATAATTTTACATAAAGTCTTATACCTAAACCCGTAATTTGATGGGTAGTTAGATTTGGTCTCTGCAATTCTGATCTAGACAATCAGTTTCTCGGATAACGTTTGTTTTTTTCTAGGAACTAGCTTACCGGCCAAGAAAAATATCATAAGGAAACCATCATGCATAGGTACCTCTATACAAGAAATTAAGAGGTATACGTGGACCGCACCGCCCGCACCCGGCCAGAGTGCTTCCCCTCTCATCCGAGAGATTGTCTGTTCCAGGGCCGCGATTCCATCTTTCTTCAAACGTCAATAGAATATCACGTTTGTTTCATGTCTCTGTCATTTTAATTTTTAGATATGAATGAGGGGATATCCATGTCGAAGCCAGTGACATGAATGGAATCAGACACAATAAATTAAGGACTAAATACAGAGGTGACACCAGAGACTAGTAAATAAATTAAAAAGACTGCCAATGTATGTTTTTAAATCATTATTTCGGGACAATCTTACACAAATCGAACTAGCCCCATAAAAATTCTAGACGGCGTTATATTTAACAAAAAATACTTAATATTTACATAAAAACATCCAAGACTCAGAAACAGAATATTCATCATCACACCAATATTTGCCCTTACCGGGATTTAAACCCAGACCCGTCAGGTTCATAGGCAGAGTCACTATACACTAGGCCAGTGTTTTTCAAAGTGTGGGTCGCGGCCCCCGGGGGGGCCGCGGCACATATCCAGGGGGGTCGCGAGGATCAGCTTCTAAAAAATCTCGTGACTACAAGGAATGATATTTTTTTCAAGCATGTTCATTTTAATAAACCAGAAATCATTCTTAACGTGTGCATTTATACGACGATTTATTACGACTTCATAGTCGTAATTAAATAAATGCACACGTTTATGTCATTTGTATTTTTTTAATTAAGTGCGAAGAATGAGCTTGTTTCATTTTAACTAATTTATTAAAACGTGGTTCCTGTTGCGATACGCAGACGATTAAATCATTTTCCAAATTCATTCTTTTCCTCTTCTTTGTTTTGATATCGACCATTGAAGAAAATGACAGCTCACACAAATAAGAAGTTCGAATGGTATCAAAATACTGTCCTTAGTATTTTGATACCATTCGAACTTCTTATTCCTTTGCTAGATCAGGATATTCAGCCATTCTCTTCACCCAAACGCACCGATTGATACGGATACAAACTCGAATTTTAGCATCCTATCAGCTGCAAGTTCTAGATTCTAGAAGAGCTTCTTTCACAGTGTGGTTGAGATCGACCAGCACCACGGATCTATTCCGAAAGGGATTTAATATCCAACATTTTCCGTCACCCGTCTGTATTTCATTTGAAAGATAACTCAATAATAGTTTTTTTTTTTAATCTTGCAAACCCGCCACCATAATGGGAATATTAATTTCTACGTTCACGAAATTATCGGATGAAAATTCTTGAATAATTTGAGACATGCAAGGAAAAGATTCAAACTTCAAATTTTGCTATGGCCATAATTCAGTTTTCGCTATGAATCCATTAATTTTATCTTTTGCTGCAATCATGTTTTCGTCCCTTCCTTGTAGATTTTTGTTCAATCCATTCAAATGGTCGAAAATATCTGCAAGATATGCTTCTTTCAATAGCCAAGTGTAGTCGAAATAATCCCCAAAATAACAGTCGCACAGCTTAAAAGAGGTTTGCTTCATTTTACATTTAAAAAGGGGTAGGTTGGGTAACAGTAAAACTACCTTCAGATACCTAAATACAGGTTGCGCTCCAAAACGCATGACTGATTGAATGATAGAAAGGTGCAATCCAAATCTGTGAAGTTAATAATTGGGTTTTAAGTTTAATCGTACAAATGGGGTTTTGGGGGGTCGCAAAGGAATTTTGATGGTCATAAAGGGCCGTGACGCCATAAAGTTTGAAAAACACTGCACTAGGCTACTTAAATATTATTATAACAATAACCACATTAACGCCCCTATGTTGGTTGAACAATAAATAAATACGTATTGGCAAGGAAGGCTCGTGGAGACAAATAAACTAAATTATACCTAATGGAGAGCTCTGGACAATGTCCAAAAGGCATTTGGGAAAATATTATGTTTGCAAAGGTATGGTTTATTAAGGGAAACGAGATATAAACGGGATTTTAACGATATTAAGTAGGTTATGAGTGACATTGTTAAAATAAAATGGTCGTAGTTTTTGTAAAAATACACACACACGCGCTCACCGTTGGGAATGATGAGCGTGATTGACATGATACATGATTACTCTAATGTAGCAAGCGTCTATAGGCTACAGTATTTGCTTACAATGAGGTATGCTTGGTTGCCATCATCGTGGTGTCATAAAAGTTGCGGTCAAAAATATCTAACGTCTTGAAAAACGTATCGTGTACAGATATTTGTGAGCACCTCATTCGTTCCGATACATGTGATATTTTCAATATTTTTACATATAGTACCCAGAGGGATGCCCTTGATACAATAATTGACATCCAGATCTAATAATATACGAAACGTTACAAAATCAACCACACAGAATTTGATGTCAAGACTTTCTGTGTATCTGTTTCACAAACACGTCGTTATTCGTAGATCCTACGCATCTCACATTCACACGCACAGTCACATTGCATGTAGGATCTATGACCGTTGGGGCGGAAAGGTTCTCGAGTGAAGACCACGTACTGGAAGGCACACCGTGGGTAGATCCTACTAAAATCTAATAATGTATCAGTATTTACAAAATATAGTGTATGTTTATACCTACCATATACCGGCCACCTAAGTGGGTTTTGCCGGAATCAAATAAAATATCCCTGAAACATAAAACCCCTATCACAATTTCATTTCTAAAACACACTTGTTAAAATTAATTAAAACAAATAAAACACGGGAACAAAAGAACGTTTGCCAAACCGAAGCGTAATTGTAATCAAAACACACGTTTTATCAGATGATCTGCCATATTAACCGCGAAATTGAACTGTTCGAGGTGGCCGCCTGTCACACCGTATGTTTAAAAGGCAAACTGGGTCGAAGTGTATCGAAAAGCGCCCTCACCTAGATAAGATAAGACCTATGAATGTCGATAAAGTACCACCGGTTCGGAAAGAAAACCTCTGCCTCGAGAAAAACTCGGTGAGGTATCATCACTTCAAAACAGTTTTCAATATATAATTTCAGTAGGAGTGGCAAATTGTACTTCGTTTACCATTTGGCGTACATGAATTTTCATTTATTAACTTGCTGTAAGTATGTATTTTATAAAAAAAGCATTTATAGAAGCCAGGAATTATGTTACAAAATGTTTTGTTTCTGATCAATACATGTATTTAGTACTTTTGTTTGATATATTCAGAAGGCACCTACCTAAATCGCGTTAGTGAAGACCAATTTGTGAAAAAAAAGAGTGTTGCTTATGTATATCGCTCATTCATTTAATTGATTAATAATAAAATATGCTGGATATGGTAAGCGAAATGATAAATTTTATTATTATATCGTTACTTGAAATAGGTTCCATTCCTTATATTCATGATCAGTGATTCAGCGGAAGTATTTTTTGCCATGGCTACTATTTTACTGATATTGTATTAGCTCCATGGAAACACTTCCGGTATTGTATTTACAAGAAAATCATACGATACAAACAATGGCGTGTTCTTAGAATAATATATTCTCATTATGAGTCTCTCTGGGTTTAAGAAAGTATCTTTGATTTATATACCGGCTGGAAAGGCACGACGATCCTTTCCGCAAAGGGGGGTTTGTTTAAGTGATGGACAATCGATTCGTAATGTTTAGATTTTTTCAATGAACTATTAGTAAAAATATTAAAATTGATGTTCTTCTTAGTGACAACCCTACTATTACTAAGTACTAATAATTGTATATACGTATTGATAAAGGTCACTGACTCTTGTGTTATTGTTAAAATGTTACTGAACCTACTGAACCTGATGAGGGTTGTCACTTGCAGTATTATGCATTAAAAGTTAACTGCCTATAACTTCAAAACGCTTACGAATATGAACCTAGTTTCTTTAGAGGAAATACAGTACTAATTCTAAACAATCCCCCTTTTGCGGAAAGGACCGTCGTGCCTTTCCACCCGGTATAACACTGAAAGTTCTCGTTACATGTGCAAAGTCGTGTTGATTTCAGGATTGTCCAAATATTAAAATATAAGCTGTTATGACACCTAACTATCAAGCATTCAAGATTTCAAGTTTAAGAACTATTTTATAAAATTAGGGCTTTTTTATGTTTCCTTTAATACCAGTTTTTTTAAACATATCTCTGAAAACTGAAAAATGAAAACCTATCATCTGACAGCTACCTCATTGAGGCACCTACAAATACATTTACCAGACACGGTCTGACACACGGCCGTGTTTAAACATCCAAAAAACGCTTCAAACAACCGCTGTCCCTTGAAGGAGTAGAAAGCCGCGAGCGACCGAAATTAAATAATGAAAAAATATAGCCTCCTCTTCCCTTGTACCGACGAAATTTGATTAAAAAATCACGATTATTACAAACCTCCTCCGCGGAATTTGAAAGAGAATCATTCAGCTGATTACTGCGCGATCAATCGATGTTCAACCGTCTGACGTCGACTTAAGCGCCCTAGTTTCGTTATTACCGGCACAATTATGTTGGTGATTCGTATAGCCGTCGATGCCTGCCTCCCCCCTCTTTGAATCAACCCCCTTTCAATAATTTTTCATCGTTTTGATCCGCTCCCTTTGTGGTTACTCTTTATACTTAGATTAACAAACTTTTAAATTAAAATCGGTGTAACAAATATCGGTGTTACATTGGCGATCATATTTTTGGGTGAAAATATTCGGTTCATTTTTCTTGTTTGAATTATGAGCAAAAAAGGGCTTAGTTAAGGCGGGTAAGTACCTATAGATAGATATAACGGATTTATTACTCCGTGTTCAACAAATTAATGAGCTTGAAACCTACACCAAAAGGATTATTGCTTAAAGTAAGTTGTAATGACGACCGGCGTAGCCTAGCTGGTAGTGACCCTGCCTAAGAAGCCGGAGGTCCCGGGTTCGAATCCCGGTAAGGGCATTTATTTGTCTGATGATCATGAATATTTGTTCCTGAGTCATGGATGTGTTCTATATATTTAAGTTATTTATTTATCTATATAAGTACGTTTATCGTCGTCTAGTACCCATAGTACAAGCTTTGCTTAGTTTGGGACTAGGTTGATTTGTGTAAGATTGTCCCATATATTTATTATATTTTTTTATTCATGATACTTATATAATTAACGACTAACGATATCTTTGACTGACCAGGGAGTCCATTAAATACTCACATTTCGCATATCAAGTTCATATTTAATGTGTCCCTATCTTTGATTTGATCGTTTATCTTATGAACCGTTAAAAATACTTCATTAACATAGCGTATAGTATAATTATACACTGGCTGCTGATCTGTGACGCTATATTCTACCATTCCGTGACGTCACATCCTTACAACCCCTTACAATATTCACAGCGGGGCTCGCCGTATATTCACGCCGCAATTTTATATTGACAACGCATCTAAGTTTATGACTGTCTTTATTACTTTTTATGGCGTTTGTCATACCCCCCAAGGAATGGGGGAAATTCAAATGTGCCGATTTATATTTAAATCGAAGACGATGGAATTTTAATGGGTTTGTAAGGATTGAATTGAATTTAAGTGTCAAGTGTGAGTGTTGGCCGCAGAAATCAAAAATAAATAAAGTTAAACATTGCTCGGTACCCAGGTGTGCTGACGAGTCTAGGATCTTTTAAAGGTTGACATTCTCAGAATCGACTCGACGTGAGTTGTCTTGGCCACAGCGCTTAAAAGGGCTAGGTGTAGAAATTTTCAGCTCCACGAATACGCTATGAGAGAGGTTTAACCGTTGGCGCTTTCGTCCACCGATGCAGAAAAACCACGGTATCTATGAGCGCTACAAAATCTTTATCATAACCCATGCAACGCCAATTTCCGCTACAAAGCGGAAAATGTAATAGGTACGGCGTAACACACGTAGCATTGTTAAAAACCGTCAGTAATCGTTAAATTGCATTCACCGCTAAAACTCGCCTTGCGCCCGCTCTGTTCGTAGCCACTTTCCTTTACGTAGCGGGAAAACCAAGGCGTACCGTAGCGGTAGGAATTTGTTAACAGAGTGAACTGATAACAGTGTTAACATCAGATTGTGTGGGAAGTATGACAGTTTTTATGGAATGGCAGCTGCCAGGCGCCATATTTACCGCCCTGTTGGGTCATTGTCAGTCAGTAAAACAAAAATCGTCTTTTCAGTGGGCAATAGTTAACGGCGTATGATTATATATAATATGTTTTTATCGCATAGAATTATAGAAGAGGCGACGCGGATTCAGTGATTTCAGAGTCCACCGAAAAGACGCGAACCTAAATCTGACAATGACCCTGTTAAATGTGGTTGAAGCAACTGGACGTATTAAACTTAGGCGTGTGTTGTCAAAGTAACCATGATTTAAGTAGGTGCACGGCAGATATACCTCAGTTCGTCATCATCATCATATCAACCGAAGGACGTCCACTGCTGGACATAGGCCCCCATAGAGTGCCACAATGACCGGTCCTGCGCCACCCGCATCCAGACTCCTGCGACCTTTACCACCAGTCCTATCAGTCCACCTTCCGGCACGTGGTTGCCACTCGAGAACCTTTCCACCCCAATGGTCATCGGTTCTAGGTGCAACTCCGCCCATTTTTAATAGTAAGTAATTAATCTTCAACGACACATCAAAATCGATGACTGACTGGACCGGGGACTCGTAAGGCGATTAACAAGTATACGCGGGCAACTACGTATGCCAGCAAAAGCTAATACGAGTACAACATGAAATCACGGCACTCGATCAAAGGTTACCATGTAAAACATCCCCATAATACGTGGTCCTCAAAAAACAATGAGCTGTTGCACCTCAATTCACCCTCAGAGTGAAGGGAGTGGCCGATGATTGTCATTAGTAATCACCAGATCAAAGGGATGCATTTTCATGTATACGCCAATTTGGAGAAAGCCGTTGGTGACTTTTTAATACCTACGTATATTTTGAGGGCTTAATATACTCGTATTTCTTTCTTATATGTACTATCTGTATGTTTATGCTCGAATAATTTAGGATTCATCACTTTTTTTAAGCGGTCATATTGTGGTATCACTCGTTGAATAAAATATTCCGGAGTCGTTTCAAACTATATTAGTTTTAAATTACATGAGCTTTTTAATATTAATTAAATGGTGTCATTATTCTCTTGTTGTAACACAAGTAATTGTAGCTTAAATTATATTAAAGACTTTCAGTGGGTTTTTCACAAGTTCCATTTGTATTATCTACTAAGGTAAATTTCCTGGTAAGTAACTACTCGATATTGGATTAGTGTATGGCATAGGCACTTTATATGTCAGAGTGCGATGGCTTAAATTCAAATGAAAAAAAATCCTCTTTGTTTGAATTTAACCCAATTTGCGTTAAAATAAAGTACCCATGCCATACACCTTTGCAATGTACATTCGAGTTCTCCAATATCAATACAGACAATCTTTCAAAAATATCTCCATATGTGTCAGTCAGTAACAATAAAGTCTCTGTATTTTTTTTTGATAGGTTGTCTGTGTAGATATTGGAGAACTCGACTGTACTGGACGTTTACCTAACATTAACTATATTAGAAACACCAAATTCCGATCCGCGAAACTGAGAAACACCTGAACTCTCCAATTCTCCGTGACCCAAAATCCGAAATATGCACATGAGGAATTCTCACTTGCGTCCGCATACATGCTCTCATGCATATGCATCCTGCATATGCATGCGTCATACGAGCCATCTTTGATCCGCTTCAAACTGGTTCGTCGCATTGTAGTGTTATTGTTTACTGATCGACAATTGTTTTAAAACAGATTCAAAAGGGGTGCGAGTTTCTGTTTTTGAATTATAGTATGAATCCGGCTTTGAAAGATTTTGAAATGATGGAGGTGCTGGGATGACCTTAAAGACTTACAGTTATTTTTAACATGCTTGAGAAAATATCCATTGACAGCGTCAATTCGCGGGTTTCGATCAGAACTAATAACGACAACAGCCGACCTCAGTCGGGTCCCAATTAGACATGATGTGTAATCGCATGGCATACATTATTTTGCCCTTTAAAGTTTGTCGCTCTTTAGTACCACCCAGGGGACACATGCAGGCTTGCGGAAGCTAGCTCCTGTGAACGCGAGTAACAGTTGTCCTCCCTTTGTTAAGTGAGTGGAAAACTCGATTGCTAGATATTGTTAAGCCGCCCGAAGGCCTCTAACTTGGCTAAACGACTACTGTCATAGACAGCAGCTGGAATCAACTGCTGCCTTCCAAAGCACGAAATTTAGGTTCCGTGCTTCCGATTTATATATTTAATAATAATAATAATAAGTTTATTTCCAAAAAATAATAAGTTACAGCTGTATTTATGAAGCCTCTGACTTCTGAGCTAGGCTGAAGCCTGTGTTACAGAAGTCAGTGTCCTCTCCCAGGTTGTGAGTTTCGTTAATATAACAATTTTGTTTTCTTAAATATATGTGTTCTTATTTGACTATATTTATATAACTACGAAAAGTCTGTAAGTGTGTGTGTGTGTGTGTGTGTGTGTGTATGTGTGTGTGTGTGTGTGTTTGTGTGTGAGTATAATTGCATAACATTATTTATTTACTATTAACAATTACTTCAGTCTGCTCATAGTCCAGTGACAGCAGCCAAGTTTTGAGCCTTTTCTTACATTCATGAGTGGAAAGGGGATATACATATATAGTTCTATTAATTTTATTGTACATGTATCTTGACATGAAACGTTGTTGCCTTCTGGCAGAAGCCAGTCTGCATTTGAGTGGTAAGCATACATTTGTCACAACACGCTTTTCTGCAAACTTATCTTTATCGTAGGGGGTGAGCTTGTGCTGCTTGATTACTAACAAGAATATCTATAGTTGTCGGACGGAGAGTAGTTCACAACTTTTATATAACAGTTTCGTAGAAAACCTATATGGTCTGAAGGTCATTGCTTTAAGCAAAGATCGTTGTGCCCTCTCTAATTTTAGCATGTGTGTTTTACCAGTTCCACCCCACACAACACAACAGTAGCTAAGTACCGACTGTGCCAGTGCAACATATACCGCTTTTAACAGATCTATATTAGCCACTGTTCTCAGTTTTCTAAATATCCAAACTAATTTTCTAATCCGTGTTGTAGTTAGGTCTATATGAGGTTGCCAATTCAACCTGCTATCCAGAATAACACCTAAATACTTAATACAGTTTGATTTAGCAATAATAGTGCACGCACAGTCGGTTCCTGCCTGCAGATTACATGAGTGAACCTTAAGATTTGTATCATCCTGATAGTAGCTAGCTAGGTAGCTCATGCTAGGTAGAACTTTAGGTATGTGGTCTTGGAAAGGTTTAGAGTAAGAACGTTTTTTTCTAACCATTTATTTATCTTATGCATTCCCTTCTCAGCATTATGGTAAACCTCGTCCCAAGTATCTCCGTGAAATACAACAGCTGTGTCATCCGCATAGGTGAAAAGCTTTCCATTGATAAGTGACAGTTGACACAAGTCATTTATGTAAATCAAGAAGAGACTCGGTCCCAGTATACTACCCTGAGGAACTCCAAAAACAACCGGGGCATCCCTACTAATGTTATTTCCAATTTTAACTTGCTGGGTTCGGTTGGTAAGAAAATCCTTTAAAATCATGTGAGCGTTTCCTCTTATACCGATACATTCTAACTTGTTCACTAGTGCCGGGATCGAAACAGTGTCAAATGCTTTGGCAAGATCAAGAAACACGCCCAGACTTTTCTTTCCAGAGTCAAGTAGGGTCATAACGTGATCCACCAAAGCACTGACAGCATGTTCCGTGCTCTTACCTGGCCTAAAACCGAATTGGCAATCTGACAAGATGTGATTGTGTTCTAAATATTTGACAAGACGGTTGTTAAGTACTCTTTCAAGTATCTTTGAGAGTGATGACAAGACTGAGATTGGCCTGTAATTAGCGATATCGTCTCGATCCCGGCCTTATGAACAGGTGTGATTAGAGATCTTTTAAACGCATTGGGGAAAACTCCCTGTTCAAGACACATTATGATAAGCTGGGTGACAGGAGGCACAAATACTCGTACAGTTTTTGCAAGTTTTAGCAGTTTGACGGGTATAAGATCCCAGCCGGTGGCACAGTCATTTTTTAAACTATTTATTAAAGATTCAATCTCTGCGTTATCGGGCGGTATTAAGACCATTGAGTTTTGGATACTTGACATATCAAATGTATATTCAGATGCGTAACCACTTTTACTAGTTTCACTTCCAATTGCCTCTGCCAGTTGCTTACCAATGTTTGAGAAATAATTATTTACGGTTTCAATATCATGCGACGCAGTACCTACCGAGTTTATTAGTACCTCAGATGAGCTCATGGGTGTGTTATGGCTATTATATTGATTTAATGGCATTCCATGTTTCTTTATTTGATTTTGCGGCCTGCAACAAAGACCTTTCATAGTCACCTTTAAGTTTTCTCAGAAGTGCATTACAGTAGTTACGGTAGCGCTTATAAGTGATAAGTAGTATGTGATACATAATTTCCTTTTGACACTTTCTATGAAGGCGGTCTCTGTGGCGTATGCATCGTAACAGGCCAGGTGTTAACCAGGGTTTGAGCGTTCTTTTTCTATTAGGGACAGGGAAAGACTTTGAGCTTAATTGTATGGCTTTAGACAGCTTGTGAACGAACAGTGACATGCAATAATTAACATTTGCTGTGCTAGTTATAAAAGAAAAATCGACTTTCTGAAGGTATTCAATTGCAGTTGAATAATTAATTCTATTAAAAAATTTAACCCCTGGGATCTTTACACGGCTCAAGGGGAGGCTTAAAAGGACTAATGCGTGATCCGTTACAGTTGAATCGATAATAAACACAGTGGCTGGCTCAGCCGTTTTTAGTATAGCATGGTCAAGGCAATTGGACAATCTTGTGGGGTATGTATGACCCGGTAGCAAACCAAGCTCGGCACATAGGTTGAGGTACGATGCCGCATGCCTGTCGGAGGTGTTTGGTTTGATATCAATGTTTATATCGCCTATTATTATTAAGTTATTATCACAACTTATTGGGCGGATAATATTATCCAACGAATTTAAAAAACTGTCTGTACATAGTATGGATGGTGATCTATATATAGCTAGAATAGATATATCTGGTTGAATCTTTAATAAAAGAAAATTCGCTCCCTTCGGATCAGGTTCAGCAGCCAAACATTGTAAGTGCTTTTTCACATATATGACAATTCCATCATTTTGGTTTAGGGACTTTCGAGTAAAATAAGATACATAATTGTCTAACCCAGGAATGGGTTTATGGTCGCTGAGCCAGCATTCTGTTAGAATTATAATATCAATGTCAAATTCAAAGCGGGATACTTGCACTATGAAACTGTCCAAATTTTTGTATACACTACGGATGTTTTGACAAGCAATGTTTAGTTTTAGTCCAGAGTTACTAAATATTAGATTACATGTCTCGGTGGTACCACTATAAGCAGAGGCAACTGTGATATCGTCAATACCTGAAATTACATTATGGTTTATACAGGCCATTTCTAGTTATAGGTAGGGTATTGTTCAAATAAACATATCCATTTATTAACACTATATAGCTAAGAATCCCCTGAAAAGTTTTCTGTTTACAAAATAGACATCTGTGTAAGAGCATACTGATATTAACTTTTATTTTTCTTGATTTAGTGGTGTGTGTGTGTGTGTTTTTGTGTACAAATAGGCGAAGTAAGTAAAGGCTTATGTTTACATAGCAATAACAAGTAGAATAGGAACATTGTTTGCTTAATATATAATAGGGCAATCTGATCACAGTTTTCACAATACTGAATAGTCAGCCTTTGGTATTTTGTGTAGGTCAGCTTCAGAGTTGATTGAAATATGCGGTCCGCCATCCTCCTTCCTTAGGAAGACTCTGCCGTATGAAGTCCAGCAGTGCTTGAACTTGTGTTCTCGAGCAAAGGTCCGTGCTTGGTAATACAATCGTTGTCCATGGGGGGTTAATTTCTCAGCTACATAAATGGGCCGAGCCGGCCCGTCTAGTTTAAGGTGGCTGGTGCAGAGTTTGTTGGTTTTATTTTTCGTATTAAACTGGCGAGCCTTTTTAATCATACTGTCTTTCAGAATAACACTGCTAAACTCTACCACTATCGGGGAGGCAGGTTCATCCCTTCTTCCCGTTCTAAACACGTCTTTAATTTCATTCACAGGTAGGTCTATGATGTGGGCCGTTTGCGTTACCAGGTTCCGGATGTCGTCTTTAGTCTCGTTTTTCTTCTTGGGTAGGTTCTTTATTTCCAATTTAGTCATGTTAAGGTGTCGCTCAAGGTTTTCTACTTTGGCCTCAAGTTGCTGAACATAGTGCCATTCCTCTTTACGCTCCGCTTCCATGATGTTCATTTTCAGTACGATGTCATCATACTGCTTCGATGTGAAGGCAATTGACTCTTTAATTTCTGTATTCTGTGCAATAATTTCAGTCATAGCTGCCTGCAGGGCTGCAAACTATTAAACTATATTTAAAAGTGACATGATAGCCCTAAAGCCAAATTCCAAGGCATTTTCAAATACTTAAAAGAAAAACACCGTATCTAACAGCAGAGGGATTTAACACAAACACCTTGAGAAAACCATAAAAAACCGCATCGGAATCGAAAATCCGCCAACAGCCTTCTGCCATGGAAATATATGGCAAATGAATACAAATGTCGTCGAGAACGACACTCGCGCCCGTATCGGCTGAAATATGTTTACAATAACGCTCATTCGGAGATATATGACACACTTAGGAAATGGGGAGGGGGTTTTAATAAAATTGGACGGGCTGGAAATATTTTTGGAAACGTCAACTCTTTGGCTAAAGATGGTTGACGTCTTAACACCCCTAACAGGGTGCAGGCAGATTTATTTCTTTATTTAATCTTTATTGCACAAAAGAATTACCTATAGTTTATGAGGCGGGCTTAATGCTATAGAACATTCTCTACCCAGTCAACCATAAAGCAAAGCAAATAAATAGATTTCTTTGTAATAATGATCTGGTTCAGTGGTCAGTAAAGGTGTACTCGTATGTTAAATCGCAGGTAGTGGAATTGTTTTTTCGGTATATAGTAACAGCAGTCCGAAGACGATGGACGCGGATATTCATCATATGCGCTCTAAATATTAGGATTTGTCAATGATCACAGTAAAATTATGTTTCTTTGTTACAGTACGGACACTAGGATATTTTAATCTCTTTCTGTTAAACACACATGCACATCTCATTTATCCTTGTCTTACAGCAATCGTCTCTACCTACCCACTATGTTTAGCATATGACCTGTTTTCTTTGTTTATACTTCTTAACAGACGTAATAGAAAGTACTATTTATGTACTTTCTATTACGTCTGTTAAGTAAAAGCTACTGTAAAAGCGGGAAGTGCAGTTAATCCAAGATTTACCGGTATATGACCAGTGGTCATACACATTCTATGGACTGACGTTTAACTGACGTAGCTATTTTCAGGTTACGCATACATTTGACGTTCCCCTCCCCCGCAAAAATCGGCAGACTTTTTTAGATAGAAATGTGAGCGCGTGTCGTCTCCGGTTGGTTTAATGCTCTAAGGTTCAGTTAGTAAATCTTTGGTTAACCACAGTGGCGCGGTAAAAGTCATACGTAATACTACGGACTAATACACCAACATATACACATGATGTTTCATGTTGTGTCTTCATACGCGTATTTGTATATAAGGCTTTAAATTCAACACAAAGTTCGTCATTCAATACGACACCCGCAACAACCACTATTAGCGGTTAGTCAAGTTTCCAAATTATTCGTACACTATTACGTTTTCTCCAAATTGAATGTGTCAACTGAACTCACTAATTTCTTGTCAAAGTCAACTTTGTGATACTCGTACCTACCGCTTGGGGCGAAAATTTGAGCACCTACGGAGGAACGTTCACGGAATTAGGGTGAGACTTGAAATAACTCAAAAGTGGTGTGAAGTATATGTAGGTGAGATATAGTATAGTCATCATGCTCCTAGCTTTGTCCCGGTTATGTCCCAAAGGAGCCCGGGGTCCGCTTTGGCACCTAATCCCAAGCTTTGGCATAGAGGCACTAGTTTTACGAAAGCGACTGCCATCTGGTCTTCCGACCCAGAGGGAAAACTTGCCCTTATCGATATTAGACCGGTTTCCTGACGATGTTTTCCTTCACTGAAAAGCTAACAGTAAATATATCGTACGTAATTTCCGAAAATGTCATTGGTACGAGCGGGGATTCGAACCCACGACCGCCGCTTTACAGCCGCATGTCTGAACCACTAGGCTACCGTAGCTTGGTAAAGTAGCATTGTAACATGCACAATTTATGATCGCAAAGTAAGGTTAAAGCCTGACCATGAAAACAAATAACTTCGCCATATTGCGGAACACTATTCAAACTATTTCTTCACCTGGCAACAGTCACTTTGAAGACGTCATTAATGCCATCTGTCAATTGCTGTCAAAGTGAGGAGGTCTTGTTTGTACTTGGTGTATTTCTTGTGTTTAAATACCGAAAATAATTAAAAGTGACTTAAGAATATGATGAAGTATTTATCGGATAAAAATTCTGAAGGATTAGACTCTATTCCTCTATACAACATCACCGACCGTGTTGCCAACATGACTGGTGGGTACATCATATAGAATGTGCAATGAAAATTAATTAGTGTTGCCATAATTATTGCTAATTTAGCGCCCCCAGAGCAGGTTTTTTATTTCCTGACCGGGCTTTACCAGAGTTTCACAGGATACGCTGTGTTGAGAGTGTAAGCGCAGTCAGAGGTCTAGTTTCGTTACGCGTGACTGGCGAGGTGAGATGAACGCGTAAATAATAACAGCCCAGTACGTCTAACACATCTTGCTGCTTCGTCGCTGCGCACGCGACTGATCGTCTCATGTCTCACTCCGTGCAAATTAGAAAGAGGAAGGTAGATCTTTCTCAAATCGCGGCGTGCGTCAGGTTTACTACCCCCGGGGTGTTCCCGGCCTGAAACTCGCACCTACATAAACCGAACGTATAATACGTAAGGAAAGCCGATGCCGCGTCAAACGCTACCAAACTGTTCTTATCGCGCCAGCCACTTACACTAGTTTTAATTAGTGCACATTTTGTCTCAGTCGAAAATTAATCAAATTATGTCGGCTTGAGGCGACGGCGCTTGGATGATGGTGCGCTGTATGTAACAACATAAATATATTTACTGATATAACAAATACAAATTAAATAATTACTTATTTAAGTTTGTATGTGAAGTTGATGATGATGATGATGTTTTGTACATATTCAATTTGTGTTTAAATTTAGAGTTTGATTTTTACAATTCAGCAGTAATGGGGTGACTAGTTTGTCAATTAGTAGTTTTAGATTAGGTGTCAAAGCGGACCCCGGGCTCCTTTAGAGTATATTTTCCGGCAGAGAAGGCAAACTTCGTTATTAATCCAGACAAATTAACAAATGGGACCATATGAAGCAATATTTTTTTTAAATACCCCATTAATTCGATAGGTTATATACTTACATCCTCAATGGAACTGTGACGTATTCATAGCCACAAACAAAACGCACGAAGTCTGAACCTTATCAATCTCATAATAGTCTACTTTACGTAGCGTCAAATGAAAAATTTCGTTGAGCAATTATGCTCAACGAAAGGACTTAGTCTTTTACATATTTATTATATATTTTCTGAAGCAATCAAACAAAACGATCAAACATCTCAAAGTAAAATTTTAGTTAGCAAATCAAGTGGCGGCGCGTGTAAAAAAAGTATTTACAGAAAAACATCAAACATTAATATGACTCCTGGCGTACCTTGGCATGACACCGGCCATTCAAATATGTAGTTAAGAGCATATTACCTATCACTTCGGATCGGGCTCACTCCCCGCTGTATCTTTATGTCAAACACACACTTAACATGTATAGTAATCTGAACCATCTTTTAATGTTCCTATCACTCATAGAGGAGGCGGTTTTCGTGTTAATGTGAATTCAATGTTATCAGGAGTTTGTTACACGAGTTTATAAACTTTCTCCAAAAAAAATTAGAGATTCATCATCATCATGTCAGCCCCGAAAGAAGTCCACTGCTAGACATAGGCCTCCCCCAAAGAGTGCCACAATGACAGGTCCTGCGCCACCCGCAACCAGCGGACCAGGTCATCAATCCACTTTATTAGTCGCCACTCGAGAACCTTTCTACCCCAACGGCCATCGGCTCTACGTTGATGAGTTCTTCCTGACTTGTACGGGATGCGGCAGCGGGGCGGTACGAATGCAGTACTGCAAGCGCACCTCCCCGCTGCCGCGCACGATTTTACTACTGCGCAAATGTAACCGTATACCGACTAGTGACGAAAGCTGAGTAACTGGAAATCAAGATACAAAACACCGCATACCGATCTCGCCCTACCATGTCAAAAAGTCACTTAAGGGTTGATAATCATCCTAAGTCCTTCTTAGGATACAAAACTATCTCCAATACCTTTAATCTTAATCGTTGCGGCGGTTTAAGTGTGAAAAGATAACAGACGGAATAAAAGATCTATTTGGATGGATGGTATGCCAATACAGTAAGCAAGCAAGTGGTGACCAGAGAGCTGGCGGCTATGCCGTACTGCACCGATTTAGAGCCGTTTTTTATGCGTAAATATGTAGTTTTTTTTTGAGTTTACAGCCAGGATGAACTTATTATGTAATAGTACGAATGTTTTGCGTGTCATACTCATAGAAATCAAATTGAAATTCAAAACGTAAGCCTCGAAACGACCACCTTGTCTGAGATTGACATCCGGACCGTCCAAACCTCAATACTAACAGACAAACAAACACATTTCCATATCGCTTACCCATAAACAAACCTTATTCATCCAGTCTATCTCCAATACACTACATACATTCAGCTCCAAGTGCAGTACTTAATAACAACTTAGCACCCCCCTTCCCCCCCACTCGTCTGTCAAACGTATGACAAGCGCAGATTCTCGCTTTGTACTTGTCAAAAATATAGCAAACAAAAGATACGGCATGCGAATAAATGAAGTGAGCTGATATATCTCGCTTAGTGCTAGGGAGAGGAAACGACGATGAAAGGGTTGAAAAAGTAACATAAGCATTTATAAAGTTAGATTTTTTGCTACGTCAAAAAAAACGGCGGTAGTCCGCTGGATGCGGGTGGCGCGGGGCCGGTCGATGCGGCACACTTTGGGGAAGACCTGTCCACCAGTGGTCGTCTTTCGGCTGATATTTTGATAAATGATGACCACGATCAAAACGCGTAGCAGAACAATCGACCAAAACAGTTGGAACTCCGTTTAAACATGACTTTATTTTTTTGTATTCTATTAGAATATTGATGGATACCAAACAGTTTGATTTCAGTTTTTTTTTTGTGAATCATGTCAAAGGAAATGGTCGTCCAAGTTTTTCTTGGTGTTTTCCACGGGAGAAAAAAATCTCCTAAGAGATATAAACACGCATCTTGATAAACATAAAGAAAAAAATGTATACTTTTTTGGTGTGATTTACACATTTTGGATTGACACATTAGAGTGCGTCTACGTTAACACGGAAAGAAAAATATTACAGCAGAAAAAACTATCTAAACTCTGCAACAAATAATTTGGCAACACCACTCAATACATGTTTATCATATTTTTGGGGCAACTTGCCTCGTATCTGGAAACAGCCTAAAGAAAATAATTAAAAATATATGAAAATTATCGACACAGCGAACATCACTAGCAAGCAATATGTGTAGGCAGACAATATAAGTGACGTATCGCACACCGACACCCAGCGTTCGGGGAAGTATGCAAAGAAGTTGGGCGCGCGACGCAGCAGTCTTGGTACTTGAGAGTTTTGTGTCTTTTGACACGTGTGATATGTGTGTGTCAGATATATGAATATTTGACACGTTGGTTTGTGCTAGATCCATGAGTTTCGAGCTGATGCTACTCGTAACTATAACTGTCACTGCTTCTTAAATTGGAAATTATAGTGGACGTCACAGTAAAGTACTTTTTAAATATTATTGATATTGGTTTTGCTGACATTACAAATTGTAGACAAATCGTATCTCTACACTTGCTATAGCTTAAAATGTGTCTGTCAGCCATCATTATTATGTGAAGTATGTTAAGTGCGTGTGTGTTCGCTATTCTCACATTTACCTTTGTATCATCATCATCATCATATCAGCCGAAAGACGTCCACTGCTGGACATAGGCCTCCTTACCTTTGTATACCTCCTACCTTTGTATACATGCATATATATATATATATATATATCTGTGCTATCATCATATCAGCCGAAAGACGTCCACTGCTGCATATACGCCTCCCCCAGAGAGTGCCACAATGACTGGTCTTGGGACACCCGCAACCAGCGGGCTCCCGCGACCTTTACCAGGTTATCAGTCCACCTTGTGGGGGGCATACCCACGCCGCGCCTTCCGGTACGTGGTCGCCACTCAAGAACCATTCCGCCCCAACAGCCCGAAGGTTGTTGGGGCGGAGTTGGGTAGAACCGAAGTTCTACGTGCAATGTGCACTTATGTTTAGCGATTCGGAGGGATATATCGGTTACCTTGGTGCTGCAGTGGATAGCCTCATTTCTGATGCGATCACGCAGAGAACCTCCGAGCATAGCCCACTTCATTGGCCTTTGGGTGACTTTGAGCCAGGCCTATAGTAAGCGACCACGTTTCATCACTGGCAACACATACTGGTCAACGACTGTCGTCGATAACGTAGCGCATTGTATGTACGTATGTAACGTACATTAGGTAGATCTAAAGGTATTTTTTTATATGGAAAAATTACATTTAAATTGTCCTAACGCGCATTCAGAATAGAAAAGAATAGAATAACTTTATTGCTTTCATGTTGGCAAAACATGTTGTTCAAAACGTTACGTCAGTACCCCTCACGGGGTTTCATTTGGTTTGTCATTTTTGGGTCTACCCACGGTCTATCATAAATATGTAGCAGCGTAAATACTATCGACCTAATCATTGTCTCATTTACACAAGTATCAAAACGAGGCATGCCTCCTCATATCGACAATGGCTCCAACAATAATAGTTCCGTATCCCATTTGAATATTAGAACATCCATCCGTAGAAGATTTCGAGGGGGGCCCCCCTATTAGCGAGCTACTCAACCGCCAGACACAAAACGACATAAGTAACAGGTTTTTTCTAAGGATATAGGCCGTTTTGTGGTTAAAACAGGGTGAAAGAAAGGGTCTTGTTGGGTGACAGTTGATAACAAGATAAAGGGGGTTTTAGACGTGTATGTTAACGACAAAAAGTGGAAAAGGGGTAGTTTGAGGCGAAGTTTGATTACTGTTTGGTCAGGACTTCGACGTTTGACAAATGATATACTTAACTACGGTAAACGTACTAGTCCTCGACGTTGCACTAGTGTATGACATGGGCAATGTCAAAGCAATATGGGTTAAAAACGAAGTACCTTATCGAATTTGAGCCATTTCATTTTGACATTGTGGGCGCTGTATCCCATTTTAAGGACGCTTATTAAACTAAGCAAAGCTTGTACTATGGGTACTAGACGATGATAAACATACTTATATAGATAAATAAATACTTAAATACATAGAAAACGTCCATGACTCAGGAACAAATATTCGTGCTCATCACACAAATAAATGCCCTTACCGGGATTCGAACCCAGGACCTCTTGCTTCGTAGGCAGGGTCACTACCAACTAGGCTAAAGCGGTCGTCGAAATGACAGCACAATATGTAAAGTTTTATTACATTTCATAAATACTCTGAATAGCCGTCGGAGTCAGAACTGAGTCGGGCTGGTCTAACTCTAAGGCGTGACGTTTTAGTACGTATAAAGGAGCGACCACACCGCTGCTCAAAATACGCTAACGCACCGTAAACGCAGGAAAATGTATGAAGAATACGTGACGCATACGACACGTCAACGCGTATACGCAGCGTAACGCACCGGTGTGGTCGCTCCTTTAGAGGTGCTAAATGTCAAATAACAGTTGAAAAAATGACAATAGCGTTTTCCTTACGCTCGTTTGAAAAGTTATGTAATATTCCGACGAAGTGGCAAAACTCAAATACAGACATTTATTTTAAACCGACAAGTTCACTTTGCAGACATCGAAATTAAATGAATTTATTCTGCTCTTAACATAGAGTCTACAATTCTCGAACACACAAGGCTGTATCGCAGTAAATAACGATGTCCGAAAAGCATAAGAAAAAAGGCACCTATTACAAATGAATCCTTCTAGCATTGATAGTAAAGTCGCTATTCGAACGGATTATTTCCTACAACTCGGTCACCAGAAATTCATTTCAAGTAGGGAGACTGGGGGCAATGGTACCACTTTAGAAATAAAGACCTATAACTCAGAATAAAAAGTTACGACGTAAAAATCGCTTAGGATATAACATTCTCGTCTCATTGGCTATCAGAATGTAGAAAAATATTTTCATTTAATCGCACCAGAATGGTGTAAATTGAGTTTTTGTTCATGAAGGCCTTGTGTTACAATTGACACCTAGTACGGGTCAATTGTACCAGATAAATCAGAGGTAAATAAAACCCAAAATAATGATTTAAAAAATCGGTATTTATTGTTAATTTCTTAAGACGAATCAGTCTGTTACTTTACATAAGTCTTAATTATAGAGACTCGTATTTACACTAGACAAAGGTAGCATTGCAGTTGAACGAAACGTAATATTATATTTTCCAAGTTTTTGAAACATATTACGACTTATTATAGAATAAATACTTAGGGGTGCTTACAGCACTCACCTTTCAAGCAATAAAAATATCTCAATGCAACAAAATAACGAATTACTTAACAATTAATAATCCCATACAGTTACAATTGACCCCTGGTACAATCAATCCCATCCTTCACCACAAATAAATTTTAAATAATACGACTGAAACGGATGGCAATGCGTGTATTATAATGTATATACATCCCGACGTATCGTATGTATCATCGGGATGAATCATAGGTATAAAATAAAATACTTACCTGAGATGTAACTTGTTTCAAAAATAATTAGTTTCAATTGTCTTATTTTAGCAGTCGTGTAAAAACTTTGGGTCAATTGTAGCACGGGGTCAATTGTAACGTTACAATCAACCCCGAGTGCTATGATACAATTGTCCTTTTTTACTCGCACTCACTAACCATCACAAATCTCGATTTCTATATCTAACTGACCCCCACACTGTGACACATTAAAAACTTTAATAACTAGAGAATCGAAATTCAGTACAATTATCACATTATTAAATTATAAACACTAGTACAAAACGTACATCGTAAATATTTACTTTGGTCAGTCAAAAATGCAAATCGTCGTGTAGCACATGCTTTTCGCACGGCAGCGAGTCGGCGACTAGTGAGCAGGTAGAAACACGCTCAAGGCACACTGGTGTATACACACACATTTGTATTTTGATGTGGTTGCAGAGTTATAGGCGATGGTACTATTGACCCGTGGTACTATTGACCCGTGGTACTATTGACCCCGGTCTACTCTAGGTAAGTAACGTATCTCAACCCAGACCATAACTCTGGCCACGTCACTTAGCTATCTGTCCCGTGACGTGTTCAGACAAGTTCATTTTCTATAATCAGCCCATAAATCCAGGGGGGATAGGCAGAGATGAGTTGGGTAGGTCTTAGAGCTTTTATGGTTGTGTAATGGATTAGGATTCAGATGAAGTTGGGTTCCCATTAGAGCGTGTGCTTCAGTTATACAAAGTTACTTACTACATAGTTTATATGTGAATTAGGAGTAAAGTTTATTCTTTGAATCACATATAAACATACGCCGCTGAACCATGGTTAAAGAGTCTTGCAGGTAGCTGTTCTAGAAACAATAGGCCACGTTTCCACGAGCTCTATCTCTTTCTCTTCAGTATTTCCCTCATTCTTGAGGATTGTGGTCACTGTTGGTTTTCGCATCCCTGATGATTTATCTCCAACGGTCTTGAACTAGTGTTTAGACGAGGCCACATCACCACGAGCAGGCGCGGGACACTCCGCGATTTACGTTCATCGCTACAAGTACATGCCGGTACCCCAACGTTGGCGAATCGGCATGGACTTGTAGCGATGAACGTCGACGTCGTCGTCGACGACGTCAGAGGGTCATAAATCTTAATGTTTTAGCTGAGAAAAAAGCGCCTTTTGTAAAGATCAAAGGAGTGTCCATTCTGTACTGGTACTATTATCTATTCTGTGCCATGAGATGATTATTTTCCCGAACCAAGTGGGAGAAAACTGTTCGAGGGGTAATATGGCTTTTAGACCAGACCCCGTATCACGGTCCGCCTTACCACGCGATAAGTGACAAGAAAGAGCGTCAGTCTCGTTCTATCGGACGGTATCAGCCAGTGACGGACGCTCTATCTTGTCTCTTATCGCGTGATACGGCGGACTGGCCGACCATGATATCGGGCCAGGTAGGCCATATGCTTGTCGCCGACAACACCAAAAATTCAAGCAAAATTCCTGAAAGCAGCACTCCACACTCGACCACTGATTGACTCGTTGCTCTGTCCACATCACACCGATATTTACGCGTCATTTAACATGTTTCTTTGCATAGGTTAAAATTACACACGGCAAATTTATTCAACATAGGTAAGTATATAAAGATAAACCTGTTTTTTTGCGATCAGCACTGTTTTTAAATGTGTTCGTCAAATGAGGTCTGGCCAACCTGAAAATGTATTATGTGCTACAATTAATTGCACGCGTTTCCACGCATTATGCTCGCGGAAAACGCAGGCAAAAATCCTCAAAACGTCGGTATGCACTCGACCATTGATTGATTTATTCCGCTGCCCACATCACACCGACATTTACGTAACATTTACCGACATTTAGGTATACATACAGCTTTCTTTGCCTGATTTAACTCCCAAGATCTCTAAAGATGACGTCTGTCAGCACTATTTTCAGATGTGTCTAAAAAGGCAACCTGAAAATGTATTATGTCCTACTAGTAATTGCACGCGATTCCACCAGTCCCATTATGCTCACGGAAAACACACACATCATGCGAGCAGACAAATCCAAAATGCAAGCAAAATTCCTCAAAACGCCGCTCCACACTCGACCACTGATTGATTTATTCCGCTGCCCGCGCAACACCGACAACCCGCGTCTAATTGCGCACATAATTCACGTCTAATTGTAATCTTGTGTATTATCGGATTGCAGCAGGTGAGGATGCATTGTCCGTTTTGATTTTATGCGTGATGAATGTCGTTTTATTGGGGATTATTTGGTTGCATATAAATCCCCTTATGGTGACACAGAGAGAGGTTAGGTATAAAATACATCAACCATTTTTCTTCAACATCATAGTGTTGCATAGCATTATCCTTGTTACATTAAGGTATACAACATTTTATAACCTCTGTGTGCGAGTACATTTCAAAAAATTGACTAACCTTCGTTAACTAAGGGTGGGTTGTATTGCACCGAACCATTCTGTAATCGTAAGCGTGGAATATATGGAAAGTATTACAGTTTCTATTGACGGGTGCCGGCGCCAATTTAACTTTCAGTCAGTCTATAATCAGAAGGTGGTAATCCGCCGTAAATTGCGCTTTGTGTTTTTCTTACATTCATTTATAAATGTCAAAGTACAAACAAATTTAAACTGAATTTTAGAAAACATAGCTTTGATACTTTGCTAAAATTCCGTTTAAATTTGTTTGTTGTTGATAAGGGCAAAATAACCTGCGGTTTAGGGATGGTTTAGCTCCGACAATTTTAAGGGTTCGATTTGATGTCACTGACTTCATATGGTCTTTGTATGCAATACATGACAGGAACATCGATCAGTTACTGTCAACATATAAAAAAGATTATATACAATAAAATTATAAAACCAAGGCAAGGCCATACCTGTAAAGTATATTAATAAAAACAAATTTCTAGTAATTTAAGACCAAGTTTTATCTTTTTCTGGTATAATTATTGGTACAAATAAATCTGAACTCGTACTGTTTTACCCAGACCCGTAACATCTACCTGTTAATTTGAAGCCAAACTTCAAAATTCCATGGATGTGCGTTGGTCAACTCCATTTCTGTTAGACCTAAAAAGGACTTAGTAATTTTTATTAGTGACATCCTCTTAACACTTAACAATGACTTCAAGTTGATGTCGAATAACATGCAACAACTACAGATACAGATTACAGCATTAATTAAGACCAACGTCACGGCGAAAACCATGTCCATCCAACCAGACAATGAATCACCCTACAACAATAGAGATGGCTTATTGATTATGTACAGGATGCAGCTAATGATTAATCACCACTCTAATGCGTTTAGGATGTGCTCACTGATTAATATGAGCGATTGATAAGGGATGGTACAGACTTTCAGACATGAAACGAGGTATAGGAAAACTTAAGGTCCTCTTGAATGTACGTAAGTTACTTTTAAGTGTTTAACATGTGTTTGTTCTAAACAATTAAATAAATAAAAATAACTAAAGCCTCACGCTTTGAAGCCATTCCTTCAAGGTTTTTCACCTTATCATTATTGTTGAACAATAAAAATCTAGGAAGGAATTAATATATTTTAGTAATGTAGTCCCTCTCTAAATATTGAAACACTCAACCAAAACGTACTGTAGCAGTTGAATGGCTTGCCAATTCCGAACCAAAAATTATTCGTTCACCGCACCATTTGTATTGGTAACGCGTGTTCAGACAAATCTGTTATAATTATTGAATAACGAAATTTTAGATACGACACGTAAAGATGTCTTTTTACTCATTTAAATAATAATGAATATAAGTATCAATAATGAAAAAACAGAAATATTTAAAGTAAGAAATTAAGAAAAATTAAGAAAAAGAAAATTGTCATTTCCGTACAACACATAAAAATAAACATAAAGGAACTAAAGTGAAACGAATGTGTGTCAGTATTTTTATTCAGATAGATATTTTCTTATCTAGTATGCTACGATAGCCTAGTGGTTCGGACATGCGGCTGTCAAGCGGCGGTCGTGGGTTTGAATCCCGGCTCGTACCAATGA
Organism: Epinotia demarniana; assembly: GCA_945867215.1. Classification (NCBI taxonomy): domain Eukaryota; kingdom Metazoa; phylum Arthropoda; class Insecta; order Lepidoptera; family Tortricidae; genus Epinotia; species Epinotia demarniana. The sequence continues at coordinate 10,161,891 of OX244278.1, forward strand.
GTTTTTCCGAACGTATGTACGGAATATTTACCGTTAGCTTTTCGGTGAAGGAAAACATCGTGAGGAAACCGGTCTAATCCCAATAAGTTCGAAGGTCAGCAGATGGCAGTCGCTTTCGTTAAACATCACGAATCATCATCATCATCGCTTTAGCCAAATCTTAGGGGTTAGGTGTCAAAGCGGACCCCGTGCTCTTTTTGGGGCACAACCGGGAATAACGCTAGGAGCGTCACTCTCGCTCTGGCATACTGGTCAGAACGTGACGGATCTCTATCCACAGTGATATCACATGGCAACCATAGAAGCACTACAACCTTCAGGCGTAGGTGTGAGTATAATATACGCGATAAAACGAATTAAATAGTTTTACATATTTAAAAGAGCGTTTTAAAGAAAAAAAACATGATTTCTCGCGCCTGCCCAATGCCGTATCTAACCTGAATTAGCCTCACTTACTATATCGTTTGATTTATGCATTTCGTTCGATGAGTTATTCCTGCCTCGTAGCACTTCGCGATAACTTACGTCACTGTTGTTACTAAGTATTTGTTTTACTCGTAGAATTAGATAAACATGACAGTAAGCCCGTATGTCGCCCGTAGTGACATTGAATATGTGAGTTTAACCGTGAAATTCTTAATATTATTTATACAATGTCTCACGAAAAGTTTAAATTAAGTAGATTTTATTATAATTTTCAATTAATATACTTGTAACACTGCAAACCCAAATCCAAGCTCAATCCGTTTGAGCTTAAGCTGTCAAAAGCGTCATTTGTTTAATTAAGGTTATCAATCAAAGGGTAATTAGGTATTGTAGGTACAAAGTGAATGTAGTATTCGATACAAATTGCGGAATAGGCGATGAGACGGGGCTTAGTGATGGGATGGGTAGACTACAGCGATTTGGGAAGTCGGTGTTAGCTTTGGGTGGGAATTGAATGGGTTATTTGAGTAGGTAATACATATTAAATAAAGTACGTATTTATTGATTCATTTGTTTATTATTACGGAAAACAAAGGTATGGCTGTATGTATTTATGTAAATGCAGGAAATAGTTTTATGTATATTTTCGACTGGCATGCATTGGGTTATCGACTTTATATAAGTATATACGACGACCACTTTAGCCTAGTTGGTAGTGACCCTGCCTACAAAGCAAGAGGTCCTGGGTTCGAATCCCGGTAAGGGCATTTATTTGTGATGAGCACGAATATTTGTTCCTGACTCATGGATGTTTTCGATGTATTTAAGTATTTATTTATCAATATAAGTATGTTTATCGTCGTCTAGTACCCATAGTACAAGCTTTGCTTAGTTTGGGACTAGGTCGATTTGTGTAAGATTTTCCCCTTATATTTATTGATTTATATAAACAACCCTACTATTATACTAATACTGTAATACATTTGAAACTATGTCCAATTTTAATTAGGTACTTATATGCAACGGATCTTCAAAATGGACATACGCTACTTTGCCCGTGCCTCTGCCTGTGTTCTTTGTAATATATGGACTCAGCCGTGCGGGCAGCTAGACTTAATATAGTAGCAAAAAATTCACTTCATCACTGTACTTTTATAAGCATAATATTTTACAACCAAAACATCATTCTTAATACATCTCACGAATCCAATATCCTCCTCAAATCGCACCACTAAACCATAGACGATAAAACTGTTATAACCAACTTCCGAAACCAATATGAGACCATAAACAAATTATTCGCCAAAATGTCGTACTCGAACGCGCCCATAAAGATATACGGAACAAGAAAAAAATGGCGGACCGTAATAAAGAAGAACGATAAACCGGCGAAAAAATGGGCAGCATGAATTCATCGGTATGACATTTGGGCTGAAAATGGTCACGCGTATAACTTGGAAATTTCCTCGAGACATATTTTGTGGTTATAGTTTTATTGGGAACGTTTTGGCGGATGCTTGTCGATATCAAGGGGAGTTTATGGCTGTGTTTGAATTATGGGGTAGTAAAATTAAAAAGTATGGGGTAAGTGACGTATGTATATTGGAAAGAGTTTGGTTTATGACGTCTTAATGTTTTGTGGTTTAGATTAACAAGACTTTAAGAAGCTAGTGTGTATAAAAGTGAAATTTTGGGTATTTACTAGTGACAATGTAGTCACAATCTCTCGATAAGTACGTTGAAGTTCTAGTTGTCATTCTTTAGTCATTTATTCATGATCTTGGGTCCGAGAAAATTTCGAGAGATTAGACAGTAATAAAACGATATTGCTACCTCGCTGTTACATTGACTGCTGAATGTAACAGCGAGGCACCAAATAACCATTAATACCATTGAGTGCGAAATGCACTCAATGGTAATTATGTTAATTTAAGACGATGCGTCACTATAAAACAACTCCTAACAACTTCAGCTACGCTACACTTACGCATAAGTTTTAGTTTTAAATTCACTGTTGAACAATTTTTAGATTTACTTTCTTACATGAATGGATTTTTAGTACCTAAGTAAATTTATAAATTAGCCCATTTTGTGAACAGTTTTAAATAGGTTTTAAGGGAAACGCAGTTAGTCCGCGGTGATTCTCAGCCGGATACAAACGACACGTTTAAGCGCAGCCTACTTGCATACCTCGTGGAGACCGCCCGATATGTTTTGTCGCCTCACAACGCGACCGGACGGCACGAGCTAGGAATTGGTTGGTTTTAATACTTTTCATAGCAAAAACGATACTCAAAACTTACTCAATCATTGATTGCATTCCACAATGTTAGTTTACAGGGTATTAGGTAAACTTAAGTTTTATTTGCTAAGTAATGAGAATAAAACTTAATTGTGGCCATATCTCTTATATCCCTTTTTTTTTGCTGTAACCAGTGAACTTCATCTTAGGATCTGTTGTTGCTTACCATCAGATGAGACCAGGGTCTATCACTGGTAAGTATTTTAATTTCAATACGTTTATAAAAAAAGTAAGGCTTTGACGGAAACTGATATAGGTACTGGCGGTTAATACACTGCCTTGGGGAACAACCCATTTAAAAACGTTTCATTGTTCTTTAGTATCGCGGTTTGTATTTGAATTAACGAAAATCCATTAGAGGAAACTATGAGCATGTAACTTTTATTTAACGTATTCGAAGTCGCATCAAAATTTGCAAACCATTTTCCAGCCATTTGTGTGATTTGGCTGAAATGTTGCAAGTTATGTAAATTCTGTGACAATGCGATCTTATAGCATCACTGAGCTAATCTTATGATGAACATCCGTGTCCATAGCAACGCTTTAACCACACAAGATAAATCCGTCGTGTTTAGGCTCATTGGGTATTTTTAGTAATCAATAACGATTTTTTAGAGAGATCTTTACTATCCCATATAATCATAGCCAAAAACTAACGATTTTTAATTTCCTTGACTATACATCTTTAACGGCTATAATTGTGTTTCACTTATACAAGAAACTATGACTCAAAAAAATTTTTTATATCCACAACTATCCACCTCCGAAATTCCCAGCTCCAAGACTGTTACTGTGGCTTCCCCAAATTTAGATGTCACAAGTGCGCTTTTGCCGTAATGTAGCTACGCAATAGTTGTTTGTTAGCCTGCGGTGGCAGAAGATTGAAGATAGGCCACTGCTATATGGTCTTGTGTAATGGACGTCGGTGTTAATCTTTCGGATTGACGATTGCATTTGAATTTATATTGCGTGGTTAAATTGAAGTTGGTTTCGCAGGTAACGGAGTTGTAAAATGTATGAAGTTGAACTCTGGGTTGTGACTTGTGAGTTGGAAGTTGAAAGAGAAGTAGGTTTGATTGTGATTTGAAACAGTTTATATTTGGATATTAACCTGGCTAAAGTACCAAGTGATGTAAATGTAAACAGAAGTATACGAGACGCGAAAATTTTCCGTCATAGAAAATGTTTCTCATATTATTCATAGAATGATCAATTTCTAGAGCACTTACTTCGCAGAAGCTGTATTTGTAGATTTTTTATCGTTGAGATAATTAATGTTTCGATATTCATGTTAATGAGTTTTAGGTCATATAATATTGTTTCTTACCTATAACATTTAGTTAATATAATGGCTTTTTCAATTTTTTTTTTAATAAATTTTGGTTGTCATTTTATTACGCTTAATATTTTAGTTTCATAGAAGGCTCAGTAACTTAATAGGTAGGGGAGACCGAGGTAAGTTGACACAAAGGTAAGTTGACACAAAGGTAACAGGTAACAGGTTGACACAACGTCAAAATCTCAAAATCTATAAGCAGTAGAAATCTGGCATCAACGTAGTTCTAACCACGCCTTCCCGTTGACCAACTCGTCAGTACACGCCGAGGCCACCAGGCGAATGGTTGTGGTGCCACAGCATCAGTGCTCAAAATTTCACGAAAAGTAGGTATTTTATGTTTTTTTCTACGCTGTTTATTTACATGTTATATTTCTTGTGGTGCGCATTGATCATTTTTAAAGCATAGGTAGTTAATTAGGTTTTATGCAGTCACTTTATTTTTTAACTAAATTAATGGCATGTAGCTAAAAATCACGACGATATATACAATACCGTTAATTTCGAGGCAGAGGTAAATTGAAACACCTTGTTTCAACCCACCTCCCTTGTTGCAACTTGCCTCGATTTAGTATTAATTTGTATTAGGTTTTTGCTGACTGCTGACTTATATGAAGGAATGAAGATGAATTGAGGCGAAATCAGTGTTCAGATATACAAATAGGCCACCGAGGAAGTTACCTTACCTTATAACGAAAATATCTTGGGAATTTAGCAGTGTTAAACTCAAATTATGCATGGCTAATAAAAAAGGCACGAAAAACCTACTTAATATTAAACAATAAAAGCACCTTACTCAATTAATGAAGAAAAAACTATTTTAGGTAGGCAGGTAAGTTACACAAGTAATTGATTATTAGATCTGTAAGAAGTTGTATTCAAGTTTACATAGTTATAGTGACTTTACAGTCTAAATGTCAATTCAGTACAATGGATAATATTATATACTGTATATAACACATGTCCTTTATTGGAAATTATGGCATTTTATTTAGGATATCAGGTACTACTAAGATACTTATTATTGATAACCCACTTAAAATGTGCCTAACTAATTACAATAAAAAAGAAATTATTTTATAAAATGATTATGCTTATGTATACAGAGTATACAGACTTTAGAGTTGATTGATCTCAGGCAAACTTTTCTGCAATATCAAACATGTATATTTTTGTTCATTAAAACCGATTACTCACATAAATCAGCATTTATTGTTCTCATAATCATAGTCTCTCATTGTGTTTCAACTCACCTAAGTACTAGGAGGGTTGAAACAGCGTGACTTAATTTAGAAAAACAAGATTTTTATATAGTTCTCATTACGAATTGCCAAGTTGACTGATAACATTCAATAACGCATAAAATTTGCTTTCTTATGATATATCTTACATAGTTCTAGCTCTTATAATGAAGCAGTAATATTTAGAAATGTAAATTTTGTGTCAACTCTCCTCGGTCTCCCCTACTCTTTCTTTGTCAAAAATTAAACCATAGATTATTGCTGCAAATAAAATTAACACATTATAAATCGGATCGCGGATAGGCTACAAGATGGAAGTGTGTGTTTTAATAACAAGTTTTTCAGCTCTTTTATAAAAAATAACCTCGAAGACGAAAGCGGAGCTTGCTTCCGCTTTCGTCTTCTAACCTATCAGCGATCGCAGTCAATTTTGTCACTAAGCCCCTGTTACTTGATCCCTGTGTACTTGTAATTTAAATGAAGTTCATAAGATCAGGATTAAAAAAAATTGAATAGAAAATACTGGAACTAAATATTATATGAAACGGTTCCTATGAAACAACAATCTATGAAATTTGTGTCTACGAAACAAAGACAAGTTTCTAAAGTTAAACAGTTTGACTGTAATAATATACATTGAACTGAATTACTGTGAAATATGTTTTAACCAAGTGAATAATCTATGAAACAATAATATTGGAACTGAAAGTACATGAACCAAATAATTTACGAAATAATTTCTGACAGACGAAATTCTATGAAATTTCTGTCTATGAAATATAGGGCGACACCGTGAAAATCTCACAAATATTTACATCACATTTTACTACCAAAACTGCTAACAGTCTTAAGTATAAAAACAATGAACTTTTCTTACTTGCACTCTTTACTCTCCTCGAATACTATACTTATAACTTTACATATTTTGGTAAAATATATAGAAACAGTTGTTTAGGCATACTTAACACTTTTTCTTAAAGCCATTTTCACTTTCGTCTCTCTCATCATTATCATTAATTTTCTATGTATGAACGTCTTTACATAAACAAATAATATGTCACCTCCGAATTCCAAATTAAACACCCAACACCCATAAGACGAATCACGTACAACATTCAAGACCGCAATCAAACACAAAACATCCTGATTGATACAACGCCATTACAAAATAGGGGGTGCAATTACAAATTCCAATTCAGGATTCATCATACGTGAGTCGTACTAATGACGCATGATCAACATGCCATACTTGATATTCAATAACCGCCTTACCCCTGCGTATCAATTTATCACGGATTCAATGAAGGAGGAACTATATTTCATGTTGCAACCTGTGACGTTCAATTTGAAACGGAAAATCTAGAAGCTTCTAACCAAAATTCAACCCTAACTATTGGCGTTCTAAGCGCAATATCTAGTGTTTCTGAAGATGTAGTTGAGATGTTATAGTGGTTATTTATGGTTGCACATTGACGTCATCTAGGGAGCTGGGGCCGAATGCAAAATGGTTGAACCATGGATTTGGCATATGTTATAGGGTGGAAACTATAGTTGATACACACGGACAATTCGATATGTTCTCGCATTGTTTTGTTTTTGTTAAACATTTGTTGACAGGACTAATTTTTAAAAACAAGTAACGATCTACTGACAAGATGCATAAGTTTAATCTGTCATTTTAGTGTGTTTAATCCAATTGGACTTTTTACTGTTCCGCCAGACTGGCTGAAAGTTTCACTTACATTACATATTATACCTACCTAAACCAAGCCTAAACTTAGAAAAATTACCAGCACCTACTTTAAAAATTGTGTAAAGATTCAATTCAATCGAATATTTATTTCAGGTTTTTCAGCAAGGTACAATAAATTCAGCTGAAAGACGTCCACTGCTGGACATAGGCGTCCCCCAAAAAGTGCCACAATGACCGGCCCTGCGCCACCCGCATCCAGCGGACTCCCGCGACCTTTACCAGTTCATCTGTCCACATTGTGGGGGGCCACCCACGCTGCGCCCTCCGGTACGTGGTTGCCACTCGAGAACCTTTCCGCCCCAACGGCCATCGGTTATACGTGCAACGCGTAATAAATTATATTAAGCTTTAATATTAATTTTAAAATATGATGATTTAGAACTTTACTGACTGACCTAGACTAGTCCACAAAAGTGTTGAGTAGGCACACGTGGAGAATGGATGGTTAACACATTATATTCACATGTATTCAATTAATAGTAGCCATACAAAAAATAAAAATAAACCAAATAGGTAATTTTACAAAATTGCGTAATAGCTCCTGAATCAAACAACCACGACGCCAAATCCTGTCTGACCCGTGTATCCCGTCCGTTTGCGTCGCATTGTCATATTGGGCCCGCTATAATTGGCCGATTGCTGTGTCGGCTCTCGATACAGGTGCCGGCTGTGGATTAGGGTTCCGTAGTTTATACACTAGCTGTGTAATTGTGGGATTTGTCGCAAACAGCAGGGGAATCGGTTGTACATTTTTATGTGGGTTTGTTCTATGCTTTTTATTCTACTTTGTTGGCAAATAATCGTACAGCCCGACTGATGGGGTGACATATAATATTTATCAACGATTGTGATAATTATGTCGCATATTCATCTCATTTATTAAAAAAAAAATTTAATAACAGAAGTTATCTACATCTAAATAGGTGCGGTGCAGACACAATCTTACGAGTATTAATTGGATGTGAAGTATTTATTTTGTTTAAGTACAACTTGATAAATCATCGCCACCATTTTTAGGGCGATCGTACACTGCTCACTGAAGGAACTCTAGGTACTGGTCATTTTGTAGTTATAAAGATGTAAACTAACATTAATTAAATTGAATTATAACAAAATTAAATCTAAAAAAGGCTGAATTGCAATGCTGCTTGCAGTTATAAAGTAAAAATAACAATACTCATTATAAAGAACTGCCGGTAAACTAGTACTTTTGTATGATTCTCGGTCTTACGGAATATGGATATGTCCATTAGCAATATGGCACTTCACCTCAGAGGCTCTCTCATACATCAAACCCATCCCATCGCGCCATCTGAATTTCAATTCCACCCTAAAAATGACATAATTATGACACTACAAAGAATGGGGAGGACATCAAACACTCAAATAATAAGACAAAAGAGGAGAATACAAAGGGCGGTATTAAAAATAAACGATGGCATGTGCCAGTAGGGGGCGCGGGTGCAGATGTAGTATAGAAAAATACGCAGTATAGCTAGTCTAGTGCGCGACACTGGCCCAATGATTGACACCGTCAATTTAAAGTCAAAGCAATAAATAAAATAAGGATGTTAAGCAGGGTGTCACTTATTAGAATTTAGATGTCGAACATTGGGGTGTATTCCGTAGCTTATTGTAGACGTTTATTTGTATGTAAATACTTAGAATACTTGTTAAAATAAATATCCTGATATAGATATTTATTTATTGTTACGAATGTGTCAAACCAACTTATATTCAACTTCATAAAATAATTTAAAGCAAAATACTACGCAATCAGTTGTTTTTGACTACATTTCATATGTTTTTGTCTATTTCTTTCTCGTTCTTGGCTAGTACTTATCTAACCTAGATTATTTCTGACCAGTTATCATTGTGTTAACTACTAGAGGTAAGTAACATTTCAAAAAGTTATTTTAGTACCGCTGTTGGCTATGCTCAATTTTTTTCTTGAAAGTGACACCACTCATTTTAAATAATTATGACACGGTTTTTTTTCTACAACGTAAATAATATGGCTTGGTAACTTACAGTTATAAAAGAAAACAGAGTATAGCGTAACAATAGGTAGTACAACTGGAACTCTATCATCAGAAGGAATCGCGAAGGGTGCACTCAATACGTTGAGTACGACATCCATTAGGTATTATTGAAAATTTTAATATCAGGAATTGCTGGTTTTATTGTCAAAGATATCGCAGCCAGAGATGTCCTGAAGATCGCTCTTAAAATACTTTAACCTACTCTGTTTTAATATTCTTAATGTGCGAGCAAATATACATTTGTTATTTGCTCGGGTCAATACGAGAATTTGTGCCAATCAACATATTTTTTTGTTATCCTGTTCCGTTAGCTGGACTATAATTTTAACAATAGATTTCCTTAGAAAAATGTGAGAAAATGACCTTCTAACATGAGCAGTTCGTCCATATAAGAATGGGTTTAAAATGTCAACAAACCTTATAGGCACTATTAAGTGAATTTTTACCCTATAAGGGGTCTAATAAGTGACCCAGGAGAATAAACCAAGGTAACAAGAAAAAAAATAGTTAATTCGCCCATATAGCAAAAAAAGATAGTTGATTTGAGATAATTAATTGAATCAGGCATTATTTTGCGGAATACCAGGTAAATTTTGTTTACGATAAGATACCTATGCAATTTTCACCGTTAATAGACCTAGAAGGGATTAAGATAGGCTCATGATGAATTAATAGACCGCCATACTCTTTAGCGGGAAAGCAAAATAATATTTTTCTAATATTTTTTTAAAGTAATAACAATTAACGTTATGTTTTAATAATATTAGCGAATTTATATTAAACAAAAGCTATTCGAACGAGCGAGCGAAGGGAACGATGTTGGATGTTTCAGCTTGGGCCGAAATTCGTTTGTCTGTCCGGCTGTTTTCCTCTACAGGGAATTACTCAACCAATTCTCGTGAGATTTTGGGATCAGGTTCGTTAATTACCTACATAATTTTTTTGTTGAGTCATTCTTCGAAATACAAAAAAAAATTTTTGGAAAAAAGTCTCTCCATCTAAAGCTCACACAGCCATAAATGTAGCTTTTCCGTCACATTAAAATAGATGAATAAGTTTTACTACCCCTGTTAAAAGGGTTAACGAGCGTTAATCAAACAAAGTTTACTCCAATATCCTAGTAACTCCCTAACACCCAGACGCGAAACTTTAAACCTTCAGTCAAAACAAGACCTAGAAATCAATACAAAAAGTCTCGCCCTCTGAACCCGCCCAAAAATACCTTTGCAGTCAAAAAATCCTTTCGCGACGCAACCTGTGTTTAGCCGCTGTCAAGGGCTGTCAATCATACGGTTTCGACCCCGCCTCGCGCGGCGTTTGACAGCTGAGGTTACCATTGGTTGCCGGTTCTCACTCCGATCTCACTTTGCGTAATTTTTTTAAGGTCCCGTTGTAAGAAGCGCATGGCACACCGAAGCCGGAGTATTAAACTGAGGCAAATTTTAAATAACGTGAACTCAATATACCCATAGTGTCTAACATAAAACTGATCTTTTTTCGTCTGTATATTGAAACGGACGTCGACGATGATGCAAACGAAGACGGGCCTGTTTATATAAGTTAAAAGTGACACGATATTATACGGTTTGTATTTAGCATCATTTAATTTACAGCCAGTTTAATCCATGATTGATTTGAATCGCTTTATAATGTGTGTAGCACATTATAAAGCGATTCCCGTGATATTGAAATTTATATTATCGTATTTTTTTAAAATCTTGATCGAATTAGCGAAGAAATTTCGTTTATTATTCATCATCTCCATGGACAAAAATGACACATTTACTACTTAAATTGGGATGAAGTATTGAGAAGAAGGTACAGTGACAATTGAAAGAAAAGAAAGAAAATATATTTATTCAAGACGCTACTTAGACTAAGACATGGATAATACTTAAACATTTTTGCTTAAAACTATTGCGAAATGTTAATCTAAAAAAAAGCGTCAGAGAAAAGGACTCCACTCAGCTTAATGACAAGGTACCATTACCATGTAAATACCTTGACGCTGATCTTCCGTGGATTCCCTTGCAAGAGAGCGCTCCTATCTGCGGCAACATTGAAAAAGGATACATAAATGACATTAAAACGATACATAAAATATTCTTAAATATTCACGTTCTTTACAAAAAACAATACTAATATTACTTATGTACTAGTCTATAAAAATTAAAAATTAAACCAAACAGCGGACTAAAGTAAAACTCTAAGCTGCTATTGCAAGATTACTCCTTATTTTGAGAGATGAAATAAAATCGTCTGTATTGGTGAAATTTGTACATAATACTAATACTAAACAGATTTCTGTAAAAATAGAAAATATTTTTTGTACTTAACTTTAAATGAGGAAACCGATGCTGAATTCCTGATAGGCGGTGGAATATTGTTCCAACACTTCGTGGCAGAGTATCTAAAACTACCAAGAAATGCAGTTGTGTTGTACTTTGGACAGATAAGACGTACAGCTTCTCTGACATGCCGTTTCGAAAATATTAACTTGTTATACAGGTACTGGGGTGTCAGATTCTTTACAATGCCAAATAGCATACAGGCAAAATGCAGCGCTCGTCGCGACTCCAAGTTCATTAGCCCACTCCCATTAAGATAGGGTGTTATATGTGTTCTGGGCGGTATGGTGAAACAGAATCGAGCGCACGCATTTTGGACACGTTGTATTTGCTTTTTAGTTTCGAACATACCTCTACACTGAATGGTTGAATAGCCAAACAATAGTCTCGAAACTTAGAATTCTAATTTAATCCGAGTTTCAATCGAGAACACGTTGTACCCTAATAACTGAATCTTTTTATTGTTTCACCGATTCTGATGTGATAAGTGCTATGTTTTTAATTACTGATATGATTTTTGTTATTAATTTCCCGCTCGATCTGATACAACCTTCCATTTTTGATTCACCAAATAGCAGAGCGTAGGTGTTTTCATTCTATAAGGGTGAGTGGCACCAAAACGTCTGTAATTGTAAGCAGTGTTCGTTAAAATCTGAATGTATGCAACGTTTGACAATTTTCTATGGACTGACAGCTGTCAGCGCCATATTTAACGGTGATCGGTCTGTAATCGTAAGTCCATGCAACCCACCCTAAATAAGTACTTTCCAATATGCGCAGGTCGAGTCACGAGAGCTGGCGCGGAAAATATATGAAACTGTCATTAATTTCATAGACATTACGCTCGTAAATCGACCTGTGTGTAGGTACTACATATTATTTGATTTCCTTGGCCTGTCATGCGATATCACCACTGTCGCGTTCTAAGCATTTCAAAATTAGAATGACAGAGAGTTCTTTCATAAGGCAACTGCAATTGGCGTTTAACAAGTGGAAGGGTTTTTTTTTGGAGAAAATTAATAATTTCAATATGGACTGTAATTCGCTGCCACTGTATCAATAACTGAGAATATTATTAAAATGTCACAATATTCCATATTTTTTACAGTTCGGTCAACGGTTCAAGATAAATTCAAATATCATACATACATGTCAATTCGAAATATTTTCACGCTCATCCAAAAAATAGACATTAATTTGACAGATTGCATTCTAACATCGCTTATGACAGCCGCGTGACGGACAGACAGCCAAACCAATATTTGTATAATTAGATATATGGAATCATCAATCAGAATTAAAATTGAAGGTTTTGACTGGACTATAATTGCCGGCTAGCTTGATGGTTGTCATTAGTTTTATAATTCATCAATGTAGCCAGTAAATGATTGTTTTTGTGGGTTATTTATTAGAAAAGAATGTTGTTATTTAATTACAGTATACTGCATACGAGTTCAGTTTGATCCGATTGTATGAAGACCATCATTCACAAAGGTAAAACATTTACCCACTACGCACCCATTTTTGAAAAAACCTTTATGGCCTGCAAATTCTTAATCTTAACTATAAAAAACTGGTACTGATACTTATCACCGTGGTATCGATCCAAATCACAGTTCCGTAAATAAAGTAAAAAATAATCGGATCATTGTTAACGGTCACCGACAAACATCCCAAAAAACACCTTTTCTAAATGCCGCCATTTTTTCTCCAGACACCCATAAAACCCAAAACCATCGTAGCAATTTCGACTTTAATACAAACAAGGGAGAATTCCAAACAGGAGTTAACGATTTTTTGTTCAAATTTCAAAAACCGCGCCGATACCGCTGGGTGCTTTTCACGCTACTCTTCAATATTCCCACAAAAAGGTTAGAGATCGCGTATGTATAAAGAACCTTTTTTACTTTTTTAGGCGATATCTAGTCATAGACAATTGAGGAGCGAAAGACAGCAATTGATATGGGTTTATCTCAGCGGGTTATAACTTTTCTTTGTATAACCATTGAGGTTGAGTATGAAATGCGGTGATGTGTGAATGACAGTATGATACTTTTCGACGTGAGGATAGTGTTGATAATCTGTGAAGATTTTAATATCCGAAAATAAAAAGAGCAAATTACAAGCTAATATGTGGTAGCTGTTCAGAAGATAGTTATTAAGAAAAAAATATATTTTATCTAGAAAACCCAACACATCCATAAAATTCAATTATGCGACTGTCAATATTATTCAATAAAAAAACATCCATTATCTGTGACTTTCGAGTAAGTAATGATCAAATTACAAAACAAAGATAAACATTTACCTATTTATCTTTTCTTTGGGACAACTAACCTAACGAATTTTCAGCAGCACGAGTCGCCAAGAAGTCAGTCAGACATAAAATTTCGCATTTCAATATGTATTTATTTTATTTATTAACAAAAATATAAACATATCACATGATATCATGCTCGGTTCTACGCGAACGTGTTAAAACAAAGCACGTAAGCAAGAATTGTCTTCTGTAATTTGCACAATTTTACGTGTCGTGGTTCTGGAATCAGTCATATAACCCTATCATGACGTGGCTGTCATATCGATTAGACACATTATTAACTAGATAATTAAAAGTCCCCAGCAGGGTCGACATAAGTTGACTCTCCATACGAATGTAGTTTGGTTCATTTTGAAACGGCATACGTACTGGAATAACATAAAACTTTCTATACCCAATGGGATCCGCCATGTCTAGCTCCGAAACTTTTTGATGCTATAAATTATGGTAAAAATATTACAGAAAAAAAATAAAGCGATTAGAGACCATGTATGAAAAACGTTTTAATAGCTTTTTTTCTATTTTAAATTCTATAAACAGAAACTAGTATTTCCTCACGATGTTTCCTTTACCAAAGAGCGAACGGTAAATATTCCGTACATTAGTTCCAAAAAACTGATTGGTATGAGCCAGGATTCGAACCCACGACCGCCGCTTGACAGCCGCATGCCTAGACCTTCAGGCTACCGTAGCTTCTATAAAAATTGAAGAATGGAATTTAAAATCGCAATTCTTGTTGTAACCTCATCCACACTATTGCTATCGTCATCTAGAAGCTGTCTCGCAAGGTGGTCACGACTCACGAACACTTCAGATATTTACACATATGGACTGGATTATCCGATATGACCCCAACAACGGGGCAATAGGAATAAATTGATACGAAGTTTAAGCTCTTAAATCTGATAGTTAAACAGGTATGAAACTTGTAAACCTTGGCATTTCTAAAAATACGTTATGGCGTCTGGCGTTTATGTCCCTTAGAAGGAAAGTTTCGGTAACAAAACCGACAGGTTAGATGTGACTTAAACATCACTTTAAGAAAGAATAAGAATAACTTTATTATTACGAAAACTAAAGAAACAAAACGAAATATCTGGTAAGCCCCAAACTAGGCTGAGTCTGTATCTTGGGACTCACTTTACAGAACGGTTTTATACATGGTGCTTAGACTACTCTCATTCAACAGTATGTTAAACATATATTAATATGATTTAAAGACTTCTATTTTTTTTATTTTTTTTGTAAGGAAAATTATGCTCAGAAGATATACAACTACTTATTTGCAAAATATAAACATAAATATTAAAGACAAAGTTCTAAAATCTATAAGCAAAACAAGCTACTTTTTCAACCTATTTTGTAAACATGCGTGAGTGTGTGAGTATATGTAATTGTGCGTGCGTGTGTTCGTGTATGTGGGTGTATGTGAGCGTGTGTGTGCGTGTGAGTGTACATGTGTGTTTATGCAGGATATTTTTGTATTATGAGACCCCTAATACTTCGAACGCAAAACTTTAGTTGACCTTAATCTGCCATTTATTTTGAAAATTTGACATAATCATCATCATCAACATATCAGCCGAAAGACGTCCACATTTGACATATGTCACTGGACAATTCCATGTAACGTTTCGAGTTTAATAAGTCATCGTCATCGTCATCATATCTGCCGACAGACGTCCACTGCTGGACATAGGCCGTTCCCAAAGATTGCCACAATGACCGGTACAGCGGACTCCCGCCACCTTTACGAATAAAAATAATAATAATCCCCATCAACCATTTTTCCTCAAAGATCCGTCCGAGATAGAAAGAAAGTCAGATCCGAGAAAGTTACTACAGTCAATATTTTTAGTAAAATCTGAAGAAAATGTTCACTCCACAGTTTTGACCACAACTTGATCGATTTTTATTTTCTCGGGGATTTTATTTTTTGCCATAATTCGACAACGGTTAGAATGGCTCGTGCATATGTGCGTTATAAATACAATACATATACTAATAATCTCATCATGATCCTTCTAGCCTTATTCCCGGTTGTGCCCCTAAAGGAGCCCGGGGTCCGCTTGTCAAACCAAAGATTTGGCATAGGCACTAGTTTTACGAAAGCTACTGCCACCTGACCTTCAAACCCAGAGGGAAAAACTAGACCTTATTGGGATAAGACCGGTCTCCTCGCGATGTTTTCCTTTTCCGAAAAACTAACGGTAAATATTCTGTACGTAAGTTCCGAAAAACTCATTGGTACGAGCCGGGATTCGAACCCACGACCACCGTTTGATATTCACATGCCTGAACCACTAGGCTACCGTGGCTAATATCCTTATCACTCCGTTAGTAAATTGTGTGACTGTAACAACCTACTTTTATCAAACTTTGCCCGAAAAAATAAACTACGAAAGGTAACTTCAGAATCCCGTGACATATGTCACTGGACAATTCCATGTAACGTTTCGAGTTTAATAAGTCATCGTCATCGTCATCATATCTGCCGACAGACGTCCACTGCTGGACATAGGCCGTTCCCAAAGATTGCCACAATGACCGGTACAGCGGACTCCCGCCACCTTTACGAATAAAAATAATAATAATCCCCATCAACCATTTTTCCTCAAAGATCCGTCCGAGATAGAAAGAAAGTCAGATCCGAGAAAGAAAAAAAAAAGGTAATTGCGTAACTTTTCAAACCGGTGTTAGGAGTGACTCTTAAAGCATTCGCAACGTTTTCTGAATGGAACTAAACATTTTTTAAGGGATTCTGAAGTTACCTTTCGTAGTTTATTTTTTCGGGCAAAGTTTGATAAAAGTAGGTTGTTACAGTCACACAATTTACTAACGGAGTGATAAGGATATTAGCCACGGTAGCCTAGTGGTTCAGGCATGTGAATATCAAACGGTGGTCGTGGGTTCGAATCCCGGCTCGTACCAATGAGTTTTTCGGAACTTACGTACAGAATATTTACCGTTAGTTTTTCGGAAAAGGAAAACATCGCGAGGAGACCGGTCTTATCCCAATAAGGTCTAGTTTTTCCCTCTGGGTTTGAAGGTCAGGTGGCAGTAGCTTTCGTAAAACTAGTGCCTATGCCAAATCTTTGGTTTGACAAGCGGACCCCGGGCTCCTTTAGGGGCACAACCGGGAATAAGGCTAGAAGGATCATGATGAGATTATTAGTATATGTATTGTATTTATAACGCACATATGCACGAGCCATTCTAACCGTTGTCGAATTATGGCAAAAAATAAAATCCCCGAGAAAATAAAAATCGATCAAGTTGTGGTCAAAACTGTGGAGTGAACATTTTCTTCAGATTTTACTAAAAATATTGACTGTAGTAAAATCGGAAGGGAAATGTTCTGGGCAGGGAATTTCGAGCAAAATTGTAGTGGCAGATAAGTTGGTTAATTAATTATTTAATAACTTGATTATAAACAGATACATGTAATGATTATAAAATATTAGCAATAGGTACTTTAATCAAAAATATATGTTAAATTAGCCGCCATAATATGATGATAGTGTTGATGATCTGTGAAGTCTTTTTTTTTTATCACGATACAAACCAAATATGTAAAAGAAGCCGTATGGTACCTAAAAATGTCCACAAATAAGACTTTTTTAATGGAATATTAATCCTTGAAGAAGAAAAGAATTAAGTAAATAAAATTCCGCCTTGGTTTTGACACGAGACGAAAAATAAAGAAAAATGTATTCCATTCACACGCTAGACATGAGTGAAATCAAAAATAGAATTTAATCATAGCAATTCCATTTGCAACACTTCATCCCATCACTTTGATCGACACTGAATTAAAAAAGTAAATCTCATAAAAAGACGATTCGCCATTTTAATTATAAATAACCTTCCCGTCAAACCGTTGTTACAAAACGATTGAAAAATCAAAATTCTGAAGTGTAATATCAAACCTAACTTATAATTGGTTGCTTCGCTGGCTAAGCTGAAAAACTTACCCTTAAATAAGCGCTGCATGCATTGTAAACCCAACTTTGTTCTCGTTACTTTAAGGTTGAAACTTGATTGGTGCTTGTTTTTTATTAAGGCGCGGTGGGTATATAATATTTATAAGACGTCTCTGTATCGGAACCGAAGAGCCGTCTTCCAGCCCGATGACGTTTGACGTGCAGTCTGACGTCCCCTTTGGGTGGGAATGCAAGTGACAAGTGATAGCGTCTTTTAGAACTGAATTGTGTATGTACAAGTTGTAATGAACTTCGCTAGAGTCCGACCAAGTGTAATCAGAATCACGTAAAGTTTTAAACGCACGTTAGGTAGACGAGACCTGTCATTTTTCCGTGTAAAAATTGACATTTAGATCTAACGTACGAACAATGCGTTACGTGATCGACCTGCACATAACAAAAAAAACACGCTTTGTAAACACTAAATACGTGACAACGTCTTAGACATTTATAATTGACAGCTTATTTCATAGATTTCATATCTACCCCCGCCGCAAACGAGGGGGTGTTATAAGTTTAACATACGTATCTGTGTATCCGTTTGTCTGTGGTATCATAACTTCCGAACTTCCGATAATCTTACCTCAGCGGAATTCAGCTCTCGTCGCCCCCGAAGGTGGTTAAGGAAGAGTCCACAGGTAACGGTGACCGCTTACCAGGCTTGTTAACGATCGACGTTGTGAAATGAGCCCAAAATTAAGGATTTCCTAGGGCCACCTTCCGTCGCTCCGTTTTGCCGTGAAAGACGGACAAACAAACAAACACACACATATGTACGCTTTCGCATTTATAATATTAGTATAGAGTATGGATTTTTAGGTTCAGGTAAAAAACTATCACATAAGTTTTACAATAATTGCGCCAAACTTAGTAAGCAGTTTGATGGCGCTGCACATATACTCGTACTTATAATTTTATATGAACATAATAGCATTGTCATCCGGCTTACATAGTGGTACAAAATTACAACTAGAATGGACTTGGGGCAATTGGTCAATTTGGACATGCAAAGATTTGACCTGCTCATACTAACGAAAGAACTAACATAACAAGGCAAGTTATAAAGTTTGTAAAACACCTGAGGAATGTCTAGCTTAAGATACTATGAAGTAAAGCGGCAATTGCACTTCGTCGTTGGCCGCATGCTGCATGCGGCGACCGCAAATGTGTAAAGAACACGTTAGTCGGCCGCATTCGGCGATCGACAGCTGCCCAGTTGCCGTAGTAGGCGGACAGACTAGTGTATTAGACAACGTTTGTTGGCCTAAGTAGTTTAAAATGAATTCGACGACCGCATTAGGTGAACGACGAAGTATAATTTCCGCTTAATCCGCTTGTATCTTATAACATGCAGCTTATCGAGGAGCATCGCAACTGTACAAGCAAATAAAATACGTGAACGATCCAACCCGCACCGCGGGCTTTGAATAAGTTAGAGCTAATATGTAGATTGTTTATATACTGCTAGGCATGTACGGGTTGATCGAGTGTAGTTGATACCTTTAGGCCTGAGAGATGGTAAAACGTTAGGTTTTGAAAGGATATACAGGAGCTAATAATGACATTGGCAACTTGCGGTTTCTTTTTTTAATACCACCTCGGTGGCAAAGAAGCTTACGGCCCACCAGATAGTAAACTGTTAGCCTGCAGATGCTAATGACTCCAGATGTGTCACATGCCCTTTAAGAATTACTACACTCCGTTTTTGAAGAACCCCATACTGTAGTTCCTCGGGAAACCTCGGCTCATTCCAGAACCTAAATGGAATATTCGAATGACGAATATTTAGAAGGCGGTGGTTGGTTCGAGTATTTTTGGCGATTTATGTTGCCATTGGTCCTCTTAGGTCTTTTTAGACCCAGACTGGGAAAATTTATGGCACATCTCATTGCAGAATAAAATTAGTTGGTCCCTTTTAAACCCAATAGTACATTACGTAACTAGAGCGGTAAATTCGTCAATGCCCCAGATCGCAGGTGTTTGTGCGGCCCGAACCGAAGGTGAGGGCATAAATATTCGCTCTGGGGCTTTACGAATTACCGCCCGTATTGAGTACAAAATTTTACGTCTTCACCTGGCCACAATGCGAGTTTTCCCGTACGCGCAGCGTGCATTAAAACTCGCATTATGGCCAGGTGTGACGTAAATAGTGTTTATTCCAAAATTCGATTCAATTTTGACGTTTAGTTAGTAGTTTAGTCCCTATTTCTGTTTAGTTGAATCCCAGTCATAGTATTAAGCTAAAAAAATTACACAGACGTCCATTTTCGCATTTGTTACAATAACAAACTGTAAAAAACCTTTTTTTTGGCTTGGATGTTCAGATGGTAGTCGCTTTCGTAAGACTAGCTAGTGCCCTTGCCAAATCTTGGAATTAGGAATAAGAAGATTATACTATCGATAGCTAATACTGCAAGCGGCTTTCAAAAGCTCATAAAACCCAAGTACGACATATCAAACGATCAAAAACAACAGCCAAATAGATCTGCATATTCATTGAATGCAAACACGAACTAGTCTCATTATGTTAATTACATTCTTTCATACATACAAGCCCAGATTGTTTTGTAAAGCCCGGTAGCACGACGGACATTAACTTTTTTTACCTGACAATAATCCTACCTTATACGAGCTGCTATTAAGAATCAATAGGAATACATGGCAAAAGTCCATAACCACGACAATATCCTGTTTTATAAATGACGTAACCGCCGTAGTAATCCGAATAGGTTACGCTGTTTTTCGTCAGATCGACTTCGGGTGTAGCAGTCAGTGGAGATTGCGGTCAGGGAGTTTGGCCCGATACACTCGGTGTACGGATGAGAGAAAAAAAGATGCCCATGATTGTTTATTGTATTGAATCGTCCAATTGTACGGTGGGCAACTGAAGTTAAGGGTAGATAATATCATACTACCAATGACGTAATATAAAAAATACGTTGTCTATACGAAATTCCGTGTTAAAAATGTCCTCCAAAGCTGACAGCTGAGACTGCTGCTATACGCCGCGAAACCGAGTCAAGTTGGTGAAATTGAGTTTTTACATGCCACTTTTGGAGCGATTATAACCTATCTACTTACCTCTTTTTTACATAACATCATTGACTCATACTACAACAGGCTCTTTAAGCCAGGTGACAGAGTATACGTATATTTATACAGATTATTTAATTTACCAGATTCAATGTCTACCAGTCTCATTAGGGACTTAACAACACTGCCACGAACCACACATAGTAGCTTCCACCAAATTATGACACGGGCCTAATGCTTCTTTTCAAGAATTATTTTGTCATAGTATTTAGTATTAATTCTAACTTTGAGGTTTATAAAGTTTAACTATGTTTTAAGCAGTAACATTGCTAACCAAATTTAATACATTTCAAATTAAAGGAAAATTTTAATATATTAATGCTCAGAACCTGATTCGAACCGGCGACCACGGCTTGGCATACATGGCTTGTCGCTAGTAACCATACTAAATCACTGGGGTGGTGCATTTGTTACACGATTTCTCAATATAATTTGTGACGTTGGTGCCGTTAAGAAACCTAAGTCTTCTAGTTTGATGTCGCTATACGTCTCCCTAAGGCGTTGTAGGTAAGCAGGAACTGATTGAAAGATTATGTGACCGAGATAGATTGTCCCGATAGCTCAGTTGCTGAGTAGCGATGGACCACACATGCCTGTGGTCGCCGGTTCGAATCCGGCTTGGAGTATTAATTTTATTTTTCCCTTCGACTGCCTGCTGCCAAAATAGGGGCGCTGTTTGACCAATCTGAAACTCAAACTCAAAATTGTATTTATTCAATAGGCCCAGTAACAAGCACTTTCAAATCGTCAGGTAGAAACCATAATTAATCATGATCGTTATGAAGTATTTCCCCGTAAACTTCATACTTACAAAGCGTTTTTGACATTTCATTCAAGTTGCTGATTTGACTAGGTATAAGTCAAATACCGTAATGATAATAGTGCGGGTACCTGCGCGGGCGCGGCTACTCGCGCGGGTAGGCAAATGAGTTGCGCCGCTGCCGATACGGCTTATTTTCATATTTGTCCACTCTTATTGTTTATTGCATCTACTCTAGGGTTGACTCGTACGCTAATAAATATTTAGGTATAGGTACACAAAAATAACGAAGTTGAAGAAAGGAGCCTGCTTTTTATATTTTTCGTTTAGTATGAGAATAGAACGCTAAAAACAAGGGGCTTTATTTATTTTATTATTTTCAAAAAAAAATGTGTATCTGTGACGGCCGGTGGCAGCGTGTTGGAAATTATCAATTTATGTACCTACCTAGTTATGACTTTTGCATTCCATGGCAATAAAAATATGATATTGTGCAATGTGGATTGAAACACTATTAGATTTATAAATAGTATTCATGCCAAGTGACTTACTGTTTTTCTAGTGATAAAGTGGTGTCCCACTGCTGGGCAAGGGCCTCCCCCCTCCGTTAACAGACATCCCGATCCCAAGCAGCCTCTGGTCCATCCTTTAAAAAGGAATCAGCTCGTCTTGCCATCGCCCGAGAGGTCTGCCGCGTCTCCGTTTTGAGATGAGAGAATGCAGACCTTCAGTACTAACTGAAGGTGCAGATCTTGGCCCACAGCGCACTCGGCATGCGGCAGACATGACCAGCCCAGTCCCAATTCAACAAGGCCGCTTTCCGAGCTGCGTCGATTATTTAGGTCTTGGAACGCAGTGTGGTGTTCCGGATACGGTCCAATAATATTACATCTACGATTTTTGAAGTGAAAACTTCTTTAGCGGCGCTGTGCACTTTTGTGATGGCGAAAAAATGTTAAACTCGCAACAGATGGCCGTATGATGTCACGTGACCGTAAGATTCGACAAATTTAAAATTCGTAAGGCGAACACGGGACCAGATCGAAAAACTGTTACAATGTAATTGAGTTTTCACTTCTGCCGGCACTCCTGGAGTGCAACCCGATCTTTTATAGAGATAAGTGCCCATACCTTTCTGACATAGAACTACCTAAAACAATGCATATCAGAGAAAATGTGATCATAAAATCAGTGTCCGTTTTAATATTTATAATTTCAAACAAACTAGTGGCAACCCTAACAGCCATTTGACGTCCATGTTTATTGTTGATATTTTTTAGTCTGCGGATTGTCCTGGGCATGATATTCAAATTAGGGCTGCCCATTGTGTGGCCATGTAAATATTCCTTCGACCACAGTAATGTCTTAGGGGTAGTGCTCACCGTAAAGGTTAGCTGGAGCCAATTTCACAAAGGTAACTTGAAATAAAACTAAAAGTCTAATAGAAAATGGAAATCAGACCATAATCGTCCCATCGACGACTACGTCTAAGAGCAATAATCGCTTACTTTCCCATCATTAAAGAGCTCTTTCTAGTAAGGCTAGTTGGAAAGAGGCATAGGGTTGGGGGACTTGGAGGATGGGAAAGTATTAAGCGACTATTTAATTGCTCTTGGTCGTAGTAGTCGATGGGACGGTTATGGTCTGATTTCCATTATTTATTTATTTATTTATTTGCGTCGGGCAACAAGGCCCATATTTAAAAATACCTTACAGACTAACATATATTTTTAATATATATATAGTTTTTTTTTTTTTTTTTCAATATCAGCACTTACAGTTAAACCTTACGTGCGTATTGGTACCTATTACAAATTATCAATATACGAAAATATGACACATATTAACACGTTAAACGCGCGGCGCAAGTTCTGGGTGTGAAATAGCCGATTAGATCGTAACCTCTCTGATTTCAATATGTATTGCATGTTCTTATGTCTCAAGTGGATGTCTTACTTGTCGTTGTCAAAACTATTCTGCAATTTCAGTACATAGGATAGTAAACAAGGCCAAAGGATAGTTTTTATCCCATAAATCATCCCTCAAGGGGGTGAAATGGTATTGACAACATTTCATATTTTCATGTGGGTTCTTTTATGTTCTAGATCGATAGAAAACGAGATTTTAACGTATACGTGTTTTTTCAATTCTCTTAAATCCTAATTTTCATTCAAAAATATTGAATCTAAAAGTTGCTAATTCCTAAAGGTCGTAAGTAAATTATGA
Organism: Epinotia demarniana; assembly: GCA_945867215.1. Classification (NCBI taxonomy): domain Eukaryota; kingdom Metazoa; phylum Arthropoda; class Insecta; order Lepidoptera; family Tortricidae; genus Epinotia; species Epinotia demarniana. The sequence continues at coordinate 10,185,721 of OX244278.1, forward strand.
CGTCATCATTATTGCTGTTAGACTATTACTTTTGCCAATTTCTTTTAAAAAAATGTTGTTGACATGACGTTCGCGTAAGTTAAATATATGAAATTGTTTATTTTCTGAGGTTAGATTCTGTCATAGGTATCGCAAAGTTTAAAATTATGGCATCTCGAGAGCCCTATATACCCGCGCCCTTGGCCAAATATTGTTATTTATCAACGTGCAAAAATAACACTAGCGAGTCCACAAAAAAAGGTCTTTTGCGTGCCCACTGGGAACCAAGCCGAATGGTGTACAGCGGCGGGCCTGGTTCTAGTTCCTAAAAGACCTTTACATATTTGCGAAGATCATCTAGATGTTTGTAAGTACCTTCACTGATTTCGCACAACGCACAAACCATTACAGTATTATCCCCATTCTGAATTGGTAATGATGATGTACAGCTGTCCACTAGCGAGTGAGACCAGCTAGCGTGTACGTTGGACGTAAAGCATTTGTCCTTCATTAGCAAGTAGTATAGTAGTATTTAAGTGCGAAATGGACGAATATTTTACGGCAGACATATACATGATAGCAGTGTGTAGCGGGTTTGTTTACCAATCAATTCATTTGTGACAGCCGGAAGTGATCTGAATTTTCTTAGGGCTACTGATTTTATTGGACTAAAGTACTGTCCGTTTACAGCCATAAGAATGACGTCACACTTCCGGTTTATACATTTTAGCGATTTTCTTCAAAACGAGTGGGAATAAAAATCGGAAAACTAGTTTATTACATTCAGATAACATATTTACTCAAATGGTTTTCGATTTAGGTATCATAAAACATTTTGAAATGTTGTCAATTGGGGGGATTAAATTGCTGAATATGCATATATTACATTGATACTAAATTTGCTCTAAGTTATAGTAATTTAAGTGCAAACTTCTCTCTCTTCTACTGTTTAAACAGTTTGTAGGTATAAGTTGAGCGTGGAAGGCTGACTATAACATAATTATTCAATATTTATACATGTAAAAGCTACTTAAGTCAAATTCATGATTTAAATTATCACGAATGAGCAAAATCATTTTTCTAAATAAGATATTAATGAAAATGAAAATGAAACAAATGTTTATTTCAAATAATATTTTACGTCACGCCTGGCCATAATGCGAGTTTTACTGCACGCTGCGCGTACGGGAAAACTCGCATTGTGGCCAGGTGAAAACGTAAAATTTTGTACTTAACGCGGGCGGTAATTCGTAAAGCCCCAGAGCGCATATTTATGGCCCTCACCTTCGGTTCGGGCCACAAACACCTGCGACCTGGGGCATTCACGAATTCACCGCCCTAGTTACGTAATGTACTATTACGTAACTACTACGTATTTATTTTTACCTACAGGGAGCACTAAAAATAACACTTGGTTAAGTACAATAGTACAAAGACTTTGGGCTCGTCTGCACCAAGCTTTATAAATATCAGACGGAATAATTATCCTATTAGGAGCCACAGATAGCTCTATTTGCGGCCCCTGGCTTGCTTTGATACCAGTCAGTTCCTTAAATCGTAGTTTTCGCGTAGCAATAGCTATGCAACTGAAATGTCAGTTGGGAAAGCTGCAATTATACATTTATAATATTAGCGCCCGCGCAGGCAGGCCTGCAGGATAAATCATAGCCTATGTCGCCTGTCGTGACATTAACTGCGTGAGTTTAACCGTGGATAGTAGTATTTTAGACATGTCTCATACTCCAGAAAAAATACGTTTTAAAAACAGTAATTTATAATAGCTTTTTTTTGTTGTATTTAATTTTAAAATGTTATTCTTACATACTTTATTCAAGAATCCGACACACTTTGCACCCGGAAGTAATTATGTAGATTTAAATGAAGCATGCATTGTCTTTTTTTTAATGAATTATCTTGAATATTCTTTTTTATTAACTTAGATTAAAATTATTATTATTATTATTTATTTTTTTACCTACTAACTTATAATTGTAATTTGTAATATGTCAAATTTGTACCTACTTATGGATACCCGATGTCCGAAATAAACAATTTCATTTCATTTCATTTCATTCATACAGAGCAAATGTAAATGACCCAAAATAAAGACAATAATATTTATTAATATTTTTTCTGACTTTTCAGAAGCTAGTTGATTTATCATTTTTTTTGTCTGAAATTTTGATGGATTCGCTTGGTAAATATATCCATTCCACAGAAAAAATATGCTCTTATTTTTCCATACAAGTGTCAGTTCATTGACTGGATTATCACGAAAGTTTAATGTCGATCATAGCCCTAAAAATCTACTCTATACAGGTGAAACAATGTTTGAAATTGGATAAGCAGATTCGGAAATTATTTGGGTAATCTCCGACACTGCACAAAAAAGGAATAATATGTTTTTTTTTTATAATACATGTTTTCTCTTTCTATTCGTCCAGTCCAATGAGCGTAATTCAGTGGATTCATTCGGTAAATTAAAATCAAATTCATCACTGGATCAAGGGGAAACTGGGACAAAGAAGGAAGTGATTGACATATATTTATACGCCATTTGGTAACCATCTCATTTAAAATTAAATATTGCATTAATGTTTCCAACCGCTTCAATGCTTTAAAACCCACTCGTACCATAAACGAATGTCCCAGAGGACATTTAAAATCCTATAACGCTAAGGTATTCATGTTTATTTAAAAAAAAGTAACAGAAACAAGCATGGCGGACAAAGCAACCTTTTCTTACCGCAAAAAAGTTTTCCGCGGGGCAAGCGGGCATTTTTCCCTTTCCTTTTCAAACAGACCGCAAAAAAAAGTTCCAGCTGCCGACAAAAGGGATTTTATTTTTATATTTCAAAATATTAAGCGACATCGTTAGTGGTTTACATTTGTTAAATATTCCAAATATTTTTCGGGTTTTTTTTGTTCGTTTTGCACTCGCGAGTTGTCTTGTTTGCTGGCTGGTTGGAAGTTTGCGCGGGTTTTCGCTTAAGAACGTTGTTGGGAAGTTTTTGCATGTTTTTGAAGAGTTCTTATTGAAAATTAATAAAGAAGTTTTAGCGAATGCGTTGGTACAGTTAGCAGCAGAAATATTGTGCAGGAGACGAACTTAAACGGAGGCATTACCCTCAGCCCCGTATCATGGTCGGCCTTATCACGAGATAAGTGACAAGATAGAGCGTCAGTCTCGTTCTGTCGAACGGTGTCAGCCAGTGACGCACGCTCTATCTTGTCACTTATCGCGTAATAAGGCCGACCATGATACGGGGCCAGGTTTCCAGCAGTCTGTAACTCGGTGGGTTTATTCAAATATCGGTAAATTGGATCAAAAGTTAACTTGGTACCCATATGGAATAACCCCGGAGTCTGTCTGTCTGTAAGAACTGTTTTGTACGGCTCATTCTTCGTATGCGATGATAGCTCGTTGCTAACCATACATGTTGCAAGCCCGTGTGTATAATATTTAGTATAGATTATATAACTCCAATAATCACGTGGAAGGTAACCGATACTTACCGACATTAAAATAATAGATTGGCGTTCATAAACTTCATCAAAACATAAATGTCACCAAATAGATTTCCAAAAAGCTCCAAGCCCTCCACAATCAAAGCCGAATCAGCGTCAAATTCCCACGTTCAACTATTCCGTTTCCATGCGGCCCGATTCAACCAATTCCCTCCACTTGGAGTCTATTTCACTAAACAAATTGATTTCAAATCTATTTAAATTTATTGCATCATCCTCACACTGTTACTCTGAAGGTTTTTCAGAATGCATTATGTCACCATGTGGCTGTGGTTGCCAGTGATAGTTGTGAGAGGTCTAGGTGTCAAAGTCCACCAATCATGTCATCATCAATTTGATTATAGTAGAGTTAAAACGATCAATTTTGAAAAATCTTTCGCTGCCTAACTAATGTAAACTTTATCAAACACTACTATATGGTGGGTTGAATGGACTCTTGGAGTCCTTTTGAATCCATATTCAAATATCCAGGCGATCTGTTGACAACTGCAATCGTATTACAACAGGTGGGAGCGTTGTTCGATGAAGCGGTGCGTTGAGGCGGTTTAGTTACTTGTACAATTTTGTATGAGTAGTAGATTTGCATTACAATTTTAAATTAAGAGTGAAGCTAGCTGGGGAGCAAATGGTCAACGTCTAATCGGCTGACCAAGGTATCGCTGGATAGACGTCCAGAAAGACCTTTGCCTGCTTCAAACTGTCGATCATGATGGGCGACAAGCTGCCCAGGACAGAGCAAAGTGACGTCTTACCTGTGCAGTGTTACTACTAAGTACCAACTAGTCTAAACTTGTCATCGATGATCGATTCTGATAGCACGGCCAAACTACTACGAGTAATGCTACTCACCGGCTGTTTCTAAGAAACTACGCGTTTGGAGTGGCAAGTGAATTGCTAGTCATATTTGTGAAAGAAATGTACTTCCAAGGACTCGTTATAAATTCATCTGCAACTCATCAGCCTATCTCACATCCACTGATGACAGACACTGACTTCAATGATCTATGCAAATAATTAATCAATGTGCAATATTCAAGTACACTCAATATCGTCGTTTACAAAGTGTCTTAAGTTAAGAGTTACGTTGGGCGAGTTACTGGAGGCGAGTAGGGTTAAGAGTCTTAACCATACTCGCCTCCAGTAACTCGCCCAACGTAAACCAACGTCAAAGACAAACTTACCTGGGTCTCACAGGGAATAGATCATGCAAGCCAACTAGTTGCTATGTTTGATCTGTCGCAATGAAGTGCACTTACATTGTCGCGAGTTCAAATACTGTTTAGTGTTTAAACTGCGATCAAGTGGAAGGAATTAGGTCTTCGACTAAGACGCTTTAATAATTATTATTCCTAAAATAAGGACATATAACTTGGATCATTTCAAGACGAGAGTGAATAGGCACTATTAAGGTATACAATACATGCCCTTGACCTCATCATCAGATGAGATGACTGTATATGAGAATGTTTGATAGTTGGAATTTTAGGGGAGGAAACAGTAGAAAGAAGCGCGAGTAAATCTGAAAGTTGCCCTTTTTACAGGCTTTTATTTAGTTTCACCTCTCCCGTAATCCCGTTGTCTGTCTGTCTGTCTGTCTTCTGTCTGTCTTCAAATCTTGAAAGTTAAATTTGACCCACTTCCTGGTGACCGATTGAGCTGAAATTTTGGGTATAGGTATAGTTTGGATGACAATTCAATACTATGGTACCATCGAGTTGATTTGATGATGGAGATGAAAGGTGGCCATGGGAATTCAGTACTTAACCGACGTAACCCCGTTGAGTTTGGGCTCGTTAGAATCGTCTCGGTGAGTATGATGCTTTACAGAAAAGTACAGTCGGAAGTAAAAGCTTGTAGCAAAAATGAAATTTATCACAGAAACTTATTACAAGATTTTATTTATTTACTTCATTGCATGTAACTATATTTACTCGGGTGGAATCTTGCAACTCAATTTTTAAGCAGACTTCTTCAACCGATTGAGCTGAAATTTTAGGTATAAGTATAACTTGGATGACCATACAATATTATGGTACCATCAAGCTGATCTGATGATGGAGACAGATCTGGATCTGATGATCTGGCCATAGGAATTCAGAACATAACAGACGAAGCACCATTGATTTTGGGCTCGTTAGAATAGTCCAGCGAGTAGTTAATGACGGTATACTCGTACAACCAAGTCACAGATAGGTATAGTATTATATTCTCTGAGAACCAAGTACAGTAAAACTGGTAGCATGAACTTTTTGACAGAAACTTATTTATGAACCATGCGACTATTCAATCAGCCATTTACCTACACTACTAATAACAGTCATAGCACATATTCTTCAGTAGTACAATTAGTCACATATAACTTACTTACTCATATTTTATCATAAGCTGACCAATGATTAGACATTTGGGATACCAGTATTGGCGTTGCTTGCGATACCAAATGACTCCCCTCCCAGTCATATCATTATCTTAACAACTTTAGCTATAAAAAATGGAAGCAAACCTCAATCGAACTTGAAAGTACTCGTTTATTCATTTGTACAAATCGGTTTTACCTTCAAAATGACTAGTTACTACATTTCAAAGATTTGTTCGTAAACTTCATTTACGTTTTTCGAAACCTTATAGACATACCGTCAGAGTTGAATTTCCAGTAACTCAAACGCAAATGCATTTAAATCCTCGTCAATGGAACTAATTTAGGCGTGCACTTAAGGCGGGACTATCCTCTTTAAACTTAAGGTTCAAAATTCCATGTTCGAAACGCAAACACTTTAAGAAACGCTAAACATCAAACTTGGTTATTTGATGCATTTCACATAGACTTTTGCTGGTTGTGCCAAAGGCGGTTTTTGCTTGGTTTTACCCGTGTTAACTTTGTCACAATCCTAATGAGCATTTAATAACAGATGTTTTTTCGCTTACTTCGATATAGGATCGGCCATACATTTCAGATGTGACGCTCCAGGCGATCTTATTTAAATACAGAGTAGACATGACTAACGAATACAGAGCCTGTCAAAGGAAATGTGCTTGTTTATTTACTCTAGCCAAAGAAATAAATTAGTGTTCTTTGATTCCTTTGAAGTTGATTTTCATATTAGGATCTAGATTCTAGATGTTATCATCGGGATGTCAGGTAGGTTGGGTTAGGTGTTAATTAGTGTTTTATTTCGTCTGGAAATAAACGTCAAAGTCAAAGTCAAATCATGTTAATGCAATAAAAATGGCACAAGTCAAACAGGATCAAATATAAGAGGAAAAAACTTGAATTAGATTTTTTCCGAGAACGTGGTTTCAAATATATAATACAGTAGGTAAGTTGTTAAATATTGCTGGCCCCTTGAGATGTCTATTATACAGGTGTTGTATAATTGACAAATCAAGGGGCCAGCAATTTTGTGTCAATTAAAGTGGTATTTCATCTATCCAGGTCGGACCAATTAACCATGTTCAAAAAAATGTGGTCTCATGTATAGAGGTCCTCAATAACAGAGGTCGCAAATTTCAACATTCTCAATCACTGCAAGTTTATAACAAACACCCAAAATATCTAAATCATATGTTCTTATGATATAGATAAAACTGCTACTGTAAATATTATTTTTGTAACTGATTTCTTTTAATTTTAAAGAACAAACATATCGTGTACGAGACAGTAATCAATAACGTCATTTTTAATTTTCTAATAATAATGATCCGTTACAACTAATACCAATTTTTATACTTACTGATCTCCGCAATATTCTGTTTGCTGAAGAACAGCGTATCAAGCTAACATTAGTGGGCGACCCAGACCTAATTTTGAGGGTAACATTCATTACGCTTTCCAGGAATCGATTCCTCTATCCCTCTGGTTTTTACATACGCTTCACGCACGAGTGTCAGAGAATACCTTTCAATCATTTACGGCGTATAATTATTTTGCTACGCATTTGTAAGACAAATTCTAACCGAAGATACCCGGGGGCGCGCCGTTCGAAAAAAAGCATTTTTAATTGCCAAAGGATGGTTTATTAATACTGTGGGGAGGAAAATGTACCCACATGTGGTTCTATAAATGTATTCATTATATAACTAGGTAATCTATCGTAGCAAACAGTGTTTGATCCTCTCTAGTAAACGCTCATAATTTAAGCTATTTTAGAGACGCACGCTGAACAAATCTGACGGCGCAGAATAAATAAATAGTACTATACGTACAAAAGGTTCTCTACTAACAAATCACCTGTTTAGGTATGCCGAACGAGCCTAAACCATGGCCATCCCTTTCTATCGCCTGCAACGCGCCTGCAGCAGCGCTAACGTACCCCCTGGAGCCTCTAGCCCTGTAGTACTTGTAGTGGCGCGACCAAATCGCGGAGTGAGCCAGCCCTGCTTACGGACAGACGCCGAGTGTTCGCAAAAGCTTTCCGTTGAGCCAAGTATCGTTATTTAGTTTAAAATGAGAAAGTCTTACCAGCCAGAGTAGATAGAAACAGACTACAAATGGTTCATGCGATAGACCAATCAGGAAATATATCTGTCGTAGGCACTTTTTTTTCAGGATGATTTCCGAGATAATGTTCTTCTCAGTGTCTTAAACTATTTTCGTGTGGTGCATGAAAAGGAACAGAATTTTCGCACATACAATATTTGTATGAAAATAACAGCATGGAGCATAGATTCCCAATAAATGTACTAATCACCCTCAATGTGACACAACTATGTTTCAACCAGACATTCCTCCCATTCCAGTAACGTGTCGTCTAGCGTAGCGAATGTAATTTTTATCGTCGCATCCAAAAGTTCGGGATTAATGATGCGCCTCGTCTAGTCGTATGTGCGCTGAACGCCGTAAAAACGCTGCGCCGTTTGGAAAGGGATGTAGGAAACGTGGATGCGGTGCTTTCTTTTGCGTGTCTGCGTACTTCCCCGCGGTTAGACTACCTTATATTTATACAAATGGTTATGATGGGAGAAAATGTCAGGAGCTTGCCAGAAAAGTAAATCGTTGCAATTGGTAAAAGAAAAGATAATAAGTACGATTGCAATTCAAAGCGTCTAAAAATCTAGGAAGTGCATGGCATGTTAAAGACAAATATTGATGTCTCCATACTTATGTAACAACATATAATGCGCAAGAGCTCTCTGTTACCTACACGGCTAAACTACTGAACCGATTGTCATAACATATGGAAAGCTTAAGCTTTATTGAACCCCTAAAGGAGCAGTTATTGTATCTATAAAGCCAACCAATATTATGTATATAGGCATTCAGAGGGTTGATACGTAACTTTCCGAACGAGCGTTATGACAAGTCAACTGTCATATTCCCTTAGAAAAAATTACATTCATATCGATCCAACGGACATATAAAGCATTAAGATTGTCACATAATAGCTCGACCTGCGGTGGCGGCCAGCACGGCTATCACAAGACGTTGCGCGAGCTCTCTCGATTTTTCTCTTTAATTTTTCATAAGAGAGAGACGGGTAGTGCGAGAAAAAACGATAGAGCTCACGCGCTTTCTTGTGATAGCCGTGCAGTTGTAGAATCGGATCACAGAACTGAACCTGAACTGAACCTGCGAGCTGTGTCGCGGCGACATAGACTATCCGTCTCTCTCTAAGCGTTTAAATGAGAAAGGCGAAAGCAAGCATCTTTGGATATATTATATCCACCAACCTAGATGCGCTGCAACAATCATCTGTCATAAACTGTCATAGATGCTGTGGCCAATGATGATGATGAATTAAGACACGCAAAGACAACATAGTTGCTCGCCGCGACAATGTGCGGGGGCCGTCCTGACATAGCCTTACACAGAGGCCTTTTTGCCTATGGTGCAGGGTATGCGTTGCACACGGGCGCAGCTCTCCAAGGGGGCGCCGAGCGCCGCCCGCTATTGAGCCCCTCTCGGCGCGCGCGCTTACTAGGGGGCGCTAGAGTAATGTTTGCACATGGGCGCTACATGGGCTAGAGACGCCTCTGGCCTTGCAGCTGGATTAAAATGCCACATCCACGTTTGTCTACTCCCCCGACCTTTAATTGCTCTCATCTTGATACGCGGTATATCGAGCGGCAAACTGGGCCGCGGTGGCAACTTTGTAAAACGACCATTATCGGATTTGGTACCAGTTTTTAGAGCGAGCATCTATTTTGGTGTTACAATTTAATCCGCTTCAACGTTGCACTGTATCTACTCTAATGTATACTAATGTTATACACAAGCCAATTACGTGAGATTGCGAGTATAAGGGGGGTACTGATATTATAAAGAGGTAAAGTTTGAGGGCAGCTTTGTAAGTTTGTATATAGGGGTAATTTCTGGAACCGCTTAAGCGATTAAAAAAAATCTTTCACCTGTGTTTAGAATTCACTATCTGGATGAACACAAGATTTTCATCCCGCGGGTTTAGCTTTCTGTGCAATACGGTAGTACGTTGTATAGGTATCATACAGAGTTGAAGTTTGTGACTGTGTCGATGTGTTAGGATGTTAATTTGTAAGTAGGTTTGGTAGTAGGCTTCGTAATTTCCTTCCCATTGCTACCAAAGTTGCGCTTGCTCAATCGCTTCTCCTCCCTATTTTGGATTATGCTGACGTGTCCTATATTGATCTCTCTGAGGAGCAACTTAACAAGCTTGAGCGTATGCAAAACTTATGTATCAGGTTCATATTTGGGTTACGCAAATATGACCACGTATCCAGTTTCCGTTCTCAACTCAAGTGGCTTCCTATCCGATTCAGACGTAACTCTCACATTCTCGCCCACCTTTATGGAATTCTTTTTAACCCTGCAACCCCCCGCTACCTAAAGGAACGCTTTAAATTTATTTCTTCTGCAAGGTGTGCTCAGATGTTGCTTCTGAGGGTTCCTCAATGAAACTCTAAATTTTACAACAATTCTTTTACTTTTCGAGCTGTTCGATTGTGGAATTCTTTGCCTAGTGAGATTAAACGTGCTAAGTCTCTTCCCATTTTTAAAACTCGACTTAAGGATTACTATTTATCTCTTCCGTAACTAGTCATTCCTACTTGGTGTGTGCTGTTTGTTTTCGGCTGTAAGTGATACTGTTTCTATGACATTTAGTTATTGTATGTGTATGTAGGTTTATATATATATGTATTTCTTATAGTTAAGTTGTTCTTATTTTCTGTTTTCACCTACTCAAATCTTATCTTTTCTTGCATCGTCTCCACCACCCAAAGGTTGTCTGGAAGAGATCGCTTTTTAGCGATAAGACTGCCTGTTGTCTACCATTGTTTATGTTTAACTTACCTCTTTTTTTATTTTACTATGTCTGGTGAGCAATAAAGAATATTTGTATTGTATTGTATTGTAGGTCAGTAAGTTTGTATATGGGGTCTAATATCCGTATTTTCGCCCCCCATTTAGAATTATACACGGGCGGAAATTCATTTAACTAATATTTTAAGGAGCTTGTCAGAATGGAATCTTATTAAAAATAATTCGAAGTGATGCAGATCACAGTATATTACGAGTCCCCTTACAGTGTCAGCCATTTTGAAACAACAAAACCATTAAACGATGATATTTTTAATTCTTAATCGTGCACATCTGAAAGTTCGTTATGCATGACTTGTCGAGATGTCCTCTTCCTTCAAGGCTCTTATCATCCATCTGAACCTCAACAGGCGTTGTCACGAATGAATCATGGACAATTTAAAACAGCTCCCACGGATAGGGTAATAAAGATAATTTTAAATACAAAGCAAGACGCACGCGCAATCGCAAAACATGACGAGATCAAAATCTGCGCCAGAGTTTAAACCAGTTCCTTCATTATCAGATCGATTGAGGAGGCGGGGCTTGCGGATCCATCTCTCTCTACGATTGGTAATAGCTTAGGTTAGACAGAGACGAAGGTGTGACGCTTCATCGATTCGGATTGAGTGGTCATTTTTGAGTGCACAATTGGGTAGTTTGTAATATATATTTAGGTACGAGGTTAATTGAGAATTTGTTAAATGGGTAGGTCGTTTGTTGTATCAGATGAACGTTCAGAAGGAGTGGGTTGTGAGTGGTTGTTTTTGATGCCAGGTAAATAATCAGATAATTCTATTGGCATGCGTCACTACATTGCTGGTAATTTTAAATTAGTAGTAGTTAGCCATAAAGAGCCTAGTATAATTTTTATAATATGAACGTAAGAATAGAAGGATTCTGTAATTTTTCGTCCAATCGTAGGTACAGTCGGTATCATATAGGTACTTAATACCAGTCATAGGGGACAAATATTTCAGTACACGTCCTTATTACTGTAAGAGTAAGGTTTTGTTACGATATATTTGGCTACCTACTTTGACCGCTACTAACTATATAATGCTGACTGTACCGAGCTCTCAATTTTTTTTAACACATAATTTGTCAACATTATTGTTTAATCATGGTACAATTAGGTACAATTTAATTAATTAATATATAGGTACTCGGCATAGCACAAATCACAAAAACAAAGTAGTTAAAAAAATAAAAAACACATAAGTAAAAAGCAACCCTTGCCTATACTTAACTTAGTAAAACAATAAGTAAATTTCAGATTATAATCGGATAATATTAAATCCTTATAATTCAGAATCAATCGATTTTAAACTTGATTCATATTTCATTCGACGTGAATTGTTGCTACTCAACAACAGATGTCGCTGCCAGTCTCAAACAAACGCAACTCACGCGCACCGTATCTGCAGCGCCATCTTTGGACAAAAACTCGAACCATCACAATTTACCAGTGATACCAGGTCCCTGATATCCCTTAAGCAATCGCTTTTAGTTCCTCTTAATGTTCGAATCGTGAATCGAGACGGTTCTCATTAAATTGGTTGGCTATAATTCGATTTTAATGGCGACTATCGTGCATTTGTTGATAAAGTAGTCGATTACTTTTATAACGAATGATTGCACGTTGAATGATTTGGTCTGGATTTTGATGTGTTCTGATTATGAGGTAGTTTAGGGGTCGGTTAATAATATCAATGTTATTACTGTGAAATAATTTGATGAAACAATGTAACCCCTCTAAAATTAAATTGCATTCCTTGGTAAGGTAAACGTTCTAGTCTTCGACATTGCTCTAATGTATGACAAGGGCACTTTATGTCAAATCAATATGGGTTCAATTCGAATTAAGAGGATTTCTAAAGATTCAAATTTAAGCCATGTCACTTTGAAATAAATTACCCATGTCAGACACTAGTTATATGCGGCTGCATATAAGGTAAACGTTCGTTCGTAAGTAGGTAAAAAATGTGCTCATCTTTTACTTAAACGCTTACACCCCTACATACTAATAATATCCTCTAAAATGATATTTATGTTCTAAGAACTTTTTCGTTCGATGGATGACTTCCCATGTCAATTATTTACTCGAAACGCGATACATCGACCGGTTTTTAGTCCGTTTTTTAATTTCAATGGTCGCATCACGAATCGATGTTTCTCCAAACTATTATAATCGTATTAGCGTGATCGATATAGTTTTATTAACCACCTCGTAAGACCGCGGCCTAATGGCTCATACTTACGGTAATATTCCCGAAGATTATCATACCCGAGACCGCTGCGAGGACATGTATTACGCATTCCAAATTGACTTCAAAATGATTCGCGAGCTCGCTCCCTCGAGCACCGAGATAACTTGTCAGAATGAGCAGACAAACCCAATACGAATCAAAGTGAGGCTGATGTTGTGGGTAAGGATACTTTCTATAGGTAGCTTGAGAGCCATAAATTAGCGACAATCCAATTACTTATAAAAAACTAAAGTTTTATCGCTGTTCTTGGGTAAGTTGAAATTAGTACCTAGTTCTAACCTAAGAGCTCATAGGGTACCTACGCTTGTAATATTCAAAGGCGATGGTTGAGAGTTTAACATTACAATAGCTGACAGTTCATATAAATCTTGACGTATGGCAAAAAGTAAATAATCGCGGTTTCATTCAATTAACAATGTAATAAAAATTTAAATGAAAAAAATACTATAGCGTAAAGCTGTTGCGATAGACTTTGCTGAAATTTTTACTTGTCGAGTTCTCCAATATCTACGCAGACAACCTTTCAAAAATATCTATACAGAGACTTTATTGTTACTGACATAAGACACATGTGTAGATTTTTGAAAGGTTGTCTGTATAGATATTGGAGAACTCGACTGTACATTTGTTGAAAATACGCATTATTTGTGTTGGCATTACTGTTAACCTACGTACAAATATCAATCAAATACAATTACAACATATTGTTTAATTCGTAAACGAATGACACCGACATAGCAAACCACAAGGAACGTCACAACAAAGGCTATTCACACGTTGATTTGTGCCGCATTGTCTGTATAGGGCATAATGTGGGAATAGGACGCCCACTCCCGGCTCCGTTATAAAAAAAAACGATAAATCCTTACAGTTTTAAATGACATAAGAATCAGACATTAGTGGATTTTGACACGTTTTAGATTAGGGTCAGACTGGCAATCGGTTTGGCTGTAAATCTTACATATGTCGTGGTCTGATTGGAATTATGGAACGTTTTTTTGTCAAACTGATTAATGGCCGCATTATGTATGTATGTAAGCACTTTATTGTACACAATAACAGGTTAAGGAATATACATGTCACACAATAGATCAAAGTACAAAGGCGAACTTATCCCTATAAGGGATCTCTTCCAGCTAACCTTTGAGCAATCTTTGATTATTTTAGTTAAAGGGAGCTAATCGCGTATACACTTATTAGTTTATATCGACTTAATCGACTGAATCGACTAATCAACGGTTCCGTCTCCAAATATTGTCGGCCGAGTGACACCTAAGTAGTGCGCACGTGAAAGGTCCAAGTGCGGAAAGGTCGAAGAATTCGACTCAACGCAACATTAGGATTTGATGCCTTCCTCAGTCTCCCGACCAACACCTTCAAAGTTTAGATAACTTATTTGAATAATTGCTGCTTGCTATGGTAGGCTAGTGGTTCAGGCATGCGGCTGTCAAGCGGTGGTCGTAGGTTCGAAACCAATGACTTTTTCGGAACTCATGTACGGAATATTCACCGTTAGCTTTTTGAGGAAACCGGTCTAATCCCAATAAAGTCTAGTTTCCCCTCGAAGTAGGAAGGTCAGATGGCATTTGCTTTCGTTAAACTACTGCCCATGCCAAATCTTGGGATTACATGTCAAAGCGGACCCCCGGTTCATTAAGGGCACAACCTGGAATAACGCTTGGATGAGCTGCTGGTATTGTAGTATATGTTGATTTGGTGGGGTCTTCCCTTCATCTTGCCATCGCGGAATAATCCCAGTTACATTGAGGGAGCTTGGAGTCTCCTTGCCTCCTGAGCTCGAGGCTTGACGTAGGCATTCGTTTTTTAAGAAGCTGCTGCTATGCCAACTTTGAAGTCTTCCAACCCAGAGGGGAAACCTCTGACATAATTGAGGTTCATCGGATGTCGTGTCGGAAGTTTGCTCTTCTAATATCTATTCTCAGACAAGGGGCACAAAAGCCTGATTAGGATGATAGTTGGGCTAAAACAGCAATAAAATCTCCATATTACTTGATCACATATTGAACAGAGACCCCCATTTTTTACGGGATCTAAAACAAAATGACGAAGCAAAACCACAGTACACAAAAAAGCAGTAGAAATCCGATCAAAAAGGGATTAGTTTGACATTCGGTAGCGATGACATGTCGCTACTGGCTTATGCTTTAATAGGATTGTGAAGTTAACCGGTCCTGTCGAAGTTAGAGAGAGTAATGGTTAAGTTGTTATATTTATACGTTACATGTTGTTAGATATTGTTACTTTAGGATTAAAAACCGATATCGTAATAAAATATTAATAATCGATGTCGGCTGCCCGAATCGTATTGGGTATAAACCTGTTTTATGTCCCACTCATTCTCATTTTGAAAGACAGATACATTTAGGTGGGGAAATCCCTAAGTCGTGTCAAATCGACCCCCATCCTCCCTGTTATTCTGTAACTTGTTTTAAGCTCAACGTTCACCCACAAATATATCTTGACACCGCAGTGCATAGTAACTAAGCGTAGTTAGAGGTCTAGTTTCGTGACGGGTGACCGGCGGGGTGAGCCCCATTAGCGCGTACCGAATAAGAGCCCAGTAATATCTTGGTTGTTTCAAGGTAAGATTGCTATTATCTTTCATTTTAAAAAGGATTGGTATTTTTTGCTTTCTGCTACGTCTAATTTGAAAAAGTAAATTTAGGTATCTTTACTATCCTTGGATATAGAATATATTTTATGTAACCTATTGTTGCTTTATGAAAATAATAACATTATACGTTTATAATAATGAACATCTGTGTTACATAATGACTGAAAAATAATTTCTTACACAAAATGTTTTTGACAAACATTTGCCAGCTTTAACTCCGACTAACATAAAGCATCTAACCATAAGCTAACACACTTTCACTATAACCCCCGTCCACACCATTGTCAAATACGTCGTATCTGCATTAGTCTTAACTACACATACATCAATAATGTTGATGCAGGTAGCAGGTCCTAATCCTTATTGATTTATTTTCAATTAGATCGGGACGGGAGCCGTTTTTTGTGGTCAAAACGTCGGCCCATAATTTGAAGGCGTGTGACTGGACGTGATTGCGAATTGGTACAGCCTTCAGGTTATAATCAGTATCGTAATAGTTATTTACGATACAAGTGCCGAAAACAGGAAATTCGCAACGAGTGGTGATAAAGTAAACCACGACCGAAGGGAGTGTTTTAAATCGACACGAGTTGCGAATTATCTATTCGCACGTGTATCGTACAACGTTTTACTGTACATATATGGCTCTTTAAAGTTTTGACATATGCACGGAAAGTGCACTTTTCCGCACTAGTGCGGGAAAGTAGCACCATATGTACTGTAACACGGCTTTCATTTCAATTGGCAACCGTCAAATTGACGACGTAGAAATGGCCGTTCAGTGCCTGTGTCGAGAAGAAGATTAAAACTATTATTAGAAAATTGATATTGTCTTCGGTTTCCGCCATTGTTACTCTTTATACAAGATAATTTAAACGCCTTGTACCGCATGTAGATATCCGTTTGCACATGAATGCTACGAAGGGCTCTGGAGCCGTTGACGCTGAAATGATTTATTAATACGCGATTCAAACCGTTGAATCGTTTTATTCGATGCTGAAAGTGGTCAAATAGAGCTGAAAGCAGGAGCGTTCCCTCGATTAGGAAGGGAGGGCGTGTGATGCTGAGGGCTCTAATGATCATCGACAATGTTGAGAGCCGGTTTTGTCACAAACCGCGAAATTAGAATGAGGTCCAGTAGAATCTATACGGAACCTGCGTAAGACTAGCGCTGGCTGTAAAGCTAGCAACATGCTGAGCCGGGTCCATTTCGTGACTAATGTGTTTTCTTCTTTTATTATCTGTTTTGTTTTTGTCACGAATAAATGTTTGAGTTTGAAACTATTATAGGGTTATAAATTTTAAATGAAAGGAAAAATTGAAAAATGTAATGCTCCGAGCCGGATTCGAACCGGCGACCACAGGCATTCATGGCCCGTCGCTACTAACCAACTGAGCTATCGGAACAATCTGGTTCGGGCACCAAAGGCGTTGTATGAAGGAACTGATTGAAGGATTTGGTGCCCGAACCAGATTGTTCCGATAGCTCAGTTGGTTAGTAGCGACGGGCCATGAATGCCTGTGGTCGCCGGTTCGAATCCGGCTCCGAGCATTAAATTTTTCAATTTTTCCTTTCATTTAAAATTTATAATTTCCATTAGCAGCGTTACTGCTTAAAAACAAAAATTATTATAGGGTTTTTAAGGAGCAGAGGGTTCCTGGAGTTACTGGTGTACTAACGCTATGGGTAAATGCCCAGAGGTTGCACGCTTATTTTCCACTACTGCAGCGCGTAAAATCTTTTGTTATAATCATGACTAAAATGATTTGCTTTGGTTCTCGACTACTGAATATACAAGGAGGACTGCGACGGATTTCTTGCAACTTATTTGATGGATTCTGTATTATTGATTGTGATTGGTGTTATTATCGTAATGGAAAAGGGTACAGAAGGGAAGATGACAATCAAAATTAATATTAAACATAATTTGTTGAATAAGCCGGTCAGAAATGCTACTGGAAGAATTATATACTAAAGAGATGTATTTGCGGTTCCGTCCGCATTACAAATGACCCAGACAGATCCACAGGATAAAATAGAACCAAGTAATTCTTAAGATCGGATGAGTAGGTTCAGAGATTACCGCCTACAGACAAACTTAAATTTCGAGACTTACCTCTTCATTATTACTAACTAGCTTCTGCCCGTAATTCTGTCTGCGTGGAACTCGTTTATATCGTAGTTCCATGCAATTTATCACCCCCCATTGAACTCCCTTAGGGAAAGATTTCCGGGATAAAAACTATCCAATGTCCTTTCCCGGGACTGAAACTACCTGTATACCCATCTAAATTGGTTTAGCGGTTTAAACGTGAATATAAAAGACAGACAGACAGACAGACGGATTTATAATATTAGTAAGGTAAGGAGAGATAATAGTTTTCATAACAATGTGTACCAGCAAGAAATTAGGGACTTGTAGCAGTGCGGACCATTAGGTTAACTAGAAACAATTACTAAATTACCAATTAGGTAATGGAATATTGCATGATGATTATGTCCTTTTCCAGGAGTGTAATATACTTACTTTACTATACATTTGTTGACAATTAATTAATAAGTCTTAAAAAAACGCTCGTTGAAAAATGTTTTGCTGCCGATAACGAACTCTAACTTAGTCCTACTATTAAAGACCAACAATAATATTTCATCCCTAGCGATGCAGGAGCAACTTGAACCTAATTCAACCTCACCTTTCTATGTATAACCCGACTGAGTGAAAGAGACAACTGAACTATACACTTCGTTTGTCGTTGGCTTGGTCGGTTAGTAAGCCCAAAATAAAATAAAAACCTCTAACAATATAATCCCAAACAATACCGCACGTATCCTGTCAAATTTACAGCCGTTAATGTATGCAAATGACTATCAATACATCTCGAGATGACAGATCTGATATTCAGATCAATCTCAAGCCTATTGTATGGTAAGGAGCTGATCACAAAGGGTGGTTGAGTGGAGGAAATTGGGGAGACCTGTTTTTGAACGGGAGCCTAATTACTTTTTTAATTTCAAGTGTGGGCTGGAAGAAGGAATCGTTGGTGGACGTTGTTTTGTTGAAGAATTAACGCATTCATCTGTACGATACCAAGCTCTTTTATTTTAGTTTTTGGTGACAAATTTTAGTCATAACATTGATTAATTTCGCCTAAGAACGTGCCTAACATAATTAACGCACGGGATGTGTTTTTACCTGACTGCCGAAGGAGAGGAGAGTTATGTTCTTTATTTTAGGCTTCATGTTTTAGGATATAAAAATTATGTGAATAATTGTTCGCCCATGCGGATGACTACATTTCATTTTTACCATTTTAAAAGTGGTGATGTCATTGTTATAAAACTCTGCCGTACTCTTGGCATAATGATTTTCCGATAACCAATACGTCCAGAGTACTCCAGTCTGTTTTTTTAATATCTAGGTCAAAATTATGAACAACCTCAATATAATTACTCGGTATGTTATTTTACTGGATTTCCGAACATATTTTGTTTTGTGTAGGTACGCTATTTAGACTCGATAGAATAGACTGTCCAATCTACATATAACAAAAATATATTTGGTGAATATTCTTAAACCAAGAAATTAATTAGGAGACATTAAGTTATCTCGAGGGACGCGAAATTATCTTGTGCCAAGATGTTTTTCCTCTTGGTTATTTTTTCTGTTTCAACATTACGGCGGTCTTCCTAATACATTCCTTGACATAATTTTTTTTTGTGTAGTATCCAATACGCTTTTCTCACAAGCACTTATACTTAGTATACCACATAAACTATGACAAATATTATCCTCGCTAATGAAAAGATATAGCAGTGACCCGATATGCATGACTCACTAATTATAATCGACGCCTGAGTCGTCTCACAGCCATTAAGACCAATCTAATCTTGTTAATTTAATCCGAATTACATCTCCACTGGCAATGGCGTAACTATGGCCGGCGTATGCGCACTTATGTTGTTTTGAAGTGACTCCAACCCACGCAGAAGGAAGTCAATCATCAGCACTTTTATACTATTGACTTTTGTGGAATTAGGATGTTTAGAATTTATTTTATGATCGCTGCTTAGTTTTAACGGCTTTTCGTGTTCTGTTTTCAAGTTATTTTAGAGGTAGGGCATGATACCGGAATTTCATCTCGCTCATATTTAGATCCACCCCACCCTACTGGGGAAGCATGTTCATCATGCAGAATAATTATTTAAGGAATTATTCAGAATAACCATTGTGATTCTGGTAATAAGTAAGTCATCAAAGCACGTTGTGCGTAGCGCTGAAATGAAATTAAGGGTCACAGCTCATTAGAGCCACCCAGCACCCGACCCGCACCGCCTCGCCTCAACCGGTTAGTATTCTTTATATGGATCTGTATCGGCATGCGCTCACTACATCAACTCCGTAGTTAGTAGAGTTCCGAGGCGAGGCGGTACGGGTCGGGTGCCGGCTGGCTCTGATGAGCTGTGACCTTAAGGGTCTTGCAAAACCTGCATTTGTCTCTTGCTATTCAACACGTTCTTGAGTCAGAAAAGGGTCAACAACGCGCTTGTGACTTCTTTGGAGCTGCAAACAGTAACAATGCCTTTGTTAAGGGTTCTTCCACCAATAAGTTCTCATCATAAGGCAATAAGACCTCATAGGGACGTGTTATTTGATCATTTAAGCATCGTCTAAAGGTACAGGTCAACCAGCTCAACCTTCTGCTTCCTACCTAACTACATACGTATTTCAATGTACTCATGATTTTAACCGGAAAACATGGTGTTATAGAAGAAAAATAACTCGATGATCAATTTATTTGAATTAAGAAAAGTCAAGCCAAGTCTTCTAGAGTCTACGCCAAATGTTGTGATTAGGCGCCGAAGCGGGAAACAACCGGGAAAAACGCTAGGAGGATGAAAAACAAGTCAAGGTAGGTACTCTTAAAGCAGGTACCTATAGTAACCTACCGGATACAGTAATCTTATTCTATTTGTGGCTAACGTCGCCTTTCTATTGTTAATATAAGCAGGACGGTGATAATTTATTACATTGAAATGAAATAATAACAAATTATCATCTCTGTATAAATATTTTAATTCATTGTCACACTTGCTACTTTAGATTCAAAAGCGGTGTCAGCACTTAACTTATATTGATAGCTATCTTTGTAAACAGTGAATTTAAACCCCGAATCTAATTATCAGCCATTAAGACGAATACTTAATCAACAATCATCAAAAGAAACTATTTGTCATTGCCATACATAAACTATTTGTATGATGGATGGAATTAAATTGTTAAAGAGTCATCATAAAAGCACGTAATCATAGTGAAAGAAAAATGTCACATCTTCTAGTGGCGTAAGTTATATATTTGACATTTCTCTTTTGACACTATAATGTTCAGTCGATAAGCAAAATGTAGTATCTCAATATTTTCCTTAAAAGTACGAACAACATTTTGGACTTGAGATATAAAAGGCTAGAGATTGAAAGCTAAACGAGAGACATTGTCATTTTTACATATACTATAATATGTATACACATAAATGGTTTGTATGACTCAATACAGTACACGAAAATGATCAGATGTTTTATTAGAAAGGAAAGAAAGATTACCACTAGGTACAGGTTAAGAGCACACAGAAAAAAAAACAAAAAAAAATGACAAGGGCAAGGCAGCAACTAAAATACTTTTGACAGAGTTCATTTGTACCTAATTATTTTTAAATAAACCTATTTTTTCATGATCATATAACCATCTTCCGTGTATATAAAAAATACATTATTAGATCTGTCCCAAAATAGAAAGGCCACATTAACGCTAAAGATAAGCTAAATTGTATTTCCATACAACAAAACAGGTATCTGGGAGCTTTTTTTGGTGTTTTTCGTGAATACCTGGAGATAATATACCTACCCGGACATAAATCCTAATTGGATTTACAAAGAAACAAATAAATATACAAACATTGCTCGTTTAATAGTAGGATTTATCGTAGTTGAGTTTCGCCGATTTACATGGAAACTGAGGTTTGCTTACCTCAGATCTACAAATGCTCAAGGGTGTCTTTGTCTTCATAAGTGCAACATCCATATATGTTACCACTAATAAATGAAATTATAATTATACTGATTCATCTGCAGACCACACGTTTACTGTATAAAGAGAATAATAACCTAAGCCAGCCTCAAGAGGCGGTGACAGATTTACTCTCAACAAAGGAGCTTTAACTACGAATTGATTTATTTTGCTGCAAATAAAACGATAAGGTATAATATAACTTATGAATGGAACTAAGTTTCCATTGACCGTGACTTTGACATTTATTTTCTCCCTGACTTTGACTCCCGTTTGTGCGTTAAAGCCTTTGCATTCTTTATCGAAAGGTTAAAAATATAGAATAACTTCTGCCCACGAGTCAGGCCGCGTGGAAATCGTCTACATCGTAGCAAATTTTGACCCCCCATTACTCCCCCTGAGGGGTGATTTCCGAGATAAAAACTATCCAATGTCCTTTCATGGGACTTAAACTATCTATATACCAAATTCCATCTAAATCGATTTAGCGGTTTAAGCTTGAAGAGGTAACATACAGACAGACACACTTTCGCATTTTTAATATTAGTATGGCTCATAGAAAATGTGTCAGTAAAGAATACAACAAATATTAAAGAATTAATTACTAGGTATCTTTATTACTATCTCTGCGGCTCCGTTCGCATATTAGAAACCGCCCAAAGGATGCCGAAAGATGAAAAGCCTACGTCACGTGAGTAGCTTCCTTTACATAAGTCACAAACTCACTAGTACCTTTTTTAACATCGAAGATTGCTAATACCTATATTAGCAATCGGTTAACATCGAAGTAGGTATTAGCAATCGAACTAATGATGTGCTTTCCATTTATAATTGAACAAAAGGTAATCTTTTTTTCGCCGCCATATCATTTTGTTTCACGAATGGAATTAAATATTTAATTAAACCAAGTACAGTTCCATTTAACGGTGCTTTCTTATAAGCCTCTCAACCAATGATTGCCTCCAAAAATAAATGTCAACTAAAAACCAAACCTAATTGCCTACTTTTTGTCTTCTATGCAACCGACCACCCAACTCCAATCGCACGGCCCATATCCTCAGCAAATTGTCTGTTTTCTATATTTTTTATCATCTAAATATGGGCTTCGTAGGCTTATGCCCTGTTTGATAAAAGGGCTTATATTTTCAGGAATACGTGTCACTTACCACCTTTGATTTCAGGCACTGTATTGTAAGGACACACAATAAGGATCAAGCGACGGTTTAAAAATATCGCAGAATATGTGTGATGTATGAGGTGGAATAGGGCTGTGCTTCAACATAAATTGTTTTATATTGCACTAGCAGCCCAAGCGTATTACAAAAACCGCATGCGGAGCGCAATAAACGTATGTGTCTACAGAGATAGATCGAGGAACAAAAATCAGAGTAGTAGTTCCGGGGATTACCTCCTTTTGACGTGATATAACGTCTTATATATCGATGAACGCCGCGCCGGCTGCACGCACGAAAAAGTGCGACGTCATCTAACTATCAACGCACAGCCCAAGCCGCTGGTTCTAGAGATTCCTTTGGCATGTAGGTTCCTTATAAGGTCTAGGGGTGCACTAAGAAAGGATTTTTCAAAATTCACCCTCTTAGGGGGTGAAATGGGGGTCCAAAGTTTGTATGGGAAAATAAGTTTAGATCGACTATTTTATTCGAAACTTTACTGGAGTATTTTCTTAACGATAAATGAGTAAATACGTGTTTCAGGTTTTTTTGTTGTTTGGGGAAGCAGGATGGGTATGACGGAGTAACCAAAGCTGGACTACCATCTAAAACCAGCAACGAGATCCGGCTCCGCCTTGTAATGGGGAGCGCCGCAGGATCGCTCTTGGCATTAAACTACGTACTGGAGATTATCCCCTGCACACAGACTCTTCGAGTCTATTGGAACACCCGGCGTCCCAGCTTCTGGGCATCAAGCAGCCTCTATCATTCATAATCCAGTCTCCTATCCTTACGTATTCATCGAGGAGTGGTAGCTATTGCAACTTGTGGTCCAGGGAAAGGTTGAGGGCACCAGTCCGCGAGGCAGGATGAGATGGACAGACCAGATTGAAACTGGAGTAGATGCTTTACACGCTAACATAAGGAAAGCGACAGCCAGAGAGGAATGGCCTCGAGTATCTACTATTTTATTGAAAGGTCGTGAAATTTGATAGGCAAGTTGGTGAGACAAACCATTTTTTTTTAAGTTCGAACATGAGCCAATTCGGTTAAGGAAACATGGTTTGGACGGATCCACGAGTACATCAGGAGTTCACAGTTCGGGGCAAACTACTAGTTAGTTTATAGTTATTCATAACATGACTCACTATAAGTACTTTGAATTCGAACGTACAGTGGTTTACTTCATCATCATCATATCAGCCGAAAGGCGTCCACTGCTGGACATAGGGCTCCCCCAAAGAGTGCCCCAATGGCCGGTCCTATGCCAACCGCATCCAGTGGACTCCCACGACCTTTACGTCATCGGTCCGGTCTGTGGTACATATAACGATTTTAGGATTTAAATTATGTTCCAGAATGATCGATATTGTGTATGCGATATCCCGCGCCCGAGCCACTCCTGCGCAGCGTAGGCGTCGACGCGTCGTATGAATGGAGCCTTCCTTAGCTTTATGCACGCTGGCCTTATTTAATGCTTCATCTATTTATGTATTCTGAACTGGCGCTTACCGTGACCTCGTCCATTCAAAAATTATACTATAATTTTGTAGATAATGTAAACGTCCCAGTCATTGACATTGCACTAGTGTGCACTTTAGTATGAGGTAGTAGGATTTTCCTTCATTCGAATTTAAACCATGGTACTTTGACATATCGTGCTATGGCATACACTAGTGTAACGTCGGGTACTAGAACTTATATATAGGATACTATTTACTATTTATAGGATGTTTACTTTACATTAAAAGGTAAGTGACTAATATAGCCGGTCTCGGTGTGCTATAATTTATTGCACTTCTTAAAATGTTGTCACCGTGAACAAATAGAGTTTGTCCCAATACTAATACATAAAATTGTATTAGTAATCTCAATTAGTCATCCAATTTTATTATATTGGGACAAACTCGACAAAAAATGTTTTGATTGAATGAAATCATAAAATACAATAAAATCAGTTTGTTAAAATCGTCACTAAGGACAGTCACAGCTAGGAAGAAAGGTTGACTGGTAAAGAATACTTATGGCATTAATTTCGCCTTTTGTACGTAAAATTCTTCTTGTGATGAATAAAGATGAAATAAACACATACAAATTAATCCCTTTACTAGAAATCTCAACAATACCGAACAAATACTTACCCGTCTCTAAAAAGATCTAGTTTTATTGAGAAAAAAAACAAAACGTCAAAACAAAAATAGGTAATCTGAAAACACTCAAATTAAAGATGGCGTCCTAAAGTCGCTCTGTCCGGTAATTTCATAAAGAAATCGTAACTCCCACAAAGCAAACACTTATGAACGCTATCTAATTTCAATGGCAACTGTGGTACAATTTCTTTTGAATTAAAATCCTTTATGCGCCTTTGTGTCATTGTTTGTATGGCTCCGATTGTTTGTATGGAAGGACTTGGGACTATAGGAGGGCTTTGGAATGATTTTATACTTGATACTTTTTTGTCAAGTAAAGTGAAGAAGACGGTATAGTTTCGGTTGAGATAATTTTATGTGACAGTCTTTGAATAGCACTGTCGTTGGAATTGCAATCTTTGACTTTTGACAGTAGAGAAAGAGATGCTGTTTGAATGAACTACTTTGATGCAATTCGGCCATCGCAATAAATCGCAAGTATTCTTATACTTGAGATTTAGGTATTGCGATGACCGAATTGTTTAAAAGAGATGGATGTATTAACAATAAAAGTAAATAAATAATTGGCATAACTAAACAAACACAGATTGCAGAAATAAAAATAAGAATCTTATTAGACAGTAACTAAAAACAATCAATTTTAAAATTATTTGCTGCAGAACTAGTGTAGAACTCGATAGGCGCAGTCTCACACACACTTCTATACTCCATGAAGGAGATAATATTATTACGTACTTACCTTATGTGTTTCTTTGGGGTTTACACTATAATCATGCCATATTTTATCACTATTTGTTTAAACGTGAAAAAATTACAAGTAAGCGGCAGAAATACACTTTCTGTCGCTTTTAGATGGCCACATTATTGCATCATCCTCCTAGCGTTAATTCGGATTGTGCTCTAGAGGAACCCAGGGTCCATTTTGACAAGATTTGGCATAATAGGCACTGGTTTTACGAAAGCGACTGCCATCTGACCTTCTAACGCAGAGGGAAAACTATATCTTATTGGGATTCTAACCCACGGCCGCCGATTGACAGCCGTTGACCAAGACTACCGTAACATCTACCCTGCCATATTTAATCAACTGTTTACACGTAAAAATATATAAATAAGCGGCAGAAATACACATTAAGTAAAGAATTACAACTTTCAGAAAACCTTTCAAAGGCAAAAAAAAACGCAAAAAGCATAACAAAATACTAGATCTGCTTGTAGTCAAATACGTCTATTAACTACTTATATGACTTTCCCGTTTCCCAAAAAATATATAATTCTGGTGTGAATAATGATAGAATTTGTACGATACTTTAGAATAACTACCTAATTTTAGAAATACTACTAACCTCTCAATAACATATTGATTGAGTAAAACAGTGTATAAAAAATGATTTGATTGAATGAAATCATAAAATACAATAAAATACAAATATTCTTTATTGCTCATCCGAAAAAGCACATCACTGCAGAAACGGAGGTTAATTAAACATAAAGAAAATTGACAAAAGCGGTCTTATCGCTGAAAAGCGATCTCTTCCAGACAACCTTTGGTTGGTGGAGACGATGCAAAATAATCATTTATTTGATTAGGGAACTCTCACATGCTAACCTCATTTATCTGTGGCACCCACGAAAAAGTGTGGTCCAAAATATCGCCAAGGTTCTTAATGCAAGATAATGCAAGTCCAACCAAAAATTTGGCTCTAGAGCCCTTCATTTTGGCAATTTCCACAGAAGAGACGCAAATTTAAATCTCTGTTTAATCTCAGATACTTTAAGGATGTATCCAAATAAACTATTATGAGTAGGCGTGAGACACATTAAAATATGATTAATTAGTAAAGATTATTAATTACGATTTTAATCCATGAAATGATGAAATTAATAAGTCGTTTTATAAATGGAATGAGCGCCATTTGTCTTTTGTATGGAATGTCATGCGCGTCTTTGAATGTCAAAGATTCTTAATGACACTGTTGTATGGAGTAATGGTAGATAGAATCATTTCTTTAATGTCATTATTTAATAAGGATGAGAGATTTAATTGTATTATTTGAATACAAGGCAAGGACCAAATTCTTGGCCAGCATAACCCACGGAATTAAATTTTCTATGAAAGTTTTCCGTTGTGACACGAAAATGAACCATACAATTGTATGAATAATTTTTGTGTCACATCGGAACTTTTTTCCCTCCTTCAGTTTGTATGGCTAACTACCGACTAATCAGGCTACCTACTGGCCAAGAATTTGGTTACCCACTGTTTTCTTTACCTACCTACCTATTAGAAGCCTTTATTTAACTTGATCTGTTCGTTTTTTAGTTTGTCAGTTTAGTGAGGGATTTGTCCCTTGTCTTTGAACTGAATTTTGAACCAGTTAACCTCAACCGATCGAGCTGAAAATTGATCATGGTGGAGACAGAAGGTGGCCATGGGAATTCAGTACTTAACCGACGTAACCCCGTTGAGTATGGGCTCGTTAGAATCGTCTCAGTTAGTAGTTGATGACGGTATACAGAAAAGTTCAGTTGGCAATGAAAGCTTTTTTTTGACATTTAAACTATACAGGTAGAATATGACAGCTGCTGTCTGCACCAAGCATCAATGGAAATGATGTACTAAGGGTCTCGTCTCTTCATACAAACGTAGCGTGAACATTTTAAAACGAGATGCTCGAATAAAGGTAACATAAAACTTTGTAAACATAATAGTGTCCGCCATATCTAGGTATCGTACTGCCGCCTTAAGGACAGGTTCACTCCGCGCACGCGGCTCGATCGGTTACTTGCCTTTGGTAGAGCTGCGCGTACGACTAGGGTTTGCAATTCGAATATTCATATTACTCGAATATTCGCCATGAAAATTATTCGAATAAGGTTTACTATTCGAATAAAATGAATATTTCGAATAGTATAGAAATAAATATTTTCCATATACATTCAATAAAAATCACTTATGTAGCAGGCTACATAACAAAAACAGTCAATAAGATTGAACACTGGTGGCGTTACACCAATTGCCAGCCATGATTAAACGGGTCGCAAGAACTTTCTGGCAGTGATTATCCTCTCAATCCTGGGTTCAATACGACAAAAGAATACATGACACACATGATTTCGAAGGTACAGACTCTTGAAAAATCAAATGGTAAAACAATTTCGCAGCAAGTCTATCTTGGGAAAGGCTAGTTCAATTTGAGTAAATTTGTCCCCTAATTTGTGATGAGTATCCACCAAAGCTGTGTGAGGCGGCGGAGCGGTTTGACAAAATCAGCCACCAATATAGCATTCTTATTCTGTTCCTCAGCTCTTCCTATTGGTGTATTTTTTCCTTACGAACCTCTACGCTGCTTCGCACAGCTGTGGTAGATCACATCAGCCTAATCGTTTACAGCATGAAAGAGCCGCTCTCCTCAAGTCATATGTCCACCTGGCCGGAGGGCGCCCAATACTACGTTTGCCAAGCCGCGGCCTCCATTCAAGAACCTGCTTGCTTACTCCACCGTTCATCGGTTATGCGACAGATGTAACCAGCCCACTGCCACTTCAGTTTGTTACACTTTTGAGCTATGTCAGTCATTTTGATTTTCTGTCGGATAATCTCGTTTGGGACTTTGTCCATCAGCAAGAGCCCGAGCGTAGACCTTGTGGCAGTGATTGGTAAAATTTGTGAAATACGACAACGACCTTTTGCTTAATAATCGCGCGCCTGAGTGACACTACACTACGCTACCGGTGGCTTTGGTGCCACCGAATTTTATGTCGCTAAACACGCACAGAAAAATAAGGAGCACAGTAAAGTTGGTTTTACATCGGTACGTGCGTGGCACGATGCACCGGGCGGGCGTCATCTTGCCGCGTGCAAAGTCATGCTTGTTTATAAAATAAAACAGGGTTTTCCTAACTGCTTATTTTCATAACACTTATTACATTCTATCGCTGTGTTGTTATTTTTACTGTTGCATGATTTTTTAAAGTTTTGATTTTTTTTGAGTGATAGAGCTATAACTAAAACTCTACCTAACTACATTCTACCCACATTCTACCTCACTATATCTCAAAGGCCGTGTGTGTGTTTGCTTCTTGGCTGTGGGTATACGTTTTTGTTTTTTTTTGGTTATCAGATAAATAACAATGCGGCAGTCATCCAGGAGCAGACGGATGCTTCTAATGGCGAGAGGTGAAATGCAAGAAAATAATGACTTCTTCTTGTGATTCTTCTTGTGTGATTCTTAGTTGTATTTTTTAGAATTCCTTTAAAGAGATAAATTATAATTTTACTATCTTAACTAAGCAAAAAAACCACAAGTACGCAATTGTGCTTTTTCGGCTTCTAGATTGTTTAGTAACATAAGCATAACTGTGTACATGTGTTTTTCTTTCTTAGTCATCGTAATGCAATACTGTCACAAAAAACATAAGTACGCACTTATGATATTTCTTATTAGAAACGATATATTATTTTTATTTATTCTAAGAGGCAGTAACTGTTTTTTGTAAATAACTTATTAAAATAAATAGATAATTGAATAATTTTCATTGTACAAAAATTCTACAGTGTTATTTTATTCATATAAAAAAGTTTCATTTTTGTACTTTGAATTAATCCTATTTTAGCAGGAGTGCAAAGTTTTTCGGCTTTTTCTCGAAACATACTTTTTGTCACTTAAGGTTTTTTTCCTTAAGGCGGCAGCGTAGTTCTTGTCTGTTGCTAGAAAAAAAAATTGTACGTGTAATTCTTTTTTCATAGATTCAAGATTTTATTTGCAAGAACACAAGTGATAGATTGATCTTATATTTAAATTACATGTAAGGTGCTTAAATGTTCTGCCATATAGGCATGCAAAATTTATACAAATACATACATACATACATACATACATACATTCACGCCTTTATTCCCAAAAGGGGTAGGCAGAGCACATGAAACGTATGTTCCAGCGCCACTTTTAGCATAAATGTGGGTAAAAGATCGATAAATGTGATATTGCAGTGATAGGTTGCTAGCCCATCGCCCACAACTCACTTCAACCCTGGTCCCTTGGTCGACTTTTACGACACCCACGGAAAGAAAGGGGGTGGTGAAATTCTAACCCGACACCACACGGGACAATTATACAAATAATATAACTAATTAGGTACTTACAAGTTAAAATGTCTATATGTTTCATTACATTAAATTACATAACATTCCCAATTAATAATTGGATCTACTTCAAATAAAAAAAATATAAAAACAATAGGATTAATTACAAGTTTAAATGTAAATAAGTTTTATTACATTACAGTACATTTACAATTATAGCCTAAACTCAAAAATATAATTAAAAAAAAATACTCTAGTTAGTTATCTTAATATTAATTGATGGAGTATTTAAGCACTTAGAGGAAGCTTTATAGAAAGTCTCTATTCGCTTTAAGTGTGTTGTGGGCGATGGGCTAGTAACCTGTCGCTGTAATATCACATTTTATCGATTTTTTAAACCCCACATTTATGCTAAAAGCGGCGCTGGAACATAAGTTTCATGAGGTCTGCCTACCCCTTTTGGGAATAAAGGCGTGAACGTATGTATGCATGTATACTTCTATTATACCTAATCATTTAGATATGGCGGATCTCATTGTGTACGAGTATACCAAGTTTCATGTTCTACCAGTATGCGGTTTTAAAATTAGAACCGAACTACTTTTTTATGGAGAAGTCGACTTAAGTCGTCCGTGTGAAGGAGCCGCTGTAAAATATAAGAAGGATTTAGTCCACATCACCTGTTCTCTCGAAAAGCGTCTCAGGCCCTCGGCCTATCGTGAATTATAGAAGTAAACCGCTGGAGAAACATAATTATTCCCAAGGTCAAAACTTTTTATTTCAGTCCGCTAAATAACCTAAGCTGACTTGTACAAGCCATCAAAATACACCGAAAAGGTTAAACTCGCCGCCGCCGGCGACACAAGGGTTAAGACATAATTTAATCTCAGTCATCCAAGTTACACACTTCGGAATCGAGCTAAATTATTCTTTGCTCCCGAGATCAAGTACGCCAAAGGATATTTCATTAAAAACTTAAAATAAGTTGTATCTGTACTGGGTAAGAGTCAGTTGGGGGGTTAGGGCGTTATGTGAATTGGCTAAAAGCTTTCCGGGAAAATGTGAGATATACATTTTTGTGTCACTCACTCATTATATAGGATAGTTTTCGACCGTTGTTACTTGTAATCATGCTGTCCTACATATTTTGGATGGAATTTTTAACCAAAACCACTGATTTATTTTTTACAATGAATGCGTTATCGGTTTTGTGTGAATAAAAAAAACTGTTTCAGTTTTGTCTTTTATGTAGTTGTCTTATCATAAGGTCGTCCCAGTTCTTTATTCTAAGTATTCTAACCCATTAGGTTTACTTAAAAATATTTAATGTGACCGACTTTTTATAAAATCTTCGTTTAAATATGAATCTTCTTTGTTGGACTGTAGAGTTGCTTTTTTAATGGACTATTTTAATGCAGTTCGGCCAATATACTCAAAATTCAAATAATCTCAAGTATAGACGAGTGCTTGATACTTTCTGTTTTAATTAATAGCAATAGAGATGAATCCAAATGATTGAAATTAACCCATTCATTGCTGAGCCGCAAACATAATAACATAGAGTTTGAACGCGATATCACCAATGTGTTAAGGTGTTAAACATGTTACTTGGCTGCATTCATTAAATAAATAAGAAACTGAAATTGACTGACAGAATGAAATCAAAATTCGAATCAACTTGGAGTTATGTACAAACAAGTTAAACAGGGGCCATTGTAAAACATCCAAATAGTTATTTTTCGAGATAATTAACAAATACATACGAGTTAAAACAGTATGAAACTGGACAGCTCAGATGAGAAAAGTAGTATTAGAAATGTTATTTAATAATGAAGTTTGCAGGACAAACATGGTGTCATACATTCATGACTGTGAACTCACATTGGCAATTTTATATATAATTTGATAATTCTTGTGATTTTTTCATGGTTATTCAATCCGTCTTTGATACATTTTTTTGTGCAAAATTAATGTGGACGTACATTATACATACCTATAAATATTTATCTTTCGTAAAAGACGAAGAAAACCAATGTTTCACTTTTGTAAAAGTAAAGTAGGTAGGTACCTACTAGTGCTTGTGCGGAACATTAAAAAAAATTGCCATTTCGCCAACTCCCTGACTTGTCTGTGCAGCAGCAACACGTGTATAAGCTATGTCCTCGGCAAAGTTAGATTGGCTGGCATCGACTGATGGCTCCAGCGTCGTAAAACGTGAATAAAGAAACAATGTGAATTATTTGCTAGTTC
Source organism: Epinotia demarniana (assembly GCA_945867215.1). Lineage (NCBI taxonomy): Eukaryota > Metazoa > Arthropoda > Insecta > Lepidoptera > Tortricidae > Epinotia > Epinotia demarniana. The sequence goes on from OX244278.1 coordinate 10,218,123, forward strand.
TTTCTATACCTCGGTATGTGCCTTTGAAAGTAGGTGCATTGTTCACTGGAATTAGCCTTTTAAGTAAATTTCCAAACATCTAGTTATAAAATGAGAACACTAAATAATAATCATGTCAAAAGGCTTCCATCCCCAATAACGAGTAAAGTTAAATAAAAAATAATCCCTGGCACTGTCATTTCCTTCGGTGAATATGAATATAATGATATTAATGATTTTCAATTATTTCAATCACTACATTGTCAATAGTGATGTTATTACTTAGAAGTATTGGCATTATTACTGATAGTTGGAAGTTATTGGTCCTTAGCGATAAAACCGCCTGTTGGTTTACTTGGTTTTTATTTTTTGGGGTGTGCAATAAAGTGTATTTCCATTACAAAACAGTACATTGTATAGTAGTGTCTTAATTAATTTTAATTAGAATTTGAGGGATACGAGAACAGAACACAAAAATATAAGAAAGACAAAGCTTGTCAACCATTAGAATAAAATATAATATGTTATGTGCTAGAATAATTATTGTGAATGTTGGTACAAAATTCTATTTGTATAATAGTCATAATAGTCTAGCTTCTGACCGTGACTCCACCGGCGTAGAACTTGGGACAAAAACTATCATATTTCCTTCCCCAGGACTCATTTAAATCGGTTTAAGCGTGAAGAGGTAACATATAGAAAGACAGACAGAGATACCGAGAGACAGACACACTTTCGCATTTATAATATTACTATGGATGCCCACTAAAAACTATTGAAAACGGAAGGGGAAATATGTTGGGGCACCTGACACGACATGACAATAATTAGATAAAAACTATAATTGAAGGAAAGATAGAAGGAAGGAGAGGCAGGGGAAGACCAAGACGTGCGTTAATGGACGTAATGTCGTATCAAGAGCTCAAAACAGTGGCAAAGAGAAGAACAGAGTGGCGTAACTCCACCGACAAGAGCCCGGCTCTTAAGTTTATGATGATGATGATGATGGATTAATGAAAAAAAGGACGTGTTTAAGCACTGGTCAATGCCCAGCTGCCATGATAGTTATATCCCAAACTGAACTTGCCAAGAGCATGATGACTAATTAAACGTAGCATGTTTTAAAAGCGTTAACAGCGTCCGATCATCATCAACGGTTAACTAATTGACTTCAATATGGGATCATCCAAAGTGCGCATACGCCGGGATAGATACATAATGAATTAAACGCCTAAGGCGGACAAGCTATAAGAAATCATATTGTACAAGCAATAAGGCTTCAATCAAAACAAACGTCCGATATTTAAATAGCCAGTCGGATTATGCTGTGAATATTTTTTTGAATAGGTCCAAGTTCTGTTAAAAATATTAACATTTTGGTATGATTAATTCTCTACGGACAGTTTAGATTTGTAGGTGCCTCAAAAGGAAGTATAAGATATGTCTAAATTGTATAATTACGGCGGGATACCGATTCACTCTTAGCTGCTAAATTTAGACAGGTCTGCAGCCGTCTTTAGTACTGCGTTTCGTTACAGTAAAATAAAAATAATATTGTACACATCCACTAATAATAACACAATAATAGCTTGAAATGGTTAGTCTGTCTACTTCATCTAATATTGACATTGTCTTTGGCTACGATTTGCCGTACATTCGAAATCAGGAATACCTACTCATAACACGACTAAACCAACAATGCGACCACCAACTATCCGTCTCATTTTTACTGTAAAGTACTTACTATACTATACTGACCTCAATGCAAGAAACTATACTATACTGACCTCAATGCATGCTATACTAATTACAATAATATAGAGTATAATAACATTAATAACGGTATTTAAGTCAAGCTACCTTTGAGTGTTGTCTATAATAAAGATTCAATCACACAACAAACTAGGAAGACCGCCAATATCTTGACTGAAACAAATACCATCTCAAGTTAAAAAGATTCTCCCTAACACAGATAAAACAACAAATATTATTTTATTTCCTTCTAGAGTTACCATATTCCTTCATTTTTTGGTTTGAGAATATTCCCTACCTAGAATCATGAATGGGTTTCTGTGTAAGTACCACACGCAGTAAATACTTTGTCAGCATCTGACCGATCTTGGCCGTTCCACTCCCGTGCCCGATGCCAGATAGTGTTAATTGCTAATACATTTGACATCCGCTCACACTCACGCCACTCGTGTCAACGACATTAATTGTCTAATCGCCATGCCCTTACAGTACTTAAGGCTGTTGTAATTAGGTTGAATATTCCGTGATGGATGAATTTATATTTTTAGATTTAGTAATAATACTGGTGATCAAAATTTGTTGTATAATGAACAAGTATATTGACAATAATTAGACTGAAAATGATGTCCGGAATTAATACGGCTGTTATAGAAATATCGTTGGCACTTTTTGTTATTTGTCTAATCGGAATAGATTTCTTGTATTATGAATGATTTTCTCATGTGCAAAGTACTTCTAGGACAGAGGCTAAGTATATGTAATTTATCTGTCGTTTCCGATTTCTAAGATATTTTGATACGTTTTGCATATACAGCTAACAATAAAATGTATTGAATCGTATTTTATAATTTTAATTCAGGCCAGATTTATACAAAAAACAACAAAATCACTTTACTTAAATCCAAAACCGAAGTAACAGAGTCATACGCTGCTGCGGGCTTCAGGCGTTTACAGATTTTTTTAAATATTTTCGATAAAAGAACATATCTAATTTCCATGCCCGAAAACGCCTAATAAGATTTCCAATTCCCTACCAAAGCAATCCAGTTTAAATAATGATGGATACAAGAATAGGCCCCGTAATCAGATGCTTGTCGAAAAATCCAATCTCCCTTAATGTGAATATTTCGCATGCGATAACAGGATACGGTTGTTTGTCGTTTTATAGCTTGCTTTGTTGTTCGACCCCCAATGAGAAAATATTATTGATGTTTTACGAGTATTGTGAAAATAAGTTCTTTATGTAAAAAGTAGTAAAGTGGACGTACGTTGACAGCAAAAAAATTGTGAACACTCTTGCACCTTATTCCTTTGTAGTAAGGCGAAATATGTATACACATCTATGACGTCAGCCCGCTCGTAAAAGGAACGGAAGACGGAGGCACTATTTTTATTGTGTGGTGAAACTATTCACCTATACCTACATTTCACCTTTTGATCTTTTTCGCTCTGTACGGTCAGCCAAGAAAAAAAAAAGTCGAAAAGTGTTATGAAAAGTTGTATTCAAAGATGGCACCTTGAGTGATAACATCATACCGTCGTGTGTTACATGAACATCATGGCAACGTTTGGAAAGGTTTGAAATCTACTGTACTATTTTTTAATGGCATGGACATGACACAAACGATAGATCTGAGCTGAAAAAACTAGAACAAGCGAGCGAAGCGAACGAAGATATTCTTTTCAGCTTGGGTGAAAATTCTTTCGTATGTCGATCTGCCCGGCTGTTCCCCTCTACATGTCCCATTTCTCAACCGACTCTCGTGAATTATTATGAGCAGGTTCAATAAAAATAACGCAAAACCGTTTAAGGGCATAACAAGGTATCGTGTTTTGATAAGAAAACAATAAGCGATTTTTTTGACGGGATTTATTTTTTTATTTGTATGGAGCAGGTCGCCCCAGTCGGCCAACGCAACGCTCCATTTAAATGAAGAAAAAAAAACGCATATTTTTTTTCTAGGTTTTTTCTTATTTATTTATTATTTAGTAAACAGAATATAGAAACTTAATGATTAACAGGGTCTTATAATACCAAAAACGATACTTGTTATGCCCTTAAACGGTCTTGCGGTTTTTTTTGTCACACGTTGTATATTTTTCGAATCCGGATTTCAAAATAAAAGCTTGATAAATAGACATGCTTAATTAGGTATTTGATTGATACTGAGGCGTATGAAAGTAGTTGACGTCTAGCTTTACTAATAGTACAAACTTTGCTTTCTTTAGACTGGTATTTTCGTAGTACTATCCCCCAGTACTTATTTACTGTCTGTGTTGACTTGGCACAACCTTCGACTACTACTTATAGCATCGCGTACAGTTCTTACATACAAAACGTATAGCTCCCATACAAGCCACAACTCATCGGCAACACGTCAACGGTCGAAAACGCCATTTTTCCCGATACAGAACAGCGGGGGACGGTGACAGCGAGTAATAAGGACACCCAGCCATGTCTGAAGAAGACATACGTTAAACCAGTCATAATTATAATTCAAAGTGGACTGCCTACCTGGCCGGCGTGGTGCAAGTCACGGGATATCAGTTCAGTTTAAGAATAAAGTCGAAGAAGTCGAGTCGATCAAACGCTCTACGTTGCACTTAGTGGCCATTGTTGGGACGTTGACGAAGTAAAATGATGTTGAAGCTGTACAATTCCTTTATTTTCCTAGATCAAGTCCCAATTTAATCAAATATCGTAACACAGCGCTCGCTGGTTTCAAAGCAAGAGCGACCAGGTCGGCTATCGATCTGTTTTATCGACGAATTTGCTCAGTCGTTAAAACAGACTGCCGGCGCCATCTATCGGTCACCGGCTGAACTGCTGTGTCGCTATTGCGACAGCCATGATTGGGAAGATAAAAAGCGTAACTGAGGTTTTTCCGTTCACACATTTTATGGCCTCGCGCGCTTTCCTTGATTTCCACTCGTAACTCTTTATCTCTTTCTTTTGTGGTGCTTTGCACCAGCAAAGTGTCTGTAATCGTAAGCGGTGTTCGCTAAAATATGTATGGAAAGTTTGACAAGTTTTTAAGGTAGGTAAGCTGCCGGTGCCATATTTAACGGTCTGTAATCGTAAATTGGTGCAACCCGCCGTTGGTCTATCATTTGCAAACGCATTCAGGTCATCCCGCCAACAAGTTGCTGAATGACTTTTGTCTAAATGGACCCGCCCGGTGACCGGTTGGAATAAGCCGAATAAATACGGCAAACATCCCCAGTCCGTGGCTAGGCATTTTGATCTATGAAAGTTTTCCTTAACATGATTCTACTCTTTTTTTAATTAAATCTTAACGTCTTAATGTCTACGGCCGCGACGGAAGTCAGTCAATAGGGCTGAAGGTAAATAAGTTATTAAACATTCACTATAGCTTTCAATTTCTTAATAAATTACATTACTGATGTACTGTACAATTGCAACTTCTACAGCAAAAACCACAGTAGTTTTTTTTTGTCGCTTGTCCCTTGGACGCCATCTTAAAGGTTATTTAAGTTACAGAGTAACGATTATTGCTCGGATACAATACTGATGCTGTACCAGTAATTTGTTTATGCAATTTCTTTTAATGTTTTTTCGGTCGCATGATATTGTTTTATTCGAATTCGCAAGATGGCTGCCCGATAAATAGCGATAAAAGTTAATAACGACGATTTTTTGGTGTTTCAACGTTTATTGTTGACATTAAACCCGTAACCCAATTCTTGGTGAGGCTTTGCAAAAACTCTGATTCTGATTTTGTTTTTCTTGCTAGGGGTTTTTTAACCAAAATATTGATAAGAGTTCATGTGGTTTTACGTTCCTCTTTAGATATATTGATATACGCCGTATATACGGGATACACGAATTGGACAGATATGATAAAAGCTGCAACACAAGCCACCATAGTCCATTTCCAATGTTCCAATGATGCTGAAGACGAAGATAGTACTTTCATTATAATTGTAAATAAGAAGAAAGCTTCAAAACAAATACGATCAAAAAACTTCCGAGGCCTTCGAATGAAAGTACAAAAACAAAATGGCGAATTATTGCCACAGTAAAAAAGGAAATATGACGTTAAGGGGAATATTGGAAGATTTGAAAAAGTTTGATTGAGGCGGGAAAACTTTGGATTGTATCCAGAATATTCGGAATGAGGATAATAAGATTGGGAAATATAAGTGTTGGAGGATTAAGCGATTATGGACCTTTTGTAATTGACATTAAGAACCATTAATAAGATTAAAATATTTTTAAGACATAACTTTTAATGTTGTCAGATTGTTCGACATATTGATTATGATTGTAAATATCTACAGCAGGCAGCTGCTGATACGGATAGGTGATTACAGTAAAATAGTACATACCAACTATGAATCTCTTCGTTATGCGATGCCATATTATTTGAAATGAGACATGAGATTGTTAAAGTTCCTTTAAACGGTTATATTATATCTTCGCTATGAAATCCTTTTATATATTCAATGTTTAAGTAGCTTTCAAAATATATAAGTTATAGGCACCGATTTATCACTAAAACTTTAATAAATAAAACTCATAACTGAAATAAGGCAGCAGCATGGTGCCGAAGATGCTGGCGGCATTTACTCACTGTATCGCAATACTATCGCGTTGAGCGAGGAAGCTGCCAGCTCTTCGGCCACCGGTGGTGTCTGGTATTTTGTTAAAGTTCTTTGATTGAGGGCGCTGGGACCCCACGGACCAAGCAATGGAACAAAGCAATATTCGGCGCCTAGACTCCTATATTTGGTATTATTTTCCTTTTCCGCTGCCTCTGCAGCCGCACCGGCTCTGGAGGACGTTCCGTGGAGATGGGAATGTGTCGGCGGAGGTGACATTCCACACCAGCACCCGACCCATCTGCCATGGAATTAACGAAAAAACACTCAGAACTGGAGTGTTTTTTCTGCAACAATATTTATTTTGTAGTTATTGTGGTTACACTTTTTGGCCCTTCAAACCGGATCAAACAAATACATTTTAATATAGAGTTGCCAGATACTTCACATAAATTGTCATGATATATTTCATGTCTATGACAAGTTATTACTTATTCCTCACATTTGTATTTCTGGGAAGGACACCCACGCTAGCTAGGCATCTTGCTAATACAGAAGTAGACATTCTGGAAGCGTATTTTGTAATAATTTATTGTAAAACATTGAGTTATACGTGTAGATCAGACATCCTGAAGTCTAAGTTTGCGCATGACTTTGATGCCAGACGTCGATGATGTACCTAACATGACGTCAAGAAAAATGTTCGTGGTAGCCAGTCAATACGTAGGCAATGTTAAAAAAATCGAGTAAGTGACTCATTTCCAAGGAAAGATAAGTAGGAGTAAAACCTAAGTCCTCATTTTCAACTTTTTAACCTAGCGACCATGATTGAGTTGAATGCCGCTCATAACCATTCGTCCCTACAAGCAACCGCGTAAGTGCGAGCGAACAAATGTTTTTTTTTTTAATGAAAGGATTACTGAATGTGAATAGAACATAATCGGTTATTTCACACCGCACGTCGCCGTCTTAGCGTGTAATTTGGCTACAAGTTTTTAACATTGATATGTATGTTAGTCTGTAAGGAGGGGTATAATTGACAAATGTTTTATAAGATGATTACATAATAAGCTAAAAAAAAAAAACTAATAACACTAAAACTAAAGGCAAAAGAATGCCCCAGGGTCGCTGCCAGGCGGTAGTGTGCCCGAAGGCTGGCAGCATTGCCTCGTTGAATGGCACTGCTGATCCTCTGGGCGAGGCAGTAAGAAATTTGTAACTATGGGCCCGTTGCCTGAGACAAATAAATAAATAACTGGCCATTTATCACTGTAGCTTTTTTTTCATTCAACATCTCTTCGTCAAAAGAGCCCCTAAAGTCTTACACTGGTCCACTACTGAGACACCGCGTGTTTTGTCTCGAACGCCGATTGCATAACGCTTTGGAAGTACCTACGTCATCGGTAGATAGATATTAATGCCACTTTTTAACCCCCGAAGGAAAAAGAGGAGTGTTAATAAGTTTGACGTGTCTGTGTATCTGTCTGTGGCATTGTTGCTCTTAAACCGATTTTAGTGCGGTTTCTTTGTCCAAAAGCTGACGTGATCTGTCACGGTTCAGCCAGTTTTGAGAGGTTGAACTTTAAAATGTAAATATCGGGGGTTTTTCAACCTTGATGAACTACTGTTCAGCCAGTTTTGAGAGGTTGAACTTTAAAATTAAAATATCGGGGGTTTTTTAACCTTGATGAACTACTTAGTACAGTTGTAATTATTGTGTTGGAAAAAGACAATTTATTTGTCCTAACGCTTCTTTGAAAATTTACTTAGTTTCCCCTTTGTTCGTTTACTTATCATGAAGTAGGTAATTAAAACCACCTTCATCACATCTGCTTATGGCCAACAGGGCTGATCGCAAAATCTTGAACAGAAAAAAGTGGGTAATTAAAGAAACCTATTTAGGTTAGGTGTATTTAGGGTAGGTATTTAGATGACGATATTAAATTATAGAAGGTAATTACTTGTTTAGCAGTTCTAGGTGTTTTATGTCAACTCGCGTGTGGCCAGCGTCCACGCGTGGCTTTTGTTGCGCTTGCGCATTAGTTTGTCACTCTTTGTGGCCGCGAATTGATCGTGACGGCGGACTTATTGCCGCGCCCCGTCGATCGCTGATTATTATAGCGTTTATAGGATAATAGCGACCCGCCAGGAGCGATTGTTGTTTGCCAGTTGAGGCAATACAATTTTCAACATAAGTCCGCGAAGCTATCATTTTCTCGGGGTGGGGTAGTCAAAGGATGGCGCTTCCTTGCGATGGAGAAACTCTTCGAGAACATTCCAACCGGGGGCTTCCTGAGCATCATGCTATTAAGGTTTCCCCTTTTGCTCATTTCTGCTATCCCAGTAACTCTTGAACTTCCTTCAGTCACGACTAAAAAAATGTGAATGGATGGATAGGGCGAATGACAAAGTCACTTACAATTTGTTGTTCGGTGTGAACGCCAAAGCCAATTTCAAACAAGCCCAAAAAACAGTTGAAGACCAATGCATGAAGTGATACGTTTATCGTACCAAAACGATCGGGATTTAGTGCTAATGGGCCCACAGTTGACGCTGACGTACCGACGACGCGAGAAAACACGATATTTTATGATAGGCACATCTCATAACGTAACGTCATAAGCGACAAACCTCCTCTAAAGCGACCCACCATTTTGTGCACGAAAAGCAGTGGTTTTGAGTTTCGTCGATTAATTTTGTTTTTATGGCGATTTACGAAATAAACGAATGAAAATCGCCCGAGAGCTCCTCGGCCTAAGGTTCCGTAGGGATCAGTAAAACTGCGTTGAATTTTGATACAATTCTCAATAACCCAGTCACCTTCATATTATCGATGTCCTACAATTGTATCAGCAGTAGATAAAAACTACAGTGCGTATGACAAATTATAGGATTATTGAAAGACGTACACAAATCGTTAATTTTTATTATTATATTTTGATTTTGATTATAATAAGACCCACATTGTGAGCGCAACATCTCACCAAAAGGCACGAAACAGTTTCATCGGAATGTTCAGATTCGATCTTTCCAATCGGTTTCACATTGCTACCGGAAAACCATAATACATTTACCGTTACTGCAACACAATCCCTCGAAAATCAACCTTGAGCACATTACAATAAAGTAGTAATTACTCGTACAATGGGCATTGATTAAAATTGCAGATAATTTCGATCGCCTATTTTTTTTCCAGCCGAACGCGCAACGTGTGCATTCTGCCATGATTGGAACGTGTCAGATGTATTCAAAATTTGAATTTTGAATGTGAATTAAATAACTGACGTTCGATTAATTACCACGTGAAGCTAAACCAAGTTTAATATTTATATACCTAATTGTTTTAGCTGAGATTGCTTATTGCTGTATTTTGGAAACGGCTTTCGAGTAACGCAGCAGTTGTCTGTTGGTTCTTTTTTTTCCTACCTAGTTATTTTTATGAGATGAGAAACATTATACGAACAGAACGCATTTGAGAACGTTAAGATATTTTTTGAACCGTGTCGCTTGTTTAGACTTGTAAACTTGAAACTTGTAGGTTCGTATAGACCACTATGTTACAAGGGATTCAGTTGTATTTTAAGAAAACCTATCATATGTTCCTTTAATGAAAAAACTTTCCTCAGCTGCATTAATTCCATAATAGACCCCCGTAATTAACGCGATAAAACCAATCAAGCATTAAATTAACCCGTGAGCTTAATGGTTAATCAAAATACCTTTGGGCACTTTGTAGTATCCAAAAGCCAGTGACCTAACTCCGTGTGAACGTTTAATCAATGGTAGCACTAATGCTTCTACGATAAAAAACATAATCGCGTGCATAATCTAAAAGACTATGGATGTTTCAGTTGTTAGGTATTGTTAATGCAAATTAACATACAATTTTATTGCAAACTCTATCTTTTTAATTTCACTATCATGGGAATAGATTTCGCACGAGAATGTTTTTGATAGTTAAGATTGTGTTGTTGGAACCACAAAGGAGAAATGGACGAAATTCGTGGCCAGCTTAACTCACTCAGTTAAATTTTCTATGAAAGTTTTCCGTTGTGACACGAAAATTAACCATACAATTCTATGGTTAATTTTTGTGTCACAACGGAACTTTGTCCACTTCTTCGGTTTGTATGGCTAACTACCGACTAACCAGGCTAACTACTGGCCAAGAATTAGGTCCTCACCCAAATTCGATCAGCATACTTTCTTAAACACCCTTTTCAATCAGGATATGCCAAAAGTGTCACCTCCGTACGATGCGCAAATCGCATCAAATGTGCGCACCAATGTTGGGGTTTTCTGGTTGGGTAATGCTTTAACACATCCCGCTTGGCTGGGGGACCAGGACGGCTATGACGGACTCCCGGGAATCTCTCGGACCACCGTCTAAAAGGTCTAGGTTTTCTACGCGCTGCCTTTTGGCGGGGCACGGGAACCCAACTAACAGAATTAACTGTAACAACAAAGTTTTAATCGACTTAAATTCCCCAACGAGAATTTCCATGATTTTTCCAGGACCCCTGGGACCACCTGGAAAGGTTACCCTTTCAAACAAAAGAAGAATTTTCCAAATCAGTCCAGGCGCCTTCAAGTAATCGGGGAAGATACATAAAACATTCTGACGAATTGAGAAGCTTCTCCTTTTTTGAGGTCAAAGTCCGTGCCCTCGTGCTTTAAAACACACGTAAAATCCTTGATCTCCGTAGTTGTTTCTAACATCAGTCGTGAAACTGAGATAGCAGCTGTGGGGTGGCTAGAGAAATCATAATAATCAAATTGTTCTATTACTCGACGATACTCCTTGGTGGGGTTCGAAAGTCTTACGGCAGTCGCATCCGTACAAAGTAGGGCATAAGGTAATTCTTGGAATGAGGTAGCAAACAAACCCCTTTAAGATGCAACTGGAATAACTCTCGAATGAGGAGAACATCTGTATCTTGTGACCATCGATATCTGGTCATAGCTGTCGTTTTAGCTATCACCAGATATCGACACGGAGAAATGATACTTGGACATTATGAGTCCTTATTTTGTCGTTATTTGAAAACGATAAATAAGACTCTTTCTAGACGGCAAAATAGATGGAACAAGAGTAAGGGGAAGGCTCAGAAAGTCATACATGGCACAGCTGAAGGAATGGTTAAGACTAAAAAAACCAGCCAAGTGCGAGTCGGACTCGCGCACGAAGGGTTCCGTGAAAAAAATCGAAAAACAACAATTGATCTATAAAAACAGTTAAAAAAAGGGTACCCCCCTTAAATATTTATTTTGTTTTGTTTTTATTATTTGTTATAGCAGCCACAGAAATACATTATCTATTTTTTGTCGTGTTTAATATTGCATAGCGAAATCGTTCACAAAAGATTGGGATGGAATAGGATTTCTCTACTATCACGGATCACGGTTAGTTGCGAATTCATAATCAAAACAATACCAACTAAAGCAACGTAATTAGGAGCAAATAGTCTGAGAATGCGTTAGGCTCCGCGCATACTGTAGATCTATCACGAAATCGCATAATAATACTGTATATGAATAAAGGACATAATAAGAACAATAAGTCTCACAGTCTTATCGGTTAGTTTTATATTATTATGTAATATGTTATTGTTTATTTCGCATTTGATTGTTTCAAATAAAAAAATTGTTTCATTGTACCTATAGCTGAACTGTAAAGCTAGCGCGTATGTGAAAGGCTGCTAGACTGACCTTCAATTAGTTTTTAAAAGACAAGATTTTATTGAACGTCTTAACTTTTTTTCGCAGCTTATTAACCCTTTTCGCAATGTGTAAGTTGCACTGGATGATTAAGTATCATTTTCCTTTTTATTAATCCTTAAGTTGGATACTCACAATTTTTTTATATTTACGAAGTACCTAAAGGATGACAGGTTACCACGATGCAATATATGTTGCTCGACTTTTGTTCAACCAAACGGGCTTATGCGCAGGACCTTAGGGAATTGCCTCAACGAACCCAGTAATTGCAACTCCTGGTCTTACGAACAATCTCCTGGCGACATCCCTGTCATGCTCTAACTCGTACATTCCTATATAGATATCTCTTTCTCGATTACAGTTTTATATATTTCAATTTTTGCTCCCTAGTTGATAAGTCTCAAACTTGACACGATCGACTTTGAACTTTAAATGAAGCGGCTTTTGGAACATTTTGGAATAACGTTTAAGTTCAGATATTGGTATTGGTTTTTAGCTGATTTGTAATAATGATTGAAATTTGAATTGCTAAAGTGTATGAGTTATTTCTCGTGGATAAGTATTCCTCGATGAATTTAGTGGAAATCAAAAGTTTCATCAAAGAATAAGGGAAGCCATTGATTGGTTTTTTGCAATTGCCTTTACGTGGTCGGTACTCATAACAAACGTTTTTTTATTTTACTCGCAAGAACATAAGCTGTTAGTCGGACCAAATATTGCAACTGAATCTTAAAGCAGTTATCGTCAACCGATTGAGCTGCAATACGAGTAGCATCCACGTTTATGTATGATACTTAAATGTTTATGGCCTTATTCTGAAACGTTGAAACCTATTTTGGCTAAAATGTCGTTAAAACACCTTTTACTTTATCTGTCGATTCGACGTTTGTTTGTGAGAATGGGACCAAACACATTTTAATTAACAGAGTTTGACAATCAATCCACCAATCAGAAGGATATTTTTTGCAGCAAACATTCACGTCGTTCAGATTTTAGATTGAAAACCAATAAAAAAACTCCAGTAGCAAATGAGAGGGCGATTGCTGGCCGGCTACTAGGTGGCGTTGCCGTCGGTTCGATTTACAAATTAGAGAGCGCGGCGCGCGCGGCGCCAGCGCACAGGCGTATTCTGACATCTTGATGCCGTTTCGATCGCGTTGGAGTTCATTTCAAGTTCAAGTAGATACTACAGCTGAAAACTATCCCGAGCTCGAAGGCATTCTGGTCTGATTCCTAATAATTTAGTCAATTCCGTTTTTCGTATTTTGCGTCACGGCAAAGTCAAACTGCCTAGGTGTTAAGGTAAAAATTTTATCGCAGCAGCAGTCGTTGATTACTGTTATACTTAATGTATTTCTATTGACTTCATTTTTTATTGCCTAACTATTGTACACATATTATGGTTGGATTTAAGTTTCAAGTTATGTTTGCCATGTACGATTTTTTAATTTTATTCCAGTGTGAAAAAAAAAATGAACCAAATGGAATAGAATAATTAAAATTATTTATGAACTTTGCACCTACTTGACCGGGACAAAATTAAACAAAGAAATCGGTTAGGCATAAGTTTATCGGAATAAGACGCATCCAAGATCGAACTTTTATTACCAGCGTGTCATTATGACAATTGCATACAATATTGATTTTATGTCATTTTTTGTGGCTGAGAATGAAATGGACTCGATGATGGGCATTATTTACGGATTGTATGTAGGTAGTTCTTTTTGTAAGTACTTAGTTCATAAAAATATTGGTTACGAGAGTCAAATTACTATACTCTTGAATTACTTTAAAAAACATGGAATAACCGTCTATGAACAATATATAAATAAAAATTGAGGGGCAATCTTACAAAAGTCAACCTATTCGACCATTCGGTAATTCGGCATCGATTTTTCGCGCACTATCCATCTCTCTCTCTTATTAGAACACTTAGAACAAGAGGTATAGGTAGTGCGAGAAAAATCGAGAGTATGTCGCGGCCGTCCCATGGTAGACATGCTGGGTGAGTGAATAAAGAGCTAAATTGTTTATACTTTAAAACTTCTTTTCATGGCAGATTTAAGCTAGTAAGGACATACTTACCGCTCGGCCATGACTTTGGTCTTAAGCGACCTGCGACCAGCGTTTTATCTGTTCATTGCGCGGTCGAGATGCGCAACGCACTGTGGTTAGTTGGGATCACGCGCAATGAACAGATAAAACGCTGGTCGCAGGTCGCTTAAGACCAAAGTCGTGGCCGAGCGGTTAGGCACAGCGAAACTTCATCCCGCTCGAATGTGGAGCAGCCCAACTGGGGAAGTACCACCGCCTTGCAGAAGACCACAGCCATAACGACACTACTACTTGCTCTGTAGTAGTAGTGTTGTGGTCCTGGAGGTGAGCAAGGTCACCAGAGGATGCGTTGTGTTGAGAGCGAGGGAACTTGTTCCTTCAGCTGTCAACACGACGAACCTTCAAACATAACAAGGGTCGGCAACGCCCATGTTACTCCTGTGCGGCTGTCCTGGCTGCGGTCTCCGCTTATTACCATCAGACGGGCCGTACGCTTGTTTGCAACCGTCGTTGCAAGCGTAGTAATTCTTAATTAATTTTAGAAACAATGATTCAAACAACAATAAAATATTATTGTAAAAACAACCGACAAAAAAGCGGCCAAGTGCGTGTCGGGCCACGCGCAGGGTACGGTTCCGTAATTGCCGGTCTGTCACAGAATGCGGACTTAAAAGGGGCTATTAGGGTTTTTATTATAGCTTACCCTCGTAAATATGATTATTTTTATAACACACCAATGTATAGGGTCGTTTCGCCGGTTACGCGACCACCTTCGGTTATAGCGACCACCTGAAGGACAAGATTTTTCTCTTGAAGATAACGTGCCGTGAAACAGCAACTCTACCGTCCACGGTAAAAGGTTCAAATTCCAATGACAATGTATATGCACTCGAAATTAAGTGCATTTCTTATCAGTTAACTAGTTATGTCTACTACTCGTCAACTAGTTATGTCTACCTAACTGTGATAGTTTTCCTTTTAAATTCGTTATATGAACTACTGCCACGATTTTTTCACGTCCCCAGTAGTAGCCATTTAGCCAGCAGGGGGGGACACATGACTCGAACAAAAATTTGGGCTTTAAATCCCATTATCTCGCAGACGCATAACTGAGTTGAAAAATAGTTTTAGAAAACTTACAATATTTGTGAACAAGCTATCCAACGATACCCCACACTATAGGTTTAACGAGAAAAAAAAATACATCACCAATTTACATATAGGGGAAGTATACCCTAAAAAAGATTTTTATTCAGGATTTTATTCTACTGTTTTGTCGGCGTGATTGGTTAATATACCCACGGCGAATTGAAGTTTTCTAGCTGTAAGGGTTATTGAGCTAAGCCGAAGACGGACAGACAGACAGACAGACGGACGGACATGGCGAAACTATAAGGGGTCCTTGTTGACTACGAAAACTTAAAAAGGCCTATACACGTAAAAAAAACTTTAATCCGATTATCCCTATCGAAAAAAAAACTTTAAACAGCAAATCGGACCAATAAACACTTGTATCCATATCTGCCGGAACAATATAACTTTTTTCACCACAATCTGAAAAGCGATGTCAACCTTCGTCTTTAACAAAAAATATCTTTTGTTGCGCAGAACCAACTTGAAGATGCTGTTGGTATCTTTTTAGTGTCTTCACATAACTACTACATTATTAACGCATTTTTTTAACAATGAAAGTCTTTTGATAGTACCTACTATCATTCTTGCATTTGACTCGTATAAAATGGTGGTTTCAACATATTTGACTTTCAGATTAGTCCGATCACTGAAAACATCACTTTTATGTGTGGTTCATTAAAATAACGCGTACAAATATGCGAAATAACTCTGGTTTAAAATTATAGGCTATTATCTTGGTAATTAGCACAATGTCTTACCTTGCATGTAAGAAGTGTTTTAATAAGAAATCTTCTATCGTTGGATTAAGTTTAATTAAACTAGAAACTTAGCTTAAAGACCAATATATTCTATAATTCCTTAAAATGCAAGTTTCTCCAACCAACTGCAAAAATAAGTTTGCAATGCCTTATGCGGGATATTTTTTCTTCAAGCTCTTGTTATTCGAAAATCGCCTATAAATGTATTGCGTTACGGACTTGGTTATAAGAGGATTAAAATGTGGGTATCGCTTATTGAAAGCCGTTGAGATGATACGGCTTTGGATACGATAAAAAATGTGATTGGGTTTATTCGTGAGATCAATGCTGAATTGACCACCTGTTTCGAAAGATTCCCACTAGAATATAACAAGAACTCCCTGGGAAGGCCGAAGGTCAGTCTTAGTGACGGTCAACCAGTGTAATTTCGTTGATGGGGTAAATGCGCCCCTTGATGATATCTCCGAAACTAAACTTAGAACTATAACAAACGTCTGAATTGAAAGTTTGGTAACCATACTTTGAACATCAAGGACTATCAAAAACGTCATAGTTCTAAAATGTTGCGTTTTGAAAATAACTTCAAAAGATGAATTTACCCCGGTAAACCTTATACAGTAGTTATCTGATCAATTATGGGGATGGAAGTTGACATAGGAGTTCAAGTGGAGGAGATCGTGGGATAATGCTACTACTAAATATACATACATACATACATTCACGCCTTTATTCCCAAAAGGGGTAGGCCGAGCACACGAAACGTATGTTCCAGCGCCACTTTTAGCATAAATGTGGGTATAAAAGATCGACTAAATGTGATATTGCAGTGATAGGTTGCTAGCCCATCGCCCATAACACACAACCCTGGTCCCTTATTCGACTTTTACGACACCCACGGGAAGAAAGGGGGTGGTGAAATTCTAACCCGACACCACACGGGTACTAAATATGATAAAGAAAATATTTACGGTCCCATAGGTAATAGGACTTTTAGTAAAAGTGGATATGGGATACTCTCAACTCACAAATGTGATCTCTCAAAAATACCCAGTTAAATATGCTAAAAGATTTACGGTGGCAAAGGTAACAGGACTTTTCGTACAAAGGAAAGAGAAGTTGATTAAGAGAGTTGGTAAAGAAAAAAAAATGTGGGTATCAAATAGTCTATTCCCACAAATATTGGTAGGTAATATGCCAAAGGTAATATGACTTTTGGTAAAAGTGGGTATTGAACAGTCTTAACCCACAAAATATTGGAAGGTTAGATACTAAGTATGATTTAGGAGCAGTAATATGAGTGGTACAGTGTACAGGAAGCCGCGTCGATGCTCGTCGAACTGATGCCAAGATTATCTGTCACAGCGACAGTATCGGCGCGGGATCTCCCAGCCGTGTGGCATCGAACTATAAAGGATGATTTTTCTACAGGAAGTATACTGTTTGATAAGGTGATTCAATGTAAGGACATTGAGCTATGATTTTGTTTTGCAGTTATGGGTATTCTCATTACTCAGGACATATAGTGATTTTGTGAAATAATCTTACAGTTAGTATTGTAAGTTGGTCTAAAGTGCGTAACTTTAAATAAGAGAAAGTACGTATAGGATTTTTACACTGCAATAAATACAGTGTTTCTTCCGTACATATACTTATCTTTCACTGTTTCAGCAGTTTTTCACAGTTGTGTGTAACTAGTCCCTTTTGATAATTCATCTTAATGACGATTTCTGAACGAATTGTTTCTAATTCTTTGTTCTATACAATATTATCTTCTACGTGTAAGAGGAACTCCAAAATTTTACGTGGGATTGAATCAAAAGGTTTTGAGATATTTCTTTAGAAGCACCCTGTATCCTAAGCACCAGAGTCCGATCAATTTATAGCGATGCGATCGCCTCAATACCGATTATCTTGATCAGAGAGACTAATCATTTTTATCTGCCGCCTGCGACCGGCAGTACAACATTGATGGATCGCACAGACTTTCTGCTATTCTTCATTCCAAAATAGCTTAAGCACCATCATTCCATGTATACTTACAAGCCTTTTTGAATATTTCAATGATGCCCACAGTGTGAAGACGAAAGGATGGATAAGTCTAAGTATTGTGAATGTTTATACGTCTTTTGGGTATTGATTTGTAAGAAGCGTAATTGGTGTGGACTTTGAAGTGTGAAAGCTTAATATTGGTTAACTGTCTGTTGAAACAGTTTTAAGATTATATTAATAGTTTAGATCTACGGTTGGTACAGGATTCTCGGAGGTCAGTGTTCATTACTGACTTTACAAATAAAGGTAAACAATTGCAGGGCATTTATTGATACACATGAAGGGTTATGAAAAAAAATGCTACCTAAACAATTTCCAATCATCAAATTTCCAAAATTGTTGACAACAATGAAATATGCTTGCATTTTCAATGGACATTAATTTAACTTCAATTGTACTACTTGACACGAGTTTCCGAAGGTATTACATGTTACGCGTGATCAACACATTTCTGTCGTGATGTAGATGTAGTAGAAGTTGGTTTTTTGGCATACATTTGTCATTAGTATTATAACCAGTAGCCCGTTTCAATTTACACATTTTCTAAGATCGTTTGCATCAGGAAAGATATTAGAAGATTAAAAAAGGGACACGAGTAAAAATGCGTACAGCTGGAAGGGTAAACCTTGGCAAAATTGCTTCTGCCAAATCGGAAAATTCTAGACAAAGATCAGGTCAATAGCACCCTGAACAGACGAGGGCCACGAGTCTGTTCGAAGAAGGGCACGAAAGCGAACAGCGAATGAAGCGAGAAGGGTTTTCTAAGTTTGGAAATTACAGCCCAAGAATATGACCAAAAGACTAGAATATACTAAATTTAGAAATAAGGTCAATAAATTACTTAATGAGGCAAAAAATACATATAGGCAGTCGGAAATATTAAAATGTAATGGGGATTTTAGAAAAATATGGGCAAATATTAATTCGTGGCTGGGCAGAGGTAAACCTAGCTTGGATATAGATAAGATATTTGGGGAAAACAGAAAGTATAAGTCAGATTTGTACGAACTTTTCGAACACGTTCACGCAAGAAATAAGGGAAATTAAACATGTTTGTAATATACAATTTTTAGATAGAAAACAATATGTGAAACCGTGTGATGTAAGCTTTAGATACAGAAAGGTGAGTGCAGCAGATGTAGAAAAAGTAATACATTTGTTGTCAAGTGAAAAAGCGCCGGGGTTAGATGGTATACGGGTGAAAGACCTAAAATATCTGTGCAATTGGGTATGCCCTATTATAGCTAAATTAACTAACGCCTGCCTCGCTTGTGGTGTTTATCCTGACCTCCTAAAAAGTGCAATTATACGGCCAATATATAAGTCTGGGAATCATCTAGAATACGCAAATTATAGACCTATCGCTATTCTGTCTGTTGTCGATAAAATTATCGAAAAAGTTATCGTCGGTCAAATCAGTCAATTCTTAGAGGGTCATAATATACTTTCGGACTCGCAACACGGTTTTCGTAAAGGACGCAGCACTGTCTCGGCTCTAACGGGGTTTGCGGACTATGTAAACGACTGTTTAGACTCGGGTCAACAGCTAATAGCTCTGTTCATAGACTATAAAAAGGCATTCGATACTTTGGATCATAATATTTTATTACAGGCGATGGGTGAATGCGGAATCCGTGGTCCCATGAATAAATGGTTTAAAAGTTTCTTATCAGGCAGGAGATTACGCACGAGCATCGCGGGGGAGACGGGGCAAGAGGCAGCGGTGGAGCTCGGAGTTCCGACCGGATCCGTGTATGGTCCTGTGGGATATGTGATGCATGTCAACAGCGTCGCAAATGTTGCGAAATGGTGCCGGGTGTTTATGTACGCGGATGACATGTGTCTACTTTACGCGGCGAAAGATATAACGGAGGTGCAAAAGTGCATACAAGAGGACTTCGAAAGTATCACTAAGTGGGCACATGATAACGGAATTATCTTAAACTTCGAGAAAACCAAATGCATGCACATTTACTCGCCGTATAACCAGGTCGCCAAAAAAGTGAATAAAGAAAAATTGGATATAATAGGGCATACATACGATTGCCTGCATGCAGGAAAAAATAATTGTAATTGTGCTAAATTGAGTTATGTGGAAACATTCAAATACTTAGGTCTAAATATTGACATAAACTTTAATTGGAAACCGCATATCAACGATGTTTGTAATAGGCTAAGATCTGTGCTAGGCAAATTCTACCAATTAAGTAAAATACTGAGTAAAAAAACACTAATGGTTATATATTACGCCCTTGCCGACTCACTTATTAGCTATGGTCTAGTCGTATACGGGCGAACATTCATAACATATATTAGAGATATAAGAAATCTACAAACAAGGCTGATTAAATTCTTAGTTAGTAAAAAGGTTAAGACAGATTGTGAAAAAGATTATGATAAAATATTTCCCCTATGTAAAATTTTACCGATAGATAAGAAAGTCACATACCTCTTAGGTTTAGAACATTATTACAGTGAAAAGTGCAAATTATTAATTAACAATAGATATAATACTAAGAGTGTAAGAGACAAAAAGATAGTACAGCCAAAAATGAAAAACTATTATGGCAAAAGATGTTCAAAGTACCTAGTACCAAAAATATTCAATAAAATTAGTGTACTAAGACAAAGTCCTAAATTAAGTAAATCTATGATAAAAACTAGACTAAAAGAATGTCTTCTCGACTTGTCATAGTTGTGTGTGTGTGTGTGTATGTATGTGTATACGTATGTATGCGCGTGCATGTGTGATGGGTCGAGAAGACATTCTCGATTTATCATGTATGTAACTATGTGTGTATATGTGTGCATATGTACACATATACGGGGCCCACGAAACTGTAACCTGCTTTATTTTATAAGATGAGTTTGATAGGTTAAGTTGCATGAAAACGTAGCGCGTCTCGCCATCAAACGTAACAGTTTGGCGAGAATTTAAATGTATAGTAGTTATGTAAGTTTTCATTTGATCAATAAATAAAATAAAAAAATGTGTTGCAGTTGGTTTTCCTGTATATAAATAAATAAGATCGTTCTTTGTGCAATTGTAGCCCAAAAGTCTCTCGTAATTCCTTGTTTTAAGTGTGGTACCCCAAGAACTATACTCCTAAATCCCTGTCACCGAGTATCGAACCAGTTCCTTTGTGTCCCAGTCAATAAGATGTTTTATTGACGTCAATCAGTATTGTTGGCTTAGCCGTATCGATCACGATTAGGGTCAGGCACCGAGTGTTGGACAATTATTTTCATTGTAATTTATTATAATTAAGTTAGTTACTGAATCGATTTGTATTTGTCAGTTCTTATTTGGCTGATTTGATTTGGAATTCCGTTATGGTATTTTAGAAGCTTTTTTTTAACAAATCTGGGACGTAGAGGTTTTACCATTTAATTTAACTATAGAATGTTTGAAATTTCATAGCCTATAATAGTGTCTATAATAGTCAAGAAAAATGCAACAAGAAATATACTGCAAGAAAAAAAGTAAAACGATATTATGATTACACACAAACATTGAACAAGAAAGAGAAAGTTTATCATAGCTATTTGAAACTGCAAGATTTTTTTTCGTGTTTTTTCCGATACGTATTATTCTTTTGTGTAATTTCGAGAAAATACTTGTAATTAAAAAATTTCATCGTAATGGGTGTGATCGTAATTTGAAGAAATTCTCATCATAATCTCTATATTACATGTCATCTATACTACCTCCTACCCTAGGCTCATCTACCTCCTCACACCGTCACAATACACCTCGATATTTCATTGTCAAACTTAAATAAAGTCGTTATTTTGATGGAACGCCATGATCAACTTTTTTGTCGTTCGCGTCGCTTCGAGACCAATCGATTGTGATGGACAACACACCTTATTGAGACATATCCGTCCTCAAATCATATAAAATGCACTTTAGAATATCACTTATCTCCCTTATTGGTTAGGTTTTAAGAACCAATTTTGTTTGGCAATAGGTTTTTAAATTTTATTACAAGTTGTTTATAATATAGAGCGCATCGGTTTGAAGTTAAATATTGAGAAATGAGCGTCCAAATTGCTTAGAAATAAAGATTTGGATACAAATCTTTGGTATTTTGATATTTCAGGTTTGACGTAAAATATGCAATAATATTTGTCAGTGTTGGTTTTTATTGGCTACGGATTAGGCTGAATAGAGAATGTTTATTAAATTGAGCGTAACGATTTTGAACCATTTTAGGACTTTGAGTAGATATTTATTTTTAAAATACTACTAGTGTTTGCACGCAACCGTTTAAACTCTGTAGTACCACACCAAATGCAGCTCCTTGGGTGACGATTTTCGGATTAAAACGTATCATGTTTGGTCATGGTTAAATACTTACAAATTTCATCTAAATCCATTAGACGTTTTTGCGTTATAAATATAACAAACATTTCAGTTTTCACATTTATAATACTTAGGTACCTACTAGCTTCTTTGCCCGCGACTTCGTCCGCATGAAACTCGTTTATATCGTTCGTATTGCTATGCAAACTTCCGCCCCCATTGCATCCCCTTAGGATCCCCTATTTTTAGGATTAAACTGTCCAATGTCCTTTTCAATGTACACCCTCGTTAACATAAATTCTAGTTACGGTTTAACTCGCGTACCTATAGGTACCAATATTTTTATGTAATATCTTAATAAGTGGCGGTCCGTCTCATTATCGTATCAGCCATAAAAAGGAAATGTAATCAATATGATTTGAATGTACCTAATTATTGACCATTAAAGACGCTACTTAAGTTCGAACTCTGGGGAGCCTTATTTGGAAACGCAAACGTTATGTTAAGTTTATGTATATGTCTGGTAGGGCCTTGAAAAAATAGGACCTTTGCCATTCCATTCGGTAAGAATAAAATACCTTCATGCATACGGTGTCTCCTGACACAAATATACGTAATGCAATGCAAGGAGCCTAGTCCTTGCGCTTGTTAAAATAATTTACTCTAAAAACAAAGTTTTAACCGACTTCAATTTAGTACTCCGCCAAGCCACGAGCACATTTCCTATTTTTTACAATTTACCACATGAACTGATTTCCGATAGCAAATGCGTTGATTACTATAGAAAAAAACCGAATCGCTGTATGTGGGCCGATAATATTTGAGGACTTCCATCGATTCCCCAAGATCATCACCAATGGCACTTCGTTAGTTCCTATTTCAACGGAATCTTATCAGAACCTGTGACGTACTTTTGCACTTTTAACACATTGGACACCGCGTACCCGACTCTCGGGCACTCGTAAACTTTACTCAGATGCCGGCATACCCGAGAGTCGAGCACGAGCTATAAACCCTCACGCGACGCCAATTCTGTCGGTTTCTGGGGTATTGTTCGGAATTTTGCCTGGTTGCGAAAGTGTTAAGTACATAATCGAGGAATTCGATAAGTCATCTGTGGTCTTCATCATCAATTCCTCGCCATCAAATTTATGATTCCGGATGTAAATACACGAGTTATAACAGAAAATACCAAAATCACTACACGCGTGCCTTATAAAATTGAGGAGTCCCCTCAATTCCTCATGGATCCCATCATCTAACTGAATTTTGGAAAAAATGGGACCCACCTGGAAGTATATACATACGAACAAAAAAAAAAAATTCCGAATCGGTTCATCAATGACGGAATTCTGAGGTAACAAACATTGAAAAAAAAAAAAAAAAAAAATACAACCGAATTGAGAACCTCCTCCTTTTTTTGAAGTCGGTTAAAAATGGTGTGAATGTGGAATACTGCGACGATTTGCAGCTGATGTTTGATGATGTTTAAATAACTATCACGTTTTAATACTTATGTATTTAATTATATCAATAAAATGTAACATCTGTGTCAACACCAATAGTCGTTAAATGCAATAACACCATAATAATTCTTGCAAACAACTCTTAAAACGATTAGTGATGCATCGGAGATCGAACATTGCTGGAATTAATTATCGGCTTAATAACGCGTATACATTCAAGTGCAAAGTTATTATTCAGGTTTCTAGTTTCGTAGGCAGTGCTCGTGAATGTACATTGCCAAGAGACGAGATCACTCATAAATTATAGCTTTAAAAAATCCTGATATTGAAAGTCGATAGGATTTGTTTTCAAGAACCGACATGTAGCAATGTCAGTACATTGCTATGAAAGTCAAAGTCAAAGTGGTACCTTAAGTAGGTACATTCAGCTGTAGATAAACGTGACCCCTTTCTGCGCAATTAAAATTAGAGGAATATATCTCTGTGCACCAAAATGGACGCTGCTCCATAGAAGTCATTGTCAGTTGTGAGCCATGTTCTACAGCCATTGTAGAAAAAAACTATGGTTAGTGTAGACTCGTTAGTGTGTTAATATCAGACAAAGATACACTATCGGAAACATGCGTTTGATGACGTGTTTGTTACTGTGTCTGATGGTCTTGGTAGAATGCAATGATCTGGCCACAAGCCCTGTCAAAGGTCTTTTAGAGACTATCAGTAATGCGTTGCCGGTGCTTGGTGACATCTTTACTAGCGTTCTTGGAGAAGTGGTAAGTTTAGGAAACAATTTATTAGGGGGAAACAGTTGAATGACTGTTATCAGACTAATTGTGAAAATCGTATTGCCTCAATTTAAATGACGGCAGTTTTTATGCGTACGGCTTTCAAATGCGCTTTGTCGACCCTCTATTTTAAATATTATTATTATGGCATACTTCTGTACTGGTTTTAGAACCTTCCGCCTTCCGCCTTCCGCGCCGCACTTGCGGCTGCTTCCAACCTGGTGCGGCTGCTGTTCCCCCCGCGCCCCCCGCCGCACGTGCCCGAACGCTGGTGGGGTGAACGTCAGCACACCGACACGACCATCAGGCGGTTCACTGTGCACTTCTCTGACGAGGTGAATACAAGAGCAGATGACCTTGGACGTCTTACAAGGCCTATTGGTGCGGATTCTGTTGCCTTTGCAACACATGCCCATAGTGCCTGATTGCTGGTGAGGCGAACATCAGACGAGCCACCACAATACAAGCACCGAGCGTGTCACTTCTCCGACTAAGTGAGTGCGTAGACAATTGGCCTCGGAAGGTAGTGCTGCATGCGGCACTTTATCGACACAACAGCATTCACACAAGACCATCACATCAACCGAAATACGTCCACTGCTGGACATAGGCCAAAGTGGTCGTGTAAGGCATTCGTAGCAAAAAATCCCGTATACTATTGGAATTACGTTTGAATATTGCAGATGATATCAGACCTGCGCAGCCGCATACACCATCGCCGCAACATCACGCATGCGCTCTATGGCGCTGCGAACACGTACGGCTCACACTCCGCTCTCCTCGCGCACATCCTCGACCACTGGGCCGGCGGATATGACTTCAGGGCGAGAGAGCGCTGGCTTAATAGCTTCCCGCAGTATATTACGAACATTCAGGGTAATGTCTCAATACGGAGGTTTCTGCCTAAGTTTGACTTATGCTTTATTTATTTATTTATTTATTTATTTATTTATTTATTGATACATGGAAAACCAACAGCGCAACATATTTCTAGATACCATAATAAAACCATATAGCCAATTACAGGTTTTCACTTATAGAAATAAACTAACAAAGAAATCTGAAGCCAAACTTAAACTTAGCGTACATTACGCACAGTAACCAATCGCGCACTACCTAATACGCGGAATATACAAGAATAAGGTAGTTAATGAATTAGGCTACTATAAACTCTAATAACCCGAGCCTACACCTGAGTATCACACATGAAGAAATTTATCAGTTTAGATTGTATTGCCTGTATGCTATCACAGAATATGTCTATATCTAATTGATCTACAACTTTGTTTAAACTCCTGCCTGCTCTGCACAAGAAACTATTCATTCTATATTTAGTGGAAACATGGAATATGCTAATAGGACGAAAACGGCGGAAACTTCTTATGGGAGTATTAAAAGAAATCTTAGCAAGTAAATTAGGACAGTCAACATTGCTTCTTATTATATTTAACAAATATAATATATCAGCAATTTCACGACGCTTAGCAAGGGGTATCAAGTGATGCTTTTTACAAAGGGTTAAATAATTAGATGAACTATAATGTGTATGCATTTTATAGCAAAGAAATTTCATAGATTTGGATTGTAATCACTCAATTCTGTCAATGTAAATTTTATATTGGGGATTCCAAATCTGAGATGCGTATTCCAACTTGCTTCTCACATAAGCACAATACAAGATTTTCAGCGTCTTAATATGTGTAAAACAAACCGAGCTACGCATTATAAATCCAAGAGTCTTAGAAGCTTTACTTATAATATTATCAACGTGATCATTAAAAATAAGCTTCGAGTCATGAAAAACCCCTAGGTCTCTTATGCTAGTTAGTTGCTGAATACTACATATATATATATATATATATATATATATATCATTAAAAATAAGCTTCGAGTCATGAAAAACCCCTAGGTCTCTTATGCTAGTTAGTTGCTGAATACCTTTACCTTTCAATGAATAAGAAGTAGGTATTTTATTTAATTTACGAGAAAAAGTTACGGTAAAACATTTACCAACTAATAACTGGTATCATCAAAGTTTTAATAGAATACATGCACGTTTTTTAAAATCGGAATTAAATCTAAGGTAGTCAATAAAAATATTCTAAATAATAATTTGTCCGACATTCTTACTAGGCAGGCGTCCGTTGTCTCATCTAACAGCCCAGAAATAAGTCCATCACCTTCGCCCAAAAATCCAGTTAAATATGCTTATATCGACTAGTAACAGTTTCATTAGAAACCAGTATATGCTGTCTCTGTGCATCCCAGGACACGTGCAAGGAGAGCGTCCACTCTGTGTAAACATTGTATTGCAATTAATTGTCATAATTGTCACATCCGCTGTTTTGTGTTCAGTCTTCACAACCCTATATTGCAACCTCCAGGTCTTGACATCCACTACATCCACGTGAAAACTCTGAACCCTCACCGTAAGAAAGTGCTGCCGTTGCTGATGCTGCACGGCTTCCCCGTCACTGCCTTCGAGTACGTCCACGTCATCCAGCACCTGCTGGTCGAGCGGGATGACTGCGACTTCGTGTTCGAGATAATTGCGCCACACTTACCTGGTTATGGGTATTCAGAGGTCAGGGAATACACTGATAAATAGGTATCATGGGACATGGGACGGTTCCTATTAACATCGTATTCAATTAAATTCAAAACTTTCGTGATACCAAATTAATGTGACCATTAACTAGGCTGTGTCACGAAAAGGACCTTGCTCAGCATCTTGGCATTACTTCCAGCGCTGATCCGCCAAGTCCATTTGGTAAAGAAACGGAAGGCAACACCACAAGACAATTACAAATAGACACATTGTGCAAAATAATGACCACATAAGGGAAACAGCAATATATATAAACATTGAAAGAGGAACGTCACTCTGACCGTGGATTGACACGGAGATAGCATTTCTAAACATATACCCTCCCAAATAAATAAATTTACAATTGGGCTGCTTGAAATATGAGCGGTATTTCATTCCGTTGTGCCCAATAAAGCGTAAAAGGGAGAGTCTTAAGCATTCGTACCGGTGTCATCTTCTGCATTAGTAAAGGAGATAGTTAGAAATCCTTATTTATAAATATGTCATCTTACAGGCAACGTCTAAAATCGGCATGGCTCCGTACCAGATGGGAATAATTATGAAGAACCTCATGCGGCGTCTCGGCAAGCCTCGCTTCTACCTCCACGCCGGGGATGTGGGAGAACTTGTTGCGAACGCCATGGCAGTCCTCTTCCCGGAGAAAGTGCTGGGATTCCATACAAACCTGCCTATGAGGTACTATCATCATCAACCTATATGCATCACTGCTCGGCACACGTCTACTCCGACTAATGTTTCTCCTGCCAAATTGGTAGTTATGACTATTTTAGAAGTAAAATCTAAATGGCATTAATGATTGCAGTTTACGTCCTGAAACAATGACCAAATGGGTGCTAGGCCAGCTGTACCCGCCGGCGGTAGTTGAGCCTAGATACGAAAACAGGATGTATCCGTTAGCAACCCGTCTGATGTCTTATCTAGAGAATTTCGGCTACTTGCACATCCAAGGCACGAAACCAGATAATGTTGGTGAGTTTTGTTATAAATTCATCATCACCATTTGATCCCTCAATGCTAGTGATCGAGACATCATGTACTTTTTTATGTGCATTCTTGTTTACTAGGTTCCTCTTTAGGCAAATCCCCTTATGCATGATCTCGTTCCAAAGCTAAGGGAAATAAAATTGCATAGACATGGTCGACAGCACCTTAGGACCAGTCTTCTATCGTCGTTATTTGATTATATCGTAGATCCCAAGTACACTTGGAGCTTATCGCCGGTGTCCGACTTTCCATCTGTCCTTTTTCTCTCCTGTCGTCCGACATGCTATTTTCCGTCATATTTAATCCTGTCTTTATTTCTCTTATACTTTACTGTAATATCGTCATGTGATAGACTAAGTTAGAGACCATCTATCCACCATCCATTTCCGTCCATTACCGTCGTCATCATCGTTACTCTATTACTCGTCTATGATATGAGAGAGATTGACCTAGCAGTGGCACGTATGTAAGCTGGTGATGAGGGTTATGCTTTTTTAGGGCACGGCCTGAACGACTCTCCAGTCGCGCTAGCCTCCTGGCTCATCGAGAACATAATAATTGCCATGGATCGTACAAGCCAGTATACTGTGAACGGGAACTTGTCGGCGAAGTACGACATGAACGACTGGTTGGACACGTTCACGATCTACTGGTCGACTGAAAGCATGACAACCGCCACCCGATTGTATGCGGAAGCCCTAGCGTGGCTCCAAGACCCGTTGACAATCGGCATCATGATGTAAGTTTACAAAATCTTACATACTTAACCTAACCCAACCTAACCTACCCAAAAACGTATCATAAGTAGACTTCAGAACCACCTCCGCTGAAAGATATACGGATATTTTATATCTTTCGATATAGAATATCTTTTCATCGTCTTTTCAGTCAATAGAGCAGACTTTATTTGATTCCTGCATTGATATCCATCGCTTCAACAGCTATTTTAATTTACGGCCTTCACTAATACAAATTTTCTAATATTAAAACTCAACCACCAGGACTCCAACCCCCGTTCCATTCGCCGCCATCCGCTTTCGCTATGAGCTGATCTACCAGCCCAACGACTTCCTTCGAGACAAATACCCAAACCTCGTGCAGGCAACCACGCTTGACTTCGGCGGACACTTCGCAGGCTACGAGTCACAGCTGCCGGCGGTGCTTGCTGACAGCATTTGGACGTCGGTGGGCAGGATGGATATGATCCATGGGAACCACAGCGGAAGCCACTAGGTTCTGGCTGGCTAAACTTGGTAGTGATTGAGAGAGAGGTAGGGTACAGCGGAACGTCATCTCGCTCAAATATGAGCAGCCCAACTGGAAAAGTACATCCTTACAGGAGATAACATAAAAACAAGCACTGAGATCTGTGATGTGTGGTGTGTGAGACTGTAGATATGTGGTGTTGTGTTCCTGGTGAACGCCAGATATCCCGATAATACACTGTGTTGACCAGCACTCGTCTCTAGCTATCAACCAAAATATAGTCAAATCAAAAAAGGTTCGGGTGCGCGCTTGTGATTCATCTGCTGTTGAAAGCGTCCGTAAGCTACAGTGTCTGCTTAACATAAGGCAGGCAGGCGTTTGTTTGTTGGCCATCGTCGTAGTATAAAAAGGTGATCAAAAGGAAGGCAGCACTATATGTAAGAAATAGGTCATACCCACTAGTTCCATAACACTGGTGACAACTGGATTTTTTTCATAAAAACCCATTGTTTACCGAAGAAGAGAACGAGGTATCTATACAGGTGGGGTACCATTAACAAAATTAACTTCCTAGCGTGATTTTGCGCAAAATGTGAAACAAATGCTACATTTGTTCCAATCGAACAAGAAACAAACAGTAGCCCTGTTCAAAACAAATGTAATCCTGCGCATAATTACGGCGATCGACGTCGGCACCTTTGACGCAGCGAATCAACGTTGGGGTGTGTTCACCTGGGCACATCGTAGCAACTATGTTGCACACTATTTTTAACGCCAAACAACCAAACAGCCTGACTTATGGTAAGGAGACACCGTAGCCTATGACTACAGATAGGTTTATTGATGGTTTGTTATGTTTGTTATTATTATTCTAATGTAATTTTTTAATAAACAGTAATTTTATTAAAACAAGGCAAACAAATGAATACGAATATGAATTCCCAGGTTCGTTGTGTTGACTAGTAAATGAAACAGGTTAGTTAGAAACATTAATTATGATAACATTTTAACAGCGTATCTTTAATTTTATTAATACAGAGGTAAACTTTGTAGCTTTGTACGTTTGGCTGTACGAATAGAATACTTAGAGCATTATCTCTAGAACTTCTCATCCGGTACCTACCAAAAGTTCACCTTTGTATGGACCGGACCTACGAGATCAACATATGTTGATGGTACCTATGTACACACACGCATTGTTTCACACCACTCTAATGTTCTCGATATTAAAGAACATTTACCACACAAACTGCAAGAAATATTAAGGGACCTTTAGTAAATGAAACCTAAAGTTCTTATTGAGAAAGTTAGAGAGTGTAATTATAAGTATTGGGTCAGGGTCAAAGACTAGGCTGTTAACCTGAAAACAGACCTTAAAAATAGGCCGGTTTCATAAAAAATCTAGCTAATTATATAAGGGACTTTTTGGTTACTTCTCCTTTATAATATATTTATACTAGATTTTTTTATAGCTATTATCTATTCAGGGAGGAAATCTCTATTTGCCAACTGCTAACAGGTACCTTAGAATAAATTATGAAAGTGTCAACATAATATCTTTTATGTTGACCGACTTTTTAATGGGAAACGTAAATGTTAAATCATACAAATGTGTGCTCTTTATACATCGAAATAGTTTTAATATAAAAATAATTTCCTAGTACTTATTTATTAAAAATATTTCGTAATCAGATTACCGACAGGTTAAAAACACACAATGAATATTAAATAAAAATTATAAACTAAAATTTAACACGAGAATAATAAGAAAACTAAATTAAAACTAATACTAGAAAATAAGATAAAAACGTAGAAAAACAAGAAAGAAAATGAAATATAAATATATTTTTTATGCCCGGCTCCCATCTGGTGCAAAGGTGCCATAAATGCTGGCTGCATTGCCCCGCTGAACTGCCACCGATATTTGTTGGACCAGGTAAGAGCCAGAACGAGGGTCGCAGCCCTTGTCTCTTAGACGCCGACCCAGCTCCCAAATAAGCCTCCTGCCCTCCGAACACCAGCAAGGACCAGCCGTCTCGATTGCGACCGGAACAAAGTCGTACGCTGATTCAAGGTGGGCGTATTTCCCATGTTTTAATTTAGCCGCATTTTCGGCGGCCGCACCTCCTATCCTCATGGTGTGATGAAGGTGAGTAGGTGCTAATGTGCTCACACAGGTTGCATCCCAAAGCAGGGAGCGGGCCCAGGGAATCAGCGTAAGACCATCCGGTCTCTTGCAAATCAACTCCAGTGTAATTGAAAATACCTAAATGTTATAAAACAATTGGATACACCATTAAATAGATATAAACCTCATACTTAAGTAAATTTAACAGCTGCCTGAGTAAGTGCGAAATAAAAGTTAATTCTCAATTGCAATCCGCATTTCTATCAATGTAGAATCACCATTATAATCTCGAAACCAATACCGATATCCAACCCACACCCCAATCCAAAACAAACCAAGCAGTCATAAACTTAAGATTCAAAATGGATTACAGAGAATCCGAGACTTATCAGCTTGAGCGCAAAAATTAAAATGTATAAAACTATAATCGAGAAAGAGATATCAATAGCCTAGCGCTCAGGTAAGAAAGTGACAGGGATGTCGCCAGGAGATTGTCAGTAAGACCAGTAGCGGCAATTACAGTGATTCAGACTCGGGGTAATTTCGTCAGACATTTCCACTCTATTCGGCCCTACTCGTAATTAGGTAGTTTTAGTGGTTAATCGAAAAGTGTGCGGTTGTTGTTATTATTTTGATTATGTGAAATGTGAGTTCATCTTAGTGTTATAATGGTTCGATGGAGGTAATTACAAAAGCATCAGGTGATCTAGGATTAACTGTGAGGGGGCCTAATATAATCAATAAAAAAATAAAAACGAGGTGTTTCTAAAACTGTTTAAAACAAATATTACTTAATTTGGATTTACAATTCGACTATCAAGACTTTTTTTTATAAATTCATACTTTCCTAATTAGTCATTTTATACTTTCCTCATACTTACCTGTATTATCTATTATTTTGTCATTATCATAAAAAGAAGCACAGATAATTGAGTATTCAGGCAAGCACCAATAAAGTGAATCGCTAAAATTTTAGATTTATTTGCGTATATTCTAAAAAACACATATATGTTTGCCTCATGCTCTCCCTTATCCCTACTGCATCCGTTATACGAGTGGGTTACAGGCTCCCGAAAACCCAAAATTTGGCAGAAGCACTAGTTTTTAGCATCATCTATCTGACATTCCGAATTGGAGAAGAAACTAGAGCTTATTAGGATTAAGGTTTGTAAAAAGAGTGGTCATATTGGCGACAGTCTTGCACAAAAAATCGGGATAATATCCCTCCCACAGTTCCAACCAAACCTCAGTTTACCTAAAAACAACTGCAAACGCAATCGGTGCAATTTGTGCACGGAGTGCGAAGTGATGATTTTTATCGATGGTGGTTACCATAAATTGGCTTGAAAGTTGGTCGTAGCAAAATAAAATGTAAATATACCAAGCTCCGAAATTCTTTATAATTCCAGTAGTAATTGTTTCAATCAAGAGGATAAAATTACCATTTGTAAAAAAATTGTACAAATAAAGGACGTTGATTAATTAAGGCCGCTCATAGAGCCAGATATGCGAAAATACCCCAAGAATTATCGTATTTTTCTACGAAACGATGATGTTTCTAGATCTGTGAAAAATATATATCATTCTTGATTATATTATCTTCAATAACACAGCTTTCGATATTCGATTCGTAACACTTCGCTCGATACAATTCTTTCCCAAAGTAACCTCCAATTTGAAAGTTTATTTCAACTTTACTCATTTATTTACTACGTGACACCATGAAACAAAACAAGGAACAAAATCAGTCATAATCAAAATAATAATTTGACAGCTTCCGAATTTCAATAATTTGAGGCAATATTTTTATAATACATAAACATCGTAAAATTCAATCGTATAAAGATATCGACTTACGGCCTCCAATTTCTTTCTCCGTCACTCTTTCGAAATGTGACAGTGATCCCAGTGATCGCTGAGCGGTCGTGCCAGACGGACCTGTACTACTTTTTCCCAAAAAAATGTAATTTAAGATATTTATTAGATTCCGAAAAGCAATGGTTCTAACGTAAGTAAAAATTTATGTTTACTAAACAGTGAAAAGAGTATTTGGTTAGCTTGATAATTACTAAGCATAAACATTACAATCCTCAATACGCATATACTTGTGAATTTCACCCGCTTAAGGTAAGCATTGGCAGCGCAATGGTTTCAGCGATAGGAATAAAGGCGACCTTCATTCGTGCCGAGAGTTCGAATCTCAGCGAATTTATGCTTTTTGTATATTTTATTCTTCGGACTACATTGAGTGAGTATAATTATTTGATTTATATGCTCTTTTACCCCTGCCTACGTAAAACAATACAATTTATCTTTATTTAGGTACAGACTGCAAATGGAATCTCCGGTTTTATCAACCGCTGACACTTAAAGTAGGTAACGAATAAGTTCAAATAGACTTTATTTATCCTTATAAATATAAAAATTCCTACCTATGTCGCGCGTAACTTCGTGCGTTGTGATAAATATACCTCCCTACCCATAGCGGCGGCGCGACGTACGAAGCTTGGTTAGATACCTAAATGATTTTCCATCGGCGCGGATGCTTATTTCTTTATGTTTCGAACTTCGAATTGATCTTCTCAAATATTTGGGCATATTTTGTACTTATTTTCTTAAATTGCTACAAGTACACCTACTTAGTAAATGATTGCCGAAACGAAATAAAATGTCATCAATGATATCATACGAGATACCTATCCTCATCAGTCATTTCATATTGACCAAGATTATTGAAGAGGTAAATGTACACTGATAAAATGCAATAGGGTTGCCTGTGCGAGTCCCGGAAATAAAATCCCGGGACTTACCTTATATCCGTACTATCGTCATTTTTTATAAACTGATAGGTAGTTTTTATATTATTATACCCTACACAAAAGTGTAGGATTTCCTTTTCTTGAGAGTGTTGACTAGTTTTCTATTTTAACAATAAAATAAAACTGATCATCTTGGGCAATTATTTCCATGTTTAATTTCTCATTTATAGAAAGACAACCCAGTGTCAATAATCCCTTAGGTCCCTTAGTTCATTTTCGTAATTTTAAGGTTATTACTACTACTTATTAACAGTATTAAGGGATCACTTAGAGAAATTCGGCATTTCTCTTTATGAAGATATTGTCAGTTGGCTAGCACCATGAAAATGAAAAAGATGGGTCATCGGGACATTACTTTAATTAGAAAGAAAATTCTGTTGATTATTGAACATATATGATGGGGCCTACGCCTACCCTATATGAAAAACTACTGAAGGGATTGAAAGACGGGGCCTGTGTCTCGGAATCCCAGTCCCAACAAAAAAAACTTTTGGAAAGTACAATATATTCTTCTTCGTGTCGAGGTTCCTCAAATAAGAGTGTCCAGCGTTGTGGACAGCTCTGCCAGTCGCGTCTCTCAGGTCGTGTTCCAAGCAGGAGTGTGGGCACGCCATCAGGTGCACCATGGTTTGCGCCGTTGATTGGCCACGATGCAGTCCCCATCTGGCCATGTCTTCCTTATAGCAGCCTACATGCGATCTGAGCCTATTTAGCGCCCTCCAGATGGGCCATGGCTCCTTGTGGCCGGGTGGCAGTTGTTCCGAAGCTAGCACGTAGACGTCGGGCGGTGGGCATCGAGTCCCCCATAACAGGCAGCGAGCATCTGAGAGGTCGCTTTGCAGGGGGCTAGTGTTCCGCATGAAACTCCTGCGGCTCTTGAGACGGGCAGATGGCGGATTATAACCGCACAGTGGTTTGCGCCTGTCAGTCTCCTGTTTCCCCTTTTCCACGGCACTTGCCTACTCTCTGCGAATTTCAGGGGGGGGGGGGGGGGGGGGCGATGCCCTCGGGTGGGTACAGCTTGTTGAGTGGAGTAGGCTTGAGGCATCCGGTGATGGTGCGGCAGGTATCATCATTACAATATATTGCATGGACGAATTCATGAAGCCGTAAGGCTGAGAAGTCATGCAGTGCTATTAATTTGTATGATTTTATTTTTTATTATCAATTATGACGATCATAGTAATAATTCCTATAGATTTACCTCTTAGCGTTATTCCCGGTAATGCCCGGTAAATGTAGGAGCCCGGGGCCGCTTTGACACCTAATCCCAAGATTTGGCATAGACACTAGATTTTACGAAAGCGACTGCCATCTGACCTTCCAACCACGAGGGAAAACTAGACCTTATTGGGATTAGACCGGTTTCCTGACGATGTTTTCCTTCACCGAAAAGCTAACGTTAAATATTCCGTACATACGTTCCGAAAAACTCATTGGTACGAGCCGGGATTCGAATGTAACTTATGATATAAATAAATATCAATGTCATATTTTCCAGAGAAAAGTGATTTTTAATGAAAAATCTTCAATATCGAAATCCCGGGATTGAAATCTCATATCGGATTTCAATCCCGGGATTGAGAATGCTCCGATATTGCATGCTCTAACTCTAACACATCCAGTGGCGCTAGTGTGCACGTGAAAGCAGCCTTAAAGCGTCACACATACAATAGGAACATGTAAAAACTAACTATTTAGGCGACGACACAGCGTAGCTCCGTCAAGTCCGGTGTAAAATTAGGTAGGTTACCCCGGAACCGCCGAAATACGACACCCTTCGGCCAGAAGTCAGCACACGCGATGGTCTCCTGCAGCGGCCGCGGCACGCGCACCACAAACGAGGTGAAGTGCACGTAGTGGCGCAAATGCAGCTGGAAAACCCCCAGCGAGTAGCCAGTCTTCTGGTGAATACACTCATCAGCCATGGCGGAGTAATGCAGGCGCGACGAGTACTAGGTGCGGCTACCGGCAGACTAGAACCAACCGGCTCTGCTGTACCACACTGAGTCTTTCGCGGCTTGCGCTTTCTTGACCGGTGTGTAATGATGGGTATTAAAATAAATACTTAGTACTTATAATTTCATTCGGTTTGACAACATTCGATATATTTTCAACGTATATAATCACTCATTGTATAAAATAAACGTTGGTTATAATTTTAAAATATATATGTCTATTTTGTAGAACTATCATCGGGTATACCACTCGAGTTACACTCATTTTGTATGTATATTCATTATATGGTATAATGCTCATGTTAAGGATATATACAAGTTATGAATCATAACTATCAAGTAGTATGACGTCAGCATATTTTTTGCGTCAGCATAGTCATCGTGATTTTGGGGAGGCGGCGGGGGTAGGCGCGCGCGCCCACATAGCACGTAGAACCGATTGCCATTGGGGCGGAAAGGTTTTTGACTGGTGACCAGGTACCGGAATACGCGGCGTGGGTGGGTAGGCCACAAGTTGGACTGATGATCTGGTAAAGGTCGCGGGAGTCCGCTGGATGCGGGTGGCGCAGGACCGGTCACTTTGGTACTCTTTGGGGGAGAGGTCCAGCAGTCTGATCGCTCAGGTCTTTCGGCTGATATGATTATGATGATGATGATGAAGTCAATATCAGTATTGAGAAGGACCAATATCGAAATATCGGGATCCCGGGATTTATTATTTGTTGTTAGGTTGAAACATGGGCAGGGCAAGCAATATCGGATCATTCTCAATCCCGGGATTGATTTCCGATATTCAGTGCCAATCCCGGGATTTCGATATTAATACCGGTAGTTCGATATTAATGTGGATTTTTGGGATTTATGCTAAAAAAAACTAAACCTTTGACAATTATGTTGAATAATTATTATTAACAGAATCTGC
Source organism: Epinotia demarniana (assembly GCA_945867215.1). Taxonomy (NCBI): domain Eukaryota; kingdom Metazoa; phylum Arthropoda; class Insecta; order Lepidoptera; family Tortricidae; genus Epinotia; species Epinotia demarniana. Next base: position 10,255,310 of record OX244278.1, read on the forward strand.
TTTATAAAGAAACTAAATTAATTATTCGAAATACGGGATATAAAGAACTGATTTTTATCAAAACTCAATATTTACCTGATATTTATTACACTTCGTTGGAAGGGTCATGCATGTTAAATGAGTAGAATGTAATTTGAACCGACAAATAGACGTACAACAAAGTTATCCTACGATCCTACGGAACCCCAAAAAAATACTATATTTTATTGATGACCCAGCTTTTTATAAATACTCACCTAATAATGATATTATATAAAACTTGCCGATTTGTTTACATGTAAACTGTAGCAACTTATAGGTACAGAAGTTTCATTTTTGCTTTTATTTACCCTTTAAAAACTTTAATGTTATTGAAATAAGAATTAACTTCATTAAAATGAACATTTAATGTATACATTAAGATGAAGTAATATAATTATTTTATTATTCCAATTTAACTTTAACGCCATCTATAACAACCGCTATGCTTTTTTTCGGTCTTTAGTACTGCGTTTTACAAATCAGTGTCCTGTTAGTTCATTTAAGTCGCCACTTCTTACGTGGCGCTGTTGTATCGTCACTGTATCGTGGGGCGGGACGGGTGGCGTGAGGAGGGGCTCGATTTTAGATTTCATTTGGGTAGTATAACAGCCTTAAAGCACACAAACAACTGTCATTGGATTTCCCAGTTTTGTTAGTTATCAGTTTTTTAGAATAGAAAAGTTTTTAATTTATTTGCATAGAATAAGTAACTAGGTACACCAGTGTCGTTAGGCAATTTCTAATATGTTATTTTGAAAGTCTTTATAATCAAGAAAGTACAAAACTTTTACTATAAAAATAGTAGTAAAATTCAAATAAACGTAATAAAAACATTGGTAACAAAATATGAAATAAAAAGTGTGCCTCAATAATTGACGTCCATAATATGAACAAACCACTATTTAGAAATGCTCTAATGAGCGATTAGATATTAGATATTAGTAAAGTGTTGGCTGTAGTTTAAACAAAGAACAACAGTAGCACTAAGCCTCGATGAACCGAACAGACAAATTGAGCTTAAAAAAACGCAATAATTTCAAATCTTTCATCTCGTCATCTCTCAAGACGATCTTCCCCATAAAACAATGCGCTGGGCACGACCTTAGTTCACTTTAGATCCTACAACTCGATAGCTTTATGGTATATTTTATTAAAATTTATGTCTTATTCCAAGTTCTGGGAATTTATTAATCGGCTAATATGAATTCTGTGTGTGTTTTACTGGTTTCAGAGTGAATCTGATACGTTTGAGCGGCGGGCGGTATTATGGTGTTGCGTTTTGGTATCGTTTTGTTTGGGGTTAGGATCTGGGGAAGTGAGGATTACTGATGAATCATCATCATCCGATTTTTATAGGTTTTAATCAGCTGGTCGATTGCGTAACATTTTGCGCGCACGTTAGGTAGATCTAAATGTAATTGTTTGAATGGAGAAATGACAGTTGAGTTACTACGTAATCATCCCGAGACAAAGATCCCAGTTTGAAAGCAGCTATCGTGTGATTGATAAACTGACATGATGTATTGAGACCTGCCAAAGGTTACCTATATCTAATACTTATATTACAATCTGCATATTATGGTTTGGGCTCCATGATTGTAAGTTGCGATATATCATAACTTTTATTCCACCCAAAAGATTCTCAAGTCACAGAATACACCCCCTGCTCGCTCACACACGCCGCGTCCATAAAGCGCGTGTTCTCTCATTTGTCAAACGCGTGGATACTTTATTTATCGCTCACTTTATAGTAGACCCTCCGCGCGCACCGAATACCTGGCCAGTCTTGCCAGCACCACCTTTTATGATACACTTCGACAAATCCACCATTATCTTTATCACAACGTGTGAAGAATGACAATTGCTTGCAGCTCTATTCAATAAACGCATTTCTAGTTTGTTACATTTCGATGCATTGACAAACTTAAAATAACGCTTTTGGAATAATAGTGTTGTTTATTGTTTGAAGCGTAGATGTCGAAATCGCTTGAAGTGTATTTAAAGAGAGACATGATGTTAGTTTGTAGTTTTAGTAAAATGGGTATAAATTTAATATCTATACGGCTCGTTTTGGTTCATGCCACCGGTTCTTGGTGTTAATAGATTATACGATGCATACTCACAAGACAAGGTTGCAAGTTCATATGGGTTCGTTAGACAGTTAAGACTTTATATTTCTAGTAAGTATGTATTACGGTTGTTATGTTTTTGTTTATTGGTTTAGTTTATGGTTCATTAGGTTACCAGTTCTTTAGTTTTTGGAAGGCTGTTTCGATGGACGACTATTACTATTAATATTGTTGGATGAGCAATTAAACTTTCGACGAGGATTCAGATGAGAACCTTCTTATTGTGGTATTGGACATTCAAATGGTAAATTTAATGACCTAATGATAAATATAAATTTCCAATTTTTATTCTACTACTTCCTGCTTCGATAATTCTAAATGTTTCATAACTAGCATTTCATTCTTGAATATGTAGTGCCTAATATTATAAATGCGAAAGTTTGGATGTTTAGATATTTGAATGTTTGTTACTCAATCACGCTTCAACGGCTCAGCCAATTTGGATGATATTTTGCACGAATATAGTTTATAGATTGTATTAAAATAAAGAATAGGTTATATACCGGGTCCACCTAGATGAAGTCGCGGGCGGAGACTAGTGTGAAATAATTTACTTTTATTTTAATTTTATACCGCCTGATGGTAAGCAGACACTGTAGCCTATGGACGCTTGCGACTCCAGATTTATTTGAAGGTCCGTTATGTCGACACGTGCAAAACCCTCACTTTCAACACGGCGCACCCTCGGGGGTTCTGGCAACGTGGCAGTTTCAAAACAATTCAAAACCTTCCATACCTTTAAAACATAAATGTCTAAGCCACTCCACGCGCTTTTTGGCTAGTTTTGACGAGTTTTGAGTTGATATTCCTCCGAAACTATACATATATTTGGGCCACAAACACCTATCGGTTTTCTAATCCTTTATCTAAATTTGCACGAAAGTTTACTTAAAAAAAATATATTCACACATGGCCCAAAAAAGCTTTGTTTTCTATATTATTATGTTGTTAATACACTTTTTTATATGAAATCTACACATATCTGTTCCTTATTGACGTCTCTAATAATCCACTACGGGTTATTATTTTAATCTAATTTTCACAAAAGTTACGTCCAAAAAACTGGTATTTTGGCCCAAAATTGCCAAAGTTTGATGCCATGTATCCCAAAAACTGTGAGGTTTGAAAAAAATATGGTATACTATTTCGGGAAACGAAATAACCAACAGTTGCAGAGCGAAGGACATTGGGAGCTAGAAGCCCCTAAGTGAGGGTTCAAATAATAATAATAATTAATTTAATTCAGGCATCCATCCATCTTAAAGATATAATTTCAAACTATAGTCACAATTAATTAATAGGCAAAAGCAAATAAATTACGAAGATAATATGACATAAAGATCGTCAGATAACAAACTATAGGTACCTTAATAAACGAAAAATTAAAAATATACAAAAACTACTAAATACTCAATACTTAGAAGTCAAATTTGACCAACTTTCCCACGTCTATTAAAGTTGGAATTTTGTGCGCATGTGTAAGTTGGATGACAATGCAATTATGGTAGCAATAAGCGCTAAACTAAGTGGCAGTGGGCAGGGCGCACGTAGAACCGATGGCCGTTGGAGCAGAAAGGTTCTTGAGTCGTGACCACGTACCGACGCAGCACAAGGTGGACTGACGACCTGGTAAAGGTCGTGCGAGTCCGCTGGATGCGGGTGGTGTAGGACTTGTTATTGTGGCACTCTTTGGGGGAGGCCTTTGCCCAGCAGTGGACGTGTTTCTGCTAATATGATGATGATGATGATGATAAAGCTGGTCTGATGGTGGACACGGAAGGCGGTCATAGAAACTCCTGAATTATTGTGTACTCAATGGGTGATGACTGATGACAGAGAAAAAAGCACAGGCGGCAATGAAAAATTGCATCTAGAATGACAGTAAGCTGTTTAAAGCATATAAAGCAGCTTGTCGTTAACTAGTCTATATTTAAAATTTCACCACCCCCTTTCTTCCCGTGGGTGTCGTAAAAGTCGACTAAGGGAGCAGGGCTGAAGTGTGTTGTGGGCGGTGGACTACCAACATATCACTGCAATATCACATTTTGTCGATCTTTTATAACCACCTTCATATGTTTCATGTGCTCTGCCTACCCCTTTCGGAATAAAGGCTTGAATGTATGTATGTGTCTAATTAATATGTTTCATCTCATAATTTTCAGTCCGTTACATAAATCTTTAGCTAGTTTAGTGTCGTTTCAGGACGCATTCGTTTTACTGTAACGTGATGTTAACACGTTCGTTAAAAATAATAGTACATTATTCCAGCGGCCGGGAAGTAGCAATTCGTGGATAAGTTGATTTTGTCGGATGAAGCAAAGCTGAATCCGACAATAGAGACGAATCCACGAATTGCCGTTCCCGCCAAGGCAGATATAGTGCTTTTCTCCAAAAATGTGAGGAAAAAAAAAAATATTTTCAATAATCTTAAAATAGCGAGTATGTAAATAACCTATCAAGTTCCCGCCCAACGTATTATTATTTAAAAGTATGTATATGGCACGCCTCATAGTGCCAGTTTCAATTGGCATACATACGAATTTTAAAATTATTAGAAGCGGTTACAATTTTAAATGTTTTATGTAATTAAAATTATTAAAGATTAAACGGGATTCCAATCTAAATGCATTTCAGTTCGTTGTGAGTTTTATTTAGATGAATACTTTTATTTCTTCATCAATTGAACACTATTTGAGAAATATTTAAAAACGTCACTTTGATCACTTTGAAAAGTACGCGTTTTATCTATGACCATTAAATTTATTATTATTATTATATCGAGCCCATTATGTCCCACTGCTGAGCAAAGGCCTCCCCCCTCTTTTTCCAATCATCGCGGTCTTGAGCAATGTCTGGCCAGTCTTTTAAAAAGGAGTCCAAGTTGTCACGCCATCGCCGACGAGGTCTACCGCGTCTCCGTTTTGAGTTTTGCGGCTTCCACTCCGTGGTCGCTTTGGCCCACTACTCATCCGGCATGCGGCAGACGTGACCGGCCCAGTCCCACTTTAACTTGGCCGCCTTCCGAGCTACATCTTCTATCTGGGTCTTGGAGCGCAGTGTGGTGTTCCGGATGCGATCCATTAGCTTTACACCTAATATGCTGCGCTCCATAGCTCGCTGGCAAACCCCGAGTCTGGACTTCTGTGCTTCCGTCAAAGACCAAGTCTGGGCACCATAGGTGAGAACTGGAAGGATGCACATGTCCATGAGCCTACGTTTAAGTGACAGTGGTAGGTCGCCCTTCATTAGGTCTTTCATGGACCAATAGCTCCTCCAGGCGTTTTCGGTCCGCCTATCGATCTCTTTCTCTTGTCGCGCCTGGAAAGAGACTAATTGGCCCAAATACAGATACTCATGGACATATGCTATATGTTCTCCGTTTATCTCTACCCTACGTTCTGTGCTGTTGGTCATGACCTTGGTCTTTGACATGTTCATCTTTAGTCCAACCTCGAGGCTCGCAGTGCTGAGATCCTCAAGCATATGACACAGCTCGGAAGCCGTTGAGGAAAACAAGACGATGTCGTCGGCGAAACGAAGATTGGTCAACCTTCTTTCCCCGACGACTAACCCCTTCTCTTCCCAACGCGGCGTCAGTTTTTGGAACACGTATTCTAAAGTGCTGGTGAAAAGCTTCGGCGATAGAGGATCTCCTTGTTTAACTCCTCTTTGTACTTCGAAAGACTGACCAGAAGATTGAAGTTTTATGGCGGCTGTACTGTTTTTGTAAATGGTTTTTATGAGTTGAATGTAGTTTGGCGCTATTTGGTGTTGTTGTAGAGCTACAAAGATGGAATGGTGCGATATACTGTCGAAAACCTTTGAGTAATCAATAAAGGCCAGGTAAATGGGGATATTCCTGGCACTTTTCGATCACTTGGTTCAGAGCATGTAGGTGGTCGGTGGTGGACAGGCCAGGGCGGAATCCTGCTTGTTCTGGTGGCTGGTGGAGATCAGGTCGGCCCGAAATGCGACTTTCCATAATTTTCATGAATAGTTTGTACAAATGGGATACAAGGCTGATTGGTCGATAGTTTCCTATATCATCCTTGTCCCCTTTTTTGTGTAGCAGTATTATGTTTGAATGGCACATTTTGCCTGGGAAGGTATAAGTCTCTATGATTCTATTAAATAATCTGCTGATGTGGGGAATTAGTGAAGGCCCTCCAACTCTTAAAGCTTCAGTGGTAACGCCATCCTCGCCAGAACTCCATGACCATTAAAAGAAAAGAAAATTTAAAGCAGGCTATAAACGGGCGTGATTTGTCACAGCAACTTGCAATCGTTCGAAAGAGACAGCCATACACTACTAACCAGTGTAACCATCACAAGTTGTTGTGACAAATTGCAAGGTCTTTAAACATACGAGCACTTGGCTGTTTGTAGTGATTTGTCTTAGTCAAAGTATATAGTTAAAAGGTAAAAAAGTATACAGTAAAGGAATTTCATACACTTTCCTGGTCGCTAAAACTGTGCAGTAATGACTTTTAACTCTTTAAATCGGCGTTTGTCAGTAATGAGGAACTTCACGAACTATTTTTGCTACAGTAAGGCGAACATTTCCGAGCATATTGGAGAAAAATAAATAACGTTGTATTATTTTCTCTGGATCCTGGAATGGACTATTTATATAAATTTGAAAAATATTCGAACTACCCTTTTTTGTCTGACTACAGCACAGCCGATGTTTTAGCAGTATATGTTTGTATTTACGTGTGTTCCACCGTAGCTTCTAAAATACTCAATCACTCGGGATAAATTATGTATCATTCAATTCGAAATTAAGCTCCAGGTGACGGTACGGCACCTTTAAGCATGAAAAAAACAGTTTATTTCAGTTGTTTTAGGGACAGTTCCTTGAACTTTTTATGACTGCTTACATAATACCTGTTTATACCCAACCCCTAAAGCCTTATTTACGTACTCACCACATCGGTAACTCACGAGCATCGAAACAAAAATACGACCTCAACAACGACGCGCGTTGCATACAGAATATGTACGTGACAACGACATTGAGATGCTGGTCGTTCCTTTCTTAGAACCTGTAGTCTGTGTAATATATAAATATATATATAGGACTAGGGACAGGCCTCTTACCACCACTCTCTAAACTCGGCTCTCGCACACCTTTGATGTACAAATTCATGAATACAGTTGACACTGCCGGACAGTGACGATCGTTCGCTTTTATTTGACTGTTTTGGTCTGCAATGTGGCCAGTCACAGACTTGCTGCGGTATAACTTATCTGGGGTCCTAATGAGGCCCAGAGGAGGGAGGCCCAGAGGGAAAGAAAGAAAAGGAGGAAGAGAGATTACAAAAATAGAGGATTGAAAGAATAGAGAAGAGTAGAATTAAAAATAATAAACAATATTGTTAACGTATAAAAATAAACAATAATTACAATCGCGTGGCCGGCTAAATACAGAAGTGGTTCAAACAGCGACGAAATTTTTATTTAATTCCTTCCACCCAGTGTGTCCCAAAAATGGGTGCCTGTCGTATCGCATAATGTTGATCGTCCTAAAAATTTTTGGCCGAGAATGTTTGGCATAATGTTGAGTGGCATACTACTTATTTAGCCTATTCATTTTTGCGCATACACATTTAAAAGTTCTATTGTATGTTTATCCTAATATTGATTACTCGAACATCGAATTACCTAAAAAGTAATAGTCCTAATTTTCATTGTCATAGTAATTACTTTGCCTAATGTTAAATTAGCTAAAATTACACCACCTATACTATTTTTTTCCTAAATTTTATACTATTTTAAACGACCTACATCTAGATAAATAAGATAGGTTCGTTAGTTGCCTTTTGCCCCTCAGTGCAGAAACAGGGGCCCCGCGAAGCAGGCCTCCGTCGACATGAGGGCGGGTCATAGGTTATTCGTATTAGGCAATTCTCAGCAGAGACAACCTTCATTTAGATCAATTAGATAGGTTCGTTAGTTGCCTTTTGTCCCTCAGAGCAGAAATAGGGGCCCCGCGAAGCGGGGCTCCGTCGACATAAGGGCGGGTCATAAGTTATTCAAGTAAGAGGCAATTCTCAGCCGAACCAACCCGAATTTAAATTAATTAGATAGGTTCGTTAGTTGCCACATGAGGGTGGATCATAAGTAATTTAAGTAATAGGCAATTGTAATAGATATATATGCGTAACAAAATGTATGCACAACATTTTTAGAACATTAAATATTAGTAACATCAAAGTTGTGCACATCAATCATTCTAAAAAAAAACTTCGACACAATAAACATTCGGACAATAAATATTTAGGACAATCGTTATTAGGAACAACAATTTCGGCTAATAAAAAATATGCACAACAATGTTTATGCCATACGTTATTCGGCATAAAGTTGGTATGCGACAAAATAGTAGGACCAACAATTTTATGTCACCCGATATAGACCCCCCAAAAATACCTCATGTATGTTCAGCGATTTTTTGTCGTTTTCAAGTTACGATTTTTGTATGATTTCGCAAGAAATTTCAGTAGTATGGCCGTTAAAAAAAAACTGATGTGTATTTGTGCTTTTTTTACTAAAATTCAAATTCAAAAATTCAATTTTTTTTATTTTCAACAAAGGTTTTTTACATGTGTTCGTTTCCCCCTTTTAAGTTAAACACTTGTGTTAGGAGGAAACGCTCTTTCATACAGGTGGTAACTTTATGTTAAAAATAAAACTAAACATAGTTTGTTTTCAGCTTACTACTAAATAAGAGGTTTTATCTATCTACTATCTTATTATTATACTTAGATTGGAGAGGTGCTCAATTGTTTTTAAGGTTACACATGAGTTAAGAGAACTTAAATTTAAATTAACTTAATCTAAATGAGTGAAATGATTGAAAGAAATGTGCAAATATGATAAGATTTTACGAGATTAGTGATTACCTCGAACGATATCGAATCACTTATGGCTAACTGTTAGTCATAAGTAATTCGATATCGTCGTAATTTTGGCTTTTAAGCCAGTTATAAATAAGTTTTTTACATTCTCTATAGGTTGTGCTGTAAATTTTAGTTTTTCTATTTATTTTGTTATAAAGAATTACTGATGCAACTTTAAATTGCCGTTTAGCAAAATTAGTCCTAGTTCGTGATAATTGCTTTATTACTTCATAGGGATTACGTTTTTGTATTATACTATGATCTCGTTTTATTTTTTTATAAATTTTCAGAATACAATTTAGGATATATGTATAACTTTCTTACAGTAAGAACATTAGAATCTTTGTAAACATCAATAGTGCTGTATCTTTTGTATTAACCTAAAAGTACTAAAACATAATCTTCATAAATTGCTCTTTCACATTCACAGCAATTAACTTCCTAGCATTACTGCATTTTAGTCTATTTCGTACTTGTGCTATTATTAAAACTCTCCAGAGGGTTGATCGTGTACTCGTAACGTTGCGAACACACGTTACAACAACTCAACTGTCATTTTCCCTTAGAAAAAGTATCATTTCGATGTACCCAACGCGCGTACATTGCGTTACGTGATAAAACTGATGAAGAATCTTCAAGTCATGAACACTTTTTGTGTCGTATTCATTTGTTATTGATGATCTTTCGATCTTCTCTTTGCACGATACCGTGAATTGGTGACAAAATACTGACTCTTTCTGGCACTTGCACGCTAAAAAGGTGAAAAAGCAACACCATTACTTTTGCGCTCAGTAAAAACTGCTCAAGACAAGGACGTCGTTCACCACCCGATGCTTCCAATTCGTGTCAAGTTTTCTAGGTAAGCTAGGTGGCCACCCACCGCCCCCTACACTCGCAGAGGTCGATAGAAGCAAGTGCTAGAGTGTTATTCATTTATCCGGCTCGAAGGACCACGTGTAAGGCGGGTACACGAGTTGGCAATAAACATTATACCTACAGTATAGAATCGTCCTCAAAAGTTACAGTACATACTAACATATGGTGCTACCTACACGACTAACACAATTATGTGCGGTGCGACCAATTTTGATAAAGTAAGATCTAATTGTCATTTTCTGTATAGGAAAATGTTATAGAAAAGTAGAATTGACCTAGCGCTGCCGCTGGTTCGAAAACTAAAACACACTCGCAACGCGAGAATAAAAGCAATGCGAGTAAGGAACATTATAGTGACGTGTGCGTAGTTGTACTGGGTATATAAGGGGTATATGAGTCTTCTTGCAGACCTTAAATAGGTCAATGAATCTGACGGGGGCCCAACTTAGAAAGATAGGAGGAAAAAAAAAAAACAATGAATCTGACGACAATTAATCAATCAATCCTTTCAAGTTTATTACAGCCTTATGTTTGGAATAATACGTAGTGTATTGTGAAACGATCTAGTTAACCGAGTTAGTATAAGTGTGTCAGTCACTCTAAAATATATATGTATTTTTGCACTTGGCTGTACCACACACTCAAGACTTTTCAAATACCATGAATGTAACAAGTCATATCAAACATTTTGCTGGTTATATTCACCTCCCAAAGCCCTAATTTTATACATATTATCAAATATGCGAAAGTAACCCTGTCTGTCTGTATGTTACCGCTAAGCCGATGGAGATGAAATTGGGTATAGAAACCCTGAGACCTTGGAAGGCCACATGGGATAGTTTTCATCTAGGATATCATGCTCTAAGGGGGTATGCATGTTACCCCCTTTGGGCATGATTTCCGGTATAAAAAATCGTATGGAGGTACAATACAAACGAGTTCCACGCGAAGTCGCGGGCAGAAGCTAGTAAGTAATGTACTACACAATTTGCTATTTATATTTCCCCTACCAGTTTTTTTTTATAAATCTTAGTCAAACTTTATTCCAAATACCTTCTTGGCGAAGCTACACCGATACTATTCCAATTTATGTCGCCTCATAGCTAGGTGCTAGACGGGTGGGGGCTGTCGTCTCCTTATAGATTTTTCTTTTTGCCACCCGCATTGTGAACTAGTGTTTCAGCTGGTTTTACTTGCGATTTCAGGAGAATTATCAAAGACGGTTTTATAACATGTTAGTGATGAATTGCCGTAGGAAAATATCAATGGTCATTTATAATAATTAGAGTGCTCTTATTATTATTTTTGAATTCTCAATTTGTTCAAGTACTTTTAGGAAGGTGGTTATTATTAAGAATAGGTTTTTTCGCTGAAAAAATGGTTTGATATAAATAGGTCATGTAAAGCTTTCATCATTGGCCATGAGAGGCCATCCTCGCAGTCGGAGGAGCTAAAAACATGCCCTCATCCCTAGTTTATGGGGGTTGTTTTAGGATATGCGAAATAGAATTAGTGATTGCCACTTGTGGCATGGTTTTACGGGTAGGTTAATTTCATTTTTCATAACATATCTGGAAGCCTTGATATTTTGGTTAAAGGTTAGGAATTATACTGCGCAACAATGTACAACATATTTAGAGTAGGAATTACCACATTTATTCATCGTGATACTTTTATATTTTACTTATTACATACATATATACATATATTGACGCCTTTATTCACAAAAGGAGAAGGCAGAGCACATTAAACTTCCAGTGATTTTTACCCCAGGAAAATTACATTTTTTTTTTCAATCATTAATTAATAACAGCGTTTTTTTGTTTGTTAAATTTGTAAATGTTATTCTAAGATATCCAAGAATCCACCAAAATTTCCATCGGGAAGTAAATATATAAAAATAAATGACATATCCATTACGTTTTTTGTATGATTTATTTATTATTCTTGAAGAACTCCTGTAAATTAACCAAAACGAAATTAAAATATCTATTTAATATTTTCCTCTTTTTTCAGGAATTGGTTAAATATCGATTTTTTTTATGACTAATATTTTGGTGGATTTTGAGTCTACGTAATTACTAAAATGATAATATATCAGTTACACACAAAAATGCTGCTGTTATGAATTATTTATTTCCAAATTTCCATTTTTTTCCATACTAATGAAAATAAAGTGCTTGGGCTATTTAGCATAATTTGGGTATAAAATAGACAAAATGTGATATCGCTGTGATAGGTTGCTAGCCCATCGCTCACATAACACTTTAACTGTGCTCCCTTAGTCGATTTTTACGACATCTACGGGTAGAAAGGGGCAGTGAAATTCTAACCCGACACCACACGGGGGACAAAGAGCTAAAAAATGCCGGAAGTAATGTTTTGCTGCACTTGGAACATGCAGCGATAAACGAAGTTTGCAACAACTATCCGACAGTGGCCAGTGTACACTTTCCTATTATAGAAGATTTAGTGTCAATGTTTCAAACGTCCAAAATTGAGCTGTAACATTTAGAGAACATGGATATCGGGATCCCATCCTTGCGTAGTCACTGAGAAGGCGCCCCAGAACAACGGCAAACAAAAAAATGCCTGCCCTCTAATGTACGATTCTTACCGAACGAACCGGGCCGGAGCGCCCTCTACTACATGCAAATGAATTTGAACTGTAAAAACGGTTATTACATTTCATATTTGAATGCATCGTGCATCCACTGCGAGGTGGCAGCTACCGACGCGGTCGGTGGGGATAGTAATCAAATATGAATTGCATCTGCTGTACAGACGGTTCATATTCCTTTGCATGTAATAGAATGCGCTCCGGCCCGGCCCGTTCGGTGGGAATCGTACATAAATCTTTCACTCACATTTTGTGCCATTCTGTCGTTATTCATTGTATTCGGATTCCGGTAAGGCGCAGAACACACGAGGCGTTTCGGCACCGCGCAACGTAGCACGTTTACGCATTTTATGACTTACTATGACAAGACACCTAACCTCTTCACACGTCAAACGTTGCGGCCGCGTCTTACGCGCGGTCACGCAATCCGCGCGACACGGCGCGGCAGGGCGCGTTTCGAGGCATCTCGTGTGTTGGACCCGCGTTAGACCTGTCACTTAGCTTGCATAAATATAAAGGGAAAGTGATAAAATCAGAAAAAAATAATTGACAAACAAACAAACTCCCTCCATTATATATAGCGGCGCGATATTGCATCGCACCTAGTTGGATTTCTAGTTAACTTTCAGTTCAAATTGAAATTCCATTAAGGAGATTGCTTTTTACGCCAGCGCGATGGCGGACGTTATTATGTTATGTACTCTACTTAAAGATTATTTGACTTTACTAGGGAAATATGGAGTTTAAAGGTTACCGACTTGGAGTAGGTAGTGTACATAGGCAGGGAAGTATGTGTGACAAATCTATTTAAGGGGGTGCATTGGAAATTATCGCGTGCTTTGTAACGCGTGATTAAGAAACAATATAAGGTCTTATTTTCAGATATATATGACTCTCGTCTATATGATTGATTATCTAATTCAATCGATACAATTATTGACTAAAATTTCCTCGATAGAAACAATCCAACGTGGGGTCTTATTAGGGTCCCGTACCCAAAGGGTAAAAACGGGACCCTTAAACTAAGGCTCCGATGTCCGTCCGTGCGTCTGTCAACAGGCTGTATCCCATGAATCGTGATAGTTCGACTGTTGAAATTATCACAGATGATGTATTTCTGTTGCCGCTATAACAACAATTACTAAATCACAGAATAAAATAAATATTTAAAGGGGCTCCCATACAACAAACGTGGTTTTTTTGCCGTTTTTATAGATAATGATGCGGAACCCTTCGTGCGCCAGTCTGATTTGCACTTTCTCGGTTTTGTTTTTCCTTTTTTTACTCAGCCTAATACGTTATTTTAAAGTGTATAAATAAGGTGGACTGATAACCTGTTAAAAGTCACAGGAGTCCCCTAGATGCAGGGTTATTGTGGCACTCTTTAGGGCAGGCATATGTCCAGCAGTGGACGTGTCGGCGGGTATGACGATGAAAGACAAAAGCGATCGATCAATCAGCACCAACGGCTCGGCCACGACGTCAACTGGGCTGTTATTCGCTACGCGCTAACGCCGGTCACATGTCACAAAACTAGACCTCTACCTACACTTAGTTACTACGCATCGCGGTGTCAAGATATATTTGCGGGTGAGCGTTGAGGTGAGCTTAAAACAAGTTACAGAATAGGGGATCCGCCTCCAGCTCAGCGGCAGCGATGGGTGCGAGAGTTCGGAGCTTGGCATCACTCACGGCAACCTTTTTGTTGTGTGAGGTTCAATATCAACGATGCTGAGTAAGAAGTTCCAGAAAAATTTCTCTGACATGTAAATACTATGTAAGTGTAAACAGTTTAATTGGTTTTTGTAATGGCTGGAACTGGAGCTGGAACTTAAATTTGGTGATCATCTTCACCATAATAACATTAAAATACACCCTTAATCAAATAAAATAAAAATTTGTGATTGATTTTAATCTAACAAAGTTTGATTTTATTGATGAATTTTCTTATGTCTTACAACTAGCAAAAAAGAAGAGAAATGGTGACACAACTTAATTAAAAACACAACATTTCATTGCACACCTGCAACATAAGATTTAAAGTAAGTAGAGGTAAACAACATGCGGTTTTATCGCTAAAAAGCGATCTCTTCCAGACAACCCCGGGTCGCGGAGATAATGCAACAAATTCCTCAATTTGAGTACAAAAGCAATCTGCAAAAAAAAACATTTTGAAAAACCTACACATATGCTTAGTTAGCCGTATAGCGGCCATTTTGTGCAGTTGACTGAAAAGTAAAGTAAAACAATGTGCCGTTGGATGATATTAATTCGTCTTGCATCGGTTCGTGGAACGCGTGTATATTTAGCGGTGCACTTCGATCCGCGTGTCGCCCGGGTTAGTTATGAGTGTGAGGACGGACTCGTCGCGGTGTGGCACAGCACTAAAGGCCGGCCGTCAAGCACAGCGAAAAACGAACATTGCCCTATTTCTACTTGTCTCTGTCGCACGCGCACAGTAATAGTGCCCTCACGCTCGCTCAAGGTTACTGAGCGGGCAATGCTCGTTTTTCGCTGTGCTTGACGGCCGGCCTTTAGTGTCGAGTCGCGACTTCTGTTAGTTAAGGGGATGCCTTGATTTGAGTCGAACACGCCCGCTAGACAGACACGCTTATGCCTTCCGCGCACGAGAAAAACAGATGTCACACTCATCTGGAATGGCTTTTGTGGACTCGATAAATACCTAACTTAGTGAAGTTTTATTTAAATTTCATCAAGTGCGATTTTAGATGAGATAAAATGCTATATTATTAACTTGTCTCTGTAATTATATCTAGCAAAGATGCAGAAAAACACAACTCACATATTAACTTAGCAGTTGCCAAAATAATAGGATGGCTAAATGTAAACAATCTGCAAGTTAATTTAAATAAGACCACTTATATCCAATTCTGCAATAAACGAAGTATAAAAAAAACACTAACAGTGACATACGAAACACAAATTATTGCGGAATCTGAAAAAACAAAATTCCTTGGAATTATAATTGATGACAGATGTTCATGGACGCACCATATTGAAAGTGTCTGCAAGAAAATAAATAGTTTTGCTTATGCACTTTGGCGGCTAATGAAAATCACATGCCAAAAAACTGCATTGCAAGCGTATCATGGCTACGTGGCGTCCAGTATACGATATGGCATTATAGTGTGGGGTAATGCGATAAACATAAATAGACTATTTATTGCACAGAAACAGTGTATTAGAGCGCTATGTAATGTTCCCCCGTTAACGACTTGTAGACCCTTATTTAGAAATCTAAATCTACTCACTGTACCCTGTTTATATGTATACGAAATGTGCATATTCGTAAAAGGCAATCAGAACCTTTTTACGAAGAATGAAACAGTGTGCCACTTTAACTCCCGTTACCCAAATAGACTGGTATGCCCAAGAACATACACAGAATTACATAGAAGAAATTGTTATCCGATGGCCATTCGTATATACAATAAACTACCAGGCACCATAAAGGAGCTTCCACTTCAATTATTTAAGAGACACCTGTTTAAATGGCTCAAAGATAAAACTTTTTACTCCATAAAAGAATATCTTGAGTCCCATTGAAAGCTATTAGTTACATTTGTATGATACATCTGACATTATATTTTAGAACATGATCTCTTTGATTATTATTGTATTTTCTACCTGTTGACTTTTTATGTATAAATTTGGACATATCAATTCAATATTATGGTACCTACTAATCTTCTATATTTTAATAATGAAATTATGAAATTTGTTTAAGGATGACATTTTAATTTGGGATGGTTTATAATTAATATTTTATGATAAGGACTTAATCTTCTAAATTTTATTAATGCAATTTATTTAAGGATGACATTGTAATTTGGGATGGCTTATAATTAATATTTTATGATAAGGACTTAAAATTTGCATGTCACTGTGTGACAAGGTAGCAAGGCCGCTAATGAATATCTGCTGTAACATCTGACTGTAAACCCTATCTTGAGCAAATAAATTACTTATGACTTATGACTTGATTGTGTCGTAAAATAATGTATCGTTTGAGTTGGCTGAGTAAAAAAGGAAAATACAGACCCAACTTTGGTTTTTTCTATCGAGGAAATTTTAAGCAATCATGTCGATCAAATCAGATAAGCAATCATATAGTCAAGAATCATATATCTGACAATCAGACATTATTGTTTCTTAATCTAGTCAGAAAGGCGTTTCAAAGCACGCGATAATTTCCAATGCCTCTTCACAAGACAGGCAGTGTTGCTCAAGAATTTCTGTTTGTAACATAGTGCATTGCGTATCGCCCGGGTTAGTTATGAGTGTGAGGACGGACTCGTCATGGTGTGGCACAGCACTAGTGTCGAGTCGCGACTTCTTCTCGTTAAAATACTGCATCGATCCGTGTGTCGCCCTGAATAGTGTTAAAGCCTCTACACAAGACAGGACGCAGTTGCGGTGTTGCTCGACAACTTCAGTTCGAAACAAAGTGCATAGCGTGTATAATAGCGTTGCACTTCGATCCGCGTGTCGCCCGGGTTAGTTATGAGTGTGAGGACGGACTCGTCATGGTGTGGCACAGCCTGCAGTTTTCTTGAATAGACTGTACTTCCCACTAGTTCCCACGCACTGCTCATCGATCACTGCATCGACGGACTGTTTCCATAATTTGGATTAATTCCTTTTAGACCACAGTAAATCTCAAAAAATCTTGTAAACATTTCCGAAACTTGTAACTTCTCATGAAGTTTCGGAAATCTCATATTTTTTAAAACTTTCCGCAAGTTTAACATCTTTTTCCCCACTGTGGCCTAGGGCTCATTACATTTCTACCTGAAAATTAATTTTCCAGAGCGTCGCAGTCCGACCCTGCGCGTGCGATCATGAAAGCATTCCCGCGACATTAAAGCGCGTTCATTTTCATAGATTTATCGACGGGCCGGACTTATGACCAGTGGCACTCAAACCTGAGTGTGATGTAACTAGTTATACATACCAATATAATAAAAAAATTAAGTCTGTAAGATTGAAGCTTTGTAAGTTTGTACCTATGTAATGAGTAATGACCGGAACTAATCATATCGTATACAATGGATTTCCGGATTTTTTATCTCGTGGGATAGCCGTCGTTCTTTGCTGTACGTTGCTTATTCATTGGGTGGGAACCACATATCTAGGTTTTTGACGTAGGTATTTGCTATTGATTATAAATGAATTACAAATTTCAGCTGACACTGGAAAGAATGTTTGTTGTTGATTTTTTTTTTCAATTTCTCCATTAATTTAAAATGTAGACACTACATTTTGGTGAAGTTATACCCCCCAGCAAACTCGTCATAAAAGTCAGTTGCTCCACAATTACCCTTAGTTTTTTATAAGTGTATGAGTATTTAACGACGTTTTATAAACCTGCATTCGACTATAAAATAATTAAAAAAGGTTAATTGCAATAAGAATAATAAATAGTGTTACTGTGAATAAAAACATCGTAAAACAGGATTATCTTACAAAGTAGCTGACAGTTTGGGCACCCCAATCAAGTGCCAATTTGGATGTCGAAACCGAAGTATTTGCGTCCGCACCTGCCGCCGTACAAATCATTACGATATGCGCTCGATGCATCATCGATATATCCTATATCTACTGGTATCTGTCATAAATAGGGGTGTAGTCACTAAATAAAATAGTCAATAATGTTGTATTGTCTCGAAAAAGAATTAAATATGTAGTACAATGTAGACAAAAACTACGCAACAGCTTACAAAATCACTAAGTTATAAGTTATAAGTGTCCAAAGTTTTAAGAGTTTGTATATTCTCTCCTTTTTCCTATACAAACGCACCTTCATATGTAACGATTGCAATTTCCTATGACGCTCGAGGATCGTAACATACAAAATTAAAACGGTTGTAGCTTCATAATTATTTTGAGATACTCGTAACTATTTAAATGAGATTTTCGTCAATAGGCATATTTTTTGCCTTCTTTCTTTTTAAGTAATATTACATTTTGAGTTCACACCCCTATTAGGAGCACGCTTATGCATGTGCGTTTAAATGCGTCACCGATTTTTTTTATTAACTCGGTGATTTTAACTTGACAGGGAAAATTGAGAAGGTTATTTTCGAATGTCGTGTCCAATGTGTATGTCTCATGTGATTGATGGAATATAAAAGTTGTACATTGCTGTTTTGGTCGTCAAAATATTGCGTTACCATCCATACTAAAAATCATAAATGCGAAAGTGTGTCTGTCTGTCTGTCTGTTATCTCTTTACGCTTAAGTAAACCGCTGAAATTCCGGATTCAAGGAAACTATCATGAAATTTGGGTTGGGAATAGTAAGATTTGTAAAGCAAGACTAAATTGAAGTGCAGCGTTTTTGAGTCTACCGGATCTGGTGTAATATTACCGGATCCGGTGACTATCATAATGTACTGGATCCGGCCGGATTACCGGATCCGCCGGACCGGATTGCAATCCCTAGTTACCTGCAACCTGAATAATTCTTCGATTTCCCGATTTTTAAGTGTAGGTATTCCTGTGTAGTATGCTGTGCCGATGGTAGTCATCCCAGAATTGCCTATCAGAAGAGACGTGTGAAAAAATTCGATGGGCAACTCGGAACAAAAAGTTATGAAAGAATTAAGAGTGTATGAGCTTGCCTAAAAAATAATTATAGGCAAGCCGGTGGGAGTTGGCCTACTCATACACGAGTTTGTCAATATATATGCTTGTAATATTTAATACATTAACATAATATATCGCCTGTAAAAATGACTATTCTCACACGCATAACAAATACACGTTATGATTAATGAATCGTCAAAACTATAGAGTGCCAACATCAAAATAAATATGATGAAAATAGCATGGAATAGGTTGTTCAATACAAAATAGCTTATATCATATAGATTTCATAGACGCTTAAGACTTTTTTTTTAATACAACTGTAATGGATCAATGACGCGTTGGTGATACAGCTGCAGAGCCATCAATCTGTGTGTCTGTGCGTCGTTAGCTCGGAACAGGGAAGCGTCCGATCAGACATATATCATGGACGGTGTCAAAGCTTGTCTGACCTGTTTTTTTACTGAAAATAGTAGTATTTTCTTGGTTATTTGAAGGAGGCATCAGTTGATTGGTTTTATCTTACCTTACCTTACCAGCTAAAAAATATCCTGGTCAAATCATGACCTTCAAAATACTCAAGACGTCAGTTAATGTAAATGTATGGAATTATACCGTAGCCTGTCAAAATGTAGTGTACTTACTTAAAGAAAAGAGCAATAATTATAATTATAATTAAGGAAAATTATCATCATCCTCCTCCTAGAGTTATACCCGGTTATGCCCGGAGCCCGGGATCCGCTTTGGCACCTAGATTTGGCTAAGGCACTAGTTTGACGAAAGAGACTGCCATCTGACCTATCAACCCACAGGGAAAACTAGGCCTTATTGGGATTAGACTGGTTTCCTCGCGATGTTTTCCTTCAAAAAGCAACTTAAATATCAAATGAGACTTTATACATAGCATAAGTTCAGGAAAAAACTAGTGGTACTAGCCGAGGTTCGAACCCGCGACCTCTAAATAGAAAGTCGCGTCCCTTTCCGCTCGGCTGGTGGTTGCTTTTTAAAGACACTATCTAAGGCAATTATATTGAATCTATGGTAGCCTAGTTGTTGGTAGGCATGCGGCAGCAGCGGTCGCGAGTTCGAATCCTGTCTCGTACGAAAGAGTTTTTGGAAGTTATGTACCTATGGAATACCTATTTGGAAATCCATCATTTTACCGAAAATAGTTTCATCGATTATAGTTTCCCATAACACGCGCAGAATTTTATCAACACACAGGAATCATTCATCGAACTCCGTTAGATCGCTAATACATTTGCTCGAATTACCATTTACACAAAAATTAACTCATCGAATTTCACTTCCTCATTTTATTTGTATATCGACATTAAGTCGTTTATCGAATCGCCTTTGCTATAATTTTGGTTTAACATAAGTTTCAGTTCCCAAAATTCTTATTAGGTACATAGAAAATCATTTCACCAGTGTTTGGCACTTAATAATATACGTTTCAACGAACTGGGTAAGTACATTCCATCGAGACTTTGGACGTATACATAGAGCTCTAAGCCTACCCACCCCTCCCTCTAGATATCGGATTATTTTCCTATTCTAGTTTAAGGCAGGCCAGTGTAGGTACGACGAAGAGCGAAGCGAGGAGGAGTGTTAGATGTACCGCGACCCTATAGCGCGCGAGCCGAGCGAGCGCAGCGAGCGTGCCGCGGCAGCGGCCGGCGAAGCGCCAGAACCGTTTTTTTAATATTATTTACTTAGGCAAAAATATATGAAACTTACCAACAGTGAACCTTGTTTGGATAAATTAATACTATACACATTAATACTATTCTATGAAAAGTAAATTCTATGAATCGTTACGCTACGATTTGAGACAAATTCGAAACGATTAACGATGAAAAGTTGTTCGATTAAATAAAAAACAATCAATTGATGATTATGTAATTAGGAAAAAAAACGTAATGCAATCCGTGGAATAGTTTTCGGCAAAATGTAAATCGACGTTATGCGTTTCGATAAAGTGATAGACACCCTACCTATTTCCTGTTAGCTTTTCGGTGAAGGAAGCATCGTGAGGAAACCAGTCTAATTCTAAGTCTAGTTTTCGGTTGGGGGTCAGATGGCAGTCGCTTTCGTAAAACTAGTGCCTATGCCAAATCTTGAATTAGATGTCAAAACGGACCCCGGGCTCATCTAGGGTACAACCGGCAATAACGCTAGGAGGATGATGATGATCTAAGGAAATTATTACAGATACACAAGCTTAAATATCTAGACCTGCGTTTATAACTGTCGAATCACAATAAACGTTCAGACGACGCGTGAATATAGTACGTAACTGTCCCACACATGCATAATGTGATTTTAATACCTTCACCGTCACAGACCGTGACGTCATTATCATCATGTGTTCCACCAACCAGCGTTTACTACCAACAAGAACAAACTAACGTCCTTATTGTAAAGAAAGAAAGTAGAAATTGGAACAGTTTTTTTGTTTTTCAGCGGAAGATTATCATGGTATTTAGTGAAGAAATAAAAAGAGGTGTGTGAAGAAAATGTCGAGTTAGCTATAAGGCAGTAGGGTTGATAATTACTTGACACCTCTTTTGAATAAATTACAAAATGAATTTACCTTCGATGTATTTTTTAATGGTCTTTAATGTTGAGTTTTTAAGGTTCAAATATTAAGACTGTCCTGTTACCAGCAGTTAAGAGTAACTTTGTGATTTCAAAAATCACTCGATTGTCTACCAAGTAGGTGACAATACATTTTTTTCCAAACGATGCTTAAATCATTTCGAGTAGCTTATGGTGAAATCAAGGTGTTATTTGATGTGAATATAAATGATTTCTGATTTTCTTTTGTAATCATTTTGATCGTTTGTTTGAACGGCGTTTTACTTTGTTCGTTTTGGAATAGGTATGCTCGTTATTGAGGGGAACTTTGTAGTTAAAAACCATTGGTATTTTGCTTTTATTGCTCTTGGCAAAATTGTATACCTATCTGTCGCAGGCATATTGTATAATCTGCCGTTTTACATGACCGTTACCTGTTTCACAAAACAGCGCTGATTTGTAATACGCTTTGACGATCAGGCGTATTGAATACCGCTGAAAACGGGTCATTCCCATCTTCCAACCTATCCACCCCAGGTTCATACAACAGGTTCTATGCAACAGGGGTGGATAGGTTGGAAGATGGGAATGACCCGCTGAAAAGGGCCCTGTTTTGTAAAGCAGCTAGATGTTATATGGTGGATTACCGCTATATTATAATACAGCTAGCTCAATCCTGTTAATATTGTGTTGGATTCCTCCGAATGCCTGAATCCATAGCAATTTTCGACGTTTTAATTTGCATTATAACCTCTGAAATTCGTTCTTTAGTCCATGGCTTTTTCACTGTTCCACATTGAGATTCATAGAAATTGCTTGCATGAATGTAAAAATTTACCTTAAAGTCGCTGTTTACACAAATATTTATCACGTTTTCTTTGTTTGAATAATTGTTTATTGTACATTTTAGTGACGAACTTTATGTTTTCGACGCCAATAATTGTTGTCGTTATGTCGCCGCGAGAATTAACAATGGGAACTAAAAAAATCCAAAGAGGCAGGTACATAATGACCCGCCGTATATTTATTACATTACCGCTAGTCGTATTGAAGAACGATTATACCTACTATTCCCCTGCGACATGAAAATGGATGAATTGTTATGATAAAATAATATGAGTTTTTTTTTATATTATAGACATTTGTTACTTCATTTTATTTTATTTTTAAATTCGTTTGCTATTTATAATTTTTTGTGACCTAACTAAACCAACTTCTGAAACAAATGTTCAAAGTGAAAATTGTATGGACTAATATTGTAATTGGGTAGATACCTACACTCTTCTATTATGGTTAAAGTAACATTTAATCCAACAAAAATATTTGCAAATATGTAACTGGCCTACTTATTGCATCACATTTTCTAAAGCAAGATATTTGATTTGAGGTGTCTAGGGGACAGTCCTGAAATCATACTTTCATCCATGCTTCTATTTAATTAAAAAGAAACAGTTACCTAACCGTTATGCCACAGATAAGTAGAATTAGTGAACAATTAAAGCCTACATTTGTCCAGAAACATGTCAAGCGAGATAAGCACAGATAAGCACAAAATAAGCACAAGTGGTGATACACACAATGCTCGGAAGCGCACGCACCGCTGCGCAGGCGCATGTCTTCGTGTAAAATAAAAAAGGCGTAAGTATCGAGACGCTATACGGCACATACGGTGTTTTAAGGAACTACTCGCTCTTCTTCTATTGCTTCCTGATTATAGAAAACTAAACCATGCTCCGCTTGAAATACTGTTCGATATGCAATAAAGAAGTTATCGCTTCATGAGACTAGTGTCTTATTTTTCGTTAACGTAAAAGGAACCTTATGTTCGGTGAGTATACGTTACATTTACTAAGTAGGAGGGTGCTAAAATTTGTGGTGAATATTGGTGATCAGAGGATCTTACTATCTTAGATCAAGTTCACATAGTTAATTGTTATATTTAAATGACCTTATGTTTGGATTTACGCAATGATTGTACTTAGTAACAATTGCTTTATTCAAAATAGATGGAACTATTTTCTTTCTTGATTAGGATTGCTTCGCAACGGTTCCGTTCATGATCATTATCTGTATTTCTGTCTGTGTGGTTTCCGTAGCCATATTTAGTGCCTATGGAATAAAGTAGGTACTTATTATGTAGAAAGGACCATGCGTCAAAATGGTCCTGAAACCAACAGCACTGAGAGTTATGTCATTAAATAGGTCTTTAAATCTACTTTATTTCATTATTTAGGCACAAAGTCGAATTCCATTGCAGAACGAAGATATTCGTATTTTAGCCACAGTCAGTAGTATGAGCTATGAAAAAACGCATTCGGAGAATATTCATATTTAGTATTCTGGAGGGTAGATATGACACAATGTACTAATTATGAAGGCACATCGAGCGTGGCATATATTCATATTTTGTTAATAAAACAATTAATTAGCTACAAAAACGTGTTTATTTTACACACTAACCTTACCTTAATAATTCTGAATACTTATGTATTCACTGAGAGAACCCGTTTTCTCATAGATCCTACTCACTTTTACTTAAATATAAAAATCTCAGTTCTGCAATGGAATTCAACTTAGCCCTTAGTGCCCATAGAATGAATTGAAGTAGATTTAAAGACCTATTCAATGACTTACGTTTCAGCTTTGTTGGATTCAGGACCAGGCTCCATATACAAAGTTGCCCATGGTCCTTTGTTAAACATAATTTTATAAAACACATAAATTTGTTAATTGCTCCTGCTGTCATAAGGTAAAACGTATTTTGTGTCATAAGGTAAGGCACACCAAAATAATATTATCTTGCGCAAAGGAGGAGTCTAAGGCACACTTGTCTCACCAAGAGCGAGGAACCCTCTGGCCAATTTACGCACTGTCATCGCCAAGCTAATGGATCCTGTGCCGGCCCGGCTTGTAGTTAGTCAATTAAAAAAAAAAGAGCGAGGAAGCTATTAGCCATCGGCGATTTTCTCGCCCAAGAAACGAGCAAAAGATAATCGCTCACGTGTAAATAAAAGAGAGAGGTATATTTATAGTTCATCGCTGGCTGTTCACACTGCCGGCTAGTATACTCTCTCTTCACTAGTTGATCGTAGCGATAAAAGCTATCAACGATAAAACTCACCGAACGGTACTCGGCGATGAACGCTTGGTGATCAGAGCGATCATTCTACCGTAGAACTGAGCGAGAGGTGCGAGTAATCGCCCGTCGCACTTGAACACTCGCTTATAGCCGAGCGACAAAACTATAGAAACTACACACTCGCTTCTCACCGCTCGCCCACTCGTTTCTAGTTTCTAGTTCTACTCGTCGTCGCCGACGGTGGGACAAGTGCCTAACTATGAAAGAACTTTCATCCAGAAAACTACAGCTGAATTCCGGTACTCACCAGTGGTGTGACGTCAGGCATAACCAAACCTAATTTGGCTTTAAGAGACTTAAAGGAAGGATCTAAAGTAGTATTTTGATATGGCCAGTTAGCCGATTCGATAGCTTCCTTCTTTCTTCCTAGCTGTATATATCCCATATGGTGATGGGGTCAGCTTTCCTCGTCTAACTTCTCAATTTCGTTCTGTCCTCGACATTTGTTTCGGACAATTTGCACTCGCTTATGTCTGTAAGCACTACATCCTTCCATCTTTCGACCAGAGACCGACAGTTGTAGCGCCAAGTTACCAACATAGTTTGGTGGCCTCTTAACATGAACATACCATCGCAGCCGGGTTTCTAGGATCTTATCGGCGATGCTAATCCGATTACCATGGATAGGCAATTAGTCACCAGGTGCGATCAATACAAATATCTGGTATGATGCACAATTCAGCATAGCCGCTGCATGGCTAAAATGGCCAGAAATGACTGGTGTTACACGTGACAAAAAAATGCCGGTTAAACTTAAAGGTTTGGTCTACAAGAACATCATAAGGCCGGTTATCATGTATGGCAGCGAGACGTGGGCGTTAACTCAAAAGCATGTCCATATCATCCAAGTTGCCGAAATGAAGATATAGAGTTTCCTGATGTCATATTACATTTGCGCAGTATGCATGCAGCACCGTATTTTGTACCGCTCCGCTTCCGCGGAGCCCGCGCACATCAGCAAGCACTCGTAGTAAAGAATCTGAACTGACTTACTGACACCACACCGAAATGCCGAAGTAACCTTTTAACCTGCCAACAGAATTCTAGTTGGCTCAATAATTTTCAAATTGCCAGCGGGAATCGAGTTCTGATTAGCTATATGATTTCCCTGTATGTTACAGGTCCCCACTTCACCAGAATTTCCGTGTACTCAAGAATGTGGTTTCTTGATAAAATGTTAATTATATAAATGTTTAATAGGTACTTATTAACGAGACCACAATAAAGCTTAATAGGTGGTACTCGTAAATGTAATTGTTTATTATACCTAAAATGGATATTTATAAAGCCGGATTCACGAGTAGGTACCTATCTGACGTGTCGTGTCATGACGTGACCAAACGTTATCGGTTTCATGCATTTAGTACTTAGGTACGGTTAGATTGGTACTTGTCTGATGCTCTCTGACGTGACGGCTCTTTTAGTGTCACGCTTCAGAGTATCACGTCAGATAAGCATAAATCCTTAAGACGGATTTATGCTTATCTGGTGAGTATACAACTTTGCTGTGCTTTGTTGTCTAAAGAAGCAGTGTATAAGGAAAAAATCGACCAATAGTATTAATAGCCATCTCCATCCATCTCTTCCTGGTGTTAGTGCTCATCTCGATTTATTCTTCTTCTATTGAGAATGGATCCACTTTATTAGCTGGGCTGGTTTATAATCATCGCTTTTCATTACGGTTAGTAATTAATGTCGTTATATACTTATCTATACTCGCGCCTGCGCACAGCGCACCGGTGCGTGCGCTGCCGGCAGTTGGATTTATATCAGCAATATAATATTATCTTTTGCCTCACACATTCTATTCACGCACTTAGAATTCAAGCAAATAGAATTCGAATACCTTCTTATTTTTTTTAAAGTACCGGGAGGAATTCTTATAGTTGATATTTTCTGAGACTTAATACACTTGACAGTGTAAGTCGTATTTTATCGTTTAATGAAAAATATGAGATAAGTTAGGAATCTCAAGGAGTATGCCAATGTCCAATATATAAAATAATCGCAATCGAATATGACTAAACAGATTAAATAGACGTGTGCTGAACTCAGTAGTAGTCCGGAGTAATAAACACTATTTAATTCATTAGTATAATACTAAAGTAACGAACATCCCATATTTCTTATTTACATATACGTTAGTATATATATGAAAACTCTATAAAGTTCTTGTATGTCACATTCACATAGATCTTAGCGACATCTATTTTAGTTTTTATGTCAACATAACCCCTTCTCATTGTAAAGAAAAACCTTATCAATAGCAAAATCCCAAGTTTTTGAATAATTTTGACGAAGTTTTCGAAACCTCATTTTTTTAGCATATTTTAATGTGTCTTGTACATATCAGGCATTTCCTTGATTGGCCGGTGGGCATTCCCCTTTAACTGAAAGTCGACACTGAAAAATTAGGCACCGACAGACTAAATGAGGAAGAAGAATTGGAATCTTAACTTTAAGATTAATACGTTGTTTGTGATCCAGTTTTCAGTAGCGTCTCAAGTTATCTAGAATTCAGCAAATCCACGCAAATAGTCAAGAATGCCTGCTTCAGTACCGGGAAGAGGCATATTTCCAGTTTTTGTGGAGCTAAATCATTCGGCGGCGGCGCTCATCCGCGTTTAATTAGGATCAGAAAGGGTGGCCGCAGACGAACGACAAGTCGGACAAACAAGAGTAAAGAGAGCGAGAGTGTAGTAGAGTGCTTTTCCGTGACGATGTTGCGACACATCCGAAACGTCGTGAGACATAAGGGAAGAAAATAAGTATGTTAATTATACGCGATTAAGTCCCGTTATTTTGGAAAAAATCTATAAAGAAGAGTTATAATTTTATACCAAGATTGAATTATTTATTTATTTAAACTTTACTGCACAAAAGAAAAGCTTAGGGTACTAAAGGCGGACTTAAGGCCATATGTCAATCTCTATCAGCGAAACCTTAAGGCAAAGCGGAAATGATTAGCAGGCAAATAAAAAATGATGAAATATAAGCACCACATAAACTGCTTACCGAGAGAAAATGCGTTCAGTATTACAGAAAAAACCCAAGTCACTGTATGTGGGCTTCTAAAATATGAAGAGTTCCCTCAATCAGTCCAGGATTCCATCATCGGATCCTGACCAGCTGATGACCACAGGACCACCTGGGCAGGATATCCTTACAAACAAAAAAAATCCAAATCGGTCCATTCTTTGAGTACCTAATCGGAGAACACATTAACACCGACGTATCGAGATCCTCTTTTTTAAGTCGGTGTAAAATCCTCCTAAGTAGTAATATTCTCGTGTGCAAGCCCCCTACCCACATATCACTCTGCCCTATCACGATTAACATGTCCAGGCGGAGGAACACAACATACTAATGCCCGACAAAGATATATTCATTACTCAAATCATCCGGATGCCAGGAAATACTTGTGCTCGACGTAATTACACATTATGCGCGACTGTACCTACTAGTTTGATAAGTAAACTTCGATTTCCGAATAGATATTAAGAGAACCAGTCAATAGCTACATGAAAAGACAAAAATGACATACTTATAGTTGGACACCAAAATAAATTATGAAAGAGGTGTCGCAATGTGGTCTGAGAATGGAATTCAGAAAGCCGAAGTGACCATAGAAATAGACACTGAAGTGAAGGCTAGTGTTTTTTTCGGGAAAATGCTTCTATTAAGTAGTTTTTATACCACAAAATGATTACACGATCAAATTAGTTAGCTAATAAACGACTTTAAAAAAATAAAATTAATGCCCATGTACATGCGCTCCTGAAAAATCTGATATTCTGTAAAGGAAAACGCAAACCGTAAAATCTTCCAAGATGGTTATTATTTGGATTTTTTGACATCCTGTTTTTGACTGGGCCCAGTTTTTTTAATGGACGTTTTTTTTTAACTTGATCACCTATCTTCTCGTGGGTGTCGATGTCATAAAAGTCGCCTATGGGAGCAGGGTTGAAGTGTGTTGTGGGCGAGGGGCTAGCAACATATCAATGCGATGTCACATTCTGTCGATCTGTTATACCCACATTAATTCTAAAAGTGGCGCTGGAATATAAGTTTCATGTGCTCTGCCTACCCCATTTAAGTATTTTTATTTTTGTATGATTTACTTATACTCTATCTAACTCATCATTTTGACCATAGAAAATGATTTTGACTCCTTTCGGAGTACAGACTTACGTGTAGTTGTAATTTTTTCGTGTAAGCGCGAATAAAAGGGTCGTTAATTGAATAATAAAATCATATCAGACGATCATTACTTTGCGACCCAAATTGCCTAACACGGACCTTCAAAAACAATGGTCTTAACTTAAGCATAATTCCATCGCACAATACAAGTACAAATGTAACAGAACAATCAGTAGATATTATCGGCCCTCGATTGGACACGCTTAAGGCCGCTGTAGATACTAGGAAGAGATGAAGCTAGGTGAGGATACCCTACTACAATGCCTCGAATCTGTCGAGGCTACGTGCGATTGCACCAGCTCACGATACTAGACCGAAAAATGCTAAATATGGCGCCAGCAGCTGTCATTCCATAGAAATAATGTCAAAGTTTCCATAATTTAGCGAACACCGCTTACGATTACAGATGCTTTGCTGCCACTCACCCTATACTTCAGTCCAGCAAGGGTATCACAGGACGGCCCGTGAGCTGAGTCGCGGATATAGATCATCTGTCTCTTTCTAAGCGTTCTAATTAGAAACAGACCAGACTGCGTCGCGGCGACACAACTCGAGGGCCGTCCTGTGATTGCTGATAACATTAGAATTTTAACGGACAACTAGCGCTGAAGCTAGCAGCGCGCGAGTCGAGCAAGCGAAGCGATCGTGTCGCGGTAGCGGCCGGCGAAGCACCATAACCAATATATATATATATATATGCCAAACATTCCAAAAATATGTATTCAACTACGTTGAATTACCTTGACCGACCGCAAAAGGAAATATTGTACTAGTTTTACTTATTTGGATTTGTGCTTTTCATAAAATAGTGGTAGCGCAGTGATGAAAAAGGGACGAAGGACCATGCGGTAGAAGACCGTAGGATAAAAGTGACGAATGGGTCTGTGAAAAGGAAGTCTGCAGTACCTGATATTCCGAGTTGGGGTTTTCAGGCGACCGTCAATTGCAGTAATGTTCAAGGGACTCTGGTTACTGTTCCTTTTGAATGCACAAGTTATCGCGTACTTGGCTGAAATCGTTTTACTTTATTTCAAATGACAGCAATTTTATATACCTACCTGTTAAAAATAACGTGCAGTACTTATATTTCACCACCATACAATTTAACGCAAAAAAAATGCCACCTGCATTTGTTTCACTGATTCTTGCAATTATGGACAATAGTGGGTGACACGGCGCGCCGAACATAAACAAAAGACGCTTTGCTGGCCTAGTCCTACAATCTTGTATGAAATTATATTGCAACTTTACTAAACTTAGGTTCGTTCTCTATAATTACAATAATAGAGAACGAATCTTTAAATATCAAACACGTGACTAGCGTGAAAAAAGTGAATTAATCATAATATCACAGAGCATGTCATACTTTACATGGCGCAGATAATCCATGGACACCATAGACATGACATGTAGTTGGATATTTCTAGTCGTTGAATAGTTCTAATAGAATAAATATTATAGAGAGTTCGCAAGTTCGACTCCTGTTCTCGGTTTCAGGCGATGATCGTCGGTTTTTTCCATTACATTTCTTCTCTGTATCATATCAATCAAAGATTGTATTCACATATAAAAGTAAATTCTGCGACCATTCTTGAATTTGTGTTGTATTGATAAAGAGTTTGTCTCTTTCTTCCATCGCTGGATAGAAAATGAAGGACTTATTGTCATCAATGCGTGTTACGATCTTACGATATCCATACTTCCATAGTTAATATTATAATTGCGAAAGTGTGTCTGTCTGTTACCTTTTCACGCTTAAACCGCTGCACCGATTTAAGTGGAATTTGGTATAGAGATAGTTTGAGTCCCGGGGAAGGACATTGGATAGTGTTTATTCCCGAAATCATCCCATAAGGGGGTGAAATGAGAGGGTGAAAGTTTGTATGGAGCTGCGATGTAAACGAGTTCCACGCGGACGGAGTCGCGGGCAGAACTAGTTTACGACATAGGTAACGCCTTTTTCGGGCACTTGTGTAATAAAGTTATTTCCGCACCTCAAGAAAATGTGTCGGATTGTGCTCCACAGCAAATGGTAGGGCCCCAAGATCATTACATGAAGATACACACTTCCTTGCCTCGCTTCGTTACGTTCAAGTAAGAATGTTCGATGGAGCTCAAATTTTACCAACTCAGGAGTTATGCGAGAAATTAAGCTTACGTGCTCGTATAAATCAAATATATCGCTGATATTGTCGTTTCTGCTGCCTGAGGGCTGGGAGGATTTGTGATGTTTTTGTTGATTCGTAGGTTTTAAATGGAGTACTTCGAAGTGCTACTTTCTAGTAAGTATAACAATGAGCCTTTTTAACATATCGATTGCGTTATTTACTCTTTAAACTCTAACACGAAACATATTTTCACGTAAGTAGGCATGATTCAAGTGGTAGGTGTTCTATGCTAAATATTGAACAGTGTTCTATTTTAAGTATTTATTTATTTAATCTTTATTGCACAAAAGAAGAACTAATAGTACAAAAGGAGAACTTGACGCTATGAAGCATTCTTTACTAGTCAACCTTAAGGCAAAGCAGATAAATTGTGTAGTATATATACATTTTGTGGTATTTAAGGGCCACAACTACTTAGACATTGTTTTTTGTTTGTGTGTGCTTGTCCCATGGCTGTAGTATTACGAATTTGGTAAAGGTTCGACTTTCTAGAGTTAAATACTCTTGTAACAGAAAATTCAATAGTTCAACGTTGCCATGGTTATTCTAGAGAAATGTGGCTTTATGCCCGCGGTACAGGTCAGGTTCCCGGAGGAAGCATTGTCATATCAAAAACTGACCATGAAAGAAGTAGAACTAACTGCGTTCCAATTCACAAGTAGTACATATTATATATAAGTATAGTAATACTGCTAATTCAATCTAAGCAGTAAAGATGAATAACAATTAATCTCCAGATATGGGGATAAAAGATGAAAGATGCTGGGAAACCTTCACCTGGAGAATGTCCAACGTTCAATTGTAGTCGATTTAATAATTTAATAACGTAATTACGGCTTTGTTGCCATCGTCATATGAGATCTGCGTAATATCATAGATAACACTAGGGTTAATGCACAGAGGTTCCATAGACTACAATTAACAACTTTCCCGTCAAAACTAATGAGCCTCACAGTAATATTTTTAAAATTGTACACGAATTATTCTTACAATAATGCGACGAATTAAGCGTCAAAAGGTAACTCACGGACAAACAGACCGACCAACACAGACAGAAATACAAACAGACATACAGACAGATATACAGAGATGCACACAGACATACAGACTGACAGACAGAAATGCAGACGGACAGACAGACAGACAGTAATACAGGTAGGCAGAGTAACTTTCGCATTTATAATATATGTCCATATATACGAGGTTTAAGTCTTATTTTACGTAACAGTGTTAATTCAATTTTTTCAACCTCAAAACGTCACTACACTGTCACTGGACTGTCAATTCCTGTCTGTACCAAGTTGACAATGCTTACTTATCTCACTTTTATAATCAGTCGCCGCACAGTCCACCGATCTGGCTAATAACACTGTAATAGTAAGTAATTTCTCGTTTCCTCCCGTCTGTCACGATCTGCCTTTAATAATAATTGCATCTAGTTTATTGTCTTGCCTATTGTTTTATGCGTCTTAGGAAATAAGTTATTATTATAGATTATTATTATCATATAATGGTTGACTTTTTCCTGAGTAAGCAATAATATCCTTATATCACATACTGTGTTTCATGTTTGTATTTCTACGTAAAAAACGCGCCACACTTTTATGCATTTAATATCCTCCTTAGCTCCCCAGGCTTGGCCTAGTTTGGGATCCAATTTATATAATATTTGACGATCTCAATACTTTTCATCCCATTTCATTTCAAGTATTTAGTATTTTGCATCTTCTGCGTTACTGTGAATGGTTTCAATATCGATGTCGTCTTGTCTACTTAAAACTTGTATAATTTATATATAATTTCAGTTTCATCTCCTTCTTTAACCAAGCTCAAACATTATAAATACTCCTTATGTATTTTAATGAACATGTATTTGACGCAATCAACAATTTACTACATCTATTTGTTTTTCGTTTAGTTTTGTGTCAACTTCATCGTTATTTTGACTTAAGAACAATTTGAAATTATACTCATAGTTATATTAGCCTATAGAGTTGCCTGGTCAGCAAGAATAGGACCATTAAGTCATAATCCTCAGCATTGAAGGAAATAATGATGATAATGAAGGCTCATAACTACAATAGAACACATTTAACTAGAGTTTTGAAGACTCCAGCTCGCTAGCCATGCGTCTCTGTTTTTTTCCGCGTTGGGTCAAGCTTTGGCTAATTTACGAAGGTCATCTAACCATTTCGGGTGGAGTCAGTCCTTCAATAACTGCTTGGACCTGTCGAAATTCTAGCTATTCTTGACTATCGCTATGCGTGCATCCTTGCTACGTGGGTCCGCCCATTTCCATTTTGACTTGAAACTATATTCCAAAGCGTCATTTTAGTTTTCGATCTCATATCCTCTCTCTAAGTTTGATTTTCATGATGTTCCGTTCCATAGCTCTTTGGTCTTACCCGAGAGTGGTCGAAACCAACTACTTTATATGATTTTTTATTATGTTTTATAGTAAATCGTTTGGTTTTGGAATATATGGGCATTTAATTTATATTATTATTTACTTCAAAATTTTATTTTTATTTGACGACGTTTATTGATTTAAATTCGTTGTCAAATGTGTGTATATAGAGTCAACACACATACCCGCTGCATGACAAAAGACGAACAGTGTCATGGTTGAAAAGCTCTTCAAAAAGCCCGTCACACGTCGATGGCGGGTCCGCGATGCATGTCAGATAGCGCCACCTGAATTACGACATACCTGCATTAGGGGAGGATGATAGGTACCCGTCAAACACAAGTCTATTTTGAGTAGTGATCTATTTTGGACAAATCAGTAATGACTCCTTAATTAGAGTTAGCGTTATCCACTCGAATTTACCCGTGTCTCTGTCTTCATATACTGTAAGCTGTGTCCATAGGACATACGGCTTTCTTAATCTAATCAATTTAATTTTAAAAGAATGAGACTAAAAGTGAGCATATCCTTTTATCATTTCAATTGTCGTTGTGTATATCATACAGATATATATCGCAGAGGAAAAATCAAAAGACAGCATTTCAATAATTCTAAGGTGAAGTCAATTGAAATCAATACTCAATGAATAAAGATATCAAATATACCTAAAATACCTAATTATGCACAAAACTAATGATGTTCTAGATATGTTTCGTTTCACCTGAGCTATAATTACCGCATTTCATCCAACATTGATTCCACAGATATCGATGAATCACGCATCATTCAATTACATAACTTATTAAGTACCAATGTTACTAAATTCTGTGCAGAGGCACGTCATTCGTTCATCAGAAACGCTTGAATTACCACCAAACTCCCAAGGAATATTGTAACTACATGGACATAGTGACTTGTTAATACATTTTACAATAGAGGATCGACGGATGTTAAACTAACCAAAACCAGACACGGGTCATTAGGCCCGGAATGACGGTTAGGTGGCGGTTTGATTGATTCGAGCCGATCGTTTAGTGGTGCAACCGGGCTTGACGATAAACATGGGGCTCTGAACGACATACGTGGTTTAGTAAAAGGTACAATTATGTTTGGGGAATTTGAGAATAATTCAGAAGCCAAGATTAAGACTATTAGGGGACAGTCTTACACAAATCGAACTAGCTCTATAGTAAGCTCTATAAGGATACAGGGTACTAGACAACAATTATATTTTATAAAGACGTAAATAATAGATTACATGGAAACCACGCAAGAACCTGAAACAAATATTCATGCTCATCACGCAAATATTTGTCATCGCTGGGATTCGAATCCTCGACCGTCAGCTTCGTAGGCAAGGTTACTACTCACTAGGCTAAACTGATTGTCAGAAGAGGCGCCATAACCGAATAAAGAAGTGTCTACCAATGGCACTAATGGGGATTATTGACATTAAATGGGGATTATTGACATTAAATGGAGAATAGTCTAAGATTTGACTTTTCTACCCTACACTAAACCCTTTACTAACCAAATAGTCAAATGACGATAAAAAATTGTAACACATAAACTTAACTTAGGCGTATGCCCGGATTTTCAAAAACGTAACCGCCACAACGAACTTAATTCTATCTGCCTTGAGTCGACTCTTATGAAAGTTACGACACTTACGGAAACAAAAGCCTGCATTACATTTTATTTGGTAGGTTTTTTTAATTATCCCTTTGCCAACCGGCCAGTGCTACGTATACATACACATACAAGGTACAGATTAGATATTCTAATTCCAACATATTTAAAACAGTAGCGGTACGCGTCCACCGATGCCTGACGTCTGCGTCTATTATATTCACACGTAATGTACCAGTAACCGAATCCAGCACGCACTATTCAGCTATAAAATATTGTGCCTACTAAAATCTAGAAAAAGAATGCAGTATGTGCTATCAAATGTGTACATAGATAGGCCTTTGTTGCTTACTATAGTACTTCAGCTCGATATGTTCCTTGGGGGGTCACGGGTGGGTACTCCGGGCCAGTTCTTAATAAGGGCACTCCGTAGTATAAAAATCACGGGTTTTAAGACGTTTTAAAACTGACAGGGTACTGTGGTGATATAATGTTTGTCGCGACACTTGAAGTTCCTGTTTCTTTCGATGGTATCGCGGATATAAAACGTTCCGAATGGGGTTTCCATGTTTTATAGGATGTGGAAGTGATTTATCTTTGGAAATCTTTGAATTGGCGAGCGTGGGGTGCTTTTGAATAAAGATGTAGGTATCTTGGGTTATGTCGTATTGACGTGGGGGATTTAAGTTTTCTGGAAGGTTTGATGCATATGCAGTATTTTTTGTGGCTCGTTTTTGTACATGTAATAAGATTTATGTAATATTTGAGCTATTAAGTAGCATTTACAAGGATCCTGAAATAAGCATTTTAGAATATGATAAGTCTCCGTGATGTCAGAGCTTACTTAGATTTGGTTCAAAATCAATGACAGAGACTTGAAACAAAAGCGATAACCTAGGGATGTTCCCTTCTGTCAACGGAAACGCGGCCCCAGTTAATTTCGACCACGGTGACAGAATTCCATCTCCTTGCGTCGATCACGAGTTTTTCCGTGACTTTTTTTTATACAACGACGGTGGCAAAGAAGCGTACGGCCCGCCTGATGGTAAGCGGACACCGCAGCCTATAGACGCATGCAACTCCAAAGGAGTAACATGGGCGTTGCCGACCCCCGATGCTTTGCCTTGATATTGTGACCGGCAATTTTACAGAAAAAGAGTTAGTCACCAGCATCAATATCTGCTACAACAAACTTAGAATAAATATCGTCGTCTAGTGCCCATAACACATTTTTTATTGACCTTAATGTAATACTTCAGTGTGTGTAATATTGTCCCATAATAATAAAAATAAAATATATCAGCCTAAATACGCCACTGCTGGGCACAGAGGCCTCCTCTCATGGATGAGAGGGAACGGGCAGTAGTCCCCGCGCGCTAGCCCAGGGATGATGTAGATTTCCTCACAATGTTTTTCCTTCACCGAAAAGTCTTGTAGCTCGACTCTGGTAAAGATCGCGGGAGTCCGCTGGATGCGGGTGGCGCAGAAACAGTCACTGGACAGGCATAAGCCCAGCAGCGACTGATATGATGCCTTCCTAAGTCGTATTTACTTCATGCAATCGTGGTCTTGATATATACAAGGCTTACTTGTTACAAGGGCCAAGTGTAACGAGCGGCCTTAGACATATCCTCGCAATTACGCTGGCCAACCAGCCAGAACCGTTCACTGACTGGTTTGGTTAATGACTTATGGCGGCTTTTGGTGTTCGGTTTTCCGGTGTATTTTTTAAAGATTTATTTACTTCTCGCCGTCCGCGTAATACAAATAACAACGTACGTAACTTTGTTATTTTTTTTTCTCGAATGTCATGCATCACATGTCTATTTTTATAACTCGTCCGTGTGTCATGATCTCATGATATTTTTGTGCAATAATCGCACAGAGGCCGGGAAACTAGGGATTGCTGTATGTACATATACTCGTATTTAGACTAAAACTCCAGGATTTTCTTTATTTTGTACTTTATAGTTATCCATTTTTTTTGTGAAAACTGACCTTGAATTGAGCTCCATAGTAGAGTTTTTGTGGAAAAAAGTAGTGGTCAGATTCAAATAAAAAAAAACCTACGTAAAACTTTTCCAAAAAAAAACCCACTCACAATTTAAATATACGCTTTTTTAATACGCAAATGAATAGATTTTTTGTCTGTCTTCGTTTTTTGTGTTTAGTTATGCGGTGTCTTTTCAGCTCAATCGTATACCGGCAGAGAACGATAAAACCATATAGCCCCCGCGTGGTCGTGCCGGAGGCTTCCCCTGGATTTTCCCCAGGCCACCCTCCAACCACGCAGTTCGACCGCTATATTGGATCCGTCCTATTATAGCAACAGTCAGGTTCAAAAAAAAAACCATATAGAATGCGCGCTCCTATCTTTCTACTCAATCACGTGCCTTAAACCCTGTATGCTGAAACCTGGTAATGCGGTATGTTCAAACTAAACGGCTGCCTGGCATCGTTCATTCTGTGGGGCCATTTTGGGTCGCTACTTAGACTTCTATTTTGCGTTCGGAGGATACCGGCAAGTAACTGAAAATTAACATTGTATACTGAGCCGCGACGAGTTTGGTATTAGAATAGCTGTCAGTTCACATAAACTTTGACGTGTTTATATAGCAACTGTCACCACCAAACTCATTTTAATTGCGGTTACTAAAGAATAAACAAACATGGTCAGTTGGATCGCATGGATTTACAACGTCACACAGTATGGCAGTGTTCGTGTTAAGACTGGTAATAATTATTGAATTATTTTGAAAAAAAACTACGCTATCTAAGTTGGAACAAACGGCAATATATAATAATTATCTCTCGTCAGTATTAGGGTAAGTATCCACTAGAGCTGTGCTAGGTCGCGAAGAAAATGGACCAATAAGAAGAGCTGCGCGAGCGCAAACAGCTACGCTATCGGTCGATTTTTCGATCACTCATCGCCTCGCAATCTCGCATGCCGGTGGATACTCACCCTGAGAATAGTTATCTATCATAATTAATATTATACGATTCATATCGTTATTCATGTTCTAATATTTATTAAATCATTAATAATAACGGTACTCTAAATAAGTATATTTTAAGGCCGGTTAGTGCGATCACGGAGTTTAACGGATAGCTGAAGAATTCCCGCTGTCATAATAGAATTGATGTATTTAGTACATTTGAAAACACTTAAATTAAGTAGACACGTGTATAGGATTAAAGCATTTTTCCTTTTTCTGGCATAAAGAACACAGCTGTACTTATTTAGATATACTGGTGTACTGCACGTCTATCATGGAACGGCCGCGACGTACTTACTCTCGATTTTTCTCGCACTAAGTGTTATAATAAGAGAGAGACGGATAGTGCGAGAAAAATCGAGAGAGCTCGTGCGCCGCCGCGTGATAGCCGTGCTGGTATATTAGGACCTATAGACACTAATTGGTAATGTAAGTTCGCAACTACAATCTAGAAAAACTAATAGTGACGGGAAAGACCCCAAGAGATTGGTTGGATCAGATTTCCGAACAACTACAGCTTCCTGCCAGTACCGCCCTTCACCAGGAGGACCGGATCACTTGGAGGCAGATCATGAATCACATTAGGAGTCCCGATCCTCAATATAGAAGCGATTAAGACGAAGAAGAACTTTGCAGCTTTGTAATTACGTATGTACCTAGCCCCTATATTCCGGAAACTACTCCTCCTAAATGAAAAAGTATT
The DNA here is from genome assembly GCA_945867215.1 of Epinotia demarniana. NCBI lineage: Eukaryota > Metazoa > Arthropoda > Insecta > Lepidoptera > Tortricidae > Epinotia > Epinotia demarniana. The sequence continues at coordinate 10,294,291 of OX244278.1, forward strand.
TTACCAATATGTAGAACACTTCTTCAGGATAAGCATGAACCATATTTTATTCCACAGCTATGCCTTGTTTGTATCACGCGGGCAGTTACTAACACACAGTAATTAGTAAGATGCAGTAGTAACTAGTAAGTGCCACCCAGCAACAAAGAGCCATGGCCCATTTGGAGGGCGCTAAATAGCCTCAACTCGCAAGAAGACCGCTGCAATGAAGACATCGCCAGATGGGGACTGCATCGTGGCCAATCAACCCTATGGGTTTGCGGTACAGCACCGCACCAATGCCGCATCTGATGGTGTGCCCCACATGCCAACACTCTTGCTCGGAACACGACGTGAGACACGCGACTGATGGAGCACAGAGAGCAGATAGAGAGCTGCCCAGACCGCTGCACAGTTAGAAGAACTAGTAACAAAAAAGAAGGCTTCGCAACAAATACGTTTATCATTCACCCGCCCAGCTGAAAAGATCTAATGTGACAAATATAGCGTTCATTGTGTCACACTATCCACAAAACGAGTACATATCGACACCGATTCACACTCGAAACAATACCACGTCCATGTGAACTTCCCCTTATTTGCATATTGCTTTGTAAACGGAACACAAAATTACTTTTGTTGCTTCAATACTAATAGTGATTTCGAAATCAGCCTTCTCTGGTTGAGAAAAGAGTAATAAATATCAAAATTCACGTTTCAGAACCGCAATATTAATTTGGTTGACTTAATTAACCTTTGCGGTCATTTCATCGTGCCCCGATCGAATTGCAATTTTAAAGCTTCATTTATAAGTGTTAGTTTGTTGTGTCTTGTTTTTCCGAACACTGTGTGTAAGTTGGTAATTTGTCGGGGTATTACAAAATGTGTTCGTGTCATTAGACCGGTATTTTAGTCGTTTAGTGTCCATTAATGGTGTTTGTGAATGAAGTTTTTGTCAATTTGCGAATGTCATCAGTATCGGACGCTAAATCTCATCTATTAGCGGCCATTTAGAAATTTTGATTTTTGCATATTCACAAACAAAATTATTTATTCATTAAGTACATGAGGTACTTACATTATTATTACCACACGTTAAGCATTTGGGTTCCTTTAAAAGTGCCACTTGTAGCAATTATATTTTTGAAGTTGGAGAAAATGTAAAAAAAAAACTATTGCAGTTATAAGTAGCTAGCCCATTGCCCTCAACATGCTTCCACGCTATTCCCATACTTCCCCACGCACGGGGAAAAGGTTCGGGAGCACTTAACTAATTACACGCGTCAACCCGGTACCACACTTAACTTGACCAGATTAGGCGACTTCCTGACTAGAGTTACGAGTAGTTTGACTTGAGCATACTGATGTCGCTTACCTACCTAACGAACCTAACCTACCTACTCTTTCGCGATTGCAATGGGTTTCCTACAGAGAAGAACACGACTGAGAAAGTAAGCTGCGGTGGAAAAAAGCGACTACCTCTGGAATAATCGCGTTAGGGAAAAATGGTAACATAAAATTTGCTACAAACGCAATTTATCTGCGATGCGATAAACGATCTAACAAACCCTTTGATCATTTGATAATGATATAATTATGTTGCTAATAATGTCGGAATCGAAACATAATTCACCTGTTGCCATACATCATGCACACAATGGCATCAAGGGGAGCAATACACGTCACCACGTTGTGACGTCATTGTGATTTGTGGTGATACTTTGCCATTGTCGAATATAATCAAACGAATATGCTTCAATATGATGCAGGCTTCAAAAAGTCCTTTGGCTTCAATTCTAGTTGCACTAGCGAGCGAAGCGAACGTAAATCTCTGTTCCAGCTTGGGCAAAAACGAACGTATTCCAGAATTTCCGGATGTCTGGCTGTCCCGCTGTCCGGCTGTTCTCCACTACAGTTCGCATTTTTCACCGATTCTGGTGAAATTTTGTGAGCAGGGGACCGATTTTTGACTTTCGAGCGCTCAAAATAACAAAAGTAAACAAAAGTAAAGCGAAAATATAACAAAAGTAAATACTTTTTTAGTGTCAAAATGGCAGGCACGTATTTTTTACCAATAGAATTGAATACGAGTGGTTTGAATTGAAAATAGCATTTCATACATTTTAACAGTTTTCGAGTGCAAGAGTCGAGCGCTGGCGCGCCCTGGCTCGATACTTGATTATAAATAAAGATTATTTCATTGTTAATTCCGATTTTGGTATCTTTTTTTTGATCAGTTCAAATTGCGACTACTTAAAATCTTGTCAAATAGGCAAAACAAAATATTTGACGACGTTTTGGTTTCGGTCGTCTTTCTTAAAGTGGAACAAACACAAATGGATGCAACAGATGCGTCACAGGAGACCACCACGTCAAATTAACGTAATTTTGTGAAGGAACTAGCAATTTCGCAGTTGATATGTAAATAGATCGAATGAATCATAGGAATACGTACGAGTATGTACCAGTATCTTACGTTTCTAACTAGCACAATAAGGTATTGGAAAACTGTAACAAAAGATATTTTTTGTAATTACCCAATGTATTGTTTTGTGGGACTGGGCTGGTCAAGTCTAACGTACGAATGAGCTATAGGCCAATAAGCGACTAGTGAGTTGACCCCCAAACTCAAACGGGAGACGCGGAAGACCTCGTTTGCGATGGCGGGATAACCTGGACTCTTTTTTAAAAGACTGGCCAAATATTGCTCAAGACCGCGACGGATAGATAAATAGGAGAGAGTCCTTTCATCAGCAGTGGGACAACTAGGACATAACAGGCTCTATATAATAATATAATAATTAGGTACCTAACGATGGGGTTAGCCTAGACGGAGTTGGCGGGATGACTGACACGCATTTCTCGACAATTCGGCGGATACGGGAGGAATGGGACGCCGAAATAGCCTAACCGCCTAACAAAAAAAAGTTATTAATAGAATCAGGCGTACTTTGCGGTAATCCATGATAAGTTACTAGATCAATAGGTTAGGTATATAAAGTCAACGTCACGCCGAAATCGGCTGATATGTCCTGGGTATCACCCATTTTCGGCTTGATGTCATTCTAGTTATAAAAAAATCCAAGTTACATGGCTCTTATTTCAGCGACCTTTATAGGTTTCGGTACATATTTACATATGAGTGGATTCAATCGATACATATTTTGCACTCGACTGTACAAAAAGCTCGCACCGCAGCCAGTCGCCCCACAGACGATCTCGGATGACACATAGCAACTTTCGAAATTAAAATCGGTAACGAGAAATGACAATTTTACAGTCCATATTCAAAGAAACCAAACATCGTGAGAACTGTTAAAAAAGGTGTTTAATGTTAAATTTTATGGTCCTAATCAGCTTCTAATGTTTACGCTTAATCAGGTTGTTAACACCGTTAAAAACCTTAATGCTACTATGACGTCATTATAACAATTGTTCTAGGAATTTGAACCTTAAGTTTAATAGCATAAAGTTCAGCAATTTGATAAAGATACTGAATTTTAAGCTAGTTAATGATAAGATCTCCAAGTTCAAGAGGAGTTTGCCGAATTTTGGAATTAATTATGTATCACGCTTTAACAGGTGTTTTAATAAACGGTTTGAGTCATTGGGTCAGAAACAGCAATCTAACCACCATACAAGTTTAAGTAGCGTCTCAAAATGACCCCACTGAAGGGGTGCCATTACCATCTAGTTCGTGTGTACATGTAATATCTCACTTTGTATTTTTGTTTATTTCTCTTTCGCCTGTCCCAGTAATTTAGGTAGTTGGTTTATTACATTTTTATGACGTTTCCGTGAGTCACCGACGGTGCTGGCTGAAAATCAGTGCTGCAGGTGTCTGACATTCTGACTGTATTAATGCTGAGCCAGTGACCGGTTCAGTCCGCGAGACGCACTTGTTTCCTGTTTTATCTGATTTTTTTATTGTTTAATAAGTGTGTCCTGCGTGTTTGTGAAAAATTATTTTTTTTCTTTATTTCTTTCTATTATGCAGGTAGGGGGGCGTGGTGTCAAAACGATGCCGGGCAGCCGTGTTTGGGTACAACATCTGTAAGGTGCTCGCTTTCTATGGCTTTTTCATTCGGTGGTCACAAAATCCTACATTAGGTTTCTTTTACAGGGTTCAGGGTTACTTTTGCGTAGTCCATCTTTGTCAAGACCCTAGGTCTCAAGTCCAAATCAATGTCAAATAGTCAATGTGGACTGATGACTTGGTCACGGGACTCGCGGGCGTCCGATGCGGGTGGCGCAGGACCAGTCATTGTGGCGCCCTTTGGGGGAGGCCTATGTCCAGCAACGGACGTCTGTCATCTGATATGACGATGATAATGACTAATGAGTCAAGAGTGTAAGGTGGACTGATGACTGGATAAGGACGATATAACGTCAAGTATCTTCGTATTTCTCAAAAATATTTGCGTATGGCTTGTTTTATAAAAGTCGGTCAAACGTAGTAGTTTTATTTCTAACCAATAGATGGCGTTTATCAAATAACTTTCAAGTGTCTTCTTCAAAACGTTTTCCACGCTACTATGGACCTTTTGTCCTAATAAAAGCAACTGTGTGTGTGCGTAGACGCAGCTTGGCGTTTGTGTTAGTATAATGGCGGCGGAATTATGTCAAACGTCAAATTAGTTGTCTGCCTTCCTGCCGCTGTCGTTTGCATTTTGTGTTACAATAGAATCGCTATTAAATGTGGATGGGAACGTGTCACACCGAAGACCTTTGATTAATCTCCAAAATTCATAAAAATATACAAAATTAAAGCCTCTGTAAGAATACTGTAACACAGTTTCGGACATGTTTTCTTGCAGAACAACGCATTGTTTTTTTAGGTTTACTTGTTTGCACTTCCAGTAGTTAAGTAGGTACGTAAGTTTTTTGACATAAAAATACTGACTGTTGAGTGTGTTTCGCCGTTTCTACTTATCAGTGGTCTTCTTTTACAGAAACGCTGTTTGAATTTTGACTTGTAAAAGTGGCATAGCGGCCTATTTGCATCATAATATTAATGAATTTTATTGTTGACAGTGAAAATAATATATATATTTCGGAAATGTCTAAATTGACAAAATAGTATTAAATCTTAGTCTGCGGGACCATTTTGCTATCAGAGAATTATTTAAGGAACATTTTTTTTACCAACACGACGATATCATACATGAATATGGCTTATGTACCACATTGTAAGCTCACACTGCAGCCTGGCGACTTCGAAAGAAATGCAAGCGCGTTGCCGACGCATTATTGTTTTGAGCATTAATCGTGTTGACCAGCACAAATGCAGGCCCTTGGAATCATTTAACTATGACTTAACATTTGTAATAGCTACTAGTTATTTAACTTACACAGTTCCTTTATTAATACGTTGCCATCGCATCTCGATTAAACATTAACACTACGATTAACTACCACATAATATTCAAATCAATCCGGCTAGTGAAAGTATATCATCAGTAAAAATTATCTTGCATTTAAGAATAAATATTATCAATTCAGTATAAAAAACGGGTATTTTATTTGTAATATGAAACATAGGTACTTTTTTTTAATAAGTAGGCCAAACGGTGTAACATACAACCTTCTTACGCAAAGGTTTCGTACGACAAAGCGCTTTATTGAATTCTATTGAGAAAAAATTGTTACACCAAATCGTTATGCCTTTGTATAGCTGTCACTCATATGCCTCATTTTCACTTCAATTTTCCTATACCTAGGTAATAGTGACGCCAGTCACTCATAGTCTTCTATTATACGCCACGCCAAGAAAGGGTGAATTTGACGTAATATTTTGTGTTGAGTGATGTCTACGCTTGATTACAACGTTTTCCATATACAGGATTAGAAAAATCGTGCGTTCATTGTCGTACGACTTCAGGGAAAACCGTTTTAAACCCTAACAAATGAAATGAAAAGATTTATCAAAAAATACTAGCTGCTTTTTTACAAATATGCACCTATGGTAATATGTGCCTATGGTCACTCCTACGATTAAGAGAAATTCACATAATATGTCGAAATCCATCCGTGTAAAACGTGCGAGAGTTTTAAGTGGTATACCTATTATTAAATATGGAAAGCACATTTCCCTTTGATATCCTAGACAAAAGGAGAAACGAAGACGAATTTGTCCGTTAAAAATCTAATATTAATAGGTATGGATCGGGGTATAAAAGACATACAAGTATTATGAAAAAGATTAATTACATCGGTAAAATCGACTTACATGTAAGTAAGACAGCAGAAACAGATACTTAGATGGAGAGGGGAGTTTTTAATTTTTTATTAGACACAGATGAAACAAAATTGATAAGAAGGTACCTACTAAAACAAAATCAGAACATTTGATACCACAATTAGATACAACAAAAACTTAACCATGCAATTCGCAATACAAAAGGATTCATAGCTTACAGGTAGTGGGTTCGACTCCTGCCAGAGGCAGTTTACATTATAACATAACCCCTTTGCAAAGCTTGATTGTTTGTAAATAATCATACAATACAGGTAGACTTTGAACAACATTTTAAGATAATCACTCTTCGAATTCGATTACCTATGAGTTAATTTTTATTAGCATTTATACATTACAATTTCCATAAGTTTAGTGTCTCTTTCCAGATGGCCCACGTTGAGCCCGAGAGAGACAAAGAACATGGTGAATTCACCAAAAAACATCCATTTTAGATATTACCTTGCCTATATAGGCCTAATCCAGTCGAGGTCAGGTAAAGGTAGCTGGCAAGTATTGAAATCTAGCGGCCCTTCCACGTTAACAGGTTGTTTGGGGGTACCTATACTTGCAAGGCTTCCTTAAGTTCTCGGGTAAATAGAACATGCTGCAATAATATACATGTACCTACCACAGCAGCGAAAATACCTCTTCAAATAAACCAGAAGGATAGCGCTACAGGTGCCGTTTTCTGGAATATTCCTGATTGTTACTAATACCCTGGAATAGCACATCTCTAGGTAAGTGCAAGTATCTCCACGCTTGCCGAAAACAGATAGTCACCCACTAGGTTAAACCGATCGCCATACTGATTCAATTACGGTTGGGCTCAAAAGGTCTGAATTCATGCACTGAATCATAATCTTAATCAAACTAGCAAAAAAAGGTACACACCCTCTGGTAGTGTGTACCGTTTTATTTGCTCGTGAGTGTTTCAGATTATGATTTAGTGCATGAATTCAGACGGTGTGAGCCCAGCCTATGTAGTACGCATTATTTGATCGACCAATACGCGTGGCACATTGTCATATTTTCCCGCGCAGGCATCGGTGCAATCGTTGGCGGTCACCCGAGCGCGTCTAATCACTGTGAGCCTCTAGAATTTGTACACGGAAAGAACGATTTAGTGCAGATGAGGTACTGGTCTGTGAACACGTAGTTTAAATCTTCAGAAAACCAAGATTTCATGATACACTTGATGCCTTGGTTTCCTTATTTTTAATTTTTGGTTTTCTGTTAAATAAAACATACATACATATATTCACGCCTTTATCCCTTAAAGGGGTAGGCAGAGCACATGAAACTTGTGTTCCAGTGCCACTTTTAGCATAAATGTGGATATGAAAGATTGACAAAATAAAAATAATTTAAAAATGTAAGGGGGACAGTCTTGCACATATTGAATTAGCACCGTATTAATATCCGTATTTTATCGACAAACGATTCATCGAATGTATCATTGCTTCATTAAGTTGATCAATTTTTTCATCCGTATTTTTTTTAGGTATACAGCTAAAAGGTCATAGTATACGACCTATTAGGTTAGTTTAGGTTTGTTATATAATAATGCCAAAAAGTGTAGATACTGCTCTGCTGGTAGTACTCGCCATTTAGCAATCAAATTGATAATGATTCAAATTAAACGGATTAAGACACCTAAGTTGTCGTCAGTGTTGCCAGCTGGTAGCATAATGTATGCTGAAAAACCCTCATTAAACATTAGGTACTTACGAATTTAGGCAAAAAGAACACTTTAGGTACACCAGTGACACATGGCTAATGGCAATGAACTAAGAATCCATATTGTTCAATGGATTCTAAATAAAATTACACAAATATTTAGAACTTGAGAGGGACCGTCTGTATCGTTGATCTTTGTTAACAACCAATGTGGTGGTCACGGTTCACAGATCCATATTGAATGCGATCCATTGTATCGGCTGATGAGCGGGCGGTGATTGAGCGCGGACGCAGTTCGCCCGCCATTTTGTTATGTTCAAGGTCTTTCAAATCAAGTGGGATTTCAAGGAGATATATTGTTACATTGATTGGTTACCCTGAAATCTGAGGCGAAGTTGCGATATATTAAAAAGAATGAGGCTACAGTCGTCTCGCTCATTGTTTGGAGCAACATAACTGATCCACCTTACAGGAGACCGTTAGGTATCTTGCTAAGTATCTAGTCTATCGACGTGATTCCGAATCATACGAGACTATTAAAAAACTGCACTCATTTCGGTTCATCTTTTTGAGAGCTACGATTCCATAGACAGAAGCACAAAATATACATCTTAAACAAACGTATTACAGCTTTCATTGGCGTCTTAAAAAGAGTGAGGCAAGTAATTTTCCAATTTCTTGGTACATTTGGAGCTACGATAGCCTAATGGTTCAGGCATGCGGCTGTCAAGCGGCGGTCGTGGGTTCGAATCCCGGCTCGTACCAATGAGTTTTTCGGAACTTATGTACCTACGGAATATTTATTTATAATGATGATTTGTAGAAAGTAAAGTGATTTGCCTCTAAGATAACCTCTGCTTGTTTAATTTGGTTATGATCATTGAATCAAAAATTAAAATTCCACCAATAGGTTCCCATCTAATGGACGGAAAAAAAAAGATTGTTCCAATGATGAGATTTGTTTGCGCAATCAATATTTTAGTATTCAGTTTTGTGGATCGTAGCATTCTTCCCGTTTACTCGTATATCCTTAAGGATCCCGGGCTGTTTTGGCACCTAATAACAAGATTTGGGACATATTGTATACTTGCTTCTGCCCGCGACTCCGTCCTCGTGGAACTCGTTTATATCGCAGCTCTATACAAACTTTCACCCCCCCCCCCCCATTTTACCCCCTTAGGGGATCATTTCGGAGATAAAAACTATCTACTCAAACTACCTACCTATATCTATATAAAAAAACACCTAAATCGGTTCAGAGGTTTAAGCGTGAAAAGGTAACAGACAAACACACTTTCGCATTTATAATATTAGTATGGAGTATGGACATGGTCAAAATAATCAAGTTCCTCCATAACATACCGTGTCGTATAAGTTATGTCATACGTAAGTAAATACTATGTGGCAACGTAATCCGTCTAAAGTCACGCAATGATTGTCGCTGCCGCAACACTATTGTATTTTGACAATAGTTTGTGTTTCCGTCACCCTTCTAGATTTGCGACATATTTAATACATAGAAAAATTTAATGCATTGCATGAATGTCGTATGATGTCAAAATGGTGTCATGACTTTAATAACTGTCGCATAAGTGTAACTTTCCATCATCCTGCTAGCGTTTTTCCCAGTAGTGCCACTAAAGGAGCCCGGGGTCCGCTTTGACTCCTAATCCCAGGATTAGGCATAGGCACTAGTTATACGAAAGCGACTGCCATCTGACCTTCCAACCCAGAGGGAAAACTAGACCATATATAAGGATTAGACCGGTTTCCTCACGATGTTTTCCTTCACCGAAAAGCTAACGGTAAATATTCCGTACAAAAGTTCCGAAAAACTCATTGGTACGAACTCAAAACCACCTCTTGACAGCCGCATGCCTGAACTAGGCTACCGAAGCTCTCTTTGGCTATTTTTGGAAATGCGACGAAGCGGGGGGATGAAATACCATACAACCAAAGAAGCGTAGAAAAAGTGTTGTGGCGATATTTTGTACTTTATTGAGAGATTACTCATACTGTTATACCCAAAGCGACTATGATGTTCGCTGCTAATAGCGTCGCAGAGGAGAGGTGTCAAAGGGTTTTGACGGGTGCGCGCGAGGCGAATAGGGTATTTAACATCAGTAAAAAAAAAAAAATATTTCACTAGCAATAGATGAACATTATGAAAATACTCGGAAAGTATTAATCTTTCATTATGTTTGCTATTTAAAGATTTTAAAATTTATAAAAACTGACAATAAGGACGTTGTTTGATTGTGACGTCAGAAACTAGTGTTTCTAATAATTCGACACTAACGAAGTGTTTATGACGTTTCATAAACAGAAGCTGATTTGAACATAGAGATAGTCATTGTAACTAATAAAGAAAAAGAAAAGAAATATTTTTGTATTTTGAATTTGAATTTGACTTTAGTCAAATACCGTATTGACTATTGAGGCTAACTTCAGAGACACATAGTTGCGTAGCCCCATTCGATTGAAAAACCTACGAAAGTAGAATTAAGTAGATTACGCCTTATTTATAAGAGCTTAATGACAAACCCCAACAAACCACGAGGCAATATAGATAACACTATTCAAATAATTTCGTACTCATAAATGTTCCCGTCTTCCGCAGGTGAAGCGAAAACCTTGAAAAAGATGTTAAAACGGAGTGAAACATGCGACGATCGACAACCGATGGCGGCAGATTGGTATCTACCCTCGATCGGACGACAACCCATGCGTGCTCGACACGGGTAGCGAACCACTTTATTAGTCAGATACCACTTCAAATGGGACATGGAGAATTGGTGAATATTTTGGACTTGTGATAGTGGTTTCTAAAGTTTAAAATAACAGTGAATTATGCAATGTGTTGATAAGACTATAAATAAGCAAGGCAGCTTAAACATAATAAATAAACAAATTTTAGGACGGGCAGTCTAATCTTGTCTCACCGTAAGCTTAATAAAGCTTTTGTTATGGCCGTTATGGGTCCACGATTTACAAAGGTAAATAAATAAATAAAATAAATAAATATTAGGGGACAATCTTACACAAATCGACCTAGTCCCAAACTAAGCAAAGCTTGTACTATGGATACTAGACGACGATAAACATACTTATATAGATAAAGAAACACTAAAATACATCGAAAACATCCATGACTCAGGAACAAATAATCTTGCTCATCAAACAAATAAATGCCCTTACCGGGATTCGAACCCAGGACCTCTTGCTTCGTAGGCAGGGTCACTACCAACTAGGCTAAAGCGGTCGTCAAATCTAGACAGACATATAAATGGTGAAATACATGAAGGAGCAGACTATTTAGAGCAAAATATTTTCGTGCTTATGACACACATATTTGCCATTCCCGGGATTTGATCCCAACCCCTTCAGCTTTCCGGACAGGATCTCTACCCCTAGGCTAAGTTGTTATGCTTGTAGAACTTGAAAGACAGGCGTACGACTCAAGTGTTGCTAACCTCAGAGGTGTGCGATTTCCGAGTTTATCCGAAGCGACAAGAACACTGGCCTGCTATTACCTCGTTTATATCAAAGATAAGCATCACTCCTTCCGTCCTCACGCACTCGATATTGTACTATTTTTTCCGTCCAAGATCCTAGATACCGACTTGCAAACAAATTCGCCACAAACAATGGAAATGTCAATTTCCTGATGAGAACAATGCTTCTGTGCAAGCGTTGTATTCGTTTTAATATAATTTTTATTAAGGAATGTGTGGCGCAGCTATCTGGGGAATAATCGTCGCCTGTAATGATAGAAGGCTTCCGTAATTATTTCAAGCGACTCTCTGACTTTCCGGAGATTACATTATATGAAAGCGCCACTGTTTATAGCCCTCAAGGCAACAGGGAAGTTATTAATACTTGCAGAGTGTCTCGAGGGTGTAGCTTTTTCAAACTTTTTTTTTTTAGTTTCACCTGTCCCGTTGTCTGTCTGTAATCAAATCTTGCAAGTTAAATTTGACTCATTTCCCGGTGACCGATTGAGCTGAAATTTTGGGTTTAAGTATAGTTTGGATGACCATTCAATATTATGGTCCATCGAGCTGATCTGATGATGGAGACAGAAGGTGGCCATGGAAATTCAGCACATAACCGACGTAACCCCGTTGAGTTTGGACTCGTTGCAATCGTCTCAATGAGTAGTTTATGATGACATACAGAAAAGTACAGTCGGCAATAAAAGCTTGTACCAACAATTAAATTTTTGACAGATACTTATTAATTGAGTAGCTAATGAAATGCTTCGTAGTTTCGCGAATCTTTAGTTTCGGGTAATAACTTTGTATTTTTTTGCAAATAATTAAAATGAATACCTATTCCGAGGACTACCTGAATTTGGAGCCACATCCAGCTCCCAAGCGTCCTCACCACTATTTCATTACGGTAATCGTAATTTTTACGTAATGCCAGCCGCGATGGTATCGTGCTGATTGCTCCGTCGGTTGATTACTAAACGCTGCGGCTTGCTGTACCCACGCTCGGTGCGGTTTCGATTAAACATATTAGTGTGATGTAAATAAATTGTAACACTAATTGTGAGCTTTATGAGTATGCAGCTGTTGCTGAATCTATCTTTCTAAAATTCAAACCAGGATCACAGTCGAAGACAAAGGTATGCATTAAACGTGACGCTTGACGCCTCATCCCACCCGTCACGCTTAACGAAACTAGACCTCTACCTACCCGTCAAGATGTATTCATAGGTGACCGTTGAGATAAGCTTAAAACTTACAGAATAGCGGGGCTGATGACCTGTTGGCCTAATGGCTGCCCACGAAGCGGAGGGTCTTGGATTCAAATCCCGGTAAGGGCAATATTTGTGTGATGAGCATGATTATTTGTTCCGAGTGTTCAGCCGTGTGTACATAACTTTCGTCGAATTGGCCGCTAGATGGCGCTGTACCGTTCGGGTCGATTCTTTAATCGCGCTATAGAGATTTCCCCTGCAGTAATGACCTCTGGCCAGTACTAATTGATTTTTGTACTAGTGTTATTTATTTATTTTAAAATATGAGTGTGGCTTTATGAAACGAGCGTTAGCGAGTTTCATAATAGGATCACACGAGTGTTTTAAGGTCTAATTATGTACTTGCATACACTACTTTATCTACACACATATCATAAGTAATAAATAGTAAGTAACAACAAAAAACTAACGAAAAAATGACAACAGCAATGGCGGCAATTCGATCCTCCGTCATGACGAATGGATTTTTTTAAATCATAGACCAATGAATGAAGTCCCTATACTCATATCACTTGAGATTAAATGTCGTGCGGTTTATAAATATTAATTAAACATACTGAATTGACGTTTCGTATCGGTAACTGTTTTAATATCTATGGATACTAGACCCAGACAGAGACCCACTTGAGTTTTGATAGCTGTTCCAAATTTAAACTCATAACGTTACGAAAATCTATAGGTACTGTAATAACATTACAGTACAGATTTTACCTACTACCACAGACAAGAAAGTTCTCATAGTAAAATCGGTTGTAGTAATGCTGGTCATTTCCTACGGTTTCTGAACGCATTTAAGAGCACTAATGATATTTGCGTAGATAAAGATAGTTCTGTGATTGACTCAATATACAGTATTGGCAAGTAACAGTGGTGTCATTTTGGGACCCCTTTGAACTCGAGTCTTGGATGTTTTCTTCTATTTAATATGTATACTTATCATAGTAACGGACCGTGTAAGTTTTTTCATATTTATTATGTTTATTATTACAATGGCGTAGATTAAGGTGGAAAAGTGTAAACATATCTTTGATGACAACGTGCCTACACAGTTTTTACATGAGAATTTCTTAAGCTGCAAAACCTATGTGGAAAAATCTACGGCAATATAAGAGCTTTCTTTGAAAACTTTCTTGGGGAAACTTCGTCTTAGGTGCTTCTCAAATTAATTAGAATTTTCTGAGGACATTATTTTATATGAGGATATTCAGTATGTATGTGCAATGCATCGGGTTAGCTTCAGTGCCAGCTATTGTCAAACACTAGAAACGTGTTCAGATATTTGTGAGCACTTTGGCCGCTCCGATATACCTGATGGTGACTGTACCAATTGCAGTTAATGAATCAGCAATCAGCACTTTAATTTCCTACCAACCGACCGCCGATGGTCCGTTTCGATGAAAAATCAACGGCTAATTTGAAATGAAAGGGGCTAGCGGCAATCGAATAGTTTCGTAATCAGGCTGCGGCTACTTAGACTGCTTAGGAAATTTGATCCAGCGTAAACTGGGGAGCTCTACTCGTATAAACATATCAGCTATTAGCATATTTTCGATAGTCATAAGTTTTAGCCTTAAGTTGATGCTTATAAGTAAAAGGATTTTGTCTGAATTAATTGTTCGCATAGAATGATACTCTCACCACGGAAAAAACATCGTTACACTCCATGTGTTTTTAGAACGACAGTCGTGAGTATATTTCTCTCTCGCTTGCTCTTACCCGTGCATTTGCCAGAACAAAGCGATTTCACCCGTACCCGAATAGGTACTGTTCTAAAAACTCTTGGACTCTAGGCATTTACTGTACATACTCGTACTTTTATGTACGATTTCCACCGAACGGGTCGGGCCGGAGCGCGTTCTATTACATGCAAAGGAATTTGAACCGTCTATACAGTAGTTACATTTCATATTTGAATGAATCGTGCATCCACTGCGAGGCGGCCACGCGGTCGCTGGAGATTGTAGTCAAATATGAATTGCATCTGCTGTATTTATAGACGGTTCAAATTCCTTTGTATGTAATAGAACGCGCTTCGGCCGGACCCGTTCGGTGAGAATCGTACATTACGTACGACTCCAAAGAAATCGCAACCGAATTGACCAGCATCATAACCTATAGGAGAAATCGGCAGAACTGTCAAGCAAGGTCACAGAAAATCTAGTATGGAGTGACCTTGATTCGGATGGCCGCCGTGGTTCTGATACGTATCCACACGGGCCGATTGACGCCGCAGGACTGCGTGCAAGCTTGCCGATTTCGCTCGTGTAGTCTCCTTATCCAGTAGGTATGGTATTGGTTGCTATTTTATCATTTATCGCTGTGGATAAGATATCCGCCACTCTCGCACTCGCGTACTTGTCAGAACGAAACGTGTGGGATGCTACGCCCGCTGGTTGATGACGTCATCATAACTATGAATTTGTAATTATTGGTACCTTTAAAAGAACTGCAATTTCGCAATACACCAACATATTAGACTGTGTCGTAGTAAACTCTAATTTAGTGTTGCGCACACGCAGTCAGGGCGATAAATACGATTAATGTTTGAATTTCTGTTCTCCTGGTCGTTAAGTCCGATATAACGACCGATAATAACGATAACGATAAATACGACGAGATGTCGTCGATAATATCGTTGGCGTTATATGGATATGACTTATAATTCAACATTTTGCCATCAAGAGTGGAAATGCCGCCAGCCTGGCCCTCGCGCATCCCTTTCTATTTGTTTGCTTTAGGTACTTTAACGTGAATGTGTAGTTAGTTATTATTCTAGATGTATTTTTGATTATTATCTCGAAATGTTGTCACTATCACATTGTTTCTTTGTCATCGTGAGGAAACCTGCATATACATCTGAGGTGAAACTCGAGTAAATCCGCGCGCTTGGTCGCCGGTGCGGAAGTTCGTGGCATCTCTTCTTTTCCGCGCTGTTTTTGTATTATGCGCGATCCGCTAGTCGCCGCCGCCGAAGCAGGTCGCGCAAAGTCGTGGCCAGGCGGTAAGTCTCAATACTCGATCTCCCAACGATGCCCGACAGCAACGCCCATTCCTGAACTGTATCATGTACCACCACCCCAACACCACCATGACTCCGACATATATATATATATAGGCTGATTTATAACAAGTTTGTCTATTGCATGTGTCTGGAAAGGTACTTCAGTGTTAAATGTATGGTTAATCCTTCCTCTCCCGGGCTAAATTTTTTTGTTCGCAAGTCCAAGATTTGGGAGCTCCATAAAGTAGGTGATTATAGTAGTTGGCGTACGAAGTCTTAATTCCAACATTAAAGTCGACGAGTATAAAAATATATAAAAAAGTCATTCAGACATGTCCACACATTCCAAACTCAACTTATATTAACCAATAACGATAAAACGAATCGATACAAAACAATATGTTACCATTTAACCAATTTTATATTCCTATAAATTGGAAAGGGAGCTCCTTGGGTAATAAAAACGTATTTATTTGAATTTTTTGTCGTTAAGTATCAAGGCGTTCCGACGTCGCGATTAGATTGGATCTTAAACATTTTTTAGTCAGAATTTATTTTTATATCGATTCTGAGAATACTGGATGGTTTAATTAAAATGAAAATACCTACTTATTAAAATTTTTTGTCACCAGTTTTTTAAACAAGGAGGTTAGGTCACGGCAGACTGTTGCAGAATGACACTCATCATCATCATCATAACGGCCCCAAGACGTCCATTGCTGGACATAGGCCTCCTCCAAAGAGTGTCAAAGTGACCGGTCCTGTACCACCCGCATCCAACGGACTCCCGCAACCATTACCACATCATCAGTCCACCTTGTCTAACCACGCTGCGCTTTCCGGTACGTGGTCGCCACTCGAGAACCTTTCCGCCCCAATGGCCATCGCTTCTACGTGCAGAGTGACTACTAGGAAATCATGGCTGAGCTGCTCTTGGGCCTTGGTTCCGATTGTCCTAATTAATGACAGGAATAGACGACTATAAATATCACTTTCATGTCTCTGTCATTGTTTTTTCGAAAGAGATATGTAAGTAGAGACATGCCTACATTGCCTACACACGCGGGATTAACACATTTTGATCTCGTTTTAGGTCCCTGGGGATGGGCTACGTATGATTTTGTTTTTTTTAAGCAGTAACGCTGCTAACGGAAAATACAAATTTTAAATCAAAGGAAAAATTTAATGCTCCGAGCCGGATTCGAACCAGCGACCACAGGCATTCATGACCCGTCTCTACTAACCAACTGAGCTATCGGAACAATCCGGTTCGGGCACCAAATCCTTCAATCAGTTCCTTCATACAACGCCTTAGGGAGGCGTGTAGCGAGTAGCGACGTCTACCAGAAGACTTGGGCTTCTTTAACGGCACTATTAACGTCTCAAATTATATTGAGAAATCGTCAGTAACGATGTGCCACCCCATACTACATTAATTTTGTTGTTTTAAGCAGTAACGCTGCTAACGGAAAATACAAATTTTATTTCAAAGGAAAAATTTAAAAATTTAATGCTCCGAGCCGGATTCATTCGATTCGGAGCATTAAATTTTTCAATTTTTCCTTTGATTTAAAATTTGGCTACGTGTGTATGATGTATTGCTCTTAATGTACCTAATGGAATTGCTTGTATGAATGAATAATCTTATGCTTTAATTTGGACACTGATTAAAATGTCATCCTGTATACTTGTATCTACGCCTACAGGCTGAATACATGAGATCAATCAATCAAGTCAAGTCCGTTTTCCCTGGCCAAGGGTAGATATAAAGCCAGGTTTAGATGAAGCCAGTGCCGGCTTGTTATTGTATGTAAAGCACTAGCTGCCAACACTGGCGGGAATAGATCGCCGGCCTATTTTTCAAGCCGTGAGCCAGCACTGGCTTCGTCTAAACGTGGCTTAAGCTTCATCACCACGTCCAATGAAGAAAGCCTCAGATCGCACGTTTATCGACCTCGCCTTCGGCTCGAACTCGATCTTAGACAATCTTTATTTTACCGCCATAGATGAGTTATGTACCTAATACTATTACAGTTCGTTCACGTGTGGATTTTTTTTTCCGTATACTCTGGATTTTTGCTACTTAGGCACTTTGCCAATGTCAAGTGGGGATGTGGAATTATAGTAGAATTATTCCTATTTGCATCATTTGACAGCTGTCATCCCAGTACAAATTTGACATTTATTGTACTGGGATGACAGCTCTGTAAAGAACTATAGATTGCTAAGAACTACAAAGGACCTGGGGACCGATTTATGACTTTCAAGCCCTGGACTCTGACTCGAAAACTGTGAAGAAAGATGGAATGCTATTTTGAAATAGCAATAGGAAATTGAAAAACGAGTGGTATTGACCATTCGTATTCAATTCTATAGGTAGAAAGTAAGTGTCTGTAATTTTGACACTACACTTTTATTAACTTTTACAAAATTTTCGAGCACTCGAAAGTCAAAAATCGGTTCCCTGTACCTTGTATAAAATAAACAGACATGGTATACGTACACTTTTGTCGCTCACATGTCGCTATGACGTCTCAACGAGCAACACTTCCCAGTCCCCAACTACCCGCAGAATTACCATAAACCCATTCGATTAAGATTCCTCAGTATTGGCACGGGCATAAACAAAGAAGCAGCCATTAGGGGCCCAGACTAGAAATTTATGGGCCAAGGGGTGTCTTGGTAGTAGGGTTGAAATGGTGGCTACAGTTTGCTGTTGATTTTTGTCTTTGACTCTTTTCAAGAGGCTTACAGTATGTCAGTTTGTGATTAATCCGATCACTGAGCATAACAAAAATGATTTACAGTGATTTTTGCTGCAAGTTCCTTGAAGGGATGGATGTTCATTTCACACGTACGTTTTACAAGAAATATTGAAGCTTTAACTTTTTATCTTTATCGTTAATTATGATACTTACGATATGTACCTACCTTTTAAGTTTAATTTTAACGATCATTTAATACCTACTTAATACATCTAGAAGAAATGTTGATTTTCGTGATTAAAATTGACCGCTGCTGCGACGAAGGTAAAAGCTGACTATGAATTTATATCACTATCTTTTGACTGACTCCTGAATATCGTACCTCCACAACCAAAATAAAACTATCCTATTTTCTAGGGTTTCAAAATAGCGGAAATATTTTCACACTGAATCTTATCGATATGGAGGTTTAAGCGTGAAAAGTTAACAGACAGAGTTACTTTCACATTCATAATATGAGTATATATTTTGTTAAATGTAAACAGGTTTTTAATAAATTGTCAATTAGTGTTTTCCTCGTTCACAGCTAGGTCAACATTACGTCACCAGTAGGTATCAAAGCCTATCGTTAGACGTGTTAAGTATTATATGTTCGTAAATATATTCGCTTATATATATGTATCGTTTATTATCATAATGAACGAGGCCGTCATAATCATAATTTATCCGTAAAAAGACTTACAATAACTTATTGAAAACTTAATCTAAAAGTGCAAAAAGCCAATAACCAGTGAATCATGTTACATTTATGGCCAATAAAAATGACCTTGTTGACATATTTATAAAATTAAAGAACATTACAAATATGACAATAAAAAATAAGTATGTTGAATGAGATGATATGGGAATCGAATACCTACGGATCTTATAAAAGATGCCTATCGTTTTTTGTGGACCTGTTAATTTAGTAGTATTTTTTTATTATCTGATTTAAATTGGTGATTCCACTGACCAGTTTATGATAGATACTTTAAATTTGTTCTTAGTTCACCTGTCACAACTCTACAAACCACATTCGATGATTCCTTAATCATCATTACCTGAAAAAAAAATGTTTTCAAATTAAATTAGTGCGTCCTCTCTTTTACTATCTGGTATCCCATTTTTTTACAAGCTTCTAATTAACTTCATAAAATAATGTATGTATGTTTGTCCAGGTGGAATTTTGCAACTGAATTTTGAAGCAGATATCTACAACCGATTGAGCTGAAATTTTGGGTAAAGGGGTAGTTTGGATGACAATTCACTATTATGGTACCATCGACCTGATCTGAAGTTGGAGACAGAAGGTGGTCATGGGAATTCACTTAACCGATGTAACCCCGTTGAGTTTGGGCTCGTTAGAATCGTCTCAATGTGCACTTAGTTGATGACGGTATGCAGAAAATTACAGTCGGCAATATGAAATTTTTGACAGAAAGTTATTATATCGTTTTTCTTCGTCTCGGAACGAATAACTACGAGTATGTTACCTGATGATACTGATAATAGACACGAAGTTATAATGTAAAACACTTAAGGGCCTTTTTACTCATTGATAAGTGATTAGTGCGGGCCAATACCTACTACCAATTGCAGCAAGTGTCCACAGTCCAGGATGCCTCTCTTGTATGTACTTGTACATACATACATACATATACTCACGCCCGTATCCCATTGGGGTAGGCAGAGACTAAGGAACGCCAAATACTACGGTCCTTACATACTTCTTTCGCTTCGATCACATCCATACATCTCCTCATACAGGCTCGTCGGTTGCGGGTACTCCTGACCTGGCCTTTTAACAGTATTGCTGAAATTTGGTCATGATACCCTCGCCTAGGCCGAATGAATGTACTTGTAGACTATTCGAATAAGCATTTGATTTGTTTGTGATACAAATAAAAAAAAACTTCGTATTCGAATAGAGGGGTCCTTACGTAACTTGGCGAACGAGCGCTACCACAACTCAACTGCAATTTCCCCATACCAAAACTTAAATTAAGATTTATCAAACGTTCGTACGAAACGTTACGCAATCGACCAGCTACTGGAAAATTGCAGTTGAGTTGTAAAAGTCAATCGTCGAATACGACTCGGCTGGGGATGCGTTCGGGAAGCTACGGAACATCTTTTCGTCCAATATTCCGCAGTGTCTCAAGACGAGAGTCTTTGACCAGTGTGTGTTGCCAGTGATGACATATGGCACTGAAACATGTTCGCTTACTATGGGCCTGATAAGAAAGCTCAAAGTCACCCAAAGGGCAATGGAGAGGGCCATGTTGGGAGTT
The DNA here is from genome assembly GCA_945867215.1 of Epinotia demarniana. Classification (NCBI taxonomy): domain Eukaryota; kingdom Metazoa; phylum Arthropoda; class Insecta; order Lepidoptera; family Tortricidae; genus Epinotia; species Epinotia demarniana. Next base: position 10,314,986 of record OX244278.1, read on the forward strand.
TCTCTGCGTGATCGCATCAGAAATGAGGCTATCCGCAGTAGAACCAAGGTAACCGATATAGCCCTCCGAATCGCTAAACTTAAGTGGCAGTGGGCAGGGCACATAGCACGTAGAACCGATGGCCGTTGGGGCGGAAAGGTTCTCGAGTGGCGACCGCGTACTGGAAGGCGCGGCGTAGGTAGGCCCCCCACAAGGTAGACTGATGACCTGGTAAAGGTTGGGGGAGTCCACTGGATGCGGGTGGCGCAGGACCGGTCACTTTGGCACTCTTTGGGTGAGGCCTATGTCCAGCAGTGGACGTCTTTCGGCTGATATGATGTTGTAAAAGTCATAAAACTGCATACAAGACTCAAAGTTCCTTAAGTTTTTACGCACGGTGTTTTTGCAGGGATAGGAGCAAGCTCCTACACAACTGAACTTGATACAATACTGATATAGGTGCACTTGTATCAAATCATGATTATGACAGGTGATCTACCTAAGGCCACCAGTCGCGCTGTCTCGAAACGGTATTTCGACTCGCGTCGCGGCGTCAGTTGTGTTGTGCTAGCCCCCCTGTAAGGAAAGTCGCCGTGTGTGATAACACTCATTTATTTACAGATACCTTTAAGTATGTGCCGTTGATTACAAACAAAATTCGCCCCCACAAATTAGTAAAAGCCATAAAACGACTAACACTCGAATATTACAGAGTAATTGCGCCACGCTCGTAATTTAGTGTCGAAAGGGTTCATATAATTACGCCAAGGAATTTGGGAGCCGATCAGGAATGGGTTTTTGGAAATGAAGTGGGGTACTAGTGAGTTATAGCAAATTTTAGAGATTAAATTGCATGTGGAAACTACATGGGTGACTGAGAAACTTTGAAGAATTACCCACAATTTTTATTTTATATTGGTACATTTACTTTTGCATAACATTATAATGTTTATCAGCGATAGGTAAGCTTTTGCTTCTGAACGTGGATAATTTAACTGGTGGCACATTTAGGCTGAGTCTCCACAAAAGATATACAAGGTTGCGGAGCGGTGTGTACGGTAAAAAAAAACAATAGGAAGAGACGCGCGGGCAAGGCTGGCAATGCTGTTGCTGAATTATTTCCAAAGCAATCGGATTGCGTGGTTGGAGAGTAAGTACCTACCTTGGAGAAATTCCAGCGGATACGAGTACATCCGGCACAACCACGCGACACAAAATAATCTCATATCTACATCATATTTACACGTCTCAAGCAGGACCCGTCAAACTCGTAAATGAGCATTCTATATTTTAAAACGTATTAAAAAGATACCTACAGTAATTAATGGTATTAGAATATTGACAATATATTTTAATTAAGAAACCATCCTCCAATCCCGCAACAGATCTTGACCGTCAAACGTCTTCCCCCACCAATAAATAAAAGGGGTTGATATTTATCGCCGAGTGTTTATTACAATGAAAATTATTCCTCTAATGACTTCCCGAATCTCCCTTGAAAATCCTATCGCCTATTAAGAGGGGGGTGAAATTTTAACCCCACAGAAAGACGGAAGTTCATACAGAAAGTTGGGAGGTTAAGCCATTTTGATCAGAAGGATATCCGAGGTCCCTATGCTAATGTGGTATTTGCAGTTTACGCTGGTGTCTGTTCTTAATACTTGGAGGTAATTTAAGGTACTTGTTTGTTTGTTTGTAATGCTATTTAGCTAAGAGAGTTGGTTGGAAAATATGCTATTTTATATCGACGTAAATTGGGAACGATAAGACTTCATCTGCGTAGATTAATCATTAGTTGAATTAAAACGAAAAGAATATGTCAAACTCGTATTCTTAGCATATCTTATTCCAATTAGGTAATTGGGCGGGTTGCACCGACTTACGATTACAGACCTGTCAACGTTAAACATGTCACCGGCAGCTGTCATTCCATATTAACTTGTCAAACTTTCCGTACATTCAGATATTAACGAACACCGTTTACGATTACAGACGTTTTGGGTTGCACCAAAATATCATACATAAAAATCGTATTTGGTGCAATCCACACTTAATCTGGGTTTAAATTAAATTTCTGTATACTATTTTCGGTTTTTATCGGTCGGTCCAATTGGCAAAGTGTCACAGTGTCAAAGCAAGAATAGAACTTATTCTAAGAATAGTATCGCCTTAAGCCTGCGGTGGCGGTCAATAGTAAACTTGACAGTTAATGTCAAGTTTAGGTATAACTATTCACCACACCGCAGGCCGCACCAGCGTGATTCAGGCTAGATTCGACCAAACAGGAATAAGAAGAGATTATACGTAAATTTTTTAGACTAATCTTGGAACAAACTGCATTCTTTTTCGAACAGAAACTTAATCCAATTAAAGGACCTATAAAACTTGTAAAATCTTTCTATTGGTTTGATTTAATGAATCTAAAACAAGATCATAATCGAATACTCGTAATCGATAAAGCGCTAGTTTTATTAGCGCTATCTTCTGACGGCTTCTGGGAGTCGCTATCAGTGATATCTTTATTCAAAACACCGAAAGCATCGAACATAACATCCGATGTCTCGAATATCTCAAGTATCTTGTTAACAGAATGCTACTTTTTTAGGGTTCCGTAATCTATACCAATGTTATACTCTAATGTGTAAAAGGTACGGACGCTGGTAAAGTTCGCGGGAGTCCGCTGGATGCGGGTGGCGCAGGACCCGTAATTGTGGCACTCTTTAGGAGATGTATATTGTATAATGTCCCGTAATCGTAGTCGAGAACTTTCAGTTGTAATGATGGTGATGATTATAAATACAAAACTCTGTTTACCTGTATTTACTTTTTTACGCCTAAAGTAATATTGCAATGGAATTAGCATAAAGAAAGCTGTAGCCCATCGATTTTTCCTGTGTCCATTTTGGTAAAAACACATTTTTGCGGTTTGGTGATGAACTTTTTGGTTTTCTCATGTAGGCCCATTAGTAAATTTCCATGTCGATCCTGGTAGCACCCTCTGTTCTGCGTTCATCATCATCCTCCTAGCGTTTTTCCTGGTTGTGCCCTAAAGGACACCCAGGGTCCGCTTTGACATCTAATCCCAAGATTTGACATAGACAACAATACTGATTTTACGAAAGCGACTGCCATCTGACCTTCCAACCCAGAAGGAAAACTAGAGCTTATTGGGATTAGACTGCACTTCCTTCATACAAAGCTTAATTCCATCGGGCCTCGTTCAGGAGTGGGGCATGTGGTATATTTTGAGACGCCAGCGGAGAAGTGGAGAATTTCAGGTAAATAGTAACTCAGCTATTTAATAATCCTGACCTTAATTGTCTAGTTGACGTAGGTCAAGTTATGCGTAATGATGTTATAAAATGATCACCGTAATCATTTAGGTATGTAAAGAGGAGATGCAGTTGTCATGAGTGACATCAACTGCAATGAAAGATATCCCAAACAAATGGTCTGTTAGGCAACACAGGTAATTTGTTAGTCAATCGAACCATCAGGGGTACAATAAATATTTACCATATTTATAATAGACGCAAAGCCATGAGCTACATTCAAAACGGCCGATTAACAGTCCCAACTTGTAGAACCAACTCATTACCCGACAACTGTAATTTAGTCACGATAATTCGAATCAATTATCAAAGACATAACACATACAAATGTCCTTTTATATTCCATACTGACAGAAAAGGACGGCAGTTCTCGGAATCGAAAACGTACGTGCATAGGTTGTTTACCGATTTTGATCAAAATCGAAACGAGTTTTTGGTTCGGAACCATTAAAATCTGGAGGTTTCGACGAACAATAAAATTTTATGTCTCTATTCGGGCGTGATCAAACGCGATAAAATGGTGCGGGGAATCGATAGTTTTTTGAGGGTTTGCCTAGTCGATACTTGATCAATAATTCTTTTGAGGAACCTTTACCTACAAATATGTAGCCTATGTAGGTACCTCAATTCTTATTAATTCTTGTGTAAAGAAAGAAATATATTTATTTGGTGTGATGTGGTGGTTACATCTACTAAGAGACTAACAATAGTTATGCACCAAAGCGGATGCCACTCAGCATATGCCACCAGCAATACATTGCTGAAGGCGCTGGTTTTCAGGGCACCCAGAGAGAGGTACAGATCTTAAAATGTAACTTATAATCAACAAACGTAACAGAACTTAATATATGAGAAAGAGAGATCAATGTTCGATCAAGTGTTTACAAATTAGATCTAGGTGTAGGTATGATGTCATTTACAAATATTGAAATTAAGAGCTATGTGGATTGTCCGCTTCAGGGGCTCCCATAATTGGTGTATGGGATCGTACCTTCGATCTGAATCTCTTAGTTTTCTTAGGTTTTTTGTTGCTTATTATGTTAACAACAACGGTTTTAAGCAATATAGTATCCCATATTTACTTCAAAGTTTATTGTTTTCGAGATATTTGGCATCAAAGTTGAACAATTTTAGGCCAAAAAACCGGTTTCTGGCCATAACTTTTGTGTTAATTGGTTTAAAATGAAAACCCTAGACCAGTTTTTAGGGACGTCACAGACGAACACAAATATGTAGATTTCGTATGTGTTAGATCTTTCACGTCAATAGAGATACAAAATAAGTGTTATTTTAGACAATGTTTAAAAAGATCATACAAAATTAAGTATTCATTTGTTTCAAAATCCGGTAGACCAAAATAGAGATGAAAGTTTGAAGAACCGATAACCGTTTGATTTATACATCTATCTGTAGTGTAAAAGTAGGAGATACGATTCAAAACTTGTCAAAAATCGATGGAAACCTCGGGTAGCCCCTTAAGCATTAGATGTTTGGAGGTTGATTAGATACATTTTCATATTGTGTTTAAATGATGCAGTGGATGTACAATTTTTGATAGGTGGTGGAAGATCATTCCAACACTTCGTGGCAAGTGGGTGTAAGACACTTCCTATTTCCGTGCCCGAGAGAAACAGATCGATAAATGCCTTGCAAAGTTTGCTTATTTGATTCTATGAATCTTTAGATAAGAAGAAAAATATCATAGTTTTAACTTGATCATGTCAGTATCGTAGTTGATTCAGATAAAAACGAAAAAAAAAGTATTGTACGCATACATTGTTATACAGCGGTATGCGTTGCCGCGAGCTGTATATCTGTTTGTTTCCTCTTCACGTTTATACCGCTGAACCGATTTTGATTTGGCCTAGCCTAGCTTTAGTCCCGAGGAAGGACTCCTGATAGTTTTTAATATTTAAATAAATGAACGAACATAAGATGACTGTGGAAGGAGGCAGAAGCTAGTTAGCTAATGCACTGCCTTACTAGTGTCAAACCTGGGGTAGGTATCGTGGGGGTAAGCCTAACTTTAAATTATTGAAATCATGCAACGGACATTGTTAATTCCAGTAACCGATCTAGGATTTTGGTTTGGAGGCATCTCGTATACGGGGAGGCTTTTGGAGGTCTTGAACCCTTTAGGTCCAAACTGGATCTGCTAGTGGAACATCCAATACTTTGAGGGTAGGCCTTTTATAATACATACATGGTAGTTTGCATGACGAAGTCGTCGTTGCAGGATGCCTGGTATGGAGGCGCTTTTGATGAAGGGTCAGCTAAGGTGGTGTGGGCATGTATGGCGTATGAGTGATTGCAGAATACCGGGAGCCGTTTTATACTCCCAGCTAACAGCTGGTAAACGGAAACAAGGTGGGCAGCACCTTTGTTACAAGGACGTGCTTAAGCGCCACCTAACTGCCTGCGGTATACCACCTGACAAATGGGAGGAGTTAGCTTCACAGCGGCCAGAATGGCGTTCTCGTGTTAAGATGAGCGTAAAGAACTTTGAAGACGCTCGTCTCATTGACCTTGTTGCGAAACGTCAGATACGTAAATCCCGGCCGAAACCCTCCAATAATTATACTTATAATAATTCTGGACAACTTTACTGCCCTACCTGCGATAGAGTTTTTAAAACGAAGTTCGGCTTTGCAAGCCATATTAGAGCTCACGCTCGTAATGAGCTAGGGTCGCCGATGCATAACGAGACAATATTATTTGAAGGCCGCAACAGCAGGTGCGGCGTGGTTAGCACAAGGTGGACTGATGACCTGGTAAAGGTCGCGGAAGTCCACTGGACGCGGGTGGCGCAGGAACGGTCACATTGGCACTCTTTGGGGGAGGCCTAGGTCCAGCAGTGGTCTTTGAGCTGATATGATGATGGCGATGACAATTTGAAGGGTCTCAGATGGAACACATCAGCACCTCGTGCGACAACATCCACCTAGCCTTCAGAGCAAGAACAACGTCAAGGATGTCAAAAACTGAAGGAAGCCATGCGACTTGGTAAGCTTGACGATGACCATTTTAAAGCCTCCATATTGATGATATAGTATCGTTGCAGTTTATTATCTGGATAAGACGTTTAAGAGCCCGCACATCTTTGGTAGTTCTATTTTGTCAAACTAATTCCATTGAACAATTGAACGAAATCGGAGCGCTCCAGCACGAACAACTGTGTTTTTTTTTCCTTCATATTTACCATTTACAATACCTCTCACAGTTGCCACATATTCCTAAGGAGTTCACATATGAACAAGTGACTCACCGACACCTGTTTCATTCCGAAATGAGATCAAAATGGCGTCTATCGACAAAATGGCGGCCGTTTTCATAAATTACGAGTTATTCCTATTATACGCAAGTTGGAATATTATAAAAATAATGTTTGTTTCTTGGAACGGCAACTGGTAAGTAACTTGGTACCGTCGTGAAAGAAAGCTGTTGGGGTTCCCTTTTTCAACTATGAAAGTCCCAATAAAGCATATGGTCTGCTTAGTGGTAAGAAGACACCATACGCCTGTGACACCACAGAATACATACTCGTAAGCACGTTCAGTACGCTTACCATGAGTTTGACAATGACGGCTTACGCTAACGAGTATCGAGTTTTCTATCTGTGCATCCCGCTCGTACTGTCAAAGTGCAATAGAGATGCACAGATAGAAAACTCGATACTTGTTAGCGTAAGCCGTCATTGTCAAACTCATGGTAAGCGTACGGGACTCTTTATTGATTTAAGAGTTCGTTGTGTCAGTAGCTGGAGATAAATGTAGGTAGGTATTTCTCTCTTCACATAGCGCTATCTCCTGCGTGTGCATGTTGGTCTATTTCTTGGAACATCAGCCATATTGAGGTTACTGTGGGATTAGTTCAATTAGAGTAAGATTCCATTATTGAGGTTGTGAGTGTGAGACCCTCATCTATGAAAGTTTTTAATAACTGTGAATCGTTCAATATTACAAATGTACATTATGAACGAATTACAGTTATTGACCACCTCTGTAGCGTAAGGGCATTTATTTGTGTGACGAGCACGAATATTTGTTTCCGAGTGTTTCTATTTCTATTTATTTAAGTATTTATTTATCCATATAAGTATATCATCGTATCCATAATACAAGCTTTGCTGAAAGAATACAATTTATTTTCTAAAGTAGGTATATAGTTTGCTTAGTTTGGGACTAAGTTATTTTGTGTAAGATTGCCCCCAAATATTTATTTATCTTTTATTATAATTTATGTCATTTTTGTCCAATATAAATGCTGTATTATTATCAAATCACTTGTGTTGACACATGCACTCGTCTTCGACACGTTCGCGGCCTTTCAAGATGCCGCGCGCGATAACGCGACGCGCGGCGAACTGGTACACAAACTGAACAAGTTACAAGCAACAGCGACTAACTAACTTACTCCCTACAGTGGTGCAACCCAAAGCCAGAAGGCTAATCGCCAATAACCGGCCCCCTCATACTAAATAAGTGTCAGTCAAAAAAAAATTTTTGGTACTAGCTTTTATTGCCTACTGTACTTTTCTGTATACCGTCATCAACAACTCATTGAGACGATTCTAACGAGCCCAAACTCAACGGAGTTACGAGGGTTAAGTACTGAATTCCCATAGCCACCTTCTGTCTCCATCATGAGATCAGGTCGGCGGTACAATAATATTGAATTGTCATCTAAACTTTACCCAAAATTTCAGCTTACTACAAACAGAATTAAATTCAGTATAACGTGGCCAGTTATTGAAGGGTGGCCAGTAGGTAATTAGCACCTGATACTAAAAATGAATTCTAGGTAAATATAATTAATTTTAAGGAAGAGGTGGCCAGTTATTAAACGGTGGCCAATTATGGGCGATTTACCCTGTATGGCTACAAACAGTAAAACAAATCCGTACAAATGTCCGATGCGACGCACTTAGTCACACAGTCACACGTGGATACAGCAAACTTAAATAAGTGCAAGTCGGGGTACATCAGTCCGCGTGCCGCCTGTGTGCCTCACACAACTGATTTAAAAGGAGTGGAGGTGAAGAATGACTTAGAATGGTGAAGCGTCGGTAACTGAGACACAGATTTTAATAATATATTTACCACAAGCTTCCGCCCGCGACTTCGTCTGCGTGGACCCGAGATAAAAATTTAGATATTAATCCAGGCTAAATATAATAAACTATAAGTATTCGTGCAAAGTTTCATCAGTCTTCAGTTTCATTTCTAGGGTGACGTCAAAAGTCTTTATTAGAAGGGAATAAGAGCTTTTGACGTCTTCGATTGCGCAGTTAATTTTGATGATGACTGCTCGTTTCTGTTGGGCGTCCTAGGTACCGGTGGGGTGACGAATTCCAAAAAGACTTGAGCAAACTCCGGGCCGCCGACTGAACAGAAACAGCAACAAACTATTAGAATATATAAACTTTTCCCAAATAAATCAACATATAAATACTTAATAAGCACCCAAATTCAATCACAAAATAATATTTAGTTTTATATCCGAATATTGTTCGTTACGAGCATAAGCTGGTCGCGTTTGGAACGTTACATGATTACCCCATCAGATCACATATATGCAACACATACAGCCATAAACGACAAAAAGCTTGTTACTTAAAACTAACCTATCTTTTACGAGCGTGTACTGTAAAATTGGTAACCGCCCGGTTAACGCCCTTGTCACACGACAAAAAGGCACACGTACTTTATATGTACAGGCGTTTATCACCTTTTGTAACATATGTTTGTGTTTATTTTTGAATTTAGAATGTTTCCGATCACCCTTGACCTCCGTTTCGCCTGTGGACAATTCTGTAAAAAACAACCTCTCCTTCGGGTAAATAGAGCTTTTTTGATTGTGAACGGGTCATTGACACTTTGACTATAAAAGTATCATTACGAGTAAATATATGACATAACTGTTTTTTTATTACATAGTTGTGGAGGCAGACATAGCGACGGCCCACTTGAGCTGTCGTGGTTTTTGTTATAACAATTGTTAACCTATTTAAAGTTTCACATAATATAAATTTAGTATAAACTGTTTGCCCGAATAACGCGACTTAACCCAACATTTACATTTAATTATTACATTGAAAAAAGAATACGACCTATTTGGGTTGATTTTTGAAATGTGATAATAAGAATCTTTCGAGTCATTCAGGCCCACGATGTATATTGCAGTTTTGGTAATTAACTCATATATAAGAACATGTTTTCTTTCAGACATTGGTATTAGTTCTACGTTTGCTCGTCTGTCGAAGATAGTATCAAAATCTGTATCAAACAAATCATAGATGATTACAAGTTTAGAACGTATCATTGTATAACACTAAACGCACGCATTTAAAGAATAGAATTGCTTTCTCTTTGAATTCTAATGATCAGTAGGTACCTATAATCAAGGCATTCCCTTACCCAAGATACCTGAATATAAAATATTTGCATTTAATTTAAATTAAAAAAATACGTACATGGAACAGAATCAAATTAAATTTTTGACCTCGCTACCGATTTCAACAGGTTGCCCACAGACAAAGAAACCGCCGAGTAGCCAAATAAAACAAATCGAACAATCGATATTAAAATTTCGATATCAGAATCGAAACCTTTGATAAATGAATCGAATACAAAAGACTGGCCAGTTGCTAGCAATGAAAAAAAAGTAAAATATAAAAATAAGTCGCTACCGGTACAATCGGCTATTAATCAAACTCTTTAAGAAACTTACAATTTAACCTAACTATTCAAGAGAGCTCTACGTTTATAGACATAGAGCTGTTTTTGGAATGCATGGAAATAATTTTATATTTGTAAATCGCTTCCTTCCCATTGATAAATTTGGTATTGTTCGGTAGTGATTCTTCGATGGATCAATGAAGTTTACTGATGAAGGTTGACTGTTAGATATTTTTGGGGATTGAGACCTGTTTTTTAAGGGTCAGTGTGGAATTTTTGTGTGACTAGTGCGTTCTGGCAGGGATTAAAACTTGTCAGAGGTACATTGCACGGGAATTTGATTCGTCAGTGTTTGTTATCTTTAGTAGTGCTTCCTTGGCGAGACAGAGCAAATTAATATCGTACAAGTAATAATGCAGTTTTATGATATCAATTCAACATTTTCATGTATAAACGTGATGGCGTGGACTGATTGAAATTAATATATATACCTACATAGAGCATAATTTTTCCCTTTCCTTCCCTTTCACCCATGAGAGCAGGCCCGTATCCAGCAGTGAAATTAATTAAAATTGTAGACTGATAATCATCATCCTCCTAGCGTTATTCCCGGTTGTGCCCCAAAGGAGCCCGGGCTCCGCTTTGACACCTAATCCTAAGATTTGGCACAGGCACTTATAGCTTTACAAAAGCGAGTGCCATCTGACCTTCTAACCCTCAGGGAAAACAAGACCTTATTGGGATTCACCCAAATGCTAGCGGTAAATATTTCATGCATAAATTCCGAAAATATCATTGTACGAGCCGGGATTCGAACTCACGACCGCCGCTTCACAGCCGCAGCATGAACCACTAGGCTACCGTATTAAAAGTATAGACTGATAATGATTATCGAAAACGCCTCGAATGTGCTTTCCTTGGCAGCAATATCTCCGTTAATTCCTACGATTTCGCTATAAATGAAAACGTCATTTTGCGTACGCTTTGCGTCATTAATCCAATGACTAATGTCAAACCGCGAGAAACATATCGCTCCGCGTTGTGAACTCGCAATTAATACGACAGTTCATCCATCAATTGATTTACCGCGGCGGCGATTTATTATCGCTAAATATTATTTATAGTTTCTTAGTCACCTACGTATTTGAAATTGCGAATGCGCAGGATTTTGTTCGAGAAAAGGTCAGGTCACACAGTATCGTAAACAGGTGAGAATGTAGTGAAAGTGAATGAGTCAAAATGTTTGCCATTCATTCATCATCTGCCATGAGGGGGAACGGGCAGTAGTCCCAAATGGTTGTGAGGATCTTCGATCTCTTTCTTATTTTCGGGGAAACAGGAAGTTTTTTTATGTCCCCATCTGTGTGTGGCAATTTGCGGCTTTATGTGATAACCCGCGAACCTGTGAGAATTTTCTACCAATCAAGTAAAATATCGATTCGAAAAATACGCGCTAAAGAATAGTGTTCGGCTGTTAACTTGTTGCGTATAATTATTAAAAAATTGTAACACACTGTGTACACATTGTCAAGGTTAGGGTTAAAATTGTTATTTTAGTAACACTAACTTGAGTGTCAAAATGCATTGCTTTTTCTGTAATGACATTTTAATCGATTTTTAAATAAATAACTCTTAAATAAGTTCTATAACAGACAACCAGACGTACAACGACGTCACTGCTATTTATAATAAAAATACAATAAATCAGCCTATATACGGCCTACTGCTGGGCAAAGGCCTCCTCTCATGGATGAGAGGGAACGGGCAGTACGCTGGCCCAGTGCGGGTTGGGGACTGCTATTTAAACAGTGAAAATGTTTGTGACACTAGGACCTAGAGTTTTGTTTTATAATACCGCCAAGACTTGAAATGCCTGAGTTTTTTTATTACCAAATTGATGGCAAACAAGTGTGTGACTGGTGTCAAGCAAATGCGCTTTGCCGACCCTTTCAAAATTAAATGAAATAGTCTCGTGCAATTCTTCTAGTAATGCAACAATCACGTAAAAAATTCACCACTAATGCACATATTAGCTGATGATTCCTACGGTACATTCATCCTTACTTGTCTTATTTGGTAAACAACATTCTAACCTCAAAATGTATCTTTTTAGACTATAGCAGCTATTTTATCGGAAAAAAAGCGTTGCTAGACAAAAAAATCGTGAAGTGATGGCCGAAAAGTCGTCTCGGCATGATCTAATACTCACAAAATTACTATTCTATCCTAAAAAGATGCATTTTGAGGTTAGAATGTTGTTTACCAAATAAGACAAGTAAGGATGAATGAACTATAGGATAGTGTGCGCCGTATGTTTACTTTTTTAGAACTCCATGTGCATATCGAATTTCATCAAAATAGGTTCAGACGCGAATAAAAGGTACAGAACGACAGAGCTCTTTTTGGCAGTATGTTAGTAAGTAGGTACAACAAATACATCTGTAATCAAAATTTCAGAAATTTTGCTTTTTTTTATAATCTGCAATCTGCACCCATAACCTCCTTAAAAATTTATCAAATACCAATAAATTATCGACTCTCCGGTTCAACAAAAGGTGTCATTCGATCAAGAAACATTAATAAAAATTTATCGACACTAAATCCGGCCCTGGCTCCATGAATCTCCGACATCCGGCCAGGGCCGTACTCAATTACTCATTTGTGTCAAAATAATGTGAACCGCTTAAAATAATCGGATATATTCGATACTGAGATTGCGGGTGACATCAGCAAGTATTTACTTGCAACCTTGTTAAGACAAACATATATTTTAACTCCACAATGTTTTATGACAATTTGCATTTTGATTATCACGGAATTTGATATACAGGGTGTAACATTGAAATGATGCGATGAAAATACAAACCTTTTGTGACACTACTACCTACTACGGTTTTTTTTTATGTTGTCACGTATTCGCCTATTCTATTTTGGTCTAAAAGGGTGTTGATTTGTTTAAGGTGTATCGCATGTGCCTAGAAAAATATATAAGTAAAAACTTCATTTCACGCCAGAAATGTTTTTAGCGTCTCCGCAAATTGTGACAGGGATGTATAATTTAACTTCCTATATTAATGTTATTTATGCACTATCTCTAAATCTCAATTACATGGGGCCCCAGGAAGTTAAATGTTCGCATTCTCCTCAGAATCCGTCTGATGCCTGACCTTACTCTTTGGTTCTAATGTAGTATTATTTTATGATTGTTGTCAAAAATAACGTTCTGCAATCACTGGCCAGTAAGAACATTCACATGGAATCCTCGATTAAGAAAATGAAAATAATCGATGAAATCAATATCGGTATCGACTAATCAAATCGCCATAAATCGAGTGGACGTGTCACCACAGCTACCGCCCACGCTCGCAAAACTGGTGACCTCTTGTATTATTGAATAAGCCTGCAATGGAGCATTAAAATGGCGCTATTTTAGGAATAACTAGCTGCCCACCCAGTACGCTCACGTATTGGAAAAAACCCAAGGGATAAAATATAACCTACTAGCATCAGCCCGCGACTCCGTCCGCGTGTTATATCGTAGCTCCATACAAACTTTCACCCCCTATTTCATCCGATAAAGGGATGATTTTCGGGACTCAAACTATCTCTACCAAATTTCATCTAAATCAGTTCAGCGGTTTAAGCGTGAAGAGGTAACAGACAGACCGACAGGCACACTTTTGCAATTATATAGTATAAAAATAGCATATAGATGGATTAATATGGATGTCCACATTGTCCACCCAGAAATTCTTCCTTCCTCATTCCTCATTCCAGAAGGGCTTGCGGAAGTACATACATACATACAATTTTACAATCGCACAGACTTTTCCTCTTTGTTTTATTATAGTATAGAATACCTGCCCGCGCGGCTTCACACGCGAACTGCAAAGAATACAAGCAAAGGTGTGTAGCGTTCGTATCGCATTTGTAGCGCAAAAAGTTGCCGTGTAACTCTCCGATCATATCCAACAAAAGCGTCATTTTACTAAAACCGTCACTAATAACGAATGACGCTTTATGTAAACGTATCGAGTCATAGGTCGGGCCGATCGGCAGCCGAACCCGCCCGAACTTGCGGTGCTAATTATGATTTATGCGTGCGCGCAGCGAGACGTGTATGCTTTTTGTTGGGTAGTTAGGTGTTTGGGAGAGTTTTGTGCAAAACTGTAACGGACTTTAAAAACATACTTAATACCACACTGGTCGTCAATAATCGTTTTCCCAAAGTATTACGTGACAAACTAATTTCTCAAATTATTCTAGTTTATACAAGTTTATTCTTGGAAAGGGGGAAATTCGTGCAACTGGAAAGCTAATTTTTGAAAGATTGTTACATAAGTTTCTTAACATGTGACGCCGTTAGCCTGCGAATGTCAAAAAGACGTTTTATAAGGTATCTCAGGAATGTTGACAGATGCATGGATGACTATTTCGATTACTGGTCTTGATTTTAAAGAAAGAAAATACATTTATTAACGTCACCACTTAGGCACACAATAAAAATAAAGTAAACGATGGGACTTAAATACGAGGACGTTAAACAGGATCCCCACTCGACTGCTTTCTGGCTGCAAATGTGCAGTTTAAATGCAGTTGACGTAGTTGCATCGCAAGTGCAAACCGACTCGCACGTCTCTCGTCAAATTGCAGTCCTTCTGTAACGGCCCTAACAATTATCTTGAAAGTAATCAAATTGTAATATTGCATAATGATCGCACTTTTGCTCGCAAATGTATGCGTGGGCGCATGTCGATGGCGACGCTCTTGATTTCTGTAAGCATATTGCGAAATGTGGGTAGTTTAGTGAACACTGATTCAATATAGTTCTTACTCTCTGTCAGTTGTTATTACTGCCTATTTTACAAGCTTTTTATTCACTTGCAATGTTTGTATGTAAAAATACCTGAGTTGTCCTTCAGCTAACCATTTTTCTTCTACAGGTCGACCGCTTACGGTCTACGAGATTTGGGATTGGTCTTTTGACAGTTCCAATATGACGTAAAGAGTGATGTAGCTAGAGTCATCGATTGTCAAAATATCCGATTACAATTGATGGTTGCTAATAAAAGGAATCAATTGATTACTGTGTAATAATTATTTTTAGGAAATCAAATACAGAGCCTATATATACAGTATATGCAATTATACAGTCGCCTGCTAACAAAAGTGTCTAGATTCCTTAGAATAATGTGTTTGGATCTACGTGCAAAATTAATTTGATATATTTCTATGTTCATTCATGAACAAATGAAATCAAAAGACCCTCTTTAACCCGTCCGAGCAAAAACTGCCAAAATAATAGTTGTTCAATAAAAACAAGCTGCAAAGTGAAGTGACTTTGACATTTGTCGTGTTTTCTTGTCAATATTGCGTTAAAGAACGTCGAATGAACGTCATACTCTAGATATCTTGTTCTAAGGGTTCTAATAAGAGAGAGACGGATAGTGCAAGAGAAATCGAGAGAGCTCGCGCGCAGTCTCATGATAGCCGTGCAGAAATCAATGCCATATTTTCGAACGGATCATTTTGCAGAATCAAATATGTCGGTTTTGATCGATTCGTGAATCGATGTGATTTTATTTCGTATTATCGTGACAGTAATTAAATAGTACATTGTTATTTTCCTATTCACAATTATTTGATTCATACCGGTTTATTTTTTAATTGACAGGCTCCAATCGATTGAAGCAGTGTAACACTAAATTTAAAAAAAAAAGATCGTAGAACGTAATTGTTCGCATACCGACTTTTCGGTGCTAATTTCTGCACAAATAAGCCGTAAAAAAATATTACAATCATTTTATTCGTGCTATAAAGTGCTTGCATGGAGATTGAACCTCGTTTCGTAACTCGTAAGCTATTTAAACTTTTTTTATTATTTCGAGGAGCAGTGCAAAACGTTATATGGGTGTCGCGATGTGTCAAAAGTCAAAAGACCAGTCCCAAATCTCGAAGACTGTAACCCAGTCCTCGGCTGTTCGGCGCGTGGGTGCAGGGGTATGACAATAACGGGACGCGGGTGACGTGCGGAAGGCAAAGGCACGCCGCGCGCAACCCGTTATTGTCGTGCATGGGTATTTCTAATGTTGGCGCGCAGTAAAGAATGTTTATTGACTTGTAGCTTACTGATACTGAGCCCGAACCGAAAAATGCAGAGGAGGGGCTAATAATAGTGAAGGAAGACGAAAGGCTAAAAAAAATTAGTGAATTAACTGATGAACTGTGCTATAAAATCAGAATTCGTGCATGAATGCACCGCGCAAGTATTTGGATGGCTCCCAAAAACTCGCAATAAATCTATGACTCACTTGCAACAATATACGAAAGATTCGGTTATTTATTCATTCACGTTGAACCAGTCAGTGAACTATATTTTCGACAGGGACTAGCAACTAAAGCCGCGACGCAACGCGAGAAAATCAACCCCCCTCTTGCTAATTTGCGCAGTGCGAATGAGAAAGGAGTCGCTGACGCGCGCGATGCGACTTGGGAGCAAGTTCACTGTGAAATACACTCATACTCATTTATTTATATTGCACAAATACATTAAACGAATAATTAATATAAACATATAGCATAGCTTCAGCTATAGAAAGTAGGTATGTACCTCTTCTGCTTACTTAAGAGATAAAAGCTCTTGTCGGTGTAGCTCAAAGTAGGCCCTCCACTTCCACTTCGCAATTCCACTTTGACATCTCGATACGACCTAACCTCAACTCTTTGTTTGAGTTGCTCTATGTAGTTTATTCTAGGTCTTCCTCTTCCTCGCTTCCCCTTTATCTTTCCTTCACTTTTAAATAAAAATATATAAAAAAAATTTATTTCCAAAAATGATACAGCTGTATTTTTTATGAAGCCTCTGACTTCTGAGCTAGGCTGCGTTACAGAAGTCAATGTATTAAGTATGAAATTGTCATGTCGTATGAGGTGCCCTATCCCCCTTCTATTTTCTAGGTATGTATATACAGCCTTAAAAAAGCGGCACGGAAAACTTATAGTTACCTGTGTTTGTGTAATTTTTTTATCGTTTATTATTTTCTAATCAGGATGTAGGTACTGATGATGATGATGATGATTTTCCATTTATTTCGAATAAAGAACAACCTATTTTGTGCTTTGTCTCATTCAAAACTCATTCATTAAAACCAAAACTCATATTAATGTGTCATAATTCCTTTCGCATAATAATTTAAAATTATAATAAGCACTTGGGTGGTGCGATCAAAGAGACGCGGCCATTATCACCATAAACAACGGATATTATAATAAAATTAACAAAATCGTCAGTGAATAGGCGGGATATAGGCGACCTAATATAGGAGTGGTACCAAGGGTTCCCATACACAAGATGTGAGTACTAAAAAGTGCGTAGAATGAGATTTGCTGCTGATCTTACTAATGGTTATAATAATTACAGCAACTTTGAAACAATTTGTGAAAGGTGTCACGCTCAGACCTTAGGCGAAATCTGCCTTCCGAGTTCTTCTTCAGGATGAGCGTTTTCGCGGCGGTGTCGCTTGAATCACTGCCCACATCCGCACCGAACGACGCGCGGAACTCCCGAAGAGTTTGAAACATGTCGCCCGTAGGGACATTTAATACGTGAGTTGAACGGGGAAACTTAATCGTAACAAAATAAATATTACGCTGTAAATTAATATACTGTAAGATCTGGTCAGCTAAGAGTACGGCATAATGTCATGATTCCAGGACGAGGAATACGACAGAAGACAATGAAATGATTTTTTTTTTTGTTTAAACACTAACCGAAACAAACAACCTAATAATATAATATTGAATATTGTGATCTCGATTAGAACAACTCACGATGTATAAAAGTGAGAACCAACAGTGCCACTCCTGGACTCGGTCCAATACATGTGAACAATTTTCTCAAACGCACTTCTATTTATAATTATTAAATTGAGACTTAAACTCTAATTAAGGGTACAGTCGACCACAAATACGTTAACACGATCTGGTAATTATGGGGGCTTAAAATGTTATTGGTTAACTCAAAGATACCAACACCTACAAATAAAAATATGCAATTGTGATTTAGAAACATGTGGCATGCAGTCTATGAAATGTGATTAAAAACGAGTATGAGTATTTTCGCCTCAATAATTTGCTTGAGAGGTTGTGAAATGTATAAATGTAACATAACTATTATATTTTATAAGGCATTTTGCTACCCGCCATTCATTAAAAACCCGAGCAACACATTTATCAAACGATTATTAAAGCCAAATAAATTAAAACGTGATATATTTATCACTTAAATAATTATTGAATTCAATATATGAATTGTGATTTCTGAACATACTGAAAAAAATTGGAGTAGGTAATTAAATCCAATGTGTTATTTTTAAACCCCCCTCGTATTCTAGTCTCATACTCTACAAATAAGAACGTATCTTAAACTGTACCTTCAGCGTCGGTGCATTTGTATCTAACGCTATGGCGCAAAAATATCTACACGCCCTTACAGCTCTAGAAATAAAAGATATTTTTAAACGATCTAGCACAAGACGCGAACTGTCCTGCGCGCGTGACAGACTCTCTGTCCCTTTTTATTTACAACACACAGAAAGTCGGGTTGTCCATCTCGCTCGGTCCTGTACGCTTACCATGAGTTTGACAATGACGGCTTACGCTAACGAGTATCGAGTTTTCTATCTGTGCATCTCTATTGCACTTTGTCAGTACGACCGGGATGCACAGATAGAAGCTCGATACTCGTTAGCGTAAGCCGTCATTGCCAAACTCATGGTAAGCGTACTGAGCTAGCCGTCCTATTAATCGGTCATATATTAGGTACTACAGAGGCCCTAGCGTCACGTAAAACATAACGATAAAACGTATAGTGCTAGTTGGGCAGGTGACTGTACTTACTCATAGTGCTATAACAGTAACTAAACATGTCATAATTTTCGTTGTCATAACTAGTGCGTAGTCTTGTCCCGATTAACGCCCGTTTCTCCGAGGTGACCATAAATCTGCGCGTCTTGTTGTCTAATGAGTTAGTGGAAATAAAACGTATGTCCAATTAGTGTTAACTCACGTTAATTCAATGAAAAGTAGCCGGTTTAGTTGTTAGTTGAGATCATAACAGTCTTCAATTTGGATTTGTTCCATTGAAGTAACATGAATTCATGAATTTATAAGGATAAAATGTCCCGCGTCTTATGTCGCTAGCAACGTCGGGGGAAGGGGCGCAATTAGTTTTCTGCTCCAGCATTCTCGAACTCGGGAAAACTCGAGAAATTTGGCTCCATTGAGACGAGAAAAAAAATACCGGCACCCTTGGATCACGAGTTCTGGCCATGAATTGCGTCAGGCGTGCCGTGCGACTATATTTCACCCATAATCCTAAGTCTAAAGTAGTTTAATGATACCCAGACTCCAGGTGGTAGAGTTAAAAGGTACCACCAAAAATCACGTCTGGAATCACCTTTTCCTAGGGTATAATATAATAGTCAAGCCCACTGCAACCGAAAATGAGCTGAGATTGATTGTAAAATGGAAAATTACACTTCTGTTACTACAAAAATCAGTAGAATATTTAATTCTTTTTTCACGTCAGCATCGGTAAAATATGAGTATGTGCTTCATTTGTTTTAGGAGTTTATGTTTAGTGTTGTAATTGCAGATGATGATAGATTACAGTAATTTATTCCTATGAGTTTAGTAATCAGTTTTGATTATTATGGGTCTGAAACCTTTTAACCCTTTTCTTGGCAAATAACAAAAAAGATGTGAGTTCGAGCCTCATTTGCGCCTTGTCGAGCCAAAAAAATAGTCTGTTCCAAAAATACAAAAAGAACACCAAAAATTGTGTATCTTATAAGATACAATGTCAAGAAAAGGGTAAATAACTGATTTTGTAAGAAGACTCGAGGCCCGAGAAAACGCGAGAACCAATTTCTCGAGAATTTTCGAAGCTCGGGAAATCAGAAGCTCTAGGTGTAATGTTGCCGGGATTAGCTCAACATACGATAGCACAACATGGACATATGAACTTGTTTATGTACCTCCGTGTGACATGTTCATTGCTACTTCGTGACTATATTATAGATCCTGCGTAAGTAGGATTTAATGAAGTTTTGGGGATAAATAAAACTTTTTCAGTATTTTCTTTGTAATTAAATGTTAAACCGTCCCATAGAATACTAAAATATTGAAGTTTTCACTATTCCGGCTGATATAAAAAATGAATCCGTGTGGTGTCGGATTAGAATTTCACCACCCCCTTTCTTACCGTGGGTGTCGTAAAAGTCGACTAAGGGAGCAGGGTTAAAGTGTGTTGTGGGCGATGGGCTAGCAATATCACATTTTATCAATCTTTTATACCCACATTTATGCTAAAAGTGGCGCTGGAACATAAGTTTCATCGGCTCTGCCTACCCCATTAGGAATAAAGGCGTGAATTTGTGTATGTTTGTATAAATAGTGGCAAAATACTATAGGTATTTAGTAAGAGTTACGCATCGTTAAAATATAATTTAATATTTAAAAATAATCCGTTAATCAATGTGTTAATGCTAATTTTATCCCACAATCGATATAAGATATTTGTCCCCGACCTATAAGACATCAATAATACCAAAACAACACTGTTCAATAAAATTTGCATACCGACTTCACGGAACAATCTTCTGAACCACACCGAAATACTATACTTTAAGGGTCAAAATGGCATGGCGTCTGAGCTAGTATGAAAATCATAAACAAATGGTCTCAGCATGGTGCATTCCTATCTCATGTCTTAATTTGTACCGAAGGAGTTGAATAAATAATTTAAAAACAATGAACGACGTACCACACTGCCATATTGTGTACCTGGATTAGTGTTAAGAATGCTCAGAGTTGATCAAAAGGAACCTCAGACCAAAGCAGCTGACATGTAGATAATCTTTGTATAACAAAAAGAGAGCAATGTGTTATATACCAAGAGAATCCGTGAGAGAACTCTTTAAACAAACTAGCATTTTAACAGTAGCGTCCCAATACATATATGAAAATATTGTTTATGTCATTAAGAACATAGATTAATAATTCTGTAAAAATTCTGATACCCATAATTTTAATACACAAAATAAAAAGAAAATAGCAACCAAAGAGTCTCGTGTTCGTTAAGTATACAAGCCTTTTTCTCGACAATGTATCCATTTTTTTAAATAAATTACCTACTTAATAAATGTTGGCTCTACCCTTTCCAACTCTTAAAAATTACTTGAAAACAAACTCGTCGAAGGCTCAAGAAATGCATGGCCCAAAGCAGAACCCAAATAAGTTTCTGTCAAAAATCATTTTTGGTACAAGCTTTTATTTCCGACTGTACTTTTCTGTATACCATCATCAACTACTCATTGAGACGATTCTAACGAGCCCAAACTCAACGGAGTTACGTCGGTTAAGAACTGAATTCCCATGGCCACCTTCTGTCTCCAACATCAAATCAGTTTGATGGTACCATATTGAATTGTCATCCAAACAATAATTATACTCATCAGCTTAATCGGTCACCGGGAAGTGGGTAAAATTTAACTTGCAAGATTTGTCCCATACTAACATACTAACAGGGCAAGTTATATAAAAGCTTGTAAATAACCTAATTATATAGCGACAGCCGCCAAGCCCAAACCACTAGGCTAAAGCAGTTAAAAGCGATAATAAGCGCTACGGGTGCTGAGCCCCCCTGAGGTGGTGAAGCCGTGTCAGGAAGCCTGATCGCCTGACTATGACTTAGAAGACACATTTACAAGGACACTTCTATACGTTTCAAAACCCTCGCCACGGCGCTTTGACAGTAACAGTGGAATCTAAAATCGTAAAGCACGCGCCGTATCGGATGGCTACAACCATCTTCGCACAAAAGGACCATTTGTAATGGAAACAAACTGGTACTGAAGACCTTTTTTCCGAGCAGCGCAATATGACTGCCTGCATGCTAATACTGAACTTCTTTGAAGCGAATCTTTTTAGATTTGTGTTTGTCTATGCTGAATAATAATTGTTTGGATTTTGCACTTTGATAATAGGATAAGGGAAAGTTAGATCAGCATTAAAAGTGGCTGGTGGATTTAAGAGTCTCCAAATAGCTCGAATCACCATAGAAACGTCGTTTGGTTCTTATTTTAAAACGGTATGCTGGAATGACATGAAATGATCCGCCATACCTAGAGGTCGGAAACTAGCCTACTATTTAAGCCCTTGGATCGGAACGTTGGTCCGCGAACGAGAAAACTGTTAGAAAAAAAATGGCGTAGCATAGGTACGAGATGTTAAGTCGGTTTCCAAAATCTGAAAACGACACTATACTTACTATGATAACCAGGCATGCTGTAATGCTGTCATCAATGCCACAAGATTTACATTAAAATAAAATAAAAAAATCAAGCGTTCGTTGTCAGGCTTCAAGTTTAGTAGTAGTAGTTTACGTGAATGAATAAAGAATATGTTTTGAAATCCTGTTGCTGTTCTTATGTATTTAGCATAGATGATTTAGATAAATGAGTATTAGCTGCCTGCGTCTTACAGATAACCCAGCCGGAACCGCAGGACAAAGTGCAGGTCTCTGTCCAAAGGTCCCTTCTACATATATACCTACTGGTGAAAAAAATATTGTAATCGGATGGGTTATTCCAGAGATAACCCTCTACAAACTAACAATCTTCTATTCCTGTATAAATAGAACATCAGTAGTTAGACGAAGGCTTACTTTCATAGAGGAAAAAAAAATCAATTGCAACCCGGATTAAAATCTGAAAACATCCAGGCCAATGACATTTTAATACCTTCCCACTACGGCAAGAGATTAATAGCTGCCCACCTCACTATATTATGACAGCTTGAACATAAGTACAAAGTGCCGACATTGATATTTAATATTTCGCGAGATAAGGCAGAGATCGGAGATAACTGTGCAACAAATTCTTGTAAATCCATTTTTATGATTTACTCTTTATTATAATTTCACTAACTGCATCATTAAGTAATGTTGAGCCATGCAATGCGAAGTTCAATTCTTTTAAACACCATTTCGTTGTGGTACCAATGTGTTCCGTGCGTTCATTTCCACGCGCACTCGACTAACATCCCGTAATATTAAACTTCTTCATCATCATATCAGGCGAAAGATATCCACTGATGGCCTCCCCCAAAGCGTGCCGCAATGACACATGCCATATAGGACCCACATTTGCGCAATCGTTTTCAGTGCTCGATACCCCTTTCGGGGTGCAGGATTTTTCCAAAATACATGCCATGAGGCAGGCAGGAGTTTTCTTGGATGTATGTTCACGCATGCCCTCTCCCTCCTGCACTACCCTTTCTAGTCGTTTTGCATCGTGTATTCGGTAAAACGACAGTGCTACCGACTGATGAGTTTCATCAGTTGTTATCGGCTATGTCGTCTGCGCGGAGCAACCACATGATGCATATTGACCGGCTTAACGACGAATCTTTCTGAGCCTTTTAGCGCCAATTATGTAACTTGAGATTATTTGAGTTAGCCGCACTGCATCAAAGTAGTGTTTTTTATTACAAACTTTTATTTAACTTGCCCTGTTAGTAGTTAGTATGGGACAAATCATGCGAGTTAAATTTGACCCACTTTCCGGTGACCGATTGAGCTGAAATTTTGGGTTTAAGGATAGTTTGGATGACAATTCAATATTGTGGTACCATCGAGCTGATCTGATGATGGAGACTGAAGGGGGCCATGGGAATGGGGGCAATGGGCTCGTTGAGTCGTCTCAATGAGTAGTTGATGATGGTATACAGAAAAGTACAGTCGGCAATAAAAGCTTGTACCAAAAATGACATTTTTTACAGAAACTTATAAATACTCTACCCTCCACGGCAGAAGATTCAAATTTCAATGACTTTTTGGTAAGCAGTCGCCCACAATTAATTATCTCAACCATATACATACCATACTGAACCGTTTAATTTATCGATTGTGCACAAGCACAATCGTGGCGTTAGGTGCAAATTTTCATTTAACTGCGCAATGGCAGACAGATGGACCTGCAGAAGCTAAAGTGATGCCATAATTTGATTCTAATTTCAAGCCCGGGAAACGTTATTATAGGCAGCAGAATAATAATCAGTATCCTGATGGTTGAGGCTGGCTGGCTCTTGCTCTTCATCATCAGTTGGCAAGCTGCTCGGTCATGGGCTTGCTGCTAGCCGTAGTGTGGCTCTGGAATTGATCCGCCCAACATATAGGGGACCCCTGCTCCTCCTTTGAGCTCAGCGTGAGCTTTTGCAGGGTCCATAGGCCGTCCTCGTATACTGTGTTGGCTCGGAGAAGAATAGGTCTACGGTCTCCCCCGCCTGTCGTAGAAGGCGACTAAAGGGGTCATCGGGGTCGCAGTGCTCTGGCGGGGGCCGGGGCACTCGCTTAAGAACCCCAGGGAAGGTGACAGCATTTCCTTACCCTAGGACGAGCCAAATGTGGCGAGGCGTGAGGGGGGCTCCAGTGCTTTCAGTATGAGATCCTGGAGTCCCGTGCATGAGAGCGCAGATGCAGGGCACCGTAGAGTCTTTAGTGGGTAGAAATACCACATAACCCAGTCATCCCCCGGTGATTAGGTATCTGGTTTGCAGGTTTTCTCCAAGATAAAAAAAGGCTTTCTAGTCCAGACCTGCCAGCAGATTGATACGCACGGAACTACCTGGCCGCGACTTCGAGCGGCGGCGGGACCGGCAGCGGTTTTTCTAATTCATTGCGTGTGATCCCAACTAACTACAGTGCATTGCGCGACTCGCCTGCGCAATGAACAGATAAAACGCTTGCCGCGCCGCAATTCGCGCAATGTCGTGGCTGGGCCGTTAGGTCGATCTACTCGTAAATGTCACTTTTTATATGAGAAAATGACAGTTAAGTTGTTCTAACGTGCGTTCAAAGTGACGTGATTTCTCAGATGGCCAAAAAGCTGAGGACACTTTGGGTTGGGTGCAAATGGTAATCAGTAATCATGACAGCATATCACGAGATGCTCCTTTTCACTTTTGGTACGAAACACTAAAATGGAAAGCAGAAATGAGGGCTTTTGGTTGCGTGAAAAGATCACGTGTTTTCGTAGTCAAACAGCGTAACTATCAATAGGTTTTATTTCACGAAAAACAGTCGTAACTTGCGCTGTACTTGCGCTCGCGCATACATTACTATGCATGCGAGCGATTGTATCTGCAGATGAAAGGTGGCCGTTGATTCGGAGTTAATGTTGTGAATTTTAACTAGGGCCGAGGTGTTGGGTTTCGTTTCGAGAATCTAGGATGGAAAGTAGCCTTACTTTGTTAATGGTGGGTTAACATTGATCCGGGTGTCGGGCGGCATCAATCTGACACAGACTCGATTTTAGTGTCCATTGAGGGTCAGTTCTGCGCCACCCGCATCTAGCGGACTCCCGCGACCAGGTCATCAGCGCTGGATGCGGGTGGCACAGGACCGATCACTTTGGCACTCTTTGGGGCCTATATCCAGCAGTGGATGTCTTACGGCTGATGTGATGATGATGATGAGAGTCAGTCTCATTGAAAGACTTACGTCTAACAAATCAGCGTTAACTATATAGGTCTTTATTTAAAACATTCTAATACAAGTAAACGGACTGAATCGACGAAATTAGTTTACAGGTATGTAGATAATTTAGATACCCATAGATAATGTAAAAATCCTACCAATATTTATTACATAGTCTGAAAGTATTCATTATATGAGGATGATAAACATATGGTGTACTTCAAAAAAATCCTTACTTTTAACTTAATCAGGTACTGAATAATCGTTCGGAACTTTACATTTTGAGTTGAATAAATATATTATAAGTAAAAGTGATTTATTTTTTTTATTGTCTTGGCTATATATTTTTATTTATATCTCTTCTAAAGTCTACTTTTTTACAATACTAAATTATGATTATAAATAAAGCTTGTTTTAATATAAAATTGAAATTGAAATCATTTATTGCATATCACATAGCAAGTACAGGTGTTCTTAAATATAAGCTGTTCATGTGACGCCCTGTTAGGGCACGGCAACATATTTCCACATAGGGCAACATGATACTTATCTAATCTAAAATTATACATATTATTTACAAATATGCCTAATAATTAATTGATTGTTTTACATGTTAATAATGTCTTCCATGCACAAATACAATTAATGATATGCAGACGTATCACCAAAGAGATTTTATACATTATCTTCAAAGAATTCTTAACAGAAATGATTTTAGTTTCTTGCTGAACAGGCTTAGCTTATTCTCGTTTTTTATGTTATTTGGGAGGTGATTATATATTTTTATTGACATATAGGGCTAGATGCGACCAGTTTCAGTTTAGAAAAGGGAAGTTTTAATTTGTTTAAATTTCGGCATTTCTTTTGGGTAGTGTTACTGGTGAGTATAGTTCGCTGTGTTTTCTCACAAATTTGCTGGTCTCTAGGATATATATAGAGGTAAGGGTGAGTATTTTGTACTTTACGAAAAATGGCTTACAGGATTCCATTTCGTCTAAGTTGGCCAGGATTCTAATGCATCTTTTTTCAAGGATATGTGTAATAAAATAAAATAAAAATAATACAAAAGGCATTAACTCTCTAATAAAAGTTTTTGCAAATACGCTGATAATTTTAATAAGATATGTATTTTTATACATATCTTACAAATGGAAATAACTTGGTTTTCATAATATTTTCTGACATTAACATTCATACAATGCAACTAAAACGGTAAACATAACTCATTTGTAAGTGAATACCCTAAGATCCGACCTCACACAATTCAATTTTACTTAATTCCAATAAAACAAAAATACAAGTAAGTGTTACCGAGCAATATTTCAACGCGTCTGTGTCTCCAAAGAAGCTCGTAACTCCTATATTTATGTCTTACTTTAATACTACCCGCCAAAAACAGCCATAAGTACCACTTACGCCTTTAGTACATATTACTTTTCTCTCTGAATATTTTTGAGCACGCAATCTTTAACGGATTGAAAGAAAGGTTTAAGTAGGTTAGGGACGTAAGTGCATTTAAGACTTTTTTGGTGTAGAAGGGTAGAGTGAAGCTCCTGGGTAGGGATTAAGTTACATAAAGTGATTGTTTATGTGTATGTTCGATCGGGTTCTGTTTTTACTGCGGTAAGAAGGTATTAAAGGTAGTTTATACTTTTTTCTATGTAATGTGTCAGTACAGGTCAACGTGCTTTTTATTCGGCCCACGGAAAGTAGTCTCCTACCAAGCCCAAGGTAGCAGCCCAAGCCCAAGAGTGGCAGGTCCATGAGGTTAAAGATCTAAATCTTGATTCACTCGAATGTATTTAATGTGCAGTGTGGCAATCGGTTCAATAACATTGCAGATCTTTAAGTTGTAAGTTGTAAATGTATAAAATCTCATCTATTGAGCATGAGCTCAATTATGAGAACATGTTTTTTTCTTCTTGTAAGGATGTACCGACTATTCGGGAACGCCGACTATTATAGTCGATGACTAGTCTACCGACGAATAAACTACCAATATTTACTTTTACTTTTATCTTTCAGGTATTTTAATAATAAAAATAAAATAAAAAATTGTGATGAAACACATGTACCGACTTGTCGCCGACTAGCCAGGAAAGCCAACTATCCGGCCACATTTATAGTTAGCAAATAGTCGGTGACCAATCGGCCACCTCAACGCAGAATAATAGGTCATAGTCGGCACATCTCTAATATCTTCATAAAAAGACCCAACCATTGTTTCTTTTATTGTAAAGTAATTATTCACTCCTTTAACTTACTTCCCTTTGGCATGAGTATCAGCATGACTTCACTGACCTTAATAAAGTGATTTTATAGTAACCCATCAGCTAGAAAAGCCTACTAGACACGCTGTCTGTATCAACTACTCTTATGAATATTAAACATCTGAACATAACTGCGTCACTAAATTTACACCATAAATTATACTTACAATAAAACGAACATTATATCAATCATGTCATCTCAAAAAGTTTTTACGCCACATATAATGTTACAAAGGTCCGTCACGATCTCGTTATTCAAAGAAAAGTAAAGCTACCTAATAATATTACTCCAAATGACCACAACTTCTATGAAAAGATAACCTTTCAATTATGGACTCCCGTTTCCAAAAATCTCACATGTAAACTTTTATCTGTCATCAAAGTGCTTTATTTGACGTGTTTCGTGGTATCAATGTGATCTACAACGTAACATTTTCCTGCGAATAAAGACTTAAGTGATCTTAAGGCAGCGGAACAAAGTCAATTTTGGAATATTTATTTTGTGATACCATTTGCTATAATGTGGTTTTTGTAAGATAGTTGGTCACGAATGAAATGGCCAGCCGTTGGCTGTTTACAAGATGATTTTATAGCGTTACAAAGTTAATTTTGCGGGTGGTCAAATGAACAAATAAAACCCACAGGAACTAAAACCCAGGTTTTAATAAGACGAGAGTGACATCCTTGGTGGTTTGGGTAAGTTTGTAGTGGCTTTGAAGTCGCCACGCCATTTTGATTTCGATGGTTTGTTGGAGTCATATATTTCGGATAAAGATAATTACATCTGTATTACGGTACTGCGAGAATGTTATTATTAGACTACTGAGCCGAAGAAGTCGGTTACGCATCACTGATTTCACACTGTTATAATAAATAACTGATTAGTAACATATATTATATTTTTAATTGGAGTACTTTTTTCTTAAAACTAATAGTTTCTCTTGAAAATATGCAATATTTGTGGAAGTACTCGTAGATCATATTGTACAAAAAGCGTCTTAATGAAAACGAGCAAACACGCATACCTACTAGGTATCTTTATAATTATATTTAAAAAAATTAAACGAATACGTAATTCAAAATGCGCAAAACGCTTCAATGAAAATTCGAAAGGGAGAAGTACGAATTATAAAAATATCCTTTACCTCGATCAAAGGAAACGTTATAAAATATTTAAAAACAAACAAATAAAAAAACTCGCGCATACTTCTTCCATTCGGGCAGAATTCTCTGGAACACGGCAACCCTTTTTGTTTAAGGGGAAAGAATAGCCGAAACAATACATAGAATTTTTTGATGCCCCTGTCTAGACCGGGAGTCATGATGGAAAATCGTCATCAATTCTGAAAGGTTACATTTTTGACGATTTTTATATACCTAGGTCAAATATGTTTACGTTCGTTGTCAAATGATAACGAATTCTGTGAACGGAGTCCGCTGAATGCAGGTGGTGCAGGACTTTTTGGGGGAGATCCAGCAGTGGACGTCATTCGGCTGATATGACGATGATAATGATGATGATCACGTCATTTGCTAGTGTTATATATTATATCCGTTCCAGCTCGTCTATATTTATATATATATTATTCAACATGCGAAGAATTCTTTGAAATTTCATTAAGTAGATATATACAATTAAGGTATATAAAAAAGTTTTGCCGTTAAAGTGTGCATCACCAAATTGCTGAATAATGTATAGAAGCTAAATTGTGATTCACTCAAGCAAATACATTTTATTTACCCAGTTTTTTCCCGTAAGACCAATCGTCCAATAAATCCCACTGTATTAACGACTTTCTATTAGTAATTGAAGCATACTTAAGTTGTACACTTAAACAATTAGAGTTTAAATTTTTGAATTTTTACAGTCGAGTTGCCCACTTACTTGACAAAGGGGGGGTGACAACTGTTAGTCGCGTTCGCATGAGCTACCTACCACAACCCTGCACGTGTCCCCTGGGAGGTACTAAAGAGTGACAAACTTTAAAGGCCAAAATAATGTATGCCATACGATTAAATAGATGAAAGAAAATGGCTTTGTCTTCTCATTGTGTAGTACAAAGAGAAAGGGATTCGGTCTAGAAATAATGTTGGCACCGTTACGTATATATGACTATACCTCAAAGCCTCAATCGTGGTAACGTATGTACACATCATGCTCATAGAGCAGCTCATTATGGCTCTTGACAGTCTTGACCATCATATATAAGGACATTGTGATTGGTCACAATCATCTGCCATCAAGGAACGATAAAAAGAAAAGCTGATGTCCGTACTGACGCCCTTAGATCGACAAACTAGAATATTTTATTATTATTTTATCTCTTTATTTGCGTTCCGTGTATTTTTTGTGAATATTGTTTTTGTTCTTTTTGTTGTATTTTCGTCTCTGGTGTAAACACCTAGAAATCACTCAGAGATTCCATCGGAGTATCAGCGCTGGCAGCATGTGTTATTACGTTTTCGTCTCGATTAAATGATTCTTATGTAGGAATCCAAAATATACTGGTTCACTCCCCACACTCATAATAATAGTGTCGAAAATGTACCCCCACTCCCGACTCTACCGTCGTGTGTTAATTGTTTGTTCTTCATTATTTTCGCCTTCAATTGCCTCTTTGTCTCTATTCTTTCGTTTCGCATTATTTTGAGTCCGCAAACCGATTCCGTTGGCTGTGAATGGCGAGTTTCCTTCCCACAGTGTGAAGGTATACAGAAGGTAAAAACTTCGGGGAAAATTGTGATCGTTGAATTGTAGAGTCAAATCATTTGACGACCGGTTAGCCTAGTGGGTAGTGACGCTGCCTACGAAGCTGAAGGTCCTGGGTTCGAATCCCGGTAAGGGCAAATATTTGTGTGATGAGCATGAATATTTGTTTCTGAGTCTTGGATGTTTTCTATGTATTTAAGTATTTATATATATTATATATATCGTCGTCTAGTACCCGTAACACAAGCCTTATTGAGCTTACTATGGGGCTAGCTCGATTTGTGTAAGATTGTCCCTTAGTATTTATTTATTATTATTTATTATTTATTTACTTTAAAACCATAGTTTAAACCGATTTCATTTCAGAACTTCCCCATGCCACATAAATTAAAATTTCCACGTTTCCTTCCTACTTCACCACATGAACTGCTTTCCGAAAGCAAATCCAAAAGCACGAGGCATTGTAAAAAATCCTATAATTGCTTTCCGAGTTCCCTCGATCTCTTTGGGATCCTATCATCAGATCCTGATCTGATGAGCATCGGTCCAGGTGGCTTCGAGAAATCAGGGAACATATATACAAAATAAACGAATCCGACGAATTGAAACCTCCTCATTTTTGAAGTCGGTCAATGAGTTCAAGCAGGTCATATATAAGCCTTATTTACGTTGGAGAGGCAGGACCCAACGAAATGTCATCTCGATTATAGTAAAAGCAGTCCACCATTCAACTGGGTAGAAACAGGCTCCTTTTTCCCAGTGGGCACTTTGGGCAAGTGCCCTGGGCCCCACGATCGATAGGGGGCCCCCCTCAGATCAAATACAAAGAGTCCCTAGTTCCTGTCAGGTCACCAAACGATAACCAATCTAATATGCCCAGGACCTCCAATAGGTTAAAGACGGCCCTGGGTAGAAAGATAGTTATATTGCCTACAAAGAATATCCATCTCCACATCGCAACAACGCGTTCATGTTTTATCCTGTTTGTTCTGAAAAACAGCGTCATGATTTTCAGGTCATTCAGTATACTAAATGACCTTCTCCAAATGTTTCAAAATTTTCTCAATTTAAAAAAAATCTGTCTATTTAGCCACAAATAATTAGGTTTTCTTCAATAACTGTGCACTTCTTTTACCTTTTGTTATCATTTTTGTTTCATTGTTATTAAAATATATTAAGAAACTGGCTTTCCTCATTGTGTAGTTAAGTTTTATTAATTTATAATTGTAAAAAAATTGACGTATAATTATGGTAATGTATTTTATCAGATAAAACAGAACATGTGTCTTTTCTAAACTATAACACAAAGCCATGATGTGTACATATATTTCTGGACTGTAATCTATACATATAAATGCCTATGTCCTGACTGACTCACTCATCAACGCACAGCTGAAACTACTGGGACTAGAAACTTGAAATTTACACCAGGACTTCCTTTTATGACGTAGGCAACGGATAAGACGGGTTTTTTGGAAATTCTATCCCTAAGGGGGTTAAATGGGGGTGCAAAGTTTGTATGGGGGAACAATTATTTTTTGAACTAGAGACTTGAAACTTAGTAGAAAGTTAACTTATTTTATTTATTTTAAAAAATTTCGGCGTTTAAGAAAATTCTATCCGAATGGGGGTTAAAAAAGGTTGAAGGTTTTGTACGGGGAACACTGGAGTTTTTAAAGAGATGTACTCTTCATTAACCTGTCTCCATTTCTCGATTTCCAGTGCTGAGTTTAAGATTGTTTTAACAACCTTACGATATTTAACTTTTTTTTAAATCTCACTCATAATTACTGAGATCCCCATTTTCTAGCTCCAAATCCATGCGTCGCTCTTATTCTTGCAGTCATTTTTGCCAAAGATTAAAATTAGATTAAAGCATCAGGTAACTGACGGAATAAGTATTAAGCATTGCACTGCAAACCATTCCCGTAATCTGATTGGAAAATCTTTAAAAATTCTTTAACAATCGCATATCAGTGTCTGCCACTGTTTGAAATGTAATGTCTAGACCATTTTAACTAAGAATAAAATTCACTTACCTATTTTATATCTTTGTCATCATCAAAAACCTACGCGGACGAAGTCGCGGGCGGCCGCTAGTCTAGTCATAAGTGTCTACTCGTATGTATTTTGACGACCGCTTTAGCCTAGTCGTTAGTGACCCTGCCTATGAAGAGGTCCTGGGTTCGAATCCCGGTAAGGGCATTTATTTTTGTGATGAGCACGAATATTTTCTGACATCGTTGTTATTTACATAATATGTTCTTCAGTCATGGATGTTTTCTATGTATTTAAGTATTTATATCTTTATACAAGTATGCTTATCGTCGTCTAGTACCCATAGTACAAGCTTTGCTTAGTTTGGGACTAGGTCATTTAGATTACTGCCTGATTTACGTATTTTTTGAAACAAATAAAAGAAAATATCCAGCATCCACTTTGTTATCAAATATTGTGCAAAATTTTCAGGTACCTATGCTTTCTACCGTAACTACTACTTTATTTATTGTATGGCTTACAAATTTCTCTACCTACATATTTATCATATTAGATGTAAGGCGAGTAACTGCATACGTCGAGAGAATCTTATACCTAATAAATTTAGTGATAGGACACTCGACACTCCTATGATCACGTTGTGAAGGTATAGTGTAAAAATAGTATAGGTAACACTATATGAAATTAGTTAGGTTTAATGAAATAAACAGCACGATGGTATACAATTATTAAAACAGCTGTAGAACACGCGAAATAATTTCGGAAAAACGGGTAAGAACTCAAAAAATTAACTCATACAAAACAATGTATTGTCCAATAGTAATTTTTTTAATGTTATTTCGGGTAGACTTCAACGTAAGTTGGACCTACGACACTAGGGTTTTTTCCTGCGAGTGTCAACCGTGGGACTGTTTGTAGTGGCCCTGTGGAACAAATAGTCTCCCCAAGACCGCGACAGGCCTAAACATGGGTAAATCAGACTCACAAAATATGTTTTTTAAATATCCCTCGGCATCAATTTGCTTGCATTAAAAAGAAAGAAAGATATAGTGCATGCAGATTAGGGGACCTTATATTAACTGGATCCCCTCACTTTCACGTTCCAATCACATTTCAATTACACTACTAATCATTCCGAAGAGTAATTTGTCCAAAAGTTTATTTTTTCTAAATTTTATAATTCCAAAAACCATATTACGCAAAAGAAAATATATTTTTACAAGATATAATAATAACCTTAGTTAACTAACTTATTTGTATATTGCATTAAATCATCTGCGACCAAATTTTCGTTTAGCGAGAAATGGACATAATATAATACCTATACTCGTATGATTCTTTGGAATTTTTCTGTGTTCCCATCTCTTGATCATTGACGAATAAATGATTATAATTATGATTGTAGTCAATTGATCCCACCTTCTGGGCCCTCATATTTTGTGTATTGTCATTAACTTGCTCTTTTATTTCTCGATTTTCGGGTCTTTGTTGGCGCGAATTTGGCTCGGATACGGGGAAAAGGGTTAGGTACAATTGGAAGCAATTTTGAAGAAGGAAATCAAAATAATGCAGGAAATTTACGTACAATTTGAGAAGTTATGAATGTTACGGTTGAAACAAAGAAAATGTATAAGACTTCCTTTTATAAGTAACATTTATGAGTCATGTTTACATAATTCCTACTAAAAAAAACCAGAACCTAGCACGTACAGCTGGCATTTGCATCCATTTTAATGCATTTTATCGTAGGTAGCTATTTAAATACATGTACATATACTTTATTTCTCACGCCAATTTAATATATTTCTGTCTTTTTTTCTTTCAGACTGTTAAATTTACGTAGGTATATGTACAATGCCACTAGGGGTGAAATTATTGGAACTATTCAGTAGTTCTTCTTCAGGATTTCAGGATGAGAGATGGCCATAACACAGTTCTTCAGGATGACTAATGGGGCGTTAAAATATGAAACCAATCAAACCGAATCTACTTAAAATATATACAAAATATTAAGAAAAAATGTTAAAACAAGTGAAAGTAAAAAAAATACTGTATATAACTGACTTTATATATTTTTCTTCGGTTAATGGTTTGTCCAAAACACAAATAAAAAATTCACTCAAACGATTATTCTGGCGGGCAGCGATAAAAAACGTAAATCTTAATGGTTTTCTCGTGCTAATACTAATTACTAAAAATGTACGACAAGTAGGTATTGGTTCTGATTACGGGAGAGTCGGCAAAACTGGCCTATTTGTTTAGATGTTTTTTTTTTTATTTAGAACATCAAGGCAAATAATTCAATCAATAAAAATAAAACCAAATAATTTTCTCTTATTCAATTTTACCATATAAAAACTTTAGTAGGTTGGCATGATTGAAAATCTTTATACGCAAATGACTGCCAAAGTAGTAAGGCTAACTTTATCGTTTTTAAATAAATTTCGTGGGTCGGTACAGTCTTTATTAATCAAAAAAGTGATGGAAGGTATTTTTTTTCAATAATTTTAAAATTCATTTCTTAATAATATTATAAATTTTACACGTCACCATTCTTATATTAAATTAAATTTATGTATATGAACATTCATTATCATTGTATGTTGTAGAAAATTGTAATTTCTTCCATTCTTCATTAGGTCCCCATTTATAAAAATATGTAAACAATAAGTATGGCAGACGTACAAAATAATGAGTTCCTAGTTCCTAACATTTATAACGAGTTTAACTAGAGAAACAAGAAAATAATAAAGTTTAAATTTAGTGAACAGAAAATCAAGCTAAGTCATACCTTATTAGAAAAATTACCTTAATTTCATTGTTCCAATTAATAGTTACTTCAGTCAGATTTATATTTTTTTTTAAGAAGTAAGTAAGTCATCTAGTGCATAGATATATAGACCCGTAAAAAATGAGGGCGGTCTCGCCAGCAAATTTAAAATTTAAAGTGTTAAGTCCCAAAAAATAAATTTAAAAAGTTAGGTCTATTTCATAAATACAATCATAATAGAACAAAAGAAAAAATGTTTAACATTAAGAAAACAAAAGGTAATAGTTTGTTTAATTCACGTTTTTGCTGACGCTTCTAATTTAGATTAGCCCTCCTTCCATTTTGTTTTTGCATTTTTTTCCAAATGCCGAATACTCCCAAGGGGGCTCAACGTGTCGCACAATAAAGGTAATGCCGTCTAATCGCTTCCCCTCGATTTTTACTATTAAAACATTTCTCTAAAGGTGACTTTGCTAGAAGATTTACAGCTTTGCTTTTTAAAGTTGAAGCTCTACCTTTACAGGCAAATGTAACCCCTTTACGCCATTTGGGTATGTCCGTTAACACTATCTTTTCACACTATCAAGAGTAAAAACAACTAAGAAGAAGAATAATAGTTCATTTTATGTATATCATAAAAAATCTGGCGTTTTTTTTCTTTTAAATTCTAATCTTTCAAACATAGGTATTGTTGGAAACTCTATGGTGAACTGACGTGCATTTGAATTTTGTAATATCGAATGTTCTTCTTGTTTACATTACTTTTGATTTATGTCACTCTAAAATAAATTGTGGTTCAGTGAGTTGGTTTTTTGGTCTCCAAAGTGTTAAATTTCTAGTATTCTTAACAGGTATGATTGTGTAACACAACCATTCCTAAAATCAATAAATGGTGCTGATTAAACAGGCCGTACCTATACTTATTTCACACTCACGCGATTAACGCGATGGTCCGCACCAGGACTGTTTTCGCTATGCGGTAATGCGGCTCACACCGGCGGTCACCCGTCACTAAACTAGATCTTTACCTACGCTTAGTTACTACGCATCGCGGTGTCAAGATATATTTGTGGGTGAGAAATGATGTGAGCTTAAAACAAGTTACAGAATGGGGGGGGGGGGGGGGGGCTGGTGGGCTGCCTTTATTGCCGCTCCTTTGAGGCGTGCCCAAAAACCGACGAAACAGGGAGCAGTGCATGACGAGGAGCTAGATGAGCGACATGACGAGTAACGTTGCCACACTATGTCTCTGTCTCCTTTCCTCGCTATTTCCCACATCACTCGACGAGGACGGAGTACTTAAATACCCCTTCAGCTGGTTTTAGTGTCACGCGGACCGTCAGTACGGATCGCTCCGCACGGACCAATATGTATTAAGCTTAAGAGAGCGTTTTAGAGTAATGCGGACGGGTCCGTACGGACGACCGTCCGCGCGGACAGCTCCGCCATACACATTGGTCCGTGCGTAGCGATCCTTACTGACGGTCCGCGTGACACTAAAACCAGCCAAAGGGGTATTTAAATGCCCTAATTTTAGTACGGAACACTAAGACACAATAATGTATCACATACCTTACTCGACTGATTAGTTAGCATGTGGAAGATAGAGCAGAAAAATTGATCCGACGTTTTGTTCTTCCATCTAAAATTGCAATTCCATTAAATCCAACAACACAAACTAACATCAATCGGCGCGGAACAATCGGCCCTCGAACAAGGGTTCAGTCAAGAGCCCTCTGTAAAGGGTTGTTACTGTCTGCGGATCTCGAAAATTTTACAAACAGATGATTTGTTGGATTTTGCTATTGGCACTCCAGGTTGCCTTATTTCGTGTCATGGCAATTGATGTACCTACCACCTACCCTTGTACCTACTATTATATTCTGTATCCTGCCTGACATGTAAAATAATGTGTTTAATGAATAAAAATTCTGAATCTGAATCTGATGATAGCAATCAGAAGCGTGTACGTCGCGAATAAACCATATTATGATTTAGTGTAAGGCCTGAGTGGACGCCCCGTTCAGAGCGGGGCGTCGAGCGTCCATATAAATTGCATTTGTTTTATATGGACGCTGCACGCTCCGCTCTGAGCGGGGCGTCCATGCACTCAGGCCTTACACTTATAGTGTTTTATCTTTCTTATAACATAACAGTGATAGCCGAATAGCGGATAAGCTTTATAGTCGCTATAGTCAGCACTGAACAAACCTGCACCGCTCCATAGCAACCTTCGAAATATCTAGAACTGAGTTATCTATAGATACCTAATAACGTTTTTTGTGGCCCGGAATAAAAGTTTTTTTTTATAATTTAAACGTGTCGGAGAAAGAAAAGTGCTTGTTATAAATATTCTAAACAGTTCTATGGACGACAGGATCAACACGCGACGGCAGAGCTACGCATCGCGTCATATGAAGATTATACGTAAGAGAAATATGTGATTATTTATAAAGACTTAGATTGTTTAAAGTAATAAAGAACCCAGTAGTTAGAACCCCATAGTAATTATTTACATAGAACACCCTCTCATAACATTCATTTGATATCATTTAACATTGTAACATTAAAGTAAAATCCCAGTACAATTGTATTAGAAAGGGAGAGGAGATGTTGCCTATGCGCGAGCGCAGCGCAGACTGGCCGCCTGGAGGGGAGGGGTAACGAGAGCCGCGGCCACCGAGCCTGAATTAGAACTTAGTACGGCGCATTTTTACTTTGCAATTAATATGTTTACACTTATATCTTTATAACGGCTCATCGTATCAGAAAGGTTTATATATTGTTAGAAAGCTAATAAAAAGTTCTATTTAATGTTTAAACTTAGAAATAAGTAAACTCAGTAGGTTCAGCGCAAAAGATAAATAAGAGTTACAAAAGGGACCGAATTCAGTTTGCCCGATTTCCATGTATGATTATTCGAATAAGAAAATAATTACGAACCCTACTGTACTTATAAGAACTCAAGCCACATTAGAACTTTGTAAATCAGCTTAGACTTCCGCCCATTAATATGTATAACATCCAAATAACATCTTGTAATGTAAATTAGTCAAGTCAAAGTGGGCGTAACTTTTGTTGTCTCACTCAGCACGTCTTGCTTGCCCGTTGGCAGGTATAAATAGCAGGTACGGCCCGGAGCAATTCAGTGTCAATCGGAGCCTCCTCGAATCCCTCCGGGGTCTGGTGGTGAATGAAGCGGGTAAGGGCAGCCGCGCCGCAGCGATCGCGCCCGAAGCGCCCTCAGGTGCCCTAGACAGGGCCCCCCACCGCTCTCCGCCCCTCACCTTTGTCCAGCAAAGGTGAGGGTAGAGCGATAAATCGTGTGGGCTAACTACCCACACGAAAAATCAGGATGCCCCCGCCTACCCCGCTCCCCTCGGGAGCCCCCAAGGAGCAGTCAAGACGCCCCCGGACGTTCCGCCGCACCCGCGCCACCTACGATGTGGCCTCACTCGCCCGCGACCCGCGCATCCAGCGGGCGTTTAAAACCGCCCTGCTGCCGTCCGCGGCGGCCCGCCAGGCCTCAACCCCCAGCACCCCCGGAACGCCCACCAACGACGGCACGCAAGAGCCCTCGTTCCCCGCGCCGCCCATCACCATGAGGGAGATCGCGGACCAGCTGGCCCCCCTCGTCAAGGGAAAAATACCGCTGTCCGCCAGGAAACCGACCGCCGCCGCGCCACTCGCGCAGGCCGCAACCCACCGTGCCGTCGCCTCCACGAGCAGAGCGGCACCCACCTACGCAGCCGCCACCACCGCGTCTGCCAACAAACAGGCCCCCGCGCCCGTGCCCCGGCCACAGCATGCGCCTGCAGCGCAACGCCAGGCCGCGCCCCCGAAACCCGCGTCGCGACCGCCGCCCGCCCTCGGAGCGGGCCAGGCGAAGAACGCCGCGCCCCGCTCGGCGCGGCAGATCCCGACGCCGACCCCAGCTCCAACCACGCAGCAGCCGACCCTTCCGGTGCTGAAAACGCCGCCGCACGGTGGACTCACAGTCCGCCGAACGCCCGCCACCATCTCGCCGCCGCTGGTGCAGACGCCGGCGCAGGCGCCACTCGCGACGCCACGAAGCCTCCCCCGCCTGGACACGTCCCCGATGGACGTCCAGGACGAGAGCGCAGAGGACAGTGGCGACGACGAGCGTCGGGAAGAGGCCGCAACCGCGCCGGCCGCTAACCAGACGCCCCATACCGCACCGAGAGCAGCCACGACCCAGCCGCCTCTGAAGAAGCCGCGCCCAATCACGGTCGACAACCTACCGGACTGGAGCGCGCACTTCAAGCGGATACGGGAGCAACTGGGCCGTTTCCCAAACGCCCGCCCCTACGGAAATGGAGTCCGCTTCCGCCCCGACGACCACGAGGAATACAGGGTGGTGCAGGCCTACCTCGAGGCCCTCGGGGACTCCATTTCCTGGTCGGCGCTACAACCAAAGACCGAGATCCCCCTGAAGGTGTGCATCAGGGGGCTCCCCGCTAACACGGACCCAGCACACATCACTGCAGACCTGGCGGCGAAGGGATTCGCCCCACTTTACACGCGCCACGTGGACGCGCGTGCAGGGAGACCCGGCTGCATATTTTATATGCAGCTCGAGAGAACCGACGGCCTAATCCCGGCCATTTTTGATGTCCGAGAGGTGCTCGGGATGACGGGAGTAGCAGTGGAAGCATGGCGCGGCAAGAAGGGGCCGGCGCAATGTCACCGCTGCCAGGCCTTCCGTCACTCCTCGCACGGCTGCCGCCGCCCAATAAAGTGTGTCCGCTGCGCGGGGCCACACTCTGCGGGCCAGTGCGAGCGGCCGCGCGACCAGGAGGGGACATGCGCAAACTGCGGTGGCCCCCACACAGCGAACAACCCGTCGTGCCCCACATACCTGCGGGAGGCGCGTCCCAGGAAGACCGGCACAGCCCCCCTCACAAACCGCCGCGGGATCATCGTGCCCCAGCCGCGCCCGGTGGAGGACGCTGAAAACGCCCCCAACACCCTTATGGCGAAGGCGAACGACGCGGTACCTCCGCGCCGCCGCCGCCGAGGGAGGGGCGGACGCGGCAAAAGGCAGCCCGCCGCTACCACTGCCGACCCCGTCACCCAGACAGCCGCCGCCGCCGCCCAGCCCGCGGCCGCCAGCTCCAGCTCCGCCCAAGCGCTCGCTCCTCCTGCAGCAGTGCCGCCCGGATTACCCCACGTCACTGCCTCCCCCTCCCTGCCAGAAAGCCAAGATGGCACCAGGGACAGGGTGATTGAGCAGTGCGTGGAAATTCTGCAGACCGTGCTCGGCGCTCTGCGGACAGGAGAAAACCCTGCCCCCATCATCCTCAGGGGACTGGCTGCCCTGTACCAGGATGGCTAGCCCCCCTGAGACCCACCGGACATGACCGCGGACGTTCCTGCAGCGCCGTCGGCTCGCAGATCGCTCGCCGGGCCTCTCCTAATGGAGTCCCACCCGGCAGGGCTCGATCGCGCCGACGGACGAAACAGATGATCCCGCAACACCCTGGACCAGACGGGCGTTACGCCCCCCCCAGCTCCCCGTCCGTAGTAGCGGACGGCGCCCGATCCCGCCAAAAGCAGCGCCAGCTGCGTCCGGCTTCTCCGTGCCCCCAGCAGGGCGCGTGAGATTACCATCGGGATTGCCTCCTGGAAGTCACAACAAGAAGAAGAAGAAAACTACAAAGTATTAGGAAATTAGGGACTTGTATCAAGTCACTTAGGGCAGTGATAGGGAAAGTAAATAAAAGTCTATTTTTCGTTATTCCTTCTTTTATTTTGGTACCCCAAAGTGTCTGAGGACACGGGCTAAGCCCAAAACACACCATTCGGGCGCCGAGTGGTAGTACGCGCTGTCCGTACACATAGGTGCGGAGCTCGTCCGTCGCCGACTTGTGTCACGGAGCGTAGTCGACGCACTGTCCGAGCACATAGGGGCGGAGCTCGTCCGTCGCCGACTTGTGTCTCGGAACTAGGTCACTCTTAGGTGACTGTGAGGGGCGAGCATTGCCGCGGCCGGTAGCGCGCGCGCTCACTCGCCCAGCCGATGCCGCCGAGAGCGGACGTCGCTCACAAGTTCCTTTTCTTGAACCGAAGCAGTAAAAATGTGAATAAGTTGAAAGTTTAGTAAATTCGTTTGGGCAAAGGCTGTTTGTAGTTCCGATGACATCAGCTGAGCAGTAGACGCAGCTGCGCAGGTTCAAATACTGTACGAAACAAAGAGTTTTTTTTTTAATTTCCTTCAATATGGATAAAAGGTTTTAGTAAGCGCAAATGTTAATAATACAAGCAAGTAATGTCTACCTTTCCACGTCCGTGTATTAAAATAAAAAGTATAAATACCTATGTTTTTTTTTTCAAAATACTTGATTTTTACCCCGTAAATTCATCATATCCTGCACCAACTACACACTCATCGGTAGAATGAACAACAAGCTGTAGCAAAAGTAACTGATAAAATCGGTTTTTAGTGTTCCGTACCAAAGTTGGTGCAACGGAACACTTATTTTTCATACCAAAGATAATTCACCCGGAACATAATTTCGAATCGATTGACACCTCATAAATTTATCAACATCGGTTCAGTATCTTAAACGCTACGGTTGAACACACGTACCTATACTTACATAACAGAATGCTAAAACCATTACATTAGGAAGGGGTTCCTTTCGGCTTTGCCGTGTATGGGCAAAAAATCCGGCTGCCCTTCACTGACCTGACGATGATTATTTCTATAATATTGTGCAACCGCCATGACACGTAATCGCCCGTCCGATACTGTCGTTTGTTTTTCACTTGTCATTTTCCGACAAATTTTGCCGAAGGGCCCCTTGAACTCGATGGAGTCGAGAGGTTCTCAAACTTTGCTTTGGTGCAGTCTTCATTAGAGTGACATCTCGAGTGGGCAGATTTGAGACAGACCCTGTGTTTAGGACACGACAATCTGCAGTTACTTGTACTCGCATGTGAGAGGACCGATTTATGTCAACAAACTTTATGAATAAAGCTGAATAAATAAAAATCTATCATGTATGAAATATCAGATCAGGAGAACGACGCAACTGATTTGGCCAATTTTTGTTGCCAATTTTATTATACTAAGTAATCTTCAGAATCAAATAAGTAGGTATTTGATTTCCATATATTTTAACTCCCGTATCAACTAGAATACCCAATTTAGAGGAACCCAAAATGTTCTATGTATTAGGATTTTACTATTTAATAATTTCAGTGAACGAAATAATTAAAACTACTTGCAGAAAAACACTCTATCCAAGAGTTTTGCCAGCGGCATGGACCCTATGACTGGTGGCATTTTTCTTTGGAAAGCAAGAGTGAAGAACTGTTTTCACATTCAAGTACGAGCACAGAGGGGTAATCACGTAACGTTTTGAAAGCGCGTTAGGACACGTCTCTTATGCCTCGACAATAATGTTCAGATATTTGTGAGCACTTTGGCTGCTCCGATATATCTGATGGCGACTGGACAATGCGTCGTGATGCCCAGCTGGACTAAAGACCTTACATTTGTTTCTCGTCTGTGTTGCAAAATGCATGAATAAAATCTTAAACTATTGTATCAAATCGAAAACTAGGACATCAAAATTCTCA
Organism: Epinotia demarniana; assembly: GCA_945867215.1. Classification (NCBI taxonomy): domain Eukaryota; kingdom Metazoa; phylum Arthropoda; class Insecta; order Lepidoptera; family Tortricidae; genus Epinotia; species Epinotia demarniana. Next base: position 10,357,865 of record OX244278.1, read on the forward strand.
CAATAGGTGTGGACCAAAATAATTTCCAGATGACTAATTCATCGAAAATGTCCTCGTTCCGTCAAAACCTTTGTTTTTGCCAAAGTTTCATAACCCTTCAAGTGGCAGTCGCCGGCTAGCCGGCGGTTGTCATTATCTGTCTAGTGGCGCGGCCATTTTTGGCGAACTACCGTCAAGTGGCAGGAGCAATATGGGTGGTCATCGCGAAATCGGTGCACGTTAGAAAAATTACCATTATTGAAAAAACATTATGAGTGGTTTATTATAAGCTTATATCCTTGGATTCAGCATAAAATAGCCTATAACCTTTATATAATAACGGAGCCGTTCCATGTATGTGAATTTGGCTAGCTTTATCAATTTTTGGATATCCAAATTTTTCCATTTTCTTGTATAAATTAACTATAACTATGGAATAAAACAGTTAATTGTAGAAACTACAAGTTTATCTACAAGTATATATATTTATTTACACGTTAATATAGTTTTATTGTCTCTCGCCTTAGAATATTTTTACACTACCAGGTTTTCAAAAACTTACACACGCGCGGTCAAAATTTTCTCTGAGGAATTTCTAATGAAATGTCTATGAAAGCGTTGTCGCGACCGTTATTATACGCCATCCTTATCTATTCACGAACGCGTCTTGCAAGAAAGAACAAGACAGGTGTAAATTTAGCAGCTTGTTTTGCGGAATAAATACGTAACTATGCTATCGCCGGCTCGCCGGCGCTTGCCACTAGACGGTTTTTTGACATCGCCGGCTCCCCGGCGACTGCCACCTAAGGGATTATTAGCAATATGGCGGCTGCCAATGGAAGGGTTATCAGATTGTAGGTACTCTATTATTCTAAGTAGATCCAAATACCATAAGGATCCTTAACTTCATACGATGTTCCAGAACTGCAGTTCTACATTAAAGACGCCTACTAACATATAAACAAACGTATAAAAGACAAAATCAGGGCCAATTTCGCGTCGTTTCGATCGGCCGCTGCCAAAATCAATTAAGTCTTGTAATCAGACAGACAAACATAAAATGAACACTACACAAATCATACTTTCATGAATTTCGTCCTTAACATTAGGTTATCAAGAGTCTACTGCTATAAATGAACAAGCAAAGTTAAATCTGTATTTAGTAATCGTAGGATGCAATTGAAAAACTTTTGGGATTACCCGAAATTGCACCGCTAAGAAATACCAAGTGACAGCGGTTTTTCTTAGTTTTCGATATAAAAAAAGATGTAAAATATCTTATGCGGAGCGGCGGCCAGATCAAAAGGGATTCGCGAGATCTCTTATCTCACACATCTTTGAGGAATTCCTTCCGAGGAAGGGAGATGGGGGATTGGCGCAAAAAGAGGAGCCTTTATTGCGTCGCAGGTTGTACAGGTTTCAAGTATATCAAACACTTAAGTGTCATGTCAACGATGTGGGTAAGAAAGGTTATGTTAAACAAATATAACTTTGATTTTTAATGAGCTTGGGTGGGTTTAGGGCCATTTCGTTGTACAATTAACACAATAATCATCCTCCTGTCTTTCTGTCTGTGGTGTTTTAAGTAGGCTGTGGTGTATATATAAGGCCTCTCACAGACTGGCGCGGCCTGGCCGCGACGGACAATAGTAAACTTGTCCGCCGTTGTCAAATTTTATATTGTCCGCCACCGCAGGCCGCGCCAGTGTGTTGCAGGCCTCACTCTTCGAATGATGACAACTCAACTGACATTTAGATCACGTACGAACGCAACGTTACGCAATCCTCCAGCAGATGTGTAAAAGTAATAGTAAACCAAGACTTACAAGTGTTCTACTAATGAAAGGAACAAAGTATCAATGACAAAGTAAAGTCAAAGCCTTAGCCCTTTGAGCATAAAAGGTTTTACAGGCAAACTTTTAATCAGGGCCATCTACGCGGTACTATGGATTTTCGACGCGCACTCGATTTATATAGGTACGACGGTGCTCGTATTATTTAACTGATTAACTGATAGAAATTATTAAGCACTACATGCATACGCCTATCTATTACTTTTTAGGAAATATAAAAAATGGCGAAATGCTATTTCAACGATTCGACTTTATTTACTTTATTTATGGCCACTAGTGTGGATTCTGGGACGCCATTTGTATGAATACGGCTGCTAGAACAGTGCTCAGCTCAGAGGTCCCTGATAGATGAGCTGAGCACCTCAAACGGCAAAAATGTGCAGCCATAAACTGGATAATCATCAACACTAGGGTCATATCATAACATCCAGAAAAAATCCTTTCGACTTTATGTCTCGCAAATGTTTCACTAGTAACCCCGCATGAACATTGGGTTTAAAAATGAAAGCGTAAATCACGATCTTCGGGCCTAATTAATTCCTTCGTTAGGGGAAAGTTCCTACCCGCTCGCCTTTATCTTTCCGTTCACCTGTGCTGTGTTTACGGCGTTTGCTTCGGGAGTTTTTTGTCACATTGGGGGTGTAAGGGGGTTGTGACCAAAGGACATATATTGTGTTCTATCTTAAGCCCTATTAGGTTTAAGCCTGCGTATCTTATCCGTAAAATGTATCTTTAAAGAGCGGGGCCGTGAGTGCAGTGCAACCAGTGTATTTATACGGAGCTGCACTTCAACAAGTCTCGCAGTTTAAATACATTGGACACTGGGTGACAGAAGACTGTTTGATGGCGTGTATATGGAGAGGGAGAGAAGATCCATGGCAGTCCCCTGTGATATGCTGGCCCGCAGGGTTACACGTTGTACGAAGCAAGTTAGAGTAGCACTCTTTAAAGCATACTGTCAGAGTTTCTACCCGTGCAGCATATGGGTCAGATATTCCATTAGTACCTTAAGTACCCCAAGGGTGCAATACATACAACAACGCGTTCAGGATGCTGATGGGGCTGCCGCGCTGCTGCAGTGCATCAGGTATGTTTGCGGAGGCCAGGACTGATGGCTTTCACGTCATCTTGCGTAAACGTGCAGCTTCCCTGATGCGACGCGTGTGCAGCAGCTCCTACAGCCTCCCATAGGCCATGCATACATTGTGGCCAGCAGGCTGGATTTCCCTCTCCAGCACCAGTGGATGCTACTCCGTCTGAATCCATTCCATCCATATATATATAAATTGATACTTACATTCATTTGGAAAATCTACTCCGTACAATAATTATTGAGGTCAAGATCTAACTTACTAGATTGGCTACAATTATCTATACTTCTTAAATAATTATAAATGCCAAAGTTTGGATGTTTGTTACTAAATCACGCTTAACCGGCTCAACCAATTGGCATGAAATTTTGCAACAAGATACCTACACTCACAGGCAGAAAATTTGGCCCAAAAACTTTAAGTGATTTCAAACTATAAATTGAATACATTGAATAATGTCTTAAATAATTAAATGCATTTTACTAATTTGGGCCAATTCTTTTGCCGGTGAGTATAGTTTATGGCCTGTATTAAAATATAGGATAGTTGGTATCCCGGGTCCACGCAGACGAAGCCGTATATAATGCATTAATGCATTGTCCTCGCTGACTGACACATCAACGCCGAGCCGAAACCACTCACACTACGAAGATGAACATTTTAAGGCCTCCACCCACCGGACGCGTGTGCCGCGCGTGTGCTGCGCGTGTCGGGCGCGTTTGAAGCGGTATATTCACACCGGAAGCGGGCGGTGTGTAGCAACGCGTGTGCAGCGCGGCTGCCGCGCCGCTGCCGCGCGGGTGCTGCGCTGCAGCTGCGCGGGTGCTGCGCGTGAGCTGCGCGTGTGCTGCGCGTGTGCCGCGCTGCTGCTGCGCTGCCGAGTTGTAACTTTAGCGTGTGCTGCGCGTGTGCCGCGCTGCTGCTGCGCTGCCGAGTTGTAACTTTAGCGCCGCGTGGGCCCGTGCTGGCCCGCGCGGACCCGCCTTCGAAACGCGTTCGATGTGTGTTTGAGGTGTAGTTTCAATGCTTTACAACTTGCGCGTGTGCCGCGCAGCACACGCGCCGCGCACGAGACGCGTCCGGTGGGTGGAGGCCTTAGAGTTAGGTAAGGCAGGGCAGACAAGTAAAACAGCATTTTCATTCATTCCTTAAGAGATTATTGAGGTACGTTATTAGTTTTTGAATAAATACTAGTTATGTCGTATGCAAAAGGGAACATAACATTTTGCAAAATACGCCCATGGTTAGGAATAAGACTCTTTCTTAAAGGGGCTTTGAAAATTAGTACGGGATTTTTTCTTGAACTCGAGAGAATTCGAATTAATTAAAGCACCACATTTGATACAATAGAAAACGATATCAGAAAAGGAAAATTAACTCGCCTAGTAATGATCTAATGATATATCAGAATTCAAATGTTGACTGTTTTCTTTTGCATAATGTACCTACTTTCATACTCAATGATCGGCTTTAAAAGAGATTATTAAAGCCGATCTTATAGCCCTATCTTATCGTGTGAATCACAGAATTACCTTCCTAATTCAATAGTACTCGAACTCATTTAATTTCGACAAATCGAATAGGGATCATCGCACTCCACAAAAAGTTAATCCAACCCAACAAAACGACCGATTCGATGGGAACCATTCGATACAAAAACTTCATTCGGACTTTTTACTATAGAATTGCAGTAAAAACTCATGTCCAATGCAATGTTTGAAGCAATTTTAATTAACACATTCCAAACTCAAACCCGTTCAAATTTAGACTTTATTACTTTGAAATATAAACTGCGCCCACTTTTGAATAACGCAGATTTGTTTTTGTTATCCGCTTCTCGTCACTAATAGATTATTTGAAAATGGATTTTGACTAGTAGGAGTGAAGGTAGGAAATCGATTGCCAGATTGGACTTTGTGTTTTGGAGGTAGAAATGATATTGACAACAATGATGATAAAGCATCGATGAGCATCTTTGAGATTGATTTCAATCAGATGGACAGTAGGTGGCCACCGAATTACGATATCGAAATGGTCGTAAGACAAGTCACTCTACTCGTAGTTTCTTCTTCTTAGGCCCGGGTTAATAAAGATGCTTTAGATTGAATGTCAGATTAAATAATAGGAGAGCTTTAAATTAGATAATTAAATGTATGTAATGAAATTAATTACTATAATATCTGAGTGGGTACATTTTTTGACGTCAGTTAGTGCAATTTTGTTCGATTTCTCAGTGAGATGGGGTCTCAGCTTCAAGTGAAGAGTGTAACGACAATTTAGGGCACGCGTGTATTATGCTCAATTCTAGACTTTGTAGAGCTTTTTTTAAACTGTTAATAATGAAGAAAATTTAGCTTAAATAACAACTAAATCAGTTTATATAATTAAAATTTGGCCAGCCAATAGTGTCAATTTTTTTTTTCAGAAATCAGTTTTAAAGTACCTATTAGGCTGCTATGCGTTTCATTTCACCAGCATGTGTTTCTTTCAAAGCCGCATTTTATTTTCGGACACGACTCGTTAGATTTCATCAACTTTATCCGTAAATACAGTCACAAACAAATTACTGGTGTTTCCCCTTCAAATAAAATGTAACCATCTGACGTCAAATATAGATAGACCTACAGATTACAGATAACTAAAGACTACAGAGTAGGTACATACCATACAAATACTCTTTATTGCACAACTCGAGAAAAGAACACTTTACAGAGCATAATAAACACAAGTAGAGGCAAACAGGTGGTCTTATAGAGAGCGATATCTTCCAGACAACCTTAAGTTAGCGGAGATGGATCAAATCTAACCAGCACGAGTACGGCTTAGAGTACCTAAAGAAGTAGAGCCTATCACAAGACAAACCACACCTCACTAAATTAAAATCGATTTCTATCCAAATGGAATCAATCAACAATCAAATTGTCATTTTAGTTTTTCGATCAGTAACGGTGTTATTCGGTGTCTCTGTCCACGGAGTCAACAAAAACTTGCACGTTGACCATTGTGCTTGCCCTGTCTGTCTGTGTCACGTCAGTTTTCCAACGGCGTCTTAAAACTAGCCAAATTAAATATTAAGTATCTTTCTAGGGTTCGGTGCCCAAAAAGTAAAAAACTGAACCCTTGTTGGATCACTTTATTGTCAGCCTGTCTGTCTGTCAAGACCCTTTATCACGGGAACGCGTGAAGGTAGGTATCGAGTTGACATTAAAACTACATACTCAAGTCTAGCGTGGGTAGGCCCCCGACAAGGTGGACTGATGACCTGGTAAAGGTTGCGGGAGTCCGCTGGATGCGGGTGGCGCGGGATCGGTCACTTTGGCACTCTTTGGGGGAGGCCTATGTCCAGCAGTGGACGTCTTTCGGCTGATATGATGATGATGATGATGATGATGACTCAAGTCTATAGTCTATTGAAGCTGTGAAAGAAATCAAACTTCTAAGTTGACGTCAAAAAAAGATACGGCTATGTATGCCGCAGAAAACGTATATTTCGACACTCTCAAGGGAATAAAAATGTATGGTAGTCTCCGTTGACCTAGAACTATGAAATTTGGCGAGTAATATCCCCTTATACTACAAGTACAGTAAAAACGCATAAAAATAAACATTTTATAATTAAGCGGAACCCTCGGTGGGCGAGTCCGAATCGCACTTATCCAGTTTTAATACTATGACGGTGCCAAACTAGCAGACGGCCCGCCCGATGATAAGCGGTGACCCCAGCCAATGGATGCTTGCAGCTCCAGAGGTGTTACATGTGCGTGGCCGACCCTTTAAGAAACATCTCTTGAAAGATATCCCAATCGTTATACCTCTATAACCTCTTAATGAACATTAATTATGGGATATATATTAGCAGGTAATATCGTTTTTACAGTTGTCATTACCCGTATATGTTTCGTCAGCTGCTGGCATTCCATTCCACACAAAAACGCTCCAACGAAATGCGCTTGCGCATCCAGGGTTCTGTAGTACAAAGAAATATTTTCTACATTGAGTTTTTTTAAAAGATACAGCTAAAAGGAAAATTGACAAAAAACTATACAGAGTACTTTGGGATCATCTACGATCGTGATATGAAAAAGAACTAAGCCAATTAGACAGGGATATTTTGATATTACTCTGGGACCATTATGCCAAATAAACCATTTATTTCAGGCATCTAAGGCCCATCGAGTTACTAACACCTTAAAGACTAACATACTTACAAACAATTCAAATTAAAATATAAATATTTAGGCGGAAAAACATTGTGGCGTTTGCGTTGTCAAGTCCGGTGTAGGATGCGGTAGGTTGCCCTGGAATCGCCAAAACACGACCCCCTTCGGCCAGCAGCGGCCGCGGCACGCGCATCACACACCAGTTGAAGTGCACGTGGTGGCACGACCGCAGCTCGAAAACCCTCAGCAAGCAGCCTTCCCTTTCCGCTTTCGGGGTATTTTTGTAACACATGCTATGCAGAGTGAAACTAAAGTAGCGACAATACGTTTAAGGAGATAACCCAATTGAAATGCGAAACCAATTAACATCTGAATCCGATCGCCTCCCCATTTGTTACACCCTGTAGTGATCACTGACCGCGTTGAAATTTGGCAAACTTACGTAAATTCGGTGACAACGTTACGTTATCAAGGAGCTGATCTGATGATACCAATTGACGTCTTACACGGATTACCGCCAGTTTTGTTGCACCCTGTAGAGATCACTGATCGAGAACTTCTTAAGTCGTTTTCCAGCGATTAAACAGAATCCATTTCCGCATTCCAAGCAGTATTAAGTTCAGCTGAGCCAAATCTGTAATTACTGGATTGTAATTACTGCGATTGGTATGAGCTTTCGACTCTTGAGGATATCCTAAGGCATGGAAAGGATTTGCGGATACGCACTGAGTCCAAATGGCAAAAGCTACCGCTATATACCAAACTACAGCCATGATCACCATTACGGGCAATAAGTAGGTATATTACTGACTATTTAACAGACGTTTTGGTGAAATGTGTTATTCTGAAAAATGTATACTACAAAACAGTTTTTTTTTTAGAAGTATAAATCGTGTGTAGTTGAATTAAAAGTGTTGCCTGACTTAAGCTGCAAACGCACAGAGAGCGGTGGCGGGGCGGCGCGGCGCGGTGCGGATCATTCGTATTAGCTCGAACATTACAACCGGTACCGCCTCCGCACCGCGCCGCGCCGCCCCGCCACCGCTCTCTGTGCGTTTGCAGCTTTAGTAGTATCACCGTCAAATTTAACCTTAATAAGTAGTTCTGGAGATCACCCCCTAAGTACAGTCAGTTAGTTAGTAGCGGCCAAAGTAGCCAAAAATATCGTAACACACCCTTACTCCCATAGTAATAAAGCCGTGTGAAGATATATTTGGCTACTTCGGCTGCTACTAACCATATATATTATATGCTGACTGTACACACTTACAAAGCTACCACCCTACAGAATCTTCCTCTTTCTTGTAGACTATGAGTCGCATACAAATAGGATAGGTATCCACGCCGTGACCAGTGCCGGGGTACTGGGAAGTACAGTGGTTGCGGAAATTCGAAAAAGTGGTTAATGAAAAGAAAAAAGAACCAGCAGGGAAAACCTCACTGGGTTTTCATCACTATGAATCTTTATTCATATTGATGAAAACGTATCCACACTGCGCTGCGCTCGCCGCGGCAGCGCATACGCTTAGCTGCACTTAAAGACAGGTGATCGGAAACATTCGGTGGCGGCCAAGCACGCGACTTACCAATCGCTAATTGTGACGTGGCCTTAGGAAGGTTGAGATAGGTCCAAATGATCATTTGGCCTTCCAATTCCGAATGTGTTCTCGAGTCGCAACCTACCGGCGCATTGTGGGTAGACCGCCCATAAGGGGGACTGACGATGTGGTAAAGGTCGCGGGAGTCCCTGCGGGTGGCGTAGGACCGGTCATTGTGGCACTTTTTGGGGGAGGGCTATGTCCAGCAGTGGTCGTCTTTTGGCTGATATGATGATGATGATGAAGTGCATATGCATGCTAATGGGTGATGGGAGAAGAGTAGATTTACCTATTTTTGGACGATGAGATTTATAACGAGGTCAAATCTGTGAAAGAAATAGGTTCCTCAGTTCAATTTAACCACGGGTCGAATTTCCCATTGTTGTTATAACAGCTCATGACATCACAAATGTCCATTTCAACTTTTTAACCGACTTCAAAAAAAGGAGGAGGTTCTCAATTCGGCTGTATTTTTCTTTTTATTATTATTATTATTTTCAATGTTTGTTACCTCAGAACTCCGTCATTGATGAGCCGATCCGAAAAATTTCTTTTTAGTTCGTATGTATATACGTCCAGATGGGTCCCATTTTTTTCAAAATTCAGTTAGATGATGGGATCCATGAGGAATTGAGGGGACTCCTCAATTTTATTAGGCACACGTGTAGTGATTTTGGTATTTTCTGTTATAACTCGTGTATTAACATCCGGAATCATAAATTTGGTGGCGAAGAATTGATGATGAAGACCACAGATGACTTATCGAATTCCTCAATTATGGACTTAAAAGTGCAAAAGTACGTCACAGGTTCTGATAAGATTCCGTTGAAATAGGAACTAATGAAATGCCATTGGTGATGATCTTGGGGAATCGATGGAAGTCCTCAAATATTATCGGCCCACATACAGCGATTCGGATTTTTTCTATAGTAATCAACGCATTTGCTATCGGAAATCAGTTCATGTGGTAAATTGTAAAAAAATAATAGGAAATGTTCTCGTGGCTTGGCGGAGTACTAAATTGAAGTCGGTTAAAACTTTGTTTTTAAAGTAAATCATTATTATTGGTACAGGCCTTTGTTCGACTGTTTTGAAAGTAGGTAAGTTGTCCTCAAAATTGGCAAACCTTTTTGAACCCACTTTGTCTTCGATGGAGCCATATCTGATTCGATGACAACGCAGTATTATGGCACCAACGAGCTGTGCTGATGATGGACGAAAGTGGCCATAGCAATAAATAAACTACTCAAGTTACCCGTCGTGTTAACACACATTGGAACCTTCTCAACTAATAAGGACAAACGGACAATTTTAAACCCTCTCTCAAGAATCAATTCTAGAGATCAAAACAAAATTTGCCTCTACATAATACTCTTTCTACATTGTACTCTAGCTTCCAAAATCTATGATCACAGCGTTATTCCAGGTTGTGTCTTACAGCCGAGGTCTGGTTGAGACCTAATTTCAACATTTCTGTTTTACGAAGGCGTTTGCCATCTGACCTTCCTACCCAGAGGGAAAACTAGAACATGTTAGAATAAGACCGATTTCCTCACGCTATTTTGTTTACTGTGTCGTAAAATCCTGTCTATTTGTTCCAAACTCTGCACGATTGCCATTCCTAATTGACGCCCCAATTAACTAGTCACAAAAAATATCGTCAATGTCCCATTTCCCGGATGTCAGTGTGGGCCGGAATACCGCCGTTTTCGCCGATCGCGTTAATGTATGAGCTTGACCTATATTGGGGTTCCGCGGAAATTGCGTTATAGTGTCCACTTCGAGAGCTTGAAGATGGAGCTGATATATAACTTGTGTGTGGAAAAATTATAGTTATTGTCCTAATGCTCGTTCGAAAAGCTACATAAACCCTGAGCGCCGAACGTCTAACGGAATGGATTTTCATCCATCTCATCAACCCGGCTAAGGGTGCTGATACACTTTAGCATTCATATGTAATAGCACGTGAAACATTCGCCGTTTTTAAATTTGTCGAACTGAGCAACGAACAGAGCCTATCGAGCCAAACATCGCTACCAGCATTTTCACGATCATTCAAGCGAACGCTCTTAAATGTTGAGGGCCTACCGCGGAATGAAAACGAACTTCTTTCGTGTATCTCCGTCTCTGTCGCACTTGCCGATTCGAGCAACTGAGAGAGAGATACAGGAAGGAAGTTCGTTTTCATTTCGCGGTAGCCCCTCTGTGCGGGAAGAGAGGGACACCGACGGAACAATAAAATTGCTCGGTTCAACCAGAAGCTAGAAGTAAATACATTGATCTTTATCGAAATTTTCATCATTATCATCATCATTCTTCCACTGCCGGACGTCGTTCCTCATTCGCGCCACCATACCCGGTCCTAAGCCCTCCTATTCTGATTTTAAGGTCAACTCAACGCTCACCCACAAATGGTTCTCTATTGTATGGGCAAAAATCATTTCCCAAAGTATCACTTCCCAAAAAATGTTTCCCAAATGATCATTTGGCAAAAAATCACTAGTCAAATTATTGTTTCGCATTTTATCACTTGGCATTATCTCCTATGGCAAATTATTAATTCGCAAATTATTATTTGGCAAAGTTTTACATAGTCAATTTTCATTTGGTCAAACGTATTATTTGGCATAACATTCGTTTTCCAAATGATTGCATGGCATACGATTTAGATCCTAATTGTGTAGTGCATACGAAATCTATTTGAGTGAGATTACATATTTTGCTAATCGGGTAGTTTGCAAAAAAATATTGCAAGGTCAAGGTCAAGCCCAAACAAAGTGTTTGCTTAATAAACTTTTGTCTTAATAACACTTGACAAAGCAAAATTATGCCAGATGATATTTTGACCAAATGAACAAAATGCGAAACAAAAATGTGCTATTTGTTCGTTTGGTAAATGAAACTACTGACAGAAATTTGGCGAAAAATATTTTGCCGAAACAGCAGGATACCCCACAAATACATCTTGACACCGCCGCACTTACATAACTCGAGTGATAGGGATGCAAGTACACGAACTTCGAGATTCGATTTTCGTGGCAGCTCCGCAGCTGTGTTGCTCTTTAGCTAGAAACATTGCCACCCAAACAGACAAGCTTCAATGAAATTTCAAATCGAAAGGACGATCTTAGCAAGGCTACCCCCGTTGCCTACGACATTTATCAATGAAAGCGCATGCAATAATGATATTGCGCTTGCGCATAATTGCATCGATTGAGCCTGGATAGCCTTGATTTACTACCGAGCATTAAATCATCTTTGTATGGAAACTGAGAAAACTATTACCTATTATGTTTTGCATCGCTTTGTGAGACTTTATTATGATCTCCGATTTTTACGGGTTTCATATTAGCTCTGGGAATTGCATTTGATTTGTGGAAAGATCTTAGGATTCCGCGTATTATTGGAATCTAATGTCTGTATGTATGCCTGTCTCAGTTAAATTGTGAGAATGTTCAGGACCACCCATATTTCATAAGTTTCCTGAATAATCCCATTATTCAGGATTATTTTTGCAATTCAGTTTTAGGTAGAGCAAAGGATCCCGATATCCCTACTATACTAATATTATAAATGTGAAAGTGTGTTTGTATGTCTGTCTGTCTGTTATCTCTTAATGCTTATACCGCTGAACTGATTACGACGAAATTTGGTATTGAGATAGTTTGAGTACCGGGAAAGAAATACGATATTTTTTATCCCGGAAATCATCACACCTTCACATACACGCCTTTATTCCCAAAATGGGTAGGCAGACCATATGAAACTTATATTCTAGCGCAACTCTTGAAAGTGCGACAAAATGTGATATTGCAGTGATAGGTTGCCATCCCATCGCCCACAACACATTTTAACCCTGCTAGTAGTAGTCCAAGGTCCAACCTAGTAGTAGTATATAATAATTAGTACCAGCAAATACTAAAACTGTTCTGAACCTACTCGTATACATAAGGGAAATACAATACTAACATGCAGTAAGAGACGTCCTAAACAAATCTTAATTGTACAGAGAACTACAATTTCAAGTTAATTCAAACTGACACAGCAATTACACTATTTTAAAATCTACTTAATAAAGTTAAGTACTTCTGTCAACCAACCAACCCATCAATATTAAATATTAAATAGATCAGATATTTGTATGAATGCCTATTCGAAACCAAACAATTCAGAACAACAATACTTGTTCTAATTAATCAAAAAACTACATCTCTTAGACTCGCTGCCCTCATTTATAAACTAAATTCAACATTAAAACTTAAAGTTTAGGGTTCAATTCAGGTTGGCCTGTGTCTGGATTGTATAAAATTGATTCAATTATTATTATTTAAGGCGAACTGTACAATGCATGAATGGATGTCGTGTTATTTGTTACTGCGCTTTTACTTATTCTCCGATGTCGCGCGGTTGGTGACTGTGGAGAGGGCTTCTTGGTGGATTCTTTTATAGTTTGTTTAGTGAGAGAATCTCATACAAAATATTCATAAAACAACCTTTTACATCCGATTGCCGTTGGGGTGAAAAGGTTCTCGAGTGTCGAGCACGTAGCGGAAGGCGTGGCGTGGGTAGGCCCTCCACACGATAGACTGATGACAAGGGGCGGACACTCCGCGATTTACGTTCTTCGCTACAAGTACATGCCGGTGCCCCAACGTTGAGGAACCGGCATGTACTTGTAGCGATGAACGTCGACGTCGTCGTCGTCGTCGACGACGTCAGAGGGCCATAAATATGCATATATTTTGGCTGAGAAAAAAGCGCCTTTTGTTAAGATCAAAGCAGTGTCCCTTCTGTACTTGTACTGGGATCCTGTTGTTTTACCAAATTTATTTTGGTCAAATTTCATTTCCCAAACTAATTTTAGCAACAATTTTGTTTGCCAATGCAAACTTTGGCACAATTTTAATACGAATATTTTCATTACGTCAAATTTTCATTCAGCAAAATATTATTACGAAAAATTACATTATGGCATGCGGTCATTTAGCAAATGCTTTAATAAGGCAAAAAAACATTAGACAATAAAAATTTCGTCAAGTTAATGTTATGGCAAACTATAAATAGACAAAAATCACAATTGTTTGGGTTATGACATTTTACCAAAATACTATTAATAAAACGGCACGGTCCCTTAAATAAAATTGCACAGGCGTTAAATTAGATTAGGGCAGCCAAAAAAGGGGGGCTCGGGGGGCGAAGCCTCCTAGCAGTAAAAAAACAAATAATCGTAACAATTGTATTATTTGGTAGGTTAGGTTAGGGTTAGCTTGTGTCCCTTCGAGCGGAAATAGGCACCCCGCGAAGCGGGGTGACGTCGACACGCTGGCGGTTAGGTTAGAATTGCGACCTCTACACAAATTAATTTTCCCTACCCACATAACAAAAAAAGTTTTTATTTTATTGTGTATCTTATACACCATTGAAATAAAGATGCAAATGATTTGTCATTGAAGAGTTCCTCTGCTGATTAACCGACGGAATAGAAATGGTCAATTAAATATTGACGATACAAATCATTTGCCTTATTTTGTTTTGGTTAAAACATATTATGCCAACTAACATATTTGACTGAATGAAATTTGGTCAAAGTACCATTTGGTAAACGAGATATTGCCTAAACATGAATATGCCAAACATAAGGCTTGCGCAAGAAATATTTGTCGAGTGTTAATTTGGCAAATGAAAGTCTACGAAAAATGTTTTGGGAAGTGATCATTTGTCAAAGTTTTTTTGGTAAAACAAAGGTAACCCCTTGTACTATTATCTATTCTGTGCTGATGACCTGGTAAAAGTTGCGGGAATACGCTGGATGCGGGCGGCGCAGGACCGGTCACTTTGGCGCTCTTTGGGGGAGTATATATATTCCGTACCTACTAAACACCTTACCCGAAGACATTCGACACGAGCCACATAAGCGTAAATTTAAAAACTCATTAAAAAAGTACTTTCTCCATACACTTAGTGACAAATGACAACAAGCAAAATTCCACGTAAATGTTTTAGCGCGACACTCTTTGTGAATACATTATGCAATTATATTAAATACATAGTTAAAATTATAGTGTAAAAAATATACATTGTGATATGTAGTTATTATAGAGACTCGTACCTGCAGACAAACTGTTAAAACAGTTTTGCAGGAAAATGTATTAGATTAAGTTTTGTATCCCATTGTTTAGTAATAATAATAATAATAAAAAAAAAAAATGATGATGATGATGATGAGGTTTAAAACGACTGCTCAACAAGCCACTCTTAAACAATGAGGTTCTGTTTTTTTTTAAACCGTCGACTGCCCTTTCAGAGCTCATGTTTGATACTCTCATTTTAAAAAATATGAATGATTCTTGCAGTGCTTAGGAGCCTATTAATTGCCGTATCTTTTTTGAAGGCTTGATAGTCCTAGCAGACCTAGACCTAGACCTGAGTCCTAGTAGGAGCAGGTCGGCATTTCTTGCCACACCGTTTAAAAATGTAACAATAGCAACAAATGACTTTCTTTTATCTTATTTTAAGGAGTACAACAACAGTTTTTTTAAAACAGGCTTCGATACAGCCCTCATCTCCAGTGTGGTAGGCGCGCTGGGACTCACCTCGTACATACCATCAAAATCTGGTAGGTATACTCGTGCAGTCGGCATCAAAATTAACTGCAAACAAAGACGTCAAGTCTTTATTAAAAGGGAATCAATTGCGTCCTCCATTAATAAATCAATAAAGGGCCTGCAGCGTCCATAGGCGACAGTATCTGCTTACCATCAGGCGGGCCGTATGCAGGTTCGGCACCGTCGTAGTATAAAATAAATACTTGAATGAAAAGCCATCTCCACATCAGCCGAGCCGGTCGGCCAGCCGGGCGGGCCGATCTAGCGGCCGATCGCTACTGTGGGCGAGCCTTTACAACGGCTTAAATCATGCGCGGACGCACGTAATGTATGCCATTACGACACCATCGATTACTATCCCGATTCTGTGTACGGACATCGATTACTAACTGTTGTATAGTTACAGTCACTAGTTTGTACCTTTCAACTTTGATTACCTTTTAAATTTTGGCGTATTTCATATATTTTATCACCAATTTCATGATATTATTTATTATGTATGCAAAAACGTGAACAGAGTCACAGAAGCTAACTTGATAAGCGGTTGATTCACTAACGACGATGTAGGATGTCTAGGTATTCGGGTAATCCGCTACTGACATCGAATTACTCCGGATTAGTCTAAATTATTGCGTCTGGTCGTTCCGCAGAACACTTGTGGAAGATGGCTCACTCTATAGTGCATTCATCCTTACTTGTCTTATTTGGTAAACAACATTCTTACCTCAAAATGCATCTTTTTAGGATAGAATAGCAATTTTGTGAGTATCAGATCATGCCGAGACGACTTTTCAGACATCACTTCACGATTTTTTTGTTTAACTAGCTTTTACCTGCGTCTTCGTATGCGTTGAAGTCGTTTACATATATCGTACCTCCATACATTCCGCCCCCATTCCACCTCGTTTGGATATTTATTTCAGGATAAAAAAATATTATATTTCCTTCCCGGGGATAACAACCATATGTATACAAAATTTCATCTTAATTGGTACAGCGGCGATAAAAAGGTAACCGACAGACTTACTCTCGCGTTTATTTTACGATATGAATAGTATTGATTATTTACTTGAAATATTTATGTATGTAGCCAGTGCATACAACACATGATTACATAGTATCATATATAGTCTAAATAATGGTTTGAGTTTATTCACACCCGGACTGTTATTCGAAACGCGCTAAAAAACAAGTTAAGGCGCCGTAGGTTCAGCGAAGTTAAGCGAACAGACTTTTTGAAACAATATAATGCGTCTGTTTATAATAATATGGTTTCAAAAAAATACGAATAGTAAACTTGAGGCCTTTCTGCAGGGAGATCAGTGTTTAGAAATATGATTAGGCAATTTTCGCTCAATAGAAAAAAAAACACGAACATAGGTATAAAAGGGTCTATAATACACTTAAAATATTTATTGTTACAATTTATGCACAAAAGCTAAAAATATTATTATGGCTTCTAAAAATCGGCAATATCATGTTTGAGAGAACTCAGTGTTTAGTTTTTTATTTATTTAAACGGCCAAAAAATTAATATTAAAATACATGATTTCCGCGCTTCCGAGCACGCACTTCCATCTCGCTCACGCTTATGCCCAGTGAGAGTGAGAGAAGACCATGAACCTACGGCGCCTTAAGTACAGAATAGCGGCCGTCAGTGCAACAATCCTTTTGGTCTCCTTTGACAAAAAGCTGAGTCATATTCATATACGTCAGAAGAAAAAAATGTGTCTGTCAACCATTTTCCATAATATATACTCCTGTCACCGCGAAAAACATTTCTCACCGCCATAGTTAAATTGCGAACAAAATCAGTGTGTGTGTTTCTTCCTGACCGCCGGACGACGTAAAGACGAATTCCTCTACGCTAAGACAGTTTCAGCAGTTTCTAAATAAAGACATTTGGTTTTTCTTTTAAATTCATTGTACGGCGTAATCTTGCCTTTGTCTCCATTCAGCTCCATACATAGATATATATATATATTACTTCGTAAAGATAGGCCCAACGCCCACGAGTAATTCGTCCAATGCGGTGGCCCGCCACGGGCAATCGCGGGCCACCGTGCCTTAGTCTTCAGCTGTCACAGTGTGTCACAATATGTCAAGCGACTATATTGTTCGGACAGGCGTATCTTTACTTTCGATATCATTGGCTCCACACCGCTCATTACCGCATAGTTCAAATTGCCTTTTATACGGCATAATCACTGTTCAAGTGATCCCTCTGCACACTTCGCTGAATGAGTCACGCACAATGTGACACCAGACATTGTTTCCTCTATCAATTCATATCATCACTCATTTACGAGCTGTTTTGGAGGTTACCTAGCTAGTGCGGTTGGGGACAATACTATTAATACGCCTAGTTAATAATTGGGTGAATCAACTTCTTTTTATCTTTTAAGAGCACAGTTTTATAATTATATAATTACGAAGCTACAATCGTTTTAATGTTGCTTGTTAGAGAGAGAAAACGCTAGCAGATCGTGACGTCACGATTCTCGAGCATCATCGTAAATGACAATCGTTCCATACGATGGTGCGTTTTGCGGAAAAGGAACACAACATACCCCCTCTTAAAACTTTGGACACTTATAACTTTGTGATTATTTAACTGGATGCGGGTGGCGCAGGACCGGTCACTTTGGCACTCTTTGGGGGAGGCCTATGTCCAGCAGTGGACGTCTTTCGGCTGATATGATGATGATGATTATTTAACCTCTTGCGTTGCATTTTTCTCAATTTGATTACATTATTAATCCTTTTTCGAGAAAATACGTCACAATAATTTGATTTAGCCCTAATGCACACGTGTCGCGGCCAGCAGTGTACGGACATTCGTCCGAGCAGCGAATAGTCGACAATAAAATTGATTGCGCGACTTCACTATGCGCGTGGGCACATCGAAATTAGCCGATCGAGGACGCAACCCCTCCTCTCCCGCCGACCCCGATCGGGGTCAGCATTTAGTATGGACTTGCGAACAAAACATTTTAGACCGGGAGAGGAAGGATCCCGTTACAGGATGGATATATGGATAAGGCGGCGTTAGGCGACTTTTTGACTGGGCGGAGAAATGCGACCTTTAGGCTGCGCTCACACAGTCTGAATTAATTCACTGCATTAAATATCTGGAACACTTAAAAGCAAAAAAACGCTTATACCTACCCTGTGGGAGCGATTCCGCACTAAGTGAACCGTATTTTCTTTCGCTCGTGATTGGTATCGTTTAATATAAATACATATTTACTTAGCCGTTTTTCTTTTGGTATCCCATTTTTATTAAAAAATTATACGTCTTTAATTAGTGCTTTAATAAGGTACACATTTCGCCCTCTGAGCTCAACTTAAAGCTTAGACAAAATTCACTCAATCCCGAGTAACAATAACGATTTCGGACAAATACTACAAGAAAATTTACGATGTGCGAACAAAATTATATTTATTTACATAATATAATTTTGTTCGCACATCAAAATTATATAGTAATTATTTATTTTAGTTGAAAAAGAGGTTTGGATCTGTGCATAGTGGCCTTTTAGACAATATGGTATGTTACTTACGACAACTCCGACTACGACTTTGACATCGAATATTTAGGCTTTGGTTTTTAGCTGATTCTTTTAGCTGTCTATCTCATTTCGCTTGCATCAGAAATTGAAGGGATTCCAAAACGTGGGGTAAAAAATCGTATTTATGTAAAAATAAAAATTCACCACAGTTATTCCGCATCTGCTCAACTGAGCAATCATGAAGAGAACGCTTAGATAACATGTTTAGGCAGCGAACTAACCTTTTGTTTCTTTAAATCGTAACAAGGAGTCAAGATATGGCTTAAAAATACCCCCAGATCAAACCCCTAGAACATAGTACTTAATACATAATTTACTTTAAGAACAAAGTTTTAACCGACTTCAATTTAGTACTCCTCCAAGCCACAAGAATATTTCAATTTTTTTTACGAATTACCACATGAACTGATTGCCGATAGCAAATGCGTTGATTACTATAGAAAAAAACCGAATCGCTCTATGTGGGCCGATAATATTTGAGGACTTCCGTCGATTCCCCAAGATCATCACCAATGGCACTTCATTAGTTCCTAATTCAACGGAATCTTATCAGAACCTGTGACGTACTTTTGCACTTTTTAGTGCATAATTGAGGAGTTCGAGTCATCTGTGGTCTTCATCATCAATTCCTCGCCACCAAATTTATGATTTTCGGATGTAAATACACGAGTTATAATAGAAAATACCAAAATTACTACACGCGTGCCTAATAAAATTGAGGAGTTCCCTCAATTCCTCATGGATCCCAGCATCTAACATAATTTTTTAAAAATGGGACCACATGGAAGCATATACATACAAACAAAAAAAAATCGAATCGGCTTATCAATGACGGAGTTCTGAGGTAACAAACATAGAAAAAAAACATTTAAAAAATAATACAACCGAATTGAGAACCTCCTCCCTCTGTTTGAAGTCGATTAAAACTACTACACATATCAGACACTGTATTTATACTAAACGATGCAGTCTTGTAGCTGGCCTTACAGGAACAGCCAGACAGCGGGACATCCGGACATATAAAGAATTTTCGTCCAAGCTGGAACGGACAACTTCGTTCGCCTCGTTCGCTCGTTCAATAATTATGTTCTAAAGTGTCTTTCTAAATTCATGAAGCCCGTAAACCTATCAAAGACACGAAGATATGAATCGCTGCTTTCATTTCAGTAATTTTTTAATCCTGGAACCGATGACCGTTGGGGCGGAAAGGTTCTCGAGTGGCGACCTTGTACCGGAAGGTCACAAGGTGGACTGATGAACTGGTAAAGGTCGCGGGAGTCCGCTGGATGCGAGTGGCGCAGGACCGGTAACTTTGGCACTCTTTGGGGGAGGACTATGTCCAGCAGATTTCTTTCGGCTGATATGATGATGATGTTTTCGTCTCTTTCCCTCACAAACAGAGTTGTATCACAAACCAGATTCCTAATATTGACCAAATATCACCGATCAGAGATCGGAAACCGGTGTGGTACTAATTAAAAATACCCGCAATAAATTAGCGGCGGCGTTGTCAATGTGATTGATTGTAAACACCAGTTAGATTTATTTCGTTACCTTTAATGGCTTACGATTGGAGATAAGCCCTGGCATAGATTGGGAGGGCAGAGGAGACAGTCCGTGGCATGTTCTAACAATGAGCCGATGATACGCAGGACAAATGTTTAATTTCGTTTCGGTTTTAATTAAAAATAATAAAGACTTAGTCCCAAACTAAGCAAAGCTTGTACTATGGGTACTAGACGACGATATACATAATGCTTATATAAATAAATAAATACTTAAATTAATACATAGAAAATCTCATCACACAAATAATTGCCCTTACCGGGATTAGAACCCTCTCGAATCAGAAACGTTATTTGTATGTATAATAAGAGAGAATTGTGGAGTGAATAAGGATGTGCTTACTGACAAATTGAGACACAATTAGTATTGTATCTCAATTTTCTCTTAGAAATGCGAGTCGTGGACTTTTTGATTTTTTTTTATGTAAGTAACATTAAATTTTACTCCAGTCACATATTACGATTTTCTGTCATCCGTTATCGTTAAGTGAATGTTGTCTAATTAAAAAAATATCAATTATGTATGAAAATCAACCATTTTGTACCAAATTCATATACGACGTACCTATTTCCGAATGGTCATATTTTTGGAGTGTATTTAATTCCATATGGACGTATTTATTTCAACCTACATCCGACAAGTAAATTTTACTTATATGGCGTTATTAAATTGGATCATTATTCAGACTGGACATTTCCTTGTCGAGGAATTTCAAATTGACTTATTCTGATTCGAATAATAATTTCGAGTTGTACATTTTCCATTTGTGCTGAATGACAGTACCTAAATCTATTTTACTTGATGGAGTCATAACCTAAGTCGCTCTGAACTGTCCCAGCGTCCCCTCTGACATCATAATAACTCTATGCCCACATGTATAGGCAGGTGCATTCCTATCGCGCGATTATGTTAATTCGATCGATTCAATCGATTCCGCGACGAGTGGACAACCACTCGATTATCGTTACAAGTTTTATTGCTTAATACACGCGTGTGGGATGTACCGTCGATTTATGGCTCTTTTATAAGCTGTTAGTTGTATTGGTTGTACAAGATTAGGCAAATAGATTCATAGAATGTTTTCATTCAATAATATGAAGATAGTGTAAGTAATATGTACGGTGTTGGAGTTTAACAGTAGATCTTTTCATTTTGGGAAACTAGGATGTGGTATTTCTATCCACTTAAAACTCCACGGTGAAGGCAAGGGCGAGAAATATGCTATATGCAATCTGAGGTTTTCTGTATTACCCGTACAAAAAATTTTGTTTATCTGACCAGGAAGTGGGTAATTGGCACATTATTTATGTAAATGTACATATTATTTAACTAGTGACTTTTATATTAACCTTTTGATAATCAACTTCATAGCATGATCATAATCATTTTTATTGCAACCTTGTTTAAAAAAATATATCTTAAACTTGCTGTTACGCAGGTACAATAAAGTGCTTACATACACAAATACGAAATTTACCATAAATGTTGCGATGTAAGCTTGGAAATACAACCAAGCCTCTATACTACTGGTTACATTCAGTGCGTGTGGTATTGATGATAATAAATCGCTACAAGCAGACAGAACCGAAGGCGTGCCTAGTATCGCTAGTTAATTACGTTGGCGAGCGATTATTAATATTGAACACTGGCATTAATCGGGCCGTCGATCGGACATTTGTTTATTTTCCCTAATAAAGAGTTCTTTATTAGGGAAAATAAACAAAGAAACACGCTGTCGAAGACGCGTATAATATAAACAGTTTAAAAAATATTATCCAATGTCATTTCCTGCCCCTAGCTACGCGTAGAACAATAAATCATTGTATTCTTAACCGTCCGGTTTATTTAAGCACAAAGATTAGCCTGATGAACAGGATATCTTGGCGAATTTTCAAATAAATATAGGTATTCCCTGTTACTCCAAGCGCGAAAGCATCACGCCCTCATTCAAGACTTTCTATTCCTGCTAACTGAGGCATACATTCTATCTCACAATTTGAAATTTCATTGACCACTCCCGTGCCACGCTCGGGATATTACAATAGACCATCATGTCGATCGCGTAACGCATTGTACAGTCGCCATCAGATATATCGGAGCGGCCAAAGTGCTCTGAAATATCTGAACACGACTCTAATGCCTCAACGATAGAGACGTGTTCAGATATTTAAGAGCACTTTGGCAGCTCCGATATATCTGATGGCGACTGTACGTACGTTAGGTAGATGTAAATGTCAAAAATTTTTAGATTATTTGGAAAAATGACAGTTGGACTGTCCTAACGCGCGTTGGTAACTTTACGTGATTACCCTTCAGAATATCAAAAACACTGAAACTAAAATCACGTAGGGTACGTGATATTAGTTTACATAACACGACTAAAATACATAGGACATGAGGATCAAGGATTATTCTTCTGATACTTTTCAATTTAGTCAGGTTAATTTACCTCCTACCCTTTCGGGGATTCGTTAGGATCCCATCTATGGGATCCTCTATCCATTACGAAGCGCACACTTACATAGTTGAATACGTCCACTCTCTAAGTAATCCACCCGATCACACCTCTCCACACCGTTACTCTAAATGCCTTCCAATACCTTAAATTCTCCCAAAACCAAAAACCTTAAGTTATCAAGGCGACGGACATGGACCCATTAATATAGTCCGAAACCGAGTGTGAAGTTATTCGGGGAATCGTATCTGTTGATCAAGGCGAATCGTCAGAGTGGAGGTACATGGACGGTTGGACGGCTACCGTTTACGTAGCTTATCGAGATTTAATGTAAAATGGTCGGGTACAAAAGCACCAAAAGTCTGAACATTCCCAAAATTCTGGAACAGTCGCAGCAGCATCCTGAAATAGTTACACCAGTCGGACTGCCCGATTTTGATGCACTCGGTTCAGCTTATAATGGCAGTCAAATGTCACATGATATAATTACTCCATTACTTCCTCTCTTAACCTTCATATTGACCCTTTTATTGACAGAGTGGTAATGCATCCCCCAGCCTGGGGAAGCTATAATGGGGGGTATGTGGGACTCTCACTATCCAGCCAACTGTATTTAAGCAGAAGGGGGAGGGAGTAGACTCCTTTACGGGGTAGACCCAGTAAAACCACTCCGGCGTTTCCGTCCCTGCCGTTAATGGGGGCGCAGTGGAATCGTGAGCATTTCACGACATCCCCCGTTCACATTGACCCTAGGTTCTCCCCCTTTTTCCATTCCCGCGTATGTGGCAGCATGCGTTTAGCCAGCCCACGATGGGGGACAGAGTACCGACGCCATCTCGTAGTTTTGGAGCAAGGCACCTGAAGTGCTCCTTGAACGTCCAGCAGCTGATGCTTAGGTAAGTACCGCATTGTTGAGTTGACACCACTGGACGCTCCTCCCACTACCAGTTTGAAACCCGCCGGGTGGGCCGTCAGGGCCCCATGAAACCACAGGGCCTCGGATTTACCTTTCAACCAATCTTAAGTAATCATTGTTACTAACATCAAGGATTATGTCTTGAAAGTCTTCTTGATCTGTTGGGTGGGTACCACTTTAAATGAATAGCTGAGCGCTTCTCTGCTTTGGAAGGCATGTTATACCATTTAGATCGGTTGTTTATTTAGTGAGATTTGGCCGGCTTGAGAAGTCCGAACACTTAAGTTGCTTTTGCTCAGCAAACGTCTTGACTTGTCTTTTCTTTTGGGTTAAAAAGACAGATGGCAGTCGCTTCGTTCAATGTTGATGATGATATGGTCGTGGAGTTGCGGAGGCTGGACCTAGGGTCAATGTAAGTTAAGAGAGGAAGTTCCGATCCATAATTTAATGTTACAGTGTGACTGACTAGCGAAGAAACGCTTGAGACCTAACATGTGGCATCCATGGGAGAGGCTTATCTCGTGAATTTCATGACAACAGTTAGAATATCATAGTATACGTGTACTGTTGGTTTACCTTAGTGTATCATTGATCTTTTGTTATTAGTCGTATACTGGCAAGTCCCTGGCCGACCGAGCTCTGATCGGGTGGAAATAGAGTAAATACGCAGAAAACGAATTTTCCCCGACATGAGGCCTAGCTAGATCGATTTGTCGCCCCCGTAAAAGCCTATATTCCTTATTTCATTGAAATCGTTATAGCCGTTTTCGAAAACGTGATTTGAAATATATGTACAAATATTGCTCGTTTAATAGTGTAGGATATAATCGTAAATGCCCAAGTAATTCAGTGGTTTGACACTTAAACGAAATTATACCTTAAATTAAAGTTTATCTCGATGAAATGCCTAAAAATCGGTGCGAATCGGTATTTTCCATGATAAAATCGTGCGAGAAAAAATCCACTGCAGTTATTTCTCCGATTTGTAATTCCCACCTTTTCGCGTGAAATTTAATTTGGCATAATTCTTTCAAAACGACCAATGCCCAAAGGAGGATTTATTTTACTGTCTTCCACCCGCGACGTCGTGACCCATGTTAAAAACTATCCTATAATTTAATCCAGGACATAAACTATCTTCGTGCAAAATGTATTCTAAATCGGTTAAGCCGTTTAAGCGTGATTTTTTAACAAACATCCAAACTTTCGCATTTGTAATATTAGGAAAATATCAAATCAAATCAAATCAAAACATTTATTCGTGACAAACACCACACAGATATTAAAAAAAATAAAAAAACACATTTTCTTTGCCGCGAAATGGACCCGGCTTAGAATGTTGCTAGCTTTGCAGCCAGCGCTGGTCTTCCGCAGGTTTATTCCTACAAAAAAGGAATAAACAGTTTTTTATATTAAATAGTAGTAATGGTTTGTTGGCCTGCAAAAAGTTGCATCCCAACAAATATTGTTTTAACATTCATCACTTTCAGCTGAATTGGAACAAGCGACCTTTCGGCGGACGGGCCAGTTAGGTACTTTTAACTAATTGAGCTATCCAAGCCCACATTTTACACAGAAACCGTAATTTTAGATCGCCTATGGTAAGTTTCGGAATGCAATAAGGTGAGAGGACTAGCCGTAAGGTAAGTAAACTTGCAAAATCAGGTAAAAATACTGGACATTGAAGCTCAACCTCACTCTCGAGGCCATAACTCTTGCGTCGCGTCGCTTAATATATCAGAATCGTATAAATTTATGCGTTGCATTCGCGCCTCGCAATCGGACAACATTTAGCTCTTTATCGACTGGTTGATATACTGCGCGCGCGCCGGCCAATCCCTCAACACGATATGCGCGTGATCGCGCGACGATTCTGGGGCCTTCTGACCATGTTTGGATGGAGTTCGTAAACCGACTTCGAAAGTACATTTGCCACTTTTGGCCGAGAACGCATTTCCAAATTGTATGTGGATACATAGTAAGATATGGTAATTATTTTGCGCGCTTACAGCTTGACAGAAACCGGTGGAGACAGATCATCCGCTCCAGATGCAACCCCGCTGATCACAATCCCCAGACATGAGGGAGGACAGGATCCGAGAGAGACTTGAGTTTAATAGAATCACCACTCTTCAAATAGTAGAAAAGTAAAAATCGTTTCGTTTCATTAAATGTTTCAGTCAGTAAATTGACAGCTAATATTTCCAAAAGAAGACGCCAATCCACTAGATTTCGAGATGATTGATGATGAGAGAAATCAATTACGCGGCAACACTGTTGGTCAAAATGCGTATGTTGTTAATTCTTATATGTGTGAAGTTATTTCGCTAATTTAACATCCATACCGCAAAACCAACTCCACAGCTCCCTAGAATCGCGCGAGCTATCCAGAATACATTCCCGTTTCTACGTAGGAGTGCAGAAATGGTGGAATTATTGCCCGTATATTGGTGGATCGTGTCGCACGCTTCGTTTGTTTTCATGTCTGTCGCGGGTATTGGCAATTAATCTTCAACTATGTCGGAGTACAAATAAGTTACGGAGATTATAGGAAGTGTTACTATCGGTGAGACATTGCTCAGGATATACGAGTATAGAAATAATTTAATGTTTGTATTTTTGTCACAATTCCTCCGCTACCTACCCAAAGGTTGACTGGATCACTATATAGCAATAATACCACCTGTTGTTCACCTCTTAAGTTTTATGTTCAGAATTAGATTCATATACCTACGTATTACAGAATATAATTGTATTGGACGACCGGTTAGCCTAGTGGGTAGTGACGCTGCCTACGAAGCTGGAGGTCCTGGGTTCGAATCCCGGTAAGGGCAAATATTTGTGTGATGAGCATGAATATTTGTTTCTGAGTCATGGATGTTTTCTATGTATTTAAGCATTTACATCTATTATATATATATCGTCGTCTAGTACCCATAACACAAGCCTTATTGAGCTTACAATGGGACTAAGTCGATTTGTGTAAGATTGTCCCCTTATATTTATTTATTATTTATTATTATTTATTAATTGTATTGATGACCGGTATATCCTAGTGGGTGAGTGACCCTGCCTACGACGCTGATTGGGTTCGAATCCAGGTAAGGGTAAATATTTGTGTAACCAGCAGGAATATTTGTTACAGAATCTGGGATGTTTTCTATGTATTCAAGTATTTACATCTATGAAATATCTGGTCGTCTAGTGCCCACAACTATGGTACAAGATTGAACCGTATAAAATTCTCCCCTATTGTTGAAGTTTCATAATATTTTTTATGCAAAAGGCAAAAGTCTTTTGAAGTGATATCTCAATGCCCAAATGATTGGCAACCATACTGTCTTTTCGAAGATCTCACGGATCTAAATACACTCATTTCATCATCATCATCATCATCATATCAGCCGAAAGACGTCCACTGCTGGACATAGGCCTCCCCCAAAGAGTGCCAAAGTGACCGATCCCGCGCCACCCGCATCCAGCGGACTCCCGCAACCTTTACCAGGTCATCAGTCCACCTTGTCGGGATCAATACACTCATTTGCCATACGATAAATAATAATGATTGATTTAATATATAAATAATACAGGATACCTAATACTTTTTCTTATACTCGTATACTTAGGAATACCTTAAGTAGCCTAATTACAAGTTACTAAAACTACCCTCTAAAGACAAGTAAATACAAATTTTTACATATACCAAATCCGGTCAAACTCACGTCAGTCCAATAAAAACCGAACAGGGATAAATGGAGGAAGTAACAGACCAACGCACTATAAATCTACTAGTATCAGACATATTTTAATCGCTCCTCTCGATTTTAACCCCATAAATAACAGATTTTTAAATTCCGAACAAAAAACAAAAACATTTAATACGCCGTATCGGGAATAAATCACTCGCAAGTGGCATATTCTTCTTTGGTGGTATGTTATTCTTTACATAGCCCACACAAAACCAAACCCTAACCCACTGACATTAAATCTCAATTTTCAATATAAGCCTTCTTAACAAAACCTTCCCACACTGCGCGCTCAAATTTAAACTCTATTTTGTTAACATTAATGTTGAAATTACATTGTGTTGTTATGTAGGTTTCTCATATAAATCAATGAGGATGGTTTCCTGATTTTTGATAGCAGTATCGATGCAGCGGAGGTGTATGGAACGTCCGTCATGGCGTGTTAGCAGTGAATTAGTGGAACGAAAAAACGTTTTGTAAGGTAACAAGGAGAGGAATTGGAGTGTCTTTGGATGCTTATTCAGCTTTGTGCTTAGTATTTTATTTTTAGACTAATGTGGCTAAGGTGTCTGATTAACCGCTAGTGTTAAAACTCACTATTTTAAGTTAATGGTAACCCACGGTTTTATGTTAGCTTCATTGATTTGACAATGTAGAATTATCTCTATAAACATCCTAATTCCTAATACTTTTGATAGCGCAAGCGCAGTCTCCAACTAATATTTAACTATAAATTAAACGAACCAAGAATATACCTCATTCCAAGATTAGTCCAAACTATATTGACGTTTAATCTTATCGTAAAACAATGCAAATTAAACATCCAATGTCTTATTCGCTTGGTCAATTATATCCTTATCCACGACTACCTATCATCATCCTCCTAGCGTTATTCCCGGTTGTGCTCCTAAAGGAACCCGGGGTCCGCTTTGGCGCCTAATCCCAAGATTTGGCATAGGCATTAGTTTTACGAAAGCGACTGCCATCTGACCCTCCGACCCAGAGGGAAAACTAGACAAATTAATCGATTCAAATCGAATGGGTAACTTGAGACCAGCCCTGAGGTTCTCATAGAGAAGTACAATACCGCTCTGATGGGACGCAATGTTTACATAATGGCTTTCAAAGCTATATAACAAATTGCCTGTTGTGCTGAAAAATGCTGATTTAAATAAATTTAAACAATCACTATTAAAAATGCTATTACATAAATGTTATTATAACATTAAGGAATATTTTAATGATGTAGATCTCAATAATGTGACTTAATATAATTGATTATATATGACATGTAATTTTATATTTTCCTAATGCTATTACATAATAGTAGTTTATGCGACTGATCCATAACGAGAGGCCTTAAAATACGAGTGTGGTTTTATGAAACGAGCGTGAGCGAGTTTCATAGTAGGATCACACGAGTGTTTTAAGGCCTAATTATGTACAGTTGCATACACTACTTTATCTACACACATATCATAAGTAGTAGTAAGTAACAGCAAAAAACCAACAATGAAATGACAACAGCAATGGCGGCAATTCGATCATCAGCCATGACGAATGGTTTTTTTTTTAAATCATAGACAAACGTATGAAGTCCCTATTCTCATATCACTCGAGATGAAATGTCGTACGGTTTGTATTAAAAAACGTACTGAATTGACGTTTCGTATCAATAACTGCTTTAATATCTATGGATACTAGAATAGAGACCCACTTGAGTTTTGACTGCTGTTCCAAATTTAAACTCATAACGATACAAATTTATCAAAAATCTGTACTGTAATGACATTACAGTATAGATTTTACCTACTACCACAGACAAGAAAGCTCTCATAGTAAAATCGGTTGTAGTAATGCTGGTCATTTCCTACGGTTTCTGAACGCAATTTAGAGCACTAATGATATGTGCGTAGATAAATGTTATTATAACATTAAGGAATATTTTAATGATGTAGATCTCAATAATGTGACTTCATGTAATTGTTTATATATGACATGTAATTTTATATTTTCCAATATGGAAATGTAAAAAAAAAAAATTGTGAATATCCAATAAAAATTAAAGCCAGCTTAAGCATAAAAACATAATAATAATAAAAAACACAATTGTTTCTTTGGAATTCATTTTAATTGTATTATGTAAATAGTAAGTTAGTAATTCGTGCGCCAAAAGGCACAACATAGAACTGCTACCTAATTTTATTCTTTGTCGCCCATTTTATCACCTATGAAGACGAAATAAAGATATTTTGTATTTTTTTGTATTTGTACTGGACACCTTATTAGGATTTGACCGGTTTCCCTCACACGATGTTTTCCTTCGCCGAAAAGCTAACGGTAAATATTGCCTACATAAATTCCGAAAAACTCATTGGTACTAACCCACGCACGACCGCCGCTTGATAGCCGCATGCCTGATACACTACGTTACCGTACCTACGATTTTTCATAACGCAACGCTATCAACATTTTTGCCTTTTAATCTTAGTTAAGTTCTTATTCCATGTAACACTAAGCCTTACGGGTGTAAACAAAAGCAATTAGACATACCTAAGCATAATAAAGTTCAATTAAAACAAGCAAGTAACCATAAAGACGAGCACGATCAATTTAAATTGTCGAAGGGACATCGACTCATACGGCTAATGCCGCATTGATATTAATTAAAAATAATTATGATTACGACCATATTCAATGACTCTGGTGTTACAGCTATTAACACGGTAGTGATGCGCACGAGAGGACCGAGTCGATGAAATATACGATGCTTTTAAACTCGACACCAAAAAAACTGAAACTCTTTAACAAAATGATAATTTGATATTGCAGCTGATCTGTAATGAAAAAAACTCAAGTTTACCTATAGGTATATACAGGTCGAGTGCATTAAGTTAACTCCAGGGTATATACAAGTGAACAGGTGCATAGGAAGAATAGATCGTGGGCCATCCTTTCTCATCCATGCAAGGAGGCCTGTCTCCAGGAGTAGGCAGAGGTATTATATATCTATGTATTGGCTGATGATATTCGATGAAGGAAAACTTTGGATTAGACCTTATGGCAGTCGCTTTCGTAAAAATTGGTGCCTACGACAAATCTTCGGATTAGGTATCAAAGCGGAGCCCGGGCTCCTAAGGCACAACCAGGATTAACGCTAGAAGGATGTATAGACTGATGAATTGATGATAAAAACGATTAATATATTTTATAAACTGCTAACCGATAACGATTCATTCAACTAACGTTTACTAAATTAATATTTGTTTTTAAGCAGTAACGCTGCTAAAGAAAATTATAAATTTTTAAATGAAAGGAAAAATTGAAAAATTTAATGCTCCGAGCCGGATTCGAACCGGCGACCACAGGCATTCATGGCCCGTCGCTACTACCAACTGAGCTATCGGAACAATCTGGTTCGGGCACCAAATCCTTCAATCAGTTCCTTCATATAACGCCTTAGGGAGGCGTATGTAGCGACATCTACCAGAAGACTTAGGCTTCTTTTACGGCACCAACGTCTCAAATTATGTTGAGAAATCGTCAGTAACGATGCGCCACCCCATACTAAATTAATATTTGTTTTTAAGCAGTAACGCTGCTAAAGAAAATTATAAATTTTTAAATGAAAGGAAAAATTGAAAAATTTAATGCTCCGAGCCGGATTCGAACCGGCGACCACAGGCATTCATGGCCCGTCGCTACTACCAACTGAGCTATCGGAACAATCTGGTTCGGGCACCAAATCCTTCAATCAGTTCCTTCATATAACGCCTTAGGGAATCCGGCTCGGAGCATTAAATTTTTCAATTTTTCCTTTCATTTAAAAATTTATAACGTTTACTAAATTAACTTGTAAGATCAGTGTAGCTGTATAGGAGCCTTTCCGTATCTCATTGTGGCAAAACGTATAGCTTGTTCTGAGTATTAAACTGTCCATGATCATACACTAACCTGTTAAAACGTTCAGCTCTGTCACCTCCGCCTAACATTTCATCGATATCGATACTTACTCACCGCTGTCCCTCGGGTTCTAATTAAGGCATCGACTGACCGAATGCGCGTTTAATCAGTCCAGTGCTGTATGCTGCCCTGATTGCATAAAAGAGTGTATTTCAATACAAAATATACGGCGGTTAAGACTTTTAAGAATGGAGGTGTAGGCGCCGGCACTTGTTTGCTTTGTAGTTGAGCGCGACAGTTGTTTTCTTTATTTAAACGAAGCAATAGTCGTTTCCTGCCTAGCTGACACGATTCCGTTTATGTCGGACATAAAGCATTTGCAAGGATCTGCTCAGAAGACTCAAAAGAAGTCACGACGCGACAAGGTGGAGAAGACGAAGCCTACTCGTACTTGTCGGAATCTGTGCGGAACTCCACCAAGTGGACCTAATCATCTGCTGCGTCCTGCTACACCATCGACGTAGATTTACGTGTCACATAAATGGTCATACCGGACAGAACAATGTCCGGTATTTTGGGGAAATCACAACTGTCACAAGCAAGCGGCTCTCTGCGGGCTCTGCGGACTGCGTGCGGCATACCCGTCTCACTCACTCGTACGTGTTGATATATTAGTATAAAAGAAACAAGGTTTTTTTTTTGGCGCTAGCATACCCCCCCTCCGGTTGGGGTTGTCCGGTATTTTTTCGCGACTCACTTGGCAACCCTAGTCACGGCTGCATTACACACTACGGAGGCAGAGGACTCAGAGGAGGTAGTGGATTATGTGCGCGTGAAGACCGGATACATCCTGAGGGTCATGAGATTAGAGTTTTACATATTTGGAGCATTACCGAGAGTTTAAACAGAGCATCTATCTACCTTCACTAAGGAAGAACTTTGGCCGAAGGTAGTCAAGTTGAAACACGACACCACGAAATTCATTCTCGCAACACGCACTAGTAGCGTTTTTTGTAGTTTTTATTAAGTTTGCATTGATATGTATTTTAGTCTTTAAGGTATTTGTAATATGGGCATTTGTTGCCTGATTTCAATGAATAAATAAAGCATAAGTCTCTTACTTAGCAATTATGTTTGTGAGAGAGGGATACCTACATGCCGTATCGCGGGCATCCTAGCTAAGTTGCTTAGCTAGTGACGAAAAGCACTTGGACTTTAAAACTGAATTGATAAGCAAGTTTTAGTACTAAAAGTAGTGCAAACTGTACTTTTCTGAATACCGTTATCAAATAGTCACTGAGACGATCCTGGCGAGCCCAACCTCAATGGGGTCACGTCGGTTAACTACTGAATTCCCATGGCCACCTTCTGTCTCCATCATCAAATCAGCTCGATGGTACCATAATATTGAATTGTCATCTAAACCACACTTGTGCCACAAAATTTCATCTCAATCAATTGAGGCTAACTGGTTCAAAATTCAGTACCAAGATTTGTCCCTCACTAGCAAACTGACAAACTAATGAACAGGTCAAGTTAAATACATACATAGATTGACGCCTTCATTCCCAAAAGGCCAGACCACATGAAACTTGTGTTCCGGTATCACTTTTAGCATAAATGATGGTGTAAAAGATCGACAAAATGAGATATCCCAGTGATGGCTTGGTAGCCCATCTCCCACAACCCACAACACACTCCAACCCTGTTCCCTTAGAACCATTCTTACGACATCCACAGGAAGAAAGGGGATGATGTTATCCTAATTCGAACCCGTCACCACACGGGGTGAAGTCAAATAAAAGCTTCCTGTAAGTATATAAAAAATGTTATTGATATATGTAGCAAGACAAGATCATGATCATGGTCGTAGCCTAACAAATAATACCTGTTACCACTTTTTAATATTATTATATCTATTTTAGTATAAGCACTCGAAATTCGTTAATCAATTTTGATGTGATGATATTCAAGCCGTATTAATAAGTAAAATGAAATTTCAGCCTCATTCTAATTATTATTAGTCAAATTAGGTTCCTCGTTAGTGTTCCGTACCAAAATTCCCCCAAAGGAATAATTAGGTATGCGTTCACTCGGTGTCTCATCCCTCTGTGACATCCAATTTTTTCAATGAATAGGTATTTGAAATACGGTACGGTACGATATACTTGAAATACGGTAGGTTGTCTGAACCCATGCGGCTGTCTAGCGGCGGTCGTAGGTTCGAATCCCGGCGCGTACCAATGAGTTTTTTGGAACTTTATAAACGGAATATTTACCGTTAGCTTTTCGGTGAAGGAAAACACCGTGATGAAACCGGTCTAATCCCAATAAGGTCTAGTTTTCCCTATGCTAATGACTTTCATGTGCTCCAAAGAAGCGGGTTATTTAATATACAGATGAATATGGCGTCAAAACGGCGTGAAGGAAATTCGCCGGAGAGTGTCATCTGCTGGGGATTTTTAGTGGCGCATCACTATTAAATGTGAAATATTATATCGGAAGTACGGCTAGTGATGGGTGAGACCGTTATCGATACATTTGCGTTTTTATTTCCGACAGTGGAAAATCTGCTTTGATGTCATCGTGAAAAAATGGAAAGTAACTTATTGTGATGTATCGTGACTGTACAAAATAGTGAACAGGAGGAAACTATTTACCGTAGAAATTAAGAATGTTTGTGAATTGATGGCGTGAAGAATTGCGAATACTTAGCTTAGGAAGAAACGCTTTTGCACAACGCCTAGAATAATCTGTATTTTTATTGGCGCTGTTGTCTATTTTCTTGGTAATCATCGGTTGTGTCATGTTCTTGGTATTTTAGTTCTCAGTACATTCTTGCTAAATCAGCTGCTTTGTTTTGATCTGTCCTGTAGCAATCGATTCATGTAGATTGCATGGTCCTTCGAGCCGGATGATGAGACATTTAACTACATCGACATCGATAAGATCAACATTGCTAGTGCTGCGCGTGAGATCGAGTGCGGCGTGTATCGGGCCCTGTACTGATACACCAAGAGCACAGACTAATTAAATGTAGGTAAATGTCCAGTTTGACTGATGTTTCAAATTGTAGTTAAAAAACCTGCGCGATTTGATTTTCAACATGTGAGATGTCTCTAGCATGTCAATGTGATACTATTTAACCGGGATGAGTTTAACTGTCAGTTCATATAAACTTTGACGTATTTATATATCAAAACCATCGTATCATGTTCCTACTATCACCGTCTTTCTAAATGAAGGTGATATAACGTCATGAATAAAACAAAATGAAGGTGATAAATGTCACATTAGATTCGAATACGGGTCTAGAGCTTCCATCCATTTTGAATAAGCATTAGGAAAATGCTCGCTGCAGTTAATTTCTTTGTACTTATTTATTAAATTGTTTACCAAATTCGAAACCATTGGAGCATCGATTGCCAGTAATAGGGGTGTAGACACTAAATAAAATAATCACAAATGTCATATTTTCTCGAAAAAGGATTAAAAATGTAGTCAAATGTCCTAAGTTTTAAGAAGAGGTTTATTCTGTTCCTTTTTCGCAAAACGCGACTTCATATGAAACGATGACTTGCTTGCTTGCTTGAAGATGACGTCACTAGAAAGACGGCAATGTGCCGTGCCCCATCGTGTTCGGCGCCACCGTCGACGCGGCCCCCTGGCAGCCTCGCATAACGTGACGTCACACACTGTTTGCGTTTTGTCTTTCTAACAAGCGATATTAAAACGGTTATAGCTTCGTAATTCTTTCAGATATCTGAATGGGATTTTCGTCACTAGGCATATTTTTTTTCCTTCTTTCTTTTGGAGTAATACTAATTTTCGAGTCTACATACACCCTCATTAGCGAATTTTCGGCAATTGCGTGAGGCTAATATGTCGCTTGAAATATGGTTCTGTTGTGTCGTTGTTTGACATACGTGGGAGCGAAACATCAAGGCCAATCCTGGCGCTGCTTCGGCTGCCGACGCTGTATGTCGTGGCCGAGCCCTAGCCCTGAGTAAGGGTGAGCATTCACCAGAGTTTTGCAAAGTTAAGAGGCATCGAGCGAGGAAAAACCCACCGATAGCACTGCTAGCCTCACTCGCTCACCCCTTTCTATAATATATTGGTGGGTTCTCCCTCGCACACCGAACCACCACCTCGCACATTTCTAGTGGATACTCACCTTAAGCGCCATCATATTGCACCCGGTGTGCCTCGCGCCCGTTCGCCGGCGAATAGTGAATATCTAGTGCCACGATACTCGATCCACGCTGCGCGCCTCAAAGGCATGTGTACGTAAGTGAAATTTCACAGTGTCGTGGGCGAGTCGTCGCGACAGAATGGGACATCCCTAGGAAGGTCATCCCCCCAGCGTTATTCTCGGTTGTGCCTTACTATAGCCCGGAGTCCGCTTTGACACCTAATCCCAAGATTTGGCATAGGCACTAGTTTTACGAAGGCGACTGCCATCTGACCTTCCAACCCAGAGGGAAAACTAGACCTTACTGGGATTAGACCGCTTTCCTCACGATGTTTCCCTTCACCGGAAAGCTAACGATAAATATTCAGTACATAAGTTCCGAAAAACTTATTGGTACCCACGACCGCCGCTTGACAGCCGCATGCCTGAACCACTTGGCTACCGTAGCTTATCATCCCTAGGATATCGCTTTTATTTCGTTTTGCTGTTGCTTTGTGTCCAGCCTGTTGTTTGAACCTCATCTCACTTTTCACCGACAAATATATCTGGCCCCCGCGATTTGTATTAACTAAGCGTAGGTAGAGTTCTAGTATCGTTAGCCATGTCGGGTGAGATGCATTAGTGCGTTCTGAAAGACAGCCCTGTAAAACCTTTAAATCAGATGGCCTCACTCTTAAAATTATCTAGTGTCATAATGACTTTGGCCTAAAACCTATTCCCCAAGTATCTGCCTAAATGTAAAGTCAGCTGCAGAGGCACGTTACCGGCTCCCTGAATACAAACTTAAGTGTCTCTTCACTTTCATTGAGGTTCCCGATGCTACGTAAAAGAGGAGGGCTTTACCAATAAACCATGATGACACACATAATTCATGATAAGTAGCTTTGAGGATAGGAAAAACTAATTCCTAAGCCAATTCTTGTGAATAGGTACCTGTCTAGCAAGTGAGTCCAGGCTTTAATACCTTTAACTAGGTACTAGAAACAAATTACCCTTCTAAATAATTAACTTGAAAATTTTCAGTAGCAACCTTCTTCTCGTGAATGCGAAGCGACGTAGGAAAAATATTTTTCCATTTTAAATAAGTAGGTACACGGAAAAGCGCATATATTCACGTTATCTAGTTCGTTAAATATTAGTAGTGAATACGTACGGATTGCGAACTTTTTTATTAATAACGGGTAATGAGTTCGCTTCATTCAGCCGGTTTTAATGGATAGCACTGGCCGCTGGGAATCTATGGCTATGGGAGTTTAAAAAGTTAATGTGCAGTGGAACTCGGTTTTTCAGATTCGAATTTGGAATCCTTTTTTGGGAATTGTTTTCATGGAATAGGTAATGATGCTCTTGTTATCTGAGGTATTGAACTAATGCAATGGAAAAAAATACCTGTAAAATTTTATATTAAGACATCAAATGAGTATCAGTATCTAGGTAACATGGGATCTATAGAAATTTTAGATCGCATCTCATTTAAATATTGAAAGTGGTTAAATTAGATGTAAAATAAGAAATAAACAATTATAAGAAAAAAATAAAACAAGAAAACCAAGTCTGCAGAAACTACTTATAGGATGTAGGTACTTACTTGTGTATCTACTGTGTTAGAAAATGATAAAATTAACCGCATCAATATTTTCAACTAACCTTACCTACTTACACAATCTAAACCCACACATAGACGACTACATAATAAGCACGTAAACGCATACGCGAAAAAACAGCAAACTACGTCACGTACACGTATCCAATAGCCAATGGCGGATCGAAACCTTTGCCTTTTATCACCCACTGTTAAAAGGTCTCCCTCGCCCCTCCGATCAAGTAAAAAACGCACCACGGAAGAACCAAACCAAACGTCAGCACAGCTCAACGTAAACTGGACGTACAGCAACTTTACGAAGAGCTGCCTCGTCCCCCCGATTAGGTTGAAAGTGCATCACCGAAGAGGCGAAGCGAGCGTAGCGCGAGGTCTACCTAAAACGGTATATTAGTATTGAGAAGGAACGGAGCCCTGTGATTGGTTGATCGGTTCTGCGCCATTGGGCAGTTCGACGTTCGAATTTAGAACGCCTCCGTATCGATAGGTATTTTACTGAGAAGCGATTGACGTATACGTTGTTGGAGTTAAATGAGCGTATAAACGTTGGACGATGTGCGTACTTCAGTTGTTTTAAAAACAATGATTTTTCATAGGTATTGATGAAAGCAAATGAAGATAGAATAGGTCAACAGTGTCGACTTAACACGTTCACAAAGGATGGACACAGATTCAAATCCAGGTTGGTAAAGGAAAATGAAAATAAAATTGTCTTGTTTCATTTTACTTACTACGGGACTGAAATAACTACACTAAAGAAGATTATATTGCTGAAAACCGAACTCTTTCAAAGAATTCTAGTTTAACTACTTCAAAATATTAGTAGAAGGGATAGTAACCTGTTTGAAAGTGTAAGAAGTGTCTAAAATATCTTAATAATGACATACCTAGGTGTGCCCATTATATATATTCCTACCTAATCACCTAATGTTAGGTAGGTTTCTAAACTTAGATCCATCTCTGAATCCCTATCTATCAAACCTAGTTTTAATCATTTATTATATGTAACTAGGTATGTATATCAACCCTAAGAGCCTTAAAATCGCAACCAAACTGACGCAAGCTTGAACTAACTTTTCCATTCTGAAAATTTTCAATATTCCCGACTAACTGCAAGTTATTCCCACCTTGTTTTAAATAAAATCAAAGCTCCGTTCTTTATGTTCCCGTAAAGTCGCCGAGACATATGTACCAACTTTATGTATAGTTAAGTCTATAAAATATCTAAACTTGAAACTTAACTCCAAGCCATAAGGTTCATGATGGTAAGGTATACAAATTTTTAGACATGACCGTGCACTATAGGTACGGTAGAAAGTTTATAGTGAACATTTACTTGCTACTGTGAGTATGTGATTTTAGAACTATTTTGGCCTTCCTTTGTCTTTCTAGCATAAAACGGGAGTGTATGTCGTTTATCGCTGTATAGATAGCGGTAAAATGAAATATTTGTCAAATTCGATGATAAATAGCATATCGTGAGAATGACTGATAATGATAAATTAACCCATGGCAATCGGAGGTTTGATATCCCTCTCTCGAGTGATCAGTCCTATCTATTCTCCGTAATAAGATCTGCACCAGGCACTAGGAATGAACGTTGCCTTCAACATATTCTACGGTTAGTTTATTGAATTATGTATTAAGTAAATATTCATGAATTAGGTTGATGTTGGTTGGTATGTGGTACACATTATTTTCTAACATCGTCACTGCATCGTGATAAAAATAAGTCGCTTTTTTTGTGGGTAATGGGTAAGGGCTATGCAAAAGTTTTTCTCCCAAAAATATACATAAAAGGAGACGAGTTTAAACGGCATAAAAGACCAATCATAAATGATAACCCTGTATAGCCCTTAACTTTGGCAATGTCCAGGACAGACGCGAACCTAAACCTCAGTAAACCCACTACCAATAAAGAACCTACCCATAGCTCCATCTTGTCTAAAGTTTGAGATAAATATATACCTACTAGAATCCGTTCGGATATTTTCTAGGTTCCCCGCTTGCTGTAAGTTCCTCCATTTTTATACGTCGCCGGGGCAAAGGATGGTCGTAGTTAAAGATTATATAACCAGTTGAAGAATACTCTATTGGAGTAATATTTTCTAACTGGGGGGTATTTTAATATTCCCAACGAGTACAGAACTTGGTAGAAACCAGAGTCCACAATGTTAGCTCTTGGTGAACCAATGTGAAATTAGCTATTGTAATAAAACATAGGGCATGAAAAGTATCACGATTCCAAAAACAGTACCAATTTTTTTGTTATGTACTTCATACAAAAAATAATTCAAACACGTCTACCTACAGCTTGGCTAGCTTTAATCCTTATTAAAGATAGCCAAGCTGTAGGTAGACGTGTTTACCGTAACTACCTTTAGTTACCTACCATTTATCTACTATGCCACCGGTATGTAATTTTAACGCATAAGCTTTTAGGTATTCTAAAGAAAAACCATCCAGAATCGTACCTATATATATAAACAAACAACCAACAACACTTCAAAAAACATAACTCGTGGAAATTAAATACTCTTTTAAACTAGAATTCTATTCAACGCTTAATAAATATATCCTTGAAATCGCTTAACACGTAGCGTCGGTACTTGATACGACTCCCCCCCCCTCCCCCCAGTCGGGTGGAGGGAGGCTGCCCAGGTGCACTGTATTGGTGCAATTTTCTCTATACAATGTAAGTTTTTATATACCTGCTTCCTGGAAATCTGATATTAGAGATTGGATTCATCTGATATTAGAGGTTCTTGAGTTAATATGAGATCGTCGGTAGTGGGACCTGTAGGGATATCATCTTGACTAGGTACATAATCTGATGTATAATCAATATTTGGATGTATTCACTGATTTTATGTAAGTATCTATTTCTGATGGACCAATTT
Source organism: Epinotia demarniana (assembly GCA_945867215.1). Lineage (NCBI taxonomy): Eukaryota > Metazoa > Arthropoda > Insecta > Lepidoptera > Tortricidae > Epinotia > Epinotia demarniana. The sequence continues at coordinate 10,398,001 of OX244278.1, forward strand.
TCATTTGTCTACTATAGCTCTGATTCAAGTTTAAGTATTGTTTTTTTACATTCTAGCTTCAGAATCTACGATTTGAGACGGCGATCTGGGAGCTTTGTTAACTTTATTCTACACAACACTTACATGTACTATCTTCGATAAAAACACCTGTAGTAGATGCAAATAAGCAACTCGAAACTCGTTATCGGTACCCAAAACACCCGACACCTCACAAAGCTAAGGAAAATCTGCTAAATAACCTCCTTTGATAGCGAAAGAGTTGCCCAGAATACGTTGCATTTTAACAAGTTTAAAATACTTTATGCATAGACATTACTTCGGGTTCTCTCGGAATCCCGATGTAGCCAGCCAGCCAATAGCGACAGCCAATTTGAATATAGAATGCTGGAGAAAATTTATAACGGACGCACGGAGCTTAAATGTTCCGTTTCGTTCGAAATTTTTGAGTTGAAATTTCACGTTTCGAATTGTGAATTTCGGAATTTTGAACATCTGCGGTTTTAGAGGATTTGTTCTGTAGTTGGGGAGGTATGGTAATGTGCTTGCATGTTGAATCTATATAGAACTAGTCCCGGCATTTATCATTTCGGATCTTATTCGGAGATCGGTGGGTAACGTTTGGTGTAGGTACCTACTCTGATAGATAGAAAACGCAGAGTTTTGTTAAACGTCCAGACTTTCGTTGTTAAGTTTCACATTTGTTCTGATGGTTATTTTTGATGGAAGGATGGAACGGTAGGTAATATTTTTGGTTTCTATCCTGATTTGCGAAGGTAATATTTTTTTAATGACAGGTTATTTATAATTTGATGATACATTTGCGTTATCTACCTATAGATACCTACATATTATATTGAGCTGATTGAAATATGATAACAAAAACGATCGATAGTGAATATTGGAAAGAAATCAGACAAATTACAGATGATGATACAGGTGAAATTTCTAATATATTGTAAATATATAAAACAGATTCAAGATCTAGTTTCCCTCCCACCAGGAGGGAACCTATAGAAAACCCATATTTCCAATGTGCCAATCAAAGAGCGTTCCAAAATCAAAAACTAAAAACGGCACGTGATGAAAATTCAAATTACTATCCGTATTTAGAGACAAACATTGTTCGGGGAAGTCGAGGCAGCGCGATCGTAAGGCATTTTTCCGAACACACACGGGAGGCCCCCACCTCCCGTGCGATCTGGGCGCCCGATGCCACAGAGTAGGCTAGAGATGACCCTGTTGAACGTGCTTGTAAATTTAATAGACTTTTCTTAAAAAAATCTTTGACTTTCGAATATAGAGGTCAGGATCGAGGTCCGGGAAAAAAACTTCATCACCAGTCTATTACGTTCCACATGTGTATAGGCCAGGCCTCCTCTCATTCATGTGAGGAAATGGACAGTATTCTTCACCTTTGAATTTCTGCGTGAATGTGTATACAACGGTAAATATCAAATAAAAAACTTAAACCTGTATCATTTGATGCCAGTATTTAACGGTAGCTTTGCGTTGAAGGAAAATGTCGTGAGGAAACCAGTCTAATGCCAAGATGGTCTAGTTTTGCCTCTGGGTTGTAAGGTCAGGTGGCAGTCGCTTTCTTAATACGTAAGACGTAAGTAGGTACGTACTTATAATAAGTGCCTACGCCAAATCTTGGAATTTAGCACCAAAGGGGGCTTCGGGCTTCTTTAGGATAAAACTGATGAAGGAGGTTGATAATTAACTTAAAGGTTTTAGAATAAGTTGGGAATAGATAGATAGATATCAGAAAGATATCCAATAATGAAGCCTGAAGTTGAGACGATGAGGCCACCACAGTGGGACGTATATGGTTTGACCATGATGATGAAGAAGGAGTTTCTTTGGTCACAACACCTTTATTATATACAGGTTTCAATAGCCCAATTATACCCGGCCGTTGGTGGTAAACAGTGTCCTAAATAAACTAGTAGACTAAGGGCCTGTTTCACAATCTCCAGTTAAAACATATCAGTCAGATAAATGTTGGCTGTCACTTTTCTTTTATATGACGGGAGAAAAGGATAGCAATAATTTTAACTGGCAGATAACTTTATCCAGCGATTGTGAAACAAGCCCTAAATGAAACCACCTATTTGATAAATGAAAAATAGGTTCATCAAACTCTCTAGAACTGAATAACGTTATTGGCTGTAATAAAGCATTAAATACTAGTGCAGGCAACCATGATCTATTGGCTACTTATCTAAAAAATATATTTTGTCCGTCGATATTTTTTGATTATATAACTGACGGACTAGACATAGTTTTTTTTTTACCCAGGAGTACCCAAAAAGCTAGTCTGAATTCTTCCCATGTCTTAATTTTAGTACCTACTTACTCACAACGATAAATCTGTAAATTTACTTTAGAAATGAACATTTTAAAAGGTATCTGATCTACCTGTATCCGTTCCCTACTCTGCGGCCACTCTTTGCTTCTTCGTCTCGCCGATAGCCGGCGATGTGTGCGCTTCGGAACGCTGAAAGACGCCTGTGACGCTACAGCCTTCCTGAAAATGTATGCCCCACCCCGTGTGAGCACCCACACAGACCCAAGAAAAAACCCCACAAGTACCTCGTGCGCTTGTGTGCGTGCTGTGAAAGATTACTCCTATATAGACGCAATACATATTTCTCTCGAAAGATTTCCGTTCAAAGTGTGCGTGCAACGTGCATTGACTCTGTGTGCGTGGAACGCTGTTTTGTATTTTTCAGCAGGCATCTGTGTGCGTTATTGACATTTTTCTACATGAATTTTATGTGGTTGATTTATATTTGTATATAAGTGTGTGTGTGTTCGTTTGTGTGTTATTTGCGGTGGCTTCGATGTCGGAATACTGAATCGGTGTAATTAATTCGTTTCAGATGGTGTTCTGTTTTAGGAGTCTTGTTCTGTAGATGGTCTCTGGAGGATTCAAGATACGATTGACTTTTCAAATACAATTGGATGTACAGTGGTATCGTCTTTTAGAAATACTTGTGGTGGCTCCATAAACATAAGTACAGGTATAGTTAGAATAGTTTTAGCCTGTCAAGACATTGTCATAGATCAAGTGGGTAGATCTGGAATGTCGTTCCATTTTAGGTTTATTATTTAATCAGTCAGCAAAGTATTTAATTACTTATTTAAATGAGAGGGAGGGAGGCATTTGTCCAATAGTGGGACGGTACTGGCAGGAAATGAAATAAAGCCATATTAGTTGTTTGTTTTATGTGTCAACGGCGACTTTAGATTTTTTTATACCACATTGGTAGCAAACAGGCGACTTACCTGCCTGATAATAAGCAGACATGCACCATAAACTATAGACGCCATGCAGTTTGCTGACCATTTAAATGATCGATTCGCCGTGTTGACAGCAAGAAACTAATGAAGGTGGTTCACTCTCGAGTCGATGGACTCGTGAGCTTTGGAGACCTTACTCACGACCATGATCTTAGGGCGGGTTGCATTGCACCGACTTACGATTACAGACCGATCAACGTTAAATATGGCGCTGACAGCTGTCAGTCCATAGAAACTAGTCAAACGTTCCATACATTCAGATTTTCAGAAGAACACCGCTTACGATTACAGACGGTTTGGTGCAACTCACCCTTAATCGTAGGAGTGACAAAGTACCAATTAGTGACACTTTATTTATTTAAACTTTACTGCAAAAAACAAAAAAAGTTCAACAGGCGGACTTAATGCCTGAGTCAACCATAGGGCCCAACAGAGTTTCAAAGGGTGGGTGGAAGAGAAATATTAACAGCACTTTCAGTACCAGTAACCCGCTAGGCGCTCCGGTCTTAGGCACTTTGCTCTCTACAAATGGTGGTGGTGGTGGTTTTTGGTGAGGTAGGGCACAGCGAAATGTCATTCCGTTTGAATGTAGAGCAGCCCAACTGGGAAAGTACCTCCGCCTTGCGGAAGAGCACAGCCATAATAAGACTACAACTTGCTCTGTAGTAGTGCTGTGTTCCTGGAGGTGAGCAAGGTCGCCAGAGCTCCCGAGGATGCGTGTTGATAGCGAGGGCATTTGTTCCTTTAGCTGTCAATACGGCAATCAAGGGTTGGCAACGCCCGTGTTACTCCTTTGGAGTTGCATGCGTCTATAGGTTAACCATCAGGCGGACCGCTTGTTTGTCACCGTCGTTGTAAAAATGGCTTTTACCTATGTTATCGGCTACGAGCGTGAGCTACGAAACCGTAGCAGTGTAACCAGCAATCGATTTCTTCAATCATCATTATCAGCCTTTATACTTTAGGGAAGGTGCTCAGAGGTAGAGGAAGATGCAAAAGAACATTAACACATTTAATTGATAACTTTCCGAGAGGTACGAGTAGCCTGGCGGGAGGCGAAAGCCTCGGGGGTAACTGCTTGACGCGTTCAAATTATTTTCTTCTATTTAGACTTCGAATCGCTAAACTTAAGTGGCAGTGGCCGGGGCACATAACACGTAGAACCGATGGCCGTTAGGGCGGAAAGGTTCTTGAGTGGCGACCACGACCACTGTTAAATTTCAATATTTTTGCGAATAAGGTTTTTGAACCCCAGTATTTTGAGCCTGGGTTCGAACCCACGACCCCAGATTGGAAGTCGCGCGCCTCACCTCTCGGCTACAGTGTTTTTTTTTTCTACAAGCTTTTATTTAACTTGCAATGTATGTTTGTCCGGGTGGAATCTTGCAACTCAATTTTGTATCAGAATTCTTCAACCGATTGAGCTGAAATTTCAGGTTTTAGTACAGGTAGTTTCGATGACAATTAAATATTACGGTACGATTGAGCTGATTTGATGATGGAGACAGAAGGTGGCCATGGGAATTTAGGACTTAACTGATGGTAGCCCCGTTGAGTTTGGGCTCGTTAGAATCGTCTCAACGTTTACTTGATGACGGTATACAGCAAAGATACAGTTGGCAATAAAAGTACCAAAAATTTAGTTTTTGACACAAACTCTTTTAATATTAGTAATGATAACAAATAAGATTTGTTTTTTACATTATTACTTACTAGACTACTCGGTATCTTCAACCAATCAATCTTGGTTATACGCGGAAAGTAACCAGTCTCTCCTACTCGTAGGTACGAACAGTGTAAAAGTATGTATATATAAAATAGGAGCTTTTTCGTCGGTCCGCGTGTGATTAGCATAATTCGAACGAAGCACACGTGGAAGCGACTTTAATTTATACCGTGATATAAGCCCTGAAAGAATCTGTAATATGACGCCAGTTTGGACGGTCCTTGCCTTTTTGTATTTATTTAAACTTTGTACAGGAAACGTGAAAAACTGAAAATTAAGAGCATGTTTTTTGGTGTCAATATATATAGGGTTACTCCTAACTAACTAGTGCATTATAATTTTAAGGTTTAATCTCAATTTTATTCTATTGTTTTAATATAGTAGCTATGGAACAAAACTTTACTATTATTTTAAGATTCCTTTGTTCTAGTTGCAATATCAGTTCCTAGTGTATTTAATTAATGGTTCTTAGTGTGTAACTGAAACCACATTAAGAGATCGCGAGTATTGAGTGCACACATTGAAAAAAATCATGAACAAAAAATTATTGCAGAGTGAAGAACTAGAGAGAAAAAAAAAACCATGATTCAAATACGAGCACGTATTTGAATCATGGAATATATATTTTTTATTAATGCAATATTAACATTCAAATCGACATACTCGTACAAATAAACAAATAAATTATACTATTTAGAATCATGTTGACTAGAAAGTAAGTGTTTTAACAAAAGCTAAGCCACAGCTGCATTAGTCTCGTTGCAGATTTTAATTAAATATGCTTGGATAGAATACAGATGTGGAATGCAAAGAAATCATAGCAGGAAGGTTATAATTAAATCTATTCGCCGAGCTCTGCCAGCCCAGCATGATCACAGTTATATCGGTCGTAAAGCTATCGTCCCTTTCTAACATATTATGTAAGTATAAAAGGAACGGCCATCTTTGACTAACTAAAATATAAGTTCGAGAGGAACTAATGCCTTATTTCCATCATAAACGGGATCATGCTAACTAGGCAGATGTGTTAATAAAATTATCTATAACACAGAAAAAACCGCATTCAAATCGGTCTATCCGTTAGGGAGCTGCGCTACCACATACAGATACATGGATACACGGACAGACGCGTTAAACTTAAAACACCCCTCTTTTTGCGTCGAGGGTTAAAAGGAGTTCCGTTTACGTGGTTACCATGATAGAGTGTAATGTACATTTACCTATCTTTACCTGTACAGAATGTAAAGTAGAAGAATCATTGTTGTTCATCGACATGGTATCTGTGCAAATCATACAATTTTAAAAGAGTTATTGAATTCGCTGAGTCGAAAAAGGCATGCGCAGTGCATTTGGTTTAGAGAGATTGACCCGCTCTGCCGAAAGATCGCAGGTTTGAATCCTAATTCTGACAGTATTAAACATGTTTAGTGTCATCACCTTTGTTAGTTGTTTGTGAATTTGAAAAATATTTTTATTTTATTTTTTCAATTCCTCGGCGGCCGTGGCATGGTTACGGTCATAGGTTCGAATCTTTCTGGTACCCATAAAAAATACCTTTAATTTAATCACAACAATAGTCAATAAATACACCAGATATATATCAGTAGAGTGGTCGACTATCTGAAACCAAGCCTCGGAGATGTTATTTTCAAAAGCTGTAAAATAGGTTCAATAAGTTCCTATAATTGGCTCTTTATTGCTATTTATAAAGTTTAGTGAATATTTCATAGCTGTTGGAATTCCTTGTATAAATAAATAAATAGATAAACCCAAGGCAGTGGGATTTTAGTTCTATACATACCACGCCCAGGCTTCTTAGATAGCTTTCCGATAATCCGCTCCCAATATACCTCAAAAACCATCCATATCTACCATATATTAGGTCAGCATCAGCAATATGGGTCGCCCCCACCCCCCTCCCTAGGTTCAGTCGAATCGAGGGGATTTGCACCTCCAAGGGAGGAATGATAAGGACTATATGTAAGTAATGAAATGTCGTTCTTCGGATAAACTTGGTCGGCGGTATTTTATGTTCGGGTTTTGTAAACTGTTAAATTAACACTCAATGTGGTACAATCAGGGGTATTTGTATACGTATATAATACATAGATTCACACCTTTATTGAATGAAACTCCAGTGCCATGTTTAGCATATAAATAAATAAATAAATATTGAGGGACAATCTTACACAAAATCGAGCTAGCCCCATAGTAAGCTCAATAAGGCTTGTGTTACGGGTACTAGACGACGATATATATAATAGATATAAATACTTAAATACATAGAAAACATCCAAGACTCAGAAACAAATATTCATGCTCATCACACAAATATTTGCCCTTACCGGGATTCGAACACAGGACCTTCAGCTTCGTAGGCAGCGTCACCACCCACTAGGCTATCCGGCCGTCAATGGTATGTGGGTATAAAAGATCGACAAGACGTGATCTCGCAGTACGCACATACTTTACTTATGTAAGGACATAAATATCTGTAAACGACTCTATTGTCAATATCATAAAGGGGTGTACAAATATTCATATCCTTATTTATTAATGAATGTATATAACCCCATACTGTACATTTCGCTTTTCAATAATGTGTAGCGTGTTTTGTGTTACTTAATTTTTTATTTGGTTTAATATCAGAATAGTCCAAATTCGTTCTGTTTACAAGCTTTAGGCATATTAACTTACGTTGTAAGCTATGGAGCGTTGGCCTGCTGGGGCGACCGCTCAATACAAATGTAAAAAAGAAATCGCTTAAAAAAAAATCTCGTAGTTTTTTCTTATCAGAACACGATACCTGTTATGCCCTTGATCGATTCACACCCCATTTATGTTACACCGTGTATATACATACCATAAGTGCAAAGTTATGTAAAGCTGGCTGTATAAAATGGGAATTAACACTGAGAAACTAGGTGTCTTTAGGTCATTTGCTTACATACCACATAAATGCGCAGTCCAGGGTTCAGGAGTCACAGCCAGTCACAGGCACACACACGAGCTCACACGCGAGATAGACTTGGTATGTGACGTCACAGGTGGAGCGACATACGCCTTATTTTAATGCAAGCAAAGGGTCATCTGTCGGTCATTGTCAATAGGTAAGCGCGGTGCGCCCGGGATATGGAGGGGATGCAAGATTGTTTATTGAACATACCCCCCCGCCCTAAACATGACAATGTTTACGAAAAAAAAAGGAAAATAAAAAAAATAAAAAACAAATAAAAAACAAATAAAAAAAAAATAAAAAAAAACAAAGTTACTTTAAGGGATTCTTAGGGTAATCTAATAATCCGATTGGTAGGTCTTGTCAGAACACCCGTAGCCGTCCTAACTTGTACTACACGCACGACGCCATCTTTCCCGGGAACCACTGATATGATGCGAGCGCGTCGCCATTCCAATGGAGGGACATTATCCTCTCTCAGGAGGACCAAATCACCCACTGAGGGAGGCTCAGTATAGGCTGCCCATTTAGGCCTTGTTTGCAACGTCGATAAATATTGAGTTTGCCATCGTGACCAAAAGTGTTGTAGCATCTGTTGTACAAGTTGAAATCGAGTGAGTTTATTCGTTTTAATATCGTGCAACGGGTATTCGGGAATCGCAGTTAAAGGCTCTCCAATAATGAGATGGCCTGGTGTCAGGACTTCAAGGTCGTTAGGATCCGATGATAAGGGGCACAACGGACGCGAGTTGAGGACTGCCTCAATTTTAGTAAAGACTGTCGTCAATTCTTCATAGGTGAGGGGAGTGTCTCCGATAACACGTTTTAGGTGAGTCTTGGCTGACTTTACAGCCGCCTCGAAAAGACCGCCCCAGTGTGGGGTAGTAGGAGGATCAAAAATCCAAGTGATATTTCGCTTTGCCATTTCCGAGCCTAGAGTATACTTATTTAAGTTAAGGAAATTATGGACTTCTAAAAGGTGGTTATCCGCACCCACGTAATTACGTCCACAGTCCGACCGAATAAGCGAAGGGGTGCCACGACGAGAGGCAAAACGAGTAAGGGCGGCGAGGAACGCTTCTGTAGTGAGGTCTGACACTACCTCCAGGTGGACCGCCTTGGTCGCCAGGCACACAAAGACGCAGAGGTAGGTTTTAACTAGTTTCCGGTTTCGAACAGCTTGAATTTTTGTGTAGAATGGTCCCGCAAAATCTGTTCCTACTCCTTTAAATGCACGTGTAGCTGTGATTCGGTCTTTTGGAAGGTCGCCCATAAAGGGTTGCCTTGCAACAGCATTTAAACGATAGCAGGGTAGGCATTTAAATAAAACGTTATTAATTAACCTGCGCACGGATAGGATCCAAAATTCACGGGATAATATGGCGTGTAAGGCACCAGGTGAGGCATGGGAGTTGACCTCATGGTAATGGGTTATTAATAATTTCACGAAATTGCCATGTTTCGGTAAGAGTATAGGGTGGCGGGCATCAAAGGGCAAATCCGAATGTCTTATACGACCCCCAACTCTCGTTAAACCGGTAGTGTCAAGGAATGGGTTCAGTTTTCGAATGGAAGACCGCACTGCTAGTCCACGTTTAAGGTTGTCAATATCCTCAGAGAACGAAAGCTTCTGAACCAGTTGGATAAGGAAGTTAAGGGCGGTTTTCCGTTCAGTCACGGAAAGAAAGGGAGATATCTCACGTTGATTGCGCGAACGGGCATTATTAATGAATCTTAAAATGAAGCCGGTGACGCCAATAAGTTTTTGGAAGGAGCTAAACCGATTTAAGAGGAACTCAGGACTTGGAACGCAACTTGCACTGGTGACTAAGAGGCAACGTAGTCCAGGAAGTTGTGCAACCTGTGATGATTTGTCGGATGGCCAACTAGATGGAGGCTGCAACAGCCACTTTGGGCACCACCAGAGTTGGTGGTTGAGAAGCGCCCGAGGGGATAAACCGCGGGACGCGCAGTCGGCAGGATTCAGATTGCCAGGAACATGTCGCCAAATAGAGAATATCTCTGCGTTTTTAATTAGGGAGACCCGATTGGCTTCAAAGGTTTGAAGTTCGTGTGGTGAAGTATTGAGCCAGGAGAGAACGATTTGGCTATCCGTCCAAGTATAGATGGCGTCCAACACTATTGACTTCTGCAGACAGGAGACAACGTGTTGCACTAATTTCGAAAGGAGCGCAGCTCCCTGTAGTTCCAATTTTGGAATTGTCAAACGGGTCCGGACTGGGGCAACCTTAGTTTTGGACATTAACAAATGGACGGAGCAATTATTCAACTGGTCTACAGCACGGAGATAGAGTACTGCAGCGAATCCACCTTCTGAGGCGTCACTGAAACCATGTAAAGTATAAGACTGGGGTGTGGGGGGAAGAATACGTCTGGGTATATGAATCTTATGCATAGTGTTTGCCAGTTCACTGGTGAAGGTCAACCACTCGGCAGCTAGTTCTGGGGTAAGTGGTTCATCCCACTGAAGGCCCGAAAGCCACAGGCGCTGTATAAAGACCTTAGCCTGGAATACAATAGGTGAGATCCAACCACTGGGGTCAAACGTACGGGCTATAAGGGACAGAACTTTTCGTTTGGTTGGGGACTTGTCAGAGTCTACACAGGTCGTATAGGTAAAGGCATCCGTCACAGGGTTAAACTGAACTCCGAGGACCGCTACTGTTTGAAGGTTTTCGATGTCCTGTATGGTGTGAAGGGGTTGAAGGTGATTAGGGGGGAGATCTTCTAATAGCTCTGGCTTGTTCGAGATCCATTTTCGTAATTCGTAACCACCTGCTCGCATTAGGGATTCTAGCTCTGATTTAATAAGGCGAGCTTCTTCGAGGCTGGAAGCACCGGTCAGGCAATCGTCAACATATACATCGGACTCAATGACTGCGGCCGCCTTAGGGTATCTAGAACGTTCCTGATCAGCCAATTCAAGGAGCACGCGGATTGCAATATAGGGGCTAGACCGTAGACCGTAAGTATTAGTATTAAGCTCATACGTAATGAGAGATTCTGCAGGAGACTCACGCCACAAAATTAACTGATACCGTCTGTCCTCTGGATGTACCCACGACATCCGGAACATCATACGGATATCAGCAACAAACACAATAGCATGTCTACGAAAGTTGAGAAGGATGTGCGTGATGTCACGCTGGAGCTTAGGACCTGTGTGTAGACACTGATTAAGGGATATTCCATTCGAGGTCGTACTACTACCATCAAAAACGACTCGAATCTTTTCATTATCACCGGTTTTAAAAACGCAGTGGTGGGGGATAAAATAATGTTCCATGGATTGTAAGTTCAAAGAAGACACCGACATGTGATTTAAGTTGTAGTATTCATGCATAAAGTCGATATATTGCGCCTTTAGGCGGGGATATTTTTGTAGTCGCCGTTCTAAGTTAATGAATCTCTTTTCCGCTATAGATCGGGACTCACCAAGGGAAGGACGATCACATAAAAAGGGTAATTTTGTCACGAAAGTACCATCAAGGTTTCTCCTAGTAGACGATTTAAAGAATGTCTCACACTCAACATCCAACGGGTTTGTTTGAGGTGTCTCTGGAAATTCTTCTATTTTCCAAAATCGCTCAACTATTTGGGATAAAGAAACACCAGTCATAGGGAGCTCGGAACTGGGTAGATCCTTGACTGGCCCGGACAAGGCATAGCCAAAGACGGTTGATATAGCAGTCAACCCGCAGGGTTTCAGATTAATTAAATCTGGGCGTAGGAGTGAGCCTAGGACGTCGGCTCCCAAAAGCACTTCAACCAAATCAGGCTTGTAAAATAAGGCATCAGCCAGAGGTAAGGATTCCGCAATGGATCGAACAGACATGGGTAACTCTACGTCGGGATGAACACCGGCGATGTTATCTACCACTACAGCTGAGGTTGTAATAACCGGGTAAGGGCAATGCACAGGCTTGAATGTAAGGGGAATACAACCACGAGCTGGCAGAGAAGGAATGTTTCCAATGCCTCTTAGTAACACTGGGGACAAAGGGGGTGACAAACGCATATTTAATTTGGTAACCGCAAGATCACAAGTAACTAGGCAACCTTGAGCACCAGTATCGCACAACGCCCGAGCTTCAACATAATATCCGCTACATGTTTTAACCTGAATGACGGCGGTAGGGAGTAAAACCAAGTCTGAATTTATAACGGTTGGAGCACGGGTAGGGTCAGAAATAGGGGGGCAGTCTAGTTATTGTGGGCTGTCATGATGGGAGCAACGCGAGGAATATGGTGACAAGTCTCGTTTATCTCTACTGGTGGAGGGAGTAGGGGGGCGCTCGTGGCGCTCACTGCGACGAGGAGGCGGGGAAGGGTACCGGTTGGGTGAGCGATTCGAAGCACGGTGCCATGTCCGAGATGAAGACGGCGGGGGAGATCCTCGGGGTGAGGCTGGCGGACTGGATCGAGGTGAGGACCGGTTCACATTATAATAGCGGGAGCGGGAACCCCCGCCCGTGCGAGAATGCGGGGAGGTCGGCCGAGCTGGTTCCGGAGAGCTTCGAAAAGACACTGATCGAGTCTCTGGTTTAACACGAGAGGAGTAAACCGGGTTCCGCGGGTCATTGAAACATAGGAGGGTATGATGCGTCGGGCGCCTACAGGTTCCACAGCGATAATCGCGCATGCAAGATGCAATGGTGTGTTTATCTAAACATCTATAACACAGGCCATTCATTTTCACAAAGATTGAACGATCGCGTGGGTTCATATCTAGGAAATCTTTGCACTCGCGTAGATAATGGGACTGGCTAGAACACATAGGACATTTTTGTTCACGCATGTCGGTCTCAGCAACTAAGAACTGACGTGGGGTTCTGACTACTGGTGGTGGGGGCTTTGCTTGAGAGGACGGTGCGTCTACTAAAGAGGTATTTCCGACATTGTCGTGATGACGACATTCCTCTTCGAGGAAATCAATCAGCTTATCAAAAGTAGGGAGGTCCCTAAGACCATCGCCGTGACGACGCTCAAATCGCGATCATAAATCCGTGGGAAGTTTCGCGACACAAATGTGTACAAGGATATATGACCAATGTTTTACCGGTAATTCAAGTCGCTCTAAACAACGATATGCAGTAAGGAGGGGGTTAAGAAAAGAAACTCGTAGACCAGTCAACCGGGGACTGATATCAGGCAGGGACATAATCTGTGCGATGTATGTATCGGCAAGTACTCGCGTATTGTGGTATCTCCGTTTGAGAAGATCACGAGCTACACTATAATTGCCGGCTTCAACTTTTAAATGTTGTACTAAAAGTTTCGGTTCGTCAGACAACGCACTCATTAAATAGTGCATTTTATGGGTGGAAAGCAAATCACTTCGGGCATCAACAACACTGTCAAATTGGTCTATAAAACTAATCCAAGCGTCCGGACGTCCGTTAAAGCGCGGAATCGGAAGATCTGGCAACCGTTGGGAACGAGGGAGGTCAAGGTCACCCACTGCTGTTGCGCGGTCGGGCACTGAACGCATTGGGGTACTGGCAGAGATAGGTGCGACTATTTCATTGCGCCTAACTTTAATATCTAAGATCTGATCGCGCACCGACTTAATAATATCTTGCGCATAGGCATATTCCTCCACATCTATAGCCCGATCCAAGCCGCCCAAGAGAATGGCACTAGCATCACGACATTCCTTATACTGATCCTCGACTTCGCTAAATAAAACTATCAGCCGGGCACGGTCTGTCGAGTTAAGCCGTTGATAGGCGTTCGAAATCCATTCACTGGTCAGTCTTAAAGTGCCGATTGATTTTCTATACTCCGCGGTTTCCGTAAATAAGGTTGCCCGCATAGTATCATTATCTCCGTTCTCACTCATTTCAACTTGTATAGGCAACCGTTAGCAACAAGGAAAACAAGAAAAATATATATGAACAGTAATATCTACACTCAATTTCAATCGTATACGCTTACAAACAAGGCCCAATTTGGAAGCACGTTCGTTTAGTACACCACGAGGTGCAGAGGTACTTACGCAGAACTATGCAAAAGGGTTTAGGAAACACAATTAGAACAAATAAATTCTTTTCCAAACTACAAATTAATGGTTATGTGATATTTAATACGTAATGCGTTATTTCGGCCCTTCAAGCTAATTTAGACCGTCCAGGTAAATAGATAAAGCACAAATTACGATAAACCGGCTCGGATGTCTGTCACCTGGTAAACAACTTTAATTTTTAATGGTTAAATCTTTAGGTAATAAAACTATGAGGGTTTAATTAAACTACGGCGCCAATACAATTGGGGGATGCTTAAGTCTTGTTTACGAGAAGGTTAAACTTAAAATAGTTATTTCAACAGAGGCTATGAAACCACGCTATTGCTACCAAATGTATAAAATGGGAATTAACACTGAGAAACTAGGTGTCTTTAGGTCATTTGCTTACATACCACAGATAGATGCGCAGTCCAGGGTTCAGGAGTCACAGCCAGTCACAGGCACACACACGAGCTCACACGCGAGATAGACTTGGTATGTGACGTCACAGGTGGAGCGACATACGCCTTATTTTAATGCAAGCAAAGGGTCATCTGTCGGTCATTGTCAATAGGTAAGCGCGGTGCGCCCGGGATATGGAGGGGATGCAAGATTGTTTATTGAACACTGGCAATTGAACAAGCGAACGAATGTTTCCGTTTCAACTTGGGCCACAATTATTTCGTATGTCCGGATGGCCCGCTGTTCCGCTGTCCAGCTGTTCTCCTGTACAGGTCGCATTTCTCAAAGTATTCTCGTGTTTAGTGAGTAGGTAGGTTCGATAATTATACTGTCTTTATTGTCACCTAATTTATGTTTTTTTTTCTTTTTTTATATACAAACAGACTCGTGACTTCTTCAGATCACAGAGCCGCTAGCTCGTATAAAAAAATATGAGTTCTACAACTCACAGAGCCACTAGCTCGTATTATTAAGATGTAAGGTCCATGAGGGTTATAGCTTTGTAAACTTGCGTGTAGGGAGTAATCGCCGGAATATTTATTTATTTGATTAAACTTAATTGTACAAAATACACAAATGAAAAATAGTGAGCTTAATGCCAAATGGCATTTTCTACCAGCTAACCATGGGGTTAAACAGAGAAAAGGCGCAAAGAAAAAATTATTATAAATTCTGTTACGAATACGAACACGAATAACACATCCGATTCCAGAAGTTCTTTCACCAGTGCATATAATTTAATATTATTTGATAATTTACCTGAATAAAGTTTTCTTTTATTTATATACTGACCTTTTGGGATGGACATAGACTATGTGTTCTTTGTCATACACAGGCAAAGCCGAGCGGGCGGCTAGTTTTCTAAAGAAACATCGCAGCGTTGTCTGTATCGCACAAGTGGCAGATGACAGCTGCTGCATCCCAATGGCCCTTCAGACAGACAGACGCGAGACATTTTTAAGTACATATCGCTTTTGAAGGAAATACTGTGTGAATATGATATTTATTTGAAAGAAAATATGTTTTTGCTCTAGCCCGTCATGCCATAAAATCATAGAGAATTTACTTCTAAATCCACGGTTAAACTTACGTAGGTATTAAATGTCAGTATTTTAAGGAGTAGTATTTTAGATAAGTCTTACGAAAGTTTAAGGGCGAGTTGCACTTAATTACGTTTAACGGCCGATCAACGTTAAATATTACGCCGGCAGCTGTCATTCCATAGAAAACTGCCAAATTCCATACATTCATATTTTGACGAACCCCGCTTACCATTGCAGACGGTTCGGTGCGACCCACTTTAAATTCGAGAATGTTTTTTTTTATCAAAAGATAAAACACAAATGACTGAATGAATGAAACTTTGTAATACGCGGGCAAACTAGTAAGCATCACAAATGTAAGAGTTATCCCGTACTATTTTCCATCTCTCTCTGTCATACGCCAGACTTTTGATTTGCTGATACGACACGACACCATCTTTTTCATTTATGTATATGGTCTATATCCATATAATTGCGACATGATCTTCCCCTGACTCTCCTTCCTTCTATCTTTCCTTCAATGGTGTTGAAGAAGTTGTTGTGTCGTGGTAACTATAAACAGAAACCCCAAAATATTCCCCCAATTCTAATTTCTAACTATTAGACACTCAACAGCAAACTTCACCTCGTATAAAATAACTAATCTTTCAACACACCTAGACAAAACCTAGGTTCTAACAAAACCAGCGCTCAAAGCTGCAGCCCTGAGAGAAACAAGTGCATCTCAAAGAAATGCAGATTTTACACGTCGCTACTCGAGTCGTGTGTCGGAGCGACAGCAGAAACACGCCTTTGTTTTGCGATGACTATTATTTAGGGTTCCATATTAAAAAAAAGAGGACCGCAACTGTGGTTACTAAAGTCACTTTTTAACTAAGAAGTAGATTGACGCTCGATCAGCATCAACCAATGCGATTAGGATACCTAAATTAGCGATTTACTGTCATTCGGCGCAAATGGTCAACACGAAATGACAAAGTTGAAATTGGACTTAAAGTAATATCGTACTAAGTTCCAAAGTGAATTTGGTGAAAAACTTTTATTTATTTTTATATTTATTCAGAACACAAAAAGTTACCTATTGCGTCTATACTTCTTAAGACCAATTTTTTTCTTGTTGATGAATTTCACGATGAATCTATTGTTAAGTATGCAAAAGGTTCATATTTTTTACAAAATCATACATAGGCATATAAAAACGTCATAACTTATTACCGATTGTTCATAATATGGACGTACTTTTCGACCTTTATCAAGTATTTCAATTTTAGCATTATTCATGCTGGTCAATTTTTTATGTCGATGATTTTCAATTTGATATATTCAGAATGAAATAATTATGTCGAGTTGTAAATTTTCCATACACTGTGCTGCATTACTGTAAATCATAATAATTATGTCATGTTGGAATCAAGACGCTTATTAAAATCGTTCTGTGTAAGTTTTGCAGACTGTACACAACAAACATGACACTCATTACGCGAGAAGGAAGGATTTCTCTAAAATATGTCAAACGCTGAGACACGTCTCACCGATTCTCTTTAACACCCTTTTGTTAAATAATGTAAATGCTCAATTTTACTTTGTTACGGGTCATTGACCTCTACAGGTCGAATATTGTGAAAACTTCCAATATCTTCGACGCAACATACATTTATATTATATTTATCTGGTAACAGCCGCTTTTCAATCCCCTTTTGTAAAATGGTTTTCGTGTTGCGTTCGTGTCAACTTCATGAATTTGCAACTAGTAAAACATGATAAAAATAACCCGGAATATAGCAAACTCGATAACACTGTAAGCATTAACTTTCCTCTTGAAAATATTCTAAGAACAATATTCTAACCTCAAAACAATAAATTGGAAATAACAATGATCGTAACCTATTAAACAATTATCGGTCTCAATATTCGTTAGGGGAAAACTTGGAGCGCTCGCCATGTAATGTAAAACGATTAAAATGAAAGTTTTTCAGAAGGGGTGTTGCTGTATCGCTGCCCTGAAAGTTTGCAGAGTGAATATTACCTGTTTCTCAGGATAATTCCGTCTTATTGCGTCTTTTTTTGGTTATTGGCGCAGTTGGTAGGATCGTTTGATTATTAATCAGAAGTGTATTACTGTATCATTATTTGTTGCATCTAATGAAGGTGGCGTACACAAATTAGCGCTGCATTGATGATCAGGACATTATTTCAATAAGCTCTCTTAACGTTTGCAATAATATGTAACGGACATTAGTTCTGAACATAGTAGCTTTAACGGTTATAGTCACAAAAATGGCTTATTACGATTTTGGGCTCCCTCTCAGCTGTAAAGTAAAGTTAACCTGTGTAGACTGCGAACTAACAACAACTTGATGGAGAGAAGTACGTGAAGTAAAAAATTGAAATTTGCCTCTTTCCCGATTGTAATAATCGGGAAAGAGAAATTTCAAATTTTAACTTGACGTACTTCTCTCCGTGATCCGAAAAAATTAGTCGACAAGATACTGTACAAACCTGCATGACAAAATTGAGTTTACAGAAAACCCTAAGCTATAAAGGCTTTGAATGTGAACAGGTACTAAAATGTGTTTTTGATCCTCACATGTTTTTTCACACCAGTATGTCTGAAAGTCACATTTCACAACTCTAATTCGCTAAAGATTAGACGCCCAGTGCATGGACTAACTCTAAAGTCATCAAATAAGGTCTGTCACACCAATCTAACCGTTTGTCACACCTCGCATCTCCTCTTACGTACACAATTAGACGATCGGCGCATCGGTGGACCGTCAGCCATTAGGAGTTTAATTGAAAATAGCGTAAAGGCTGTAAATTGTTGGAGTGCAGTCTGTACTATTGTACATTAATGTACATAGTCCTTTGTACACTTTCTATAGTAGATAATAGCTGTAGCAGACCTTTATGGAACGTTGAGAGCTGATCGCTGTGTTGATTTTAAGAAAGGGTTCTTTTAATATTTTTGAAGGTTCTGAGATACAGAGATTTTGGTTCACGTCTTCCCAGTGGACATTGCCAAAGTTAAGGTGGTTCGATTTCCATACAAAACGTTATTTGACATTCACAGGCTATTTTTTTTAGAAACCTATGTAAGTAACTTTCACAAATTGGCTTTCCATTTGCGCGAAATTCCTCCTTTCTTTGAACAAACTTGTATAAACTACAATAATTTGAAAAAAAAACGGTTTTCACAAGGTATGGCGTCACAAACTAATATCTCAAATTATTCTAGTTTATGCAAGTTTATTCAAGAAAAGGGGGAAATTATCGCAAATGGGAAGCCAGTTTGTGAAATTTACTTACATAGGTTTCTTAAAATATCACGCCGTTAGCCTCCGAATGTCAAATAAAGTTTTGTATGAAAATCGAACCACCTTAAGGGCTATGAACCCAAATTTTTGGTTGGATTCTTAAGAGTCCGCATTAAACTCGATTCTCCATACAAACGTAGTTACGCTCTCATTTTAAAACTACGTATTGGATTGTAACGAAACTTTGCATGTTCAATGAAATGAGGTATATCTATGTCTGAAATTAGTTTATGTAGCTTCAGATACCATAATAAAAAAAATACAACGAATTTAAGTTTTTCATACAAAACTAGTTTTTGCTGTATTTAGTTTGTTTTAAAATTGGAACCATATAAACTAATTACAGACATAGATATACCTCATGTCATTGTATATGCAAAGTTTCGTCACAATCCAACACGTACTTTTAAAATGAGAGCGTAACTACGTTTGTATGGGAAGGTGAAATTCGGCCGAACTTACTGCGGCCTCTTAATCCGCGTAAACGGCGTAACCTTATTTATAAAATGGGATAAAACTTTTATAAATGCACGCAAACTTTTTGTTTTGTTGTCTTCAAAAGAAACTTTGAAGTGTCATGTCGTTGCTGCGTCAAAATGACATAAAATACAACTACTCAAAAACACTTGAAAGTCGACACATTCAAAGAAAATGTTTCCACAGTTATAGAACACAAATAAGTAGGTACCTAAATATTAGGGGACCACTTTACACAAATAGAATTATCCCCATTGTAAGCTCATTAAGGATTGGATTATAGGCACTAAACGACGATATAGGTATTTAGGTATATAATTAAATACGTATAAGTATACAAATAAAACATCCAAGACTCAGAAACACTCATGCCTATAACATAAAAAATTGCCCCTATCGGGGTTCCAACCCAGCTGGCCGATTACGTCAGGTACATCTAAATGTAATTTCTTGTTTAGGAAAATGACTGTTGAGTTGTCCTAACGGACCGGCAGCAGGTCACCAACTAGACTAATACGTTACTTACTCATAAAACTTATTTTAATGTTTGATTTGTGTGACATTTCATTATAATTATTATTCGACGATCATGGTATAAATATTGTAAGTGTATCGTCATCATCATATCAGCCAAAAGGCGTCCACTCCTGGACGTAGGCCTCCCCCAAAGAGTGCCATAAAGTGGACTGATGACCTGGTAACGGTCGCGGGAGTCCGCTGGATGCGGGTGGTGGGGTCATTGTAATTGTAAGTATCTACCTATATTACGAAAAAATAACTAAAATCTAAACTTACGCACCGAAAGCTTTCTATACTTTACTTAACCCTCTTTTTGCATATCAGTAAAGTGTAAATAACAGTGCCAGTAACCAAGCATGATCGATACAGTGGTCATATCGGCGCACGTTAAAAGAAATTATGTATATTAAATTCCCAACTGACTTTCTTATCGCCATCAAAATGTATCGCCTAGGCGGTGGCGGGGCAATCTTGATACTTCGTACAAGCACTGAGGGGCTACCGTGAAACAAAAACGAACTTCGCTCGTGTATCTCCGTCTTTGTCGCTCGAACTAGCAAGTGCGACAGAGAGGGAGATACATGAACGAAGGTCGTTTTGCGTACTACTGTAAATGTTCCAGACGGATAGCTTTTGCGAACGTACGTCACTTTAAGAGAACTCAACTGACATTTTCCCATACAGTTAATGACATTTAGATCTACCTGACATATCTACGCACTTTGCACATAGGTATAGCCTAAGGCAAAAGTAGATGATCATTTAAGTACCTTGTCGCAGTATTGTTCCGTTAAGTACGACAAAGTATTTGCTGTTGACTGTACGTCATTTTTACGTTTATCGTTACTATTTATCGACCAACAGACATACCGTAAGCCAGTACCTATAGATAAACTATAAAAACGGAAATATTTTGTTTATGCACACGTATAAAAATAGATGTTGAGTAGTTTACTTCAAGGTTGGCAGCATATGCGAAATTCGGAATTAATTGGGTTTACGTTTATTTTGTAAGGTACATCCGTCATTTCACAACGTTGTAGTACCCCAGTTTCAAGTTGTATAGCGCTGCCATTGCCACCGCCGCTCGAAGTTTCCGAGCCCTAACGGTCACCATCAAACAATCACGCGCGGAAACGATCAAAAAAATAAATGTTAAACTAACGTAAAATCTCTGATAAAAATTGCGGACTAATCGGACTACCGGCCCTATTCCCAGGGACCGGTCTGAAAACCAGCGCTGGGTATTAACCCAGCATATGCTGAGATTGGGACCCATTGCCCAACTTAACCAATTGCAAATGTATATGATACTTAACAAGATAACTATTCCTTCTTTCTTTTTGCTGATACAATTTATTTAGTTTTAGTTTTAAGCTCTTTGTAATGTCTAGGTTAAGTTTGTGGCAATAAAGATATTTATTATTATTATTGTTATTTATGTCTTTCCCGTTCACGGGACAATGATGTCCCGGACCTTTGGGAGGCGTGCGTGGAGCTAGGTACCTACAAAGTACCAACTGAGCCAACACGTAGAGGCCCTTTTGACAATTTAATGAAATGCAAGGAGTACACCGAGCGGATGCTGTCCCTGCCCGTGTCATGGGACGCACACAGAGACAGCACCCGCTGGGGTGTATAGGGACTATTGATGGTTGATGGAATCTAAATAAAACGGATTATTGGGTTGAAATGATGGACTAGTGGCTGGGCTATTGGGTGAAACAACGGACGCCTGCCTAATAAAACTGTTTCAATCTTTATCTCTGGCAGACTATCTCTCTTGTTATTTTATTATTACTAAGGCCAAGTTGCAGTTGCAGATTTTAACGAAAATCGCTAACGATTATAGACGGTTTGGTACAACCCTCCTTTTTAATTCTTTCCGAGACAGCCGTCAAATATCAAAACCGCTCAAACGCGCTACATGACACATTGGTATCGCATGCGACTAACAATCTAATTACAGCCCCCGGGAATCGAACCCCGATCGCCGCGATAGCGATTGCCGATTGACCCTCACCTGAGTACTAGCTCCGTATACAAAATAGCTTAACAGCCATGAATTTTCACGTGAGATATGACGTTAATGTGAAAAGAAATGGATGTTAGGACGCTAGTTTCGTTTGAAAGCAATTAATTATGCAGTAAAATGCTGGTCATAGTGCCTTGTCATTTAACTAATTTAACCTTTTGGATGCTTTGACACTGTCAACTTTCGACAGCACTCATCAGTGTTTTTTTAAACCCTGTTTCTAGGTGCCTTATGAAGGATTGCTGATTGCTTGGTAAGAGGCTGATTGTTGCTGAATCATACGAAGGGTTAATATAGAAATCAATGCCGTGGCTTCGCCATATCCGCAGGCAAGCCATGATGAATTTGGCTTAATTTGTTTTGGCCCATCATCATAATAGGCAAACAGGTGGGGATTAAGAGTGCTATTGAAAAAAGCGCTCGCTCAGGATTCGGTATTTTGAGACGCGTAGTGCGTAGTGTGTGTGTAAATACTACTAGCACGCACACAAGCTTACTGTAGCTGTATAGCGCACCGTTGGAGCGAATGCGCGACCGATATTAATACTTGCACTAAAAGATGGTAAGTACTCGTATTACTTCGCTAACGTGGTGCCCTAACTTGAACAATGCAAGTATTTGCATTTTGTGCACATATTTTCTATACATATTAAAATACTCTGACAAAGTATAATATTTAAGTAGTTACGTCTTTTTTGATATAAAATGCTTTTTTTTTAAGTGGTCCGGCTGTCCTCTCTATATGTAGGTCGCATCTCTCAACAGATTCTCGTGAAATTTTGTGAGCGAGTTCGATATGTAACTATAGGGCAAAAGTGCTTTCGTATGTCCAGCTGTCCGGCTATCCGGCTGTCCCCTCTACAGGTTGCATCTCTGAACCAAGTCTCGTGAAATTTTATGAACGAGTTCGATATTTAACTAAAGGGCAAAAATGCTTTCGTATGTCCGGCTATCCGGCTGTCCCCTCTATAGGTTGCATCTCTAAACAGATTCACGTGAAATTTTGTGAGCGAGTTCGATATTCAACTATAGGGCAATAATGCTTTCGTTTGTCCGGCTATCCGGCTGTCCCCTCTATAGGTTGCTCTAGGGAATGCAAAAAGGTTAACCGGAACTTTTTGAGTTCGGTAAATAACCGGGTTTGGACACTATAAACCGGTTACTAACCGAAATGAGTTACATTTATAAAATACTTGAAATAGTGAGCCGAGACCGTTATTTAGCAAAAAAACTAGTAAATTGTAACTTATTAATTTTTAGTAAGTTTCATTAAAGTTAGTATGATAGCGATAAAATACGTATCGGCCTTACGAGTCATGTACAGCACTACCATGTCATAGACTTTGAATTAATCATCTTATCGTAGATTATATTAACGTCAATAATTTCGGACCAGCCTCCGAACTTTCACGTTATCAATCGTCGTTGTCAACACTTTCGCTTGCTGAAGCGAATATAAACCTTAAGATATGTCCATCTCTCAAGCAATAATTCAGCGAAACGGTAAGCGAATCATTTTCCTAGACTGTAAAAGGACAATTATGATGATGTATAAAAAGTTTTAAAAAAGTTAGTTACTTATTGAACTACACATCGCCTACTAATAAACCAGAACTAACATTCTTACAGTAAAATTATCCTCCAATACAATTCTTTTAGCTTTTAGTAAAAACCGGTTAATAACCCGTTTTGAAATTTGACCGGTTTTTGCACTCTCTAGTTGGATCACTCAACTGATTTTCGTGAAATTCGTATTTTACATCCTTAAGGACTGCTCCAGGAGGAGGAGAATGGATCTCTCCATTAGCCTGGTCTCTTCATCACCAGTTCAACTTCACCAAAATTACGATTTCCAAGGATAATTACACGAATCATAATAGAAAATACCGATGTCAACTACACGCGTGCCTATAAAATTTGAGGGTTACCCTCAATTTCCCTGGAATCCCATCATCAGATCTGGTTACCAAGTACTCGTCAAGACGAATTAATGGAGCCCAAACTCGATGGGGTTGCGTCGTTTAATTACGCAGTTCCTATGGCTACCTTCCAGCTCCATCATCAGACCTTGGTTACCATATAGTACCAGAGTACTCATTAAGACGAATTAAACGAGCCCAAACTCGATGGGGTTGCGTGCGTCGTTTAATTACAGAATTCCTATGACCACCTTCCAGCTCCATCATCAGACCCTGGTTACCAAGTACTCGTCAAGAGGAATTAAACGAGCCCAAACTCGATGGGGTTGCGTCGTTTAATTACGGAATTCCTATGACCACCTACCAGCTCCATCATCAGACCCTGGTTACCAATAACTCGTCAAGACGAATTAATGGAGCCCAAACTCGATGGGGTTGCGTCGTTTAATTACGTAGTTCCTATGGCCACCTTCCAGCTCCATCATCAGATCAGCTTTATGTCATAATAATATTGCATTGTCATCCAATTTATACATGCATGCAAAATTTCAGCTCAATCGGAAACCAGGAAGTGGATCAAATTAACTTGAAAGATTAAATTACAGGCAACGGATATGTGAACTAAATAAAAGCTTATAAAAAATCACCAAGTATCACGATCACTCGTAAAATAATTGACATGGCAGTTATGCAATTCGTAAGTTGTCTCGATTAGCCTCACGAATGACTCACTAGTATAGTTTGACCCCGACGTTGATAACAACTATGCCTAGTCGGAGATCAAAATAATATTTTAGTTGACGGTTAGCCTTCGTGAATAGCCACAATTACACGACGTACAGGTCCAACCCGGACAACGGCTAAGCCGGTACTGGCAAGAGATCGCGCGCGACGGTAAATTTATACTATGTTTGAAAGATTATTTAAAAATATAAATGTTGGAAAAAGTTGTATTTTTTTTACTGTATTGTGTTGGTAAAAGTATGAACTTTAATGTTATTTAAAATTCAATTTACTAATAATTCAACAATAATGAGAAAATCCTTGTGTTTTCAGTACGATATTGTTGCAAAATATGGTGTAATTGAGATCAATTTACATATACATACGTGAAAAAAAAGGAAAATTCGAGGCCGCTACGCACAATACGGACATATTGCAATAGTGAAAAGAAAAAAAAACAACTAGGTTCTCATGTAACATCATGGAGAATTAGGCGGTCAAATTTATGGCTCGGCGCTCTTTTCCGAAAACTACTGTCGGTAATCGGGTATATTCGGTCAAAATATTCAGTTTTTCTTAAATCAGAGGCCGCTACGCACAATAAAAGGAGTTGAGCTATGCAAATAAGTAATCGGAATCTATAAAAATCTTTCCGTTTCTTAGATTTAGACCGTCAAAAATCGGTTATTGTCGCTTATTCCTGACGAATTTTTGAACGCCCTCTTAAGTCCTATGGACGTTCTTCTATTGTCTTATGCCAAATGTTGTTAAATGGCGTTACTGTGGCTAATAATCAATGGTAACACAAAATTTTAATGTTATCGGATCATCATCCTCCTAGCGTTATTCCCAGTAATGCCCCTAAAGGAGCCCGGGGTCCGCTTTGACACCTAATCCCAGGATTTGGCATAGTCACTAGTTTTACGAAAGCGACTGCCATCTGACCTTCCAACCCACAGGGAAAACTAGACCTTATTGGGATTAGACCGGTTTCCTCACGATGTTTTCCTTCACCGAAAAGCTAACGGTAAATATTCCGTACATAAGTTCCGAAAAACTCATTGGTACGAGCCGGGATTCGAACCCACGACCGCCGCTTGACAGCCGCATGCCTGAACCACTAGGCTACCGTAGCGTGCGTGTTAATGTTATCTGATATGACAGTAAAAACTTAGATGCTGTGATAGAGAAACGAATGTTTCTAGGGTCATTTTTCTGCGCTTCTGTTCTTTTTCCATCACGTTACGTCGTTCGACGGTAACCCAAATTCTAACCATTATCATTCGAGTGATAATCCTTTTCCACAGAAGCGAGAGTGTTAGTCCTAAATCATTAATAGTACATTACGTAACTAGGGCGTTGAATTCGTGAATGCCCCAGACCGCAGGTGTTTGTGGCCCGAACCGAAGGTGAGGGCCATAAATATGCGCTCTGGGGCTTTACGAATTACCGCCCGCGTTGAGTACAAAATTTTACGTCTTCACCTGGCCACAATGCAAGTTTTCCTGTACGCGCAGCGTGCAGTAAAACTCGCATTATGGCCAGGTGTGACGTAAAATATATTACGACATCGGACGCAACCATGTCGCGGAATTTTACTCTAATACTTGTGTTAATGCTCCCCCCTGATGATATTGTACCATAACCAAATTGCACACAAAACAGAAACGAATCTGAGCTAATTGGCTCCCATGCCGCCATTTTTTTTTTCAATGAGCCTACAAGAACTAAAGCGTATTCGGTTCGTCGTTTTGGACCGACACTGGATTTTCACAAATTATTTTCATTGTCAGTGGTATTTTACCCAATTTTTTGGAGCCATTGACTATTTTCAAGATTTGGAAAATAATAATAACATTAAGGACCCATTAGGTTCGGTTAGGTTTGCTTGACGACCTCCTTACGAGTATTTCCTATATCTGTGACGACCTCCGTAGCCTAGTTGGTAGTGAGCCTGCCTACGAAGCCGGAGGTTCCGGGTTCGAATCCCGGTAAGGGCATTTATTTGTGTGATGGGCATGAATATTAGGTTTTGAGTCATGGATGTGATCTATTTAAGTAGGTGTGCAAATCTTGTCGCAACTGTCCTTAGATACAAGACATTTATTTATCTATATAAATATGTTTATCGTCGTCTAGTATCCAAATTACGAGCTTTGCGTAGTTTGGGACTAGGTTAATTTGTGTAAGATTGTCACCAAATATTTATTTGATTATTAAAAAAATAAACTGAAAAATTTACGATTTCTGAAAAAATCCAATCGGGAGATGAAACTTCGGCAAATGACTCATACGCAGATAAGTAACCTCGGGTTTCCATGAAATCTAGACAGAAAAGTGAGCAAGCGAGGGAAAAGTACCTACAGCCCCGAAGATTATATTAAGGGCTCACGGATTGTACTCCGCAAAGGTAACCAGATGTTACAACATTCCAAATCCATCGACTGACAATGTATTTTGGAGCAAGCTGCTTCTCATTACATAACTGCACCAATCCGAAATGTCTCTCAAACCCATCATGTCTTTGCATCATACGACTTTATGAAATTGTGGTAACATTCGATAAGATCTTCGATAGCTCGTGACGCACCGGTGGCTCCCCCTATGACTCTATCAATTAAGTGAGACGTAATTTATTTCACTTAGATTACGGTGCCTTAATGAATAAACTTACTGTCAATATTGTGGGTAAGGGTGTTGGTGGCGGGTTAGTCATATCATAACTGACCAAGGAGTCTAAGGTTTAAAGCTGAATTTAAGTTAGAAATTTAACCAAATTCAATGGGAACTCCCATGGTATCATTACATGTAGTCAAATTCTTAAAAGAATTGAGTAAATGTTTGAGGCAGCAGGGCTATGTGGATATGATCATGAAGATGATGATGATGTGATATTTGAGACATTTAAGTCTCCAACTATGTCCTATGATTTTTTGTGGCTCTAAAATTATACGATGAGTTCCTTTGTAATAATAATAACGAAATACGTGTAGTTTTAAAAGAAGTTTTACTATATATTAATTTATTATTACTAAACAATGGGAACTATTTCCCTACTTTATACTTCTTGAAGGTGTCACTCCCGCGGGCTGTTTTTAAATAATTAATTGTGTTAATAAATACCAATAGGTAATTTACGTGTACATTTCAAAAACAATTAACTGGGTGGGTTACTCATATACAGAAGAAACACACTGGATTCAAACAACTAATTATTTTGTTCCGAAACCTAACCTAAGTCCTAAAACAAAAGAAGCAATTCGATTCCCATTCGAATGCAGGACACCGTGACTTCAAAAGACTTCCTTAACGTACCTAACCGCAAACTTTCTTTAACACAAAAGTGGTTAAAACCAGGGGTCACCAGTTCTTACAACCAGCAAAGAAATCAGAGCTCTGGTTTTTACAGAGCCGCCACATGTGTAACCTCTAATTACATTCATATTGGTGGGTGACCACCTTCGCAGGTGCACGGCCAAGCATAACGGACATCAGTGAGGCGTAACTCCAAAAGGAAATATACCATTTTGCTGTTATAATAAGATTGGGAATCGAATGAAGAAATCCCAAAGATCCAGACACAATCTTCGATCGATGAATGGGTTTTATTGACCAGGTTTTAAGGTTGGTAATCGCTTGCATGTATGGACATTTTGGTAGAACAATGATGGTTTGTTTCCCTATTCCAAAGGTCAATAGCATGGGCGAATTTGGTTTCGTTAATTACGAAAACGGCCGATGATGACCGAATGGTTTTTTAATGCGGTTCTTGTGTTTAGTTTTAATAGAGGATATTGTTAATTACAGTACTGATAACGTGACCCTCTTTGAAATGGTATTTGGTTAAAATTTGATTGTTGGGCACCTGTCAAAAATAATTGTATGATTAGTGTATCTTTATAATTTTCTTTTATTTTTTGTCTAGTGACTTCGCATATGAGTTCCATCTATTATACATGTCGTGTATTCGATTATGAAGTGAATCAAGAATCCTATATTCACATATAGGATAAATATATGACATACAATGCGTAACTATGTATTTTGTCATGTTTGTCTAGTACGACCCTTTATTGTAATCTTTAACATAGCTCTATATAAACAACATCGTAGTGACATCATTGTCTTAACTTCTTCTAAATTCCTTTGTTTTTAAATTAAGTATAAGTAAAGCAAAGTTTCCTTATTTTTCATACACATGCATTGAGTAACGAGCTTTACGCCTCGCGCACATTTTGTCTCACACACTTGCTTACCTACTTGGATTCGTAGATAGATATTGGATAGATGTAGATAATTTTTGTTTTTTAAGCAGTAACGCTGCTAACGAAAATTATAAATTTTAAAAGAAAGGAAAAATTGAAAAATTTAATGCTCCGAGCCGAATTCGAACCGGCGACCACAGGCATTCATGGCCCGTCGCTACTAACCATCTGAGCTATCGGAACAATCAAGTCAAATGCTGATCACGAAAATAATATAAAAATACTAATAATATAAACCTCCCGAGGCACGAATGATAAATAAATAAACACGTTTTTGCGCATTATGCATCTGCAAAAATTTGCTGAAACATATCAAAGCTGCCAGAAGATATGTAGAAGCGACAAGCTGAAACGGTGTAAAATATTAGAATATTAATGAACTTGTACTAAACTGATTCACAGATAAGTATGTGACTTTGGCTGGTGGTGTACGAGTAGTTACCTTTGGTAATACCTATTATTGAAAAAATGCGTAATACTTTTGATAATTATTAATAACTGAGCAATAATGCACACCTCTTGGCGCAAATGGTGCACGACCAAGACAATAATCAGGTATGTCGGCAACCGTTTTTATTTGTAGTAAATTCGATAAGGAAATAACGGCTCAGTTAGACACTTCATAAATATGGCCAGGCCTGCCTCTTACCGCTTTGGCTAATCTTGAAGTTTATATCACGCCAGGAACAAGCCGTGCGGTGAGTGCGCGCGAGCCGGATGCCATGATTCGAATTTACCTACTTTTTCTGCCGTCTCAAGAGAAAAACCATAAATGACATAAAGTAAGTTTCGCGATAGGTTTGGGCGTTAGTTAGGATCTTCAGAGTTGCGCTATGTCCATTGCCGGTATCACCAAAGTAGGCAATAGAGTGATTTCTCAGGGGCCGCAGTCCTATGAGAGGTGTTTATACGTTATATTTATGCAACTGATGTAAGAAACTTCGACAGCGCGATGCAGAACACGTTAGATTTGACAGGATACCACACCCACAGTGACATAAGACGCATGTGAAGATATTTTTGAAAGTTCTTCTGTATAGATATTGGAGAACTCTGTACGATATAAAGCATTATAATTTATCACTAAGCAATAATGGTTTCCGCAAATGGCACGTGACGGAGACAATGGCTAAGTTAAGTGAGGGCGATAGATTGGTGCCGTTTTTCTGAAGACTTTTTGTTTATTGCAGACTATTGATTAATTACTTCATTTACATCCTCAGTTCTTTCTATGGAGCGTGACTGGGGAATTGTATTGCTACCTAATTGAGAAAGGTCCTAACCTTTCTAAATTAGGTTGCTTACTTCTAAGGTAGGAAGGAAATATAGAAGGAAGGAGAGGCAGGGGAAGACCAAGACGTGCGTTTATTGACCAAGCTAACGAGAAAGTTAATGCAATGTCAAGAGCTCAAAACAGTGGCAGAGAAAAGAACAGAGTGGCGATTACTCCACCGACAAGAGCCCGGCTCTTAAGTTTATGATGATGATGACTTCTTCTTCGTCGTTTCACTCTTGACAGAGTGGTCGTGGTCATCATTTCAGGTGTTGGTAGCAAGCTTCACAACACGCCGCCATTCCTCTCTGACAGTTGCCTTCCTTATGCTTGCGTGTAGTGATGCATCTGCTGCAGCTTTTATTGGTCTGTCCGTCTCATTGGTGACCTGCCTCGTGGTGTGATGCCCTCGACCTTTCCCTGGATCACGAGTCGCTCGATAGCTACGTCTCCTCGATGACTTCTTAGGTACTACTTACTCCAGTGGCGCAACTGGCGCAACGATCTGAAGACTGTATTTGCCTCCAATGCAAGTGTACGCCGCTGATTCCGACGATGACTGGTTTCTCGCCAACCGCTGGCTTGGAGCTCACGGATCGCATCCACCACATCAACCCACCGATATACATGCACGTTTGAATAGGTATATATGGTTAGCCCAAGACGGCGCGCGAGCTCTCTCAAGCTCTCTCGCACTACCGTCTCTCTCTTATTAGAAAACTTAGAAATAGACGGATAGTGGGGCCGCCAACTGGACGTCTTCCTGACCTCCCCTCGTAGGCTCTTTGAGCTGTGCGATCGTCTCCCTTTCGCTCTGGGTGATGGAACCACCGAAGTCGTTAATTTGCAAGAACGTTGAAATTGAGGTTAGGAATTGCTTCCTCGATTTCTATTAGCAGGAGCATTCTAGGCACAAAAAAGCACGAATCCTCAAATGGAAAAAGCAATGCGTCCAGAAGCTACGGTGTTTGTCAGGCAAATCGTATGCGATCGGCAATGCGTCCATACGCTACGGTGTTTGTCAGGCAAATCGTATGCGGTCAGCAATGCGACCAAAAGCTATGGTGTTTTCTTGCTATCAGGCATATCGTATGCTTGTTTGCTACCGCTGTAGTATAAAAACACTATCGCCATTAAGTTTACGTTAATTTCTGACACATTCATATAATTGTGACTTTTTATGTGTGTGTAAGTTGTTAACCTCTGTTGCAACCCTCTGTTTAAGACTGAAAATACCAAGTATTTGGCCAGTGTCGACTAGGGTCTACCCACACCTATGGCGTTAGCCGATCAAAAAACTCTTTATGTCCACGCAATAAGAGCGAAAAAGACGTCGATCGGCTCGGCCGACGCGAAGCGACGTCCATCGACGGGATTACGAACAAAACACGAGGAATGTGGTACAAACCACTCCATTCCGCGTCGATAGGTGTGCGGAGACACTAATGAGACACCGAATATTGACAGTCGAACAGCCGGACAGAGTCGCAAAATAAAGGCTCCATTTTTACCCTAAATGTACGGAACACTAAAGCCAGTAGTTACTTAGATATAAACTTAGCACCGAGTTAGTATAAAGTTATTTGCCATTAACACTAAATAAAATCGTTTAATTAAATTAAACCGTTAATTTAAACTACTGAAATACTTATTGTAAATGTCCTAATCTTACCGACTCGACTTTCAGTAATAAATTCGTCAGAAACCGTTACGAGCACAATTAAAAAGCTATAAACCGACCTCCTTACATCGATACATCGAAACCACAATCGATAACAATCGATTCGTTAAAAAACCGACATTCATAATTAACAGAACCCCACATGTCATTCTAAACAAAAGTTATACATGAGGAACTAATTACTACGAGCGAGGGGGACGCAACATACGTAAAATGCCTTTGAGTGATAGAGACAAGACAAGCAAGATCGGAAGCAGATTGGCACGCACCACTGCCTACTGGCCGAATATGTTTTTTTGTAATTAAAAATGCAGGCGGTAGTGCCAGTTACATTCACAATCACTTATCTAGTTCTTTCGTTGATTTGAGATTTAGATCTTATTCTGCAAAGCATTCGGTTGGTATTCTATTGGTTTAGAATAATATGGTGTGAGATCTGTAGAGTTGCGTAGCCATTGTTAATAACTTCA
Source organism: Epinotia demarniana (assembly GCA_945867215.1). Taxonomy (NCBI): domain Eukaryota; kingdom Metazoa; phylum Arthropoda; class Insecta; order Lepidoptera; family Tortricidae; genus Epinotia; species Epinotia demarniana. The sequence goes on from OX244278.1 coordinate 10,430,195, forward strand.
AAAACATCTTACGACTGTCAGCTACTTTATTTAAAATTAAACTTTGTTATAAGAGTTATGCGACTGCTTTTCAGATGAAATATTGTCATCAGGATAAGAGTATAAGTCACGTTTTCAGTGGATATTGTATCTCGGTAGATAGTTTATTTCTGTTTGGAGGTCAAATACGTGGGCGCATATGTCGTGACGTCATTGTGTTTATTAGTTTAAGTTATTTTGATTGCATAACTAGCATGTCTTCAGTAGGTTTATAATTATTTTTATTTTTTTCTTCTTTGCTTACATTGCCACTGTTTTATTCTTCCAGGCAATAAAATTCAATTAAGTTAGTATTGTATTATTGCCACAAGGAACGAATGTCTGATATCCAGCTGATAGCTATAATGAAGCTTGAAATATAATAAGTAACGAAGTTACACGAAATCATGTATCAAACTGATTTTAACTATCATTAAAAATAAACAATTAACGTAGACACCTCATCACCATCATCGTCAGATTCAACCTACTCCGCCGGGTATCAAGCGCTTATGAATAAGAGGGAATAAATTAATATAAAATAGTTATTGTCACTCAAAGACCAATGTATCCAGACCAGTAAAATCTAGAGAGGCCTCGGATAATACAAGGTACAACCCCAAATCCATTTGAACCGTGTGAAAGCCGCACTTAAAATTCGATGCGTCCAATCCACATACAATAAGCATCTATCCATAAACCATAAAATCCAAAACAAATCCAAATATAACCACTAAATTACAATCATGCAAATAACCCTTCAAATGTCACAGGAATTCAAATGGGACCCATAAAATCGGTCTACGCACAATATCTTAAATGTATTTCGTGATACAATAGCACAAAACCTATGGCACTCTACTGACTTGGCCATAATGAGCTATTGAAAAATGATACGAAAAATAATTCGAAATACGAAAATTTGCATAACACATTTTAGGGTTATCTGTCACAATAATCGTCTCACAAACAAAACTACACTTTATCTCTAAATCACTTAAAACTCACTTTCAATTGAAAGTATTATCGTTCGAAATTCAAAATAGCATTCCGAAATTGGAAGCATCTTTTCTCCGGCAATACTTTCCAATCAAATGCAAACCTTACCGAACTGCAATAGGGTCTAAAATCCTCTGTATATATTTGGAAAGTAATCATATGATAATTTTTTAACCCCTTAAATGGCGTATGCAAATGTGGCCGTCAATAATGCGCGTGCAAGGATTTAGGAGATGGCTAAGGGTGGATTGAATATGCGATGACAGATGCGGAGCTCCAAACATGGTATCGGGTTGCCTAGGTCAGACAGGCGGAAACCATTATTAATAGATTTTTCCCACCTTTAAATATAGCTGGGAGATAAAAAGCCAGCTTCGACAAGGCTCAGTGTAACGGTGTCTCCTTATTTCAGCGACAAACGTTTCACCGAATGTATGGTTTCGTCGAATTTTCGTTTTATAGAATTTCTGTTGGTTAGGTTAGGTTTGTTTTATAACATTCCTGAAAAGTTTACTGATACTGAAAAAAATGATTTTCGATGAAATTAAAATTCTGCGTAACATAGGTACATCCCGAAATCCATCCCTCAAATAATCATCTCGGAACTCGACTCTCGGCTCGTACCAATATTTCGGAACTTACGGAATATTTACCGTTAGCTTTTCGGTGAAGGAAAACATCGTGAGGAAAGCGGTCTAATCCCAATAAGGTCTAGTTCTCCCTATGCGCTGGAAGTTCAGACGGCAGTCGCTTTCGTAAAACTAGTGCCTATGCCAAATCTTAGAATTAGATGTCAAAGCGAACCCCGGGCTCCTTTAGTTAAAGACAGTTCTTCAGGTACGTATTCAAATTCAAAGTACTTAGAGAACATGTCTTGTGAGCAAGGGGCTAACAATCTACCTATCACTGGCATATCAAATTTTATCAATATTTAAGCTAAAAGTGGCACAGAAACACAAGTTCTATGTACTCTCCCTGCATGTTTCGGGATTAAAGGCTGGTGTATGTATGGAGGTATGTATGTATGTACTTAGAGAAACATTGTCTTGGAAGTAAACATACTAAGACACTTAAAATATGAAAATACTGTGTCCTCCATGCAATTGCCCCGAGGGCTGTGCGATCGGATCGATCGACTACTTAATGATCGGGTGTGATGTAATTGTTAACGGACTACTTTCTTTGCCTACGTGTGACTAGTGTGGAGACGGCTTTTGACCTTCAAAGGACGTTTTAACACCTTCATTGCCGACAGGTTAGCCTAGTGGGTAGTGACGCTACGAAGCTAAAGGTCCTGGGTTTGAATCCCTTGGAAGTTTTATATGTATTTAAGTATTTCTCTCTATTAAATATATCGTCATCTAATATCCACAACACAGGCCTTATTGAGCTAACAATGGGACTAGGTCGATTTGTGTAAGATTGTCCCTTAATATTTATTTATTTATTGCCAGGAACCCGCCTAGCGGGCGCCTACGCAGTAGTCGACAATCGCTAAGCGTTTCTCCGTACGCTTAGCGATTATTGATACCGAATGTTTTAACTGTATGTTTATATTCATATATGTTTTCTGTGAGTTCGGAGAGAGATCCTGGAGTTCGCATTAGAGTTCAGATAGCGGCTGTCGAGGAATTTTTAGTGGATAGAAATACTGGTTACCGGGTTCGCAGCTAGGTTTTCATCGCAAGGTATAAACAATGTTATTTGGCATAAAGCTCGCCATTAGTACATTTGCAACAAAGTTTTGATGTCTTGTGCAGTTAAGATTAAAATAAATAAATATAGTAGACACGAAACTCTACGAGTAAGTTGTGTCTAACGAACACATAAGTTCCCCTTTGTACGGTCTTAACCTATTATGTCTATATTTTTACCTGTGTCTTGTGTACAATAAAGTATTTTCATACAAGCAAATAACGATAATATAAGGTAAGGTATTTTTACATTTTCTTTTTACAAATTACAAGTTTTGTTTTTACAGTATTTATTGACTACTTATTACCTATAAAACCTACCGTCACTTCGATCGAAACCTAATATCGCATCCCGATTGCCAGTAGAAGGACATTAAACAAAAAAAAAACTCATATTTGTAATCGCGTAAAGCCCTCTCCACACCAGCGCGGCTATCGGCGAAGATCGCGCAGGTGCGTTCCTCTCCATCGGGCCCATTGTCCGCCACATGTCTCCGGTGTGGTTAGGCCCTAACTGCTACACTAACACACGCCAATTACAATACGTTGGTATTCAGCATTTTCATATTTTGGATTCGTCTTTTCGATGGCCGTTGGGAGAACGATGCACGATGTGTCAAATAATTTAGTTTTTTTTTTCAAGATACATTTCCAAATTATAAAAATTATTATCATGGTACGTATAATATGTATGTATATATTTAATATAGATCTATACAACACAGTCGTGTGAGTTACACAATTTATAACTCGAGAACGGCTGGCCCGATTTTTATGATGTTATATTTGTTGGATATGTTTTCGCTCCGAATAGCAGAATAACTATTAAAATATAGTTTTTTTTTACTTAAAAAAACAAGTATTTTCTCACATATTTTGTATGGCGATACGAAAATCGAGCGATCGTCGGCTAGAAAATAAATACAATAAATGCCCGAAATGTCCATAAGTACATAAAATGTAGCATAAAGGTATCTCCAATAATAGATTGACATTAATCACAAACAAACAATTGATAAACTAAAATTAACATTGTCAATTTACATATACAATTCAGAAATAGAATACACAATTAAAAGAGCAAAGTTATAGGAAATAATAAAATACACTTGAATCCAAATAATCCATTTAACAGCGAATATGCTTGTATAGGTATGAATAACGAAGACGGGTTTTTAACGTATCCTATCTGTGTGTCGTTCTCTGTCACCGATTTGAGTGCGCTTTAAAATCTAAAGTCGAGATGAGTCTTGGTTGTTCTTTGATGTTCGGATGTTTAAAAATGCAAAATGTAGGTGACGATGGTTTATTGCTATGATCTATATATATAAAACGCAAAGGTGACTGACTGATTGACTGATTGACTGACTGATCTATCAACGCACAGCCCAAACTTCTGGACCGATCGGGCTGAAATTTGGCATGCTGATAGCCACTATGATGCAGGCATCCGCTAAGAAAGGATTTTTGAAAACTCACCCCCTAAGGGGGTAAAACGGGGGTCCAAAGTTTGTATGGAGGATACATTATTTATTGAACTAGAGACTTGAAACTTTGCAGGAAGATTACTTATTAGAATACAAAAAAAGCACTTTCAGCGTTTTACAAAATTCCACCCCGAAGGGGGTTAAATAGGGGTGCAAAGTTTGTATTCAAAACTACTGGGACTACAAACTTGAAATTTACACCAGACCTTCCTTTTATGACGTAGGCAAGGGATAAGACGGGATTTTTGGAAATTCTATCCCTAAGGGTGTTAAATAGGGGTGCAAAGTTTGTATGGGTGAAACATTATTTTTTGTACTAGAGACTTGAAACTTTGTAGGAATATTGCTTATGAAGATACAAAAAAAGTACTTTCAGCGTTTTACAAAATTCCACCCCTAAGGGGGTTAAATAGGGGTGCAAAGTTTGTATTCAAAACTACTGGGACTACAAACTTGAAATTTACACCAGACCTTCCTTTTATGACGTAGGCAAGGGATAAGACGGGATTTTTGGAAATTCTATCCCTAAGGGTGTTAAATAGGGGTGCAAAGTTTGTATGGGTGAAACATTATTTTTTGTACTAGAGACTTGAAACTTTGTAGGGATATTACTTATTAAGATACATTAAAAGTTCTTTAAGCGTTTTACAAAATTCCACCCCTAAGGGGGTTAAATAGGGGTGCAAAGTTTGTATTCAAAACTACTGGGACTACAAACTTGAAATTTACAACAGACCTTCCTTTTATGACGTAGGCAAGGGATAAGACGGGATTTTTGGAAATTCTATCCCTAAGGGTGTTAAATAGGGGTGCAAAGTTTGTATGGGTGAAACATTATTTTTTGTACTAGAGACTTGAAACTTTGTAGGGATATTACTTATTAAGATACAAAAAAGTTCTTTCAGCGTTTTAGAAAATTCCACCCCTAAGGGGATTAAATAGGGGTGCAAATTTTGTATTCAAAACTACTGGGACTAGGAACTTGAAAATTACACCAGAACTTCTTTTTATGACGTAGGTAGGGGATAGAACAGGATTTTTGGAAATTTTATCTCTAAGGGGGTGAAATGGGGGTCCAAAGTTTGTATGGGGGAACATTATTTATTGAACTGGAGACTTAAAACTGTGTAGGAGGATTACTTATTGATACCAAAAAGGTACTTTCGGCGTTTTATAAAATTCTACCCCTAAGGGGGTTAAATAGGGGTGCAAAATTTGAATTAAAAACTACTGTATCTAGAAACTTGAAATTTACACCAGATTTTCCTTTTATGACATAGGCAAGGGATAAGATAAGATTTTTGGAAATTCTGTCCCTATGGGTGTTAAATAGGGGCGCAAAGTTTGTATGGGAGAAACATTATTTTTTGTATTAGAGACTTGAAACTTTGTAGGGATATTACTTATAAAGATACAAAAAAAGTTCTTTCAGCGTTTTAGAAAATTCTACCCCTAAGGGGGTCAAATAGGGGTGCAATGTTTGTATGAGGTAAACATTATTTATTGAACTAGAGACTTGAAACTTTGTACGAAGATTACTTATTAGGATACAAATATAAATATCCTTAGCGTTTTTAAAATTCCACCCCTAAGGGTGCAAAGTTTGTATTCAAAACAACTGGGACTACAAACAAGAAATTTTCACCAGAACTTCCTTTTATGACGTAGGCAAGGGATAAGACGGGACTTTTGGAAATCCTATCCCAAAGGGGGTTAAAAAGGGGTGCAAAGTTTGTATGGGAGAAATATGATTTTTTGTACTAAAGACTTGAAACTTTGTAGGGATATTACTTATAAAGATACAAAAAAGTTCTTTCAGCGTTTTAGAAAATTCTACCCCTAAGGGGGTTAAATAGGGATGCAATGTTTGTGGAGGGGAAACATTATTTATTGAACTAGAGACTTGAGACTTTGTAGGAAGATAACTTATTAGGATACAAAAAAAGTAATTTCAGCGTTCTATAAAATTCCACCGCTAAGAGGGTTAAATGAGGGTCCAAATTTTGTATAAGGGAAACTTATTTTTAGCTACTACGTACTTAAAACTTTGTGGACAGATTACTTATTTATTTACAAATAAAGTGCTTTCAGCGTTTTTGAAATCAATTACACCTAAAGGGGTTAAAAAGGAGGTCCAAAGTTTGTATGGAGAAAAAAGATTAGTTAGACAATTTTATTCGAGAATTCACAGGATAATTCCTAACGATAAATGAGTAAATAAGTGTTTCCGGTTTTTTGAGAATTCAACCCCTAAAAGGAGACATGTGGTGACAAAATCTGAAAATCAACATCGGCATCTATTGTTTCTATGGTTTATCGGGTCGCTGATTAGGAAAACAACAACGATTTTACATTCCAACGTGGCGTCTAAATATCAATATGGGCGTTGTTATAACGGTTTTTTGGGACGTTAATAACGAAAATCACATAGATTTTGAAATGTAATGTTGTGGACATGAAAATTCATGAAAATATTTGTGCCAAATTGCAATTCAATCGGTCCAGTTTTTTTCGTAGCAAATCGGTTGTAACAGACGGACTGACAGACAGCCACACGTGATCCTATAAATAAGGGTTCTATTTTTGCTTTTGAGGTATGGAACGAGACCCGCATTATATAGGGTTATATGTTTTAAAGTTTGTATTCGGTGCCATCTCGATCGTCAGCAATCGGTACCTAGGCGAGTGCGGGCGGCGCGGCGGGACGGGAGGGTAGGAGACATTGGGAAAGTGCCTGCATCCGTAATAAGTACATTCAAGGTGCTGCACGAAGATCTGCTTACTTTTAATATGTTAAGCATTTTGGCCGCCGTTAAATTAAAACAAATTTTTGGGTATTTATTTTAAATACTGGTTCGAAAAGCATACAAAAAAAATCTTAGGAAACAAGCCTATAGCAATGTCCAGGCCACAAATTTGACTTAACATTCGTGGAGATATTTTGGTATTTCAACATTAATGTTCATGAACATAAAGTAGCTTTTATTCCAGAGGACAGATTCTCCTTATTCATGATTGTAAATTTAATAACAGAAATACGTACATACATGCATACATTGACGCCTTTATTCCCAAAAGGGGCAGGCAGAGCACATGAACTTTATGTTCCAGAGCCACTTTTAGCATAAATGTGGGTATAAAAGATCGACAAAAAGTGATATTGCTTAGGTTGTTAGCCCATCACCCACAACACACTTCAACCCTGCTCTCTTAATCGACTTTTACGACACACACGGGAAGAAAGAGGGTGGTGAAATTCTAACCTGCCACCACACGGGCATAAATATAATAGTAAATAAAAATTAATTTACCATAATGGGTTATGACGAAGGGTTATTAGTAGGGGAAGTTAGCAGTAGTAGGTTAGTAGGCGGCGTACCAATTCAACAATTATTGGAAAATTACTTTTACTACGCGGGCGAAGCCGCGGGCAAAAGCTAGTTTATCTATATACCTATTAAAGTTCTCGAAAACGACTCTAACGATTTCGATGAAAATCCCCTTTCTCTATTTCCACCCGCGCAGACCTCGGTCGGTTATGTACTTACTAACACGAGGTACTTTTAAAATAAGTGATTCAATTGAGCCATTCAGAAACAAATTAATTTAGTGGAATTTTAAGGTTTGATTTATACTGGGTGTCAAAATTCGTCACAGTTCGAACATCGAATCGAATTCTTAACCGTCAGACCGTCACCAACACAATACAAATCAAACTCTTCCGAGTTCAATTTTGTAATAACCTTCGCAAAGTCCTTATTATCAAATGATTTTGTTTGAATTACAACTGTAACGCTTATGCATAAGGTAGACTATAGAATAGCGTTTCATAACTACCCGGAACATCTTTTTTTTCGACCGCTAATGATGTTGCCAGCATTGCAAAACAAATCGATCGAATCATCAATACGAATTATATGGTACAGTTGGCATTATTGCATGCACGTTAGAGGTGTGAAATATGGAAGTTTAACCAGCTGGTCCATTGCGTATCTTTTGTTCGTACGTAGGTACGTACGTCAGGTAGATCTTATGTACTTAATATTTTGTACGAGAAAAGGACAGTTGAGTTGTTCTAACGTACGTTCGAAAAGTTACGTAATCAGCCGTCTGAGCTCTGATGACACCGTTAAGATAGAAGTTACTACTCAGTCATTTTATCTGTGAACTACGCCACGTTACGTCATACCGGCGCCCTAGGTACAGTGCGCGTGCGCACAAGACGAGCTCGGGGATCTAAAAGGGGAAGCGGGAGGGACGTCGCATTCCGAAGAGGTGTACTACAGATATTGTGTGTGACCGAGTAGTATGTATATTCAATACTTACCTATAAAATAAATAAATAAATATTAGGAGACAATCTTACAGAAATCGAACTAGCCCCACAGTATTCTAAAGGAAGATACATATAAATATTAAATAAAATAAATATTAGCAAGGGGACTATTTAAAACAAATAGAACTAGCTTCAATCTGTCGTTTAAATGTAAATTTACTCAAATCAAACAAAACTGTTCATACTTTGTTGCACCAATTTATATTGAAGCCATTGATTCTACCCTACCAGTCAATCTTGGTTCTTACTGAATATATTTCGCTTAAGTTACTGATAGAATTGAGCATTCGCGTTTTAAATTTGTCAAATTGAACAACGAACAAAACCACGCATTAAGCCAAACATCATTACGAACATTTTCACGATCATTCTAGTGAACGGTCTAGCTAGGAAATGCTGCGCGGGAGTGGGCGGAAACGGACGGCGGCGGAACAATTAAGACCTCCACACACCGAAGGCGAGTCGCGCTCGACCCGCGTTCGGTGTGTGGAGGTTTTTACGAAATTGCTCGGCTCGGTAAAAATAACGAAGCAAATTTACTGTCGTTGCTAAGCTCACTAGAACGCTCGCTAGGATGCTGTGTAACATTCGCCAGAGTGCTCATTAAAGTGTGATCTAATCCTATCCGCGCCTTAATTTAGGGACTTGTCACCATTCGACAGTAAAATGGAATAGCCAAGAGCGCTAATCGAATGATTCGGTTCGGATAAAAACTGCATTACGCACTAATGCCAATCCACGCGTTAAAAGGGTTAAGCACTAATCTTTGGAAAAGCTCCGAATCGTCAAAATATTGGTGGGTTCAATTACTTTCTCCTTCTTTTTAATCGGACATACATCATAACAAGTTTGTTACGCATGGAAAGTCAGTAATACAATATCGGGAACTTTATTGCCGAATTTTGGTTTTTGATAAAACACAAGGAAGTTTAAAAGAAAGTTATCTAATATGCAACATTTAAAGCATGTTGGGGTAAGATCGGAGTATTAGCACTTTGGTCGTGTAGGCTACTTGTGTTTTATTTAATTTTACAAACGTCAACGAATAAAGTTAGTTAAATTCCAGCAGCGGAGTCAGCGGGTCGGTCACCTAACGCATTGTACGGTGTACGTTAGGTAGATCTAAATGTCAATTTTTATATGGAAAACTGACAGTTGGACTGTCCTAACGCGCTTTGAAAATGAAACGTGATTACCTGTACGACTCCTGACTTCCTCTAATTCGATCCGGACCCTTGGGTGAAGTGTGATAAGACCTCACTTTTTACGCGTATTATAATATTATGTTGAGTACTTAAAACTGTGGGTAGGTACTTCTACTTCTTCAAATAGGAAGTTGGTTAACAAATAAAAACCCAGCTAACCCGTTCACAGTCCAACTTACCCCTAAATCGTCCAAATACCCGATCAAGCTTCCAATGCCCGAAGTCGCACGAAATCTCGCCGGCTGATGTCGCGCGACACTGATCGCACCGCGTCGGGGGTCTACTACGAAAACCTTTCACCGGCAATTCGATTACGATCCAAAGGGGACGGGAAAGTTGATCGGAGTTCTGACCAGATATATCTAGACCTCTGCAAAAGCCTATACTTTTGTGACCGCTCGCTCCGAAAATCCTCTTTATTCATAAAACCTAATTAAACTATGCCTATGACCTCGGGGCTTTCAACTCAAGATTAGATTCTGCTCTTCGAACTGAATTTGTAAAATAACTATTATTTCTATAATTTATTAGTATTTGAACTCTGTGCCATCAATGTATTGCAAACACGGCCTCATTAATTGACATCCATGACAGTGGCAAACAGTGTTGCCAGGTTACTTCACCTAAAAGTTTCGTTGCCATTCCTGAAAAGTTCCATTTTAGGTTGAAAAATTCCGTTTTTTTTAAATTGCGAAAAACTTGTTAATAATTCAATTTAAATAGATATACATACCGTTTATCGAATATTTTTTACCTCTAGCCACCCAAAGGTCTATTAAAAGGCGTCCTTCTCTTCAATGGAATTTATATCATTATAAAATGGAAGACAGTAAAAAAAAAATGTTTTATTTCGTCTCTCAACAAATCATTTAGTTTTAACAGAAAAATTAAATAAGTGTAATTTTTTGAACAATATTTTTAGTGTGTTATTAATTATATTAAATAAATTAATGCTGGGACCTTAAAAGTTTCGAAAATTGTCCTAAAATCTAAAGTTCCTTCCAAGTTCCGCGGGGGTGTCCAAAGTTCCGAAAAACGGAACAAACGGAACCAAACGGCAACACTGGTGGCAAATATGATAATTAAAACATGAATGATGTACATTGAACATTTTATTTCATTTCTAGGACATAATGAAAATGTTAAAAGAACATATTTTTGAAAAGTTGTAGAAAAAAAGCAGCTCCATTTTAGGAGCATAATCGATATTAATAATGAGGTAATTGATAAAGTAATCTGTAAAAATTAACGACGTAACCCGAAATGTAAACTTTATATTTGTATTTAAAGCCCCAAGCTCAGATGCATTCAGCACAATGCACGAAAGTTATTGAAAACTTGACATGTTAAAGTGACAGATAAAGACCAACGAGTTTTAATAAAAATATATCTAATAATAATAATTAATAAGGCCTGAAGCACTCTTATATTGGCGCGGCCTGCGGTGGCGGTCCATATTAAACTTGACAGTTATTGTCAAATTTACTATTGACCGACGTTGTGAGAGGCTTAACTTGCACAGGCTAGTTGGATTTCGAACATGGACATTTTAACGTAGCTGTCAATGGTTTATTTTTGATATGGCCTCTCAGAGGATGGAGAGGTCTGCCCCACCGAAGCCTAATTAAAGAAGAGACGATAATAAATTTGACAATTCATATCAAGGAGCACGCGCACCGTACCAAGGGCGCCGGTATGACGTCACGTGGCGTAGTTCACAGATAAAATGACTGAGTAGTAACTTCCATCTTAACGGTGACATCAGAGCTCAGAGGTCTGATTACGTAACTTTTCGAACGTACGTTAGGACAACTCAACTGTCCTTATGAAGGAGGTAGAATTAGGTACCTAAGCTCAATCAATAGAAAAATAATACGAGATTGACAATTTATTCGGAACATGCAATAGCATTTAAACCATAAATGAAATATTTAAAAATAACTGAATGCTTTCATACAACAATACGAATTCTCGAATCCATCAATTCGAGCACCCATCAATTAGAGTAACTCAATACGGTGTCACATTAAAATGACGAGCGCACTAATGGGTTCCAAATTTGAAATTCAAATAGATTCGAATGGATCGGAAGCATCGGACGGCTGATTGTGGCGGTGTTTGGACGGTTCCGATTTCGAAATTCGAATGTTTAATATTTTAAAATTGAAATAAGGTTGCCAGTTGTCAAATTGGTATTACTTTTACGCAATTTTGTTGTCAACGTTGAACGCTTGAAGGTACTGTAAGGACGTAAATATCTACACACAGGACTCTATTGTAAATTTCATAAAGTGTATACAGATATGTATGTACCTACGGAAACCTACCCCCTTATTCATAAAACTTAACAAGACTCTCTTATAGCAAAAATGTGTTTTGTATTTTTCTCACGAACACAATACAAACAAATATCAACGGCTTTTTAGCTAAAACAAGTTTGAAGAAAGTTTAGTAACGGCATTAGGCTATATTTTATTCTGCAGCTACGCTTGCGATCCTTGTAGACCTGCACGGCTATCACAAGACGGCGCGCGAGCTCTTTCGATCTCTTTCGCACTATCCGTCTCTAAGTTTTCTAATAAGAGAGAGATGGATAGTGCGAGAGAGCTAGAGAGAGCTCGCGCGCCGTCTTGTGCTAACCGTGCTGGTGGCCCGTAAAAAGCGCGTAAGATGCCATATAAAGTGTATGGCTGCCAGCGTTCTTTTTACGTGCATTTCGTTTAGAATGTATAAGATTTATTGACCCTAATCTCACCTGATGGTAAGCGACGACAGAGCCTAAGATGAAACACACTGGTTCAGAGGCTCTAGTATAAGTTTTACCGAAACAAAACGTTACGACCGCGTTCGCGTTTAGCTGTCAAATCCCATACAAATTGAGGGTAAAACCCAAACGCGATCGTAAAGTTTTGTTTCGGTAAAACTTATACTAGAGCCTCAGTACAGGCTCATTGATGTTAACTTGGCGGGCGAGGTCGCGGGCAGCTAGTCTGGAATAAGTTAAGTCTAGACTCCGATGCAGCCACGCTTTGATCAGCTCGCGTGACGGGCCGACACCTGTTTTCGCATCGGGCCCTAATTGCCTTACGTAATCACTGGTTATTAGTTCACTACCCATTAGCGTAATGCGCGGTTTTTGCGCGGACAGCGATAGGGTTAAGATTTGCAACGGGGTTTGTATAAACATGTTGTTTACATAAATATATACGTTTTTTTATGGAAGCTACTAATTGGTGTTGGAAAAAACTATGGAGCTATTTTATTCATGCAAATTTATTATTTGCTGAAGGAACCATCTTTAACCATCGATTCCTGACGGGAGCAAAATATAATGTTATATGTATCAACATCAGCCCGCTTATATTATATCATATTAATTTAATTTATTTTAGGGTTCCGTGTAAAAAAACCTCTGCGTGCTTGAGATGGTTGCTATTTTATAATTTATCGGTGTCGATAAAACATCCATCACGTTCTGACAAGTATGCTAGCGTACCGACGTGTTATCCACAACGATAAGTGATAATAAGTAACCATTTTAGGCCTGCCGAAGTGGAGCTGAAGCATGACTAGGTACACACGGCAAGTGACGTAACTGTCATATGTCACTTGCCGTGTGTAGGTACCTAGTTGAGGATGAGTTCTTTTACAGGGAGAGCTTACAGACTTTGACGGGGAGATTTTTTTAAATAAATTAATAAACTGACGCAGAGCATTTTTAGACCAATCATCTTATAACTTGTTTTATCTAATCAACCTCGGCAATCGATGTCAGTTTGTCGGGTCATTCGGGCCCCCGGTGTATCTGCAGTAAATATAATAGAATAGAAGATAATTTATTTCAGTATAAGTAAAGGAACACAATAATACAATACAAAAAACAACAAAAACAATGGAAGAATGTATCAGTGAAATATATAAGTACTGTATATACATGTAAGTTGGTTGAATAAATAAATATATATTTATTGCAAAACCATGGTTACATAAGGTGGTAGAAATCTTAAATGCTAAGTGCATGGGAACCCTGTGGCAATTTCTTGTAGCTAAAGTTAAACTATATATGCATAATTTCCTTATAGAGTAAGTACCTTATTTTATAAAGCCTTTACCTATACCTTATATTATAAATGTTTTTAATTTTTGTACAGTTATGTTGGTTTTTTTTGGGTATCCTCAAAGAACTCTTGAAGGCTCCTTTTTAACAAAAATTGCATGAATTATAGGTTATTGTTATTACACCAGTAACGTGTGGTTTACTCTGATTATCATATTTCCCTTAATCCTAAACCAAAAAGCCCATGGTGTCAAAGTCAATCCTTTACCATTAGCGGTGACAAATGATGCGCAGGCGTCGGTCGCTAATGATGGGTGCTAATCGGGTGTTATCGGCCATATATTTGCAAAAAATAAGTATGAGATGAGATTTTACGAATACGATTTTTTTATACTTGAAGTTTTAGAGATGCTCACTGCAATTTATACAGGGTGTACCAAAAATTGGGTGTGAACAATTTTTTTTACACTTTTTTCTTATCAGAACACGATACCTGTTAAGCCCTTGATCGGTTCACACCCCAGTTTTGGCACACCCTGTATAAAGTCAATTGAACTGTGACATTGTTCTGGAGTCAGCCAGGGTTCAATATTAGGTCAATATTAGGTCCGTTGCCCTTCGGAATTATGGTCAATGATCTGGCTTCAGTTCCAAAGTGCGCCAGTTGTCTGCTTTATGCCGATGACCTGAAGCTAATGTATGGTGTACAAGATATCTTGGATTGCAATTCTCTCCAAAGTGACATCGATAGGTTGTATCAGTGGAGCATCGAGAATAGACTTCTTTTCAATGTTGCTAAGTGTGCGCACGTAACTTTTAGCAGAGCCCGTAATCCGCTGTATAACAATTACTACCTAGATTCTGAGGCAATTACCCGGGTCGATTCCATTCGGGATTTAGGCGTTATTTTAGATAAGAACCTAAATTTCCATGAGCATATCAACTCGCTGGCTCTTAATTGTTGCAGGAGATTAGGGTTCGTCATTCGGAATGCTAGGGACTTTGTTGATGCCAGAATAATAAAATTCCTGTATACCGCTCTTGTCAGAAGCAAGCTTGAATCGGCCGCTGTTGTCTGGAAAAGGTACAAAAAGTATTCTTGCGTTTTCTGTACAAAAAAATGTACGGTTACTACCCATTTCTATACCCTACAAAATTTTTGCTAGGCGTTTTAGGTTTAAATTCACTAGAGGTGAGGCGAAACTTCGGTCTTCTTTCCGTAGCTGGTAGAAGTTTGCGTGGTGATTCAGACTGTCCCGGATTAGTAGCTCAGTTGGTGCGCCTGTATGTTCCCTCGCCCTCTAGATATAATTTTCGACCTCGTTGTCAACATTTACTAGCGGCGCCGGCAGCGCGACCTTTGTCTCGCAGAAAGTCCCCGCTTATTCGAGCTTTGCACTTCATGAACTCGTTGCTTGAATCAGCACCAAATTGTGATATATTTGCTAGCCGATGGATAGATGTGTGTGATGAATGTTTGACGTTCTGCGAGAAGATGGATGCACGACCGTCTTCTGTGTTATTATAATAATAGTTTGTTTCCTTTGTGTATATATATCTACATTTGTTTTGTTTCACAGTGCTTTGGTGTTACTGTAATGCTGTGAAATTGTATGGAATAAATAAATAAATAAATAAAAAAATAAAAATTGTGAGCTGTAGGACATGCGAGTCTAACTTTTTTTTCTAAAAATTAAATCGACCGTAAAGTTATACAACAGTATTATTATTGATTATTGATTTATTTGACATATATGAACTGTAGAAGAGAAACAGCTGGATCCGCAGATCCGGGCATACGAAAGAGTTTTGGTCCAAGCTGAAGTAGAGAATTTCGTTCGCTTCGCTCTCTGGTTCAAGTTATTTTCAAGAACAACCTATTTATACAAATAAAACATACAAATATTATAGAAAACGTTCATATTATGTCATTATAATGTTCCCATTCATAAACTTCAAAATCTATAAACTTCAGCTGAATTAAAAAACAAATCTGTATCACCTGGTAATGATCTTGATGGCTGGAATGATTGCAGAGCGAGACAGCACTATGCGCGCGCGCAAGCGCGAGGGAGACAAGACGTGTGATTTCTCACCGGAAACGCATAATATATGGTGCATTGTTAGTAACGAGTGTGCTTGTGTGTGGGTGGGTGCCCTTAAATAGGGCTCGCTTTAAAAATTAGTCTTTTTGCATATTGCAATGCGTGAATTATAAAGGTGGTCGAGTTTAGTTCGCTAAATTAAGGTTGTGTACAAAACAAACTTGAGGAAACATACTTATTTAATGTTACTTTTATTTTAAGAACACAAGCTCGTAAAGAGCTTTATAACTCGCATACAATGACCTATATTACAACCCCGGGTTTTTCTTAAATTGTATTTATTTATTTAAACTTCATTGCACAAAAGAAAACTTATCGAACAAAAGGCGGACTTAATGCCATATGGCATTCTCTACCAGTCAAACCTAAAGGTAAAGCAGAAAAAATTGTAGGCAGTGCAAGTTCAACAAAATGGAACACTGATATTTTAGCACCAATTGAAATGGTTCCTGGCCTAATATAACTTGCACAAGGTTGTGTGTTTGTAAGTCTTTCGGAGTTTTTTAATAACCAGTTAATGCGTCCAATCATTGCAGCTACGTCATTGACAGGGTTATCATCATCAGCCTATTATATATGTCCCACTACTGGGCATATGCCCCTCAACTCAACTCAAGTGTGACAGGGAATGGGCAATATTTCGCATCAGATTTCACAATACGCCTTTAAATTTCTTCGCAGATGTATGCACCGAGAAGCTGCTGGTATATAACAAATATTCCGTACATAAGTTCCGAAAAACTCATTGGTACGAGCCGGGATTTGAACCAACGACCGCCGTTTGACAGCCGCATGCTTGCACCACTACGCTATCGTAGCTTGCATACCACTGATAGGGTTATATTTATTACCTTTTATCCTCGCTAAGTATTCCAGACCAACGCCCGATCGTAAATTGTGCCAGTTATAATAATTATTGAAGCGTGTGCTATAAAGTCTAGGTTACTCAGTGTCAGAGTGATTCTACTAAATGTCAATGCACAATACACGTTTTACATCACTGAGTTAGTATTATTGAAATACTAATTTGTACACTTACTCGGATATTATATATGAATTAAAAAAATACAAAATAATGTATTTCTTAAATAATTGCAGGTGTTTCGTAGCAAAAGAATTAGAATCCCATTTTATAGATCACCAAATAAAGGTACAGGCATAAAAGTGCTATTGACTTTGCCTCGCTGCCCCAATTTAGAAAAAAACAACCATAGAGCATAAAACCAAACACTCAAACAATGAACCAAAAAGGTCCCGTTCATATGCAAAATAGTTATTTTTTGACATAACCATAAAAGATGGATCACATTCAAAAATGGAACATTCAAATATTTAAACAATGAACGTTCGTATTGGAACACGCGTTCGATTTTTGTATTTCGGCTCTTATAGAAAACGGTGTTTGCTTAGCTTGTCATAATAAATTTCGGTTATGAAAGACGGGGTAACCGTTTTTATAAAATCTGTACAAATATATCGTCATATCGTGATAAACCGTAAGGAAGCTGGATTAGATTATAGAGACCGAAGAATTATTTTTGAACTCTACAGAAATCAAAGAACTTTAATTGAAATAGGAGAAGAAGCTAGAAAGGCGAAGATACGGCAAGGAGTTCGGCAGGGTTGTCCACTTTCGCCTCTTATCTTTAATGTGTTCATAGAGTGTGCCATTAGAAAATTAATAGAGTCCGGAAAAGGGGGGGTTCATTTCAATGGGAAAAAAATTCAATTTATTCGTTTTGCTGATGACATTGCGGCTTTTGCAGAGTCATCAAATCAGTTAGAAGAATTAGTTACAGATATGAATGCAATTTTTGAAGATTTTGGACTTAAAATAAACATTAATAAAACAAAAATGCTAGTAACCTCAAAAAGGCACTCAAATTATAGACCAATCACTTTAAATAACAAGACAATAGAGCAAGTCGACAAATTTAAATATCTGGGAAGCATAATCACTAATAACTCCAGATGTACACCAGACATTATCGCGAGGATAGCCATGGCAAGAAGCAGGCTTTCAATGCCAAGAAGAGCCTGCTCAAAGCCAGAATAGCAGGCCATATTCGGAAGAGGCTTATAAAAGTGTACATCTGGAGCATAGCGTTGTATGGAAGCGAAACGTGGACAATGACACAGCGTGACAGAGAACGATTGGAGGCCTTCGAAATGTGGTGCTGGAGGCGAATGGAGAGGATTAGTTGGAAGGATAAGAAGACGAATGAGAAGGTGCTTGAGAGAGTGAAAGAGAAAAGAACGTTGTTGAAGACCATTGAGAACAGGAGAGGCAGGATGTTGGGCCACTTGTTACGACACGATGATTTTATGAAAACCATAGTAGAAGGGAAGATAGAGGGAAAGAGGAAGAGAGGGAGACCAAGAAGATCTTTTATGGACCAAATAAAAGAAAAAGTAAACGGCGCGTCGTATCAAGAGGTCAAAACAATAGCTGAGAACAGAGAGGAATGGAAATTGCTCCACCGACAAGATTTTGAATCTTAAATATAATGAATGAATCGTGATAAACAAGGGAAAAATTACATTAATATTGCTGTTGGAATCGAAACATGAAATCCGAGCAGTGATTTCAAAAAGGTACTCAAGGAAAGTGTCACTGAATCCAACTGATACAAAGTGACAAACCTATCGTCGTAAATAACGTTAAAAACATTAACTAAGTACACACTTTCATATGAAAAACAGGAATCTTTAAGTATGTAACAAGCCTATTCAATTTCACTTTATTATCGTGAACAATAAAGAGTTTTTCTACTTCTTAATTCTCAATTGAATTTACCTGCTTACTTGCATATACGAATAATATTTACTCCGAAAATTACCAATGTGATTCTATGTATTGCTTTCTTTCACCTCAGGGGCAAGGCAAAATATAACTAATAATAATCAGAAATAGGAATGTTTAACAGGTACACACAGTTTATGCAAAACGAAATTATGTGAAACCAGAATAACACCATAAAACCGAAAGCAAAATGATCCTCCAACCAAAAACCGAGGTCAAGCGTACACCCAAACACCCATACTTAATAATAAAACTACTACACAATGCAATGATAGCTGAAACACGGATACACCCAGTGACAAAGGCGTCAGTCATTAGCGAATTTGAATAATAAAAAAACTATAACTCGAGGGGAGATAGCGCGCTGTTGCATAAGTAATTATAACAATTATTTTTTGATGGATAATAAATTATTTTTGACGGGGCTTTGGATTCGATCGGCGGGCATTATGTCGATTTGAATGGTATTTTTCGCATGTTGTATAAAATGTTGGAAATTTCATACGCCAGACCTGTCGTTTTTTTGTTCTCATAAATGGAGCGTTCATTTCCATATTTTTCGTATTTTCCGTTGATTATTTGTAAAAGATTATCTTTGGCAGTGTATTTTTCTGTACCGTTTTCATATAATAAATCAATTAATTATATAATAAAACATGTCCTTGCCATTTTTTTTACTAGAAAGGCTATTTTTTGTTTTACATTCAGAAGCTCAAACTTATATAAAAAGCTCAACTAAAAAAACACTCAGTCGTTACATTTATATCACCACCTTGATCACCCGCGTGCATTTATACCACACGTTTACATTATCAAAAATAATCAATCTTATAAATAAAAAAGGTCAGGAACAAATATCGTGCACACACTTTCGATTTCTCCAAAAAAGTGAATAAGAAATTCAAAATTCGAACGGCGCCGTTCGAACAAAATGGCGGATGTCCTTACGCAAGTCCTGAGAGTTACGCCATTCCATGTTTTATCATAACAAGGTGCGCAAACGCGTATGTTAATGCGATATCCGACGAGGGGCTTACACTTTCATTTTTAACCCTTTTAATGCGTGTCAATGTGGCACTGCATCATTTTTTAAGGGTTAACTAGAAAAAGTAAGAATATGTGCTGACTGTGGGAGACTAAATATTTTCGTAGTTTATTGAAATCAAATCACTATACTGAAAGTTGTGACTTTAGAACAAGTACATGCAGTTTTTATTTTAACGCGACTAAATATCTGTCTAAAATAATAAAGTTGTTCAAGTAAAATATGTCCTTAGAGGTACATGTCTTGTCGCAAAAAACGCATATAAATAAATCATTTTTATTTGCTAATACTAATACAACAAGGCATTATATTAGTAAATAAAAGTATTGATTAAATGGCAACAATAAATAAATGGAAAAATGTATCGGAATTGTATCTAAATTCTGCATCACTTTTTGAACAGAAACTCTTGAAATTTAATAACAAAAAAATTAGAACATGTCACTGTCTTATTTATTAATACTACAACCACGAAGGTACTTTCATGATAATTTTAATTCAAGACTTATCAACCGACAAAAGATCTCTCAACGGCTCCTCCGCCAAAGGGGCTCCATTCTCAACAAACAAATTTATCCAAATTCAATCCATCTTCGAGCATCATAAGTGTCTCTTGCTCCTACACATTTGCTAACAAGAAAGCGGGTGAGAACGTCTATAGCAATCCAATCCATATTCGAATTGAATTCACTTCAGCGTTACGAAAATAAAGTCGCAGTGACGCTACAAAAAATCTGTCATCTCACTTAAAGATCTGAGCTCCCGAGCAACAATGAAGTGTCACAAAAAACTTGATCTAAATATAATAACGTGATATTTGAATGTGAAAGACATCTGCTGAGGAAGTGAGACAATGCGATGATCATTTTGAAATATGGTTGGCGAGTGGCAGTAGCTGTGAGGCTGATTGCGATGGTTAAGAAATGGTAAGTCGGTCAGTTTGATGGCAAAGCTACGGTAGGGCTACTAGGCAGTGGTTCAACGCTGTCAAGCGTCGTTCGTGGGTTCGAATTTTGATTCACACCAATGAGTTTTTCGGAACTTATTACGGAATATTTTTCGGTGAAGGAAAACATCGTGAGGAAACCGGTCTAATCAAAATAAGGTCGAGTCTTCCCTCTAGGTTGGTAGGTCAGATGGCAGTCGCTTTTGCAAAACTAGTGCCTATGCCAAATCAAGGTGTCAAAGCGACCTAAGGCTCCTTTAGGGCACAACTGGGAATAACGCTAGGAGGATGATGGTCAGTTTGATGTTAGTACTTTTACTGTCGTAAAAAAGGGTTATCTTTGATTATTGCCAAATCGTTGAAATAATCAAACCATCATTCGGACTTTGCCACTCCACCGGTTGAGATTAGGCATTTAGTGTAACCGACATTTTATAAAACTGTCATTGGATTTACAATCTTTTGCCTTGGACGGTAAAGTTGCTTTTGGATGAACCACTTTGATGCATCGGTCATGTCAAATAAGCCCGAGTCTACCTAGCACGCCGGGAGAAACACAAAAGGGACAGAGAGTATGGTGGCCATTAGCGTCGGAGTCCCAACTTTCCATCGAACAATTCACTTCCTGAAACCAGCACCATCTTTCAGTTGTTTGGCATGTTTCCTGATCCCCGAACCTGCCGGGAGAAAATCTCTAAGGAGCCGGTCTAAAAAAAATGTCGAAACCGCGTTTGGAAAACTGACAATTACATAAAAGCTTTACAACGTATACGGGGTATGAAGTGAAAGATGAACTTTATAATTATGATAAATCTTTTATACATTATATTTCAATTCACATATAAGCGGCGGTCGTAGGTTCGAATCCCGGCTCGTACCAATGAGTTTTTCGGAACTTATGTACGGAATATTTACCGTTAGCTTTTCGGTGAAGGAAATCATCGTGAGGAAACCGGTCTAATCCCAATAAGGTCCAGTTTTCCCTCTGGGTTAGAAGGTCAGATGGCAGTCGCTTTCGTAAAACTAGTGCCTATGCCAAATCCTGGGATTAGGTGTCAAAGCGGACCCCGGGCTCCTTTAGGGGCATTACCGGGAATAACGCTAGGAGGATGATGATGATAAAAAAATTAAAAAATATGGATTTTCATCAGATTTTGCGGCAAAACTAGAAAAGGTACCTACACCAAAGTAATGCACTATTCAATTGATAGCTATTATTTAATTTCAGCTTTACGTCACAATTTACTTAAGAATTTGCGTTCCCGTATCAATCTCAATTACCCTTTATTCATCCGTTAGAGAAATTCAATATTTCCAAAACTTTCACCCAATTGCACCCATATTCTTAATCACTGTCCAACTTGAACTACATAAAAGATTCATTTGAACCGAAATCAAACGACATTGTTTAAATCATATTCAGATCCATTGTTTCGTCTCGCAAGTTGCCGAGTGCATCGACACAGGGCCCGCATCATCGTGCGTTAATTGTTGCATTCACGAAAGTAGGCGCAGTAATAGGTTAGAACCGTCTTTTTACAAGATTATATTTAACTTGCCGTACTACTTCGTTAGTAAGTAATAATCGCTAATTCGTGAGGTAGGGCACAGCGAATGCCTCTATATGCTGGTAAGTGAATTGCAATGGCTTTACTCCTGTAAGGCTCGGGATACGATTGTGCTTATCAAATGGTTTTAGTAACATCGCTTGTCACACCGGTTTACAAGAGTGGAGTCAAAGCAGATCCCAATAACTACAGGCCGATATCAGTGTTGACAGCCATCTCTAAAATCATAGAAAAGCTTATTAACAAAAGACTCGTTGACTATCTTAATAAATTTAAACTAATTTCACCATCACAATATGGCTTTAGACAAAATAGATCTACGGAGGACGCGGTACTGGAGCTAACATCACTAATCACAAAAGAAGTAGATAAAAACAATAAGGTCCTTGCTGTGTTCCTCGACCTAAAGAAGGCATTCGACACTGTGTCAGTTCCCACTCTTGTAAACCGATTGGAGTGTGTAGGGGTCAGGGGCAAACCACTAGCGCTGCTTGGCGACTACCTAAGGAATCGTACTCAAAGAGTTAAAATTGGAGACCACGTAAGTGGGGACTCTGAAGTGACTTTTTGGGTACCTCAAGGAAGTGTACTGGGCCCCACTCTATTTCTCGTCTATATAAATAGCCTCACTAACATGTGTATCCAGCAGGGACATGTTATTTCATACGCCGATGATACTGTTGTAGTTTTCACCGGTGGAAGCTGGGAGTCAGTATTCACCAGTGCTGGATTAGGGCTTCAGATGATAAGTTCATGGCTGGTCTCTAATCTACTAACGTTAAACACCGACAAAACGAACTACATCTGTTTTACCAAAAACAGCAGCACTCAACCACCAGATGAACTTAGCCTCACAATGCATATTTGTAACCAAACTCATAATGCACGGTGTGACTGCCCACGATTGGCAAAAGTATCTACAACTAAATACTTAGGTATTATTATCGACCAACATCTTACCTGGCACCCTCATATCGAATACTTAAATAACAGGATTCGTAATCTCATTTGGATTTTCAAAATACTCAGACACATTACTAATATAAAATTACGCTATCAAATTTACACTGCACTTGCTCAAACAGTTATGACTTACTGTATTTCAGTTTGGGGAGGAGCAACGAAAACTAAGTACCTGGAAGTGGAGAGAGGGCAGAGGTGCTTATTAAAAACCATCCTTTTCAAACCTTATAGACACCCTACATCTGAACTTTATAATGAGTGTAAGCTTCTAAGCATGCGTAAATTATATGTTTTATCAGTAGTTCTAAGAGTACATAAAGACCTTACATATACACCCCCCCTTTCAAATCGAAGAAGAGCAAAAGTAGTAGTAGCTGTACCCCGTAGTAAATCTGTCTATGCAAAAAGACAATTCAATGTTCAATCTGCACATCTGTACAATAAAATTAACAACGTATTAAACATTTACCCTCTTACTTCCTACAAGTGTAAAGAAACTATAAAAAAGTGGCTGACAGGCCTTAGTTATTATGAAACTGAAGACCTACTCAAATAGAATATTAATAGGTAAATAGCTGTAAAGAAACCGACACAGCATCAAGTAATAAAATTAAGAAATCTGAACACACACACACACACACACACACACACACACACACACACACACACACACACACACACACACACACACACACACACACACACACACACACACACACACACACACACACACACACACACACACACACACACACACACACACACACACACACACACACACACACACACACACACACACAAGCGCGCGCACGCTCTACACGATAGATTAAGTATGATACTTTTTTCCATTTTTTAAAGCAACTAGCACTAGTTTTAGATTTAAATTCAACTTAAACTATAATTATTATTTTTTTAACTTAAAAAATCGTTTATAATTACTTAAAATTGCCTAAGACACTACCAGCATGTATTATTAACGTGAAGAGCGAGACCTCCTGATACAGGTGCATGAAAACCTACTAGGAGGCCTCAACCACTAAAAACTAATTTAAGTTGTCCAAATAAACGATTTATTATTATTATTATTAAAAAAAACATCCCCGCGGACATCAATTTCTGTCCACAAAATGTACCTGCTATACACGAATATTTATTTATTAATTAAAAAAAAATTAAACAAATGTATAAATGGCGAGCTTAATGCCAAATGGCATTCTCTACCAGCTCACCAGCATGTATGTATGTATTCTTACATGTCGGCAATTGATTATGCCACCTCGTGTCCTTCTTAACTCTAAACTATAATGTCACATTAAAACCAAGTTGAGGGCATTTTTTTAAGAACATAACGACGTTGATTACCTAATGACTAAAACAATGACTCAGCTATGAGGGCCGTATTTGATCATTTTTATTGGTTGGCCACATTTTTAATGCTGAATGCATTAAAAATGTGGCCATGGAAAAAATGTGTATTTTGAATACCACGTCAATGGAAACACGCGCCTGATAGTAAGCTGTTCCTGTTCCATTCGTAAACCTTTACATTCCTTTTCTGAAAGTTCACGGGATCAAAATCAGTAAATTCTTAATGACTTCACCCTCAACATCGACATTGACTGCACAAATCACTAAGTACTCATTTGTTTTTATTTATGGCGACTTCAAGTATCGAATGTTCTTACAAAAATTGAAATCGCTCCAATAACCAAGAGTTACTCCGTAATCCTCCCTTAAATCCATACGAACCCATACAATAGTACAAATGTACAAAAGTACAATTTCGGTAATGCAAATAGCTACGGCATCATAAATATCGAAAGGCAACTTTAACTGTGCAGTTCGCTTGTCAAAATGGGACCTTATATCTGTGTGATAGGAGTGTTAGTGACGGTAAAAATAGCGTAGGCGGCTTAGAATGTTCAACCCTTACGAAACCACGATGTGCATTTCGATAATAGGTGACAGAGTAGAGAGGAACAGAGACAGCGGAGTGAAAGAAATCAACATTATGGCGTAGTTACTTATTTGCTTCGAAGTGGGTATTCTGTACAAGAGTGATACAAAAGTAGTTCGCTGTGACAGCGAGGGGATATATTAGTATTGTCAAACTTCCATGGTGATAGAGCACCGAGCCACAGTAGACATATGGCTATACAGGGTGTATCAAAAATGGGGTGTGAGCCGCGTTTTTGATGTCACACGCAAGCAATGTGAACAAAACCAAAGGCTGCAATGTAAACAAAAACAAAATTTCAATGAAAAAAAAAACAAATAAAAAATAAACAAATGCATATTTGGAATCGCAATCAGCTACCGAATATGCCCTTTATCTGTTCACACATCATAATATGATACACCCTGTATAACCATTTAAATATATTCGCACAAAAGTTTTGCCTAGATAGGCATTGTAACTATAGCATGTACTTCTTTCGTTTTGTTTTAATCAACAAATTAAAACAAAAAAACTGAGAGCTCTTTAGCAATTATGGCCGTTTGTGGTTTTATCTCTACTGTCTCCATGTGTCTTGTTTTCTTTTGTAACTACTTTTTCTGTGTGAGGTATGCAAAAAAGTATTTATATTGTACTAGCTTCTGCCCGCGACTCCATCCGCGTGGAACTCGTTTATATCGCAGCTCGATACAAACTTTTACCCCCCCATTTCACCCCCTTAGGGGATGATTTCGGGGATAAAAACTATCCTATTGCACTAATCATCCCTTCAACTGTCTCCACTTAAAAAATCGCGTCAATTCGTCGCTCCGCTTTGCCGTGAAAGAAGGACAAACAAACAAACAAACACACACACACACTTTCCCATTTATAATAATTAGTATGGATGTTTTACGAAACTCGGTTTGACATGATGAAACATATGATCTCTCTCTGTTTCGCTTCGCTACTCTCCGCGTTATCACGAATATCAAAGATTCAAGATGTTGCCCGCCATGGATTATTGAACCGCGCTCTTTCGTATTTTTAGGGTTCCGTAATAACCATCACAATGCGCAACAGACAATCCACTAAAATGCCAATAGAATTGCATTATACGATGCAATGTTATGTAATGAAATCTCGTTTGCCAGTTGCTCTCAACTCTTAACTATTGGTTCGTCTGGTTCGATGGGCTGACGATATTAAAAAGATAGCGGACTCAACAGATTTTACCCATGACTTTGAGCGGCGGCCGCAGGTGCAGCGGCATGAAATGCGTGTGAGTGAGAGATCAGATCGCAGGGTCTCGCTTCCACCTACCGCTGCCGCCTCCACTGTAAAGCCTGAGACACTGGCGCGGTTTGCGGTCGCGGGAATAGTAAACTTGACAATAATTGTCAAGTTTTCCTACTTGACCGCCACCGCAGGCCGCGCTAGTTTCAGGCTTAAGTCGTAGCCCAGTTCTCTGGATCAGGAGGAGAGGTGTTCTCAAAGAGAGGCCTATCTATACTCTGCATTTTGGTCGATGATAAACTGAAAATGATGGCGATGAAACCTTGAAGTATAATATATCTTTTTACAATGCAAACTGAAGACTGGGCGCATAAAACATTTGAGACAAACTTATTCATAGTTCTGTTGTGGTCTTGGCAGTTGTCAATGGAATGCCCACGTACGATCGTGCCGACTCCGAACGTTGGCCAGAAAATGATGACACCAGACAAAATCGGGTTAGGAGACACAAGTTACATTAAATGGTTACTGTCACTCAATTTAATCGAAATATAATAAATGTAATTTACGCCATCAACTAACAACGTCTATTTGGCACTGTGTAGCCTGACTTGTAATCTTCAAAAATAAACTTTTACAAGCACAATGTCTTCTATTCGTCACCCTTTGACACACAAAGAACATAAACACGACAACAGTTTCCGAGACACGTGCGAACCTACAAACAGTTACGTGGGGTGCGGAACGTGAATGGGAAATCTTGGAGGATTCTATGTTAAATATTATAAGTACTTATGTATGGTTGACGTCATAAATATGCTCGTCTAGGGTAGACAACGTGCATGTAACACCCCTGGAATTGCAAACGTCGTGGAATAGGCTACGGTAATAACACCATCAGGTAAGCTTGGTTGCCACCGCCTTGATATAAAAATATAAAGTCACGTTTTTGCACCTCCATGATAATAAGGTGAAAAATGTACTTATAATCATAGCATAAAATACTATAGAGCGGACAAGCCGCCGGCGGCTGTGTCGCACATGTCAGCTCATTGGGCATACTCCGCCATACATTTACCGTCCGTTGTCCACCGAGAAAGTTCCGTTTTTTACCAAAATGCCGAGTTGTGCAATAATTACTTGCAAACACCGCAGTGATTTAATTAATTTCCACACCAATGGATCACTTTTCAGAGGTAAATACTAATAAATACTTTTTATTTCAAATAAAACCACGAATTCAAGAAGTTGCGAAGTTGCATATTCAATACAAATCGCGCGGCATGTCCGATCTCCTTATTTCCTATATCTGTGTACTTATACCTACATATCTTTGATTTCGTCTTTGTAAAAGTCACTGAAGAAGTGTAAAAAATTAAACAAGTTTTGCCACAATCAGGAGTAGAACTGTTGTTTGTTTAAGTCAAGTTCGCACTGACTGTGCCCTTGAAGCAGGCAGTCTCGGGTTCGGTGTCCGACCTAAGAACTAATAACGATAAATAATATTATCCTGTACTATTAAACGAGCAATATTTGTATATATATTTGCAATCACGTTCTCGGTATGGCTCTAACGTTTTTATGGTATTTGGAATATGGGGGTTTACGGGGGCGAGAAATCGATCTAGCTAGGTTTCATGTCTGGGAAAAATAGTTTTCTCCGTATTTTCTCCATGTTCATCCGAGCAGAGCTCGGTTGCCCAGGGACTAGCATACCTACTTATACAAAGGACTTTTTTTGTATTCCTAGGTACACCTTTTTACATGGCGGAACATCACATAATGCCTTACCCGACTACAAAAAACAGCTAGGCTACTCGATTAAAAGTATAATTTTATTATGAACCAACTCAAAAAGTGACAATATTTTTTGGATTCGTTTCTCCTAACGAATACCATTGAAAAAAACCCTTCCAATGAATACGTTTAATTAAGTTTTGAAATTTTTCATAAATCGCGAAAGGATTAATCAAACAATTAATAATGAATTGGCAACACTCGGCGTGTCGGATCGAATATAAATATTCGAGGAGGATTTGCATAAGGAGCCATTTTTTTGAGTTTTTTCCAGTCGCGCTCACTTTCCGATTTTTGAAGATGGCCTAGTGTGGATATGACTTAAAAATAATAAGTCTAAGGGTGGGTTGCACCCGTCTGTAATCGTAAGCGGTGTTCGTTAAAATCTAAATGTATGGTACCTAAAGGGCATTGGGTAACCTTGTATGAGAAAAATTGTCATTTTTTCTTGCAGCGGCAACGGATGTTTGTGTAAAAATCTTTTAGAGTACCTCTTAATACGCATATATATATATAAATAAACGCGTTAAACAATATCGGAGCCGAGATGTTTTAGTTTGGTTCATAACTTTTCAATATGACCTGCGGAAATATGTATTGCAAAATATCTCGGCTCCGATGCATTTTAGAGTATTACATTTCATAACAAAATATGTTTGTTTAAAATAGATCTATCATAATATACCAATTAAACGAGTGGCCGCTCATTTAAAAAATATGACAACACATTTACCCAAACCCCTTTGGCAAGTCTCTATGGAATGTGCCGGCGCCATATTTAACGTTGATCCCTGTAATCGTAAGTTGGTGGAACCTGCCCTAAACTGACCTTAAGCTCGCCAATTGTTGTGTTTTGTGCAATAAAGTAAAATGTAAATAAAAATGTAGGCCTTTCTCTGTCCTATTAGGGTCGAAAGAGGTTGTAGATAATTCTCAGTCGAAATAACACATAAGTCCTAAAAAATACTATTAATAATAGAGGCATTTTTTAGAAACGCTCTGTTAACGACCGTCTATTTTGTCTAGTGTCACCAATTTAGACTTGTAAAATTGAATGAATAAAATTGAACCGCTGCCGCTGGTACACGATATTTTCTCCCGTGGGATAAAAAAAACGCGGATGTGCATACCTACGTGCTTTTTAAAACACAAACGGTGCCAGTTGTCTGCGCGGCTCCGTCAAAAATAAAGGTGTGTCCACACTATCCGTTCATCAACCCTTCTATTGCGTGGGAGACATCGGAGGGGTCGGAACAGATGTTTTTAATATTCAAGAAAAAGACGCCCCTGCCAATGTTTACACTCGGCCGTTGTTTCCCGCCAGCTCTTGAACATCCAGGCTTTATGGCTGTGATTTTAAATACACACTTAAATATGTATAATATTAATAAAAAAAACCGGCCAAGTGCGAGTTAGACTCGCGCATGGAGGGTTCCGTACCATTATCTATAAAACGGCAAAAAAACACGTTTTTTATAGGCTCCCATACAACATACGCCTCAAATATTTATTTTATTCTCTATTTTGGTATTTGTTGTTATAGCAGCAACAGAAATTACATCATCTGTGAAAATTTCAACTGGCCCCTATTTCGCCAACTTCACAATTGTCACCTGACACTGACAATTCGCCATACATTGCTAGTTCTAGAAGTTAAGGTGGTTGCTAGGTTACTTGTGTAATCAGCAATGTACGAAGAATTGTCGTTGTCAGGTGACAATTTTCAAGTTGGTGAAATAGGGGCCTGGTGACAGACGGACGGACAGCGGAGTCTTAGTAGGTAATAGGGTCCCGTTTTACCATTTGGGTACGGAAATGTCCCGATTATTTAGTAAAAATATTGTGTGAAAATCGTGAAATATATTTAACTACAGATGCAACTAACTGTCTCTGTTATATAATTACCGATTCGTAGTGAAACAAAAGAAAACTGCGATTATCTCGCCTTGCCCAAGCGCACGATTGCTATTCAAATATTAAAATTTGCCAACAGACTATAGGGCAATTACGAAGCGGCGTAAGTCAAGAGAACTCAACCCCTTGATGAAACTAAACGTTGCTAGTTAATTCGAAGGAGGCGACGAAACTATAAGAATTCCGTTTTTTTACCATTTTCGCTACGACACCCTAAAATGCTCCAGTCACAATTGATTGGCACAGGTACTACACGTAGTGTTGGACATTATTCCTACCGACTGCGCCATGTAAAATGAGGATTTAGACGGAATACGCACAGGTTCGCTATTAAGACTGGTATTTATTCATCTACCCACACATAGGACAATTGTATACGTGACAGAATGCCCTCCAGCCAGATGGGATGACTTGAGGAGAGTAGGAGGGTAGCTGTTAGTAACTGAATGGTGAAAAAGGGAGATTGGGACTTTTAGCGTACACAGTGGAAGGGCTACGTCCAGCAGTAGACTGCAATAGGCTAATATAATGTAACCCCTAAAATGGTTGCATTTTGGAGGAAGTACAACGCCGCATCTAAGATTCGCATTCCTGTTCTCCTACTAAAACGCTGCCGCTTATGACTCGAGCTTGCAGACCAGTGACGTCACGGCGTTGCGTGCGCAATAATTGCCGCGCTCTCGCACGATCGACTCCCGCGCACTAATAGCAACTTTCGCCATTTGTTTTGGCCCCAAATTATTGCGATTAAAGTTACTGTTGTCTATGCTACTGTATGTAGTTCCGTTGTTCATAAACGTGGTATGGGACTGTTTTAGTTGTAATTAGTATACTTATGAAAAGTATAGTTTGATCCGTAATAGTGTCTGAAACGGAGAAGCTAAAAACATACTCAACCCTTTATTTGGAGTAGACACAGAATTCTTATTATTTATATACAGAAGGTACTCTATCTAACAAAACAAATGTTTATTGACTAGAAAACTCAAATTATGCCGTCCCCCTCTAACGCATGACACGTGCTCTTTCGTCAAGTTAAGGTTGTAGCGCTTTCTGTGATAATGCTGCGCGAATATATGCCAACGATATTGCACGTCGTCCACGTCGGCGTCCACTATATCTCTGTTTCTTTTTAACTCATGCAGAAAGAGATAGAGCAAGATAGATCGACGCGGATTGTTGAGCATTAACCGGCATCCACCGCCGACCGATTTGACGACCGCTTTAGCCTAGTTGGTAGTGACCCTGCCTACGAAGCAAGAGGCCCTGGGTTCGAATCCCGGTAAGGCCAAAAATTTGTGTGATGAGCATGAATATTTGTTTCTGAGTCATGGATATTTTCTATGTATTTAAGTATTTATATCTACATCTATCGTCGTCTAGTACCCATAACACAAGCCTTACTGAGCTTACTATGGGACTAGGTCGATTTGTGTAAGATTGTCCCCTTATATTTATTTATTTATTTATCATATTTTCGCCATCAGTCCAAAGAAATTCATTTCGTTTCTGTGGCCAAGAGCAGACGCAATTTTGAATTGGTCGCTATGATTGTTACATAGTCTCAACCTGTTTGATGATTGCGTATCATAAAATGAACGTTGTTAATTTACGCTTATCAGTTCACTCCAAAGGCAGCTACGGCCTAGTGGTTCAGGCATGAGGCTGTCAAGCGGCGGTCGTGGGTTCGAATCCCGGCTCGTACCAATGAGTTTTTCGGAACTTATGTACAGAATATTTACCGTTAGCTTTTCGGTGAAGGAAAACATCGTGAGGAAACGTCTAATCCCAATACGGTTTAGTTTTCCCTCTGGGTTGGAAGGTCAGATGGCAATCGCTTTCGTATAACTAGTGCCTATCTATCTCATAATTATAATCTTGGGATTGGGTGTCACAGCGGACCCCGGGCTCCTTTCACTCCAAAATGCGCATTCGCAGATGTGTGCCCCCAAATCGCATCCGAGACAACCCTGATCCAGATGATGACGAGATAGAACGACCTACTGATGTAAGAATGAGATGGTATCACAAAATTAAAAATGGCTGGCAGGCCACCGTGACCCCTGAGTTACCATAGCATAAGATATTTTTTTGACTTAGTGCCTGGCCTTCAAATTTCAAATATGTAAGTACATAAGACGATTATGTATACCTAGGACAGACGATCCAGTTAGGTAGGTCCAACTTCGAGAAAGAGGTCAATCGTCGAATCCGACTCGGCTGGGCAGCGTTCGGGAAGCTACGGCACATCTTTTCGTCCAATATTCCGCAGTGTCTCAAGACGAAAGTCTTTGACCAGTGTGTGTTGCCAGTGATGACATATGGCACAGAAACGTGGTCGCTTACTATGGGCTCAAAGTGTCATAAGAAGGCTCAAAGTCACCCAAAGGGCAATGGAGAGGGCCATGTTGGGAGTTTCTCTGCGTGATCGCATCAGAAATGAGACTATCCGCAGCAGAACCAAGGTAACCGATATAGCCCTCCGGATCGCTAAACTTAAGTGGCAGTGGGCGGGGCACATAGCACGTAGAACCGATGGCCGTTGGGGCGGAAAGGTTCTCGAGTGGCGACCACGTACCAGAAGGCGCAGCGTGGGTAGGCCCCCGACAAGGTGGACTGATGACCTGATAAGGTTGCGGGAGTCCGCTGGATGCGGGTCGCTCGGGATCGGTCACTTTGGCACTCTTTGGGGGAGGCCTATGTCCAGCAGTGGACGTCTTTCGGCTAATATGATGAAGTACATAAGTACTTACCTATCATCAAGTGTGCGTCCGAACATAAGGTTAAAGTTAAATATTTCTCAAAGATTAATTGCCCTGTGACTAAATGTCACGATTTTTAAGTATAATATTCTGTTCCATATATGATAAAAAAGTGCATTAATAAATTAAATTAATTGTTACGTTTTGAAACCCCTTAATGATCCAAATAAGTAAAATTAGTACCTACCCACAAATAATAACTACAACTTCGAAAAGTTGAAAAACCCCCGACATTTTCATTTCAAAGTCCAATATCTCAAAAACGGCTAAAAAGATTTATTACCTAGTCAGGCAGGTAGATACTTTTTGGTGATCAAAAAGTATATTTTCCCTAAAATATCATCGAGTGAAATATATCGAAATTGTGTATATTGGAATGCGAAATATGTTCCTGACAACTGATATTGAGATTCTGTTATGCAATAATTAAGTATATTGTAGGTAAGAACGTATACCTACCTATTTATTGTGTTGGAAGATATCGCTCGCACGTTATTAGGAGTCATACAACTGTCCGGGAAACTACTAGACACTACTCAATTTATTTGTTACAAAATCCTTATAAACTTACCAGGGTAAATGCGCCGGTTACTCGACCAGTGTCAGTTAGCGACCAACTGAAGGACAGGGTTTAAATAAATAAATATTAGACAAATCGAATTAGCCCAGTATTATAGATAGTAAGATAATAAGTATTTATACACACACAAAATTAGCGAATCGTATTTTTTATAAGTAACACAATTGTAGCTAATGTCCAAAAAGCCGGGAAAATAGCACTGCAGTTCACCATCTAAATGGTCACAAACAGCCCAAACAGGTACACTAAAATTTAGATGGCCGCTAACCGGCTCAAGCAGATTTAAAAAAAATCATCCGTTTATTTCTGAATGGTGTGTTTTGTTTTAAGTTAGCAAATTAATAGTAAACTGAGTATAAAATATATTATTTTATAACATAGGTGGTAAAAAAACCCTTAACAAAATAACGAATAAAATCCCAACAACGTGTTAGTAAAACTAATGAAGATAAACATAGTCGATTACAATGTTCTAGGTTCTACGTGTCGCAAAGAACAAGGTAAGTAAATGAATCATTCCATTAAAAAATTAAGTACATACTATAAAATCTTTAAAAATACGCATACTTTTAGAATCTATTCATAACCACATTATTTATGAATAAATTCGTTGTCGGTTACTGTCTACTTCTCCCCCGAACTACTCTTGTAAAAATAGTAACCGTATCGTACTGGCCTCGCCACTACACACAGCACTCAGAAACAAACCCCACACTTCTACTCAAACCCGAGTAGCGGCCGCTGGAAAACGGGGGAAAATCGTGGAAAGCGACGCATAACGCCATCTCTTGCGGAGTGGCGCGCAACTGAGCATTAAGGGAAGTTCTTTTAAGAACGCAGTTAGTTTGAAGGACCATTTATGCTATGATTAAATGTAGGTAGACTGGATGTTGTTAAAAAATCATTGTAGACTGCATTAATGTGTCTAGTTCATAGTTTGATTAAGATTTCTTTTAACTTGGTTACCGTAATGTGTTAAAGTGGATGTAGGATAAATTATTATTAAAATGTGTTTTAACTTTTCACATCGATATCCCTTTTTCCTATACGCATTTTAAATAATTGTCTTTCTTCTGAATTGCAAGAGGTACGTAGCGACGTCAAAAGGCTCTCTACGTCATTGGCTCTATAGGTAACTAGTAGGTATACATTTTTCAGAAAGGAATTAGAATTAGAGGGAATTATTTGTAGGAATTAGAGGTACCAAATTGTAAAAATAATATCTGTGGCTATACGCACAAAAGTTCGAATATTTTTGAAACGTTACTTATTTCAATATTTATTTCAAAATGCAGAGAACGGAGAAAAATGCAACTTAGTTTCTTAATAATTATATAGTAGGAAGCTAATTAAATCTCGGATAGGTACCAACCGCTGCCTGTACTATTTTACATGCAAAATCTTATAGACCCCACCGTCATCTGAATAAACACATTAAAAAAAGCGATATCATAGGGATATCTTCTTCTGTCAATAAGACAAATGGAATCGGGTCCCAGGGATAAAAGGTTTAATTCCCAGACTAAACCGCGATAAAATCTGAAAAACGATTATTGTCATGTAAAAGCAGACCAAGTGACACTTAAAAGTCTTGTAAGCACATCTAGATTTTTTAACAACCACTATGAGTACCTAAAATACAGGAATATTTCATTCAAATACGTAATCGCAGGATTAATTCACAAATTATTCTATAAATAATTCAAAAACTGCGTGGCTTCGTAAAAACCTCAAGAGTTTCTTATCGTTGAGGTAAGACACCCGATAACGGGCCCTAGCCAGAGATCACTCGCGAACTCTAGTAACCGAATTTCGGCATCAGCGCGAGCGAAACAAAAACTGACCTACATCGCTCCCTCCGTTCAGCCACCCTACGCTCCCGTCTTACCCCTGCATTTTCCTTCCTTTCAAGGTGAATATTGATGCATTTTTGCTATTCAATCGATGCAATTGACACAATGCATTCGAATAAAATAATTGCACCAGCCTACATTTTCAAGGTATACATTTTAACGACACATTTTTAGGTTAGGAAAATTTATTCATACATTTGTTGGGCTAGCTGTTTCTATAGCATAAAAAGTAAGTGGTTCGCGTTTCCAACGTCCCATTTACGAGCTAAGTGGATGTAAACATCCCGATACAATGTAAATAGTGGCCGTCCAAGGAGCCGATCGCGCCGCAAAAAAAGCGCATCCTATTATCGACTACAACAAAAGGACTTGCAGCGATACCTAAGTACACATCTCGATTCATCGTCTCGACTCGAATCGGCGAACCGATGCCATTGGCGCGCCCCACTGTCGCCGCGCGGGAACGGGATGGTTATACCGTTTTCGTTCAAGGGGGACAAGGAGGTTGATAGTCATCTTAGCTGCCGAGTGGCGTCCCACTGGGCGGGGCCGCGTCAAGGAGTGAGCCTCAGATGCGCGCAGTTGGAGGGGCTTCGCTCGGCCGAAGGATCGCACTGCAGTCGTGCCCCGCGCCGGCCACGAGCGCACGTTCACCGCCGCGCTCACGACTTACGTAACAACTAATCGGATCGAACCTTCCGATAAATCAATCGTGATCGTCAACTGTCAATAATTGTGCACCATTTTTTTTTTTTAATTATTTCTGCCGCGCCGAAACAAGTGAACTCGATTGTGTACTTTGTGTTGTTTTTGTTTTCACGCTTTATTTTCGGGCGTATCAGAACAGTGTTTTGAATTTGATGGTGACGGACTAAGTGTGGGAACAACTGTTTTTTGGACCTGATACTGTCCTGTGATTTTATTGACATATAACATGGTGATATGTGGACACATGGTGTTATTTTTTAAGTGAAAACAATACCAGACGTGACACTCATGTAAGTGTTAGTTTGTAGATAACAGTGCTGTCTCGTGGAGTGTAAAAAATCCGTGATATTTTTCAATACCGGTGCAAAAATTGGCAATCAAAAGGAATAAGACAAAATAAAAAATAGGTGTAGGAAAACTATTAAAAATTTTCTTTGCAGCGTTTCATATACCTACCTGGTACTAATCTCGCAAGAAAATCCAATAAGAATACATTTTATCATATCCGCTAAACATTCTAATTGGAGATTAGCATATCAAATAATATAATTACCAATTTGATTTGTATTCAACAATTATTATGAAATTTTTGGGACTTCTTCTTAGTCTCCTTCTCTCTTCTACTCTTCAAATTTGTTCCGGATTATACAGTGCATACTAAATAAACAAATAAAAAACAATTTAAATATCAGTAATAAAAAGTGGTATAACTAACGAATTAATATCGTAAGGAGTACTAAAATAGCATCGTTAAGACAGTTGTAACTAACTTTTAGCAAAATAATATTGAGCCCACAGCAATCTCCTTAAATAAATGATAAGAAATAATATAATTACAATTATATATGTTTTTTTCTAATTAACAAAGGCAATGAAAGAACACAAACTCACTCGTGACTAAATCAATCGTTTAAATCATTCCAAATAATTTCGCTCAATTATCGCATTTTTAGTCTCGCCGCGCGTCGGCGGGCGCACGGCTGCACACTAGACTAATCCCGTGATTGATCGGTGTCGAACCGATTACCGGTGCGTTTACCCTAATCCACCGGCATTTTTGGTATTCCGCAGGTATTTGTGCAGCTCCGGTCTTCACACCCAATTGAACGATCACGTGACGGTATTTAACAATCCGATTTTGCACTTGAGATGTTGTAGTGTAAGATTATTTTATGATTTCTAAACATGATTAGGTGATAAAAATTTCTTTTTTTTTTCAAAAATAATGTCATCACGTACCTAAAGATAATCTTTCTGTTACACCTAGATTTATAGTACCTACAGGTAGAACTTGGCGTCCTGGTAGGGTATCTACTCAAGTTAGTAAATAAATACCTACGTAAATTAATATTTTTTACCTTTAGTAAATATAGTTGCGCCACTAAAATGAATTAAAAAAAGGAATAATTGTATGTTGTGAAGCTCACAATTAAGATTTGTAGGTTGGATAATTGTCCCCAATTTTGGCCTTTGATTTCCTGTGTTAGCGAAATAGAGTTTGTTTTGTCAGTCTTTTGCGCGTTTTTGTGTTTAGGTATCATAGTCATATAAATAAAAAATATAAATACATCACACATTTCGTTTCAATTTTATATTCTATCAATAAATGAGTATAGGTATATACCTAGTTGCAGGTGCGCATTTTATTATTAAAATTTAAATTATTACGCTCAGAATTTTCTTAAGTAGCTATTCACGAATAATGTATACATTTAAAAATATTTTGCTGGGTTAAAATTCGGTCTATTTAAAATGTTACTTTACCCGTGTTAAGTCTAAGTCTAGCGCAATATTTATTTACCTTTATTATTAATGTTTCAACATGGATCGTCTACCTATATGTACAAAGCGCGCGTAGCTAACACGTTAACATGTTATAAACTTAGGCCATTTTCCATATTTGTACTAACCATTTAAAACCGTAGTTTTTTTTTACTCATTGTACATTTTTAATTGCCATTTCCACCTTGAGTAGACGATGATAATTTTGAAAAATTGTTTATTATCTAAGTAAATCTTATTTTACAGTTTTATTTTTATTATCTTGCTATAAAAAGGAAAATATCACGGATCAACACTTCACTTGTGATTACAAAACAAGCAATTTAGTTCCCTTGTACCTTATTAGTGTAATGGGGCTCGCACAGATGGCGTTGGGGACTTGACCTCAACTTCGGGAACTAACAAACTTCTCAAGTGCTTTGGACGAATTAGAACAACTGATAATCCGGAGTTTTGTTTTTTGTCATGTTATTTAGTAAACTTTCTGTAGACAGACAGAGAGCTTCATTTTATAATAGTTGTCATTAAAAAAACAATTAAAATTTGTATCTAGTGTTTGCATGTATGTATCAAACATTTATAGTTTTTTTAATATGCACTGCAGCTTTAGATTTAATTAGTTTCTTGTTATAGAAGATGTTTAAAGGCATTTTTAACTGTTAATTATTGTTCTTGAAATAGGTACGTCGTGTGTTAATAATATTAAATGCAACGACATTCATGATGCTAAAATGTACTTACCAACTTCTTACTTGCTTTGAAAGTATCCGAAGTGCTTGCCATCTTGACTCTTGACTTACTGGGTAGGATTCCTTTTACAATGTAGCCTCACATACATATTACCTAAGTAATATCTATTTAACCGTCATAAAAACCAGACGGTCAATTAGCAACGTATTACGATAAAAATTAATTAAACACGAATTTTTCACCCATTGCGTTTCGCGATTACAAAAAGTTTAATCGCGACATAAAATTGCGTGTCGATTAAAAAACGGTATAATTCTTTAACTATGGAGGTAATTATTCGTTTATTGAGTGCCACCATTGTACCTACTTGACCGGATCTTGTTATTTTCTAAAATATTTATCTGATACATTTACTTTCTTATTTTTTCAATCTTTAACATGTATATATTGATCGTGATGATTGATGAATGAATTAATTTAAAGTCCAAAAAATCCAACCACACACCAAGCTGAATATCTAAAACCGGTTAATTTGTGCAGACATGGTTGTAACTATTGGGTCCATACACCGCGCTTTTACCCCACATTTAGTGTTACCGTAATCGATGGTGTACTAATACTAATACCGTGAGACTTATATTGTTGGATGTTTGCTAAATGCTATGATCTCTAATAGGAATTTTGTATTGTATGTTTGTAGGTATGTCATTCGCTTAATGACTCGACTAAAAATGGAAATATATATTTATATGAATTGAGTCGGAGTATGGAAGTGCTATGAGTTTGCCTTTGTAGGTACTGTAAACTGTAAGTTCTTCTTTTGTGCAATAATGATAAAAGAAATTAAACTGAATCATCAAATAATTTTATAAGAATCGTAAACAACATCATTTATTTGTAAAATGTATGTTTTTGTTTTATTTTAGTTTATAATTGGGTTAGTTGTATTCAATTGAATAAACTCTTTGACCCCGGATGTGACTTACCTTATAAAAAAAACCAATAAACTTTTTGCATTTCAATATGCATAGTAACGTCCGCAAACAAATATAAAAAAACTACACGGAAAAATCCTGCACGAAGCTACAAAAACTTTTATTTATTTTATTTAAAATTCCAGTATTTTCATATCATCGGTAATAGTATAAGCCACGGAGGACAATTCTTTATTGAATTTTTCTGAGCAAAGCCGGGCGCAAAAGCCTGTTATTAAAAAAATGTTCGTTCGATATTTACGTCCTATTGTTAAATGCTTACACTCAATCACTGTGAGAGAGAATGTGTGATACGCACAAACCGATAGTTTTCAGAATTATGTGATTAGTTTAATCAGACAATAGGTACTTAATTAGGTATTTGTAGCAAAAAAGTTCACATAAAGCCGACACGGCACGGTGTAAGATATATCTGATCTTCTGGAAAACATGTTCTATGGACACACCTAAATAAATAACAGACTTTATTATGGAGTAGGTAAATGAGCACGCCTGCCAATTTATAAGTGTCATTTATTCTAGGTCAAATATTAGGGGACAATCTTACACGAAACAAAGTAGTCCTGAGTAAGCTCGGTAAGGCTTTTTTTAATGGGTACTAGGCAACGATATAATCATAATCATAATCATTTATTCGCAATATTGATAATATCATATAGTGCATAAGATAATAATAATAATATGATGTAAAATAAAGTCAATTCAATAGCAGCATAAAGGTCAATAATAAAGTCAATAAGAAATTAAAAATAATAAAATAAATGTCAAATTACAAGCTACGGTTTGACACTCAAAAATTCCTCGAAGCTATAAAATGTGTGCTCGAGAAGCCAGTTTTTCAGCCTTGTTATATCTAATAGATATAAATACTTAGATGCATAGAGATAACATCCAAGACTCAGATGCATTATTCATGCTCATCGCACATATATTTTCCCTTACCGGGATTCGAACCCAAGACCTCTAGCTTCGTAGCCTCTAGTTCGCAGGGTCACTAACTCACTACCTAGTGGGCCAACAGGTCAAGAACTCCATCTAGCAGAGCCAAAATTGAATTGGAATTGGAACAAACATGTAATTTCACACCGCAATATAACGAATGTCAGAATGAGCAGTCTTGTTTGGTAAATATCTGAGTATAGTATTCATAATAGCTTAAGTAACATTGTAAGAAATTATTTTGAGAAACATTTAAGTAAGTAAATGGGTGTAACAATAACTTCACTTTAAACCAAAAATCACTTCTAGCGATTAGAACCACTGGTTAATTTTAGGG
Source organism: Epinotia demarniana (assembly GCA_945867215.1). NCBI lineage: Eukaryota > Metazoa > Arthropoda > Insecta > Lepidoptera > Tortricidae > Epinotia > Epinotia demarniana. Next base: position 10,470,950 of record OX244278.1, read on the forward strand.
CTATTGCGCTGGTCACGGGACCAGTTTCAGTTAGCGACCATAAATGTCAAGGTACCCCTCAAATCTGGATAGTAATATTCTTACTGATTATAAACCGAGAAAATATTTTTGAGTTCACTAACTCATGTACGTGGTCGAAAACCGGCACGCGAAATTAAGTCGTCGCTAACTGGCGCGACGACCCTAATTATTGGACCCAAAAACAATATGAACCCGTGAAGTTTATTTTGTACCATTCATTTAGTATTAGGTACCTCATCGCCGCCCTAGGCCGTCCACAAGCAAAAATGTTTGTAACGACTTTTTTAGACGAAATCTTAATGCATAAGGCGCAGCATACATTTATCGCAGTATAACAACAAAATAAGTAGTTTGTTTGTAAGCACTTCTATGTACAGTCAGCATCATATTGTTAGTAGCAGCCAAGTAGAATAGAATAGAATATAATATAATAGAATACGGTGCTATTAGGTGCTACTAACTACCTATACGATTCTGACTGTACATAATAACAGGTTAAACCAATATACTTACATACATGTTATACAAACATTTAAATACAGAGGCGAACTTAAAAGGAAAGTACTAGAACTGGACTTAAATTTAAATCATTCGCATGCTTATAAGGACTATACAGTCTAGTAAACCATAGAGGACAACGTTTCGATTCCGAGCCTAGGCCAGCAAACAATTATTTGTGTTACGAATTCTGTGTAAAATAATACATACATATGTACATACATTCACGCCTTTATTCCCAAAAGGGGTAGGCAGAGAACATAAAACTTATGTTCCATTGCCACTTTTAGCATAAATGTGGGTATAAAAGATCGTCAAAATTTGGCACCGCAGTGAGATAGCTAGCCCATCGCCCACAACACACTTCAACCCTGTTCCCTTTGTATGACTACGACACCCAGAGGAAGTGAAATAATAAGACGTTAATATTTACATTATCTACTACATTTTTCCACTCGACTAAGTGATTATACGAGTATATTGTTAACAGCTTTTGCAGTTGTCCATTCAAATCCATTTTAACGACTCTATAGCAGTGTTGATATAAAATGCAGACAGATGGCAATTGAACCATATTTTACGACAAGAACATATCATATCGTACATATCAAAGATGTTTATCAAAACAGAAACACTCATAACATACTTATAGAGGATTTAAAATATGCGTAAAGATCTATGGGTACTATACCAGAGGCCCGATGCGTCTCCAAATATAAGGTTATCATGGCATAGGGATATGCTTTTAAATCGGTATAACAGAGTCATGACGGCGATATCATAGAGATGTCCAGTTGTGTCATTAAAACAAATGGAATCGAGGCCTTGTGTTTATCTAACAAATGGTCTCACGCGCAGCTCAAGTCCGATCCGCCGGATGTTGACGAATTTATTATCTTATCTGCATCCAAAATATCATAACAATATCCCATGACAGGAAGAATACTTGAGATGAGTTGGCCGATTCGCATCAATGTTTTACATACAAAAAGCAACTCTATAGTCGAGGATAGAAGATAGAAATTCCAATGACACATCAAATAGTCTCTGCATGTCTTACCGACGGCTACAGTGCCTCTACTGTGAAATGTATTATCGAACCAACTGAATCAAGACCCACCATAGAACCTTATTACAACTAACGAACATACGTACCATCATATGACGTCAATATGTCAGTTAATTGTAACAAGGTTCCATGGTGAACATTGAACTAATAATAGAATAGGTAGATAATAGAGTTCGATCTGTATGTCAAGTTTTTTTTTTTTGGAACACATTCCAAGTTAATCCGGTAAAATAATAGCTCAAATTCTAAGGCCTAATTACAAATATTAAGTAATTGATTTAGTAAATAATACATATTGATTGTTACGTCACACTATTAAGCTACTGTCAGTTCAATATTATAAACATATGTGTGTCGAGTAACTTACCTACCCTTAAATGCAAGCCCAGTGGAAAACTACACTTCTATACGTATATTACTTAGTTCCTCGTTATTTATTTAAATTAATTGTTTAATGTTGTTAACAATGTATGATTAATACAAATAAAGGCATATTAATACCACGACAATACAAATACTTTTTACTGTACACCTCACACAAACCAAGCAGTTAGAAAGAGAAACAATACAATAACGAGGAAGACAACCGGCGATCTTATCGCTGAAGAGCGATCTCTTCCAGACAACCTTTGTGTATCGGAGAAAGAGATATAACAATCTAGATTTAAATTCAATGTTGTGCAATTTAAAGGAAAGCTCTGAATACAAAACTTTAATTCACATACATTTGGTGCGCAAGCTCAGAGGCAAAATATCTCGCTTTTTGGTCTAAAATATCAAATTCAATGTTGTGCAATTTAAAGGAAAGCTCTGAATACAAAATCTAGATTTATATTAAACTAGATTATGCAAGTTGGTGCAGAGATTATAAGTATTACCTATTAACTAACCAAAAATCAATCGGAGCGGCCAGAGTGCTCACAAATATCTGAATACGTCTCTATTGTCGAGGTATTAGAGATAGATACATACAAGTTAGTACATAGCTACGGTAGCCCAGTGGTTCAGGCATGCGGCTGTCAAACGGCGGTCGTGGGTTCGAATCCCGGCTCGTACCAATGAGTTTTTCGGAACTTATGTACGGAATATGATTTCATATTTACCGTTAGCTTTTCGGTGAAGGAAAAACATCGTGAGGAAACCTGCATACATCTGCGAAGAAATTCAAAGGTGTATGTGAAGTCCCCAATCCGCACTGGGCCAGCGTGGGGACTACTGCCCGTTCCCTCTCATACATGAGAGGAGGCCTGTGCCCAGCAGTGGGACGTATATAGGCTGATGATGTGATGTGTGTGTGACATACAAGTTGATGATCTATCTAAAGGTACTAATATTGCAAAGTAGGAAATTCCGTGATTTGTATGTTGGGGGTAATCTCTGAAACTTGTCATCCGATTTCAAAAATGATTTCACCAGTATGTAAATGGTATTTCTGGCTAGACTTGGGCTATATCGTATTCCGACAATTACTTACATATTTTTTATTCAATGCCTCCTTGTGTTTGTTTGTACCATTTATTAATTTATTGACATTTTTAAATGTCTTTTGACATCAGTTTTTTTTGTTTATAATAATTACTTAACTTAATAATTTTCACACATGCATGCAGGCTGGAACACCGAACTTGAAAATAGTGTGTTTCCTTATCAAATAAACAATTTGTATTTGTAATTAAATAAACTAAAAATAGATAAAACATGAAACAAGTGTGTGACTCAGCATCACTCAATACCTTAGCTTACTTCACCGTTCACCCACAAATATTTTTCGACGCCGTGATTCCGTAGTATTTTAAGCGTAGTCAGGGCTGTTATCACACACATCGACCTAGTCCCAAACTAAGCAAAGCTTGTACTATGGACACTAGACGACGAATACATAATCACTTATAGATAAAGATAGATAAAGAGATACTCAAATACGTAGAAAACATCCATGACTCAGGAACAAGTATTCGTGATCATCACACAATTAAATGCCCTTACCGGGATTCGAACCCGGGACCTCCAGCTTCGTAGGCAGGGTCACTAACAACTAGGCTACAGAGGCCGTCAAAAAAATAATTAGCGTTGAGGTGAGCTTAAAACAAGTTACAGAATAGCGGTGCAGGTCTAGTTTCCTTAGGCGTGACGGGTGGGGTGAGGCCGTTTCAAACGCAGAATATCATAACACGCTTACGTCTGTTTCAGTTAAGCAATTAACCTGTTACGGTGGGTTGCACCCGTCTGTAATCGTAAGCGAACACCGCTTAAAAATCTGAAAAAATCTGAAATCTGAATGTATGGAAAGTTTGACAAGTTTGTATGGGATGACAGCTGGCGCCATATTTAAGTTGGCGCAACTTTGCGTCATTGTGGCACTCTTTGGGGGAGGCCAATGTCCAGCAGTGGACGTTTTTCGGCTGATATGATGATGATGATGAACTGTGCGTCCGATTGTCTAATATTTGTAAATTAGTATATGACGGAAGTCGAGAGCTATAATTAATACAATTAATAACACCTTGTTTATCAAACGTTTCTAAGAAAATATTAAGTACTCTATCGAGCGAAAAAATAGTGTCATATTACTATCCTTATCGGCTAAATTGAGTCTTCGGCATATTTTCTCACGGTGGATGCGATTAATAATGAACTTTATTGCTTTGGGTATAGGATTCAGAGTGGCGCAGCTCTGAAAATGGCAGTTTGTTTTGTGGTACAGGTAATGAGAGGAAGCGGGGAAGGAATAGGCGGCATCCGAGCGCGTTATCAGAAGAAACAAGATAATTTATTGTATTGTGAAAGATAATCATAATCATAAGCTATTGGACCATGGTAACAAGTATAAGAGCCTCACATGGACCCCAGGACAGAAGATGCCAAGTATGACAATTATGACATATGAATACATAATCTCATTTTATTAGTAACAAAGAATACCAGCAAAAGCCTAAGTTTTATGTTTTCCCCGACAAAATAAAACCTATACTTACTGCAATGCTATTTGCTTAAGAAATTAATGTTTGTTATCTATTTATTATTCTAGTTATAACCACGATTCCAATGAAGGGTCGGCAACGATTATTATTCTTCTGGGGTCTAAAGCGTCCCAAGGCCGACATCTAGCAGAAACGGTAGTTTCCACATACCATCAAGCAAACCTTAACGCCAACACACAATTAGACGTTACGACGGCGTTGCGGCGTATTGTAAGGGCCAATTCGTATTTTCCCATACAAGACGCCGCAACGTGCGACGGTACGTCGTCGTAACATCTAATTTTGTGTTGGCCCTTACACTTGTTTGCCCGCATCGTAGAGTAAAAACAAAATTCATAGGCAAATAGACTCCCCGCCTTCGCTCGTAACTTCTACCACACGGTGTAGCATATCATGATATTGCCAACGTAAACAATACCTGAAGTACAATCAATTGATGGCGTCGCTTACTGAATGGGCTCACGTGATGCCATGACCCCGGCGGGTCAAGATGACCCCGGTGGCCCATGGTTAGGTGGAGATTTTAACCCTTTTTGAGACATTGTATCTTATAATATTGTATATACACATTTGGTCTTGTTTTTTGGAGGCATTTTTTTTGCACGAAAAGGGTAGATCATATTTATACCTGAAGTTTTGAGTGGGTAGATAATTATTAGACTAGATTATTTATTTCATCATAGAATTTTCATCAAAAAATCATAGAATTTTTATCACTGTCGTCAAAAAAAAAGAAAAACAAAGAAACAATTATGTAAGACAATTTCTAAAACTGTAAGTACAGAATTAATATAAAATTGAAAAGCAAAATATAATTATCTATCAATGATGTCATATAAATAAGAGATAGATAGGTTATAAGCGCTCCAAAAGTGGTGCACCAAAACTGAGTCAATTGCACCACCTGGCCTCAGTTTCGCGTCGTCAATGGAAAAGTATGCTACACTTACACGGAATTTCGCATAGACAATTTATCTACCTCTTAACGTAAGTTTCCATTGAAGAAGCGACACTTAGGCAAGTCGGTGCAATTGACTCAGTTTTAGTGTGCCTCTTTTGGAACACTTATAACCTATCTCTTTTTTATGTTACGTCATTGATATCGGCCATGTTTTTATCATCTGACAAAATCATTCCCACGTGACGGCGATGATCGAACAACATAATCATAATCGATTCCCGCTACTGATCTTAAAAAACAATGTCCATTCACATTCGGGACACACATGTGCGGCTGGACGGAGACGGCGCTGTGCGACAGAGCAGGACAGTGAGTTTTCTTTTTTTTTCGTCATCGGCTCCGATTTGGCCACATGTGTGCTATGGAAGTTTGGATCAAATAAAAGGATTTTATGTCGTTTTTTAACTTAAAAGCTTACGACTTTTAATGCTACTGATCAATGCAAGTTTAACTTGGTATTTCTAATAGTTATACAGAATTGGATTCCCATACCATAGGCTATTTTAGAATAAATAAATATAACCGATATAGCCCTCCGGATCGCTAAACTTCAGTGGCAGTGGGCGGGGCACATAGCACGTAGAACTGATGGCCGTTGGGGCGGAAAGGTTGTCGAGTGGCGACCACGCACCGGAAGGCGCAGCGGACGGAAGGCCCCTGACAAGGTGGACTGATGACCTGGTAAAGGTTGCGGGAGTCCGCTGGATGCGGGTGGCGCGGGATCGGTCACTTTGGCACTCTTTGGGGGAGGCCTATGTCCAGCAGTGGACGTCTTTCGGCTGACATGATGATGATGAAATATAACGAAATCTGGAAAAGGGTATTTTCGTGAGTTCTATTTCTTTTTTTATACCAAGTCGGTTGTAAACAAGCTTACGGCCCTCGGTAGGGTGGGCAACGCGCATGTGACCTGGTGTTGCAAGCGTCCGTAGGTTACGGTGACCGCTTACGGCCCTTTAAGAAGAACCCTATATTGTAATCCCTCGGGAAAACCACGACATGATCACTCCACAACAGGAGCGTTCGAGGACAGAAATCTCTCTGAAATCGTGTCGTACGTCCATTTAGGTTCTATATAGGGTGTGAGGATGAATGTTTCATCATCCTCCTAGTGTTATTCCTGGTTGTGGCCTAAACGAGCCCGGGGTCGTTGACACTTGAAGGATGAATGCAGGTAATCAAAGAATAATGTTTTTGTCTCATTTGCTATTCAGAAAAGAGTCATCGTTGGCCTCAAATGAGGCATTAAAATTTTCCTTAAAGTAGGTGTGGAAAGCAGTAGTATAAGTAAATATGAGTCGTCGGTAGCAAAATGACTTCCGGCGTATCCACTTGATCGTTCGTTACGCTCAAGATTCTACTTTTGAATCCCTCGCTACGCGCAAGATTCCATCGTAGAATCTTTCACTTCGCTCAGGAATCAATAATATACCGGCCTCGCGTGTCATCTATCGTATGGTATTAGGTACCTTATGGGCATCGTTCCTTGCGACTTCTCGCTATACGGTCAGCACAAGACGGCGCGCGAGCTGTCTCGCACTATCCGTCTCTTTCTAAGTTGTCTAATAAGAGAGAGACGAATAGTGAACCGTGCTGGAATACTTACGATATACAAGCGATTCTAATAAATGTTGACATTTATAACTACTATACATACATATACTTAGTCATAATATCGAACTTGGCAACGTATCAAAATGAATGAGGCATTGGCATATGCAACTATAATCCTAGCAAGCTCGGGTCTCAGTCACGCCCTTGCTTAGAACATGGACTTTACTCATTACGAAATAAGGTTTACTTTCAAACGGAACAAGGATTGAGATAGGGTTTTGTATATTAGTTAAAGCATTGTTTGTTATTACTGGAAGCAAACACGTGCAGGGAATATCTGTTAGTGTCGTACTAAGAGCTTGGACAGTTGCCTGTCAGTTGTCAGTCAGTTGCGACTGCCCAATTCTATAGATAGATATAAGTAGTAAGATTATATCTGTAGGCCTTTACCTACCTATGGCAGAGGCTAGAGAGACAAAAGATTGATAAAAGTACCAAATATGAAAATAGCAGATGTACGACGGTGGCGAATAAGCATACAGCCTACCTAGTCGTATCACTGCGAACACCGTATCCCAAAGACGCTTGCGACTACAGAAGAGTCTATACGACCGCTTTAGCCTAATTGGTCACTGACCCTGCCTACAAAGCTAGAGGACCAGGGTTCGAATCCCGGTAAGGACATATGTTCACGTGATGAGGACGAATATTTGTTCCTGAGTCATGGATGGTTTCTATCTATATAAGTATGTAATATCGTCGTCTAGTACCCATAGTTCAAGCTTTGCTTCGTTTGGGATTAGGTATGCCGATTTGTGTAAGATTGTCCCTAGTTTTTTTTTATAACTACTTGTGAACCGTATGCGTATTTGCCACCTACGTCCACGGCGATTAACACGGGCAACACGGCCCTGGCAATTAAGTGTCATTCTCATAATGTATTACTGTACCGCTGTACGATCGGCGACGCATGACCCTTCGTGGACCTTATTGCAAAGGCTTAAGGTACATCATCGGTCAGTGTACCCAGTCGTGTCACATACTAAATATAACGTTCGGTTCGTTACGGCGTCACCTGCCGGGAACTCTGTCACGCTGGGTTTTGATCTATAATGTTCTATTTTTATATCTGTGACATTATTGATATTATCGTACTTATATTTTTTATCATAGATCTTTATACACTGGAAGATAAGGTCAAATAGCCGTCAATGGTATAAAGCCTCAGTACTTGTAGCTTCGCGAAACGGGCTCGCTTTATAAAATAACCCCTGGCCCCGTATCATGGTCGGCCTTATCAAGCGATAAGTGACAAGATAGAGCGTCAGTCTTTTTCTATCGAACGGTGTCAGCCAGTGACGGACGCTCTATCTGGTCACTTATCGCGTGATAAGGCCGACCATGATACGAGAGCGATAGGCATTTCTGTCTCAACCAAACTTCACAGGACATTGAATTTTCTAAAATTTTAATAGGTATTAAGGTGCAGTACATACGGTCGTTTTGATTTTTTATCTAAGATTTGAAGTTACACAGTTACTTTCGTTTTATTCTTATAGTACAAAAGTCGCCTGTTCTAATTTTGAATTACAAATGTGTGTCTTAATTTAAAAATCCGCTAGTCATTAGAATCGACATGTGCGCCGAAAGTCGAGGGGAGTAATATTCGATTTTATCTCGACCGTATTTGAAAAAAGATCGTCTTTTTATTTAAAAATGGAACGACGATTGTGGCATAATTACTAGTGATGGGACGAGGTACAACTAGTTACATATTTTTTTTCGATCGATGAGGAAAATTTATGGAATAAGTATCAACACATTTTTATTACATTTTATTAACATTGATTGAGTGAATCTCTATACTTAACATTAAAACGTCTCAGCCAGAAAAAGTTCGCTATATTGATGAAAAATATAAAAAGACATACCTACCTGTTCTATGCGTGATGAAAAGGTAGCATTGATTATTTTATTCCCTTACAAAAAACCTAGTGCATTACGAATGACATTTGTATTGTATTATAATAAAAACGTTTTCATTAGTTCCACACTGCCATAGCCCCAAATCAAGGCGCCGCCAAAGCCGTTCCACCCCATCGGACGTCATATTTCGTCCCTTCTATTGCATCGGAAATGCCTTAAGTGTCACACACGTCTTGTCTCATAAGGGGAGACGTCTTTCTGTTTATAGATCAAGTGTAGGGTTAATGGAATCCGTATATTCAATATTATTTTATTTTTACAACATGAATATTAACTTCACAAAGTATGTACATATAGGTATACAGGCTACACTATAATCCAAGATTAGTCAATTTTCAACCACATCCAAGTCTTATCTAATTAATGAAAATATAAATACTAAAGATCAATAAAATAATTTGGTAAAAGTTTATCTTATGAAGGAGCCAGTAAGTGGAATTCTTCAATGGGTTTAGGTTAGTACAAAAAAAATACTATTTAATATTTTGTTCGTTTTTATAATTACCAGTTAAAGCAAGGAGACTCCTCTTGCTCCTCTGAGGCGCTTTTGCGCCAATTTTAAAAATAAAATGGCCAACATCGATGGTCAATATAAAATAGATGCGAATTAAACTTTAGACATGCTTTGTATTTGTTTTCAATGTATATAACTTCTACGCTAAACAATTGGTCCAATAAACCAAAAGGGTCGGAAGTTGATCCACTTAAAAGTAGTATTTTTTAATTTTTTACAAAAATAGAAACATCTACCGACTTTGAAGCCCGTTCTCTTAAGAAACTTAGTTCATCTATTAGAAACATTTAAAACCATCTATACAAGCTCACCCCACATTCCTTAACAGCTACCGATCATAAACAAACTTTTTTCTCTCCCTTCTAAAGACATAATTATGTCATCTCACTGTTTTAAGCCGAAGATGATTATAAATCGTCTAATTATTATCCCCAAGAGTGTATCCTGATGTATTTATGTTCATATTAAGCATGTGTCTAGCTTCTGCATACTTCATTACGTCACAGCTCTGACGTTAAACACAAATACTGGGAAAGCATTAATTATAATGTTAGTTCAATCATTGAAAAAAAGAAATGAACGAGTTTAAAAAAAAGAACAATAACAGTTGACACTCGGTTGGCACTAGGTGGCGCTAGCAACTGACAAAGAGCAAACTTTTTCTTGCATGCAACCAAGTAAGTCACACTGAAAACAGTTGAGAAAGTAATAACCAAACAAAATGCAACCTTGCTTCCGTGCCCTTAAGGGCGTACTAAATTTTCAGTAATTGCAAAATCAAGTTAACACGCATATAAAATAAAAAAAGTACAGCTTAATACTGGCCACCTGCCTTTTAATAAAGTAAAAACAAACACGCGACGTATCGAATTGTATCGATAATCGCTCGTAATCGGTTAGTGTCGTGATGCGTGCACGTTAAAAGTGTCATTCAATTGTTATTCGAAAATTGAAATCGTCAATTCAGTTAAGCTGACGTTTATTGCGCGGTATCGGGCTTAGGGTTACGTAGGTACGTTGAAAGGTCAACGGTTTTGTTTGAGTTATATGAATAAGACCATCCCACGCGGTTCTGTCTGGACACTTATACGGCTTTGACAGATCGTAATTAGTTAGATATTAGCAGCAAAACTCATAAAATATCACCAAATCACGTCACTTTGTTATCACTTATTTTCCTTCGTCATTACAAATGCGATTATTTCTATCAACATAATTATATATTCTAGGGTCGTATTTTTATTTCCGTATAATAAACATTACTCCATGAAACATAAATGTCCTCCGTTCCACACAAAGATGCAGATAAAAAATTCAACAAAAACGTGAATGACGTGTGACTCGTTTGCAAATCAATAGCTTGTTCGACAAAGCACTTAGCACACGTCGAAAAACCGCTCACACCCAAACAAAGCGAGAACAACGAATATCCATCAATTAAAGAACTGCTACGCTCAAAGGGCACAAACGAAGAACCACAACGAAAATCACGAATACCAAAAAACGAAACCGAATATGACTAATATCGAGCACAAAGTGCAAAGTCGTCGATAACGCGTCTATGGCAACAAAAGGAGGGACTTTCGAAAAAGGAACACTGCGTTCGAATTTCAAATTTCCGTTTGTAATTCGTGCAACATTTTAGCGATCTTGATTGTGTATAAATAATTAGTTCTGAAGCCATAAAAAGAACTAAAAGGCATCGATTGGGAGGAAACTAGCGAAGTTTCTGTCACGAACGTTCCTTCGATGCACGATAGATTTTACTACGTTCGGTATTGACTGTATAGCCAAATTTAAAAATTGATTTCGGAAATCGAATCGTATTTGATTATGACCGTTATGCCGTTGACGTTAGGGATGTGAAAACGTCGGTAGAATGTGTAAAGTTATGTTTGTTTTACGTTTCTTCGGTGTGTTTAAAAAGTTTCGCCCGTGTGAGGGTTTCGGTCGGTTATATTTATGATGGTTATAAAATTGTTTGCGGCATGTTCCTTTCGGTTATTGTCGAGCACCTGTCTTTAAATTTTATTATCAAGAAATGTTTATCGATGTAACGATTTCATAAATATAGATCAACTAATCATTGAATTGATCCAAGGCGACCATTGTTAGAGATTTACAATAGTATGTTTATTACAGCGATTTGGTCGGCAACATATAAACTCTTTTTACTGTACAAGAGGTCAGTAATTCAAACATAATTTAAAAAAACAGCATACCTGGTATATTATTTATTTATTTATTTATTAGCAACGGAGCTATAAGTTATATTTATTACTTGGTAAATTCAGGAGGCCCTTTATATTGATTACTTTGACATAACAAAGGTCTAAAGCACTTTATATTTGTTTACTTAATTTGTTTTCCACCAGTCAAGCGATTATCAATAGTACAGCCACAACGGTCGTTAGCTAAAGCTACCATCATTAGCTAGTTGCAAAACAATAACAATTATGAATACTTAAAATTAATAGAAACGATTCTAAGTGAACCACTCGGCACGACAAATTTACAATTCTAATACACTTGTTATTTCAAACGATTTATTTTTGACCGAATTTCGTTTCACCGAAAAATAAAGTTGTTAAGCCCCCTGTCGGGTAATAGGGGTTACACGCGACCGATCTGCCAACTTAACTCGAACACAATTCAAGCAACAAAAAACCCTATTAAAATGCAGTAAAGATGTTTGAGACTCACAAATAATTTGGCCGTAGATCTATCGATAAGAAATACGTATTGACAACGACATCCTTAAAACTATTGTTGTTGAGTGTAGTTTTTGAATTTTGCAGGTTGAATTTTATGGACATGGTTTTTTTTCGCTATGTATCAAGTCGTTTTTAATGTTTATTTGAAACAGTAGGTAAATTTTGCAACTTAACCATTTTTGCCTTTTTAAAGGTACTGAAATCGTATGATATTTCAGAGTTAAATGCAAGCTTTAAGCATGCATATAACGATTGTTTATCATCAAAGTATTTTGTTATGTTTCTGTATTTACTCATGAGTACCTACAGTAAAAATGAATGTTTCGACTTGTGCCCGCCAAATAATATATATTGCGTTTCGAGGAAAATGTTATTTTAATAAAATTTAGTGGTGTGTATATTGTTATGAAAACCAAAATAGTGTTAATAATTTTACATTTCTAATAGAATTAAAACGGTCAGTGTCAATGCTCCCCTTATCAGAGCTAATGAATATTAACTAATAACAAACTGCTGTTAGCCGAAGTGGGTGTTTCTGTCCGTCTGACTCACGAAGCTTTGGAGGTGTTTGGGGGAGACTTTATATATGCAACGAGATTCGAGGATAAAGAAAAAAAATGCATAATCTTAGTATACATTAATACTACAAACGATAAAAATATAGAGACTGAACGAATGCATAATAATCATCACAATCAGGCCAATATAATTACAACATTAAATCAGTCTTGTAAATCGCTTGCAACAATATCGATACAAAGTTGTTTAATTACACTAACTTCCTGAAAATATATCACTGATACAAAATTCGACTGCCCGAATGGCAAATTGGCTCTAACTCGTTATTTAAAAAAGCAAAATATTTCACATCGAACTAGCCTATGGCATCACAAACTTATTCAAACTGGCCAGTAAAAATGTTCGAAATTCAAAACCGGTAATTAAAAGAATGTAACTGGCTGAATGAATCGATGGATCGATTGCGTTCCGTGCGGCGTGTAATCCTGTTTGCATATCGCCGCACGAAAGTCCCGCACTTATCATGTTTATTGATTGACACGCCAGTAATTCACTGGTTCAACCCTAGCGGCCGCCTTAAGGGTGCAAGTGATGATAGGCTTGCTGTTTTACATAGTTTAAGCTGATTGACCAATTAATACTACAAAGTAGCTTTAAACTTTTCGTATCAATATTATCTCCGGTCCGAGATAAACTGTATAAAGTCAAGTTTGACTCATTCACGTATCTAGTACTTGCGTTTCAAAGACCTTCGCCAGGTAAAAACACTTCCAAGGCGTTTAATAGAAAATTGGTTTAAAATGCTGCACTAAAAGCATTCTAAGCAGTCAGTTCTGTGTTTGCTTAGCGTTTGAGATTCGGGAAAAAAGTATTAAGATATAATTAGACCTCAAAATGTTTCTATTTATATTACCAAATCATCAGATTCACTACTTCTAATGATAAGTCGCTGCTTATTTTTACCAGGCCTAATAAACCGTTCCCGCTACCGCTCGCCGCCCACACCGCTCCAAATTCACAAGTCGCGGTTTACGGCTCTTTGTTCAGGTGGCGATAACTTAGTTTTTAGGTGTTTCGGCTACATGCGACTGCGAATTATCATTTGTACCAGCCCTGATCGTATCGTGTCTTGACCCTAGTTAGGAATAGTTCGTTTATCAGTGATCGATTTAATATGCTTGCGGGTGGCGGTGCTGTGGCGAGGTTTTGTTACGGGTTCAAGGGGTGGCTTTAGTAATATATAGGTAATATACATCTATGAGGTGTGTCGTTCAGACGACATGCAAGCTACAAAGCTGTCACTTTAATCGGTGTTTTTTTTATTGCCATTAATGCGATTAGCAATTTTGAGACATTTGTGTTGTGTTTTCAAAATTATTTATTGGAATTAATCATCAAATAAAACTGAAAAACTAATCGGTCTGTGTGAAATTGCGTTCCGTTAATTCATTTTTTTTATTTGTACTGTGAATTTGAGTGTAGTGGATTCACGATTAATTTCACTGCCTGCAGACAATGATATCAACCGCAACAGTCTAAATGTCCTCAAACTCCAACAGCAACCCAAAACTAGTATTTCGCCAACACGCGAATCAATCGATACCATCAAATTAGTCCAACCTTTCTTTTTCAGGGCACAATAAGACGGCGAACAAAAGACACGCGAGAAGGCAATCGATTGCCGAGTTTCGCCGCATGCCGTTCGGGTTGTGACATGCCCACGCTGTAGCCCGGATGCACCCCACCGGGGCTAGCTTGCCTGCACCGGAGGCAGAGGTGCAAGCTATGCACTCCATGGACTGGTTGTTCAAGAAGGAACGGATATACCTACTGGCGCAGTTTTGGCAACAGGTAAATTTTAACGCAAGCCAGGACTTCAGTAACAAATACTTCATATTGATTTATTTAAACTTTATTGCAGATCACGCAGATATATACAAATAGTGAGATTAACATATGGCCTTGCCAATGCCACACGTGTACTTCTCAGATGTAGTGGACAAATAATTTGAGACCGCATTTCGATCTCATTTCGGGGAACCGATTCCCAGTGAGTTTACTCGCATGCCGTTCGGGTTATAATAATAATAATAATAATAATAAATCTTTATTTCAGGCAATAAACCCATATCACATACACAATGACAATAAAATAAAATAAAATAAAATAAAATACAAATTCTTAACTAAATTTAGCTACCTAGAAGTAGGTAGTCAGTCATACAGCGGGTTCGGTTTATTTCCTATTTTGTAAGCGGTGCACGCTCACCCAGTACTTCATGATGGAACAGTCCGGACGCTCAGACAAGGTACGGAGGATCTCGTTATCTGAACATGTGATACGATCCCGGAACGACGCAATTCGTGTTCTGATGATTGCATAGAAGTCAGGAACTCTGGCTTCTGCAAACATGCTCGACGCACTACAATAACGAGGCAACTTCATAAGAATACGAAACGCATTATTGTATTGTACTCTTATGGTGTTCATTGCACGCTTGGTGCAGTTCACCCAAAGCTGGCATGTGTAGAAACATTGACAGAATGCCCTAAACAGTGTCAACTTCACCGGGTCGCTGCACCTAGCAAATCGTCGCGCGAGCATGTTGCACCTGACTGCAGTAGCCCGACGTTCCCGCTCAATGTCGTCGTCGTCACGCAGTTTCTCCGTCACCACATGTCCCAAGTATCTGAACTGTTCCACCCTTTTAATTTCAGTTCCACCTAAAAACACTGGAGGCACCACATCTGGACCCTTCGCTGATTTGAAGACCAGGAATTGGGTTTTTTTAACGTTATATTGCAGCCCATGCTCCGCTGCATATCTCTCACAGATACCCAAGAGTTTCCTCAAACCCTTGATTGAAGGGCTGAGAAGCACCATGTCATCTGCGTAACTGATATTATTTACACAGATCGAGCCTACATGGCAACCGACTTTGGTACTTCTCAGCTCCTCAATCAGGTCGTTAATATATAGGCTGAAAAGGTCCGGTGAGGTTAGCCCCCCCTGACGGACACCACACTCTAACCTATACTCGCTAGATGTGGAGTCGCCCCATCTCACTGAGTTGGATTGATTTTCGTACCAGTATCTCAACAGATTCACGGTTTGCTTTGGTACATTGGACTCGGCGAGCTTTTCCCACAGTAAACTATAATTTACCAGGTCAAAAGCCCTGGTGAGGTCCAAAAAACATGCGTAAATTGACGTGTCCCGCTTCATGTAATAATTGACAGTAGATTTAAGACTGTATATCGCAGAATCTGTTGAGAGATCAGTACGAAAACCAAACTGTGCATCACTTAGTTCTAAACTGTTTTTTAGAGTTGGGTGAAGTAGTCTCTTCAATATCTTCCCTATTATTGTCCCAAGCGAAATAGGTCTATAGTTTTTAGTACTTGAGAGGTCACCAGTTCTATTCTTAGGGACAGGAACCACCACAGTCTTCATAAGGCTACCAGGCAGATAACCATGGTTCACACACATATTATAAAGACTAGCCAACACATTAAATATTGTGTCACCCGCATATATTATATGTTCTATGCTTAAGTCGTCGTGTCCTGGTGATTTTCCACGTCTCATCTGCCTGACAGCCCCCAAAACCTCTTTAGGAGTGAACTGTGCTACAGTCCTCTCATCGGGTTGATCAGCACGTTGCGGCTGATGTGCAACTCGCGCCGGGAGAGGTTTAACTTTAAAGTGGTGAGAAAACAACTGGGCTATTTTACTCTGTTCCGATATATTTTCTACACTAACTGGCACGTTAGCTTTATAATTTAATTTCTTCGTATTTTTCCAAAATTTTCCAAAATTTTTATCAGATTGGTTTTTAGCTAAAATATCAAGTTGTATACGTTCCTCGTTGTTTTGACACCACCTCAACTTGTTTTTGAATTGCCTGCGACTGTCAAACATCTTTTGGTACAGCTCTCCCGACGGTGGCCTGCCACCCATCACCAAGCATCCGAAGTGCAGACGAGCTTGCTGATGACTTGTTATGACATGCTCCGGCACACTATACTTATACTCTCTCTACTGGCGCAGTTTTGTCAAAATATGAAAGTTGGTACAATTTAATTCAATCAATTCAATCTATTTACTGATAAAATACAAGTCTTCTTAAATCTTAGTACAAGCTTCAATTAGGGTTCTTCAATCAGTAGTACGCTTCTTATTTATATTTAACTCTACAACATGCTTAAGTTCTTAGTCAGATTTTTAAAGTGGGGCCTGACTACTAAATTGGATTACATATCACGCAGTGGATTGGCTATGGGTTAGCTCCTCATCATTCAAAAGAACAATCCGTAGGCAGTTCTTGTAGGTCTTAGTAAAAACCAACTAACTGAACATTCTAGAAAGCCTCACTGCAATCAAGTAATGAATAAAATAAAACATTGATTTTAATAGGTATACTAAGACAGGTGCTGGGCGAGTAGTAATATTTTATATTCTTCAAAACAATTATGAGTTATTACTAAGCCGTCGATCTTAATTTACAGCCATCATGTTATGTCCAAAATGAATATAAAAATACATAAAAACCGGTATAAAACGTCGCGTGAATTATCGACAACATGTCAACACTAGTCTAAAACTGTAATCCAAATCTAACCACGGGCACCACTCACAAAGTGTTCCAACACTAGATACGATACGAAATCAATTTACCAGTTCCAGTACCGTAATTAACCTGTGGAACCCCTGGAAATTACCGAACGATTCCAACCGATACCACCTCAATTATATCTATTGTTTAACTAACTATTGTTTCGTATGCTAATATCTGATCAACGTCACATATTAAAGTCCGTATCTGTTGGGTTACAATAGAATCGCCTTTACCTTTGAGTTTAATTTCGGAATTTGCGCTATTTGACAGACAGGGTTGGGATTTTGTGGTTTATTCTATCGATTTTTTGGACAACATTTTTTTAAATAGTGATTATCACTTACTCAATTTGTATAAAGTTACTATTTTAGAAAATTTGTAGGGAACTTCAAAACAGCTTTTACACTGTTCTAGTTACTTAAAGAATAAAAATGGTTATTTATATAGCTCGGTTGCTTACCGTTCAGATAGCCTAATAAAAAGTCAACGGTATAATTAGCATTATGCCATATCATGTCTGTTACAGAAGTGTGTAGGTGTGTCTGTCTGTACGTCTGTTTGTTCTCCACTACGATTATCATGCGACTCTACCTGACTATTGTTCAGTATGTTAATATCAGATCACTAATCGTTGTGTTACGACATTATTCAATTCAGATCTGTATCTATTTAATGCTGAATTATCTACAGATGCAGCAGGAAATTACGAAATACAAAGGAAATACGTACTTATACATCGATTTGTATAAAACAATTAAAAACAACACTTAAGTGATTGTAAGAGATGTTTCCTTTGTTTTCAGCGCCAAATCTAAGTCGATATTTTTTTCGTTTAGGTAGTGTAGTAGCTTCACGCAAAGGTTAAAATGTCTATCGAACATAAATGACTTTGTTTTACGTCTTTATTTTCATACATTACGGAACCTTAGACAAAAACGGTTGTAAACAAGTTTTTGTCACAATTAACAATTCAATTCCGCTTTAAAAAGTCATAAGTGTTATCTAAGTCTATGTACATATGGCCTTGTGCTACGTATATCAGCATAATAGGTGACACTATCGGGCATAGATAATGGCTCGTGATCTGTGGCACGCTGATTGCTGTCACGGTGTCAGCCATGTTAATTATACTTGACAGTCATAATGGAGTTGACGGAATTCAATCTTCGTATCGATTAGCATTGAGGATTGCATCGAAACTTTACATATATTAACGCGTGCTTTATGCTTTATCACATACCTACCAATTGACATCTTGAACAGAACTTTGTCTTAATAAATAATAAGTAGGCATAATTTAGCTTGAAGACAATTTACACCCCCAATGCGGCATGGTATGGTCCTTGCTTCATTATGCGACACTAAACAAAACACCAGCGCATTCGAAATTCAAAACCGCCAACGTCAAATTCCAAATTCAAAACGATTCCGATATTGCCCGAGTAAAATATGAACAATAGGGATTAAAACGGAATAAATATTCATCCGGGAGCGATGCGCGCGCAGATACAACATTTGAATGGTCGAAGATAGTATTGTACTGGCCACTAAGAAAATAGAGAATCAATTTTCGGAAACTGAGTTCCAACCTTTCCTGTTCTACAAATTTGAACTTTATTAGTATCTCATACATAGTACATTATGAAAAATGAATGCATTTTTGGTACGAGCTTTTAAAGACTATGCACTCGATTTCAACGTTGATTAAAAACGTTATTCTGTTTTCATATTTACATATGGCGTGCCACGAATTTGCAGTTATCGATACGAAATGTATGGTTAGCTTTATTAATAAATTAATTGTTATTAAAGTAACACGATTCCTAGAGAGAGACTGAAGCAAAAACAGACTTTGGCCTGCTGTTTTCTCTTTCAAATTGCTTGTAACATTATCTTCCTTTTCTTTTATTACAGACATCACAATCATTGCTGCATGTGACTATCTCAAATTGACTTCATATTAATTAACAAACATAAAATGCAATTGACTTTAGTTTTAATAAAAAACAAATTACATTAATTATCTTCAAGTTACGTGTACTAGTCAGAAATTAATTGAAATGATTGAATGGTTATTAATTCTAAATTCAAATACTTTTAGTACCGGCAAATTACACCTTGCAAGTACCTATAACACTTTCATTTGGTACGTAAAGCTTTATTCCTAGGCATTAAGAACTATTACTGTATGATTTTCTTTATAACGTTTGAAACTTAAAAACGGCTCGATTACGTTTCCAATTACAATTTTCCATCTCATCGTGTCTTAAAACAAAAGACCTTATCTACATAGACTTATGAGTACCTGAGGATTCGAACAAATACTTGTCTTCCCGCCGTTTCCCTGACTAATAAAATTTTATATAGGTTTCTATCAAAACCAATAGTCATAAATGGACCACAAGCCACCCATCTTGAATGTTTTAAAACCCTATTTAACAATCGCAGGTTTCACAGAACTACAACTTGGGTGAAAAGGCTTATGATCGAAGGATAAATGGTGTCGCTTGAGCCGTTTCGGGACAAATTAAAGTACTGTTATAAAACTAACAATTAGCGTCTATAAAACCAGTCGATTGAAATCCGCGAACGTTTATTTCGTATAATCGATGCAATCGACAGGTGATTGTGAATTCTGAACTGAACCTAATTTAAACGAACATTTGATGTTCGGATTTTGAACGTTGCTTTAATACACATTAAAACTTAATTTGGATTGCTATTCTTTCGATTTAATATACCTGATCATTTGAAATCGATAAACTTTAAAATAGCATTGATTTGTCGATGGAAACAATCTTGAAAAATTACTAGGTGTAGTAAAAAGTGGGTGTCCAGTGCCACAAAATAAGTTAAAGTATATATTCCTTACAGCTAAAAAGAAAAGGCAAACATAGAATAGTTTTGTTTAATCACATCCCAACTGAATTATTCTACAAAACAAATAATTAAGCTTATCTCGCGGTTATCCATCTAGCAATGATTCATACAATGATTGCAGAAGTCGCCAAGATATAAAATAATCGATATATAATCAACACGCTAGATTGAGTCGATTCCCACCGGCCGCCGCCTAATAACCGTCAATGATCGTCCGATTGTGAAAAATATCATTAAAAAAACATTAGCGGCATTTGAATGGCCGGTCCATGACCACAATCGATTCATTTTATTTTTATTAAACAAATTATCAAGACGGTTTACTAAAGCTACTCGCGATACGCGATTCGAAACTCGAAACGATTTGTGTAACGATCGGGCTAGACGATCGATAGGTAACGCCTACTTCGCCGGTAGGAGGGGCGCAAATCGAATTAGTGAACATCGATTAGACCGTGATCGACAAAAAACACGATTAGCCCCGAAAATCGACAGCCGAAAAAACCTAATGGCGGTTTTTGTTCCGAATTCGAAGATTTGAATTCGTAATTTCGACCGCAAGGCGTTCGAATCATTTGTCAGTGACAATTTTTTGGTTGCAATCGATTTTTAAATACAGGCTAAGTTTTTGCTTAACGTTCTGGTAAATTCCACATTTGAGGTGAAGTCGGATTGCTTTTTGCTATACTTTAAATAAGAAAATTGCTCGCCGATTCTTTTTCAAATAACTGAGAAGGCATTCAAAACCTTCCTGATTCATTAGGATAAATAAAATAAAATAAGATAAGATAAGTATAGGTACTTACGTATTCGGCAAAAGTAGAAGAATCATACGATTTTTCATGTTGGCAACGGTGGTTCGATCTCAGGGGAGAGAAGCTTTTGTTTTTTTCTGTTTAAAACAGTTTTTCGTTTTTTTGCAATTAACGAGTACATAATATTAAAAGCGCGATGCAGCGCTCGGAACAGCGCCATCTACCGGGAAATTTTAGGACTAAAACATAAACAGGGATAAAAGGGAGACGGCATTGCCCCTTGCATCTATCCCGCGACCCGAATTGACATCGGCCTGGGAAAGCGCGCGGCTTTTTGCTCTAAAACGAGACACATTCTTTGGTACATCAAGGCTGTGGGAACCGATCGCATTCCGGGACGTAGGGAAATTTGGTAACTTTCGCATACTCATCAAAAATCTGCATCCTGAACCCAACCTTATTATCAATTAGATTCGTTTTACATTTGCATAAATGTTAGTGCCAGATACGTAAATGTTGACTATGCGCTTCGGATAAATCGGCCAATCGGAGGTCAATCGCGTTCGATATTCGAATTTTTGAATCGTCAGCCGCGACGTTCAACTTATTTTTCTTTTTCAATCGAATGGTTGGCGATAAGGCGAAATCAAAAAAGAGGTTATATTTCCTTAAAATTCAATCAATATGTCTACTATATCCAGAATGGCAGTCGTGAGCAACTAATGTGGCCTACAAGGTTCGACATTAAAGTTCAAGTGTACCAGTTAGAACAAAACGCCATAAGCGCCTCAAAGCGTTTGGCTGTTTACGTCATTTTATATCAAACTCGACTCGAGCGTGTCGTTACGGCTTAGCGTAATCGACGCTTAACGATAATCGACGAAACAATCGATTACCGTCTTTACGAGTTGTGGTTTTTTGAGTCGATATATTAAATCGATTTTTAAGTTCTTACATAATTATATTAATGTATGTTACTTTAATTTGGAGTATTGACCCTCTTTAAATCGTAGTCACGTATTTCTAATTTCTAGTTTAATACGATGGTTTACGTGCACGGGTGTAAAAAGGCATGAAAATACGTACGGCCCACCTGATGATTAGCGGTCGCACCGTAGCGTATGGACGTTTACCACTTCAGGAGTATCTCCTTTTTTGAAGAACCCCATACGTAGTTGTTTCTTTTTAAGGCTTTCCAGTGATTGACCCTAGTTTCACCTTATGGTAAGCGGTGACATGTAAGCCTATTGCTCGATCTGCGTCGGAATGGTCAGTACGCTTACCATGAGTTTGACAATGACGGCTTACGCTAACGAGTATCGAGTTTTCTATCGTGCATCCCGCTCGTACTGCCAAAGTGCAATAGAGATGCACAGATAGAAAACTCGATACTCGTTAGCGTAAGCCGTCATTGTCAAACTCATGGTAAGCGTACAGTACCAAAACTGAATCCTGCTATAGTATCTTTTTAAAATTCAAAATATGCAGAAAAAAGCGCGCTGCAGATGGAACATTGCTAACTATTAAGTTCCGCGATTGCAGTTCTTATTAATTCTAATAATGCTCAAGTAATGCTTGCCTAAATTTCTAACTTGCCGAGATTCCGCACGCACCCTTTGAAAGGGATATTAACTTATATACGTATGCATAGATGCTTATATACAGTCAGCGTCACATACATCTGTACTCTTCAGGGTTTTCATAAATATCTGAACATGCACTCTATGGCTTTGACAATAAAGTCGTGTTCAGATGTTAGTGAACACCTTGACCGCTCAGATGTATGTGATGACGACTGTACATGTCAAATAAATATGGTATGTATACAATTGCTCCCTCAATACAAATTAGTAAGGTACAAAATTGTAAACTATTCCAAAGATGGTTAAAAAGTACATAAAATCCATTTTTTTTATCTTTATTGGACAAATAAAAAAAGTTAACTGGCGGACTGCCTTCAGGCATTCTCTACTACTATGTAAAAAAATGTTTTTTACAACTGTCTATGTAAGATTGCTTTGCAAGAAAACGGTTTATTTCTAAATCCGTACTAATATTATAAATGAGAAAGTGAGTCTTGTCTGTTTGACCGCTAAACCGATTAAGATGAAATTTAGTATACAGATAACTTGAATCCCGAAATAGGATAGTCTTTATCCTGGTAATCAACCCCTAAGGAGGCGAAATCGGGGGGTGAAAGTGTGTATGGATGAACGATACAGACAAGTTCCACGCGGACGGAGAGAGACGCGCGAAGAAGCTAATAGTAGGTATATTTATAATACCTTCTTGATCTACGTAAATATCATAAGTAACATAAAAACCCAACGTAATATTGAACTCGATTCTTTCCATCTAGAGTCACGCGATGTATCGATAGTCAGGCTATAATGATGATCGATGGGCACTTCACTATCGAGTGGTTTTATTCCTCTGAAACAATTAAAAAGATACAAAGGTCACATGTCTATAGATTATATTTACAGCTAGAAATGGCACGCAATGAGATTGCCATTTTATTTCAATCCTACTATATAATATTAAAATTGTGGAATTATGGATCTTTGATAAATAAAGATTTGGGGACATTCTTACACAAACCGACCTAGTCCCAAACTAAGCAAAGCTCGTACTATGGGTACTAGACGACGATATACATACTCATACAGATAAATAAATACTTAAATACATAAAAAACATCCATGACTCAGGATGAATATTTGTTATATTCATGTTCATCACACAATTAAATGCCCAATGCCCATACCGGGATTCGAACACGGGACCTCCGGCTTCGTAGGCAGGGTCACTAGGTCACTATCACTACCAACTAGGTTACAGAGGTCGTCGAAAAAGGATGTTTCTATTGTTTGGATTTTCGTTACTAAATCACGCTTAAACGGCTCAACTGATTTGAATGAAATTTAGCACGAAGATAATTTATAGCCTGGTTTCAAATGTAGAATAGTTTCCCGGATCCTCACAGACGAAGTCGCTGGCGGAAGCTAGTATAAAATAAATGTATCTACAGCCCGGGTTGACCGTTAATTAAGTTCAATCGTTAAAGCAGCAGCCATTTTGATATAAAACAGTTTCATAAATAACCTTTTTCCTTCATTATTAACTTATTATAATTATAAATAGGTACACATTTTTTTGATGGCTGAATCTGACGCTAGAAGTTGCAAGAATATATTCTGATGAGATTATAACACTAGATTTTTTTTGCATTGCAATATTTGGATATGACTTTATATAGCATAATAATGCAAAACATATGTTTTGCATAATGTACCTAACGAGCTACCGTTTGACACGATATCTTTCTGGTCGACTTATTCCGATTTTATAAAAGTCTACGCCCCAAAAAATAATAAAAAACGCGCATTATCTCACAATAAGTAGGTATGTAAACTGTGGATAGTAATCCGACTACCCGAACGAAAAAGTTTTCTAACTTCATGCACTGATTTTTTACCCAAATCAAAATATTCACGTGCTTACATAAATAATAATTCTAACGATTAATGATGTTTACTGAACGCTGCTAATTCGTTGAAAAATAAATCACAATTAAAATTCCCTGACTTCCACTCGAAATTAAATAAATCGAACGTTGAGATAAAAACGGCGCAATTTTTCAAATTCGAAAACGGAATTCCTTACAGGCCGCACTTAATCACGGAACTTACCGATTAATAATCGATAGGTGAAGATCAATTATCGATTGATACCGATGCATCGCTAATGGTGGGCGAGATTTACGATTGCATTACGGTAATGTGTGTTTAGAATTTATGGCGAGGCGTTAAGTTTAAAATAACTTTGTAAATATATGATAGGCGCGTTGTAGTCCGTTTGGTTTTGGATGTGAAATGGCAGAATAATCTTTGAAATGGTTTAGTTAATGGTATAAGCATTTTCCGTTATCTTCAAATTGTTTGACCAGGACTTTATAAGTACCTACCCGTACCTAATACCTATTTCGATAAACCTAAGTGCTTAGCGATTGATACACCTAAGTAGTTATTGCTCAAAAGTCTCAAACGATTCGTAATTTCCTAGACATTTCGTAGACAATACATAATTGCAGCACTAATATCTTCGTCACGAAGTCGAAGCATGACGTATCGTCGACAATCCTTCCCATAACTATTGCAAAAGTCGCGTGGGGCGTATTTTCAAATCAGTCGACAAAGTTCAAGCAAAGAACATGCATGTTTCTGAACTGGTGAGAGCGATCTAAACATTACCCGAAACAGCCAGTATTGAACTCCCGCTGGCAAATTTAACGTTATTCTGTAAACAGTCTTATTCCCATGCAGTAAGGGAGAAAGGTTTGATGACTAGTTGCAAATTTATGTTAGTGAATGTCGGTGGCAATACTACAAGGAAAATGTCATTCAACATGTTGTTTGACTGATCACTATCGATGCTAGGGTTGGCAAAATCGTGACTCAAGTATTTCTAATTTTTGATTGAAATCACATTTCAAAGCTGTTTGTGATAAGTTAGAGGTAACTTTCACTCGTAATATTTAATTCGTCTGTCCGTTTACCTATACGTGTTCGTACCTCGTCGTGTCAAACTATAAAGTTCATCAAATAATACAATGGAAGATTTTCAATAATTATCCTTGTTAATGTTTGTCAAAAATTATATGGAATGAATGAACTATAAAACACTTTATTATTATACTAGTGACTCAATATATATTTAAGTCATTAATTCAATAAAGCGTGTATATACCAAGTCGTCATGTAACAGAATACATGAATGTGCGTCACAGCATTAAACCAAAGTATTGTCGATTCGAAAATAGCAAGTTATTTTGAAAAGAATGCGTTTATTTATAGGCGGGATCGTTTTATGAAGCCGTCAAAGACTGTATAACATGTAATATCGCATAGTCTATTAATAATATAGACAGCATACCCACTCGCTCGTGTAGCGGCGTATTGCGTACAGTAGGTATGACATATTTACGTTCACACAATATTTGCGTAGTTATCGTCTACAATCGTAACTTAATCCCGTAGACATAAACAAATAAGTAACTTACATTAGCTAACGTTCGACAAAAAAGCAATAACTGTCAAACCAAATAATTAACAAGGTGGCAGCACTGAACGCTTTCAACGCACCGTTTTTTGCTGCCGCTACTGTGGGAGCGGGAGCCATTGTTCTGAGATACGCATCGACACTGCTCGCACGTTACATGGTAATGTCGAGCGGTTTTGAGAATAGGGGCTTTTGGGTCAATTTGAGTTCAACAGGTGAATCTTAACGACCAATTTGCGAAGTTTACATAATTAATTACATACCTACTTATTTGACGAGAGCTACGGTAGCCTAGTGGTCCGGTCGTGGGTTCGAACACCGCCTCTTACCAATGAGTTTCTCGGACCTTATGTGCAGAAATTTTTTACCGTTAGCTTTTCGGTGAAGCGGAACATCGTGAGGAAACCGGTCTAATAAGGTCTAGTTTTCCCTGTGGGTTGGAAGGTCAGATGGCAGTCGCTTTCGTAAAACTAGTGCCGTTCGCTATGCCTAATCTTGGGATTAGGTGTCAAAGTGGACCCCGGGCTTCTATAGGGGCATTTCCGGGAATAACACTAGGAGGATGATGATGACATACTTATTTGACGAGTTCGAGTCATACTAAAGTCAAGAAACGATTCATTAATAAAGTAATTAATCTATTATATCCTTGTCACTTACTTCTCTACTACTTGTCACTAGATTATACTGTTTTGACGCTCTCTTTCTATTCCCGAATTTGTTTACAATCGACATTCCATTTTTAAAACCGTTTAATAAACCAATTTCATCAGCATTGACGCGCAACGGCAGCCGTTCGAAAATCAAAAACATTTCAGATTTAGAACGTACCTACCTCTTTCAAAACTACACAACAAGAATCGAAAACAGCGATTAGTTTAAGTGTCACCGTTCGAACTTTAAAAATATGTCGCCCGTTCAGTTTTAAATTTAGAAGAATGCGTTCCATTCCGTTCGCTTTACGATGTTTGTCAGTCAATGATTTTGGTTGAGAAACTGATTCGAAAAATGCGCTATTATTCGGGACTTTGCTTCGACCATAGATGATTTCTAAGCCAATTTTTTTATCACCCGCATCCCAAACGTGACTATGGATGGAGTAACTCGTAATATGTCATACAAATCTAGAACTAGGCAAGTTTTTGTTTATAAATATAGCAATTCATGGTCGGTTACCTCTTTCCTTCTTCAGACGATCATTATTTTTATGATTTTTGACATCCTCGAGTTTCTTATTTCAATTTGGGAGTTCCTAAAGATTCTAATTGTGAAGGTACTTAACAGATTTGTAAATAAATGACTACGAATACTCAATCACCTAAGTAAATCGACCAAATGTAAAAGTTAATGTATGAATAGGTACATTTAAGACGGAATAGTTTATCAAAGCGCAGACGGGAGCCGGTACAAATCCCGCCGCGTCACCCATCGAGATGGCATTAAGTCATCACAAACAAGATATTCACTTAATAATCAAAGGATATTTATTATAATAGTTCCTGGATTCACTTGTCATTTACATAGGACCCTAATTGTAGAATTTGGGGAAAAGATGACAGTCGGGATTTGTCACTTTGACCGTCTTCTGATATGTCTTTCCCATTGGCATTGGTCACAAGATATTGTATAGTGCAGTCAACCGCAGATAAATGTGTAGAAACTTCTATGCAGCAGGCCACGTTTCTCTGCTCCTGACTGTACTTGGGGCATTTTCTCTTGTAGATCTTTGTCATGGTTAAGGTGTTTGGTTTGGATCACATTTTAACTAAAAGTGAGTAAGTTTTTTAGCCCATTTCAAGGCCAAGTTGTCCCACTTTCCAGTAAAGTATCATATTTTCTTAGAAACTCTATCACTGTTGTCTCCTGTCTCACAAAACAAATGAACAACAGGAAGACATACTTACCACTTTTTAAAATGGTGTTATTCCGCAACAGTTTGGCTATCTCAATTCGTAAACACTTTCGTATGTCCTCATTTTTAAAAATGTGTGTCAAAACCCGTTGAGAAATCGGATGACAGGAAAAACGTTAAACAAGTAAAGAGAATACGGGTAACAAATATGCAACAGGAGAATCGGAACGATTAAATAAATCACCACTGTGAATCCATCAACGAACAACGAATCGGATAACGAAATGAAATCGAGGTTTAAAAACGTTCTAATTCGATATTTGAAAATAGAACAATTGGAATGCGTTGAGAATGGTTGCAGTCTCGATAGTCAGATCTGTTTCTAAAATTTATCTAATTCGAAATTTTAAATATTACCTACTCGGACGCTACACAATTCAATGTTACATCCATTATTAAGTAGCCAAGTGTATTTCACAAAAGTCGCCGGCTAGTAGGTAATACTGATGTTTCTAGATAACACTAGAAGTATTAATATCTAAGTAATTATAGGTTTAGTTTCAGGTTGTTGTCACGTTGTTCGCTCCGACACGTGATTAATATACTATTTTTACCCGTACTAATAAGTATACATGCTAAAGTCTGTATGTTTACGTCAGTAAACTAATAAAGTTCCTATAAAATATATTTACTTATTCAAGCGATTTCGAAATGTCAGTTTCACAATGAAATGTCGGTATTTTTTTTTCAATTCTACAAGTCACATTATTATTTGAGAACGAAAACGTGTTCCATTGACACTCACCCACTTGGCACGAGCTTTCAAGCGGAAACCGTAGTAAACAAGTGTTGGAAACCGGCAAAATTGCCTAAACAATATACGGCCTAACAACAACTCAACCTAACCTACCGTGTTACCTGGTCAGTAAGTATGAATTAGTAGAAATATTTTCAATATATTAATGATCAAATTAAATTTATTCAATACATCATTGAAACTTGACTATTTCAAACGCGTTGGTATTACGTATATATCAATTAGTTCCAAAGGAATGAAAAGATAAAACTCTAACTTTAAACACTTAACGTACTCCCTCATTCGATGACATTTGATTTTCAAACCGATCACCCCTTGCTAGAACATAGAAACACTGGCAGGTGACAAATAGCACAAATTAAAATACAAAATGCATAAATTAAAAACAATATCGCGGCCAACTGAAAACAAAAACGAACGTTCCAAAATTAAAATCTCCGCGATATCCCCCTCGTTCGATGGCGTTCGATTTTCATTCGAAGTTCGAAAATAACCGCGACAGCTGAGCGACATCGGACTGTCTTTTATTACCTCCTTCGTGTTTATGACCACTTTATGAGTTTTTATAGATTTTTTTCTCGTTCTAACGAATGTCACTCGTTCTGATCACTTTCCTATTTATACGCATCCGCACATTTCGTTTGATTTAACGACGCCGAGTTTCTCGATTGCGATATCGTGGATTTTCTACATTCCTATATGAGTTATTCACCGTTATTGCTTGTGTCACGTTTTTATTGCAAGATTTTCCTGTGGCTTTTCTGGACAGTTAACCTGTATTAAGTTACTAAATAATTGTTTTTGCGATGTGTAAACAAATCTCGCAATTATATTTTTGACCAATTTTAACTACCTACTAATAAACTTGACTGCATGTATAGTTTTATGATAAAATATAATTAAATTTTCCTGTAGGTGTAACTTTTAATACGCCTATTTCAGATAATGCTAACAGCTTTACTAGCGTGCATGTCATATTTCATATCGGCCTTCAACGATAGGTGTTAAGTCAATACATATAGGTATCACAGATCACAGACAACGATAATTATCGCGCTAGAGTACTAAAATACAAGATTTATGAATAACTTCAGTAAAATAAGAAGGTCCTATGTATGTCATGGCTAACATGACATATGTGACGTACCTATTTAAGTCTAGCATGGATTTACGGTTCTCGAAATAATTTTCCGCTTCAGCTCGACAATGCGGGCTGCATTAAACTTAATGCCGCCATTAATTTTACTTTATGGTATTTCAATTATTTTATACGTCATAAATGTTCAATTGAGTAAAGGTTACTTCATTAGATGTTCCTAACTTGTTTTTATAGACAAAGCAGGATATACCACTGTAGCAAGTGTATTATTGGGTAAAAGAGCACACCGTCTTAGGTTATTTTTCAACTCATTCTTGTGTAGCAATACCAATATAAACAATTAGGTACCTTGTTTATTTATACATACATTAAAACATTGTTCTCGCTTTTTTTGTGATACGAGTTTATGTAGGTACCTAGATAGTTACATACAAACTAGATGTGTTTATTTTTTCCACACCATTTTTTATGGTAGGTACCTATTATATTGATTTAAAAATAAGGGATCTTTAGGTTAATGAAACTTAAACTTATCGATTTACCTTACAAGTAATAAAAACACTTTACGGCCTCTCCGGTGACCGTAAGAAAAACATTAAAATATTACCGAAACTGACCACGATCCTTAGGAACCGATGACATTAATAAAAAGATTTTATTCCTCAATAAATAACAATAAAAACTACATAAAATAGTTCTAGTGATCAATAGTGGTATCAACCATTTTACAACCATTTTACGATTGCTTAATGGGAAGCCGAAAAGCTTAATTTGACTTCATTAAGTGCCCGAAAAACAATAAAATTATATTTTATCGGTTTTCGTTTAAATTTGCCTTCGGCCGTGAGATAACCTTCATACTTAATCAAGATCAGGACGAAAATCCAGGTTTCATTCCTGTTTGTACATTTAAAGGTCTCAGATTTTTTATTTTATTTTTATTTCATAATAAGACTTTTGTGTGCAACTTGAACAAAGCTGCTAAAAATGGCGCTGTAGTCAAAATAAATCGATGTAAAACGTAGGCAGAGATGTTTAGTTCCATTTTTCGCCACCCATACAGACAAGTTTGTTCGTCCTTTCATTCAAAATCGATCCTTTCACACTTCGAACAAATGAGAGCGGCGGTTGATTTCCGTTCTTAATTCAAAATTTTCTTATTTTAGTATTTCTCGAGTTTGAATAGTGAACGCGTAATTCGAAACCGAATCGTCGATAGATTCATTCGTAAAGTGATCGTTTGGAACGGATATCGCTCATTTATTGATTCAATCGACTAATCTGGATTTTACAACCTAATTTCGACTTAAAATTAATGGTATTGAATTCGATTATTTATAATTATTTGTCGGTATCGATAGGTAATTAAAGGGCTACCGGTTTTCTGAGAGAAAACTAGTTAAACTGATTTGTATTTGTTACTGTCACATCCAAATAATAAACAGTTTCTCGGGAAAAAGTGATCAAACAGAAAAAAAACATGGGAGCCTTTATCCTGTAGCCTGACCTTTTACAAAAAAAAACTATTCCCGTTGTACCGTAGTCGAACCCCCCATAGGTATACCTAAAACCTGGACAGAAAGGCATCTAAGGTTAAAGAGGCATTCATTTGTTTCCTTTTTCCAAAATAAAATGACAATCGGCATCGACAAAGCTAAAAAATACTAAAAGTTCGACAACACGGAGACAACTTTTTAAATTTCAAATTCAGAACAAAACATCGAACGAACTCGGCGTAGAAATTAATTATTAATTTCAATGACTAACAATTAAGAGTACGTTCCATGAGTTTCGTTTACTTTGAGATTGAATCTTAGGTCACTGTTGTAAGGTTGATTATTAAATGGAAGAATGAGTGAGATAAGAGTTTTTGAAGATTATTTGTCGGCTTGTTTCCATCGCCTCCCTTCAAACGCGTGCTTTTTGTTTCCAGTCCGATGATGGCAAAGGCAATTTGTATCAATTGCACATTTTTCTCATTTATAATTTTACCGTCTGCTGCGAACAGGGTGCATGACGTGATGTTTTATTTGCGTCTTAGGAGGCATTTTTTGCGTGTCGTATTTTGGTGATGATTTATTTCCACTATCATTTTGACTTTCAGACGCCTTATAGTATAAAACTTATTTTTCCTTATGCGCCGAATATTTTTTTCACTTTCTGCTTGAATAAAATGAGACGTTGGCATTATCTTATACTGAAAGTCTTTCACAGTCCGCAACGCAACGACAAAAGACATTAATAGACGACTAGGAAGAATAGGCTTGTCTAAGTACTAACGAAGTATAAAAAAGTAAATTGCTTGTAAATATATGTCTAATGTTTAATCCTTAAAAAAAGCAAGTATTTTTGTTTTTGTGTCTAGTAATACTACCTGGGTGACCAAGCTGTGATAAAAATATGGAGAAAACGAATTTCCCAGATATGAGACCTAGCTAGATCGACTCTTTCACCTCTCTAAACCCCTAGATCCTAGATACCAAATTCCATTGAAATCGTAACAGCTGTTTTTATTGTTTTTTTTAATAGTATAGAATAGAATACACCATTAGGCGTTTTTACCACGTTAGGTGACACAGGGCGAACGTGACGTCACTGTAGAGGAAGCGAAAAACACTCAATTTAGCCCATCGGTGTTCCAACTTCAAAAGAATCGGATAATAGTGTGAAAGGGAAACCAACGGTTTTTATTGACTCTGCGTGTGGCACTACGGGGTGTTCGTAAACACATTGTAACTGATACGACGCGAGTTGTAGGCGATGTTATTGAACAAGGGACTGAAGCGGACGAAGATCTCAGATTCAGCTTGACCCAATTCTTACATACGTCCGTTCTCAACAGGTTACATTTCTCCATGAATTCTCGTAATTTTTGAGAAGGTTTAATAAACGTACCGATATAATTTTTATGACGATATTTTTTTTCCAAAGAAAATGTTTTATTTTTAATCAGGCTCGCTTGTTCTTCAGCTCATAGAGCCACTTTAATTGTGAATTAAAACGTCGCGTGAATAAATATAAAAATAACAGTAAAGGTACGATTAGCAGATAGTTTCGTACAATATATTTCATTTACGAAAATGGGACATTAAAAATAATGGGTTAAGTATACCAAGTACAAAGGGTTAATTTCCTAAATTTGATATGCAACGAATTTATTAGACGGAGTGCAACAATCTCTTTTAGCCAATATTTTAATAAAAACTGTTTTAAATTCAGTGTATTGATTGAAGGAACTCCAAAACGAAGCCATTCCTTACTTATTAATAACTCCGACGAAACTCCCAAATTCCAAAATCAAACTAAATTGAATCAACCCTTTACAAAAAGCTTTTACTCGCCAAGTTAGCACATCCTGTATCGGGGGAACGCGGGGCGCATTGTAAAATTTATTACCACGGACGGGTGTCAAAACTTGTCAATATATCGAGCTCCCCAACCTCCCCTGCAATAAAGTAACGTGTCTTACTTTGATCTTCCGATAACTGACAAAAACTGCCGGGATTCAATTTTGAATTCGGAATCATTCGTTTTTCTTTCCGGACAGTATTTTATTTCAAAATTCAATAATCAATCGTCGATGGTAATCCAACTATTCGGATTACCATCGACGAGGAACTTAATTTTTTTGTAATTTTATGCCAAGGACTTTTTGCATGTTGTTATTTTGTTTTTAATTATCCTAATTAACCACGTAATAAAAGTGTACTTACTACCAGATAATTCTAAAGTCAAATAAATTAGAAAGCATACAGCACTAACGTATTAGTGACTAATAAAGCTTGGAACAATTATACAATTCTTAATTAACTTTTAATTTGACATTCAAATTAGGCATAGACAATAAAATGGCGGCAATTACTTGCGGAACAAGTTTAACATTGCGTCATAACCTGTGATAGTCATATCTGTATTATCAATGTGAAAGGAAGGAACTTAACATTTTACCTACAAAAGCTGAATTAACCCATTCACTATCTCAATATCAAGCCCTGACACGTAAATTGCCAAAAAGGCAGTTGCGCAAATCGACATTAGCGCTTATATCTATATCATTAGTTATACCATGCTACTCTGCTTTATCTGGAGAGATTGACTTGCATTCAATTTAATGAATGCACTACAGGGCATTTGATTACCTAGTTACATTGTTGTACTTGGTTTTGCATTACTTCAATCAAATATGGTGAGAGAAAAAAATACACATAACACTATAATCGACTTTAAACATTCGCGTGACATGTTTAAAATAATACTAACAAATACACGGTTTAACGGTTACTAAATGTGATACCACGATTCAAAACACTCAAGAAGAAGAACTGCCGAAGAGTTCGAAACATGTCGCCCGTAGTGACATTTAATTAGTATTTCGTAACACGATATCAAGTCCGGTGGTCTTGATAAAACGATCGATTTAATTAAATGTATCTTTAAACAGGCCTCCTACATTAGCTAGTTGTAATAAAAACAGGTGACATTTCGAGAACCGATAACATGTGTCGAAGTTTATTCGCCATTTTTGTTTTAATTGTATCATAAATAAAGTTGTATAACTACCGAAATCCGCCTTAGTCTCGTTGGTAACCGATATTTTCACCGCTATTTTCGGAAAAAACGTTTAATCTCCCCCAAGAATTTGACATTTCGTTAAAGTGTGCGCTTATCACTTTCAGAAATTTCACTCCGTAACATTAGTATTAAAAAACATGCGGATTCTTAATGCCAAAGTTCCAAAAACGGCCAGTTTTGTTGAATTCGCGCGAAAAAACGGAAAAATTAAGGTATTTTAATACTGCCATTAAAGTCGGCGTTTTGAGCTCGGACTCCCGTTTTGAAATTAATTACTTGCACATTATAACGTGCGTCATGATAAGTATCATTCAAATTACAAATTATACACGACAACGTCAACGACTACGATCGGGGACAAGAAACATTTAACACAAGGTTTTCGTGCACAACGCAACTTACGCCCAGTGCCAACCCTAATTTTAAATCAATGTGACTTCACTATCGAATGTATAGACCACAAATCGAATTGAAACGTAATAAACATAAACGAAACAAATGAAACGGATAATTGCCGCATTCCATTTTCAAAAAAGAAAAGAACATTCCATTTTTAAAAACGCAGAATTAAATTCGAATGCTGCAAAAATCAAACGTTCGAAATTCAAACCTAAGCCACGGATGAAAGAAAACGCAGAGAACAAAAAGGCAGAAGTTCGAGCGTGTTTACAAGCCACCCCACCTGTAAAGAGGTACTTAAAGTATTTTTTCGCAAACCGATCACGTCCGTGTTCCGTCTTAAGTGAGACATCTTCCTCCCCCAACGATTTGCTATTTTTATTGGTCGTGCCTTATTGGTTCTTACCGCGTTTAAAAAGGGTAATTAGAGAGGAAGAACTGGGTCAGTCGATTGGAAAAAATCATGGGCCAAATTTGAATTTGGAATTCTCCAAATCGCGAAATATTGTGATATATATTGCATGACATATTTTTGTACATTTCTAATGAGTAGCTGCTTCACGTTGTCCACTTGATCCAATCTTCTTCGTCCAATGTTATTGATTGTTACAATGTTTAAATTATATAATGTCAGATAATTATACTCTACCAATTGCGAAATTGATGTATTTTAAGTCCACTTCAAATGGACGATATACATTTGTGTCAATATATCGTTCGAGCATCGTTTGCTTTACATTAAGCGCAGCCGAGTCGTAACTAAATCGAGTTCAATTGACTAACGATCGATTATCCAATCGAAACAGATTGATCGGCATTATCTGGTAATAGGCGAACAATTGGATCAACTGGTGCTGAGGTTGTTTGCTTTTCAGAACCCGAAGGTCTTAAATCACGAACATTCCTTAGTCAAAAAGACGTTTTTGCGTAGTCATCCGTTGAAGACAAAAGGACAGAGGTGAAATTTGGTTTGCCGTAAGATGTTACGTTTTGTATTTAAGCAGTTTTAGGCAGCATGGGACGTATGCAGATGTGCCCATTAATTGTGATTCACAGACGTAGTATTGCTTAATGATGTTGATGACTTATTCTCAGACGTAGTTTAGATGCCTTATCCACTACTAGATATATTCGTTATTGAATTGATGTCCAAGACATTGTAGTAAAATTCTGGTTACAAGTATTAGGCAGAATTTAAACTTTGGTTTAGGGGTACCTACTGTTTCCTGGTACTTATAACACACTTAACTATTTTAACTTTCCGTTAAAATGTAAGCAAGCTCCTCGCACCAATTAAAAAAATCTCCACAAAATACAATATATCAAGTATTGAAGCGTCTGCAAAATATCAAGAAGACGTCTTTGTAAGACGTTTATTTTAACCTCAATAATATCACAGAGACGTAAGCGACCTAGGATATAATGTTACTTACTACATTTGATATTCTGTTGACTAAAGCGAGCAAAGTTACGTAACCCATTTTTTAGTTTATTTCCGTTTCGCTGAAAATCCCGAAGCGTTGAGTTTCGCGTTAAAGTTGGCGATAATTTACTTTGAAACAAACGGTTCAATTATTTCACTAACTACAAAGTAAGTTTTTATAGTTAAAAATGTCTTAACACAGTTTAGTTTACTGGTGGCAAATGCACCTACTCATTTTCACACACGATCATTTGATGTAGTACTTAGATGACAGCAGAACTTTCAATATCTTATCTAGTTTATGGCCTAGAATAAGAAGGTCGTCGAATCCCTCCATACATGTTGATACTTATGCGGTTAAATAATAAGGTCTATTTTTATCGCTTTTACGAAATTGATTATGTTTTTCCGTAAGGTTTAATTAGTAACCATAAAAACATATCAAGTTCTTTAAGATCGATTTAACAAAATAGAGTCGCCGATGTGCTCCTAAAATTTAACGACCTATAAACCAATGACTTATGCTAGCTTTAAAATAGACGTATAAACCATTGTTAGTGTTATGAACTAATGCTGTTTTATGTAAAAACGGTTGAAGCCACTTGGCACGTACACTAAAATCCAAACATTAAAATTTCGATATTACGACTTATAGATCTAATTTTACGATCCAACGACAACTTTAATCTAAATACCGAGTTGGCTGGAAAGAGAAATTAAAAATTAAACGCTACATAAACAAGAAAATAAAAAAGTTAAACGTTCGAAAATCAAACCGGTTTGAAATAAGCGTTCTGTATTTGAAATTCCAGCCAAGGACACGGCGGGGACAATGCGCGCGATGCGCAGCTTTTTAATTGTCAAAATTACGCTGCGCCTTTGATCGTGCCGCGCGAATTCCAGTTTCGATTTTCGATTCGATCAATCGGTACAATTACGATTAATCGGTTGCGCCGACTGTTTATAGTGACGTTTGGGTTACGAATGATGTTGCGGTTTTTTATTAAATTAGCTCGTTTTTCAGTAAACAGTGATTTAAAATAAACACAACAGCCATGCTTGCTTCGTAATTAGTATAACAGCTGGAATTTAAGCAATTTTATAATTTGCACTAACGTTTGCCTTTCGAGAAATCACTTGACATTATAATTATCTAGATAGCCTTAGCTACGCTAAATGGAACTAAACACTTAATTATAACTAAAAATAATATTATTATAGTATTATTTTTAGTTATATTAAATATAGCTACAAAAAAATAAAAATATTATTATCTAACACAAACAAGTTACAGCATGTAGTACCTATGTAGGAAAGTGATGTACTTACATATGTATCATTTCATGATCGGGTTTTTCTAATCTACTTACCTATATATAGACAATAAAATATACAAATATGTATACAACTCAACACCATCACCAAATGCTAAGCTTGTGGAGCCTCACCTGATAGTACACATAAACAATATTTGCAATAAAGAGTGCACCATAAACGTCGCAATGATTCCTGCGCGCACGCACGGCCCTGACCCGCCGGAAGTGGAACGATCGACGCGGACAATTCCCACATAACGACTTATGGTTCGAAATCCGCTCGATTTTTTGCAAGCCGACTTGAATCAAATTTTGAGTAATTTTTTGGTTGTCGAGCTGATGTTAGGGCGAATCTGGGTCGATTTTAGATTTGCAAGCCGATGTAGATCGAATTGTTTTTTGAGTGGAACACTATAGACAGACCAAGCTTCATTAAATGCAATTTGATTTTAATTAAGTATGTTGGTTTAACACCTCTTTACTTACAACTAACCTGTATTTGTAAATATAGCCAAAAGCAAGCTGAAGCCCAACGTTATTGCCCATTTCGAATAAATACTATGACTGCCCCATTAAATATAATAAACACACAAACAACTTATTAATAGGCACATATAATCACTTGCCCTTAACTAAATAAGACAATTAGTGATGCGCAAAAACGATACCGAAACCCGTTGTCGACAATGTACTACGCTTACTACGGAGGTGCAAAAACTTAAGGGCGTTGAAACTGGTTTCAGGACCTTGGCTTTACTTGGAATAAATAAGGGAATCATTATATTATAAAGAGCGTGTGTGCGTAAAGGTATGTTAAATGAAAGTGCAATGTAGTATGTGTTTAAACTCATCTGTAAAAAATCAAACGTGAAAAAAAAACCTTCTAAGTCGAGGAAACTGCCAGAGATTCAGTGGTTGATAAATAAAAAATTCTTAATAAAACAGATTAAGGGTGAGTGGCATCAAACCGTCTGTAATCGTCGGTGTTCGTTCAAATCTGAATGTATGAAAAGTTTGTCAAGTTTGTATGGAATGACAGCTGCCGGCACCATATTTAACGTTGATCGGTCTGTAATCGTAAGTTTTTACAAACCGCACATTTCAAAAGTTTAATCGTACTTAATGTCGATATTAATGTTAATAACTGCAAGACATGGCTCGATAAACTATTTTGTGCAAAAAATAAACATAAACGTTTTACTACAAACAGTGTACCAATAATTGCAGAACATTCCGTATAGATCAGAGCATCCGCATATTCAATCAGTACGAGCCTGTATTACCTACTAATTAAAGTTTAACTTTGACAAACCACCTCATAACAAGTACCTTAAGTCTATACATAAAGAGGCTAAATTCGATTGGACAGTGTACCTTAAAGACCAGTCACCTTCAAAAAGGCATCAAGTGTGCATACATTTCACACATACATGTGATCTTCTTAATTTGCGCGGTGAATGCAACAACTTCACTATTAAACCAATAACCTTGCGCGGGAGTCAGTCAGTATATCCTAGAACCAGAATGACGTATGCGCATAGAACCCGCTAATTTTAATAGGACCTTTTTATTTCACTCCGAATTGCGCACCGAAGGCTTAAAATCAACTGTCAATCACATCAGACGCGGTCAATTTAACACAGGGCTGTCACTGTTTTAATTATAATTAATACTTACAAATATAAGAAATCATATAGGCAAATGTATCGGCATTGTAAATCCAGCGAGGAAATGCCGCCATCGCCAGCATCCTCGGTGCAATGCCTCTAGCTCCTTTTTTAAAAAAATTACTTTGTTTTAATTTAATTTAGAATATGTTAATTATTGTCTTAAAGAGACTTTTGAAAATAAATTATAATAAAGTAAAAATAAAGAAATCATATTGGTCCAATACTCCATACTCAGTCAATCGATTCACAAAAATATGTTACAAACTTCGTGATCATCCTATCACACGAAGCATTTAATAATCATCACTGTCGAGTAATAGTCATTCAAAACTGAAATTGTTTTTATCATAGCTATGAAAAAAATATGTTTACTTTTTGTATTTAACACAATATGTTACATACAATCAATCGAGGTGTGCATATGGCCAAACCTCATTCCGACGACTTTGATAAATGAATCACTCGGTTACGTTCCACTAAGGCCTGAATCACACTGACGCGGCCTGCGGTGGCGGTCAGTAGTATTGATAGTTAAATTTACTATTGACCGCCACCGCAGATCGCGCCAGTCTGTGAGAGACTTCAATATGTAACCTTTCCCATTTTTTCATCCTTGCCGCGACAACCCTAGT
This sequence comes from Epinotia demarniana, assembly GCA_945867215.1. Lineage (NCBI taxonomy): Eukaryota > Metazoa > Arthropoda > Insecta > Lepidoptera > Tortricidae > Epinotia > Epinotia demarniana. The sequence goes on from OX244278.1 coordinate 10,510,862, forward strand.
TCTACTTAGTAGTCTTTTTACAATCTGTGGTAGTTCACAAGGCATTTACCGCCGGTTTTTGTCCGAATACCGATAATCGTACGTGACGTTCCCACACTGGCCGGTCGGATTCCGAGTTCGAATTAGCGAATCACCTGTCTAATTAACGGCTGCGATTTTTCGAATTTGGAATCCGATTCGAGATTCGAATGCATTTGAATTCTTAGAGACGTTATTTTTATCATACTTTTCATGTTTTGTTATTTATTTTATAAATGAGGTTTTGTTGTCGATCTTGTGAGAATGTCGTCATTGTATAGGTAGTAGATAAACCTAATCAGATTAACAGATAATCATATTTACTAGCAAATATGATAATTTTATTATATTTAAAAAATAATCCTCCAACAGCGTTACCCTCTTCAAAACGTCAAAAAATCGACAATGGCCAATCTTCTCACCCAAATCGGATAAACCATATCAAACGTTTTCTTAAACACGGATTACCATAACAATGCTGGCAACACTGATGAATGCAACAAAAGTGCCCTTCACAATGCAAATTTGTCTATGGGCCGTTCGGAATTCGAATTTCTTTTTTCCCGGTGTGAGGCTTCCGCCTATTTTCCCGCTCAGCGCTTCCGGGGTCGGTTTCGTTCGGAAATCGGGCAGCGATACGTCTATTTGGAACCCTCGCGCCATTGATTCTTTGAAATCGCATTTTATTTTCGTTTATTATTTTATTGCGAGATTGTTTCTGAATGTGTTTTGTTTCGTGGGGATTTTATTGTTGCTAGATAGTATAAGGGTGTGAGTGTGCTATTTTCTTAACACACTACATTGCAGTAGGTATACCTATACCATGAAATGCACACATTTGTTGTATCAAATTTTTGTTGGGTCTGTTCTGCGCATTTTTATATCTACCAAGTTAAGGGTTAAACGTCAACAATACTAAATATTTTAAGCAATCAAATTAATGAAATCGCAAGTGTGTTTGATTTCTAAATAACCAATAACAGTTTTCTTAAAGATACCTACTATTGTTCTGCAATTTTAGCTTAGTTAAAAGTATTTTTTTATCAATAGCACCTGATAACTTTACGTGATGGGAATCTCAGAACTGTTGACAATACTACGACGATACGGTTCCGAAAGCCAACAACTTGTGTCTTGACATACAAACACATCTAAAACCGAACGATCGAACCGTTAACCGAAACCGCACGGGATTCGAACCCGGATAACGACGGACGCGACCGCAAACCTATTGTCAGATGCCATCGACGGTTAGCGTTAGCTTAATCTACGGTTAAACGTCTGCTAATCTACTGTTACATGAAACAGTGTAAAGCGCAGTAAGTGCATTTTGTCCTTTTTTTTCTGGTTGTTAATTCTTGAGATACAGCCTGGTGACACACAGACGGACGGACAGACGGACAGACAGCGAAGTCTTAGTAATAGGATCCCGTTTTTACCCTTTGGGTACGGAACCCTAAAAAGACCCTCGAGGCAATGCAGCTAGGATGCTGGCGGCATTTCCTCGCTGAATTTCAATGCTGATTGCGCTAAGAAAGCCACCAGCTCTTCGGTAACCAGTTATATCAACCAGACTTATCTTATTTAGTTAGGAACACATTTTTTTTATGTGATAGCAGGCAAACGAGCAGAAGGATCACTTGATGGTAAGCGATTACCGCCGCCCATGGACACCTGCAACACCAGAGGTGTTGTGAGTGCGTTGCCGGCCTTTAAGATGGGAGTACGCTCTTTTCTTGAAGGTGTGAAGGTCGTATCGGTCCGGAAATACCGCAGGCGACAATCCATTCCACAGATTAGCTGTGCGAGGCAGGAAGTTTCTGGAGAAGCGCACAGTTGAGGACTGCCAACCATCTAAGTGGTGAGGATGGTAATGTTGTCGTGTGGGACGACATTTTACAATAGTACGTCAAAGGAAGTCGTGGGTTCGAATCCCGGCTCGTACCAATGAGTTTTTCGGAACTTATGTGCGGAATATGATTTCATATTAACCCTTAGCTTTTCGGTGAAGGAAAAACATCGTGAGGAAACCTGCATACATCTGCGAAGAAATTCAAAGGTGTATGTGAAGTCCCCAATCCGCACTGGGCCAGCGTGACGACTACTGCCCGTTCCCTCTCATACATTATAGGAGGCCTGTGCCCAGCAGTGGGACGTATATAGGCTGATGATGTGAAGTCAAAGGAACATCAAATAGCATAGACACCATGAGTATACCTACTCCGTTACACAGGAAAGGTAGTGTGCCACCGAGAAGTAGACACTAGTGTTGGAACAAATCACTAGTGATGTTGTACATCTCAACATAATTATTAGTCTATTTTCGCTGTGTGCGAGATATGTTAAAAAAGTGACAGTCTTATCTGTCTTAAACCCTGTTTTTCTTCAATTAAAACAAACGCCGATCTAATCTATGAACATGAACATTGAAAAAACAGATTAATTTGAAAGCCAAGCAATTACTAGTACCTAATCCCAGAAACCGTTGTTTAGAGGAAAAATGTACTATGTGTCTAAGGTCCTAGTATTATTTGTCGTCTTTTTCTGGGACAGGAATAGCAGCAGATGCGGTTTGTAACTGTCGTGAGTTTGATTCCCGGCACCTGCCGTTCGGCCCATTAGCGGGTTATTCGATATCGAAGTATTATGAAAATACTATAGCTACCTAAACGAAATGGCGGATTTGAGTGAGGAATATGGGTCGCTTACGTCTTTTTTGGTGAGGAGAAAGATCCTTCAATATGTGTGAAGTGTGCCAAGGAATTGTTTTTCAGTAAAAAAGAGATCAGGGACAATACACGAAAGTATATATTTTACATAACGATGACGCATAAAATATATAGAAAATTTAGAAACATATATTTTACGATACAGATATTCTAAATTTGTTATTGCCTTACCCAGGAATATTCCAGACCTGATGCGTGTAGTGGCAATTGATATTGGCAAAGTGAAAATTAAACTGATCATTTAAACATATCAATTTACGAAAGATATTTTACAACCTAACCAAACAACTCCAATTAATTACTAATACAAACACACTCTAACAAAACGACATAAGTATCAAACTCCAATGAAACAATAAGCCCAAGAAGCCACGGGCGCATAGCAAAAGGGTGTAACTAAACAATAAAATATTTTCGGTCAGCCGCAGCTCAATAAATACTTCATAGTATCGGTCGAGGGAGTTGACCGGCGGCACCCCCGACCTGACCCTCGAGGGTTTGAATATATTTTACCCCATTTGTATTCGTATTTGGGTAACGTTAGACGAATTCTCTACAATTTTATTACTCTTATCGTATAAAAATATTATTTCAATATTTTTTGGAAGTTTATACAGTCCAAAAATAAGATAAAATTTCACGCTCTCAACAATAAGAACAGTCTGTATAAAAAAGTTCTCACTTCCCAATTGTTATTTTTGTCTGGACGCAACTTTTTAAACAACTCAAGCAAAGACAAGGAAGCGAAACTTCACAGACAGGCAACACAACGGAAAATAAACAAAAGCTTGAATTACTTTATTAAATCTTGTCTAATAGACTGATAGACAAGGGATCATTGGATGAAAGCCGCTGGTTTTAGGCGTCCATCGCTGAATTCACCCGATGTTTGTCGTGTTTCGTTTGTTTTAATTTCAATAAGCATTGTAATTATAGTGAAGTTAACGTTTATCGTGCTATCTCGACCGACATTCCGGTGAGTGTTCAGAATAAGAAGAAAAACTTTAGGAAAACCTTTAGTAATATTGTTTTGAGTTTCACATTTTATTATTGGATTTATTTACATAACATTTTCAATTATTAGTTCTTTTTTGCCTGAAACATAGGGTATTCTAGCTTAGGCATGTGTTATTTTCCTCTAATAATAAGCTGATAGTAAAACTGATGTACTTACATTATGTTTTATCAATAAATAAAATTATGAAAATGTTTTTTGTGTGATTTGTGTGGCGACCGCGTACCGGAAGACGTAGGCACAAGGTGGACTGATTATTATTATTATTTCATTAAAGCACTTTACAATGACTTAAAACTAAATATAACGTCCCACAAAACTGTTTGCACAGTTTGACTTAGGGATCCATGAGTATATATGATGACCTGGTAAAGGTTGCGGGAGTCCACTGGATGCGGGTGGCGCAGGACCGGTCACTTTGGCACTCCTTGGGGGAGGCCTATGTCCAGCAGTGGACGTCTTTCGGCTGATATGATGAATGTTTTTTATTTAGTTGTAGTATCACTTTTAAGTGACGTTTCGTTCACTAGGCTTTACTAAATTCGTGATAAAATGATTTCACATGTTAAAATTGGTACAAACTAAAAAAAATCGGATAGCCCGCCCTCAACTGTCAAAAATGGTAATACAGTTTAAGCCCAGTAGCTCAAACTCCTTAATCTCGCATCGTAAGTGACGGTCAAGAGGTGTTTTATCGGGATAATCCCGGATTACGGTTGTACCACGCTCTATCGCGCTAACGAGGGTCAATAGTTCGCAGTTTATGTTAACTGTTGGTTAGTTTGACCACTTGAGGGCTATTGGTTTAGAGGCCTTTTTGTCTTTGAAGGGTTAGAGGGAGGAAAATTATTGCTAATGACAGGAACAGGAGACAAATTGTACCATTGGATATTTTTTATACGCAGTTCATCAACTGGGACGCCGACGCTAACATTTGTTATACTGAAATTTTTAAGGTAACTCTTACTCGTAAGATATAAATAAACCGTTCTGGACGGATCCGGGAAAAGGCGTCGAACGGGTTTTAAGGTACAAATAATGTATAATTAGATAAAGATAGAAAGCAATAATCTAGATAAAATGAATAAAAGCTTTGAGATGCGGACCCTCATACTCATAATTGTGACCACAAGGTCGACTTATGACCTGGTAAAGGTGACAAGAGTCCGCTGGATGTGGGTGGCACAGGACCGGTCATTGTGGCACTCTTTAGGGGAGGCTTATGCCCAGCAGTGGACGTCTTTCGGCTGGTATGATGATGTGTATATACTGATGGTCATGATTATGACAAAGATATCCCAATCTCAACTCATACCAAAATAGCCCAACATTATTAACCTAATTCAAACGCCAATAAAAACTCCTAATAATCCTTCAGATAAATTCCATAGCAGCTATTGATTTCATTCATCGATCCAGCTCGAACTAAGTTGTACCAAAACGTCACAACAAACAACGCCCCAAACTTGCGACTTATTGTAAAGCGTTAAGGTTGCTTTTTACCTGTGCTGGAGTTAACACGTGCAGTCTGTATGAAAGGTTAACGGATATGCCTTATTAATGTTATGGCTGAACAGACTATTGGCAATAAAGATGATTGAAGCTGTGCCGTTGTGATGTGATATAATCGGGTTGGTCTTTGCCCAGCAGTGGGACGCTGAGAGCATAACTATGAATTATTGAACCTAGCATGCGTCATTAAACTTCATGGGGTCTAAATTTAAATGATAATGACCTGGAATTGGTAATCTCCAGCCAATTTTGCTGCAGATCTCTTATGAATAATAAAGTTTCATTCAAACTTGTAAAAAAAAAAGTATTGTTGCTAAGATAAATGGATGAAACGCTAAGCCAAACAGAAATTAACCACTTTTAATTTGTAAGAAAAATTACATAAAATTGTTGATAAGCAAGTTTAAAGTCAACTGACAGGTTACTCTATAAAAATATAAACTACTATTTTCTTTGTAGTTTAAACGACTTTAAAAATGTTACAAAGTCGGTCGTCTGACCCTTTTTGGAGTTGCAGTCGTGAACGCGTTCTAAAGTAAATATAATACAGCACCAGATTTTATTCACAAACAAACTGCGACCGTTAATACAGAATAACTAATTACCGTCGGGATATATCCATATAATCATAACATAAATAAATCTCCATACAAAAATCAAACAAAACTCACGATTGAGACGCCACATGTATCATATTTATGTTTAGAGAAGTTATTTCTAACTGTACAGGAATAACACGCTAACGCTACACAAATATTCCACTGGATAAGAAAACATAATAAAAATCATAACTTACCGACTCCGAAATAATGTATTTTTGGACTTAGGACGCTTCGCCTATGCACCTGTTTGGGGATCGGTTTTGAAGTTCGAAAATCAAACGGCATTCATTTAAAGCCAACGTCAATCATTTCACAACAAGCTTTGATCCAGATATATGAAAAACAATGAGAAAAGACGAGGGCATTCTAATTTACCGCATCTAATTGTTTAAAGTAAGCTATATCATAACAAGCAAGTGTCTTGATCAATACCTACCTATATGTAAGTACCTACTTCCTAGAAATGTCACTATCAGTCTCTGGGCCACAAACTTCTTACATTTATTAAAAATCTGCTAATTTGACCTGCCAGCCCGATCCCATACATTGCATATATACCTTGGTCGTTCGAATTTCAAAGAGAAATCGTTAGAATGTTTCAGCATGCCTTTGACCTTTCATAGAAACGGTGACATTGAAGAAACATCTTACTAATATCGAAAGAAACTCGTTTCTTTGTCCTTAGATTGCAATTTTACATGCACGCGTAACAATGCTATGAAAAATGGTAAAACAAAGAAAATCCGCAATTTATTACACATGTTACACGACACGAAAGACATTTTATAAGATATCATCAACTTGATAAGAAATGCGCAGACATTTCGAACAAAGAATCGCCGTGTACATCTCAGCGCGATCTGCGCCGGTGAGCGGGACGCGCATACGGGAAAAACCAGCGAAAGAACGGGACAAAACCATCTCCGATAACACGTCAATACATTCCTTACAGCAAACACATGTGAAACTCAACCTTAGCGCTTTCAAAATACGGTCGAAAGTCGCTTGTGCGCTCTAATGGAAAACCGATACCACATCAATATGTTTTACTGCGTAGTATTGCGAACGAATGTAGACTGTGGGCACTTTATTTTAAGGCTGGTATTGGTGATTGCTCGTGTATTAAGAAGGCGTTCAACGACTTGCAAGATAGTGAGGCGTTTGGAACCGATCGAAAACCGATAAATGTTATTGGAAAAAGGTCTCTATTCTTTGGAGGGAAGGCTCCACGTCACGAGGCGTGCCCGGGCGGGACACGCCCCGTCTTATGTGGAAAAATAAGCTTTTCATTGCCATTTTCTTCGGGACTCTAGAAAAGATTCGAACATCGAACCAATCTGTTTGGGACTCGTATGATATATTTCTCGTCTCGCTTTAATTCGTTCCATTTTGCTTGCAGGTACGTTAACGAGAATTGAAGATGCTGTGTCTTTTCGAGGTAATTCCTATTTTATTTTATTTATTCAATAATTCAAATAGTTCATCCCATCATACGTGCCACATCACTATAAGGTCTTGCATAATACTGAAACCATCGACAATGCGAAAACAAAGCGTTCTAATTTTAAAATATGCACAAAGCCGGTTGACGTCCGACACGTTTACGAAATCCGTTAATTCGTATTGAGTTACGCCGTCATAAAAACAATTGGGATTCAAAAATCGAATTGCATTCAATTCCAGTTGGAACTACAATCGAATTAAAAATAATAAACCAGAGCGAATGAAGTGAAAGAGCTCGATTAACGATTTTTGAAAAAGGAACGTTCATTATACGGTTTAAAACAATACTTCATTCATTCATTTGAATATGGAATGTGACGGACAACCAGGGGCTTTTAACAGTTTATTTTGGTTTTCGACCTTTTCGAGTAGGGGTTCGAATCGGAACAAGTGTCATGTTTGACAGTTGGTTATGAGGTGACGTAGAAATGCGTGACAAGGCAGGTATCCGATCCGAGATACAGCTGGCATGTTGAATGATGCTGTGGTGGCGGTACACTGGTTTTATTCGAGTTTTTTTGTCCATGCATAGGCAGGCAAAGGTACTTATACTTAAACAAATGAAATGTTTAAAGTACTTACGCAGGTTAAACATATTATTTTCTTAAGTGACCAATTCTGACATTGGTTTTAATTTTCCCTGCCTGCCTTGATAACAATATCATACCACTTGGCTTAGCGCTCACGCGAAAGAGAGCGCATGAACTACGAGGATTCACATACCATTTCACTACGTATAAAATGCGTTGGTGGAATCGGGAATTGACTCCAGGAAGATTACATACAGCCTTAATGACCGAAAATAACCCCGTCTCACATTCGTACAACCTAACCAAAGCAAATCATAATAAATACGCCTTTTTTTGAAATTACCCCAATATCAAATCGACAAAAACCGTGACCGAATCCAGCCGGTGCCTTTGTCTCACCTAATGACTTTTTAAGTCGATTACCATTTTTCATAGAAAACCGCGTTTAGTGATGTATCGGTGGGATCAATCATGGCGGGCGGCGGCCATCTTCGATCTTCGAAACTCGAATCCCATTCGAGTTGGATCGAATGTTTTATTAGTTATGAAGAGAGGTCGTGGTCTATATTACGTGAGTCGATTTATATTTAAAAAAATACATTGACGAAACGTAGAGGAGGCAGTGAGAGTATAGGTGAAACAGGGAAACGCAACCTGAAATAATATATCGAGCCTTTATAATATAAACGTACAAGCTACGGTAGCCTAGTGGTTCAGGCATGTGGCTATCAAGCGGCGTTCGTGGGCTCGAATCCCGGCTGGTATTTAACAAAGAGTATTTCGGAACTTAGGTAAGAATATTTACCGTTAGCTTTTCGGTGAGGGAAAACATCGTGAGGAAACTGGTCTAATCCCAACCCTCTAAGGTCAGGTGGCAGTCGCTTTCGTAAAACTAGTGCCTATGCCAAATCTTGGGATTAGATGTCAAAGTGAACCCCGGGCTCTTTTAGGGCACAACCGGGAATAACGGTGGGAGGATGATGATGATGATACTAAATATAATATAGGAACTTAAGGGATAATATCATAACTAAATGAATTGCTAAAGGTTTTCGATTTCACTTATGATTTGTTTTCTAGGATATTCATAAGCAGTACCTACAGCTATAGGCGGTATATATTATACCTATTTAATTGTATCTTCTAATGTCATTCGTTCGATTATTATGATTAATTGACAAACGAATGCTTTTAAATTCCCTTTTTAATTAGATTCGATCTTACTCCAAATCGAACCCACATCCCCCCCTTAGACTAATTATACATACCTATATACGTACAACATTATAACTCAAACACATGTCATTCATTAATGTTGACAGCACAGGAAGTAAGGACAATACAGAGTTGAATTAATAAACGAATCATTAAAAAAAACTAATCTGAATACGATGCGTGGTGAGGTACTATTTTAATAAAACAATAATAAATTCATTTTAATTTTATACTAATATTAAAAAGAGGACTTGACTGCGAGATTCTAGCTTTGTAAGTTTGTATGTAGGAGATAATCTTCGGAAACGCTTATCCGATTGCTAAAAGTATTTAACTTACGTATAGACCAAAACACTTAACCACATAATGTGTATAGTATCAGGCAAAAGCTAACATGCTCGTATTATGCAGGCAATGTGAGTAGCTCTGGACTTCAATTTCAGTATCTATGGAAAAAACCCAATCACATTTGAATAGTCTCGCGCGCCTTTTCTGGCACATTGCCTTCGCCTTCTTTGGCGAGAACGCTAAACAGATTAAATAACACAGACCTCCAGCAATCCACGCTATTGAAGAAATAGAAACCCTATAAAAGTCCGTTAAAAATCAACGCATTCGATTTTCGAACTGTCACCATTCAAATTAACCGACACGAATATGGTCCGTATTTGAATAAGTGTTGCATTAATATTCTTTCGAGATAATTTCGAATTCGGAACGCCCACGCGCCATTGTGTCGCGAGTTATTGGCTCATTAGCCAACGCTTTGTCTCAGGACGATTTGAATTTTTGATTTTCGAATCGAACATATTGATTTGTTGCTGGCACACGACATCCATAGACTCGAACTTATAAAAAAACTGATTTCGTGCACTTTAAACAAACGAACATCGCAAAATCATGTCGCAGCGTTTCGAGAACTCGATTGAAATCGAAATCGAAACCAAGTGTTTCAACCGCCGACTTTTGTGAGTCGAGCGTCGGTCCCTTCCAATCTGAACGACAATAATATCTATAAACACGATCTCCAACTTCCGTATTACCCATAAACTCACAATAAATATTTGAACAATAAGAGAATAAGAGTCTCGCCCACGTGTAGAGACAGATGTGCTCACAAATTACGTATGGTAATAAGTCGTGTAATCCTTCCGTCGGACCTCCCTGTGTCTTGCGGTATAATCGATCGATTATGAATGCGTTCGAACGATGTCACAGCACTAGTTTTACTTGTTATAAGCGTTCTTAATTTGAATGCGTCTTGAGGGTCTATTCTGTTATGAATAATGACTGGTGATATTTTTTTTTATCAGGAATAGTGTCGAATTGTGTGATAAGTTTATCGTAGGTTTTTTGTAACTACAAAAGATAGTACCTCTATGTATGTACCTAAGTATCAAGTGTATGTATCAAGATTTAGCCTAGTTGTCACATAGAGTACCTACAGTCGATAACAAAAGTAATTACCTTTTTAATTAAATAATCGCTTTAGTGCTTTGCTTTATCGCAGAAACCTAACACAGTCCCAGTGTATAAGAATGATAGTAGTGAAATGATTTTTTGGTTTGGCAAAGATTAGGTAATAAATATCATTAGAATCATATCTTACTTCAAATACCAATACAAACTCAACACATGTTCGTCAATTACACGTGAAAGATCTCAATGGAGCCAAAATCGCTATTAAATCAAACGACACTTATGAAAACCGCTACAAGTACTTCACCAGGAAAAACCTATAACTTAATAACCTAATAATAATAAAAAAACCGGTAACACACCGGAGCCAATAAGTACGCACAATTTAACTTTTTAACGTGACGCCGATGGGGGCGTATTCTCGAAACTCATAAAGCATGATTACTGGTAATGTCGCTTTGACTCGTATTGGGGTGCTAATAAAAGTCAGAGATCAAATTGCGATTGCTTTCGCGGTGTTTGTTAGGTTTTTTGCGATCGTGGCGATATTAGAAAATGAGAGTCGAACGTATGTGGTGGCTGGGAGGAAAGCATTTTCATTTTAGGCGCAGTGTGTATTTAAAATGTTTAACAACGTACATATGATTTGACATTACAGATTTTTGCAGATAAACATAAACGTGTGTTACATACTTTAAGTAGGTACTTTTACAGATAATAGTCCCCAAACCGCACTGGACCAACCCCCATGAAAGTAGTTATGTGCCCAGCAGTGGGAATATTAACGATAGACTGATGATGAAGTAGTAGGTACTCCTGAAAGTTGAAATTTTGAATTGGCTGTCATCATTTACCCATAAATTATGTCAAAAATGCTAATAACTACGAGCGTTAGGCCGGTGACAGTCAGTTAACCTAAACATGTCATTATCTCCTGTTGTATTCGAACGCTTTCTGTATGATTACAGTGTCCTATTATACACTATCGTTAATTTCCGTTCAATACAATGTCGACACGAATTTTATCAATAGAAACGTTGCGATATTTCGTATGAAATTAGAATCAGCGCCGTTTCCGCTTCCGTTCGATATTCGATGTTTGAATTAAGAACATGTTGCAAACAAATGACGAGTGTTCGATTTGAATTGAAATAAAATCAACGGGTCACATACATCAGACAAATTCCAATTTCAAATTTAAACGACGACAAACAAATCCACCAAAGTTGTAGTGTAGCTACTTAATTCAATTTTGAAACGTTAAAACAAAATTCAAAAAAACATTTTTAAACATCGTTCCACAGACACCTGAGCAATTTTTTTAAAGACAGGGAGGCAATAACCATTAAGGCGCGTTCAGAAAGTTTTCTTTTCAATAACGCATCTGATATTCAAATTAAGGCGGAATTCTCGGCGATATATCATCTGAGCTAATCAGATTTTTCCGTACATTTCCTAAATGTTTCTGGGGATTAAATACGTTAGGGGGATAATTTAGTGGATATTGCTATCTTGTTGCCTTTATACATACTACTAAATATACTTATCTAAGGGAAAAAGTTTGGGTATAGATTTAAATAAGTAAGTTATTTAAATCGTCGTCACCGACATTTAGAACTTGCCTAGTACTTGAAATGTGAACGCAAGTTATAATTAAATCATTTAACTAGCAACACATAAAACGAGTAATATTAACAATATCGTATTATGTTGCAACAAAAAAGACCTTATCACATACAAATTAAGGCCAAATTTAAAACAACGAACGACGTATGAATACCTTGAAACCCCTTTGTATAAAGATCGGAGCTTAATAAAAATAAATATCCATCAACCCGCAAGACGTTCCAATTTCGAATTCTCAAATTTGGAACTTCATTCAAAATTTACGAAGTCAATATATCCGGGGGGTTATTCCGGTGTGGGCTCAATACTCGAAGGCGTCGTAAAAAATAATTCAAATCGCTCTTACAGTCGCGATACCGGGACATTTGCATACTAAAGTAATGCAAAAATCTATGCGACGCATTTATTGGCGTTCGCGTTGTCACCCGATACGGCGAGGGTGGCGGACGAAGAGATTTTGTGACTATGTAGGTATATGAAAATATGAATAAGAAATATTTTGTGAGTAATATTAAAACTCGAAGAATTTACAAAAAGAGGTCGAGGTGTCTCAAAATTGTTGTTTCCTTTTTCATATTTCAAATGAATATCTAATTCATTAGGGTTTTATTTTATTTATTTGTGTAAATATGAAACAATCGGTCATATCCAATATTTTTTTAAATCTCTTAACTTTAAATCCATTATTGATTAGAAAAACATTCATAAACGATTTAGCACGAGAATTGCGTACAAAAATATCACGTCCGTCACCGTCATACCCAAACGTCCCACATCTAACCGTTAATGGAAACGCGCACTAATATTAGAGACCCCGCGCAAGAAATTTTATGTGTTATTTTTTTTCTTGTTTTGAAATATGTGCGCCGTTAGGTTATTTATGGGCGCCATACTGGTTATATATCTGGTTGTATAGAGGTTATATTTTGCAGTAATGAGGTTTCGTTCGCAATTTGAATGTGCATAGATTGAGGGTGCATCGCATCTAAGCTTTTAAAGGCGATTAGAGGCACTTTCCAATTGTAAATGAGGTAGAAATAATTTTAAAAGTCTTTGTTTTCAGCTAATGTATTTTTAACGTATTTTACTCAAACACTTTTTGTAAACATTATTTATAATGCTAAGATAAAATATGATATAAAGTTAGTTTAAAGACATTTTACTTAATATAGTAGCTTGAAGTTGATAGAGCGAGATAGACATAATTACCAGAAAATCAGAAACTTAACCAAAGGACTGAAGAAGAAGTTAGTAACAACTTAGAAAAGTTGAAAAACCCCTGACATTTTCATTTCAAAGATCAATATCTCTAAACCGGCTGAACTGATTTTGTTAAAAAGTAGCCAAGAACCATCTCGATCACGTCAGCTTTCGGACAAATAAAACCACATTAAAATCGATCCATTCGTTTAGGAGCTACAATACCACAGACACACAGACACGTCAAACTTGTAACCCAGGACAAGACTCAAACTTGTTGCCGGTACAGTCAAGTTCTCCAATATCTATACAGACAACCTTTCAAAAATATCTAAAAAATACATGTATGTGATGTCAGTAACAATAAAGCCTCTGTATAGATATTTTTGAAGGGTTGTCTGTGTACGTATTGGAGATATACTTATTGCTTTAAAGCATCCAAGTCATGGGCCTATTTCGGATAGCGCTTAGTCGAATAACAGTCATATCAATGACTATTACTGGTATATCGCAGGAAGTGTGTAGTTAGCGATTTCCGCCGCAAAAATAAACAATTAAGCGACCTATCGAATTAACACCTCTGCAGGATGCTGTAATTAGATGGATTATTAAAAGTATGGATATTAATGAACCTGTAACCATTGCTCCAATAAAAAATGTATATGCAGTTAGCACTCGTTTGCCTAAACAATTAAGTAAAATACGTCCAAAATTGTAAGAGTGAACGCTGTTAAAAAACCTAATTTAAAAATACCTTATAGTCAAGCGTTAAAGAAGTTTTTTGCTTGCGTTCATTTGAGTTTGACAAGTTTTGGAAAGATGCCTTCGTATAATCAAGGTCATCTATTATATGTATCCGTATATACGTATAATACATAGCGGTTGAAAAATTGAAAATGTGTGTACTCGACTTTATTGGCTTTGCCCGCGATAAAAAGGGTTATTTCAACAGCTACTTGTGACACGAACGCGTATATTTTTTTTATGTCGATTGACATTCTATTATTTACTGTTACTACATGAATTAAAAATGTTAAAAACATAAGCATAAATACATAAATACACATAGGTAAGAACCATCTTGACAGACAAGACTCGATTATAAATAACCGCACTCAAATCTGTTTATCCGTTTAGGACCTACGACGCCACAGACAGACACACAGATACACATGTAAAACATATAACACCCCTTGTTTTCGTATTGTGATAAAAATACATTTTACAGCTACTTTTTAATGATAATATATATCAACGAGTCAAAAGTACGCAATCAGTATTTAATAACTTACTTTATGATTACCGAATTATAATTCGGTAATCAAAAGAGCAATTATCTCAAACCGGTAAAAAACGAACTCATACTTATGTCAAAATAATTTAACTCCATAGTAAATAATTGTCTTTTACGCCATTATAATGCTATGGCAACACAGTCACACGATAACAGAATCGTTGACTTTAAAAAGTTTGGACAATGTATACGTATCTTTATAATGAATTGTATTTGTTTACTCATTTCCACGAGCGAATTAGTTTCGAGATTTTATAATATAGAATATTGTACAATTTTTTTGAACATTCATTGATTTTAATTTTGTTTTGAAGTAGTTTACCATTTTAACAATCCAGTTGCCTAAATCATACAAACTGATTGACCCATTCCCCACAACGATCTCTGATTACTCTCTCTAAAATTGCAGTCGTGATCTCGTCTCGCTCGGCTACCGAAGTACTTAATGTTTGTTAACAATAATCCCAAATTTTAATTATCTTTAGCTGCATTCTATCAAAACGGGACCGTCCGTTGAACCCGTCACGGTACACTTAGCCGCGTATTTAATTAATATAAATAAATTACGAATAAAGCATTTTTATAAGCACTCATTATCAGATTTGAAATCTAGCGGTCGTTGTGACTATATCGCCTGGACTAACATTAAAATTCAATCCAATTTGAGCTCTATTATTAAATGCTCAAGGTTGAATTTTCTTCGGAGTTTTTAGGCCAGGGTGACCATGTGTGTGTATTAAGTTGGTTTGTGAATTTCAAAGTTTTATCTACCGTGTCCATTATTTTCGAGCGATATTTTCCACGGTCCGCGTATCACGTTTTCGGTGATAGGGACCTGGTAATTGTAGATGTGTAATCAATTAGGCGGCGTCCGGTTTCTACGGGCATAAATTACATGTAGTGTATGTGGAAACTTATATGCACATAATTTAGAAATTTACTGATTAATCAGAACTAGTAACAACCACTTAAATTGGCGATGGAATAATGTATTGTTAAAATCGAAAAAAAAACGTTTGTGTTGTTAGCTGTCGCCTTTCCCTCTGCTGCGTAATGTCCTGTCACAGCACTTTCTAATTTCCATACTGGCAAGTACAGCTGCCACAAGAACGTACTAAGATGAAGAAGCAATAGAAATAACATTAAGACCCAATCACCCATGAAACATAAATCTGACATCCGACCCTTAACCCCCGTTCTCACCGACCAGTCATCCTAATTATCATGCAAATAATTACCATCAATCCATCGGAACGCACCCCTAAATAGCCCAATAAATTAAAAGGAAAAAATGGAACGCATTTAAAATAAACCAGTTTACGAGATCGAATCCGATATTCGAACTTCGAATTCACCCTTCAATTGTTCTATGATTTATTCTCGGATCTGCATATGGTAATGGGTGACATTATAAATATGTTTTTTTAATAATTATTAACATTATTTCGTACCGGTTCGGTATTTAATATGCGAATAATAATTAGTTCCCTTATTTCTTGAGGGCATTCTCACGGCAAGGGTTGATTGATCGGACGGTATTGTAATTAAGTATTCCATTTTCGAATATTTTAGGAATTTTCCGTTGGAAATTTTACCAAAATGTACCATCTGCATTTCATGCTATTATTAAGCATGAATTCACATAATGCGTTAATACCTCCATTTTTAATAATACTCTTTAGGATCCTTTAAGATCTCTATCTTTTGAATATCAAAGCATAATTTATCATACATACTTTGCAGCACAAACGCAACAATAACAAACTGCGACAGTAATGCACGCACATGTTTCTAAACAGATCTTAAAAAATCTATTTCTGAACCCAAATCAATACACCGTTGACATCTGCCCTACAACCCTAATCCTATCTTAAAGAAAACCAAAAGTAAAAACCGTAAAACGCCAAAGTACATCCCATTTTGAATCTATTGTAAACCTTAGATCTGTTACTCTAAGGTATATTTTAAGTTGAATGCGGAATTGTCTTTCCCCGTTTTTAAACCGACACCCTTCAATCGAATCCTTTAAATTCGGAACACAATGGCGCATCGCATTTACGTAACCTGTTTCACGAATTGATAGCCGATTTTAAATATCGACTATTCTCAGATGCATATTTGCATACGCTTTCTTGGAATGCAAATGAGTGGGATAGAGGATAGTATGGGAACTGCTGTGCGTAGAAGTACACAGTATGGTAATGAAGAGATAAGGAGGCGAGATGTAAGTTATCTGTGCCGGTTAGTTGGACGCGCGCTTTTGACGAGACAGCGTTAACGCGCGCGAATTAAAAAAACTCACGTTTGAATTTAGAACGCCGCTTTTTCAACTGTTTTAGTTTACATTTTCAAATATTTATATTTAGTTTAGGTAGTGTAGTTCTAAGTGACATTGAGTTTTAATGGACGTTTTCGTAACGAAATTAGTGTGTTACGCTGAGAATATGAAAATCAGGAATTACTACATAGAGGTGAGTTTGTGTCTCGTAGGTATGTGAATAAGTGCTACGGTGCTACGTGTTTTTTATGTAATTATATATACAGTGCAGTTAATGTTAGAAGTCTACGCCAGCGAGTCACCCCCCCCCCCCCCTCCCCCCTACCCCATTTCCTAATTAGTCCAATTACGATACCAAATTAACAGCTCCTGCGATCCGATGGGAATTAATCATACATCTTTGTATGATACTAGCTTCTGAACCCGTTTATAGCTTGGCTCCATAAAAACGGTCACTTCCCATTTCTATTTTTTCCCTATACATATTAACAGCTAAATCAAATTTCATCTAACTCGGTTCAGCGGTTTAAGCGTGAAAACGAGACCGACAATACAGACAGACATACTTTCGCATTTATAATATTAGTAGGTAGTTTAAAATGATACACCGTGCTTATTATCATAACTTTATGTGAACACTGACTTTTAGTGTAGGTAATTATATTATCTATTTAAAAGGCAATCAGTATTTAAAAAAATATTCATAACAAGGGGTTTCGCTACATTACACTAAACAAGCCTTTTTGAAGTCACTTGTTGAAAAACATTTTTATTTTTTATTTTGTTATAAATATTTATGAAATAGGTACTATTAAAAAGCCGCAATTGGCAACGGCTATGCCATCGACAGTTCAGAAAAAAAACGTGTCCCGCTTGATACAAGAACGTAAAAGGAAAACCCTAAAAGCTGTCGCTCCCCACATCCCACTAATTACCAGCCCGAATTAACAACTTCTTTGACCCGATGCGGGCTCAATTCTTCAACTAACTTTTAACGATACATGTTTGCTCCGACTTATTCTAATGAATCGGAAAAAGCGACATTTACAAATGAATTACTTTACAGCAAAGCTTTCTTTAATTAGGTTTTGATTTGTATTTGTTTATACTCGTTTTATATTTGTTGTTGCAAAATTAGGACACGGAAATAACTCTTATTAAATTTAAAAATTAAAAATACTCTGGCCACCCTTACACAAGACAACGGATCAACGCAGACCGAAAACTCGATATTCTATAATAAAACCTATCCGGTTTTACACCGAAAAAATCAAGCAAATCAATTGATTCGAAATTCGATATCAAAAAACACTGGCCGTTTTCAAACCGAAAAAAGAACGCGATCAGTGAAAAGTACACAATTAAAACTGGCCAGTGACGCTACACATTAAAATTGATCAACACATAACGTCGTTACCGTACCCTTCTCAGCGGTCATTCGGCCTTCCGAAACCCCCGCTTTTTACATCAATGTTTTTCTATAGAGCCCAACATAAGTTTATGTAATACGGATAAGTGAATGATGGGGGATATCAAAACATCTCCCTTATCAGGGCCCAAGTTTTTAGCGGAGGTTTAACCGATACGTGACTGAGGTCTTTTGCATGACGGGCTTAAAGGGTGCCGGAGCATTGTTTACGGTTTTTTGTTTACTTTTTAGGATATTATTTTAATATTCGTTTATTGAAGACTTTAAAAATCGTTTTACGACGTTTAAAAATAATACGCGCGTTTGTTAACAATATTATAAGCTTATTGTAGATTCTATTGTTAACTTAGGGGAGACCGGGGGCAATGGTACCACTTTAGAAATAATGACCTGTAACTCAGAATCTAACGCTACCACGTAAAAATCGCTTAGGATATAACATTCTAGTCTCATTGGCTATCAGAATCTAGAAAAATATTTTCATTTAATGCCATCAGAATGGTGCAAATTGAGTTTTTGTTCATGAAGTCCTTGTGTTACAATTGACCCCTAGTACGGGTCAATTGTACCAGATAATCAGAGGGAAATAATACCCAAAATAATGCCTTACTAAATCAGTAATTATTGTTAATTTCTTAAGACGAATCAGTCTGTTACGTACATCAGTCTTAATTAAAGAGACTCGTATTTGCACTAGACAAAGGTAGCATTTCTGTTGAACTAAAATTATCAATATTTTCCAAGTTTTTCAAACATGTTATGTCGACTTATTATAAAAAAATACTTAGAGGTGCTCATAGCACACATCTTTCAAGCAATAACAACATCTCAATACAACAAAATAACGAAATATTTAACAATTACTAATTCCATACAGTTATACTTGACCCCTGGTACACTCAACCCAAGTGAAGGATGCCTCACCACAAATAAATATTAAATAATACCACTGAAACGGATGGCATTGCGGGTATTATAATGTATGTACATCCTGAAGTGTCGTATGAATCATAGGTATAACATAAAATACCTACCCGAGATGTAACTTGTTACAAAAATAATTAGTTTCAATTGTTTTATAATTGTTTTATTGTTTAAAAACTTTGGGTCAAATGTAGCACGGGGTCAATTGTAACGTTACAATTAACCCCGAGTGTTGTGGTACAATTGCCCTTTTTTACTCGCACTCACTAACCTTCACAAATCTCGATTTCTATATCTAACTGACCCCCACACTGTGACACATTAAAAACTTCAATAACTAGAGAATCACAATTCAGTACAAGTTTCACACGTCGACTATCTAATTATAAACACTAGTACAAAATTAAACGTAAATCGTAAATACTTAGTTTGGTCAGTCAAAAATGCAAATCGTCGTATAGCACATGCTTTTCGCACGGCAGCGAGTGGCCGACTAGTGAGCAGGTAGATACACGCTCAAGGCACACTGGTGTATACACACACATGCATATTTCGATGTGGTTGCAGAGTTATAGGCGATGGTACTATTGACCCGTGGTACTATTGACCCCGGTCTACCCTAGAACTTTCGATATTATCTCGGGTTTTCTGTACAAAATAATGTCTTTTTCTTTTTAGCAATGTATGTTACTGTGTGTTAAAATTTAAACTGAGTGTTATATAACAAACCTGAAATAAAAACTATTATATGGATACTTAATACAAGTAGGTAAGTACCTGAGACTATGGCCTTATTTTAAGGCAACACGAGAATTACTTTATATTTAACCATAATGTAAGTACCAACTTTCAAGTCACATTATGCTTAAGTATTACCCAAACATTCCTTTAAATACCTAATTAAAACACAAAAACATTCTATTTAATTCAGAACTCGAAACTTTTTTCGCTCATATTAATTCCATCATATTGACGCACCCTCCCACAGGGTGTTAAAGGGTAAGGGGGTAAGGGGTGAGATAACGGGAGACATAAAACGTAGATCGCTAATTCATCATAAGTTAAAGGGGTTTTTACGTACGGACTTGCAAAACACGTCGACGCGGAAAACGCCAAGTGCCTATGAAAATCGAAGCAAGTTACGGCGTTCTCAAGTTGAGTTGCGTTCGGACTTACCCTCCACATTCTAAAAAGTCGCATGTGAATAGAATGTTGTAGAATGATATGTCGTTTTGCGTAAGGGTCAGGGTAAAAATGTGCACAAAGGCCAAAGGAGATATTAGAATGTGATATTAATTAACTTTGATCGCGTTTGCTCTAAAAGCTTTAGGTTATAAGGTATTGGATCCGGTGAAAACTGGTTAAAACCAGCCTTTGAGGGTTTTTCCGCTTTTATTGGGGCTACTTTAAGTACTGAACTTAAGTCAAAGGGTAGATCGGCGATGTCGATTGAAGTGCATTTTCCGTTTTTTCCTTGTCTGCTTAGACATTTTTAAATTCGAGGGTGGTGGGGTACAATGGGATAAATTCATGATTAATAAATATTCATATGTCTTAGATATACTTAGCCACAAACTAGTCATTGGCGCCTCTAAAGTAATATTTTACGTTTAATGTAATATTTTATAGTGAAGATACTTATCGTATGTCTATAGAACGAATGTCGTGTCGTATAGGTACATACGAGTATATGTGCCCCTCCGGCTGTGTTAAGACGTAATTAACAAAGACAGGGAATTAGAGCGTTTGGTCATGTGATTAAAAAGGGTAAAGTTTTTCCCTTCGATCCCAAATTGGTTTAAAAGGGACGTTTGCCTTTTACGTCCTGAAAGTATTGTCAACAGTCTTAATTATACAAGAAAGGCACGTTTTTTTATAAATTGATTGGCATACTTAATCTAATTTACTGTAAAAGTTTTTTATTCTTACAAAAAACCTTTTTTGCAATTGAGTATTGAGCCGAGTAATAATTGGTCAGTAGAATAATAATTAGTTAAACTTAACATACCTCTGTTAACTACAACGTGTTTTTTTCCCTTTTTCACAAACAGTAATAGTTTATTGTTAATCTATTGTATACTTAGTGGTTTACTTATATTAACATGCAACAATGAAAAAAAACTAAAAACATAAAATAAAGTCGATATTTATTTCATCAAGCCCAATACAAATTGAAGCTAAAACAATTGAAACATTAACTAGATCAATATAATGTCATCAAAAGCGCAAACGGGGTTCGACGCGATTAAAAGGTTCAAGTTAACTAAGGTTCAAGTGGATTACGAAGTTCCGATAAATACTTCGATTCGTAACTTTTGAACTCCCGGCGATCGGCTGAGGTACCGTTAGCTACCTAGGTATAAATATACAGTGTATTAAAAAAAGTGACAGGGAGGTCTTAAAATTATATCAGAAGACCAGAACTAATTAGAAAGAGACGGAAAGATATAGACGATCTCGTTCTAGCCGTGCAAGGTGCAAGTTGGCATGACAAACAATAATCACAAAATTGTCTTCACTAATATTATAAAGAGGAGAGATTTGATTGTTTGTTTGTTTGTTTGTGTGTTTGTATTGAATAGGCTCCGAAACTACTGGACCGATTTGAAAAATTCTTTTACCATTAGAAGCCGACATTATCCCTGATGAACATAGGCTACTTTTTACCGCGGGAAAGTGCTTCATTCCTACGGAAAAACGGGTTACCCGTGCGAAGCCGGGCCGGGCAGCTAGTATGATACCTAATTTTTTCTTGCACTATGAAACTTTATCGATTTCGTTATTTTGTAGTGTTTAATACTAACGATGATTCATCTTTTTGAAATCCAGTTAGCGGCTCGACTATTGAAGACACCTCAACAATCATCGCATTGGAACATATACATGTAACGGTAGCATTTCGGTGAAGGAAAACATCGTAAGGAAACCGGACTAATCCCTATAGTCTAGTTTTCCTTCTAGAAGGCAGTCGATTCGTAAAAACCAGTGCCTTTAATCATGGGATTAGGTGTCAAAGCGGACCCATTGAATCAATCCAAAATGATTGAAATAATCAATGAAAATGTATTCTGAAAATCATGTTACATTAATAGAATGCCCATAACATTCCTGAATGGCTGGGGCAGCACTTGATCAAACAATAATAGAACCAATAAGACTAATCCCAATCAGATTCAGTCTTCTATTAATTCCACCAGCCTAACACGACCCTAAGCTGCTTATCCAACTCTTATACGACCAAGTCCTGTATAAACTGGTCGTATAAGCACTCGTTTTAGATCTAACTAGAACATATTGGCCTCAACCTCTATAACCAGTTCTTATGTCAACGGTTCATCATAAACTGGTGTTTGCATTCGATACCAATTACAGTTCGCTAAATGAGGTGCGAACCGATGACATGTTAGTGTTGCTAGGTTAAAAAGGCCTTAAGTAGATGTTTTTTTCGATACGTATCCGTCTTTTGGCGCTAGATGTCGCCTTTGAAGTTCTATTGGCACTAGTGAGATGGCTAATTAGTGAGTTTCTTTGTAAGAACAAAGGATTATTCGGTTTGCTGCGAGTGTTTTACACTTATTGTCTAGAGGGACATCCATTTCAAGACATTATTTTAGGATCATATATAACCGATTAAATTTACTAAGTGACACTAAAGGAAAAAAAATCTACAAAAAAATATTTATTTATTAGAAGAACAACAGCTTTAACATATAATATAGGCTTCGGCTAGGATACAATTGTCGACCCAATGACAGATCTCCCTAAACAGATATAGACAGGAACTTAAGGATTTGCTTATATATTATGTTTTAAGTAGGTATTACAACCTTTTATATACATTCGTGTGTGTATGTGTGCGCGTGCAGGTGTGTGTGTGTGGCATAAATTAATCAGGCCTTCAACAAAGCCGCCATATAGGAATCTGACACTCAAGGTGTCTTATCATGTCAATAATAATCTTTAAATCTATAAGAATCACATTTTACAAAATCACGTGAAACCTCGAAAACATTTGCTCAAGTCTTAACTAAGCTGATAAATATGTAGTCTCCTCAAGACTAACACAAGTATAGATAATAACCAATTAACTGTAATTATAAATTAACGGAACGAACTAAAAGTCGGGGCAAATATTTCCGAAGCGGGGGACAAGTTGAGAACTTCGTAAAACTTCGGCCAACTTCGGTAAAACTCGATGAGCTACAAATAGGCATCGGAATGAAGTTCGGTTTACAGTTCGCCTTTTAATTATTTCGGCAGGTATCGCCCTTGCTCACTTTTGATTTTCGAAATTCGAATTTCGTAAAGTACGTAATTACGTTTGTCTCGGATTCCTCTTAAATGCGTAATAGAGGCGTTTGGTAAATGGAAGCGGTATTGCTATTGCTTTACTGACGTACTCACAAGTTTTTTTTTTCTCCGTTGTATTTTATAATACCCATAGACAATTATAATAATTGTGCGTTAACCGTCATGTGATTTCAAGTAAAACTATTTTGAAACGCAAAAATATTTATAAGGTTATGTTTGAAACGCCTTTAATACCTACGTCATACGTAGACTTCAGCCGCGCATGGTCGTGCCGGAGGCTTCCCCTACATTTTCCCCAGGCTACCCTCCAACCACGCAGTTCGACCGCTATATTGGGTACGTCCTATTATAGCAACAATCAGGTAAAAAAAAAAGTAGACTTCAGCTTTAAATAAGAAAAATATACCGGGTGGAAAGGCACGACGATCCCTTCCGCAAAAGGGGGATTGTTTAGACTGAGTACAGTATTTCCTCTAAAGAAACTAGGCTCATATTCATAACCGTTTTGAAGTTATAGGCAGTTAACTTTTAATGCAAAATACTGCAAGTGACCACCCTCATTAGGGTCAGTAACATTTTAACAATTACACATGAGTCAGTGACCTTTATCAATACGTATAAACGATAATTAGTACGTATAGTAATAGTAGGGTTGTCACAGAAGAACATTAATTAATTTTATTATTTTTAATAATTGATCGTAAAAAAAAATCTAAACATTACGAATCGATTTTCCATCACTTAAACTAACCCCCCTTTGCGGGAAGGATCGTCGTGCCTTTCCACCCGGTATAAATAGGAAATCAATGACAGCAACCAATTTCGTTTGAATCCAATAATGATTATATCATCATCATCATCACCTTGTTTAAGTGTATGATATACAAAAAAGATTTTCCAATGGAAAAAATCTGGTTTTTTTTCGCTCCATATTTAACAAGTTTGAAGTCATAAAATAGGATCAACACATCATTCCGTTTGTTGAAAAACTTCCACGTGGAATAACAAAACGCGTAAACGAAAAACGAAACTAAATAACCACTCATCGAAACCCGATCACTTCTCAACGCTCAAAATTCGAATACAGAACAAAGATGGCACCGTTCCAAACCGTCGCGGAGCTGTCAGCGAATGAATGAAACGTCCATTCACTCACTCACGAATGAACGGGAGAGGCATACGTTCAATCAGTCGTGGCTCGCATCATTTGACGCATCTGCCTGGATGGCTATCGGATAGCAGTCATATATCAGAGTTGTGTTCTAATTATAAGATTGCAAATAGAAAAACAACGCTAGAAACCTGGTGGTAAGCGAACACCGTCGCATATAAACGCTTGTGAAACCAGAAAAATCCCAAGCAAATTTAATTTTCTTTGCGTCTGTTTGTAGTAAGCAGCAACCTGCTTACTACAAACAGACGCAAAGAAAATTAAATTTGCTTGGGATTTTTCTGGTTTCACAAGCGTTTATATGCGACGGTGTTCGCTTACCACCAGGTTGGCAGTATGAGTTTTTGCCAGCGTCGTAGAATAAAAAAATACGGTTTTTTTTTCAGAGCATTCTATTTTAATAAGAACATCATACTTAGCACTGGTAAAAGCCGTTTCTAGCTACTTATTCATCACGCTTAGCAAAATTTAAACTTAACTGAAACTAGGTCAGAAGTTAAAGTTTTGTTAGCAGCAGCTACTTTGTAATAGCTTTACAGTCTTCACACATTTATTAATGTTTAAGTGAAGAGTCGTCGAGAAATGAGATTACTATAGCACTTAGCGGGGGACGATATTGGCAACTACCGATGCTTTTATCTCTGACATACTACTATACATAGATACTGTTTTGTTACACCTATACACAGCCGTTGTCAATTGTAATGTAATTTAAATTACTTAATTACAATGTAGAGCTTATTTGACATTAATAAAACCTATTGGCCATGTGCGCTGTAGAACTTGCTAGACAATAATTAATAAATCGGAAAAAAAATCTTTTATAATTATCGAACCGTCTCACAAAATTTCACGAGAATCAGAAGAGACATACGACCCTCCGGACATACTTAAATAATTTTGCTCGCTCGTTCACAAAACAGTATCTTGTAGATAATGCATTTAATATATGTCTAATATATTTTTGATATTCCTTGTATATAAAACAAACGAATTCATATAAATTTGCTGTACTAGGGTAAATAGTGATAAGACATTTTAAAAGGTGTAGTCTTGACATTTTGATCCGAATAGTGTTAGCGTCAACTTAGCCCTTTGCCTCATAAAGATAGACTGGGAACTCATTACCTAGCACAGAATAAGACATCCGCTAAATGGCGTATTGTACTTCTTACCCATCTCACCTTTTTAATGCAATTGTTGAACTTTGAAAATCAATTAGTATTCAAACTTGTGAGTTCAATTACCATCGTAATTAGAAAATACAATATACCAACATACACCTATTTTATCACATTAACGGTCATTATTTAAATTTCATAGAATGGCTATTGTTGTTAAAATAACAGTAATTAAACCAAATGTTTATACAACTGTTATATGACTAATGCAAGAATATCGCAGTCATGTAACCGCAGCTGTTGCTTTATTTCAACAATATTCTAATGCCTTTCTTCTAATTTATGACCATGAGAAACTTAAATAAAGGTGTGAAGAAAAATCACGATATGATCTCATATCAGTATTCAAAAGGATTCAAGTCAACTGATTTGTGTTTTATAAGAGTCGTATAAATGAGAAACTAGGACGTTTCGGTTGATGCTTAAAATTAGCATCTCCTTTTACTTAACTGAACCTATGATTACGAGTTAAGCATCATTTAGACAATATTAAACCGGCACATTTAGATGACTATCTGTTCTCAGCTATTGTTTAAAGTAACAGTTAGGTTAAGAGTCGGATGGATCTAGAGTAAGGTGTAAAGTAATTTGTGTCGTAGAAGCCCCCTAGCCACTGATTTTGACCTTTTTGTCCAAAAAAGGTTTTATAGATCAAGCGAGTGAAGCGAACGAAGTTCTCTGTTTCCGCTTGGACATTTAAATCGTATGTCCGTCGTCTGTCCGGCTGTTCTCCTCTACATGATGCGTTTCTCAACCACTTCTCGTGAAGTTTTGTAAGTGGTTTCTCCAATTATAGTAATTGTATTGTCAATTCAGTTTTTCCAAATTAAAAAATATGTTTTATAGAAAAAAGTTTGCACATAAAACCTGTAGTTACCGACATATTAAACATATATATATTTTCTGCAATAATTATATTCCGGTGTTTAACGCAATTTGACAAGTGACCTGTTATATTCTAACGTTTACATACCTTTATTTATTATTTATTTATTTATTTAAACTTTATTGCACAAAACAAAAATGATGTACAAATGGCGGACTTAATGCCAAATGGCTTTACGAGTTTCTTATTAAATAATGGCACCAACTAACAGGCAATCTGAGGGAAAATAAAACCTTAAAAACACCTAAACAAATCGGTAACAACTCACAAAAGCAAACCTTATACAACTGTTAAACTCACGTCAACAAACAGTCGAATGCGAATCGAACAAAGCGTTGTGATTCGAAATTCCAATTTCGAAAGTTCGTAACGAGCTCGAGTTCGATCGCTAGTATCGCTGAACTTTGACTAGGATTCGTGTTACAATAAAAAGATAACATTTGTCATTTACACGCAAATGTGAACAGAACCTTATTTCAGTTAGAAATAGAGTCGAAATTGCTTCTGAACAGCTTACACTTGGTTTATTTTACTTTCGAAACATAATATGTAGAGTATGAAGGCAGATAGTTTACCCTAAACAGCATTTTTTTTCAACCTAGTAAGAAGGACAAAAGACGAATATGGTCGCATTTTTATCAGTATAGAGAAATTTTCTAAGTAGATCTAGTAAGTGACTAAACCGGGCTAATTCCATCTGTTTTACCACCAATTGAATAGCATCCGTAACAGCTGGGATAATTTCCCAGTGATATGGGGAAATCCTTGGAGTTACCACGCCACGTTTTAGTATTTTTTTAATCTTGCCAAAAATTCTGCTTCCTTCTTCGATAGTAGGATTTTTCTTTACTTTTTTAATCACCATTCGTAACAAATCGGTGGTAAGAGACAAAAATAACCCATTTAACCAACCTATATGCAATATACATATAAACCTTTTTACCCCCCTGATGCCACACCCATGGACAATTTTCACAATTGAACTAAGTGCTTGGCTAATCACACTTGGTTGCACCCCCTTTTAAAGAGATACAATTTCATAAGATGAATGCAGTAGATAGTTTTTTATTAAATTAATAATACATAAGAGTTAAACTCACACTAATTAGATACAAAGATATAATAAACATAATAATATAGTAAAAAGTTACAAGTTAATTAAAAATCTCCTAAACGCAAAACTTAGATCCTGGGTTCGTAACTTACATCATCAATTTGTCAAGAAATAATAAGTATCAAAACGCGCCCTCTCTGAGGCATAATCCTTTCTTAATAGCCTGTAACTCTCTGTTAAGCACAGCACTGCAGGTGTGAACACGCTTTTATTGGCTCCCAGTTCCTAACTCAATATTTGCTTATTAATGCACTACGACATATGGGACGGGCCCGATTTAACCCAACTTTCCCTGCCTTTTCCAGCCCCTCTATACGACTATAAGTCACGTACATCGCCGCTAGTGACAACTTTAACAACTTTCCGAAAACTAATTCGATTTTGGAACGTAACTCAAGTTTCACTTATGATGCAAACGAACTAGGCCACAATGTAAACCGTTAAAAAGGATTAATTCTTGGATTCGTTCGAAACCAATTTCGAAAATGGAACGTCACTACAGTCAAACCGCACGCGAGAATTACCGAAAACACACGAATATTCAAATGTAGAACGCCCGAATCACCAATCGGATTATCGTTCTACATGTATAAAAGACGAAAATTCGCGCGAGTTCTTACCCCTTCCCACCCCCAAAAGGGGGAGCTAATGGCAACAGCACTTGGATTCATTAGTAAATTAGAAACCGGATGAGTCCAAAGTTAGGAAAATTCAATATCTAATAATGATTAGGTACCCCTGATACCTGTCTATCGGCAATAGACAACTTTCACAATTCGCCGTCCTATTTGAATTTGTCAATCCGAGTTTGAGTTCGTTCCGAATTATACTGAATTGAATTATTTAGTTTTCGATTGGATTCTGTTTGGATTCCGTTCGGGTTTTGTTTGCAATCTACCTGCCATGTGGTTTGACGAAATTACGCTTCGCAGGACTTCTTTTGTGTGGTATCCCCGATTATCAATACCGTTCAGTGAATGTGGAACGTTCAAACTTCATAGTGGTCCATTTTTGAATTGCCCGCCATTTTACTGACATAGTTCATTCGTCAAGACTACCGCGTTCGATTTTTCAAATATTTTAGCGCGAGATTAACTTTTTCTGGCTGTCGAAACGCGTTTCCTTTGCCGCTACGAAACAAGCTTCGTAAATAAAACTCTTGGAAGGTAATTCGATGCCAGCAGCAAATTAAAACTGACATTGAGAGATTAAGAGCGCACCTTGAGTCCGTATTGACTGGAGCGAGATGGGCAAACATTATTTTTAACGTGTAAATTTGAATTTAGAGACGACAACGAAAAATATACTGAACGAATCCATTAGAAATTAAAACGCCGCCTTTCAAATTCGAGATAATTTGAACGCTACCCAATCCAACGTCTTTTGTTTATGATAAGTTTTCATCGTTAAATATTTTTCTATTTCAAATTTCGAATAACGGGCGTGTTTTGGTTTTCTCTTTAATATTTTTAATAGCTCTGGCACGCAATGTTTGTGGCTCTAAATGTAATACTTACGTATATAAATGATAAGTTTAAGTAAGATAAGTAGACAAATAAACGTGATCGTAAGTAGGCACGTATTGATTATGTTTAGGAGGCTTAAGCTGATTATATTTTTCAGAGGGCGGCAGACAATGGTCAGACGAGGGTGGAAGGGATGAATAAGGTTAGAAAATACAGACGATGTGTGAAGGGACGGAGGTGACAATTGAGATCTGAAAGACAGTAAACATTGAATTACGAGTATAACTTTGGCACGGCGATATATTTTCGGCCCATGTCCATGTCAAAGTCATCTAGATGGTGAAACCGGCAGATGTGAGCGCGATATAGTTTGTTCTTTAAAAAAAAGTACACCAGCATTTGATTGTACTGTCAAATGTTTTACTGTTACTTCGTTCGGTTATCTTTAAAATGGTTCTAGCAGACATAGCATAGAATAATACACACGCTACGAACGCCGATCTTTTATTGTCTCCTCTTTCCTTAGCAGCTTCATGTGATAGAATTAAAATAAAGTTACTCATCCCCCGCCACGTGACGGCCACATGTAAAAACCCCAGTAAATTTCCCCCAAAAAAACTCCTTTAAATTTCCAAATCTCGACCCTTTCCCTTGGTCATATTTATTTTATTTGGAAGGGAATTAATCCTTTTCCATTAATTAGTGTGTGCGGGTTCGAGTCCGCTTCTTGAGGGGTCACTGCTTTTGACAGGGATTTTATAAAATCATTAGAAATGCGCTGTTTTGTGGAGCGGAAGCTTGCGTTACATATGGCCGTCCATTTCCCGAGATGACGCGGCGATGTTGCTACCTCGGTAATCACAAGGCAGTTTCACTTATTTAACACACTTATAATTTGGGATGGCTTTCGTGGGCACTTTTCTGAGGGTGGGCACCAAGCCGTCTGTAATCGTAAGCGGTGTTCGTTAAAATCGGATTTGATTGAAAGTTTGACAAGTTTCTATGAGATGACAGCTGCCGACGCCATATTTAGTTATCGTAAGTTAGTGCAACCGTAAATACTATAAAACTTTAACTAATAAGAAAAGTTCAAAACCTAGAAAATATAAAAGCGTATCATGTCTAAACAGTAAAGTCGTCAAATCGTTCCTGTCAGGGAAATAAAGAATGATTGAACTAGTATCGGAATTGGCACGTTTCCCGGCCTCTGTGTAATACAACGTGCTGTCTGTCCGTCTTAATTACTTCTTTATGTATTTATAGTTCCGATTGTCACTCATGATACTTGGAGTCTTACCTGATAATTTGGAAATGAAATTGAAAAGTGCTACGTTGCGCTGCGTTACCGTTTGAAAGCGATTATAGCCATTTCAAGTTATAGATATGACTTTATCGCTTTCTCGAATGTACCTAAAATGTTCTTTAAAAATCACATTTTTTCGTTGAAATTAATGTCTGTTATCTACATTGATATCATCTTTATCTCTACTCCATAGGTACAATATCTTCTAAGCAATTTCAATGATTCTTTTAATTATTCAGATATATATGTACCAGGGCGAGCAAATATATTAAACCACCACAATTAAGATACAAAATGCGACAATCATAAAAAGATTATTATCATCAAGGTTAATATCTGACTTGTTTGACTTAAATATGTTTTCGTCTTCTACTCGTGTTATTACGGTCCCTTCAGATCATTGTTTCAATGCATATATAGTTCACATAATAAAACCTTATAATGTAATATTAATTTACAGTAAGAATTAAAGTTTACAACACCATATCATTTCAAAACGACTTCATTTTACGCAATTCTTAACAGACTTGGGGCTTTTTGATATTCAGAAGAATATAATCGCTAATAATTTTCCGTGGGTAAGTCCAAACCGTAAAAACATATAGCAGTAAAAAGTACAACGACCGAAAAAATATTCCAACGAAATCTCACCTAATTAAGAAAAATGTTGGTATCAATTATTATGATATATTCTGCTACTGTATCAACATCAGTTGAGTTATTTATTAATTTAATGACTGGTTAAATGTACTTACTTAACACGATTTCAACGTAAATAAAACTAAGTTTTCTAAAGTTTTCCTCCACAAGATACAACTTCGTGAAATTCACAACTCATTGACAACTCAACTCACAGATTCAATTTGACGATGAATCATTCTTTGTCTAATCATAATGACTAGATATATACAAATTTGACACATGTTCCACCTAAATTATGTCTGTAATCCTGCCAACAGAACACAAATTTGAATAGACATACTGACAAACGTTATGAAGTAACCTATCCAAAACGTTATACTAATATCCTAAAGTTTAGAATCTTTTTTCACAGAGCACATATTTTTATTAGCAATCAAAATGACACAATCATTTGAAGACGCGGATTCATATTGGATTGCAAGTGTTTTAAAATCAAAAAACAATTATGAATGTTTTTTTTGGATTTGCTGTCTCTTCCAAACGGCTGTTTTTTTTTCAGAAACTCAATCAAAATGTGGCCAGTGATACAAGTTCCAAATTTAACGTTGGAGTTCGAAAGAAAGGTTTCGAGTCGTATTCGATTAGAGCACAATAGCGATGTTTTGAACAATGAGCTTCAATCGGACCCTTCTTAATGCCTGTCCTTTCATCGGGATTAATCAATCAATTGTTTTATTTAATAAATTCGGGATGTTCTGAGTTTGGGATTCAAATTGTTCGATTTATAGTTTTAAATGGTATACGTTGACGTTCCAAATTTGAATTCGGATGTTTGCAATTGAATTACTTAGGGACGGGAATTGAGATGATTATTTTCGAATGCTGATTTTAACGATTTCCGTGGCCTTTTTCTTGTGAAATGTAGTACATATTTTTTTATTACGAAATCCCACCTGTTTTAAATAGACTTGTTTACGAAAGCTCCATTTATTGCAACGGTAACCGCCGATTATTATTTTCATGTCTAATTCTTGTTAGTGGTTACCAAAATCACCCGGAATAGTAATCGCTCATAGAATTACACCGTTAGTAATTGCCGGCGTGAGAGACTCCAAATTGTACTTTCATTCGATTCAAGAAGGTCTTAAGATGTTATAAGACTTGTGTTTTCTTACAATTATTTTATTCTAGATTGAATTGTACCGCTCTAATATATTGCACAAACAACCGATGGGTTGAATAGATAATATTCTTTGTTTCCAACTTAATGAATAAATCGACTAATGCTTTAATTGTTGCTTAATTTATAAATAATTCGTTGTTGGCTTTCCGATTTGAATCGAATATTGCTGATCAGGTAGATTAAGATAGTTTCAGATTACAGTAATCAAAGAAAACAGATTACATTGTTACATTGTCTCGTCAAACATTAAAAACTGAACTCCGTGGTACAAATTGACGTTTTCATATTTTCCAAGAACTATATAACCAGTTGATCAATAGTAACTGAGATTATCCTTGATCTTCATAGAACCTTTTGTAAATATTAATCTTGACACCCTCATGTCTCACTCATTGTCAGGCGTGGAAACATACGAAACCTTTACATTATCGTTTCCGGCCGACTTTGTGCACTAGTAAGAACAAGCCCATAACAATAGTACCTAAAGGGACAAGGGAACTAAGCAGTCATTACGGTCCAGGCCCGCAATTACATTTTCCACAAAAGTCATGAATCAATGTCGCCATGATAATCATCGTACTTTCCTTTGTCAATGTCTCACGCATGTTCTCACGTCCAAACTACGCCTAATTATTACAATATTTAGGCTTCGGTAATTTTTAATGATACCAGAGTTTTACTACGTTCACACAACAGTAATTGAATGGCATACTTTCGTGATTTTTTAATGTACATTTTAATGATTTTCGGCTTTCTAGACTCGAACGGTAACTTTATGTAATGGAATTTGTTTTTGAAATGTATTTTTGCTTTTTAAGCGAAAATCACGACCATGTTTTAATTTGAATCGGGCTCGGTTGATGTTAAAACATATACGTATCATATTAATATCGGTTTATTGACAAACTATACAAACAATGGTATAACCTGATGGCCAGTAATTCCATTGTTTACCTTACCCCCAACAAAAACGTGACAACCAATAGTTGTTTCAATCACTATATCTTTAAACAACGCTGAGATCGAACCGTTTCGTGGCAATGTTGCTTTCTATTTTGTTTTTTGATTTATGTGTTGTTGTCATGAATAAATATTATTCTATTCTATTCTAATCTATTCTAAAATGTGTAAAATAAATGTAGCATACGTCAAGGTTCACCTTTACGACCAGATGCAGCCAATTTCGGATTATAATCAATGCAATCAAATTGAAATCATTGCCCGAGCAATAGACAATGATAGAGTAGATCAATCTGCTCAATTGAGCAATGGAGTCCGTTACGTAATCGGAGATGACAAATCTTAAACTCAATTTCGACCCACGTTGAATTCTCGACTGATGACGGCTATTTTTCTATTGGAATTATGATAAAATGAAACTTTTAAGTTTCGGATATTGATGATTCTGATACCGACATCGAAGGCGTCGCATCTATTACATAAAAAAATAAACTAGAACATTTTAGTACAGTTCTACCTATATTCAGTTTCCTACACGCAACTAAGTTTAAACTATTTTTATGGTAACTATCAGAGTTCCTTCCTATAGGCGTATGACTATGGTGAAAATGCAGGTCTGGACATCCATATTATCTTGTGATTCTTGTACCTATTATACCTGCTCCTTGTCAAAATTACCATTGATCTATTCAGCTAACCAGTAACCAACAAAGATGCTGCACATTTTGCAGGTGTATGGTTTTTTTGGTGGCCCATTAGTTTGCTAGTTTTGTGAAACTTTGACGAAACCAAATACACTACGTTATTTGTAAAAATAAGTTTTCAACTCTGCAACTAAGCAACATATCCGTTACAAACTAAATAACTAATTAGTGGAAGAAAGCAAACCGATACGCACATCTGTGCGCGCGTATCCGAGCGTGCCTATCACCGGCGTTGGCGCACGCGGACGCAGCGATTATCGCACGACAATCGCAGATTGAAAACAATGTCCCAAAAACCAATTTTAAAATCGCGAGCATACTTTCCTGTCAAGTGTGCAAGACTTTCAAAATTTCCGAAATGAATCTTAGTTTTTAAAATTGTAATAACGCATTTCACGGGCGAAGTGCCTTTCTTTTTTTATGTACTGTACTTTAAGAAGATGATAGAAAGATTCAAAATATCACACTTATTCTACATCCCACAGAGTACACACAATCGTAAATAATAGAAAACATAAAACCATCACGATCCGTTAATGACGGAACAATTAAACTTGTCTACTTTTTCGCACCGCACCCATTTGCATGCAATAAAACGATAATAAAAAAATGCGCCATAATTTACAAATTAAGATATTTAACAGCGTTTTATGAGTTATGCGTGAGAAAGGCCTAGTGTTATTCTAATTTATTCATTCATACCAACTTATTCTAAAACCATGTGTTCACTATTAGTTTTGCACGTTGGCAAAATAATGCTCAAATTTTCTAAAGTAGACCTCAGGGGTAATGACGTAACGTTACGAACGCGCGTTAAGAACAATGCAACTGACAGTTTTCCATATAAAATTTGACGTTTGCGTTACGTGATCGACCAGCACATGCGAGAATAAGTGAAAACAGAAAGTTAAGGGTCAGGAACGCACATGCGACTTTCCTGAGTTACGTGTGTCCATAGGCTACAGTAAGTAATTGCTTACCGATGTAAACTTGTTTGATATCATCGTGGTCAAATTTAGGCATCATATTAATACCTACTGTAACGACTACGTGACAGTCATGTATCATTCATTCATATTGCTAGGTGTGTTTTTAGTGGGAGTAAGCAAACGGAAACAGAATATTTGTACAATATTATATTTGACCCCATTTTAGTTCGAGAATCTGACAATATTCTATGCAGATCAATAAAAACATGACCATCCATTTCGCAGTCATGAATGAATACGTATGTACGTAGTTACAATTTCTGAAACATTACAGTAATATTCAGGCTAGAAGTTAACTAAACGTTGTACTAGCTTATTCCCGCGACTTCGTTCGCGTTGACTTGCTTTTGTTGGACTTTTATCGGGATAACAAGTATTCTATATGTAAATCCAGGCTATACTCTATTTGTATAGTACTAAAATTCATCTTGATCCGTTCAGACGTTTTTGCGTGATCTTTTATTATTCTTCAAGTTGGCTGCTAGTGAGTGTATACTCGGCCTTACCAATCACAATCGCATGTATGCTGCGGACCTTACCTGCGCGTACGCACATTTTATTACTCAGTTTCTCGATGAAAAGCGCGATTGTCGGATTAATTCGGTTTGAAATTAAACCTTATGCCTTCATTTGTTCAGTGTATTGAGGAGAAACACAATTTTATTCGATAGTTATGAGTAGAGATGGAAATCAGGGTGCGTAGACGCATACAATTGCAATAAAACGCTAATATTATGCGGTTTACTGGATGGGGAAATTGCTTTTTGATTAACATGTTAATTAATTCACTCGTTCATTTGGTCTTAAGACATTCATTACGTAAAGTCGGGCCAGAAGCATATGAGACTTGTCATGCAGGCGTTGTGTTCTGGCAAATAGCTACTGTCCATATAGTGGACACAATTTAGTTGGCTCTTTTTAATCCTTTGGCGAAATTTGATAAGTCACATACAATTATACATAAGTATCATCAATAGGTACCATACTCGTAATCAACCTTTAGACTATTATTGATCTCCGTTTAAAGCACTCTAGAAACGATGCAATTTGTTCCACCAAGTTTCTAGAGTTACAATGTCTCATTCCAACTTTAGCAAGTTTTCGTGGCATATTGCTAGATGTGTTTTTAATTGAAGTAAGCGGAGACACACAATATTTTGTACAATAATATGTCTGACCCCATTTTAATTTGAGAATCTGTCAATATTCTATGCAAAGAGCAATAAAAACATGACCATCCATTTCGCAGTCGAGTAAAAACACCAATAGCACATCCGCTGAGATCGAACCGATTACCCTCTGAATGCTGTGAATGCAGCGGAAGCTCGACAAAAAATGAAACTATGGGAACTGATAATTAGATTAGACCATACATACATACATACATACTGTGGGTATCAATGTTTCCGGCCGTGAATGGGCTAATTGTTTGTTTGTCATTGACTTTAATTAATAAGGTATGAAACTCTTTTACCTACTGAAGAATTATACAATAACACAACAAATTATAGAACACAAAAGTAGTTTATTACAAAAAAAATATTTATATCAGACATTATTTGGGTAACGGAATTCTAATAAAACAAGGTACAAATCGATAAAACAATTAAAGCGATGTGTACTTTATATTGTTCTTTAATAAAATAGTATCAAGGAACAATGGGACCCTACGGAAAACCAGCGCTGGTTCCAAAGCCTGCATTATGCTGAGTTGGGTCCATTTCGCCTGCCCAGTCTGTCTTTTTATTTATTATACCTTGCAGGTTTATGTTTGAATTTGTATCTGAAAGAGGAATAAAATAGTTGTTGTACAAGTCCAGACTTGTATGCCTTGCATATTATGCCTTGTTTTGCCATAAAAGGCATTATTTCGCTACTTCAAAATCATATTCATGACAACCGTCATTACTTCATCTCACTTTCCATTTTGCAAATGCACCACCAAACACTGAGCATTAGTGAGGCTTATCGCAATAAGATAAAGTCTATATATAGCCACTTGAGCACATCATCCTTTATTAGTCGCTATTGAAAACATTATACAAATATGTGAACACGCCTCTATCTAGTTCATAGGGGCAAAGCGCCCAACAGGGCAAGAAATGTAGCATTAAAATACAGTAACAGAGTATAGAGTAGAGACGCTAGACCCACTGGCACTTTCCCCATTCAGAGACCGTAGCACGATAGCTTTTGTCGTCACGTTTTTCGCGACGTTTCAAAACATTTTCGCCGTAAAACGTGAAGATGATTATCGTGCATGCTGGGCATATGAGGTCGCACTTTTCTCAACGGACTTCTCAACGTCAGAGCATGTTCTGATATTGAAACACCATCAACCAGTAACGATGTATTCTGTTTACCATGTGTTCTTTGATGACGTCATCTAAACTCCTTCTCCATTGTTCCAGCGAGCCACATTGGCCGAAAAAGAAGTGACCACCCTCAAGGAACAACTAGCCACAACGAGTCCAATACAGGCGTCAGTGCCTCTAAAAACAAATGGAT
Organism: Epinotia demarniana; assembly: GCA_945867215.1. Taxonomy (NCBI): domain Eukaryota; kingdom Metazoa; phylum Arthropoda; class Insecta; order Lepidoptera; family Tortricidae; genus Epinotia; species Epinotia demarniana. The sequence continues at coordinate 10,548,574 of OX244278.1, forward strand.
CACTGGAGCCTAGCCGGGACCAGGCCACAGAGACGAGGCTAGACCGGTTCAGCCCAGAGATCAAGGAGGAGAAAGAGGAAGAAGATAAGATGGAAATGGCGAGGAGTAACTCGGCGAGGAGTAGTCCGCAGGGGGGATTGGAGAGTGAGTTGGCGGCTAAAGAGAAAGAGGTAAGTCTATGTCGCAACATTTTTATGGCTGAAGGTCACCCATTACACCGTATCATACCATGACCGTACTATGAACGTGTCAGGAAAAATCATATTCCTCATATTAAAAAGTGCTGGTGCCGGAACGGTCTAGTGGGCGTCATCTCATAATGCCTCATACAAAGATAATGTTTCTGCATGTAACGGTACGGTTACGGTCTAGTGGGCACAGACCTTTACATTAGATCCTTTGATAAATTTGATGATCGTCACAGTACTATCACGCTGTTGAATGAAGAAACTTCATCACCCTACGTTTCCTTAAAAGAAATAGTATACTATACTCTGGCCTTCAAATGATTTCCATACTGTCGCATTTTTATTATTAGTAAAGATTCAAGATCCATTTTTCTTCGCAAAACTGAAAGTCATTATCAATCATGTCGTCGAAATATCTAACTGTTGGCACAGAACGATATATTAAATAGTATTACATAATATCAGGCCAAACAGCAGTCCTCTTGTTACAAGAAATAAAGTTCCCTTGAAATTTCCTTCGAAGACCATTTCATTCCGTAATGCCATCGCAACATGACAATCAGAAGTTGTTTGAAAGTTTCAGTCCATAAATAATATCTTAAATATCTATTAGAAAACTAACCCTAATAGGAGATTTACTGGCTGAGGTCACTCGGTTAACTGGCCAGTTACAGTTAAAGGATGCAGCCTTGGCTAAGTGGCCCAGTCATACCGTATCGAATGTAACGTACGATCAATAAATCAATTACATGCCCCCGCGCTACGTGAATTGGATTTGACAGTTGGCTAGATCTAGGGATGCGCCGATAGTTCGATAGATCTTCAGATTATTCTATATTGGCTTTTACATTGAAGAAATTGTAGAAATTATTAGCTAAGGAGAAATTTACTGACGCTTATGAACAAAATAATAATAAATATAAGGGGACAATCTTACACAAATCGAGCTAGTCCCATAGTAAGCTCAATAAGGCTTGTGTTATGGGTACTAGACGACGATATATACATGTATAATAGAGAGAAATACTTAAATACGTAGAAAACATCCATGACTCAGAAACAAATATTCATGCTCATCACACAAATATTTGCCATTACCGGGATTCGAACCCAGGACCTTCAACTTCGTAGGCAGCGTCACTACCCACTAGGCTAACCGGCCGTCAATAATATTCTAAAATATAAAAATAATAAACGTACTTGTCACAAGAGCTCCTAGGGATGCTTTTAACCTGTCAAACACCTAATATATACTGATGCGCACTGCACATGTATTCCTGGAGTTCCTAGCCTCCATGGGCTATGTTGCCCGCAACTCAGATTTATTTTAATCTTTTCATACTCTATTACGTTAACAAACGACAAGTATGTAAAGCTTTTATAAAAATAAAGTCACATGTGCACATTTCGCAGGTGTATGTTTTTTTGAAAGCCGCATACTTGGTACTTACAATTAAAAAGAAATTCTGGTCAGTTGTAAGTGAACGGTTTGAGGTTATTAAATCATCGATACATTCATTGGCGCCCCTAGCGAAGGGAAACAGGATACGTTCAATGGAATGATTGATCGCAACGGACGATAATCCTTGCACTAAATAAATATCGTACGTATCGGTAATGACGTCATTCTTAACTCTTTTCTTTATGACTTGGCTACAGGAAATAATTTGAAATAGACTCTTTTTGGTGAAGGTAAAAGTATAGAATCACTTTAAACAGGTGGAATATGTTGAGTATTTAATAACGAATTTTTAAACTTTATATATGTTAAAACTTATTTAAACAATAGCGAAATATGTTTTTTTTTTTACTGAGGTAACTGATTCTCTCTCAAGAGCGAGAAATGATTCTATTAATAGTTGAATAAGTATATATATATTTAATCAGCAATTATTACACTGACACGCTCTAGAACATGAACTGTATCAAACCCATTCATCTTGCCACCAGTATCATTAAGATCGATCAATCAATCAATCAATATTATCGACGCAGACAATTAAAGCAAGTGGCAACACTGGCCGGCTCAATTCTGGTAGTCTTGTGAAGGAGGTACTATGTCCCTTTATATGTTTATGCCACTTAAACCCTTCTTTTACTGAGCCTTCAGAGTTAAAACTCCTGCCCGATGCCCACATATTCCCCAAGTAAGTAATATTTATGAAGGTTACAGTGCATAAATCGAAGTGAAAATATTATAAATCTTTTTTGTTATTCGTCATTGACTATATGGTCAATGATACTTTATCAAGGATTCTTCTTATGGCAATGAGTCAACAACCAGATTCGTTGTTTGGCAATAACTGAATTTACGAATCCGCCTTTGACCCTTTGCAGCGTTTACACCAGTCACAACTCCGCTTCAACACTTCTACATTAATATCCATTCACCAATGTCTTTTAGCCTAAAATGCTGCATCACAGCCTATTCCAAATTCGGAACCTTTTCATACGCATACTTTCAAAGCTATGCAATCCGAATGCAGACAAAAAACTGCAGTAAACAAACTATGTACAAAGAAGTGGCCCGGTCCATTTGAAGAGGCACTCGTGAGGTCTAGTCAAAAAGCGTTACAACCCATTCAGGCAGTCATTAGGCATTGAAACCCCGAAATTGAAGAAGCTCAAGCCTTTTCAATCTATGAAAGCAACGCTGATAATTCGGATGGGGTTTCAGGTTTTATTAATACTAATAATGTCTGGGTAGCAGACAAAGAGTTGTGGGCTGAAATCTGAGCACGGAAAACTCAATTTTGGATTGCCAAAATTTATTTTGTATTATGAAGTGAACAATTAAGTGGTTGTTCATAAAAAACGTTAATTGCGTCACGTTTAAAACGTCACGTGCATATTGTTTCCAAACAAAGCGAAGTCCAAACGCCCACACGTGAAATCCTTAAAAGATCTTACCTACTGAGTTTTCTTTTGATTAAAATTTTCTAAAACCTTCAAATGTCTCCAAATACAAATGTATCGTAAACAATAGCAACCACCGTTCGAGTAAGAACAAAAGTATAAAACCGAAGTCTCTTTCCAACTCTTCAAGTTCTTCAGTTGAACCGAACGTTACAGAATTGGATATCGATCGAAAATCAAACTGAAGCCATAAAAAAATATACTGCAAAAGTGAAAAGGCAATTCCCAAGCCAACCTAAATTGTATTTATAACTTTTTCATTTCTCTGCGGACTCGACTTATTAACGTTATTGAAGCGACTTTTTCCCGCTGTTTTTTCTGAATCTTACTAGATTTTAATTAAGTCTTAGAAGGGGTAACTCGGCACTGTTATTTCTTTTTGATGACGTTCGATAAACGATTCGAATTCAGAACTTTTTTGATTAGGCCTTTTGAATCGAGGTCTGATTGCGGTCGTGATTAGATTTAAACTTTTATTTTAGATAATGTCGTTACCAGACCACCTTGCTGCGTAAAACCGTTAAGCCGGCCAGTTCGACAGCAGGCAGCAGGTTTCATATCTAAATAATAATAGTGCAGCGTAAATCATAAACACCTTTATTTTTCAGCAATAAAACCTTACTTTCATCTAGAGGGCTGTACTAAAGTTCAACAGTAATTCTTCTTTAATGTCACTTCGCTGAACATGAAAGACTGATGACGCTATTTTTGTATCCAAAACGAAAACACTCGAAATTAGTTTATGACGTCTGTCTGTCGTTCGATTTATTTTAATTTTGTTATTTTTGTCGGCGCATCTTATTAGTTCTGAACGCGTCGCTTCGACAGTGAAATATATTTGGATGCGTTTGAGTAATGGTGGCTCCCGTACCGTTTTAGATGCATCGGCACTTATCAATATCAAGTAGCGTGTTGGTAATGATCCTAATGATAATTATCATCATTATCATCGGGACGCAAAGATGGCCGGCCGGAAAGGGTTGATAACTTTACGAGACGAAAGGAATTAATTTCAAAGGTTAATGGTAATCATTACACCTTCGGATCGCCCACTCACACGTATCTTTTTTATTTAAAAGCCGTAGTCACGCTAGGTCGAAATCTCTCGCATCATCTCAAACGATAAATACTCTCTAGTCTCAAAAACTCTCAAAACCATAAAATTTTGTGTGACCATGATAAAAAACTTCTCAAAACACATAACATTTTGGCAATACTTCAGACTACTGCCAAACATTCCAAGTGAATCATCTCGTAATGCTGGCCGAGTCAGTCAAAGAGAAAACCCAAATGTCGACAAGAGGCAATCACGCAGCAACACACATAACCTATCATCTTGTCAGAATCGGCACGCACGATAATTTAATAACAAAAAACACTAGTGCCGCATTAGATGAAAAAATAGAACCAAAATGGTCCTACGCACAAGGGAATAAAGCATCGCTCCATAATTACACCCTACACGCAAACATGAAAGCAAATGTCAAACTCACATATTTATTTCCAAGTATTGAATGCCGGCCGGTTCTCGGAAGATCGGCGTAAACATCATCATGTCGATGATGAAAGAGATCTGCTTCTTTGTACTCGATGCTGATTATTCTAATTTCGGTCACAAAAAATGTAATTTGTTGATACCGTGACAACGGTGCCGTGGCCATTGACGTTTCGATTGTTTCCTGTTAATGATCATTTTACTGATAGTCTTTGAAGAATGCCTAGTGGGAACTATTTTTAAAACTCGCAGAGTCAGGATCCTCTCGTATTCAACATAGTCTTCACCTTGGTTGCGCAATTACAACAAGTAATAGGTAATTAGTTTTATTCTATAGATATGCAATAGGCATTATTGTGTAAGACAAATTATAAAAGATAAAGAATTCCAACAGTGCAATTCACGAATTCAAACAAACACGCTCTCGCCATCTACCGGCGACTCCCAGTCTTAACAACCTCATAATTAACTAAAACGCGTCGGTTTATTTATACCGCGTCGATATTCAGAAGCCGACTTGATAGATTCATAGCAGCGGAGATCAAAGACGCTACATTAATCATAACTCACATCAATCGCCGGTACAGTCCTGTTTTTATTGTAAATCAGTATTTAAAAAGCAACGTAAGCATATGAATCAAGCAAGCGCCTCGAGACGTCACCGCGTGCGATAAATTTGTGAAATGTAAACAAAAAAGGCACGGAGTTCGGACCACCGTGCACCTGTTGCGTCTATTACCGACCGATGCTATCACCGGATTCACTAAATCAATTCATCCGATGCGTTAAGAAAAACCCGCGATTAGCCACCATCAAAGCTGCGCAAATGATCCTCGGAATTTCATTTTTAACGTCTAAGTGTAGCGAGAAAGTAATAAAAGTTATAATTCCCGCGAAGTGATATTTACGCGCGTCTGGCTGCTTTACGATAGACAACAGTTACATATTTAATGTTCGATGTTTATCAACAATTCTTTTTCGTGCAGGTTTAGCAGCCATAAATTATTTATCTTCAAAGGCTTGCTTATTTTCGAACTTTTGTTTCTTCTACAATGTAACAGAACCGACATGAGCGTTGCGTACTGCGTTTTATCGCGCGATTTGATGAATTAAGAACGCTTCATAAATTGGTACAACTCCCAAATAAATGTAGATAACGATATACCGACACGATGCCAACTCGAAGCATTGAATGACATCATTTTATGTAAACTTTAGTCACGTTTAGTCAAACTCATTGACTCAGAGATTCATGAAAAATGACACATCACAATCACTATTTCTACTTTTCAGTGTATCGGATAGCGTGGCGGCGATATATAGCTGTTTCTTTTCTTTTCTTTCGCGTTAAAGACACATGTGTTTTTACTATTCGGCGGCTTTGTCTTGTCATATTCAGTTTCAACTTAAATTGATTTTACATTGAAACTTAAATTTTGGTTGACAGTTAGGGAATCCAAATATAATTTGGTTTTTTGTAACTTATGGTTATTGTAGCGAACGTAATCATTAAGGTTGAACTGAAAATCGTTATGCCTCTATTAATATTAACGGTAATAACGATCAACAGTTTGCATATTACACTACTTATTGGAATTCGACACTCAAGCCTTTACATGTTGCCGACTATCTGATACAATCGGAAGCCAACTCTAATACGATTCCAATAAGCTTGATATTCCAGTAACACGGAAATCTAAACTATTTTGCAAAGACAAATTGATTTTGCACTTTAAATTTCCAAGCGTACCGTTCAATTTCGCACATAGGCTAAATATTCCGCCATATGCTGGTATTAGCTGTCGGTTCAAAGCGTGCCAATCGATAGGCAATTCAATCGCGATTAGTTTAAAGTTCAATTTACATCGCGGCGGCTTACTTCTCGGCGTACACACGTGTTCTGAATATGTCAATTCATTACAAACTTTAGCGAGGATGATTTGTGACATTATCAGAATAATGTTCCTATATGTTCCATTAGAGGGGTATTGTTCGATCTTGGTTCTGAGTAATTGACGAATTTCGAGCTTATAATGGCTTCTGTTTGATTAGTGAGATAATTGCCTTCCACTATCGGTTCTAGTTACACGTCTTTATCTATTTATTTTTTCAAGGAACCTTTGTCTTCCGTGACTCAGGCGTTGTAAAGCTTGTTAACTCTGATCTAATTTGAATGATTTCTTGGTATAGAGATGACGGGACTGCCGTGTTGAACAATAATAAAAAACGCCCCGTTGCAAGCTTTAATCAGATTTAGTTCATCAAAAGTTCGCCTGCAACTTCATTTTCGTCTTCGAATGCAATTACAAAGTGTCGGACGCAGACAAGACTATTGTTCTTATTAAAATTAATGCAAAAATCAATCAATTTCAACTTCCTCCCTCTGAATTGAATAACATTTTTCTTTGCACCCCAAGCGGGAACAATGGAGAAATATTAATATTAAAAAACGCCGCTAAACAATAGGTGTTGTTAATTTAGTCATTAACAATTCATGGGGCCCGTCCCTGGGGTAGTTCGGATATTCCGAATATTAATATAGGAATCCTTTGATACATTTTACGGATCGCGGATATCTTATTGAAGTCTGATTTTAATACAAATGGCTTAATTAAAAGATTCTTTACATTTTTAGTTTGATCTTTAATCTTTTCATCTGCGCCCGCGCTTAGAGCACGCGATTAGAATCTTAATGAAGATAAAAATAGAGTTGTTTTTTGAATAGTCTCAGTATTAAAAAATGTTACGCAGATGGATGGTGATGTATAAATCAGGAAATTTCTAATAAATCGAACACAAAGGCCGATGGACAAAGGGACCGATAATTTTAATACTTCGAATGACAAAAGTGACCACGTGTCTGGGGTCCGAACTGGTCCTAACCGGTTCTTTATAAAACACCATTCAATCGAATTTCGTACACCTCATCACAAACATTGCTACAATGAAAGTGACATGCTAGTTTTGAAAAGGAATCTGTTCACGTCGTCATAAGGTTCGTTTTCATTGTGTGGCAGTGACATCAGTTCATTTGGCACGGTGTTCGGATTTAGTGACCAGCTGCCCTTAATCGAACGATCTATTGAGGTTTTTTTTACTATTGGCGATCACGCGTGGCCATTCAACTTTTTATTAGTTTTGTTATTTTTACATGCTATTTTTTTTTATTGCCGTGTGCCCTGATAATTCATGTGAATTCTATATAATATAATTACATTACTAGTGAGTAGTGACTCTGTGAGCTGTAAAACGCGGGAAAAGATTTTTTTCCTAGAACTGAATTGACACTAAAATTTATTTATTTGTTGTGTTCCTACTCACAAAATTTCAATAGAATCGGCTGGGCAGCCAGATATACAGACATACGAACGAATTTTTACCCAAGCAGAAACGAAGAATTTCGGTCGCTTCGCTCGCTCATTCTATAAACATTGAATATTTACAAGCCTCTATCAAATATTTGTCAGCATTGGAATAACTAAAAATCTACAACGCAACTGGATTGTTAGTTATTAGCAGTCGTAATTACTTAAAATATCCGCATTCATTGTTTGTAGGTTTTTTATCTTTATCAATGTTACATTACCATTTGCAAGAAAGAGAAAAACAATTTCCGCTATCATAGGCATGTTAAGTAAGATTTATGAATAAGGCCCATTGTTTCACAACTGATGACCCGTCAAAAAAAAGAAAATATCCTATTAAATTGAATACTTCCACAAAGGCGTCAAAGGCGTTCGAATAAATTTAGCGTTTCCGTGAAAAATTCGCGTTTTTCCTCCCCATTGTACCGGATATCGTTAATATTAATTTCGTACCCTTTCATATTCGTATTCTTTGTCATTGTAATGAATCCGATACTAAAGATTTGACCTGAGGTTCCGAAGGGGTGACGGCTTTCAAAATAAATTATCACCTTCCGTGTTTTATACTACGCCACTGATTCTGAAAAGCCTTATAAGCCGAAGAAACTTGTAGTCTCGCGTAACTTTTTAAATATTGTACTGAATACGTAGTTCTTGTTCCATAGAATTTGTTGTTTCAAGCTACCTATTGTGAAGTTCCATTTGATTACCTATAAAATAAACATACGGGAAGTAAGTCAGAGAGCTCGTAGATCCTTAGTCCTTTTTGGGGGAGGCCTATGAACAATAGTGGACGTCTTTCGGCTGAAATGATGATGATGATGATCCTTTATTGGTTTGGGGGTTCACCTTGAAAGCATGTGACAAAATCTCTCAATCAAACGCATTTTAAGTTCCAGTGACCGTATTCACCGTCAGAGTCCCAGACTGTCGCTTTAATAGGACGAACCCTATAAAAAGGTCGAACTGCGTGCTAGGGGATTAGCCTGGAAAAATCCAGGGGAAACCCCAGGCACGACCACTGGGCAGTTTAAACACGGGAATACTTTACGAGTATGCGATCCAGTGAGATTGGTTGAACGGTTTCAATGGGGGTGTGAGTGGTATCGAGTTATTATGGCTGGTTCACTAAACCTAACCGAGGTGAGAAGAGTCTTGTAGCTTCGCCAAGAATGTCACTGAAGACGACCTTATTCACAGAGTTCGTATCTTGATGTCGACAAGGCGAATCCTTAGGCCGCGGACTACCGCCAGCGGGCAGCGGCATTGAACCCGCTCGAATGTATGACGCTCACCGCCCCGCTGCCGCTGCCCGCTGTTGTCCAGTCCGCTGCCTTACGGTATAAAGCGTAGACCAAGCAATCATCAAGGTGATTCTACGAGCGTTCTTTCTACCGTCAGTCCCCTGCTGCGCATTATTGTCCAAGTTCTTGCAGACTGGAATCCCCTTTCCTAGTAATTTTGTAGGAGTCCCGGACTGTTAATTCGCTACGCGCTAAAGCCGCTCACCCCGCAGATCACCCGTCACGTCACTAGACCTCTACTACGCGTTATCTAGATATATTTGTGGGTGAGCGTTGAGGTGAGCTTAAAACAAGTTACAGAATGGCAGGCCACTGACGGCGGTTGGATCGCTCGCGATTCACCCGTCAGTATTCGCCAGTAACATCCCTGTTACCCTACTGCGGGCAGGCAGAAGTACTGACGCAATAATTATGCGTGTGGCTCAATACCAATATTCGGCTAATGTGTAATTATAAATCGTAAGTCAATGGCATCGTTATCGATCCGGGGTCGCTGCCGGTGCCGGTTTTACGAGAATGAACTCTTTTATCTATGGCAGATAAACACGCGGTGCTACCAAAACTTTGTGGTCAGATCAAACATTTAAATAATGCGAGTTAGCAATACATATTGTTCGTTTTTGTCATCAGAAGTCAATTTCCCGTAGTGCGTGTAGATTTATTTGAACAATTGACAACTATTACTTACTTAGGTACCCTAATTGTTCGATTGAGTTAATTCTAAAAGTTATTTTAGAATGAACCACTGATTTCATATTTATAAGTACAACGTGTTAACCCCTTACCGCATGAATAAATAAAGGATTAAATAAAATAAAAACAAAATATATCTTTAATGACTATTTGTAATAGTTTTTCATGATTTTTTATTTTTTTGCTTTAATTATATAGAAATTACAAAATAATGCCATATATGGCTTTATATGCGTTGCAGTGAAATAATTTTTAGCCATATTTGGCTTCATATGCAATCAAGCTTTGTCGCGTATGATGGTTATCATTATGATTGAACTTTAGTTGCATTCTGTGAAAATCTGTAAAACAGTTACGTTTGTCACTAAAACATAAATATACTAAGCATTTCTCACAATTTTTAAAATAACGGTATTTCCACATTTTTTGCAATGCTGAAGAATATTTTTCGCCCAATTGGGAAAATGGTCAGGTCAACATTATAGCAACGAACCGCTTTAGCTCAATTCGATCGTCCGTTAAAAGAACATTAAAAATATCTGCTGGTGTTTCTAATTCTTTTATAATTTGTGGTATGATTCCACTTTCTCATTTTTTAACCGATTTCAAATAAAAGGAGAAGGTTCTCAATTCGGTTGTATTTTTTGTTTGTAAGTATATGTTTCCAGGTGGGTCCCATTTTTTTCAAAAAATCAGTTGGATGATGGGATCCATGACGAATTGAGGGAACTCCTCAATTTTATTAGGCACGAGTGTAGCGATTTTGGTATTTTCTATGAGCATTTTATGTATAATATTCGATGCTCCATAAAACCGCAAGGATTATTTTCTGCAATCAACAAGGAAAAACCTTAATACATGGGAAGCCAAATATGACTGTTACAGTTTTTGACTCGATACATAGGAAGCCAAATATGGCCTTTACAAAAACATGATCAAATCTATTACGAAAACATCATCTAGTACAAAATACATACGCAATATAAGTTACTGAATGTTTGAACTCTATGTTTATATTTTTGTTATGTTATTTACTCGCCTTTATTTAGTTGTTTTTTAGCCAGTAAGTTTTTCTATTCACTACGCACTGCACCGATGTAACACATCTCACTTACCCTCAACATTTTTATAAGAAAATGACTTACCCACAGAAATAAAAAAATACGTTCCGATTCACGAAAAGTGGCTTCTTAGAAATTACGATTGTTTGCTGAAAAATCAATTAAACTATAATCTTTAAAAAAATTAACTTCGGTGATCAAATATGGCTTTCTATGCGGTAAGGCATTAATAAAATAATGCGAAACCTGAAAGCAGTTTGTTCAGAATCGAGAGTAGAATGTTAAATAAAATGCCCCAGTCGGCCAAACTGCATACAATTATAAAAAGCTCGTCAAAAAAATCCAATTTTTTCACATTCTACTGTCGATTCTGAACAAACTGCTTTCAGGTTTTGCGTTATTTTATGAACACGTTGTATGTATACTAGTTTTTTCTCAACGCTAATTGTGCTATTTCATTCATGTAAACGTCCGGTATAATATGCGCAAAGCAACGGAAATCAAAGAATAGATACCTACACGGTGTGTACCGCGAATGTGTGAGAAATATCTGCTAGGCTTGTAAAAAATACAAATGTAAAACTTTGGGAACATTGTTATGTGTTTTGACAATGAATCGATACACCTACTAATTATAATAAAATGTGATAAGTCAGTTCCTAAGTATTGCCGCTTAATTCGGCCATATCAGCGCGGGCGACGGCGGATAGCATACGTCCGCTTACACCGTGATTGTGTGTTGTGATAACTGAAAAGGTTCGTTATTTCCGTCTTATTAGAATAGGTATTCGCTTGAACTTTGCGCGGCGTATAAGCTTGTTCTGCAGGTTAATCAGGTAACGCATTGTACCTACGTATGGAAAAAAATATATATGGAAAAATGACAGTTGGACTGTCCTGACGCGCGTTCGAAACGTTACGTGATTACTCCTCTGGTCTAAAATTTATCCAGTTTCTACCGTTCGAAAAATTGCAGTCGAAGCGAAACTTAAGAAAATCAAAGGTTGACCTGACCATAGGTAAGCGAAAAACAAATCTGGTTTGCATGGGGTTTGGGTTTTTTTTTGTTCATTCTATGTACTACAATAAGTATAAGATGCATCAATAATCAGTTGATTTCGATATACGAGTATTCGAGTTCAATTTTTCTCCTGTAAGATAGACTGTTATTTTATTGCGAATTGATAAAGGATTTTTTTTACGTTGCATCGTGAACATATATCTATTTATTGCTAGATATATATTGCATAAGAAAACAACGAAGCAAGCAAATGGAATCCATTAAAATAAACCAATTAATACAACTGCTTCGATAAGACAACAATACAGAACAAAACATTTCGATTCACCGTCCGTTTCGAGCGCATTAAGCAATTCGCCTAATGTTCTAATAGCTACATTCAATGTTCAAACCTATGCGATTAATCGATAAGATCGACATTCAATTGAACGACGCTGCTGTCCTTGAGATTCGAAATTGGAATTACAAGAACACAACACTGAACTCAAACTAGGAATTTAAACGCTAGAGTCCCATTGTTTAGGTTCATTTTCAGTTGTGCGAATTTTTCAAAAACACAAGAACGGGAGTTTGAGTAAGCGCTTCTAAACTGAACTTTGTATGGATAGCGGTAAAGTTTATTTTAGCCTGTAGTGTCGTAGTTGGTTGTATCATTAAGGATGAGTCTTTGGAACCAATCTATCGGGATAGTTCCCTCAGGATAGTGAGATCTAATGCGGTGTCGTTAAATTAATGCTACGATTTATGACGCTTTCTATGCCTCTGTTTGTTTACGGAAAGACGTACGTGTTACGCTATTTACTTGCTTATGCGACCTTTTGTGAATAACTGCGATATGAGGCACTGAGTTGCGATAGATCGCTTTGCGTTTGACGAATTACTAGGCAATCCGATGTTTAAGCGATACGTTGGAGTTTAGACTTTATTATATAAAGATTAAAACTCGATTTAGCTTTTAACAAATGTTAATGTATAATAACGAACGTCTTACAAGACAATAAGACAGTATTAGGTGCTTAACTCGATGTGGCATTGCAATTTAAACCTAGCGATCTCATAAATAGAGTCGAGTATTTTGTAAACTCAATTACGTAGGTACTTAGAAAATGTAGGACAGGTGAAATTATAAGTACCTATATATTATGTATATTTCCTACTTACAAAACGTTTCCTATATACATTTTTTGATGAATCAAGAAAATATCGCCTCAGTCAAATTACATTCTAAGTACCTTTATTAATCAATATATTTTTCAATTTTCCACTTTGCTCGAAATTTTGAATTTCCTTAGCGGATGTTTCTGCTTCATATACTTAAATAATGTTCTTCCCTGAAAGTTTCAAGACAAATATTCCATTTGAGTCCATAAAAAAGTAATGGATACAATATTATACAAACTATGCACAGAAAGATAGAGTTTGCCGAATTGTATCGCAGTAATCTATTCAAAAATCAACTCTTTTCTGTAAGGCAGAAAATTCACATACCAATGACAGTTTTATAAAAAACGGCCACATTAAATAATACCACTACTAGCTACGGTAGCCTAGTGGTTCCGGCATGCGGCGGTCGTGGGTTCGAATCCCGGCTCGTACCAATGAGTTTTTCGGAACTTATGTACGGAATATTTACCGTTAGCTTTTCGGTGAAGGAAAACATCGTGAGGAAACCAGTCTAATCCCAATAAGGTCTAATTTTCCCTGAGGGTTGGAAGGTCAGAACTGGTGCCTATGCCAAATCTTGGGATTAGGTGTCAAAGCGGACCCCGGGCTCCTTTAGGGGCACTACCGGGAATAACGCTAGGAGGATGATGATGATTAAATAATACCAACCATGCCCGCTTAGAGGGTTCAATATTGTATAGAACCCTTCTATCTCACCGCAGAACCCTACTTGTAGAGCACGGCTGAGTAGCCCGTTGGACAATAGGTTCGATTCCGAGGGAAGTAATTTTCTCGCATAATACTCCGATTTTTATGATCCGTTGAAAAATTGCACGATTATATCGTTTTATGATGCGTGACTTTCATGTACGTTTAATGTCTATTTTTAGGTAAAATTTCAAAACAATAGTATTTTCCTATTGAGTTTGAGTTGTACGGTAATATACAAACAAAATTACAAAATAGTTATTTACAATGCACTTGCTCTGAAAGTGCGCCTTTACATGGGTCAACATGAACACGGGAAGCCCTCCATGCCGGCACGGCGCGGCGCGCAGGGGGGCGGCCGTGCGGGAATGGATTTCGGGCCAAAATTCCCACACGCGTGCGAGAATGAGATTTCATGACAATTCAAATTTCACCTTTATTGTATAATTTTTAATTTCCTCGCATGATGCATTGTAAAATTTTGTATGATACACGTGCGGATAGGTAATTCCCAACTCGTGTCGATCAAAAACACTCCCTGACGGTCGTGTTTTTGGTCATCGTCGCTCGTTGGGAATTACCTACTTTCCGCACTTGTATCATAATAGTTATTTATGATACAAGTGCGGAAAATAGGAAATTCGCAACGAGTGGTGATAAATTAAAACACGACCGAGGGGTGTGTTTTAAATCGACACGAGTTGTGAATTACCTATTCGCACGTGTATCGTTCAACGTTTAACAGTACATATGGTGCTACTTTCCCGCACTAGTGCTGAAAAGAGCACTTTCCGTCATATGTCGAAACTTTAAAGAGCCATATGTACAGTAAAACGTTGTAAGATACACGTGCGAATTTCCTATTTTCGGCACTTGTATCGTAAATAACTATTACTGTACATATGGCTCTTTACAGTTTCGACATATGCACGTAAAGTGCTCTTTCCGCACTAGTGCGGGAAAGTAGCACCATATGTAGGTACTGTAAAAAAATTTACAATGCATCATGCGAGGAAATTAAAAATTATACATTCAAAGTGAAATTTGAATTGTCATGAAATCTCATTGCCGTGCGGGCATGGAGGGCTTCCCGTGTTTATGTTGTAAAGGCTCACTCTCAGAGCAAGTGCATTGTAAATGTATTAATGCTTTGGACGGAATTATTGAAATATATTATTTTGCAAAACCGTAACTTCTAGACTTAGGGTCTAGAATTCAGATAAATTGCTAACAAATGCTAACAAACATAATGTAGGTGTAGATGTATACGGCTTAGGAAGGAAAATAAATGATAAAGTTAACATTCAGTTTGTTAACTTAAACGGGATTCGAACCCTCCCAATTACCAATGTCCAACCAATATTTAAAGTACAAATTAAGCTACTTAAGCGAAATACTTGCAAAGAAAACCGAACCACACCCTTTTGTTCTATCGAACACTCAAATGTCAATTTTTGGACAATGTCTTAAAGTTCAATTTCGATTGCAGCGAAGGTTAAAATTAATTCTTCACTTGTTTTTTGTCAGATTTCCCAGCTGAGGTACTTTACTAGAATCGAAACGTACTAAGCGCCTAAAATGGAACATTACTTACGTCTTTTTGGAGTTTTCAAGTACAGGTGGGAAAAGTCTTAAATAAATAATCGAAGTTATTAAACGGAGTCCTCAATTATTGGGGACGACAAATTGGCCCTTTGATCAAATGTTGGCCACTCTTTTGTGTTTCTGTTGTTGAACATTGGCGATTTATTCTTAAATATTTAAAATGCCTGTTTTCATAATAGATTTTTATAATTAATCATGATGATATCAGAAAGTTTGATTATCAAGTTTAAGTACTATTAGTATCGTATAATATGAAAGGACTAAATATTCTATTTTTTTACAAAAAATTAAGTATTAGTAGTCTCGATTTCTCAGTGGGCTGCAGTGCTACGGCGTAGCACATCGTAGTGCGTAGCATGCTATGGTAGTGGACAATCGGTTGTAGCACCTTGACGCACATGCGAATCATGGTTACTGAAAGAATCATGGTTTTTGAATTTATTCACCATCATGGGTGAATAAATACAAAAAACACCTAATATTATTTTAATGCGGAAGCAATTCTACTTATTTAGCACCTTTTCACGTTTTGAACCTCTCACCATATTAGTTAGATATTCATACTATCTTCATGCCAAATGTGATATGACTATGTAAAAACCGGCCAAGTGCGATTCGGACTCGCGCACGAAGAGCTCCGTACCTTTATCTATAAAAACGGCAAACAAATCACGTTTGTTGTATGGGAGACCCCTTAAATATTTATTTTATTCCATTTTTTAGTATTTGTTGTTATAGCGGCAACAGAAATACATCATCTGTGAAAATTACAAGTTTCGAACTATCACGTTTCATGAGATACAGCCTGGTGACAGACGGACTGACGGACGGACAGCGGAACCTTAATAATAGAGTTCCGTTTTTACCGTTTGGGTACGGAACCCTAAAAAAGGACAGATTACTTTTTCTTCAGGTAATCATCATCATCATCCTCTAGAATGAAAAAGGGTGTGAAAGTTTGCATGGGACTGCGATTACCTAGTCATTCTCGAAATCGCCAGGGAACGCTAATGTTTTCAATAAAACAATAAACGTATTTAGCTTAAAGTAGGTACGTTTCATACAAATTAAACCATATAAACAAAACAACTTAAAATTCGCCCCACAAGGCCCCAATACACAATTAAAGAGGAACAGCGACTTGTACTACTAATGCTGAGACGAATGTTGCGGAAAATCGAAGCCACCCCAACCTCCCCCCTGATTTACGGGCGAAACAATATTTCCTTTTGTTACATTTTAATATACGTTCTGAGCCAAGAATTTTTGCACTGATAGTACTTAGCTGAATATTTTAATGTGTCTATTGTTTTTTTAATAATGCACTTCTTATTGCGGTTTTGACAATAAATTTACTGGGAGATGCATTTTTTTCCATTTATATGTATGTGTTGTGGATGAACATTAACTATTTAATGCCATAAAATTAGTAGACCTCGCCATTGTAATAGTTTATGGCATTAACAAAAGAAATAAAATGAAAGCACTTTGAACACATTATACCAAGAAAATCACGATGAATATATAACTTAAATCAAACTAGTAAAAACAAGCAGTACAATGATTACATACTATCAACTTCAGTCCTCAAACATCAAAACATCACATTGCACATAAATAAATACATGTAAGTGACAGCCCTATTTCTTCTAATTGATAATTCTTCCCCTACAATAATACAATTAATTCCCTCGTGTCTTGCAACCCCCGACAGGCTTACGGAGGATTGGGATTCTATACGTATTTGTGCCAATCAGTATTGTAAGGAATTTATCTAGTTATACGGCGTAAGATACGTACAGACATATGCATCGTAGCATATCTTAGTACGCTTTAACTCATTTAGCGCCAACCACGACACAGGGCGTGCGTCAGAGGGCTACGGGTGTTTTTCGCTACATATGGATTTGTTCTCATTCCCATTCGAGCCCGACCAACGCTACGTCTGCTACGCCGTAGCGTGTGCTAGCATTTTTCCACCTTGTCGTGTGAATGACTCGTAGAGGCATGACTCATATGTGAGTCATAGGCATTGAATGGGTTTAGCTGGTACCAAGAAAAAAATACATATCGATTCCATATTCTTGAACCAAGAAATGACAATATTCTTCCTAATTTATTTCTCGATTCAATTCTTATTTTTCGCCCTCGATAAAATCTTTTCTTAACATAATTTCGCTTCATTCGAGATCGTTCAACATCTTCTTAAACAATTTCTTGGTTCAAGAAATTGTAGATTTTTGTGGTTATTTTCCAGTGTTTCAACGGATCCCTAACGATTCAGACTGCAAGTTCTTAATCGTCCGTTTAACATCTCCCTGCTCTAATATACAAAGAATCCGTCTGCGGGCAAAGGCTCGATAATTTCACAAATGTTCCGCCCGGTTAGCGCCCCCTCCAAAATACATCTTTTTATGAAACGACGGGTTTCCATAAGAACAGAAGGTCGCTTACGACGTTTAGTTATAAGCTGGTCGGCTGTCTCCGCGGCGACTATACTGGTAGATACAGTAGTGACTAAGGTTCAGTGATAAATATGATGCTAACGTTTTAAGGAAACAAATGAACACGATAATTGACGCCTAATAAGTACAGTTTACGTCAAAGATATGTTTACAACCGAATAATAATCCATTCCATTGGCTTACCTACATTATGGTTTTTTTATCTACTGTAAAATATCATATTTCAGTTTTTTTTCTTATCTGAAAACTTAACAGGCCCAAAAATTCTTGTATACTTGTCAATAAACCAGTGATATTTATTTACCATCTGTATTATAATTATTATAAGATGTCTAATTTGTATTTTTTCTTCCAGGTAAGTCACCGTTCCCGCAACAGCTAAGTACAAAAAAAAAAAAAAAACAAAAATCAAAAATATTTATTGGTATCGTACAATAAGCGTCCACTTTGTTCACAGTCATAGTTGACGCGACGCTGATAAACGCATTACCTCTCGATGATTAGTCCGTAATGGGACATTTGTCAATCGTCTATTGTTTAAAAAGCTTATCCGGGTACACTGAGATACATTTAGCAAGACACTACTCTATGTACAGTTAAATGCAAAAATATGGGTGCGTAAGTAATACAACTTACTCAAAAATATTCCTTACGACTCCCATGACATGGTATACTCGTATATTTATGACAGGATTAATTCGCTACATATTTTGCACTTGACTGTACTGCAGTTGAAAGGGTCTTGATCTAAATTGACATGAGATCGTTGAAGTATCTTTAAAATTGCTTATTTTTTTTATATTATTAGTAATCGTTCCTTCCTGCGTAAAACATGTTTTAAGTTAATGTTACACACGACATGCTCAAGAAACGGTTGAATTCATATCAATAGGTAAATCCAAATATATTGAATTTGCGGAAATTCAATCTTTTTTATTAAATTTAATTCATCTGATCATACAGTTTCAAATGCTACCAATATGAATTTCGAGCGAAATCGATCAGTTTATTACTTGGTTTAAAAAGGCCAATTAATATTTCCCAAACCGCATTAATCCGAAACCCCTTAACCTTAATGGGCGTAATCTCAAACGTCAAACGTCAAATCGCGTGACTGCTAAGAGCGGGCATTTTTTTTAAATCCTTATCGGTCGTCTACAATAGACAATACTGGAGCGGTAATCCTTTACAGCTGTCAAACTGTTTGGTTGGTTCTGTGATTTACTAATGTCTATGCATTTAAATGCCGGTTAATGAAGTATCAGTGATAGGAAATTGACATTAAATAGATACAATATTGATGTAAAGGTTTAACATACAAAGTGTCAAATGTTAGATTGAAATGGAACGTCGTTGGAAAAATAATCGCCGATTCCGACGGCGACGCGTATTGAAGAGAGGTTAGTGGTTTATGTGTTTCTGTCAGTATTTTTCCAAAGACACCCCATTACCCGATATTGAATATTCGCCCCCGGTTCTTTCAGCCCCATAAAGTGCCAATAAAAGAAAGGAACAGCCGCATCTGCATATTTCAGTCGTTAAAAAGGAAAATAATTAATATTTAGCGATCGGAATTAATAACCCGTTGGTTTTAACTGTTTCTTTGGAGACTGTGTTGTGCCAATGTTTTTTCATTGTACTCCGAATATTTTTCCGTTTTCATGACACGGTATGCAAGCTGCAAGCTACTTGATCGCGGGCCTGAATACCAGTCAATATGTCTGTGCAATTTTAAAATAGCGGCGATATCCATTCTGTACACCTATAAACATAAGTAAGTAAAAGGATTCTTGAATACAGATGAGTGATTCTGGAGATTACCCTCTAGATAAACTCACTAACTTATAAAGCTACAATCACACTGTTTTTTTCTTTGATCAGATTCAGATCATCCATACTTAATATTTTAAATGGGAAAGTGTATGTGTGTGTTTGTTTCTTTGCCCGTCTTTCATGGCAAAACGGAGCGATGAATTGACGTGCTTTTTTAAGTGGAGATAGTTGAAGAGATGGAAAATGACATAGGATAGTTTTTATCCCCGAAATCATCCCCTAAGGGGGTGAAATGGGGGGGGTAAAAGTTTGTATGGAGCTGCGATATAAACGAGTTCCACGCGGACGGAGTCGCGGGCAGAAGCGGGCGAGCGTAGCGAACTAAGTTCTATGCTAAAGCAGTCTGTTGTCTGTCTGTTCTGTCACGCAGTCCGGCTGTTATCCTCTACAGGTCGCATTTCTGAACCGATTCTCGTGAAATTTTGTGAGCACGTTCGATATTTTTATTCGAGTAACTTTTTCGCAATATTTTTTTTTGTATTGACAGTTGTTGCCAGTTCACAGAATCACTAGTATAGACATTAAAGACTTACAATATACTGTCGTGTTCTACGGTTCGCCAACCCCTTCTTTAGTAAACATAATGAATATTGATTCTGCGTTACATATTTAATTAATCACGTGTGTATTGTGTGCTTAAGATGATAAATGTTCCTGACGACGTGAATGCCTCATTGATTTTTGATGACTATGAATATTTGCGCTCAGAATACGGATATTTATGATTATATATGTTACATAAGATGATTACTGATTAGTTTACACCACCATATAACAAGTGCGTTAATTTAGGAGCTACAGAAAGTACTTTAAAATTCAAAGTTAATGTGTATTCATAATATTCGTTGAATGAAAAACACCTTAATAAACCTGCAGATATCTGAAAAGAAATTCATAAGGTGTATGTGAAGTCCCCGACCCGCACTGGGCCAGCGTGGGCGTGGGGACTACTGCCCGTTCCCTCTCATCCGTGAGAGGAGGCCTGTGCCCAGTAGTGGGACACGTATCCAGACTGATGTATTTATTTTTATATGTCTTAAAACGTTTATTTCTCTAAACATTTGGCGTTTATTATCTGTGGGTATTCTTTGTTATACTTTGTCACGAATTACATTATTTTACTTAATAATGTAGGTATACTTCTTTATTATTTTAAGTGTCTTTCTCTAAATCATATACACATGGTATATGATTTAGAAATAAATAGGTACCATCATAAGAAATATAACATAACTATAATCAAATAAATTCTCAATATCGATATTTTCATTAATTTATTCATTCAAGATTAATCTACACGATTCCGTCCACACCACACGTCAGTAACCTCCGTTTTTACAACACCCGATTCTCCGACTACCCACATTGTATGATTAATTACACTCATTTATTAGTAAAATTTCTCCTCCGATATGTGTGATGGGGGCGCAAGAAAAGGGTTAGTTCGTGTGTGTGTGTGTCATTAATATTTATTTTTTAGTCGACGCGTTTTGGGGTTAATGTTGGTGTTGCGAATTATCAGGAGGATTAGAAATGCGTGTTGCTTTTGTTTTTTTCGTACAATAGACTTTTAACTTAAACGCTTTCTACATCAGAAGGAGTTGACAACTATTATGATAATTGTTTATTTATGAACGCTTTGATTTAATAGTAGGTACAAACCGGACACCGTATAGGCTATATATACAGGATCCGAGATATATGTATATAAGATGTTGCAATTGGACCCATATCGAAAAACATCCAAACAAATCTAAAATCAGCAGTCTGCCCACATAAGTCGGATTTCACGCCAAAATTGCATCACCAATTACACTTAGATACACCACAATCAAACACTCACTAGTCAACTAGACACAACTTGGTCCATAAAAAGCCTACGAGCGAAGCGAAGCGATAGCGATCAAATCAGTACCTTACACTAACACGCAATTTGCAATCTTAAGTACAGAGGAGTACGTTCCAAAACGTATTTTTAATATTAGTATGTTAGCCTATGCCCGGCTAAATTAAAAGGTCGTAAGTGGTTGCGAATTTCATAGCGATGTGTGACGTTTAAACTGGGTAGGGTTTTAGTGAAATTTGGAGTGCGAAGCACCCGTGTGACACGCGATGTCTCTTATTAAAGGTAGTTAGAGTAAATGAAGCCTACATTGCTTCTGCTTTATGAATGTTAAAAAACTTTGCGTTCAGTTCTTTTACTACGATAAAATTGCACCATGTTCGGGGCCTAACGCGACAAGAGATATACCTAAATAGACAGATGAGGCTACAAATAGACACCTTAATCTTCAAAACATTTAAAAACGTGTGGAAATTAATAAGTTTCTAAATTTCTATAATTATACCAAATTTAATATTTCTATGTCAATAGGTCTTTCAGAAAACTGCCTGTGATAGACAGGCCATCACGAAGAGATCGCATAAACTGTAACGTTGGGCCAGTTTTTGGTAAAAACTAATATAACATGCGTATATGTTATCATTCAGTTACAAATATGTTCAAACGTTGATGTTACTGGCCGGCGGTTCCTCGGCGGCTTACGAATGGTGGTCGATTTTAGGCATATAATTTTCCTGGATTCCATATCCCAATGTACAACGAAATACTCCAATTGTGCGTGTATGTCGTGCAATATAGGCTGGAAGACGTTGATCTTCAGTCGCTGATTGTACTCTGATAGATCACATGACTTACCTGACTTAATGTCCTGTTCCCCCTCCTGTTCCTGTTTCCTGTCCTGTGGCCCCTAGATGGAGCAGAGGGCTTCCAAAGTGCTCCGCCATCGCGCTCCATCGTGGGCTCACGTCAGCCCGATTGCCTTCAGTTCTGCTGCCACAGAACGCCTCCAGCCCCCCTATTCTGTCACTAGTTTTAAGCTCACCTCAACGCTCACTCACAGATATATCTTGACATCGCGATGCGTAGTAACCAAGCGTAGGTAGAGGTCTAGTTTCGTGACGGGTGACCGGCGGGGTGAGCCGCATAAGCGCGTAGCGCGTGTTCTGGCCACGTTTCCTCTTCCTTTGTGGTGTCCATTCCAGGGCTTGCCTTAGGATGTGGTTGGGGCTTCTTAGAGTGGGACCGTTCCAAGTCCACTTGCGGCGTTTGATTTGGTGACCGATTGGCTTTTCGGAACAGAGATTTCGTGAGAGACTCTTCGTTGGAGACATTTTCGGGCCAGTAGATCCCATAGTCTAGCCTAAACCACAATGGAAACCAAACTTATACCAAATGAATCCCCAAAACGTTATCTAGACACTGCAGTCGCGTGTGCTCCGATAATAAAACTTGCATTATCAGCTACACAAACTCTTGTGTTTTTTGCCTCGTAAATACGTTTGTTCGACCTCCAGTTGTGATTTAAACTGCATATTTCGGCTTTGTCGCTATTATATAACTAGTTCGTTAGTGTGAACACTTTTGTTCGTGATTTGTTCCTTGTTAAGACATTATTGGTAAATAGATTAATTTGTCCAATCCATTTACTTAGTTTTATAGAAGTGCCAAGCGACAGGGACTATAATTTTTTTTTTAATAAAGAGAAGCTTCAAAATCGATCTGCGATGTAGCTTCGCTTTATTAAAAAAAAAACATTTGCAGGTAAACACACACACAGACCAATTTAGAGCTCATTCAAGATCACGCTGAAAACAGTACTGTTTTGAGCATGATTAACAAATTAACAGATGAGCTCTAAATTGGTCTGTGTGCTTGTTGACCTACAAATTCCAGCTTCACTTTATTTAAAAAAACCATGTCGCTTGAGACTTCTACATTACTAAATGGATTGTATAATAAAATAGGAGTCTAAGTCACAATATGTATGAAACGTTTTATCTCAAAACTATAACGGAGAATATTTTTTGTCGTGACGTCACCAGAGACAAAAGCTCTTACATAGAGCGACATTAAACGTCACTTACCCCTTGCAATATTTTAAACTACCCCAGACTTACCCCTGGCCTTGGCAATCAATGTCCACCCTATCATGTACTGTTGCAAGCCATGTAAAGATTTACTTAGGAGCATTGATGAGGGTGGTTTTAAAAAGAAACATACTTATGTTGCAATTCATGGAAGACAATTTACTTCGGTAAAACAAAACATTTTGAACGACATTAGAAAAAAAAGATTAATCATAGAACAAAAAAGTCTAGTGCCACTTTTTGTTTTAACTAGTATTATTTGGTTATTCGACATTATGATCCTTTCGTAAATACGATTTGGAATCAACGGAAAGGAAAAAAAAACACTGTCAAACATAATATTCTACTGTTGAAATATGACTGTATATATAAATAATTTATAATATATATCGACCGTGTATAGTCTTTTAAATACCGTGTAGGTACATTATTAATACAGTTATTTTAAACACTTTCCATAAGAAATCTCGACATATCAAAACTTAATCCAATCAGGTATTACCACATATATATATGTATCAATAGATACAATCGGTAAAACCCAATCACAGCCAAATCAATAGGCATGTACTTGTGTCTAAAAATTGACCCCCCCATGTCACCCTTCGCAACCCTTCGCAAGGAATCTATAGAACCCGATCGAATTTGATTTTTGCCCTCTCAAATTTGGGTCCCTTGAGCCCACACCCTTATAGTAATTATCTATATATTCTAAATATACATTAACTGAATAATATATTATATGACAATTGTACCCTGGTGGAATTTTGAACATGAAATTGGATTTTAAAATATAAAGCATTTCTTATTTAAAGTTTATGGAATAAAATACTAAGAAATACGGCCTCATTATCTGCCTACAAATTCTAGCCCTACGCGCTAGCTGATGCCTCGTTTTTCCCGCTAAGTAGAGAAAAGCGTCTACTAACCGAGCGCCCACTAGACGGGTTCCCGGAAGTGAATGAGTCAAAACTGAAGCAAAATAATAAATTTAAATTGGTTTAGTTTAGGAAATAGGTTATTTTAAACATAAAAACTTACGGCTGTATTCATAAACGTTCTACAAGCCTATTTTAATTAAAATCGCATTAAAATTCGTTTGTCTTTATCTGTCACTCTGACATTTGTGTTCTTCAATACATTCACTTAACGATAGACCTTTAAGTGAAAAGTAATTATAATAAAAGGTAACATTGCAGCAATCATAACCTAAAATAAAACAACAAAAACCAAAATGGCGGTGCGGATCCGCCGACCCCAGATTAACCCTAACAAGGTGAACAACCCGGGGGTTTCTTAATATGCAAGTTGGGAGTGACGGCGGCTAATGCATGGCCAGTGATGTTCGGCACTCAAATGACAGATAGTTAAATGAGTTTATAGATGATCGGACTTTCGATCAAACTTGGGTATTGTTTATGGTTTGGTGGGCTACCACGACTTCTGTCTGGCGTAAATAGGAAAGAGAAGGGTAGATTTTCTCGCCCCACGTCACGGAGCGGTGTCAGTTATGCTGCCCCACTGGTATCATTGCTGAGCGCTACTTATGTTAGTCGCTTTGGAACATCCCCATGACGGCCCGCATGCTATGTCGCGGAAATATATATCCGTTTCTTTCTAATTAGAACGCTTAGAAAGAGACGGATAGTTTATGTCGCCGCGATACAGCTCGCGCGCCGTCTTGTGTTAACCGTACTGATAACTTATAAGTACTCGACAAGATTAGTTCGTTGAACTTGGGGTTTACTCAATTATTACCAAATGGCAGCCATTTATTTAAAAACGACAGCAGAAAGTTTACCTGGCTTTACAATTACAATGGCCTAAGTTATTGCAACATCTCAATCAGCAAAGCCGAATACAGTTAGATTTATTTAAAACTAAAGTAATCTGTTACAGCTATAGTGGGTAGTCTCGCATATCTCTTAAGCCTCACACAGACCGGCGCGGCCTACGGTGGCGGTCAATAGAAATTTTGACAGCTAATAACAAGTTTACTATTGACCGCCGCGACTAGGCCGCGCCTCTAACAGACTGGAGCGCCCTGGCCGCTGCGGTCAGTATAGTAAACTTGTCACTAGCTATCTTTATTATTGACCACCACCGCAGGCCGCTCTAGTGTGATTCAGGCCTTAAGAGTGGTCTATAAGACCATCCTTATTCTCAGGGCACACTCCGGTACGTGCAGTAAAGTATTCATTTAGAAAACCTGGAAAACATCCAAAAGCACGTCACGGCACACTTTTATTCGTTTCGACATCGCTTGCCTTTAATTAAAATCATCATTTGTCAATAGCGAATGTTACTACAAAACTATTTCGATATTTTATATAGGTTTGTTTTAAATTTGTAATGGAATAGTGGCATGTCTATTTTATCATCATTGGCCTTTCAGTGAATTGATTTTTTGGGTAGCGTCCATAACAGTGACGCACTCCGTTGGGGAGGAGTGGGAAGCAAAACTACAATCATAAATAAAGGTATTACGGCAATCTTAACCATACGGTTAGGATTGCCTCGTACTTTACAAATTAACAATTACAATCGTTTACAAAAACAAGATCTTTAACATCAATTTTCAAACAAAATTCCAAGCGTATTTACTTATAAGATGTCGCACGCGCCTGTCCCGTTTGACAGCCCGACATTGACAGCTACTAATGATGGCGGCCAACGCCATCTATGCCAAGCGCTGCCAATTTGATTACGGCGTGCCAATCACGATCCTATGTTTAGTCGAAGGACTTCTTAATGAATCCAGTCATATAGACAAGTCGGCCATTTTCGTCTTCCGTCGAATATACGAAAATACCGTCGATATATTGTTTTATTGATAAACATCGCTAAAATCAATTAACTGGATAATAAATTTACGATTACGAATCCTAAATACTATTGGGATTTAATCCAATGGCCAGTAATGGAGATTCGTTCATATCAACAGACACGGCTACCTGATCCGTCCATATCCCTAAAATTTATTTAACCACTAATAAAGGTCTAATTATCAAAATATCCAAATAACATCTCCTATTTCACCTCCACCCGTCCCAAACATTGAATATCTGCTTACGAGCTGAACAAATTAATTCATTTGCTTCACAAAAAATGTTCCCCGAAGAACAATAAGCTGAATTTTGTGAAAGGAAACCATACATCCTTGAAAGCCATTAATTATACGCCAGAAACGTAATTATATTTGTATAAACAAATTGTGTTTTTGTAAGAAAGTTGATTTCATTGAAAAAATTCTGAAGAAACACTTGGTTTCTATTAGGTAGGTACCCTTGTGTTCAAAATTCAAAGATTGGTTACGCAAGTCGTACGTAGGAGTGGCTTGGCAAAGCCATCTAGAGAATTTCACGATTACAGAATCTCATTAACTAGGAAAATTGACTAGGTACGTGACGAAAATCACCCCTTTTTTTCTTGCGTCTTGACAGATTGAGACAACACTAACTCATTTGTAAATGGCAAGCTCTAAAGATCGGATAAACTCTAGGTCCGTGTCAATACCAAAACGAAACTCATTTTTTATCGAATCAAACGATTCGACGTTCCTAAGCTCGCGTCTGCACACAAAATTTAGCCAACTCTCATGCATATTTATAAACTAAGTATGTATATTATTTAATATTTGTTTGTCTGTGTGGGTAGGGAGGGTCTTAATAGCAGATATTCAATCAAAATCAACCCCTTTTCCTGTCCGATATCTTTTGCTCGATGCATCTCCCCCTGTGTTTTGTTTTATTATACACGCGCCGGTTCGTGGAGTTGCTTGCAAATTTGTCGGATTTGTTAGATTTTACTCACAATGCTACTTGAAAAGTAGGCAAGAAATACACTGTTTAGGTACCGGTCCATTGCTTAGGTCCATTTCATTTTGTAGTCTCTCACTTGCAACCTTACTATCTTAAGTTACTATAATCCATTAAGTCTTAGTCATTTTAATGTAACTACACCCATTGTATTTACTTAAAAATAATGACTAAGTCAGGAATGTCTTATTACTCCATGTATGATTATAAAGTAAGTTCAAAGTAGTAACGTATAATTTTATTCCGATATTGAAAAGATTCGCCGATGCGAACGACAGCGGGTCGTATCGTTATATTTGCATGTGAATTACTTCGACTTCTAAAGAAACACGGTAATTACAGTCTTGTAAAAGGGTTAGATTTACAAACATAGTATTTTATAGGTACCGATGATGTGATAAATGGTAACTACGTTTCTAATTCAATGAAAATTCAGCTAAACCTTCTTCAAAATATCAAAAGCAGTATGCGCGGATTATTGTCTCAAACCTAATTAACCTAGGCCGTTTTCAAAATTGTCAAGAAAACACCTTAAATTCTTCGAAGGTGTCAGTTTCATTCATAAATAGCTAAAGAGATCATACTCTAGCTATCTTGGCCACCTAAAGCTTTCTGTCCACTTCCTAATACACCATTTTAAACTTGTCCTTTATATCTTTGCGCTGAATAAACGTTTCGATAATTCACATACAAAACTATAATTACATACATGCAGTTACACTTGAAACCAATTAAATTTCCCTAACGTTTCTGCCACCTTACGTACCGCAAACCAATCCAAAACAAAAGCCAGACGGAAAAAAATACATATAATGCTTCAGTGCGCGTTAAGCGTATCGTACGTATAAATCTTGCGGGCAGTCTGGCTTCATATAGTATATGTTGCATATAAAATATTCCCTTTGATTCCGATGATAATTTCAGACTAGGCAACGGTAGCAAAAATGGCCGCGCCAAAATTTCGCAGCACACTTTTCTTTTGTGCAATAGTTCGGCAATGTACAGTTTTCTGTTTTGTTTTTATGTGAACACGACGAAGGCATTTCGGGAGACTAATTTGTTACCTGGATTACGGAACGCCCTAATGAGATAAACATCGTCTAGGCACAAAGAATATCCCTTAAAGGGATCTCCCTTCGGTGAGATCGTTGATGATTACAAACAGAAAATTCATTGGAAATTATCTGCACTCTGAATTATCTGATTAACTCTTTCGCTCGTTCCGCTTCTTTCCTTTCTCATTTGCTTAAAATTTCGTTTGAAATAAGAACACGCGTTGTTCTGATGTTTTTTGGTTTAGTACGTTTGGAAAGTCAACAGACGTTTTTCAAGCACCGTTGAATGTTGACGGATGAGAAATGCATTAGAAAATTCAATAGTTTTTTTTTTTCTTTCAATGGTTACACAAATATTTCCAGCCAAGTTTGAAGACGGAACGATTTTGTTTTTCTGAATTCAAATTAGAAATTCAAATCAATAGACGTCGCTCAACAATGCGACGCGAAATGCCGCAAAGTGGAACTTTTTCCGCTTGGAAGTTGTCTGTTCCGCCTTTGTACAGCAATCATATATTTGTAAGGATGCTCCGCTGCCGACCGTACTGTGATTTCCGAAGCGCTTTGATACCAACTTTTAAGCAGCATTTTGACGTACGATATTGCATTTCCGCGTACGTTTAATTTCATATTTGTTTTAGAATAGTTCGCCGTAAATCTCGTAGGGAATGAAATTCAGTCGCGATTAAACGTCACACGATAGCGCCAATAACACTTAAGTCCTAGTTATTTCTATTGTGCGCACCCCAGCGGTCGCCCCTCTAAAAAATAATAAATTATTTTAGTTAGTATGCAAATACGAGTCGATATTTTAAGCAACCCCATTGTTGCATGTTCGATGTCTATGGTTTGAACTTTTTTTTAAATTAGAGCGCGTTCGGATTCGGCTCCGGATTCTTGTTGTTTGAGAACCCTAAAAATTATCGGTTCGCCGACCCTTAAACGGTAATCTAGATCTGTGTGTGTGTGTGCGGCAATGATATTTAATTCGAAGGGTAGAATATTCACATCGATTTTAATTTTATGCGCGCATCCCGTCTCCGAGTGTTAGCTATCTGTTTTTTATGTAAATACTCGATCTCTTATTCAGACGAGCGGCCATTTTGCCTTTTCCTTTTGCATTCCGATTTATTGTTTAGCCCTTCGGGAATGATTATGAAGATGCGTTCCGTTTCACGCGCTGTTGTGAAACCATGTTTCACGCTGTTTATGTGTCATGCATTAGTTTTGTGAGACATAGTTTTATGGGCGTTTTAACGAAGTCACCTTAAATTCACATAAATATTTTAAATCAAAATAACTACTTTTATTATCTTCACTCATAGTCTATTATAAAAGTGCTTTAAGATGATGTGACCTCGTTCCAGATATTGTATTTCCTAGAATCTGGTACATACGTTAGGCATGCAGTTATCGTAATATGAGGTTGATTCTATTTCAGATAGTTACATAGTCATGAGATAATCTTTTAACTCATACATCTAAATGGGTATCTCCACTTTAATATGGATCCCAATATGGACGTTGTCAAGCATGAATACGCAAATACGACTAAGTATATGGATCCATATAAATATTCACATTAATGCACACCCCAGGCGTTACCGCAAAATTAATATACAGGCTTCGTCAAAAATCATTATATTTTATGGGAGGCCAAAATAAATGACGCTTATACGGTTGTCTGTGAAAGTTTATATTCAAATTTGCCGTCCGTCGGTCCGTCTCCGAGGATCAATTTACATATTTTCACAGGTTTCCACGATCACGCTTGACGCCCGCTTCGATCCAAATCGACCATAGACAACGCTCTAAATTCAAATTATTTACTGTGCGTTCGAAATCATTTGTTTTGTTTCTGCGGTTCGAAAGTTTTAGCATTTGAATTTGGATGCCGTGTTGAGATCGTTATATTTCAAAAGTTATCTTAGCGAAGTCGTATCTAAGCCGATTCTGTAGTTGTAAAACTGACCTCGTTCCACTATTATAGAGTTTAAATCCGCTTAAATCCAAAAGCGTCATGCGGCCCAGAAAAGTTCATTTGCGATTCGACCTAATTAGTATCAACATTTCCAGCCAGTACTTTCGCGGCAATAGACAACGACAACTTTATTTTCTTTTAAAATGTAATTACGCTCGGAACAATGAAAATTCCAATTATTTCGAACAAAACGCGAAACTAAATAACGAGGGTGCTTACAAAGAGGAACAAATAAACATATTTGTCTTAATATGGCGGCATACAACCCGCAAATTAATTCCAAAGGAAACCGAACGTCAAAAATAACTTGACGACACAAAGAAAATGTATTTGCTTTTAATTTAATTAATGTTTGTTTGGTACGACGTTGCTTGTATTGTAACGTATCGGGCGATATGTATGCTCAGACACACCTACACACACTTATGCATAGCTTTTCTTACATTTGTGCTCAGAAAATCTTACATTGATACGCCAGACAACCCCTTCTAGATAGAAAGTACCTATATTAAATGTAGTTATATTAACATCAATAGCTTAAATACACAAAGTGAATTTATTAATGTATAAACCTATAACTAAGACTTGTATACATATTTTTGACAAACTGGTTCCTACTAAAACTAAACCAACTACTTACTCATAAAGATAATTTCCGAACGTTGTCACCCGAACACCCATCCAATACGCAAAACTAATACGAAACTAAACCCAACCAAACTAAAATCAAATCAAAACTTCTCTAAAATCGATTCCCAAACGCTAAGCGCATTAATATTACAAAATTTGATTATCCTATAAAAGATTCGGTCCATAAAACTCTCATAGTTGTAGTGCCGAATATACGAATTAGGACCCCTTTCACCCCACCCCACCCCGGCACCCGTTCGGCTGCCATTCATTTTCATAATAAAATGGCAACAAACGGCCCAGGTAACAAAATATGAAGAGAGAATCGAGATTTATACCAACGCGATCTTATTTTGATAAATGTTACGATATTTCGGTTGGGGAAAAACATCTTCGGTGTTATGGCTGTGGCGAAATGCTGGCTGATTAGAATTGGTGAATTAAAAAAAGATGCTGATTGCAGATACTTGCATAATAATATACTTACTGGTACAAAAATAATGAACGCCATAAAATGTAGTAGTAATTACTTAGAAAAGTATGTTTACACTGGCCATAAGTAAACGTTTAAGAAAAAAGGTTTGAGTGTAACGTACTCGTTCTAAATTCGAGATATCAGCCGCCACACCTCGCAGCCGGAGGAAGGGCCCAATCAATCTGTCTGTATGAGATACAGCCTCAAAATCTAACTATTGTTCACGAATAGGGAAATTTCCATTTGGATTTATTCATTTGTCTAGCCCCATTGTCGGCATCCCGACGATTTGAGTTATTGTAATAAACTGCTTATTGCAATATTTTGATCATCGAACACATTTGAATTAGAAGCGAGCATAACCTATTTCGAATTTGACGCTCGCTCAGTTTGAGAGTTGCCAGTTATAAAAATTGGCACTAAAAAGTTTGTAATTAAAGCTAAACCGAGCAGATTGGAATTAATAATCGACAGAAATATTAATACCATTATAAATCCGATTATAACGGCATCCGTAAAATCCGCCATTGTAATAAATTTAACGACGAATACCGATAAGAATCGTTGACGCAATTTTCATAGATACGACTCAATTAACAATTGGTTTCAATCGGGGAGACGTCTTGGTACAATAAAGTGCCTCCCCGGGGTGGCTGTATTATTTCTGTTTGTAATATTGCGGTGTCAATTACGCATATTGAAGTGAGAGAATATATTACTGGCAGCTTTGTCATGCCGTTTTATACGCCGTCTCATCGATTTTCTCTATGGTGCCTTCGCGCGTGCTTCCCTATTGTCATATTTTAGACGCGGTTTCTGTAAATTTAAAAACTTGAATAAAGCTAGCACCACCTATGTTTTGTAAAAAATACTGCCAATCGTTTGGCGTGTAAATAAACATTTTGGAGTGTAATTCATACAAATCAAACGCACTCAATCACTTTGAACAAGCTTTTACCCCAAATAAGTAAACAAACAAACCAACACAATAACCAATTGTGGTTGCGTCAACGACGTATAAAAACGTCACCCTAACTGTATCGAACAGTATTAATACCAATCTATCAATAATGCTCAATGGAGGCGCGAGCAATTGATCAATAACCGATAAAAAATACCCTATTTTTTCCCCTCTCTTATCTATTGGTTGTTGTGATTCGAATAGCCGTCTATTGAATTATTTATTTTTAATCGATTGTATCGAATCGGATTAATAGGGCATTCGATTATTGAGCTATCAGCGACGCTGGATCGGATTGAATATTTAATATGTTAAATTAATTCTATTGAGTATTTATTTAATTTCGATGCGCAATTTGGTTAGCTATGGTTATGGATATTTATTTTCCACACAAAACTACTTAGTAATGACCAACTTTTTTTTTTTAATTATTGTAAAAGTTTTTAAATGCGTTAGGTTTTTGTAATCGAACACGTCGATGAATTTTATGTATCATCATCATCATCATCATATCAGCCGAAAGACGTCCACTGCTGGACATAGGCCTCCCCCAAAGAGAAACAATTTTATGTATGCCTACATGAAAATATATACTCATTGTATTGATTGTAAATATTCAATTCGTAGCTTTAACAATTTGAGACTCCATTAATTTACTCCTAACTGTAAACAAATTATGATTTAAATAGTCAATTGTGTAGTGAAGATCCACTAAGTCTGGATTCCGTAGCTCTAATCTAGGTCGTCGCCTCGTCGCATATTCCTTCAGGTTCTAATTCTACCCGATTCACATTTCTGCTTGTACACCAGCGTCTCACACCAAACTACAACCTATCATAAGACGCCGATCCTCATACTTTGAGTCAGTATTCCTTAGTTTCCCGCCTCGTCCCATATTCCTTCAGATTCTAAATTCTTCCCGATTCACGTTTCCCATTATACACTAGCATCTCAAACCGAACTCAAACCCGTCATAAGACGCCGATCCACATACTTAATTGCACCCCCCAAACAATAGGGGGAGGGGGAGATACGAATCGTATGTTTTCGGAATAATTCGTTCGTGAAATCGTCGCCCGATAAGAATTAACTGCTGTATTCTAATTGAATCTACAATCGGTTTCCATGTGTGTGTGAGCTCGTTGAGTACTAATTGATTTGTTAATGTGTGCGTTGTTAAATAGTATTTGTTTTGACGTTAAAGATATTGACAGTCGTTTGTGTGAAGGGATTTGCTTCAACGACATATCGATACTATGTGTATCTTTATAATATCAAACTCAAATGTCCAGAGTACAAGTACTTAAACCATGACAAAGTTGTTGTATTGAAAGTAGGAGATGGACGAAGATTATCACGTGGCATTAACAAAGGATGAATTATGAATACTTTATTAATTAGGTGTAGCGAATATATGTTAGTGTTTATTTATGTATATGATTATTGTTATATACACTATATTTTATAATTTTAACGGACAAATAGGTTTACGTTTCTTCGTTTATCTAGAATATGAAAGGGAAATATTGAGTACAATAAACTAGTAAGTATTACTTATTTCTGTAATTATTACTCGTACTTACCTATTATCGTTAGTAGCGTTTCAAAATGATTTTACCTTGAATTATTTATTTTCACGATTTTCCTAATCTTATCTGGAATAGGGTACCCAACGCTTGTTCCCTAACGTCGTAGTATAAAAGATACTAAAGTAAGACCATGTTAGGAAAGTACACACCAAGTGTCTATAAAGTACTTATAATAGTTACTTTGAGACACATACTGAAACCTGATTAGTGATTACAATCCTTTTAAGCTTCCCGTCACATCTCTTCATTCATCGAAAATTCCAAAAACAATAGAAAAAGGGGACGCGAAATTTAGAATAATGGTATTTCTATGCTACATTGGTTCCCAGGGAAATCACTAACTTCACAACGACACGGTTCCAAGTGGGCGCGCCCCGTCTCCTTTTACAACCTTGCGCGCGTTAAGATTCGATACCGAAGGGGGTATGAATATTAAACATTTAGGTTTATTAGTTTGCCGTGTTACTGGTAACTGTAGTTTGGGAGTGTTAACGGTAACCATCTTTTGATTTTCGTAATGAATATTGCATTTGGGCTACTCAACTATTTCTTGGTGTTATTCTGTCTAGTGTTGTGGGTTAGGGCTCGACCAAGCCTTAAACTCGAGACATCAGGTATTTAAAGCGAGTCTTGTTAACATTGTCTTGCATAACACTAGCTTTAACGGCTCGAGTCATCAAGGCTAAAGAAAATTTTTGACATGGACGTCAAACTGCTTAAAAGATGGTCCACAAAAAATGGCATTAAATGTCACCAAAAATCTATTCTTTTTTGCATTGAAACCCGTAAAATTGTCAGTTTAAAAAGTGACCTAGAACGCATTACCATGGCAACTATTCGCAGAAAAAAGTTCATTCTCACATTTAGATGATCAACCAACGTACGTACTATTTTCATTACAGGTCTCTTGTATGTCTGTTTCATTAACTCGAAAACTACTGAACATATTTTGTCAAAGTTTACTAATTGGTAAATTATTGTAATTTAGTCGACTAGCACTAACAAGAAAATATTGTCATGTAAACTCAAAATGAATCCATACTTAAATAAATTTAAAAATGTTCATCATCCTCCTAGCGTTAGTCCCGGTTGTGCCCCAAAAGGCCCGGGGTCCGTTTTGACACCTAAAGATTTGGCATTGGCACTAATTTTACGAAAGCTACTGCCATCTGAACTAAAAAAGAAAATTAGTTGCAATTGATAAGACCAATCTTTGTCTTTCTTTTCATATCTAGCTCTATCTAGCGTAAATATAACTAGGGTATAATGGTCGTGTTTGATGCGAATCAAAACAAGGATCGCTTGCGCAGCTCCTACGCAATTGTCCATAATTGCGGTACTTGGCCCTACGCTGTGTGGTTAGCAGTCGTTGTGATACTTCTGATGCCCTGGTAATTGTCAGTCGATGAAACACTTACATATTCTATTGCTCAATTGATTCCAGTGCTGAAATAGTCCAAATTAAAATCTTTTCTTTTTATGCATTTCGTAGAAAAACGGGATGATTGTTTCTGAACTTTTTGATCAGTTTCTTCGTCACTCCCAAACAGACACAAACCCACAAAGTTATTCTTAGAAATGTGAGGAATTAGATTTCGTACACGGAATTACTGTACTTGTATTCTAATATATTCTCGCAAAACGCCGAAAAGGCTGGCAAAGGCAAGATTATTCTTTTAAAACATAAAGGAGCCCTTTGATGTCCCTAAATATGAATTCCCAATACACGCAAGGTTAGCGTCGCATTAAAAAATCGATATCAAAAGAGCTCACAATTAAGACCCGAGTCGCATCCCTCAAACATCAAGACGACTCTAATACGCCGTTTAAAAAAGGTTTCACCCTTAAAAACAAAGGCATAAGGGTGATTTTGTAATGAGTAAAGCTTTGCCAACGGCAGTAAGTAGGTAATACAAAAATGGGGAACGTGGGGAGAGCGGGCAATTTGGGCAATATGCAAAGGGTGGGGGTGATTAGGCCGTGTGTGACGATGCGCGTCTTATGCCCGCATTACCCTTTCGCTTTCCTTCCGATATCTGCCTTTGTGGCGCACTTATCTGAGTGTGACGTCATATTCTTCTGTGACGTTTTGCGATGGCCGCTTTGATTCATGGCGCGTGACGTTTGGTAATTAGGAGCTTTGTGAATACCTATTGGAAAAATTGGAGGATGTTTTTCTTCTACTCTCTTTATGCTTAGTACCTACGTCTTAGGTCGTGGTTTGGACACCCGCAGGCAGCGGGCATTCATAGGTTTAACTTGGTTAAATGTATGAACTGCCGCTCGACGCCTCACTGCCCGCTAGCGTCCAGACCGCAGCCTTAAAGCTTCGAAAAGGCTGTCTCGTTTTGTAACACTACATAATAATATATAATTATATAAAGCAAAATGTAGCATCATCGTCATAGGGATATCCACACCAGCATATCTCACTCTCTGCCTTTTTCGATATGAGAACGACAGAAACATATGGGACATGACAGCACGGAGACACGACACATTTTTTAAGTCCAATACCGGCCCAGATTGCATTGCCTTTCAAATGTTTTACACCGTTATTTGTTATTGTCATAGGTCAAACCGAGCAAAGATTTGGCTGTTTACTTTGATACCATTGCCTCGCGATGACAAAAAAGTTATTAACCAGAGAGTTTCATTACTATTTTTATTATTATAGGTTTTCTTCCGACACCGTTATTTTTCTGAAATATTCACATTTTCCAAAAATAGCTTGGATAGAAAATCGGACCCTCTGTAGCTTACTATAGATCATAATAAATTGAATAATTAAGGTTTCACGTATCTTTGCTGGCCACAGACAACTAAAACTTGAAAACTTATTCCTCCGACGGCAAGCTAGAGTTTTTACGTCAATACAGGTACAAGAACCTCATAAAACCACAGCGAATGTCCTTATAAAAATATTTACTATGAAATTAGTCCACCGTTTTACACATTTAAGTTAAAATACCGCGAGATAATTCGTCCAGCATTCTGCGATGATTTCAACGCTATGGCGGCGCAATTATAAGCGAAATTGACATTAATTGCAGCTTATTTTTAATGTGGGTTAGCCGTTTCTAGGAATGCTGTGCGTGGCCTGGTACAGTCACTTTCGAATTACTCGAAGTCAACTTTTTTTAAATAATATTGAGTGGGTAAATTTTTAATAAGAAATCTGATACAACAAATTTTCCACGCTTTGACCATTTCTGAATATATTACATTAGACTAATTGAGTGGGTACCAGTGACGGTGCGTGAAAATTTTCGATGGGGAACCCGGAACAAAAAAATATGAAAGAATATAGAGTATAACTACAATAGGGTTACCTAAAAATTAATTTTATGCAAGCCGGGGATAGGTTTGTATCAGCGCTTCCGCAGTGTGGGTAACAACATCGCCAATTTTCACACAAATGTAATGAAGTTGTCATTGTTAAAGTTCCTCGGTGTGAAGTGGGATAAAAGTTACAAACGAACATACTTATTTAAAATATTGAGAATACAGCTCTATGTGTAAAAGAAGCTACACTTACTTTCAATAAAAAAGTACACAACACGCATGTTTAGCACGCACATACTATGCTGGTAACTAGCAGAATAATGTCCTGTCAACTGTCATTAGCACCCATACAAGCGCACCCATGCAATTACCACGTCGCAAACAGCGCGGCCACTCACTCAAAGACGCCGCGTTTTTTCAGCGCACAATTACGGTTTTAATAACGCTACTATTACCACATAGTTTTTTTTATGTGATATGATAGGGAAATGTTGTTCGTTTTTAATACGTTTTTAATTTTATTTGCGAAATTGATTTTATGTAGCCGACAATTATGTATTTGACCACATGAATTGTGAATGTGATGACAGTGTTTACTGGAAATTGCCATAGCCAATCAAGCATTTGAGATAGGTTGTAAAATGTTTCATTAAAAAACCGGTCAAACGCAAAGCGAGTCTAACTCATACGAGGCTTATGCTACGTTGACGATAAGCCATAAGATTTTAGCAGCATTTTTCCGCAACGTAGCGAACAAATATCGTAGCTTGAAACGCGTACGTGTGACAATAAGTACCAAATAAGTATAAAGTAATTACGACCCTTAAAGTGATTGAAGTATGTATTTGAACAAACGTTTTTAAATGGTTGAACCTTTCATAATGCACTGAACTTAGTACCAATCTACCGAGTGAACCAAAGAAGAATGAAGTTTATTCAAGTATAAGAGTATTTATGGCAATCATGTTGTTACAGTATGGTACATAGTTGACATGTGTTACAGTAAGTCTCAAACATGAACCCTGTGAGGGCATCGCAATGTTTAACTTACAACTAATTATATTTATAACATAAAACAGTATAGAACTATATAAAATTTACAGAGCTAGGCATATATTCCCAGATTGGTCCATTATATTCTAGTCCATGCTAGACTTAATCCTTATTCCTATTTGGGCGAATCTGGTCATAGGCGTTTATATCTAATTTGCTCTATCTTTTAATATTTTCTTCGCTAAGCCCACGAACTTGGAACTAATATAGAAGTGCCGTAGGAACGATTGGCTTAGTGGTAATGATAATGGTCCAATGTTCCATTCCCGACGTAAGAGCAGTGAGGAAACAATTATTAGGTACGTTTCAGAATATTCTAGTAACTGTATTACACAATCACAATTAGTTGGAATCTAGTTCTTTTTTTAATTATAACGTTTTAGGACTTCCCTACACCTTGCACACATAAAACGATCTAGTTCGTCGCACGAACCGAAGGCGAGAGCGCTAAAAACTTGCCCAAGCTTACTTTTTACAGTGAGCTTATCCATCTATAGGACTAACATATATTCACGTTCGAACCACATAAGCCCAATTCCAGACACATCTTGGGCCTCGACAATACCCGATAATCATCGATACCTGCATGTTAAAAATGTTCTCGTCTTGAATACTATTACCAGTGTAGCATAATGTATGTAGAGTCAATAATAATAAAACTAGTAAAACTAGTGGCCCTGTGAGCTGTAAAACTAACAAAATAGTCTTACTTTAAACAACAACTTTTCTTTGATTTCGAAAAATAGAATCGATAAAAAAATCTATATGATTATAAAACCTGCTCACAATTATTTCACAAGAATTGGTTCAGAAATGCGAAATAATTTTAACCCAAGCTGAAAGAGAAAGCTTCGTTCGCTTCGCCCGCTCGTTCAATAATAAGCTTTTTTTAACAAAAAAATACAGTTTCCAGGTGTACATGTATGTTATAACGTCTTAAACCAACCCGTATGCATTGCCCCTATCCCCCCTGTTTGCCTTAATGTTTTATTGCTGTGTGCTTAGTCTAATTACAAAACTCAGCTAATTACTAATATCGAATTGTCGCTTTGTCTCGCCCCTTCGTTAAGCTTCGTCGCCACTTGAGCGGCGCGAGTATATATTGAGAAATCTCAGCTTGTAAATAAGGAATTTGTGTCATGATTATTCGTCACTTATTATTTTAGGTACACTAGGTACATAATTGAAGGCACTGCATATTTTACGTAGATGCAGAAATACTAATAAAATAAAAGAATAATACTACCAGCGTATGAGAGAGGAAGGGAAATTGTATCGTTGTTGACTAAGAAACCTCACGGTTGGTTAGGTAAGGTAGCTCTTATAAATCCCAAAAGATACAAAATCAAAGTTTGAAAAAGTACTCCACAGTATTTATACGGTTCCCAAAAATTTGCAACAGTACTCCCTAATTAATAAACTGGAACCTGCAAAACAAAACAACCGATTCGCAATTCGAAACTTAAAAAGCAGTAGTGCCAACCGAGCGAAACGTCATAATTCCATCAATTTCCGGGCTGGCAACACCGGGGTTCGAGTCGACGTAATAGGGAAGCCATCGAGTACGCGCCAGTTGTCAAACCGAGCAAAGGTTTGGCTGTTTGCTTTGATTCCATTGCCTCGCGATGACAAAAAGTTAATACCAGAGAGTTTCGATGTTCCAAATGAGCGTGTCTTTGGGACGCGGAAATTGCATGTATCGCGCTGACTGCAAATTACCAAATGTACATTAACTTCAAACGTTATTCACAATTTTGTGATAATTGTTTAATTTTCACTTTGACAATTGAGAAAACTCATGAAACACTAAATTCTCTTGAGCATCGCTCAGACATTTGTGATTTTTTCATTTGTCTTTTGTTTCGTCAGAGTTTACTGTAAATTTTCTTATTCTTCTTACATTTATGAAAGCATTTAATCATGTTATATTTAAATTAACAAAAACTATTCTTCAGTTCGATACTAGTTACTAAAACAACGTACCTAATGAGATATCCCAAAACAATCTTAAACTACAATCTCGTCGAAAACCACACTCCACTATCATAGACAACTAAGCCAGTGACGTCACGACACGCAACCATAACCTTTACGGAAACTCGCCAAAAACGTTCATATCGCACTCTTAAATTACAACTAGAAAGTTGGGCGTATAAATTAAGTAGAAATGTGATGGAGACCAGATAGCTAGTCGAAGCGGAATTAAAATAATTATCTTGATTGCAGTTTTGGGAACGAATCAGCGGCACGGCGAGCACTGCAATGCAATGGAATAGGGAAATGCTGTAGTCGATTTTAGCAATGGCGTGAACGGAGTCCGTAGGTCATGGCGCTAGTACCCGTCGAAATTTGTTTGCAGTATTTTATATTAAGAGCAATGGTTGGCTTGCTACATCTATTAAAAGTCTCTCGTGACATAGGCTGTGAACTGTAATTGTGATGTCCATTTTTAGGAAATTCGGATGAGATAGTCACATTCTGCCAGAAAATATTCTATATAGAGTGTGAATATAAGTTTTTGTCCACTTAATATAATATATCTTCCTGTCACTACGTCTGAATAAAGTGGCGCTGCGAACTACATTTACGTGGCTTATTTAAATAAAAACCTTATTCGGGCTTTTAATTGCACCGAAACAATAATTTATAGTTGCTTGCACTTTTTTCCACCACCGTGTAGCTTTGGCCGTTATTCAAAATTATCTACCACGATATCAGGCTACACCCCCCGACTAAACTTGATGATATATGCGTCCTAACAACGTAAGAAACGAAATTCGCACCATTTTTTCCTTAATCCCAAGTGACGTGTACAATTTAATCACAGACTACGAAAATTTGCAGCATTTTTACGGTTGGCAACACCTTACGGAACATTTTGTACTGGCCAATAACATTAACGTTATTATTTCGGATAACAAGTCTCTTGTTTGTTACTTATAATATAAGACACCCTCCGCTTCTAAATTAGGTACTTTCCATTTTCACCTGATATTCTATATTCAAATTTTCAATGGCGCTAGTTTAAATCAGGAACAATATCGACCCTTCCGTAATGTGAAGTTATAACCACAACAAGCAAAACTTAGTTTTCCATTCGGTTTTATAACTGCAAACGATAGACAGGCTATAAATGAGGTTCCAAACTTATAATTGCGTCATTTCGAAGTCGGGAACGACTATTGCATACGGATTGTCTATGGCATATTTTATTTTGAGGTATGATTTTTGAGTAAGTACACTTTTACAAGAATATTTAAGTTGATTATATGTAGAACTATATTTACCTACTGGATACATCATACAGGATAGGTAGATATATAAAGCAATCAAAGTGAAAAATACGTGCAAGCAACTCGTATCTTCCTGCTATACCTAATCTAAGTCTACGATTGCCAACTTAACGGCAGAACTTCAGTCGAAAAAAGAACAACACACTAATCGAACGATCACGGCACATTGTAATACATTTTCCAAACACGAAATCCAGACGAGACTGACGTAGACAAATCAAAAGTGCATAGACAAGTTCCCGCCAGTTTTTGCCGCGCTTCAACGTCAACGAAGCCATATTTGCGGATGTCAAATTCCAAAAACAAATTAGCATTCGATTTTCAACTCTGTTCCCAAACAACTAGACTATTTATATTTGAGAATTTAATTTTTACCACTTGCATGCATTTCGACTGACACCTGATTGATGGTTATGACGGTTTTTGTCAATCAAACTCGTGTTTTGTAAAAGCTTTCACTCAATTGTTGCGAATATTTATGAATTCAATGCGTAACGGATGTCGTGGCGATTCGTTAAAGCGGATATTTCCGCATTTTAATTCCTGTAAAGTCAAAACTCGGGAATGGATGCGGATAGTAGCGAATCTCTTTTGCTGTCCAACTGCTCAATCATTCACGTCATTTATCATTTTTTCCCAAAATGAAACTGGTCTCGTCAAACTAAGCAGTCACTGCGATAGATACGTAAAAAAAGTTGAGCAGCGAACTTCCCGGCCGAAGCGCGTCTTTTTGTTGCGCCATTGGTACCGGATTCCTGTTTGAATTTTCGCGTTCTGAATTCGAACGTGGTGGTTTGAAATTCGCCGGTTAATATCGGTTCGACCCCATGTTTGGTCGGTTTGACAGATCGCCGACATGAAATCTACTTTTCTGGCGGCAAAATGGCGTATTATGCTTTTTTCATCCGTTCACTCGTCTTTCATCACTTCTTTTGTGAGCCCGAATTTGTAACGACGATGCATTGTCAAAGGGAATTGGTTCGTTTTTATTACTTTATTAGTTGAGTTGTCTATTGGCAATTTCAAATCGGTCTTTGTTTCCGTTTGTCATTTGTGTTTCTTTGGGTGAATCAGTCAATCAATCTACAAAGTAAACTGGACTGTTGACAATTCTTAACTCGTTTCTGATAAGATGATTAGAAATAACGAATAAGTGTAGGTACCGAAGAATTATGGCCGCTGAATGTGTATAAGGTGTTTTTTTACTTGTGATTTTCGGATGACTGCTTATTTTAATGAGGTAGGTACGAGGAACGCTGGGACGCAACAACGATGTCATTTAAATAAAAATAAAAAACATTTTTAAACACTGTGTTAATGAGCGGCTGAGGCCATGTCTCAAATATTAGGGCTGTTTTTCTCTCCTTTGGCAACATTGTGTATAAATAGTTATGGACAGGTTCATAAACACAATATCCTTTTGCATATTTATAGTTATAGACAGTTTATGCCAGTCACTTCGGCTTGCGTCTCAAATTGTTTGTATGAAACTCTAAAACGTAAACGCGTCTATTAAAATAACATTTCCAAACTCAAGTCCACGCTATACAATGCATATTTAGACCAATCCAGCAAAGATTATATTTTACAACCAACGTCTATTTCAGTGCGAGGTTTGGTATCCGAGCGTCCCATAATCGCTTCCCCCTCCCTCCGGAGACAGAGGGGGGATTTACTGCACTCGGCAACTATTTGCATGCACAAAGAATGCACTATTACGGATAATATATCGCCTCTGCTTATCTTTCTGTAAAAATGGCTGACTTTTCTGATATCGTTTTGACATTAATGTGGTGTAGAAAGTTAGTTTGAATGCGAAGCGTTTTGGCCCTTATTTCTTCATGACACCTATATTGACGACTAGGTACTTTGATTAAATACATTACCTTTAAATAAAAATGACGTCTATGTAAGTAAATCCGTGAAGTGAAGTACCAGCATTAGGCGAAATGTCGCATCCGCCCCCACCTATCGCGGCTATATAATATTACTTCATGAATTCCATCTATAACGTAGGCAAGAACTAACGAAAAGGTTGTTTTACACCAAACAATTGACAATCCTAACCTGGGTTTAACTGTCCACGCTGTAAAGAGTAACGTTTACAAAATTAGTAAAACTGTAATAGAGTTTCAGAACGCGCCACGGCCGTGGAAAGTATTAGCCGAAACAGAAAGTTCCCGCCTCGTTACGTCTTTATTGTTGGGCCGCTTGTGGCGAGCTGTAGCGGGAGCGGACGCAGAAGCTGAAGCGTTTTTCAACTTCTAAGAGGTCCTAAATAAGTATGAGTGTTTATTGCTTTTTACGTACGAGATAACTTGTCGGAAAATATTTTAATGCATATAATTATGCTCTATGGTTGATAACCATATAAATTAAGTGAATCAATTGCCAGAATAAGTAGTTATTTGCAATTATACTTACCGTGCTATACTATACTATCCCGGTAAGGGCAAATGTTTGTGTGATGAGCATGAATATTTGTTTCTGAGTCATGGATGTTTTCTACGTATTTAAGTATTTATATCTATTATATATACATACATACATATACTCACGCCCGTATCCCATTGGGGTAGGCAGAGACTAAGGAACGCCAAATACTACGGTCCTTACATACTTCTTTCGCTTCGATCACATCCATACATCTCCTCATACAGGCTCGTCGGTTGCGGGTACTCCTGACCTGGCCTTTTAACAGTATTGCTGAAATTTGGTCATGATACCCTCGCCTAGGCCGCCCCCTACCGACCCTTCCATCCATCTCCTGGACGTAAATCCTCTTAGTCAATCTACTTTCACACATCCTCTCAACATGCCCAAACCACCGAAGCGTACCTTTCTCAATCCTAGTCACTACATCGTCTTCTATTCCACATTTTT
Organism: Epinotia demarniana; assembly: GCA_945867215.1. NCBI lineage: Eukaryota > Metazoa > Arthropoda > Insecta > Lepidoptera > Tortricidae > Epinotia > Epinotia demarniana. The sequence goes on from OX244278.1 coordinate 10,593,345, forward strand.
CTCTTATTACACAATTTTTTATTCGATCATTCAAACGAGCTCCACACATACTTCTTAACGCTCTCATTTCAACTGCATTCAGTCTACTCTCATGCTTTTTCTGAAATACCCAAGTCTCACTACCATACATCAGTGTAGGAACAAGCACTCCTCTGTGAACCGCGAGTCGAGCCTTCTTTGTTATATTTTGGCTGCTCACAAACGCGTGCAATGCTCCATTCACCTGATTTCCCGCTTTTACTCTTCTTTCAATGTCACCATCACACTTTCCGTCTCTCGTAAATAAAGAACCCAAGTACACAAATTCATTTACTTGCTCCACTCTCTCACTGTCAATCAGAATATTGCACACAGTCACACGTTCTTCTTTCTCAAATACCATCACTTTTGTCTTACTCACATTGACTTTCATACCCTTCCGCTTCAGCGAGTCATCCATACAAGTTACCATCTCTTGCAGCTCCTTCTCTGATGACGCAATGAGCACCTGGTCATCAGCGTAAAGGAGGCATTTGACGAGTAACTCACCCATTTTTAAACCACATTCACTCTCTTTTAAAGGCATCAAACAACTGTCCATAAATAAGTTAAACAACCATGGCGAGGCCACACAGCCTTGTCTATATATCGTCTATATATTGTCTATTATATATATCGTCGTCTAGTACCCATAACACAAGCCTTATTGAGCTTACTATGGGACTAGCTCGATTTGTGTAAGATTGTCCCCTTATATTTATTTATTTTATTTTATTTATACTGTAACATATTCAGTGCCAACAATCACTACGCGCCATTTTCGCAGCCGATCCCGTGGTTTCCCTCTAAGAAGTTGAAAGCGCCTACGGCGTAGGCGTCCGCTAGGCGGGTTCCTGGCATTTGGTAACCCATGAGGGGGGGCCTCATTATGGTAACTAACACAAATCGCATTAAGTCCCATTTTTGTTCTAACAGTGTCAGCATAAACTTTTTAACATTTAATCTATTTTACCCCAAAGAATGTCTCCTTATTACTGTTAAACGTGCTCCTAATCCGCGATACAACTTGACACACACGTTTCTAAACAATGCCCTCACCCGGAAAAGGGCCAATTACCTACAATCATTACTGCCACGATTACCCTGGGTTTTTATTGGGCTGCACCGCATTTTTAGTTTAATTACTACCCTTCTGTCCCTTCGGGTTAGGTTAATGAGGCTGGAAACCGGACAGTTCTTAAATTCAGCCCTTTGAGTCAACCTAGGTAAGTACATACGATTTTGATTGCAAGGAACTTATTCTCCCATCGTTACGTAATTACTTATATTTGAGCTCGTGATTTTAAATACTTTTTTTAATTTAATTGCTCGTACAGTCAGCGGAAAAAGTGGCTAGGGGTCAAGTGCTCATAATTACCTACACACGACTCTAATGTCAAGAGGGGTTTATCATCAAATTGTCGACACTCACTTCGCCGAATTTAACTTCAAAGTCAACGTTTCATGTATTTTCATTTCGTCGACAATTCAGTTCGTGGAATGGTCTTTACAAGTAATTTTAAATCATGTATTTTTACTTGTCGGATGATTCATTATATAGATGCATTATGTCATGGAAAACGTTTTGTGATTTATTATTTCAAGTATTTTTAATTAACATACAAATTATTACAAGGATTATTATTTAAAATTAAAATAGATGGCATACACAGTTATCTATGGCAGTTGTTTTAACCTAACTTAAACCTTACCAAACCGCCAGCGTGTCGACGTCACCCCGCTTTGCGGGGTGCCTATTTCCGCTCTGAGGGACACAAGTGAACCCTAACCTAACCTACTTATACAATTGTTACGGTTTTTTGTTTTTTTACTGCGGGGGGCTTCACTCCCCGATCCCTCTTTTTCTGCCTGCCCTTATCTAGTTAAACCCCTGCAATCAGTTGTTGTTTGTTTTTGTAATGTTGTAATAAAATTTCGAACAAATGAAATTCGTTGTTTTGTTATTCTGCCATTTAAAATTTATACAAAATGAATCCTTTGCCAAATAATATTCTCTGTACAGTTATTCCATGAAATGATAAAAATTGTAATGATCTGGTCATGAAATAAAATTACACCAAACAATAATTCGTGAACTAATGTTACTTGAGACGTTTTCAACAAGACGACAAAACAAGGGACACCCGTCAAGAGGATAAGGATTGTCTAGATCATTTTGAGCGGGTTCTTTTACGTATCTACTTTTGTTGCTGACTGTACCAATGAGGATTTTGGAACTTATATACTGACCTACGGAACTTCATTTTAAATTTACCGTCAGCTTTTCGGTGAAGGAAAAACATCGTGAGGATACCTGCGTACATCTACGAGGAAATTAAAAAGTGCGAGTGAAGTATCCAAACCCGCACTGGGCCGGCGTGCGGACTATGCTGCCCGTTCCCTCTCATTCATGCGAGAAGGTCTGTGTTCAGCAGTGTGACTTGTATAGACTGATTCATTATGTCTTTTTTCTACTATTCTACTTTGGGGCTCTATCTATTTGAAAACTCTACTAACAAAAGATTAGATTGGAATTGTGTAGGTTCGTGCGCTCTTGCTTTCACACATCAAGCAATGCTCTAGTGAAAGCAAGACGGTTAATCAGTCGGACAGACACAATCGTTTCATCGTCATATCGACAAGTTTCGTAGCCCGCTACGCCTCGTAGCGCTCTACTGTCTGCCATTTATATTGGTCACCGTTTATGATGATTCTCATTTTTTTAATGAACAGAAGTTATTTGGAGTGGCCAATAACCAATAACCTTGACCTGAGAAGATGCGTAGTGTAGACGGCGAGGTCAGGTCGCATTTGTTCCTTCAGGATCCAACACGGTGAGTTCTCGTCTCGTGTACTGAAAAGGGTTGGCAACGTGCTTGTAACGTCCCTTCAATTTGCCAGGTGCTAGCAACCGCTTGCCTTCGGGCCACTCAGGCGGACTGTATACTTGTTTATAACCATCGTCTTATAAAAATCGCTATATTGGCAACTACGCTTCTATATTTAGTTTTGATAACAGAATAGAGTAAACATGATGATAACTTTCAGATAAAATAAAATTATCATCAATCGTCAAACATGATACTTATCGACGTCAATATACTTTGGACTTTACGCCTTCGTTAATAAGGACTATAGAGACAGTGGTTATGTTATTTACTGATTAGTTATGTCCTTGCCGATCGTACGGCCAATCACTTATCAGTCTCGAACAAAATGGCCGACTCATAGTAAATATTATCGCTTAAAGGTATCACTATAATGTGTACAATTATTTTTCGACAGCATCAATAATACATACATACATACATACATACATTCACGCCTTTATCCCTAAAAGGGGTAGGCAGAGCACATGAAACTTATGTTCCAGCGCCACTTTTAGCATAAATGTGGGTATAAAAGATCGACAAAATGTGATATTGCAGTGACAGGTTGCTAGCCCATCGCCCACAACACACTTCAACCCTGGTCCCTTAGTCGACTTTTACGACACCCACGGGAAGAAAGGGGGTGGTGAAATTCTAACCCGACACCACACGGGGGACACAATAATAATTAACTGTTATTTCTATATCTCGAATCTATATATATATATATATTTCTGATATCGTCAAACCAGGAGCTGACATACTTCGCCTTTAAAGATAAGGTACTGAAAGGACACTGAGCTACGGGATTGTAGAAAAAATACTTGCATACTCGTATTCTGATTTCTATATTACGATAAAAAACGTAGGTAAGGCAGGGGCTCAAGTAGTCGGCGACTACCTTGTGCTTGGGGGCTGTTCGAATAGGCATTTGTTTTCTGTTCGTGTTGCACATTTTAAATATGGAACGTCTATTGGAACACACGCTAGCGGGCATTTCGTAATATCCTCATCAAACAGAGACGGTTATTATTCCAAATTCAAACTTATTATATTACATGCCAGTAAGTGTTTAGGAACGTGATCTTTAAGGGTGTTTATACATTCTTTACAGTATATTGTGTACACAGTACCGTCATAAGGAAAGCAATACAAGCATTAAATCACAATCTTAGTCTGTACGGCGTGATTTCCGACGCATCTATCTTGCCGATACGAATCTCCATGGGCCACCGCCGTCTGCCGACAATTGATATCTTCCGAAGGTCAACAAATAACATGTTGCGAGGCCTTCAAACACAAACAATACAAAACGACTCTAACACAACCGCATAAGCCACAAAATTGCCAAGCGTTAGAATCGTAATGAACAACGCGGTTATTGCGTGCTAATTTGATCAGGATATGTTTTATTGTTCAGTTAATAAGGGCCATAATTGAATGACGTTTGTATTGTCAAGTTTATTCGTAATGTGTAGTGAATAGGCAAAAACCGCTGAAGCGTTACTTAGGTTTTGCGCATTGTTTCTTTGGAATTGTTTTGAAGAACATTTTCAAATTAAAATTAAAAATTCAAAAGCATTTTGTGACTGGATGTAAACAATTTCGTATGCTCAAACCCTTTTAACGCAAAGAAACCCTTAAAGGTGTTGCGTGTTATGGCATACCTGTCAAAGTCACCTTCATGCTTTGAACGAGGATTCAATATTCATACTCTTTTGAAAAAGATTGTCACGGTCACATTAGTGCTTGAAGAATAGCGTTCAAAAGCTTAATAAATAACCAAAACGCTGAACTCCAGGACAGGATTCCTGTAAGACCTTGGTTTTTTCGATACCGTAAGGCAAGCAAAAAAGTAACGTCCCCAATTTGTAGGGGTTGTAATGTTGTTGGGTCACTCGTGTACTCCCGTATTTCTGCACAAAAGCCGAGTTAAGGCGCCGTAGGTTCATGGTCTTCTCTCCCTCTCACTGAGCATAAGCGTGAGCGAGATGGAAGTGCGTGCTCGGAAGCGCGGATATCATGTTTTATAATTTTAATTTTTGGCCGTTTAAATAAATAAAAAAGTAATCACTGATTTCCCTCAAACATGATATTGCCGATTTTTAGAAGCCATTTTAATATTCTTAGCTTTTGTGCATAATTTGTTACGAATATTCTAAGTGTATTTTAGACCCTTTTAGACCTATGTTCGTGATTTTTTTCTATCGAGCGAAAATTGCTTAATCATGTTTCGATTCACTGATCTCCCTGGCGTAAAGCGTCAAGATTACTATTCGTATTTTTTTGAAACCATATTATTATAAACAGACGCATTATATTGTTTAAAAAACTCTGTTCGCTTCACTTCGCTGAACCTACGGCGCCTTAAAGATTCTTCAGTGTGAGAATATACATTTAATGGTACTTTAGATCATATTCTTTTCGAATGCTGTAGACTATCTTCTTCCTTATATGATTTTCTTTCTCCCTATATTTCTTTGCACTGCACGTCTATCATGAGGCGGCCGCGACACACTCGATTTTTCTCGCACTATAACTCTTGTTCTAAGTGTTCTAATAAGAAAGAGACGGATAGTGCGAGAAAAGTCGAGAGAGCTCGCGCGCCGTCGCGTGATAGGCGTGCTGTTAACTCTTAATCTTTACTTCGTTTAGTTTTCACTTGCTTCTTATTTGCATTTTTCTTCGGTATTTTTATAAATAAAACTGAGTTGCTGCTGGTGCGTTGGTGGTGGTGTGGTGTCTTGGTGCGTTTCCCTAAAAATTTTTTTTGCTTTTATGTAAGCGTCAATTCAAACGTCAAAACTGTCTTTAGCAATTTTAGCAAAGGCCGTTGAGGCTGCCACTTCACTTCATCATCATCATCATCATCATATCAGCCGAAAGACGTCCACTGCTGGACATAGGCCTCCCCCAAAGAGTGCCAAAGTGACCGATCCCGCGCCACCCGCATCCAGCGGACTCCCGCAACCTTTACCAGGTCATCAGTCCACCTTGTCGGGGGCCTACCCACGCTGCGCCCGTGGTCGCCACTCGAGAACCTTACCGCCCCAACGGCCATCGGTTCTTCGTGCTATGTGCCCCGCCCACTGCCACTTAAGTTTAGCGATCTGGAGGGCTATATCGGTTACCTTGGTTCTGCTGCGGATAGCTTCATTTCTGATGCGGTCACGCAGAGAAACTCCCAACATGGCCCTCTCCATTGCCCTTTGGGTGACTTTGAGCCTTCTTATGAGGCCCTTAGTAAGCGACCACGTTTCAGTGCCATATGTCATCACTGGCAACACACACTGGTCAAAGACTTTCGTCTTGAGACACTGCGGAATATTGGACGAAAAGATTTGCCGTAGCTTCCCGAACGCTACCCAGCCGAGTCGGATTCGACGATTGACCTCTTTCTCGAAGAGACTTCACTTAGTTAATAAACTAACTAACTAAATAACCAAAGTTATCTCCTTGTTATTTGTTGTTATTACGAGTACTTTGCTTCACTGCAAAATGGCGCATCTAGTGCTATAAAAAAAAATTATTCACTGATAACGTTATGACAAAACGTAATTTTAGTGTACTACTCGAATGACACATTTCCTTCACTCATGTCAAACGAAATCCCCAGTATTAGCGGGTAAATATTTGCAAATCAGCTGTTTCGAGGCCGCCATATTAACGAAATAATGCCAACGCAAACAAAATATTACCAGCTTATCAATGCAGTCGAGGAAACACTGAACTGATATTTTCACATATAAATTGTCGGTAACCGTTCGACAGCGGCACAATTTGCCACCGCAAAGTTTGCTTTGTATTCTTGTTATGAAGTTTACGAGTAATTTTGTGACGCACTTATTAGAGAACTATTAAGATTTTTTATAATTACGCTTAATTACGGCTTTGGTGTTTCCGTAAGGCTGATATAATTTATTGCTGGATTTGGCCAACAAATTTTATCGCTGAGTACCTAATATTCGTTACATATTAGAATGTATTTCCCGCAATGATATATACATAGTTATTAACAATGTTTTAGGTGTTTGCTTGTGTTGTTATATCTCATTCCAGAGGGGTACAATGTCACGTAACGTTTCGTACGCTAGGGCAATTTGATTGTAATTTTTGCATGTAAAAACTGACATGTAGATCTAACTAACGTACGTACAGTATGGTTACTGTTAGTTAACCACTGACAGTTAGTTTGCCTTCATTTAATTTTGAACTTTAATGTCATACAAATAAAGCAATTTTCAGAATACTGTTATTTCGAGTCATGTGTGTCCCCCCCCCCCCCCCCCCCCGCCCTCCCTGCCGGCTAAATGGCTACTACTGGGGACGTGAAAAAATTCGTGGCAGTAGTACATATAATGAATTTAAAAGGAAAACTATCACAGATAAGTAGTCATAACTAGTTAACTGGTAAGAAATGCACTTAATTTCGGGTGCATATTCATATATTCATATTCATTTATTTACTCACAATATGAGTTTGCATTATAAATTACATGTCAATTTAAAAGAATCCCTATTGTGATCCTCAATAACATAGAATAACATTCAATAAAAATAATTACAAGAATAATGACTAACAATTGAAATATGACTATGTCCACTTAATTTAACATATACATTGTCATTGGAATTTGAACCTTTTACCGTGGACGGAAGAGTTGCTTTTTCATGGCACGTTATCTTCAATAGAAAAAATCTTGTCTTTCAGGTGATCGCTAACCGAAGGTGGTCGTGTAACCGGCGAAACGACCCTATACATTGGTGTGTTATAAAAATAATTATATTTACGATAATTTACGAGGATAATATAATAATAAAAACCCCAGAAGCCCCTTTTAAGTCCGCATTCTGTGACAGACGGGCAACTACGGAACCCTACCCTCCGCGTGGCCCGACACGCACTTGGCCGTTATTTTTCTAATCGTATTTGGGTTGGTTATAGGTTGTTTTAATGTTGAGAAATAAAATCGTTACTTAAACCTGAATAAGCATTTCCAATTAACGCGTTTTACTTTAAAATATTTCTAATAGATCTTTTTATTTCGACTTGATAACGTTTTATAAATCGATGAACGCCGGCTGCACGCACGAAAAAGTGTGACTCATTGTCCCGTTCCGAAAATTAGCGCGCACGAAATAACAACGCACAGCCCAAACTGCTGGTTCTAGAGATTCCAAAATTGGCACGTAGGGTCCTTATAAGGTCTAGGAGTGCACTAAGAATTCACCCTCTAAGGGGGTGAAATGGGGGTCCAAAGTTTGTATGGAGAAACAAGATTAGATCGACTATTTTATGCAAAACTTCACAGGAGTATTCCAAAAGATAAATGAGTAAATACGTGTTTCAGGTTTTTTGAGAATTCAACCTCTAAAAGGGGTAAATGTGGTGACCAAGTCTGAAAATCAACATGGGTACCTAGGTATTGTTTCTATGGTTTTTCGGGTCGCTGATTACGAAAAAAATAACGATTTTAAAATCCAATGTGGCAGACGTGAAATACCATCTCCCCTGTTGGGTCGCGATTGGGATGAAATGTCTAAATATCAATATTGGTGTCTCGTTTATGGTTTTTAGTGACGTACAACAAAATACAAGTGACAATTGATCACATTATTGGCTAAACCGCCCTGTCTATTCCAGATAGCAAAACTAAATAACGACTGACAGTTGGTCACATTGACTAAACCGCCCTCTCTATTCCAGATCTCGCAACTAGTAGAAGACGTGCGGCGACTGCAGGCGTCGCTGGCGGCGCTGCAAGAGGCGCACGCGCAGCAGCTGCAGCGGCTCGAGGAGCGGCTCGACGAAAAGAAAGCGCACATAGCGCGGCTCGAAGCCCGGCTCGACACGCAGCGGGACTACGATGATGTGAAGCGGGAAGTCAGGTGAGTGAGGGTATCGATCGAGTGCTTAAGTGAGACTCACTTGTCTCGTTTTTGAGTGCCTGAGTTGACGCTCCGCTACGAGCGGGGCGTGGAGCAGCGTCCATATAATTTGCATTTGTTTTATATACACGGCCCGCTCACAGCGGCGCGGGCGCTCAAGCCGTTCCTTGAGAGTAGGGGCACTGCTCAAGGAACGTTCCGATCGCTTTATAGGGTTCGCACAATAAAGAGACAGCCAGGGTTAAAAAAAACTGGTCAGGGGCAGACCGGTGGCGACCAAGATGATGTGGATCCAGTTGACAATATATGACAATTGCGTCGTTTAAAATAAGGTCCAAAATGGCTTAACGCGGTTTGTATATAGAAAATATTCTTCAGGTTTGCCATGATCAGGGCAGCAAAATTGTATACCTACGCATTGTATGTAGTCAGAAAGCTAAAAATATGCACGTATTTTCTGATAACTGCAATACGTGGATAAGTAGCAGCAGATACTTTTCCCACATCCACATTAATACCTATTCCACGGTTGTAGCCACGAGTGTATCATTAATTTTGATTGAAGCACATACTCTTTATTTACTCGCTAACTGAGCACATAGACGTTGTGTGCTCTGTGATTCAGAGATAAACGGATCCGAGATTTGTCACAATATTGTCGATATTATCAACCAGGTGTACTATACTATCAAAGGTGTATGTGAAGTCCCCAATCCGTACTGGGCCAGCGTGGGGACTACTGCCCGTTCCCTCTCATACGTGAGAGGAGGCCTGTGCCCAGCAGTGGAACATATATAGGCTGATGATGTGATGTGTGTGTGTGCACTATACATACGCATATGTAGTTCTGTGTATGTTTAATACCTAACAACATCTCTCATTCGCACGCTAATAGCTACGATTTTGGTTTATATTATCTATCTGTAACAGTATCTCTGGTTTTCTATGGTTCTCGTCCGAACACCAAAGTTAGCAATTCGAGGTGAGGTCATTACTGGGATTACTGGAGCGCCTAGAAACACCTCGTGTCGTTAACTTTGTATCAACTCTAAACTTTTAACAACAGGTTGTTTTGTGATTTAACAAAGAAAAAAGCTTGGAATCAGAATGCTTGAACCTACGCTCTTCTTACAGAATATTTTCCTTTAAATGGGACAATAATGAAACAACACTAGAAATCTCGTTGTGTAACTGAGCACTCGTAACGCCTTTCTCATTTTTGTAACTTTTTCATTGGTTTTCCCGTTTCCCTGGCTTCCTATTGATAGTGTCGTAAGCGCATCTGGCACCTTGATAAGGAGTTCGTTACCCTCATGTTTACCTGATACTGCTGTTTGCTGTGTTGAGACACCGGCAGCCTTCGGGAGGGTCGTCGTCCACGGGCCTTGGTTCGGTCGGAGTTCTGTTACAATGCAACGCAAATAGTCCTGTTAGCACACTGAATATACAATGGTATGTGAGTTAGTGCTTAAGGCTTAGTATTTCACTGCGTCACCTAATGGCAGCAAGTCGAAATACTCTTATAGTCCAATTGCAATATAGATTTGGGTGTTAGGGATTAAAAGTGAGTGCACAATTTAAGAATCCATGGCCTTTGAAAGCCGAAATAACCCGGTTTCTGTTCCACTTTCATGTAGCACAATTTAAGGATTTAATTTTGATAGTCTCATTTTAAAAGCTTGATAATCTCCAAATACACAATGTATATACCCAAAACACTCCAAATACACAGTGTATCATGTTGATGGGATAACAGTAAGTATTATCACCATGACTCCGGCTAAGTATTACTTCATAGTTATTGGTAGTTCATACATATTTTAGATAAAACTGATGATAGATGCTCCCACTTAAAGTGGGACGGAAGTGATTAGTCTCCGAGATTAATGCTTACGAAATAATACGTATCACGAGATAACTCAGCTTCTACTTTGTAGTTATAGTTCCACCTTGAGTCAACAATTAGCAACAGCATTTTGAGGAGCCTTGCCATAAAATATAGGTATACAATACATACCTACTAAGTTTGTTGAACAAATAGGCAATTCTATCACATTAATTTTGTATTTAGCAGTAATTTTGCTAATAAAATTATATGCATGCACTGGTCGAACCAGCTCGGAGCATTACATATTTCCTTTGAATTCAATTTAATTCTATGACATTTAAGTAAAGTGCACGAAAACGTATTCTCTATTATATTGTCAATTACTCATCAAAAGATAAACGTCAGATTAGACCGTATTTGTTCAACCAAAACACACATGGAAAGTCACACCTAATCAAAATGGCGGAAATAACAAAACCAATTTAAACTCCCACGTCTCTATCAGCAAATTAACCGATAATCCTATTTATATTTCCCACTGGGACAGGAAATAAAAAAAACGATTTCTCAGGGAGCCCCAATATAACGTTCAAACATGAAACGCTAAATTCCATATCTCGAACCGTTTAGCGAGATCCTGCGAGAGTCTGTGGGATTGTGACAGTTCGACAAAAAATGAAAAAAAATATGGCCGCCTATGATGGTATTGGTAAACGCTCTGTAGACTTTCGGTTAGTTGGACAATATTGGTTGACCGTTTCTGAGACCATCTTTTTTTAAAGTCAATATTTTCTTTATGAAAAGCAAATCGATGCTACTCGTTTCATGAATACGAAAACAAAAGAATATTCTCTCGGTTGGAATCAGTGTTGCAGTTTAAGTTAATAAGGATGTTCTCCTTTCAGACACCATATTATCTCTAGAAACTCAAGACATACGAAGTAGTTTCCCGAACATCTCAATAACACGAAGTAGACTAAGTGAACTGTTTACTTGTCGGCACTTCAACAGTTTTTTAATGTTCCCAGTAACTGCCAAAGGGGTTCCGATTCAGTTGTTTTCAAAGATCATTAAGTGTTTATGCGTTTAGTTGGGATCGGGGTGTTCTTAGAACTTGTCCTTTATTGGGGGCGTATGAAGGTAATATGTTTAATAGGCAATAATCGTACCATTAGAAACCAAGGTCCTGATGGTAAAGTCAGTATTGCCTTCAATAATGATTTTACAGACTCACTTTTTTATGCACGTGTGAAACCCCCTTTACAACCATAGACAAGCTGAATAAAGCCTAGTATCTACACAAACACATTAATTTAACGCAACACCTTTCACTGATAAGAGATATGGCGCCGCCTTATCGGTCGCAGGACGAACAAGGGAAAGGATTATCTACATCGTTTGTAATTACTACATAAATAACAAGTTTCTTGACAGTGATTCGTCTAGTGACATATATGCATATTACACAAACGTTTCATTGTAGGTACCTTTGCCGCCAAGTCCTAGTAAGCATAAGCACCTGCTCTACCTTAACAAGTTGCAAGGACGAAAAATTCTTGTAAAGTGAATTTATCTATAAATACAAGAATATATTTTTCAGAAAAAACCAGTCAGTTGGCTGAACAACAAGAATCCGTACCTTTAAAAATATAAGACCAATATTTGCACTTCAATTTATTCTCACGACGTTCTGCATGTCTATCCTATACGTGCATATGTCTACAATATATAAAAAGCGTTTATATATTACCCAAAAAAAGCGATCGATACCGTTTAACAGCAACTTTAATGTCACATGTCGCCTTTGATCCCTTTGAAGTTCAAAGCCGCCATATTGGAAAAACAACACGTTAGTCTATGCCCAACATTGTTTGGACAGTTATAAACATCTGAGGCGGTATCCCTTGACTCGGGACGTATTGGCATTAAAAAAAGCTGTTGAAACCGTAAAGTTATTGTCATTTAACGGTCATTCGGGATATAGGTAGTTAAACACTGCATAAGAGACTTTGAATCTCTAAATTTAGTATAATTTTGAATAAGTATGCAAGATAACGTATCTAAGTTGAAATGTAATTATTATTTGTTTGTTTTATGCACTTAAAAAAATAATCCTACGTTGTGCGAGTGATGAATTGGTTCCTTTATAGGAACATATATAGATATAGGTATTGGTGCCTAATATAGGTAATTAAAAATAAACGTGATTACTAACTGACAGCTGTCATTCGAATTTCGATTCAGTATTCAAGATTTGAATTCCTACCGGCCCAAATTCGACCAATTAGAAACGGAACGGCATCAAAAACGTTCCAAATTCGAAATTCAAAATGTAATCAGAATGCAAACAAGCCAATCCGGGCGGAGATTTGGCGCTCAGAAATCAATCTATCCAACCCCTATTAAGCTTTAATCTGCGGAGGCTGGCTATAACTTAATCCCGACTTGAGAAGCGGAATAAATAAGCAATAAACCGCTACAGGTGCCTTATATTGCTTAGTGTGTTATAAACGTGAGTATAGTTTGGATAACACGTTCTGCGTGATTTCACGTTTGCGACATTCAGAACGTAATGACAATGCAATCGAAATACGATTGTTTCTTACGTAGGCACTGTCGCTTAAACACGGTGGAAGGTGGGATTCCAACCATTTGTGATCGCGAGTTAGGCATGTCCTGTTAAAATTTGATGTACGTGGTTGCTTGATGTAAGCTTCAGATGTAGAAGCTTTTTAAGTTTTCTAATCAGCTACCGACGTCTTTTAATCATCATTCGTCATTTTTGCATCACTTGCATCTGTTGCAAGCTTATTAATGGAACTTTACAACCGCTCTGTTCCATTCAACCATTCTGAAAATGAATACTAACTGCTAGATTGTATTTGAGAGTAAGAACTCATATGTCGCATCGTGTATGTCGCATGCGGCACGTACGAGTATAGTTAGTGGCACGTATCGTATCCCTCAAGATGATCCCTCTGGTCCGATCATGGGAACGCACAAATGTTCGCGTGCTCGCGGCAATAATTGAAATAGCTATTTTTCTATTGTTATTTTTCTATCGTTCCGTGAGGAACTTATACTTTTTCTATTAGCACAATACCATATTAATAATGCTGGCGGCAAGGAACTTGTCGTTTGGCAATAATGTCGGTTTTCGTTTGGCTCAGCGTGATTTTTTGGCTGGTTTCCTACAGATCGAGTATTATTGTGACAGTGACAGATATATAGAAAATTGGGGAGCAATTTTGACATAATTATGACTTATTTTTAAGGAGAACCGTCAACTTAATATGGATCGAAACTCATTTCGAATCTTTTTTCACACTTTCACGTGTTGACACGCTAGCTTTATTAATATCCTTATCAAACAATAAAAAAGTAGTCTATGGCAATTAAAATTCCTTGTAACCTCACAAAAAACCATAGACAAGCCGTTGTAAAGCTAGATTATGCTCTGTTGACACTTGAAAATTAAAAAGGCAAATAGAAATTATCTTGTGTTTAATTAAATGCATGTGATTTACATATTTCGGGGAACAAACAGTGTAATAGTATATGTATGTTTGTCTTCTATATATCAATAGAGCCTATCGTAGGCACCTGTCCCCATTTGCTTAGGCTTGTTTACATAACATTTAACGAAAGTTTAGCCCAGCGCTGTCACACACAAATTATCAACTAATTTACCTCAGTTTTTTCATCGTCGTAAAGAATTCTTGTAAGCTCTTTACACCATGTTGACACTGGCAGTTTAAATAAGGCATTCAAATTTTGAAAAAATTAAAAAGCTATGCGTATGTCAATATGTGTCTGTGGTAAGTCAATGTTGTGAGAGCCAATGATGCGTTAGTATTTTGAATGTGTTCCATTTTCGAACGGGCCGAACGTGAGTTGACCAATCAATCGGGTCGCTATTGGTCAGCGGATCGAACGAGGCGGGGCGTCGTTATCGGCGGCCGATGATTTGGTTGATAGCGTTCGATTGTGACGTCACGAGCTGTGAAACGCCTACATAGTCATTGTTGCCTGGTATCTGAAGGCTGATCGGTTTCGAAATAAATTGAGTAATTTAATTTTGACTGTATTATGATGTTAATATTATTATGGTCTGAATTACCAGTGACATGTGCTGGAAAGATACCATGCATCTGAGTTATATTGTCGTTTTAAACTAGTATTATCTCAACCTCGTGGTAGGTATGACATTTTCGAATAAACCTTTGGCAATCTCCAGTCATTGTGTAACCCACACTTCCCCAAACAAAAAAAACTACATGGATTATTTCAGTAGAGGCGTTGAACTCAAACAAAGAGCTAACTTTAAAATTAATAACCAAATTTTAATAATAAGATACAAAATCCATTTAATTAATTCCAGTTTGTCTATTACCGCGCTTAAAGTAATTAAAGAATCAGTCTCGATTTCTGCACTCCTGGTCAAAATGTCGTAACTACCTCATTTGAGGCAACAAGTTACTCCCTTTTACAAGAACTGCGAATTTGATCTGAGGACCCCTCAAAGACATATTTCTTCGTTAGGGATTCGATATCGATTGCAACCCTTTGATGAATGACGAGAATATTTGGAATGCCATTTGTTTAGGGATTTTGATGTTTCCTATAGGGGAAGTTCTAAGGGAAATTCGAGATTTACAAATATGATAAGACTGCAAAGAGTGGTAAACAGTTGACTAAAATAAATGTATTACTTAACAGTAGGTATACTTTAGTTTGTGGTTCCGTAGATCCAGTTAACTGGTAAAACCTTGTCATTTGTCAGATACACGATTAAGATTAGCTATCCCTTATGTAGGTCATGTATTTTTCTTAAGTAAGTTCTGTAAGTTCGCATTATCCAAAATCTGAAATGACATTGTAAAACCTCCGAATCTCCCAATCCATAAGAAATTGTGTAAGTATTAGTGTGTGTTGTTTGGTAAAATATTCATTGTCGTGCAAGTATTAAATTTAGGGCTCTTGCAAGACAAAGATGCTTTTAAGCTCCCGCGAACATCGAGAGCTTCGGAGTGGAGCTTTTGAAAGTTTACTTACAGATAAACACGTAGAATTTTAATCTAAAAATTATGCAATATCGAATCTACGAGTCTATGTATATGTTTTAAGGTGTTTATGATATTGTTAGAGGTGGTTGTTAAAATGTTAAGAAAATAAATCAGGCACCTCAACATTTAAGTTTAATCTTTGCACCTACCTACCTACATTTAAGTCCAAAGTAGCAATTAGGTTAACTAGCTATACTTATGCATATGCAGTAGTAGATTTTTATTTTTATAGCATTTGTATGAAACTTGTAACATGTACAATTTGTATGAAACTTGTTTTAACATGTACAATTCCGTCCGTAGGAGACCCAGCCTGGCTACAGAGCCCGAACCGCGCCCATTTGCCCCATTCCGGGACTCGATCCCGCGACCCGCCCACCCCTATAGACACCACCTGAGCAAGTGAGTTACTAGTTCTAACTTAGCCTAGCAGGCAGACAGACGGACAGACTGACAGATAAACTCTTAGACAAAGATTGTGTGTACTTTCAGGTCGGTACGAGATTGTAATGGTTTTGGAATTTAAGTAATTCCAGATGCTTAGAAATCAAAAAATACTGCTCGGCCGCCTTTCTGGACGTACAGCAGGCATTCGATTCTGGCACAAGGGGCCACTCTGCAAAATCAAAAGCTATTTGCCACATCGTTTTTTCCCTCTAATGGAATCATACCTTAGTGACAGAAAGTTTCGAGTGAAGCTTGGTGACGCTAGATCTTCCTTGCTTATCTGCAGAATAGGAGTACCCCAGGGGTCAGTACTAGGCCCTATCCTGTATAACATCTACACTCTAGACCTACCCCAGACACCCCTGGTCTCGGTAGCCACGTTTGCTGACGACGCAGCCTTTCTCGCCTCTAGCCAAAACCCGAAAGAGGAAAGCAGCTTGCTGCAGGTTCAACTTACCGCTACAAATGCTTGGCTGTCCAAATGGCGCATAAAAGCAAGTACTTCTAAGTCACACCATATAACATTCACACTCCGGCGTGAAACTTGCCCACCCGTTAGTATAGGCCCAGCCAACTTCCCCAGTCGACATGCGTAAAATACATGGGCTTTCACCTTGATCGAAGGGTGACATGGAAAGAGCATATCAAAAACAAGCGTGACGAGATCAACCTTCGGTTCAGGAACCTGCTCTGGCTCCTGGGAAGACAGTCTGTACTATCCTTAACCAACAAGTTGCGAGTTTACTGCGGGATCATCAAACCAATCTGGACGCACGGAATCCAACTGTGGTCATCAGCAAGCAAATCCAATACAATGCGTGTACAAAGAGCCCAAAACAACATCCTCAGGGTTATAGCGTCAGCACCCTGGTACGCTCGCAACTCGGAAATCGATGAGTACCTGGAAGTACCAACTGTCTCTGAAGAAGCGAGACGTTACTCAGCCAAGTACAAGAACAGACATACAGCCCATCCTAATCCCTTGTCTGCCAAACTATTGGAGCCTAATCCAATTAAGAGACTCAAGAGAGCCAACGTGCTGCCTGAATGGGACGAGAGTTAGGACAGTCTCTCCAAACATCTACCACCTACTACCCATCTGCTTATAGTCTTACGACTGATCGCAATATACATACACAAAAAAAAGTAATTCCAGATGTTATTAGAATGCCCTAATTAATAGAAAGGTGTTATAACTACTAAAATGTCCCTTCATTATTTACACAAGTCTTGTACTTTATCCTCTTTTAAACAATGTTGTGACGTGAAATAAACTAAACGTCAAAAAAACTATTATCTGTTGTAATTAAGGTTTTTTTATTGTATTACATCTGTTGGCAAATCTTAGTAAATAAAATATATATATATATAGGCTGTTTCTAAGATAGCCCAATGCATGTCATAAAAATACACATATTTTTGAGTAGTCGACTCCATAGAAGTGTTGTCTCTAAACTCGCTATTATCTCCACTTCAGTGTGTGAAGAGTACCTATCGCCGTCGTTAAACGGTAACTTCCACGGTTACCTATTGTCCGTGACGTCATAAATTTACACGCTAAAACAAGGTCTAAAGAGTTTATCAGCGAAAGCATATAATATACTAGCCATATACACCTGCAATTTTTCGCAGTTTCCTATAGTTAGAATGAGAGGTATGAATTGCTGTCTTATTCCAACTGCCACAAGTTGTTATCACAAAAACTAGGTGTGTGACCTTAAGCGAAAGCAATAATGTGCACTTATCTGACACGTTCAAAAATCATTGATTTATCCATCATCGGAATATATGACCTACATAAGTATTGTTTTAGAAGCAAGTTTTTATTTGCTGTTCGGCCTTTAATCAGTATCAGTCACATCGAGTAAAAATATATATATAAACATTTAATTTTTATGTTAAACCATTTTTTTTTAATCTAACTTTCGCTTAGTATTATTTAAATCAGAAAGAAACTAATGTCATAAGTAACTATGCCTAAATATTTAACCGAGTCTAATTAGATGCTGATCATAATTTAAGAGAATATAGTACCAGGCGAACATAAGTTGCGAGGTGCAATCCGAATCCCAACCTAATCGGGCGACCCCGCCCCAATCGACCTGGCTTCACACCTCCACGATGTACCTTAATTACAATTTAATATATCACCAATTAGATCCCGATCGGTGCACGCGACTAAATAGAGAAGGCGGAACCTCCCTTGTAACTACTAAAGCTGTATAACTTCCTACTTTGAGAGCGTTATACAGCAATATGGTTCATTATGACATGAATTGTGTCGGTCTCCCGGCGACTGTTAACAGGTGAACGGACTAAACGTCTCATTTCTATACATTTTGTATGAATTTAGTGCCGTTTGATTTTAGCACTTTCAACTTTGTCTTGAGCTAGTTCAGGGGTTAACGTAGTAAATGATTGCTTCGGAGTTTGTGAAAGATTTTATTATAAACGGTTCAGTGCGAGTTTATGTTGCATACATTTTTCGGCAATCTCTATTCGACATCAACATGGGATATTTTTCGGAAAACAACCCTCATTTAAAAAATGTACGTTTTATGTCTACTAACTGAAAATTTTGCATACAATAAGAAGTCTGAGATGCACCCGTCGTATTATACAACTTTAATAAAGCCAAATTAATTTGCCAGCCTTATATGTACCTATCCCAAGTCCAAAATTCTCAATAACTCTTTGAAAATATAATATAAAATGGGAGCCGTGATAAAATATGATTATCGCCGTCTTGGAGGGTTCAATCTCAATAAATTCATGAAAGGCATTGCCAATAAGGAGGGCACATCCTATTAATTACAATACTTAATTAATTCACCTAAAATGGTTTTAATCAATTCGTGTGCTCGATTTATTAAGGTATAGCTGACCCTATCTTAATTATGCCATCGGCTCTAAAGGTATTTTAGGATAACTTACCCTTTATTGGTTACTTTGATATTTTGAACGTAAATTTGTCCCAGTAAAGGTATTTTGTAATTTTAAATTACTGCAGCTAGAAAGGATCGAGTGTATGTTTTGATATTCCTATGATGTTGGCGCCTTGGAAGCTTTTATACGACTGTTAGGTTATTAAATAACTCGATGCATCGGTGTTTACCAGAATGAAATTAAAGGGATGATTAGATTTGCGTATCCACTGAAGAATCATTTTTATGTCTCTCAATGGTTTAACAAGTTGATTTACGTTTGTAAAAATCTTTGTCGGGTTGAGATGGGATAGGAAAAGCAAAGTAGAAAACATTGAAACCCTTAGATAAAATAAACAGAAACTCTCACCCCACAATAATGATATAAACAAGCCTCCCGCTTTCAGCGCAGTCCAAAGAAAAACCAAAAATAGTAACGACCGTTAAAAAGCGCTTATAACACTATCTCAGTATCACCTATTGCTTTGTTACAGCATGCTCCGCTCTATGGACCTCCGAGACGCGGCGGAGAGGGCCGAGCGCAAACCCGAGCCGCTCCGCTCGCCCGCTGCGCCCGCGCATCGCGAGCGCGACGACGACGAACGCGAGCGCAGCAGCGAACGCCGCGAGACAGGTGAGCACGCGTCTTATAACACTCTTATACGACTAGTCGCACTAGCGAAAAAAATGATATACATTATCATGTGTTAAGGTAGTATAGGGGTGTTAATGCCAGCTTCTTGGGTAGTCGACGCTCAAATCAGTAGAATAATGGATACACTTTGCGCGACGTGTCCGTAGCTAGTGAGTGTTCGCTTGCCAACGGGAACGTCGTTCCGTCTCGCTGGAGGCCGGACCACGTCACCGCCTAGGATCCGCGACTCCCCCCCCTCCCTCCCTGACTGAGCTCTGTGACAGGTGGCGAGGAGTGGCCGAGCACGCCGCCGCTAAACAACAACACGACGCACCACAACAACAACCCGCCGCTGCCGCTGCCGCCGCCGAGCCCGTTCCGCTTCGAGGAGCACCGGCAGTACAGATTCGCTGACGACATGGGGCCGCTGCCGCCCGGCGCGCTAGTCGGCCGCCTCGGAGACTCCCTCATCCCCAAGGGCGACCCCATGGAAGCGAGATTGCAGGAAATGTTGAGATACAACATGGACAAATACGCGAACACCAACTTGGACACACTTCACATCTCCCGACGGGTGCGAGAGTTGTTGTCCGTTCACAATATTGGGCAGAGGCTGTTTGCGAAGTACGTCCTCGGACTGTCGCAGGGGACTGTGTCGGAGCTGCTCTCGAAGCCGAAGCCCTGGGACAAGCTGACCGAGAAGGGCCGGGACTCGTACCGCAAGATGCACGCGTGGGCTTGCGACGAAGCTGCCGTTATGCTGTTGAAGTCTCTCATTCCCAAGAAAGGTACCATTTAACGTATTTATTGTTCTCAAGTTGAATTATTACGTAATACCCAGCCTTTTTTTAAAACTATAGAAAAAAGTACCTAATTCATCTTGTCTATTGCTTAGTTATAAATAAATCATTCGAAATCCAAAACGCTGACCATGCGAATTCTAAATTCATATTTCGAAATCCGTTTTTCAAGTGGCCGGTGTTATAGGCATAAGCGCATTTCACCCCTCATTGAACGTGTGGCCATGAAAAATTGCGTGATAAATGCAGCGCCTAGTTATGTCAACTCTTGCATGTTTCGGGAGCCATCATTCCGCCCCCTTAGCGCAATCTTCCGAACGGGTTGGCACGCTACGTTATCGGGCTTGTCAAGCCACCTGACAATAGGGCTCATCAATCACAGCAGGATCGCAACGTTTAAACTCTTTACACAAAAACAAAAGGTTAAACGACCTCTTAATCTATAGCCTTATTTATATGCACTTAACCATTGCTCAATCATTAGTATAATGATTGGTCAACCGCACTTTTAGGTTAACTTTTTATTTTTTTGTTTTTGTTTTCCTAACCCTGTCCTTGGCTCCCCTCCCGTCGCGTGACACTACAGCGGAAAGATCTGAAACTGCCCCCACCCTTTACATAAAGGGGTGAGGGGGGCAGACTAAATAGATATGGTCAAGCGAACACGCCGTGCCGGCAACTGCATCCTCCCGGGGTGTCGCTGACTTCGATTTATTGTTTTAATACGTGTTTCTTTTGTTAATAATGTCCGCCATTTTGTTCTATTTTTGAATTTCATTTAAACTTTCGTCTTACCCATCCATAATCGAAAAGTGCTGGAAGCGGACACTCTAGCTTCGGTCTTACACGCGCCCAATTTCCTTGATGGTTTTCATTTTTGATTTATCCCTTGAAAATATTATTGATTTCCTGGCGTTGCATCTTTGCGTGGCTTACCTAGCTTTAGAGTAATAAACACATACTAGAGTATTAAAAATAAAAATAAATTACTATTAGTCTAGAGTGGTAATTTATTGTCCTATCAGTCGACGCCAACACCATAAATAAACTCAAGTCTCAAGAACATTGATGAGACGCAAATATAAATTTACGATTCGTTGAAAAAATCGGTAACGTCAAAGCACACGACTTGCATTGTAAGTCGCGCGACGGTACGCAACAAACGCGTAATTTGCAAATCCACGCCATAAACGTCGTGTGAACAACAAGCGTTTCGCAACATTACGTACAGACGGACGGACAGGACACGTGGGAACTAGGAAATGTAAGCAAATGACATGGTATTGAGCAATCATGGCGATACAGTCCAGTCTATTGTATGGAGTGAATAGTGCATGGAAACTTTAATTTGAGATTTGCGAAAATAGGGCATAGCTGACAGTAAGTAGTTACCACCACTGAGGTATTAATGAAGCGACTGAATTACATGCGTAATCAAAATAATAACTTTATAATTTCAAGCCCATTCAAGCCAAAAGACTCACTAGTCATGCCTCTACGATCGATTACCGCTACAAACCGGAGATCGATCGTAGACTTTACCTCAAATAGACTAAAGAAGAATAATACTTTACCCATACTTAAAATTAAAAGTGATCACTTCCAAACAACTACACACAACTGTGAACTATCCAAAAAACGGTCAATAGACACGTCCCGTAATTCAACGTCTATAAATCATTGCATAAAATACCAGCATATCGCAGCATTGTTCCCACGCCGCTGATGGGAGTATCTGTATGTGTGTCTGTAGCCAGCTCATTAATGGCGGACAACGGACACTAAACGACTATTCGATATTACACTAACGGAACAAGGCCCGCCCAAGAACGCCGTGGAATCGTACAAATTACTAGTTTTCTCCGAGGAAAATAAGCATTGAAATAAACGGTACTTTTCTGAAACTGAAAAGTGAAATGTCGTAGCGAAATGCCGAAGCTTAAGTACGAGAAATGCATCCAGCGTAATTGTATTGCAGAAATGTAGCTTCATCAAAAATGCAAGCATAATCCGCGAAAATGCAAATCATAAACCGATAACTCGCCATTTAAATTCCTGAACCTCAATAAAAACCGTACAATTACGCGGCAAATAAGAAGACCGTAACCCTTCGGAATTATCTGAAATTCAATCTATTTGAGTCCATCCCTATCGATGCGGACAAAGGCTAATGCACACGGCGCTATTGTCTCCGCAGATTTATACCTCGTCCTTTGTCATTAATGTGTACACTGCTTTACAACGCGTTCTTTTTGATTCTTTCGGATCCCGTCTCTGTTTGCTCGCTCTGCGCGACTTTGCCTTTTCCAAATTTGAAAAATGAATTGAAAGCCGTGGACAGCAGAACGCTTTTGGTCACTTTTTCACGAGTGAAGTCGTTTATTTAGGCATTTTTAAAGACCACAGGAACCGGAACTTAACGCATTATGTTTTTAACTGTTATATGATCATCTCCTTTAATGGACATGTCAGACAAATAAGTGTTTTACTGGAAAATTTACATATTCAACCCTTGCCAGGTTTACACATACAGCCGTGAATAATTATAACATGCCGTACTAGAAAAGCCACGTGTGCCATAGACAATAAAACGAATTACAATGTAAACTCACCTCACAATTTGTTATCGCACCAAGACGTTAAATCGTAAAAAACGCCATATTAATTACCAAGGGAGGCGGGATTTGCCATGCGCTATCAACCTTTATTAACGTTTTTATTAAACTGCAGACATGAACCTTGCAACACTTAGGTATCTTTAACTAGCAACACCGGGAATTTGGCGAAAACAACCGTGAAACTGCTGTCGTTTTCGAAAATAGAAGTTTATCGCCCGTCACTAGTGATGCGCGTTTCAGATCGATTTATTTAGTGTCGTGACTGAGCACTATATCCGGGTGATGGCTGCTACAAATAAATCGGAAACCTATCATCGTATATCTGTCGGGTTGCAGACCCGAGAATATAAAAATCTACTTTTTTTCACGGCCATTAAGCTTCGGTGTAGGTTAACCGCATATTATTTATTCGAGTAATCTATCGGTCCAATTAAGTGTAGTTATGGCGGCACTAATAATTGTTCTTATTACTGGTAACACGCTTCAGTGACGAGATCCAGCCAACTTTATTTTGCACTCGTCAAATTATTTTTCATTGTAAATTCTTCCTTATGTTATGATGCAAAAAATATCTGATATCTTAACCAACAACGAAGATATTAATAATTTAGCACCTATCAAAATCTACCGTCAGTCCTTATAAGCAGTCTTTATTCATACATCCGTTAGATATATTAATAATAGACGTATCTTATATTTGATTAAACATCAGTAATTTGAAAAACGAACACGAATAGTGTTTGAGCACGTTCAAATTTGGAACGCTGGTGTTTGCTCGAAGTTGGTCGAGTTCAGAAACGCGTGAAAATCTATTTTCAATGGGCACTATCGGACGGCGCAGGCCAAGGCTTTACGCCCGAAGTTGTGTCCTCTATGCTCTTAAACCGCCGCTTAGTTTAACGCTAAGCAAATTTTAATATTCAATTGAGCTTTCGAGCGGTTAAACGTTTCAACGAATTGGAACTTGATTGCATGGAAATTGTATTCAACAATTGCTTGCACACGTCTTGCGACTGTTAATCAATCTCTGTATCAGAAAAAAAGTAGAGCAAAGGTATGAAAACTGTATACTTAATAAGATTAATAAGTAAGTAAGTGATACGCGGTGATAAATACGAGTTTGTTATAGTTACATAGTGTAGTAATTTTATCAATGGAAAGTCACGTTCGAAACTCGCTGTCGGGACGTTTTAAACTGCTAAGTTGGTAACTCTGCAAGTGTGTTCGCTCACACGGAGTGGACGCAAATGGCTTCTAAACTCAAACCAAATTCCAAATTTGAATTGATAAGTCGTTGTAGTGGCCTGTGACAAACTTTGTCAGCATAAAAAGAAGTTAACGTGCAAAACATAAAGTAATAATGCTTTTTAAATAGCTGGCATGTTCAAATGAAAAACATACTCCATGGTTAAGTAGTAAATTAAACCCAATTCCGTTTAAACCCGTGTGCTAGCAGGGGCGTGTCAACACCTCCCGCAGTCAACGGGGTCAATTCCTCATAAATCATAAAGTTTAAAACAAACACGAAAATCCAGCGAACGCTGATAATCACATAATAATTACCCGATACCCGCGATCGAATGTGCCGGCCATTACGGACCCTGTCGGAAAGTTCCCAACTTCTAACGTGTTACTGAATCGGTAATTTTGGGGAAACCGATAACTTTTTAGGACATCGTGTCACTAGCCAGTTTTAATTAATGAAGTAATTATAATAGGCAATTTGTTTTCAGTTGTTCTTTATTGCAATATTATTTTTGTAATCACAAACACATTTGATTGTTGTGAATGTAATACTCCTCTGCGCGCCATCTCTCGGCGAGTGGCAGAATTAAACTAGTGCAATTTTCGTTCATTCTAGACTGAGGAAACGGGAAGTGTAAAGACTATCTAGCGGCCATAATTGAATGCATCAAAACCCAGACATTTATGAAATTACAATTACTGAGACGGACTTAATTTACGACGCAATTATTAGTATTATTACAAGGCGCATTCCGGTAAAAATCACCGGAGCCACTTAGAAAGCGACTGAAAAACTAAATAGCCGTTTAAGAGTGTTTACTCTGAAGTCGAAAAAAGGGGGGAATATTTTGGTATGCGGGCAACAATCACAACAATGTGCGCGTAACGCCATCTGTCGAGGAGCGGCCGCGCTAGCGCAGGGGTCAAGAAATTATGCCTTGCGGAATGTCGCCGCCGGCGGGGCCTTTGAAGGGTTCCGACGAAGCAATCAGGCCTCTTTAAGGGCATATTTATGATTATAATACCGTGTCTCATTATATACTTTATGATTTTATACCGAACAGTAATTGTAATTGCTTACGAGTGCGAGCGAGAGCCCTAATCCGCGTAAATTCGAAGATAATTACGACATTACGTCTTTATTCAGGTAGTTTTATTTGTTTAAATTAACATTTGGTTCTATAAAAATGCCCTTTAGCAACAAACGAAATAATAAATTTGTTTCTTTGATTGCGAATTACAGTTAATTTGGTATCAAAAGATGAATAAAGCGGCTGTTTCATTTGTTTCAGGCGTAGTATTTAAACAGCGTACTATTTAATGGAATCCGCCATGGCTCGTCGGTGACATAGCTCATATATTGTGCAGTAAAACCTAGGTCTTAGATGTTCTAAACTTTAAAGATTATAAACTTAGTATTTGACTAGTTGCTGTAAGTATATATGAGTAGGTAAATGCCACTTATTGACTTTGAGAATGATTTAGAAAAGTCTAATTCCTGTAGCTAATGCACTGTGAATCACTATTAACTATTGACTATTAACAGACGGTTCGTTATACATCGCTTGTCCGATATACTTGCTAATATCGATTCACTTTCGACCCATTAATGTACAGCAAACTATTCGTGTAATTACTTATCTCATGACACACGTATAAGATATAAGATAACATATTAGTAGGACGGTGAAATAGTACTTAATACTTCCTGTGACTTAACTATTAAGCTCTTAGTTACTAAAATAGCGATCAATTAAACTATCACGCCATCTATATTTCAGCGCCAGCAACACGCGACGGTTTACGCTCAAATGTCACCAGTTTACAGTTGTTTCGCTATTCGGCCAGGAATAGACAATCGTTTAATTCCTAGAGCTGCGCATTAATTCCAGAGGAAAATCCAGAGATAAATTATTGTTTTTTTGTCTGTCTTGTTCCTCTAATATAATTAGGAATGTAGGTATAAATGCGAATGAAATGTGATAAAATTTACCTTTATTAAATTAGTTAGTGTTTATATTTATATCTTCAATTGTTTTGTTTGTCCATAATATAGTTAAAACATTTATAGACATACGAGAGATATATGGTTATAATAAAAACGGATGGCCAATTTAGAACTAGGTACTTATGCAAAAAACCAAATGACGAGTTTGAATATCGGAACGTACAAGTAACACAGGGCTAGTTTTATATTTTTTTAAACATATCAACGAGTTAACATGTTGTAAACGTAAGAGGAATGAATTTATCGCTCGACTAAATTGCAATAATTTAGCACATCTTATTTTAGTTTGTTTGTAATTTCAGTTGCTGTTAAACTAATTGTGTTGAGGCCGACGCCAGAGTTTATTTATTAATCGTAAAATTGTTTTTCATATAAACTCTGAGCTAATATAAACTAGGCAAACATAAATAAAATCGATTGACATCATCGATCTATGCAGCCGGATGTAGGTCTTCCGCTATCAAAACTGTTTTGAATATGTCTAGTAATAATCACAATAATCTTTAGTCACGGCATCTTTCTAAATATGTACGTAGATATAGGTAAGACTATTGAAAACCCACATTTATGAAAAACCCTGCAAAGGCCCAGCAGAAAGACTATCATGGAGCCCATAAACATTGGAACATGTTTATACTACGTATCCATATTTTTATTTTACCGAGTTCACACGTCGATTGACACGGTGTTTTTACAAAAAAAGTAACAGCGGCGCATTTAGACGATTTATTTAATTTTATTGACACAACTCTCGCACGCGATGTCGAAACGATGGCGGCCGTGAAAAGGAACGCAACTTTTCCATGAACAGACATTAGCAGCAGGAAACAATCAAATGATGTATCTTTAAAAAAAGTATACTTACCGACTTGCATATCATAAAATCTGGAAAGAGTTTACTGCCAATGTTGGTTGCCTAATCTGCTTATCTAAAGAGTCACTGAACTGTGTATTAACAAAACTAATATTTCTTAAGATCAAGATCAGCTTCTTGTGGAATTATATTCTGCTTTGACCTCCCAATAAGTCGCATATAATCATTCAAAAAGTAATAAGGAATTTCATTTCCCCCACGTGGCTTGCTAGCTCAGTCGCTTGCTCGTCTTTAATCCAAGTTTTTCAAGTGACAATAAACAATATCGTAGTGTCCCAATAAATTGCCGCAAAGCCGCTAAAAAGCGATAAAAAGGGCATTCTCATTATGTTATTCTCGTTATTAGCGGCCGCGGCAATTATTCGAATAAAGCCCCGTCCTCGTAAACGCGTCGACGCATTCGTCACCCGCCCACGCGCGATTGCTTTCGACTCGATTTTGCGATTATCGAAAAACAAGATAAAATTAGCTTGGCAGTTCTATTGAATCAATTCAAATTGAACTTTGAAGATAAAGCAAAAAGAGCGTCTAAACACGCTCGTTGAAATGGCAACGAGAATTTGAAATGAGTAGGTACTTTTTAATGTTTATATTCCGAAAGCGAGCTACCTGATTAAGCGCTGTCATAAATAGAAGGCAATAAATGGCTTGAACATTTTAGAGACGCTTCATTCTTTCTAACTATAATGATGTGTCGCATTATTTTATCCGTCTACTTTATCTGATAGGGATCAATTATGGTGGCAGAAAAACCTACAGCCGAAACACGGCTGACATTCATCGATTAAAAAAAACTAGATTTCCGCGCGCAGACCGCCATCATGTTTACATCTAAACACTATAGCTTAATATGAATTTAAGTGTATCGTGACATATTATTCCCTCAAATTAATTACTCGAGTTTCCTCCGCGTATAACTCAGGCATCTGTCCGGCAAGACGGCATGTTTAACATGTCACTACGTCGCGATTTGTGGACGCCATTTTATATCTCCTTGCATAATTAGTAAAGATTAATGTGGCCTGTGAGCGAGGCGTTGTTCCACAGTGAATTAGGGTTTATCCGACCGTTGATGAACTAGAACTGTTTCTCTATTAATAGTCTTAATTGTCATGTTTGTTCAGAGCACTTAGAGTATTATGGGCAACGAATAAGTGTTAGCTGGATAAGTATTTGTTAAGCGAATAAACTATATGTTTAAATCGAATCTTGAAAATATACCCGGCCTCGCTTCATTTTTAAGCCTACTGTATTAAGTTAACATGCCGCAATTCACGATTTTTATATTTATAATTGCTGGGTTTTGACAATCTTGAATCAGTTCTAATACCATATATTTTTAAATTGCCTTGTTCAACCTACCTGTAATAAACAAAGTTTTATATTTTTCATGGCAATAATTTTAAACAATAAAGCAACATTCACACGCGCCTCGCGTGCCGCCCGGCTATCCATCGCGCAATCAATAAACGCCTATCGATGCTTTAATAACTGCCGAGACTGAAAAATTACAGTAGCTAGTGATCAATATAGGAAAAACCACAGTTCTGTACAAACTGGAAACATTCGCAAACAGACCGAATGCATAGGTACTCGTACCTACATGTTTTGATGATTCAGTATGTAGTAGGTTATTGCTCATAAAGTGACACTAGGTTTTATACATATCGCGGCGAATCCTTGATCCCTATGACAGCTGTCATCCCAGTACAATTTTACGTTTTAAGATAATAAATTGTACGGAAATGACAGCTGTCATAGGATTCGCCGCGATACGGATAGGTACAGGTAGGTAGGTAATATTAAAATTCGCCCCACGTAAATCTATCGTACGCAAAGGATGAAGCTCGAAAACTAACAAAACCATCAATATCCAGGTTCTTTTTGCTCCCTTTCCATCTCCTGCACCGTAACGCATGCATCAACGAATTACCGGCAAGCCGAGGCGTCTAACTGAGTTAGTACCTGAATTCGGTTATTTCGTTAAAAAACTTTGGTATCGTTAAAAGTTTCGTATCGGCCCCCAGGGCCGCCGCGTTAGGGCATTGACTGAAGCGATTGCAACGGAAATTTCGCATTTTCCTAACTTTGGAATTCTGGACATGAGTTTTGCCTTAACACTTTATTTTGAAGATCGACTTGCTAGCCGATGAAAACGTAGGTACTTAATTATTTTGATACATACCCCAAGGGTTGAAATGGTAGTCACCTTAGGACTTAATATGACATACAAAAAACATGTGTTTAATTGCTAAGGCAATGCTGGGCATCTTCATTTATAGCATTTCATCGAAAAGTCATATATATATAGTCAATTAGATAGTTATTAAATTAAAATAAAAGTTAATTGTTTTAAAACATGACATGGGTAGGTACCAAGTAACAATTTTACACAAAAATTTAAACAACATATAACCTAGACGTGCCAGAGCCCTACCTGCACTTGCAGTTGTAAATTGATTATTGAATCTAGTTAGGACACAGTTAGGAACTACGGCGCACGGGGGATTTTTGAGCTAAACGCATTACCGGTAGTTGTAGCTGGCTGGTTTTATTAAAATTACGAATGATATTGTCTCTGGCGATTTTTTTTCGATTCGATGTTGTCAGCCAGTTTGGTAACGGTTTCTTTTTATTGCATTGCCGTTTTTGGCAGTCAGTTGAAATTGCGTTTGGGTTTTTCTCTACGACGACGGTATTATTTTCTAGATACCGCTCCGTAATGTAGCACGATTTCTAAAAACTGGTACCTACATATCATATATACAATCTGTGCAGAATCCTAGAAATATTACAACAAAACCATAACCTAATCTTGATCCATAATTACACTTGTTCTGTTAGTTTTGTACTGTTATTTGTGGTAGTACTGTTATAAAAAATTTAATGCTACCGGCCCCCAGCGGGCTGAATGTCCTCTACTTTTATTACACCTATAATACGAGAGAAAGCACCATCAAATTGTATTTAGCGTTTGTGTTGCAACATTCTGTAACCACGGATTCAAGTTAAGAACTGATCGCGACTCAAAAACTGTATTGTTTTATGGAACGCATCGGAGCTCAACGAAGGTCTTAAAAAGGCGCGAAAATAAAAACAGATTGGCGCACAAAGCATGACAGTTTGTTTTTTTGCGCAAAGGCGATGCTCCTACTGCCATAACTGTCAACTGCCGAACAGCCGGTTACTTGCACATCACTCAGCCTCTTGGAATCAATTGTGGTCGCTGCCCCCGGCCGCACGCGATACCGATCAACCGACCCTACGCACGCAACGTCGATACGCCGACGAGTCCGACAAAGGAAACATGCCAACCGAAACGGGAAACCGAATCTCCGTGTCTAAGCCTTACTATAGACTTCCTGTAATTTCTGTGTTAGAGCAACGATTACTGACCGTCGCACGCAGATTGTCTTTTGTCTTCTTTCGGAAATGTATCAAGATTTCCACGATGGTTGATGTTTGGCCACGGGTCAAATATGCTTGTAGATTTCACGTGACAGTGTAAATTAATAGGTAGGTCATGATACTCGACACGGAGATGGACGTGACATCACAAAACAGTCCGAGGTCCCGAATAACGAGACAAGCATTGACCTAGATAGCTTTAATGCGATGCACCTATCTCGAACAATGTATTTAGTGCGGAAAATTAAAATAGAATGTTTGAGAAATTGTGATTGTACGAGCCGTGCCATTTGTACATTTCAGCGCTGCAACATTTAGCACCTAATTTTAGCGTCGGGGCTCGTTTATGCAACTATTTCTTTTGCATTGAATTAACAATTCAAATGCGGCATTTTTTCCGCACCGGGCAACACTTTCGAGCGGCCGTGACGTCCGCGCGGACGCCGCTATGCAAATGAGATCGATCGCACGTGACGACCACACTTCTCACCCCTTTCTTACGACTACCCCCGTCCACAGTCTCAATTTAGTTTGAGCGGAATCGAATGGCAGCGGGCCATTCGATTCCGCTCAATCTAAATGACTAACGAATATGAAACACTTTTTCACTGTGTCATGGTGATACGAAAATTTAGGGCACCGCCTCCCCTTTAGTTTCCAAAGCCTCTGAATATTCATACGGCAATAGCAATCAATAACAGTTACAAAGAAATAGTTTTCGCGTGCGTGCACGCGATACTGTGTCGCATAAACAAATATATCACCTTTTTATATTATACCAGAATTATGGAATTATTGCTCGAATTTACACTTCGCCTTTGTCCCATGCGGTCAGCGGCAATCAAACACTATCCGATAAATAAGGCTTCCGTGACCGGACGGCATTAATTGAGACCTCCTTTTTTAATTTTAAATATCCATCAATAATGCACATCATAACGACTGGTAATAAAAGAGATCATAATCGGCCCATGCTTTATAGTCTTACGCCGAGATAAGGGTTCAGCCGGTCGATAACTACCTAGTCCTAAATGATTGTAATTGATGCGGCCGCCATGTTGATTTGCTCGTGCACAAGATGGCGTAGTGCATTTGACACTGACAGTATTGCCGAGTACAACTCCAGACACGTATCGGTAATTGTCCCCGTGCCGTATGCGGAATAACAAAATAATACAAGAAGATCAAAGGCGAAATATACGTGGTTTGAAATTTATTGACCTCGCAACCATGTCGAAGAGTGATTCCGAAACAAACAAATTGGCGGCACGACTGTGCGGGACACGACACACATCCTAATTTAGCCGTAATCGTAATTGACATGCCGGAAAATTTTAAACGCGAAATCTAATGTTTTAAACATAGTTTCAATGTCGCCTAATACAACGACCGCGAAGGTAATTTTTGAGTTGTACCTATTTAAAAAAGTTTTTATCGTGACAATTGTTATTTATATTTGGCGGGAATCGACCATAAATTAGGCTCTGTTTTTCTCTTTCGTGTTAAACCTGGTTCAGAGAGTCTCACATTAGGCGACCATTAAAAAGTAAATGTAGCAATTATAACTCTGAATCACGTATTTGGAGTTATTGTACGTTTACGAGTTGAAACTTGAGATATTATGGCGTTGTTAGATTATAATCTAAAAACTGTGGCGGCCATATTTATGAATTTATTTAGATCACGTTCGCTTAGTCATAAGTCGTTAGGAGACCGTGAATGGTAAAAACTCTATAGAAGGACATACCTAGTCATTTCGTGGTCTTGTTACGTGTAACTGGCACGTGAGAAAAAACGGATTTCCATTGCATTGATGAAATATATACATAACAACTAAATAATTGCTTTGTTGCCTGATCAATCTCCACTTAATTCTTCCATGAAACTATGAAAATAACAATGAAAGTGCATCGTTTACTGCAGACTGATTGAAACAGGATCCAAAATAAACACACGTCTTCGGGAAACGATTTTCAGCATATTGTCGGTTTGGGAATAAAACTTAAGGACGCAATTAATTCTTTGTGATCTTGGAAATTAATACGTGAGTCCTCGAGCCATTCTTGGAGTCATTAAATACCGCAGAGCAAATAAGACATTGTTTCCCGAAACTCTGACGGAAGTTATATTTACCATGTGTTTTTTAAAACAACCATACCGCCTTTGGATGATTTGCGTTTCATAATGGTGTTTCATCACATAGCTCTATCAAACCAGGGGAAATCGGCCACTTTTCTCCGCTCGTTGCCTTCGCAAAACGACGGCACAAATATCTGGTCACTCACATTCATAAGTCCGTTGAAACATAAAAGCAAATTATATGAAAGCATTCGCGAACGTTCACCCGCCTCCTTCAAAACTAATTAGACGCTTTAATTAAACTAATGCTAAGTATAAATCAGCATCTAAATAGTATCATTTCATTGTGCGTCCAGCAACAATATGTTGACAGGATGAACGGCCACAATATGGCGGCGGTTTTCGCGCGTAATTCTCCTTGTTTATGGATGCGCATGCGACGGTTTTGGATTACGGGCTTAGGCGATGAGTGCTCGTTCCCATTCAGTGATTATCTTTAAAGCGCTATTCATTTAGCTGCATTTTAATGACTCGCCTAATTTCAATTGTACCAAATATAACTTTAGAATTTATTACTTGGCAAGCGACTGTGGATCGTCGCAGTGCTTGTAACACTTTAGTAGCAATTAAAACATGTGGGAGATCATAGTTTGAGAACATATCTTGTATGCAAGTGGATGGTAATCGAACAAATATGCCGATTGGTGGCGATCACGCAATCAATCTTGGTCACGCAATCTGTACGGCCTACGAAACTGTTGAGTAGGTACTTTTACTACCATGTCACGGGAAACTTCGTACGTTGAATGTTGCTTGTATTAAATATGAAGAATCCAGTCTAAAATGGTTTAAATGTTTTTTTTTTGTTTTAATTATGTTGAACACTTCACGACCGACGATAACACCCTGCTCGAACATACAGTCTTGATTTAACATTTAATACACATTATAATTACCTACACATTCACCTACGGGCATTTAACTGAGTGAAATGTACACTTAGAGGATATAGTACATACTTTGTATATAATTTACCAACATATTACAGTTTGAAAGTATTTTTGTGCAAGGCTGTAATCACTTTGTCGAACAGCAATCGAATTGTATTTAATCCTCATGACCGTTAAAAACTATTTTGGTAACGAACAACTGAGCCTTTAGTCATCATCAATGTTGTCAGTTGAAGATATTCAAATTATCTTTTACATTCCAGTGGGCTCAAAGGAAGGCAACATGGGCCCCGGCTTCGGGCGAGGTGAGGGTGAGGGAGACGACCGTTTGGCGCACATCCTCACTGAAGCCTCTCACCTTATGAAGCCAGGGCAACCCAATGACGACTCGCGCAGCAACGATGACTCGAATTCTCCGCGTACGCAGTGCCTATCACCGTTTTCTAATAAGGTAAAGTATTCCCTACTATACGATATCAATCAAGAGTACGTTTTCGTAATAGAGAGAGCTAAAGAAACCACGAGAATGAAGTCGCGTTATGGTTCAAGCCCTATTTGCTTTATTAATTGCACCAGCGTCCATCGGTGTGTGCTTGTTACAAATGAAAATGGCAAAATGTTCTTCGTATTAATGATTCAACATTACATTCCAGGATTCGAGCCAAAACAGAAGACTGAAAAAATACGAGAATGATGACATACCCCAAGAAAAGGTGGTACGCATTTACCAGGAGGAGCTCGCCAAAATCATGACCAGGAGGGTAGACGACATTCGACACAATCGAGACGGGTTCCCTGGGTAAGTATATATGCCCTCTAGAAAATTCCACTTAGTAATCAGAAATATTATTATAAATATGATTCAACTTTTCCTTAATTTGAGAGTCCATTCATTCGATTATTTTAAAACAAGTACCTATTATATCCGACGCTAAATTATGACTTTTCTGAAACCAACTATTTATAATGTAAAGAATTTCATAATGGTATGCTAAACGAGAGCAGCAAGTCTAAAACTAACATCCAGAATGTTTCCCCCATTTTTCAGCGGCGGCATGCCACCACACATGGAACGGCCACCCGAGGACCTCCGCATGGCGCTGGAAGCCTACCACAGAGAACTGGCCAAGATTCAGCCCGGCGGCAACATTCCTAATCTCCACAATCTCCCCGGTATGCCACCCTTTCCCAACTTGCTGGCCCTGCAACAGCAAGCCATGCAAGCCCAGAACCAACACATTAATGGCTCCGGAGCAATACAGGACCTCTCTCTCCCTAAAGACAAGAACGCCAAGATAAATGGCATCACTGATAGCGATAAGGATAAGCCAATGGATGCTGAGGAGGCTATAAGGCATGCGGGAAGCGCGTTCTCACTCGTCAGGCCGAAGTTGGAGCCAGGGCAGCAGTCAACGGGGTCATCGGCCTCCAGCCCGCTCGGAAACGCCATCTTACCCCCCGCCATTACCCCCAACGAGGACTACAGCAGTTCCGCTGCAGCCAGTCCCCTACAACGCATGGCTTCCATTACCAATAGTCTGATCTCGCAACCGGCCAACCCCACTCACCATTCGCAACCCCAGCGCTCAATGAAAGCCGTCCTTCCGCCAATCACGCAGCAGCAGTTCGATCTCTTCAACAACCTGAATACGGAAGACATCGTCAGAAGAGTTAAGGAGGCCCTGAGTCAGTACTCGATCAGTCAGAGGTTGTTCGGGGAATCGGTGCTGGGTCTGTCGCAAGGGTCGGTCAGCGACCTTTTGGCGAGGCCGAAGCCCTGGCACATGCTGACGCAGAAGGGCAGGGAGCCTTTTATTAGAATGAAGATGTTCTTGGAAGACGACAACGCGGTCCATAAGCTGGTGGCATCACAGTACAAGATCGCACCGGAGAAGCTAATGAGAACCGGGAACTATAGCGGAGTACCTAGTAAGTAATTGAACAATTTCAAAGTAACTTTACTTAACGGCTGGGATGACCTACAGTGATGCATTTAGATCCAATGATCCTACACAGCATAAGGACCAATCTGAGTGTAAATTGATAGGACTAATTCGAAATCTACTCACACTTCATCGAATCGAGACTTAAGGTATTAAACTACAGTCATGATAAATATGTCCATTCTGTACGTAGGTATATTGATGAAAGTAAACAGAAATAACAAATTTCAAAATCAGTTAAAATGAACGTAGTATAACTGGATAAACTGACAGACTCTTCTCCTTCGTTTCAGCATGTCCGCCCATGAGCAAGCCGATGGCGCCAACGCAGAAGATGATCTCGGACGCGACGTCCCTGCTGAGCAAGATGCAGCAGGAGCAGCTGCTGGGCGGCGCGCACCTGGCGCACCTGCCGCCCGCCGGCCTGCTGCTCACGCCGCCCGGCTTCCCCCCGCACCACGCCGTCACGCTCCCCTCCCACCCCGCGCACCCCGCCCACCCCGCGCACTCCTCCCTCCCCCACGAGCCCAAGGAACGCAAGCCCCCGCCGCACGCGCCGCCCACCATGCGCCCGCTCCACCAGCACATCTCCCCCAGCGTCTACGAGATGGCCGCCCTCACGCAGGACCTCGACACGCAGACCATCACCACGAAGATCAAGGAGGCCCTCCTCGCTAACAATATCGGCCAGAAGATCTTCGGCGAGGCCGTGCTCGGCCTCTCGCAGGGCTCGGTCAGCGAGCTCCTCTCGAAACCGAAGCCCTGGCACATGTTGAGCATCAAGGGCCGGGAGCCGTTCATCCGCATGCAGCTGTGGCTGAGCGACGCGCACAACATCGATCGCTTGCAGGCGCTGAAGAACGAGAGGCGGGAGGCGAACAAGCGGAGGCGGTCGAGTGGGCCCGGGCAGGATAACTCCTCCGACACCTCGTCGAACGATACCTCGGAATTTTACCACTCGAGCTCGCCCGGCCCGGCCACTGGCGCGCCCTCCGCTAAGAAGCAGCGCGTCCTATTCTCGGAGGAGCAGAAGGAGGCTCTCCGGCTCGCCTTCGCGTTGGACCCGTACCCCAACATGCCGACCATCGAATTCCTGGCGGCGGAGCTGGGGCTGTCCACGAGGACCATAACCAACTGGTTCCACAATCATCGAATGCGGCTAAAACAGCAGGCGCCGCACGGGCTGCCCGCGGAGCCCCCCGCGCGCGAGGCCGCCGCGCCCTTCGACCCCGTTCAGTTCCGCCTGCTCCTCAACCAGCGGCTTCTGGAGCTGCAGAAGGAGCGCATGTGCCTCGCGGGCGTCCCGCTACCTTATCCTCCATATTTCGCCGCTAACTCCAATCTAGCGGCGTTGATCGGGCGCGGCCTCCTCCCGCCTGACGAGGCGAAGGACCAAGCGTCGGGCCTCGACCTGTCGATGCCGCTGAAGCGGGAGCCCGACGGAGACGACTTCGAGGACGACGACGTGGAGAGCAACCTCGGCTCGGACGACTCCATGGAGGACGGGGAGTCGAAGACGGAGCCGAAGGCGGCGTCGGCGCCGGCGCGCTCGAGCCGGCGCAAGCCCGCGGCGCCGCAGTGGGTCAACCCCGACTGGCAGGACGAGAAGCCGCGCAACCCCGACGAGGTCATCATCAACGGCGTGTGCGTGATGCGCAGCGACGACTTCCGGCGCGAGGCGGAGGAGACGGTGCGCGTGGAGCCCTCGCCGGTCCCGCGGGACGGCTCGCCGGCCGCGCGCGAGCCGCCGCGCACGCCGCACACGCCACACACGCCGCACAGTACGCCACACACGCCGCACACACCGCACACGCCGCACACGCCGCACACGCCGCACACGCCGCCCGAGGTCCTCGCCGAGGACAAGATCAAGGCGGAGGCAGACGACGACCGGTGGGAGTACTAGACTGTAGACAATTCGTGTGATAGAACTCTTGCCGAGTGTTAGCGGGTAAACGGGTCCGGCGGTAGTGTAGCGACTGTACTGAGTTAGTATATCATATCATGGTTGGACGGTTATTTATTAATTAGTTAAGAGCTCCATGCAATGGAGCGTGGCCGGCGGTGGTGTACACGTCGAGTGCAAATATTATTGTGTAGTTAAATGTACTGTTTTGTTATAATTACATTGTAAGGCCAAAGACTTTGTACATAGTCCCTCTATTAGCTGTCTCGTGGTATGCCAGGCATGTCCCGCCGCGGACGACAAAACTTACGATACAAATTATGCATTTTGCTTTAATTTTTAATTTATAGACAAAGTACCCTGACGCGGTACAAATATCTGAGTATTTTTACTTCGTTTTTAATATTTGAAATCGATTATTGTAAATAAATATACCAAATATGTATCGGATACGGAGCGAGTGTACATATAGAGTAGGTGGTTTTGTAAGATACCGTTGAGTGGCTAGGGGCTACGAGGTTCATTATTGTTAAAGAAAATTCAAGTGCAATCTGATGTAAATTTAAGCTACGAAGGATACTGACTCCCAGTTGAAAGTATTATTACGTTTATATGAACCGGTGAGGTTATAAATATTATAATTCGGTTATATAAGTTTACTTTAAATTATGAATGTTTTATTTTTTACTGTATGTTTTTCTATACATTATTTTATACGAGGCGGACGCGACGCTCAAGTTTGTGATTTGCGATAGTTAGCTGTCATTTTACTTATTATTTTCCATAGACATTAGTTCTCAGTAGAGCAAACTTTTAAACGACTTTAGAGAACGTACAAATTAAAACGCATACGATTAAGCAAGTGATGTATTGCTCGCGGTTATAGTTTTATATTATTTTAGCAATAAAATTTGCTTTTAATCTTATTTCACATTTTTGTTTCATTTTTTTCTTTATTTTCCCATTCCTATGATTTCCTTAGTCTGTAGTATTAAATGATAAATGTATATTTAAAGGAACCATACTCCTTGCATCACAGTGTAAATAGTTCAATTGAGTTCTTATTGTAAATACTGAAATGCCACATTTAGCTAGTAAAGGTACCTTAAGTAGGCAAATAGTCTCCTTGGCGTAACCTAGGTGAACAGGTTCAATCATGATAATCAAAATTAATGTCTCTATAAAATGTATCCGATGAATGTATTGAAATTATCTCGGATATAGTTCTAGGCCCCAGATTTTCGAAATTCAAAAATATAACGGTTTCTAAGATTTAAAAGATTCTGGTTTACGGCAAGTCTTAACCTTCAGTTTTAGTATTACCAAATTTCATACATATCGATGTTATATATAAACCAATAAGTTAGGTAATAAGTTATAGCATATAATAGTCAATATGAAACGTACAGCTGTCTAACAGTTACAAAAACATTTTAATCTTGAACACAGAAAAGCAGAAACTTACAGATTTTCGTCAAGTTGAATTTTTCAGAACATTTTATACGTAGGTACATCAGGCAGATTCAAATCTAGTTATTACTTTAAATTCCTTTTAGATCATTTTCATAGCTTTTGCTTTAAATACTTATTGCGATTATATATTGTTACTTATTAATTACTTACTCTAAATATTTTCGGATCACCTGATCTTTTCACGAAAGTATCAAACAAAACAAACAACCTACAATATTTTAATCATCGAGGAAAAGTATTTCATAACTCGTGAATGTAATTATGCGCGCGTTATACATCGAATGGAGCGCCATATTTAAATTTAAACTATATACACCACGATTATTTCCAGCCTGTCATTCATTGGAGCCTTCTATTTCATTTGGGTGGATTAGAAATTATTCAGAGCAAGTGGCGAAAAATTCAAAACTCTTTTGACTATGGAACTATTTTTGGCGCGAATTGTTATGAGTTTTGAACTTTCCCGCCATTGCTACTTATGTGGTAATCGCCATCTTGTATTCTATTGTTGCGTTAATGTTTGCAGGAATAGTGAATAACATGTACATAAGTAACGTAGCGGATAGATTATTATACGTTATCTCAATTATAATAATGAATAGTAATAAAATAGCAGTAATTATTATTGTTCATATCATATTAATAATAATGATGCTGAAACCATTGTCTTCTTTCTGAACAATTTCTAAAGTTATTAAATTTAAAAATAAAGAAATTGCTAATCAGTCGATGTTTTATTTTATAAATGAATGAAATCTACTTCGTTTCCTTTCATTAAGCACCGGTTCTGTAATGGGTTTGTATTGTACCTTGTATGGATTACCTACTAAAAACTGAAACTGGAAACTGAAAACATCCCAGAATACCTAAACATTCAGAATGAAGAAAAATAACCACTCTCAGACACAACACACGCCATTCAAATTTGAGAGTTTAGTTAAGCTTTGGAAGAAAGGATAATGATGGATTCTTAAGTTATTCCTATGGCTACGAAAAAGTTAACTTACCTAACTACCTGGCACGTGGAAAAATTCTTGCAGACACACTACAAACGGTATGAGCTCAGCCGCCATGGAACAGCTGTTTTTTTTTTCGCAATTTGGATACAACTTATATGATAAATTTTGATCGAGATGACCCACCGAATCACCTCCCAAAATTTGAACGGTGAATAATATTTCACCCTGTATACGTATCATTTATTAGGGTTCCGTCGACTAGGAACCCTTATAGTTTCGCCATGTCTGTCCGTCCGTCCGCGGATAATCTCAGTAACCGTTAGCACTAGAAAGCTGAAATTTGGTATTAATAATGGTGACAAAGTGGTAAAATAAAAAGTGGAAAAATTATTTTTATTAGTCCGTCCGTCACAGTAAGTGTCCCCACTTAAGCGTTAAAAAAATGGGCTATTTGTTACATTGAGTTGACATATTAAGTACAGAACCCTTAAACCCTACAAGCAATACTAATTACTTAGCGAACAGTTTAATTATTAGACATAGACAACGAACGACCAAAGTCAACTAAGACAATTCGAGCACGAGAAATGTTCAACCTAATGTATGGGTTTTAGTTTAAGTACACTTTTATTTTTGTGTGACATTTAAGAAATTATTATCGTTTGACTTCATGTTATAATTAGTGCATGCTCCATCTCTTCTTGATTTTATTTGTATGCCAAATGGCAAAACATAGTGAAACAAATTATCATATAAGATCTATATTTAACCTGTTTACAAATAAATAAATATTTAATTTTTATTTTCAAAGTAGGTACAAAATACCAAAGGTGAAAGTGGCTTAACCCCATTCCACACACCCAGTTTCCATGCACCCATGCTTCAGTCTGAGTAGGAAAATGTCTTGGCATTTTTGGCTTTCGTTTAGTTTCTTCGTATTCGAAATGAAAAG
Organism: Epinotia demarniana; assembly: GCA_945867215.1. Lineage (NCBI taxonomy): Eukaryota > Metazoa > Arthropoda > Insecta > Lepidoptera > Tortricidae > Epinotia > Epinotia demarniana. Next base: position 10,634,236 of record OX244278.1, read on the forward strand.
GAAGTGACGCATTAGCGCTTGGTAAGAACGCCAAATATCTCGTCTGAAATAGGTGACTTTCAACCCTCGAACGGGTAACAATGTACTATAGCATTTTTGGCTTTCTTTTACCTAGTTTCGTCGTATTCGCAATGAAAAGTAAAGTGTTTAACTCGGGGTAAGTCACGCATGAGCGCTTGGCTAGAACGCCAAATATCCACGTCTGAAATAGGTGACTTTCAACCCGCGAACGGGTAACAATCTACTGTAGCATTTTTGGCTTTGATTTTGCCTAGTTTCCTCATATTCGCAACGAAAAGTAGTGTTTAACTCACGCATCAAACAATTGGCGCTATTACTCACTCCGTTCGAGTGCCAAAATGTCTCTCGTCTGGTTCGAGTTCCTTTTAACCTACGGCTAACAATGTGAGTAGGTACCCATTAGGGACATAGGGCTCGCAGAAGAGTTCTTCATGTATATTACACTCTTATTTATGTTCTTCATTTTGCACGATCTTGCGCGACTTCTTCCAGCTCTTCTCAGCGGAGATCAGTAGTAGAGCAGCCACCACCACTGATCCCCTCCATGTATTCCGAGGACGTCCCGGCCGTCGGCCAGTCGATTGCCAGCGGAGACCCTGCTTGGGTAGTAGGTATTATAGAATAACAAAAAGTTGCATAATCACTCCTCATCTACAACGATTAGGCAGTGATGATGAAGCCACGGAAATTGAAAAACGCGTTGGAATTAATTATCGGCTAAAAAAATACATTCAAGTGCTAAGTAATCATTCAGGTTTCTAGTTTCACGGGCAGTGCGCGCCGCTCAGTTCATTTCGATTTACCACCATTTCGTAGGCATACCTACGTTTAATTTGTCATACATTTTAACTTGAAGAAATTGTGCCACCGAAATGAGATAGAATTTGTATTAAAGTATACCATCTAGACGTTTCAACAAATTTGCGTTGGAATTATGTTGTGATAAGCATGGGGTAAACGTCCCAATTATTGACACTTTTGTTCTAATAACTGACATTGTGCCTGTCACTTAAGTCACTTTGCTATAATCTAAGACCGTAGATGCCAACTTGTCGCGGTCGTGTCGGGCACCGGGAGTTTTAAATTACCGATGCAACTACAATTTTAGAAAACTTTATGTCAGAGTTGATTGTTAATCAATTGTAACATTTTTAATGTATGTATCCCGCAAAATGACACTTAATGATATACTAACATAGTGATTTACTATTTTATATATTTGTTAAACGTTAGGCAACCGGGTGGCTCGCGGTATTTGATCCCCGAAGTGTTGTAGAACCGCCCTGTGCAATATCCCCCCCCCCCTCTAATTTCCGCTCCAGTCCAAGGCTCAGTCCGGGTTGCACAGGGCGGTTCCACAATACTTCGGGAGCTCAAATACCGCGAGCCATCCGGTTGCCTCTCGGACACTGCAACTAATTGTAAACTATAGCAACATGCGTTTGTCAACGTGCTTGTTGGTGGGTCTGGTAGTCGTGACGGCATGTGAAGATGAGCCGGCCACAAGCCCTATGGAAGGTGTTCTAGAGACCGTCAGTAATGCGTTGCCAGTGCTTTGTGACATCTTTACTAGCGTTTTCGGAGAAGTGGTAAGTTACACTGAATAAAATTTTCATCACAGTGTTTATTATTCACACTCTTTTTCCAAGGCGTATTTGACTGGTGTCATCGTTTCACGGCCAACAACCGGCACGGGTATGTTGCCGGTGACGGTGTGATGGGTTATCCTTAGAACAATGGTTTCAGAACAAAGCCGCCTTCCGCGCTGCACTCGCGGCGGCGTCTAACCTGGTGCGGATGCTGTTCCCCCCGCGCCCCCCGCCGCACGTGCCCGAACGCTGGTGGGGCGAACATCAGCACACCGATACAAGAATCAGGCGGTTCACTGTGCACTTCTCTGACGAGGTGAAAACTAGGATAGGCCTTGGAAGACTGTCCTAATTTTAGTTAACTTGACAGACGCCGCGCCGCGACGTGAGTCGAGAAGGATCTACCGTCCTCGTTCTAATTTGCACGGTGCGAGCGAGTGTGACAGGGGACGCTCAGTCGCGCGACAAGCGGCTTGTCAGCAAGTTGTGCTAGACGTACAGGTCACGTACCGGAACTCGCGGCGTGGGTAGGACAAGGTGGACCGATGACCTGGTTAAGGTCGCGGGAGTCCGCTGGATGCGGGTGGCGCAGGATCGGTCACGTTGGCACTCTTTGGGGGAGGCCTGTCCAGTAGTGGACGTCTTTCGCTGCTATGATGATGACAACAGCTTAAGGTTCCATTTAATCTACCTCGCTTTTAGAATGACAGACCTGACATCAAAATAGAACAGAACTCCAAATGAAGTCCTACTGCCAGTAGTAATTTGTCACACAACTTGCTAGTCTTGCTACAAGGAGCTTACAATTGCGTACGTCTATCAAGAATACGGTCGAGAAAAATGACGGTTTGGCACACGTCAAATTCTATTTGAATGACGTTAAGTCCAATAGTGCTAAACATTAAATTCACTCGACTGTACAATGGTAGAATACACCTATGGCCCGCTTAATATTAGGACATGACAGCTCCTTGCCCACCCTTTAATAGTACATTGTGATACAAGTGAGGTATGTTATAATATAATAAGAGTACGTTACGAGCAATTGTGTTGAAAAAGTATTTACCTATTCAAAACTCTATTCTCTTCTACTTATCTTGAGGCACTCCTGGATACTGCACTTAGTCCATAGGAATTGCAATTCGCTATAATGGTATTTTTTCCATTAGATCCACTTTAATGTTGCAGATGATCTCAGACCTGCGCAGCCGCATACACCATCGCCGCAACATCACGCATGCGCTCTACGGCGCTGCGAATACGTACGGCTCCCACTCCGCTCTCCTCGCGCACATCCTCGACCACTGGGCCGGCGGATATGACTTCGGGGCGAGAGAGCGCTGGCTTAATAGCTTCCCGCAGTATATTACGAATATTCAGGGTAATGTCAACTGAGATGATGACATTACAATACCCAGGTCACTCATAACCCCTACACACTAACTAAGAGGCTGAGATGGTAATATTACCCACAATGTATTTGTAAATCTCTGAAATAAAAAAGAGCCCTTGATGTTCTACTAGCAGTTTGGAAATCTTGAATTTCGAAGCTATCTAGGTACTAGCACCCGCTCCCGTTATCCCAAAAATTTTGATACCTATGGTTGTCAGTTTCCATGACCCTACAAACTTCAGGTCTGGACATCCACTACATCTACGTGAAGCCTCTGAACCCTCACCGGAAGAAGGTGCTGCCGCTGCTGATGCTGCACGGCTTCCCCGTCACCGCCTTCGAGTACGTCCACGTCATCCAGCATCTGCTGGTCGAGCGGGATGACTGCGACTTCGTGTTCGAGATGATCGTGCCGAATTTACCTGGTTACGGGTATTCAGAGGTTAGCTATACTATGTTCTTCGTCTAGCGAAGAGCGTGACAAGCTCCCGTGATTAACATGTCGACCCTGAGACATCCTACTTCTTCTTTTTCTTAGTCGATCCCTTCATGACTGAGGATCGTGACCGCTTGCTGTTCTCCATGCAGTTCGGCAAGTGGAAGGAAGGACTGCATTTTGAAGGTCCCATTTTTGGACTTTTCGCTTATATCTCGGGAACTATGCGTCCTAGAGACATGACCACTAACGTGTCTTCGGTGAAATGGTGAAATGCTCGAATGTGAATGCTAAGTCCATAGCGCCTTTGATGTTCTGCTACTTTCGTGCTTGAGGATGATGAGGAATAGCCGTCAAAGACTAATTCGCCGCAGGCTTCATTTTAAACTACTTTAGGCCAACAAACGTCGTCTTTACACGTCTGTCCGCCTACTACTAAGCGTTGGCAGCTGTCGATCGCCGAATGCGGCCGACTAACGTGTTCTTTACCTAGGTACACTTTTGCGGTCGCCGCATGCAGTATGCGGCGAACGACGAATTGTAAATTGCCGCTTAAGTTGAGTATAAATACATACAAGGAAGGGAGGCGTGACTATTAAGCTATGTCTGCTTCCGAAAAAGGACATAAGTACTTAAATAGTACGGTCTACTCGTTATTAGTACCTTTCCGGTTGTCAAAGCTTAAATATCCTCTGTTTTTTTTAATAAGTGCTTGGTCATTATGTAATGAATGGCTATGAGTATAGATAGCTATCTATAGTATAGTATAATATAGTATAGTATATAGATAGCTAGCTGACGATGTAATTTAGATGAATGCAATAAATGACAGTGATTTTTAGTGATAGGTACTTATCATAAAAGTTATAACATAGCTTTCAAATGACTCTAACCAGTCGTTTGAAAGCTATGTTATAACTTTTATGATAAGTACCTCAGGAGTCCAATAAACATGGCAGACACGTCACAACACGGTTATATCACTGTTTAATCCCGCAAAGTATCCCAAACCCAGGACCCGTCATAAATTGCGTAAGGTAAAGAGTGGTTCTGTTTTAATTCCGGATAAAATTGAAAATAAGAATCATATATAAGGTCACTACAACATGCGCCACCGGGGAAAGTGCGCCTCATTCATCATTCAGTCATTTAAATCAATATCAATGCAATAAACTTGTTTTAGTTTGTTGCATGAATGTAAGATGTCGTTATTTGTGATATATCTGTACCTAGATCTCGATATGTTTGATGAAAGGTGCACTCAGGTACCCCGGAGGCATGTCTTACCCCGGGGGCGCACTTGCCCCCTCTGACCTTAACGGTTTCGTGTATGCCCTCCTATCGTGTAGCCAACCTACAAGATCGGCATGGCTCCGTACCAGATGGGGATAATCATGAAGAACCTAATGCGGCGTCTCGGCAAGCCTCGCTTCTACCTCCACGCCGGGGATGTGGGCCACATTGTTGCGGACGCCATGGCTGTCCTCTTTCCGGACCAAGTGCTGGGATTCCATTCTAACTTCCCTTTCAGGTATGAAGATCACGGGCCTTTCAACAACATTTAATGTGCTGGTCACAGTCGGAAGAATTGATACGTCACACTGCTGGGCACAGGCCTCCTCTCATGTATGAGAGGGAACGAGCAGTAGTCCCCACGCTGGCCCAGTGCGGATTGGGGACTTCACATACACCTTTGAATTTCTTCGCAGATGTATGCAGGTTTCCTCACGATGTTTTTCCTTCACCGAAAAGCTAACGGTAAGTATGAAATCATATTCCGTACATAAGTTCCGAAAAACTCATTGGTACGAGCCGGGATTCGAACCCACGACCGCCGTTTGACAGCCGCATGCCTGAACCACTGTGCTACCGGCTACCGCATATATATCACAACTATAAATACAAAATCTCACAAATTAACCGTGAGTGACACTTGCCGACGTTTTTAAACAGCATCTATGATTACAGTATACGCCCTGAAACGATGACCAAATGGGTGCTGGGCCAACTATACCCGCCAGCGGTGGTCGAGCCTCGATACGAGAACAGGATGTATCCGTTAACAGCCCGCCTGATGTCCTATTTGGAGCATTTCGGCTACTTCCACGTCCAGGGGACGAAGCCAGATAACGTAGGTCAGTGTACTTCTACAAAATCTTGTACAATTAGAATTAAGTCATGGTCACCAGCATCACATAATATGTAGACGCACCTAATAAAGTGGGTTACCTGACTTATTCTTGGGCAAATACATTCTTGCATCGCCGTTATAACTACTCCAGCATTTCGCCGTTTCTAACCTCTCCACCGTCTATAGGTAGGTGTAATCTTAATGATCCGACACTGCATTTCCCGTCTCTCTCCCACTGTACTAATTCTTAAGCGAGACTAGACCAGCGTGAAGACTACAGTAGGTATGTTTCCTCTCATTCACCAGCATCCAGTATTTAAGCTGTTGATGATGTTTTGTTTTAAGGGCACGGCCTCGACGACTCCCCAGTAGCGCTAGCCTCCTGGCTCATCGAGAACATTATAATGGCCACGGATCGTACAAGCCAGTATGCTATCAACGGGAACTTGTCTGCGAAGTACGACTTGACTGACTGGTTCGACACGTTTACAATCTACTGGTCGACTGAAAGCATGACAACCGCCACCCGTTTATATGCAGAAGCCCTGGCGTGGATGCAAAACCCGCTTACGATTGGCATCATGGCGTAAGTGTTTACAATTTTATATTGTTACAAGCGTGGGGGAACGGGATAGAGTTAAGACACCTTAAAAAGATTAGATTAGACACGATAGATTGATTAAGAAAGAAAGAAAGATACATTCATTGACAAACACACAGGACACACATATTACATACACATATACGTACATACATTCACGCATTTATACCCAAAAGGGGTAGGCAGAGCAAATGAAACGTATGTTCCAGCGCCACTTTTAGCATAAATGTGGGTATAAAATATCGACAAAATGTCATATGTTACACACATATTAAACAATAAAATAAACAAGAAACAGATAAAACTTGAAACAAGTGTGTCTCTGCGGCAGTGAAGTGGACACCGCAACATTACGTGATTTCAGGGAAAAACAAAGTTTACACGTTCTAATAACACTGATTCACCTATCACTCTTTGGTTCACTGATTCCGCGCCTGCTAGTGCTGACGACAAAGTTAACGCTTTACTGTCACTTTGCACGAATCACTTCACTTTTCACTACTTTAAGTATTTCCTTTGTTCTTCTTCTTCTGGTTCTCCGATACTGCTCACTTTAGTCATTCACTCCGAGAACTCCTCTCCGAATATTCCACTTCGAAAACTCACAAGTCTGATCTGTACCGCGAACTTGGTCCCTTTGTATACCCCTTTTCGAAGGTTCTAGTCTAGACGATAATTTAGATTTTCATTCTGATATTCATTCAACACACTTATTTTGAGGAGCATTGGCTTTTCCAGATAATCGTGCTACCTTAGTTCCTCAAATATTCTAAGTCCATTTCTCTGGTTATCCGTAAGCATCGTAATCTTGTACTCGCTTGCTTCTTATAGACCTTTAGCCTACCCAACGAACAAAAAATAGGGGATATAATCTGTGTAAAATTTTCAACTGTCTAGCTATTGCGGTGCGGTTCTTGAGACTACAGCCTGGTGACAGACAGACAGACGGACAGCGAAGTCTTAAGGGTCGAACAGACTGCTAGCGGGGCGGTAGCGGCGCTTGACGAGCGCGTGATGCGCGCGGGACGGCCGGTCACACAGAGCACGCGCGCATCGCGCCATCAACCAGCCGGCATCGCGCATCGCGCTGGCCTCGCGCCATCAACCCGCCAGCACTACGTACGGCCGCGCACTCGTGCGCTGCCTGCGCGCGGCGTGCGCGCGGCGGGTTGCTGGCGGGGCGCGTTGCCGACGGGGCGCGGCCTGTTTAACCGCGCTAGCGGTTTGTAGGGAAACATCGCGCGGCGCGCCCGTCGCGGGTGCTGTGTGTTCGACCCTTTGGGTACGGAACCCTAAAAAGCGAATTTTGGTATAGTTGTAGGTAAACGTCTAACAACATACTAAAAGCACTTGAGTTTACTGTGTTTTGTTTTTATACCCAGTTTTGTCCACGAATAAATGTTTTCTTTCTTTCTTTCTATACGAGTAGGTAGTTGGTATCAGCCAAAGTAACAAAAAAATCCCAACACGTCTCTATTACTATAGGAGTTAGGACGTGTTGTGGTATGATATATTTGGCTGCTACTAACAAATTACATCATATAGATGCTGACTGTACCAGCAACACCTGTCACTGTAGTATCACATTTTCTCCGTATTTTAACCCGCAATTGGCGCTGAAAATGATCTTTAATCTTCGTGGACAATAATTTGTTTCCAAGCTGCAATTAGTCATTCACAACCCTGTCCTCAGTCTGTCCATACCAATTTCTTAACCCAACATTTTTAACCAACAGAACTCCAACTGCTGTGCCATTCGCCGCCATACGTTTCCGATACGAGTTGATCTACCAGCCCGACGACTTCCTACGAGACAAGTACCCCAAACTCGCGCAGGCGACCACGCCGGACTTTGGCGGACACTTCGCGGGCTACGAGTACGAGCAGCCAGTGGTGCTCGCCGACAGCATTTGGACGTCGGTGGACAGGATGGAGATGATCCATGCTAATCAAGAAGGATTACACTAGTCTAGTTTCCCCTGCGGTTAGAAGAGGTGAAAATAAAGAGTATCTACAATCAAACCTTCAGTATTTATTAGACTCGGACCAAAACATTTAAAATATCGACATGCAAAACAAACTAATTTAAAATACAAAATAATATGAATCTTGACTATTGCCATATCAGAATCAAACAATTTAAAAATATAAATAGACTGAGCTAAATGTGTGTTTCAATCAACCTCCTCTATCACCGGTCCATCGCTGCCCCCGCCTTTCCCATCAGTCTTAGCACCATGGAGCTTCTTCATCAATGGGGCACAAGCTTTGGTCAAATCTTTCAACTTGCTCTCATACTCGTCTTTCTCTGCGAGGCTGTTGCTGTCCAACCAGCGGATTGTCTCTTCGCACTTACCACGGGCAGTAGATACAGTTGCTGCATCCAGTTTACTACCCGCTTCGTCCAACGCTTGTTTTACGCCATAAGTGTAAGACTCCAGTTTATTCCTCGCGGCAACTCTATCTCTTTGCAAATCGTCTTCATGTTTATATTTCTCGGCGTCATCCAGCATCCGCTGTATATCAGCCTGCGACAGCCTGCCTTTATCGTTCTTAATAACGATATTCTTGCTTTTACCCGTGCCGCTTTCCTTCGCCGATACATTTAAAATGCCATTAGCATCTATGTCAAACGCGACATCGATTTGAGGGATGCCTCTTGGAGCGGGCGGTATGCCTGTCAAATCAAAAGATCCCAGGATGTTGTTGTCTTTTGTCATAGCTCTTTCGCCTTCATAAATTTGAATGCTCACAGCTGGCTGGTTGTCGGAGTACGTGGTGAAAGTTTGAGACTGCTTACATGGTATTTTAGAGTTACGCTCAACTATCTTCGTCATGACGCCACCACTTGTTTCAATGCCAAGAGATAGAGGGGCAACGTCTACTAAAAGGACATCTTGGATTTTGGAATGACGCTCGCCACTTAAAATGGCTGCTTGCACCGCTGCACCGTACGCCACTGCTTCATCTGGGTTTATGGATAAATTAAGCTTCTTGCCATTGAAACAATTTTGCAGCAAGCTCTGTATTTTGGGGATCCGCGTAGAGCCACCGACGAGAACTATATCGTGGATGCCACTTTTATCCAGCTTGGCGTCTTTGAGAGCTTTTTCGACCGGATCCAGAGTACCTCGAAATAGATCCGCGTTAAGCTCCTCAAAACGCGCGCGAGAAACTCGGGAGAAAAAGTCAATTCCTTCGTAAAGTGCATCAATTTCGACGCTAGCTTCAGTGCTGGAAGACAGTGTACGTTTTGCTCGTTCGGCAGCTGTGCGCAAGCGACGTAATGCTTTGGGGTTGGCTCGTAGGTCTTTCTTGTGCTTCCGCTTAAACTCGTCAGCTAAGAAATTGACAAGCCTATTGTCAAAGTCTTCGCCACCTAAATGAGTATCACCAGCAGTCGCCTTGACTTCAAAGAGCGACCCTTCATCTATAGTCAGTATGGAAACATCGAAGGTTCCTCCACCTAAATCGAAAATAAGAACGTTCCGTTCTCCCTTCAAGTCTTTATCCAAGCCATAAGCCAACGCGGCAGCAGTAGGCTCATTAATGATTCTGAGGACATTCATTCCCGCAATGGCCCCAGCGTCCTTTGTCGCCTGACGTTGAGAATCATTAAAATAAGCAGGAACAGTAATAACTGCATCTCCTACTGATGTACCGAGGTACACTTCAGCTATCTCCTTCATTTTTGTCAGAACCATGCTGCTGATTTCTTCAGGGGCAAAACGTTTCGCTTTCCCTTTGTATTCCACTTGGATCTTTGGTTTACCGCCATCGTTAACGACTTTGAATGGCCAGTGCTTCATATCCAGCTGGATTTTGGGGTCATCGTACTTACGCCCTATGAGTCGTTTGGCATCAAAGATAGTGTTAATAGGATTGAGAGCCACTTGGTTCTTGGCGGCATCTCCTATAAGGCGCTCGGTGTCCGTAAAGGCCACATAGGAAGGTGTGGTGCGATTACCTTGCTCGTTTGCTATTATTTCTACGTTCCCATGCTGCCACACCCCTACGCAAGAGAATGTCGTTCCCAGGTCTATACCAATCGCTGGCATAGTAGAGTTTATTATGTTATTCAATATCACTGTATTATTTATTAAAGGGCGCTTGTGAAGTTTGATGTTAACATGTTTGACAGAGTTTGACAGATTTTCTACGTATTTATAGCTTATTTTGAATTTCGAAGTTTTCGTGTAACTATCGGCCAGCTGTACCTCGCCAGCGCGGTGCGCAGGGGGTATCACGGGAGAGCGGGCGCTGTGCGGGAGGCGAATACATAGATGTCCTCTTAGCATTAGTAAATATATATATATATATATTTAACTCTATCTTCAGCTCGGTCCTAAAAGCCGAGCTGAGAAAGGGCCCAAAAAACAAGTGAATGGCCGCACTGGAGGTCAAACTTATAGTTTGTACTTTCTTATGTTAAAAAAAGGAAGTCTGTGAGATTGTAGATTTGTATGTAATGGGTAATCTCAGGAACCACCGATCTGATTTCAAAAATGTATAGAACGGACATTCTGGATAGGCTATATTTCATCCCGCGGGCAGCTAGTTTTATATGAATAGATATAATTGTATTGTATTTTTTTCATGAAAAAGAGTTTGATCCGTTGAACCGATGCAAAAAATGTTTAACATTTTAAAGATTTTGTTTAATCAGCGTATTCAGCGTTGTCGAAACGCAAACTTACCACAGACTAGCAACAAAAGGAAAACGACATGAACATAGAATACTCTGGACTGGCCATGGTAATAATAATAATACCACGTGCGAGCGAGCTGGTAGCATAGAAATCTCGATAAGTGTGACAGAAAGGGAAATATCATTAATTGTCGTTGTCATAGTTAAACTTTTATTATTTACCACAAGTGATTTAATATGAAGTTGTGGCACATAAACCATTACCCGTCTAAATTATGTAGGTTATTTATGGCAAGTCATCAGCCATTTTAAGACAAGTTCTTAATTTAGCTGCATCGGAGCCTTTCCGTCCCTCACTGTGCCATCATGTACAGCCTGTCCAGAGTATTCCAGGTTCATGAAAAACGATTAAAATGTCATGCATGTGTCAGTGTCAAGTAAAGGCGAGTATTTGTTGTTGGATTGGAGTTCTAAATTGAAATTGCCTTCTATGTTGATTCTTATTCCCAACTTATTCCATGCAAGTCAAATATTTCAGCATATTTTGTAACCCAATATTCATTACATAATATTAATCAATTTCGGAAACAAGTTAATTCGTTTAAGTATAACCTACAAGATTATATGTACTAGTGAAATTTTATTATTTAAAATTACAAAATGCGATACGCACAGTTAGTAGTCGGTCCTGCTGGTAGTGGCAAGGTAAGCCAACACTATACTTAATACACGTCATGTGGTTATGGATGTTTAACACTTTCGCAACCGGACTACAAAATGGAACAATACACCAGAAACGCTAGGCGTGTAGGTTTAATACTACCGCCCGCCTAGTGGGCTGAGCCGGCATCTGAGCAAACATTACGAGTAGTAGGTGGAACCGCCTGGTAGGCATACCAGGCGGGTTCTTGGTTGCGAACGTATTAAACACATATCTCAAGTACCTATTGTTTTATATTTTTTCACGTTTCTTTTGTCTGCACGGTTAGCGTCTCCGTCAGAGTCTCGTGTTAGAGTCTGTCTTTCTAAATAGAAAGAAAGAGACAGATCGACAAAGCGAGAAAGCTCACGCGCAGTCTTGCGCTATCCATGCAGATTACTATATAAAGCAACAACTGTGGCAATGTAGAGTAGCTGCTAAATTCATCTTTCTTTTTCTAACACTGTTACCTCAAAGAAAGGGACAAGTGTATGTTTAGCTGCCCTGTTAATGATTCAGTTGTTCAGACTTACACAACCTATTCCAATTTCAGTCAACATACTGCTCAACCATAGTGAAACATGCAGCGGACGCGAGAAGGATAGTGGAAGTGGTGAACCTTGATCCCGCAGCAGAGCACTTTGACTATGAGCCGCTGGTGGACATCCGGGAGCTGATACACTTGGATGATGCCATGGAGGATGAAGAACTACAGTTTGGACCTAATGGAGGACTTGTTTTCTGTATAGAGTATGTTTGTAAATATGAACAATACTTTTCCTCCGTGACCGCTGACCAGCCTGGCTTGGAAAAGAGATATTATTGGTTGTTAATGTTGTAGTTGTTGACTGATTTTGCATTGCTCTGTAGTTGCTATTGTTCGTAAGGAACCCGTGATTTAGTACAAATGTTGTGTATTTGGTGCTTATTACTGGTTTTGATCAGTTTAGCTGTAGGTATATCCAGTTACATTGGGCGAATAGTATATCTTGTTTGATCCTTCACAATTTGTTTGTTGTAGTGGATACTGTAGGCCTTAATCCGCTACGTGTTAAATTACCAAATATTAAGTACTAACATAGAACACTAAGAAATCAAGATTTGAACAGTTATACAAGCATCCTTGCTTTTGCGGTTAATTTGATTAACCTAACATAATAAAAATGTTTCAGAACCCTCCTAGAGAACTGCGACTGGCTGGAGGAGCAACTCGGTGACGTTGACGACGACTACCTCCTCTTCGACTGTCCGGGTCAGATCGAGCTGTACACACACCTGACTGTGATGCGCCGGCTGGTGGATCAGCTGCAGCACTGGAACTTCCGGATATGTGTTGTGTTCATGATAGACTCGCAGTTCATGGTTGATGGAGCCAAGTTCCTGTCAGGTAAAATTCTGTCTGGTGGTCATGTGTTTGTTATAGCAGGCCTGTTACTGCTGCTTCGGCTGAAGTCTGCTCTCGCACACACATTCTGTACGTAACCACTATTATTTATTCTGTGGTTAGTGTCAATTTCCAAATTTAGCCACTTCACCTTTTATGCATGAAACCTCTTAAATCTAAACTATGTGCGAGTTTGTAAGTTATTTCTGGAATTATGGTTTCAAATTCATAGTAATTATGTAGAATGTACCTTGGATGGATATAGGCTATACTTATATTTTATCATGCGAGTCCTGCGTTCATTATCATACGCGGGCGGTACTAACCATATTTACAACTTAACTTTTTTAGGACATGAAAACTTATTTTATTGCCACTTGCCCTTGTAAGCAGCAACGGCCTACGGCCTTATCAGTGGTCACTGCAGGGCCGCGGGGCAAATAAATAATTGTTCGCCGACATCAAAATCGATGAGGCGTAATACACTAGTCAATCTTGGACTAAAAATATATTCTCATCATAACTCCTAGCGTTATTCCCGGTAGTGCCCTAAAGGAGTCTGGGGCTGGTTTGACACCTAATCTCAAGATTTGGCATAGGCAGTATTACGAAAGCGACTGCCACTGACCTTCCAATCCAGAGGGAAAACTAGACTTAGAGCAGTTTCCTCACGGGGCTAAAAATAAAGTTATTTTGTAAATAGGTACCATGGCGGCTCTCAGTGTGATGGTAAACCTCGAGCTCCCGCACGTCAATATCCTCAGCAAAATGGACCTGTTGAGCAAATCCGCGAGGAGTCAACTGGACAGGTAACCGGACTAAAAATGGAACAATTAGCCAGAAACCGACAGAATTCGCTAGGCGTGTAAGTTCATACTACTGCCCGCCTAGCGGGCTCAGCCGGCATCTGAGCAAACATTACGAGTGCCCGCTGTGGCTGGAAGTGACCGAGCCATAACGGCTCGGCTAACATTGCGCGAATTGCAGCACGGCTAGCATTTTATCTGTTCATTGCGCGGTCGAGACGCGCAACGCACTGGTTAATTGGGATCACATCGCTGCCGCTCCCGTTTCGCGCAATGTTGTAGCCGGCCCGCGAAATGTTGATTTTAGCAAGGATTTGCCAATAACAATGTATGAATGTAGTCATATTTACACACGAGGAGAATGTTCGGTATAAATATTAATAGGTCATCTAATGAACCTTTAAAAATCCCGGGTCTTTGAGATTTTGTAATAATAAAATTAATTTTTTTTTTCAGTTTCCTAGATCCTGACCCACACATCCTACTAGCAGACATGAGGCAGTCAAAATCCAAATGGCACACAAAATACGCGAAACTAACGGAGGCCATCGGAGAAGTCATAGAGAACTTCAGTCTCGTCCGGTTTTACCCGCTCGATATAAAGCGAGAAGAGAGCATAGACGACATACTGTTGACCATAGACAATATCATACAATATGGAGAAGACGCGGATGTTAAAGTTAAGGATTTCGATGAACCTGACCCAGATGACGAATAAGTTGTGGAGCGAAGTGTTTTTTGTGCAGTGATGCTAATGTGATAAATGCTCCAAATGTTTACGGAAGCAATTATTCATTTTATTGAATAGCACATAATTATATCTTTGGAATTCAAAAAGTGTGCACTCAGCTCCGTATATAATCCACACGCCCAAAAATTCGTAAATAGCCGTGTCTACGCACAAATGCCTCGCTCGAGCTTGCGCGCTCCGCGTCAGACGAGCCTCCTAGAGTGCGCGTTCAATGGAGATGTGGACGTGCCTCAGCGAGCCACGCCTAGCCCTAGCGTGCGCGTTCAGTGTAGACGTGCCTCGGCGAGCCACGCCTCGCCCTAGCGTGCGCGCTCAGTGTAGACGTGCCTCGACGAGCCGCGCCTCGCCCTAGCGTGCGTGCTCAGTGTAGACGTGCCTCGGCGAGCCACGCCTCGCCCTAGCGTGCGCGCTCAGTGTAGACGTGCCTCGACGAGCCACGCCTCGCCCTAGCGTGCGCGCTCAGTGTAGACGTGCCTCGACGAGCCACGCCTCGCCCTAGCGCGCGCGCTCAGTGTAGACGTGCCTCGACGAGCCACGCCTCGCCCTAGCGCGCGCGCTCAGTGTAGACGTGCCTCGGCGAGCCACGCCTCCCCCGAGGCATGCGTCCGGTGTAGACACGGCTATAGCCATTTTCTATTGAAATGAAAATAAAAGTACATGATCTTAAAAATGCATTTTATTTCACAAACGTAAACATCATCCTACATTACCTAGCTACAGTATATAGTATTAAAATAACAGTTTTGCAATACAGTACAATAAGCGTACTATTCAATGATCTGATATGAAATTGCCGAAATTCACTAATTTGGTTAGTATAGTCGGCTCGACACTAACAATATAGTGCTCATTTTTTTATTATACGATGTTAACCCTTTGGACGCCATATCAAAATAAACAAACTTAAATTTATTTATAACACTTGAAATTGCTAACAGTAGTGTAAGCATGACAAATGTCATTCTAACGCAACAACCATATTAATCTTGCTCGAGGAGACTTAATGCTTCGTTGGCGTACAAAGGGTTGTTAAGGGGCAGATGATCATAAACAGTCAGCAGCATATGTATATGTCGCAGTGAAATGGCCAAAACAGAGATTTGAACAAATCCCTAAGGGATATGATCAAATCACGCAGGATATTAAAATGGCGAATCCATTTTATCATTTACCTAATATAAATCAGTAATTTGATCAAATCTCTGAATCTGTTTAGTGAAATGACGAAATCGGACAAAAAAGGCAACTCGTTTTTTCATTTCACTAGATTTGTTTAGTGATTTGATAAATCCCTGAAACGCGTCAGTGAATTGACGAAACTAACTCGCAGATATTGGCTCCTAAATCATTAGTCATTTAAACGGTTCTGGGACTTAGACTCGGATGGCGGATAGGTTAGAAGATGGTGGCGGGAGCTCTGCTCCCGCCACCGTCTTCGTGTTATATACAATACGAGCTGTTCGAAAAAGCTACCCTCAACTAAAAGGGAGTGCAGATATTTTAGATCTTTACGAGAAAGCATATTTTATCAGGTAGATTGTAAACTTACGAGTACCTATCACTGAAGAAACAGTCAAGATAAAAAATAAATTAAGACTGTGCCAAAAATATGTGAACACAAATACTAAATAACTGCTCAAATATTTTTGACTATGTTTTGGCCTCCACTCCGGAACGACCTATAAGACATGTATAAGAATCATTTATCAGTGAACTCTCGATTGCGTGAGCGCGAGCACACCAAGTACAGTCAGCATTATATACTTAGGAGCAGGCAAAATATATCGCAACACGGCTTTATTACTATAGGATTAAGGATGTGTTACGATATATTTGACTGCTACTAACTATATGATGCTGACTTCACTACGATACGCATCAAATCCTAATTATTAGAGTATGTCCGTAGAATGATACTTAGCTGTGCTACTATTGAATGATTACTTCAGTTCCTTGACCCCCCCTTGCCTTTGACAAAAAGTCAAAAAACTATTAAATAGAAAAGTTCATTTCACTTTAGCTACAATTTACTATTATTTCTTCAAATCCTCAACTCTCACTCAAAAGACAATATTTACAATAAATTTTGTATTAAGCAGTAAAGCTGCTAACGAAATCATACATTTTAAATTAAAGGCAAAATAATTATGTTCCGAGCCGGATTCAAACCGGCGACCACAGGCATGGCATTCGTGGCCCGTCGCTACTAACCAACTAAGCTATAGGAACAATCTGTCTCGGCCACTAAATCTTTCATTCTGTTCCTTCCTACTACGCCTTAGCGGAGCGTGTAGGGACAGCTACCAGAAGAATTAGGCTTCTGAACAACAAAACAAAAATATTTACAATGTCCATATCAGACTGTAATACACAAATAACCTTTTTGGGTGAATTATCTTTTAAGGTACTGGTTTCCGACTTGTCTCACTATACAATTTTATACAAACTCCTTGGTTTATGAAGGCACCTAGGCTGTTATTAAATCAGATTATTGGGCCAATTTTTAGTAATGATAATTCAGAATTAAATATTATTATTACAATAATATAATGGGTAACGCAGCAGGCGTTGTTTACCCCAGATTTTGTAATGTGAAAAACTTATAGAAATAGAAATAGAAATAGAAATAGTTTATTCGTGACACATATACATAACTAAACAAACAAAAAAAAATCAAATAAAACATCAATATTATTAGTGTCACGAAACAGCCGCAACTCAGCATTGTTGCTAGCGTAGCCAGCGCTGGTCTTCCGTTGCGACCATTCGGT
Organism: Epinotia demarniana; assembly: GCA_945867215.1. Classification (NCBI taxonomy): domain Eukaryota; kingdom Metazoa; phylum Arthropoda; class Insecta; order Lepidoptera; family Tortricidae; genus Epinotia; species Epinotia demarniana. The sequence goes on from OX244278.1 coordinate 10,651,467, forward strand.
GAAAAGTGCACGGCGATAACGACCCGGTTACACGCACGGATCACAATCACAATTACATAAATCCTTACATAACGTACAACTTAAAAAAAAAAAAAAATAAACAAAGAGAAAGAATAAAAAAAGAGAGAAATAAACAAAAGTAATCAAAAACTTAACACAAATTAGTGCGTACAGGTCCTTATTTCACTACCTTACGACCTGTGCTGTGACGATTGAGCAGAAACAAAACGCCATGACCGTATTGTCTGTGCTGTGGCCATGTTGTTTATGTTTTGTCACAGAGATTAATTGGGTCAAGGACTTTTAAATATTAACATAAGTTTAACGCACATTTTAGCTTTCTTTGCTATTTAACTAACTAATACTATAAAAATTACACATTTAAAATTAATCTTAACATTGCACAACGAGCAAATAACAGAAATATGTAAGAAACAAACAAAATGAGAAAAATGACGTAAGAAACAGACAAATTGCGAAAAATTTCGTCCTTACTACAAAAAAAGCAGACAAGAAAACTCCACAAGGACCACAAGTGCCACGACCACGACGTTTATGGGACACAAAATGCAGGTATGCCACTTTGCATCGCATTTCAAAAGCAGCTAGTGTCGTGCCTCAGGTTTTCCTGTGCTGTCTGATGTCCAAACAAAAACTGTTTCAGTTTGACCTTAAAACTATAAATGCTTTTTAGGTTCCTAATCGGCGGTGGCAGGGAGTTCCAACACTTGGTAGCTACAAATCTGAAGCTTCCACGAAAAGCAGCAGATGCGTGTCGGTGTGTCAGCAGCGGTAACCCACATTGCCGAGCACCACGTGGCTTGCGGACTGACAGTTTCTCAAAGAGATATGCCGGAGCCTGATGGCGCATTATTCCAAAAAGAAGACATGCCAGATGGAGCTTGCGTCTATGTAGCATCTTGAGAATATTACACTTGTTTAGAAATGGGGTGACATGGGCCCTCAACGGAACATCAAAGCAAAAGCGAGCACAGGCATTTTGAACCCGTTGGATGAGCCGTTTTGTTTTTGTGAGTAGACGTGGACCATATACTATGTCCATATAGTTCAATTTTGACATATGTTGTTTATATGATATGTTGTTTGAGATATGTTTCCTGCGTTTCGTGATTTTTCCAGGAATGTAAAAGTTTTTCATGCGTGTTACATGAGTGACCCCTAAACGGACGTCTAGTTTTAATATCAACGATCTTTTGCTACCGTTAAGTCAACAGGTAATAAATTTGAATATGGCTTTAGAAAAGATGTACCTTAAGTACCCCTTGATTCGAATCGATTTGCGAAAACCACGCCCCCTGGACAGAGACACGCTTAAACGCGCCTTCCGCACACGAGAAAAAGAGATGTAACACTCTTTGGGAATGGCTTTTTCGGATAAATTTCGATAAACACTAATCAATGAACTTTTATTCATATCTCGATCAATGAGTTTTTAGATAAGATAATATACTGTAGTATTAACTTGATTGTGTCGTAACATAATATCTTTTTTGAGTAGGCCGAGTAAAAAAAGGAAAATAAAGACCCATTTTTGTTTTTCTATAGGGGAAATTTTAGCCAATCATGTACCTATCGATTAATAAAATCAAACAATAATATAGTCGAGAATCATTTATCTGGAAATCACGCCTTATTGTTTCGTAATCTAGCCACAACGGTGTTTCAAAGAACGAGATAATTTACAATTCACCCCCTTAAAAGTTAATACACCCTTTTGACGCTGGTTATTATGGCCGCCACATACGTGGCATAATTCCGAATTCAGCCTATTCGGAATTCTGCCGCGCCAGCTGCTCCATATAAAACGTATGGCCCTGCCACAGAAAGGCGGCCGGAGTTCACCCCGCGTGTAGATTGTTGGATTGTGTATGGAGTACCTACGATTGGACTCAGCCCGGCGGAATTCAGCCAGTATGTGGCGAGCCTAACGGCGCGGCGGTAGCACTCGGCGACTTTGCACGTTGCAAATGCGACAAGGGGTCACATGACGCGATGCAATCACACGTTCACGAAACGCGCTACTGAATCGCTGCAAAATGTCGCCGTGCGCGACCTGCCAAAGTTGGCGACGACTACAGTCGTGTCCACTTTAAAAGTCCTTGGCGCTCAAAAGGTTAGAGCAACTTATTCTATCAATTCCTCCGCGTTATCAGACGTAAATAGAAAGACCGGCAATTTCAAAGAAAAAATTACACGTCCAAAATATCAGTTTCACTAGATTACTACACATGTTTTCTCAACGCTGTCGTGAAAATGCAATTTTTTGGATGATTTTGACACACTTCCTGATTTAATACTTTGGTATAATGAAATGGGTATTTACAATGGCCCAGTATTAAAATGATGTGTACTTTAGACATATAGAATGTTATTTCTAAAGCAAAACAAATAATATTACATTATCGCTCAATATATTGCTTGGCAACCACTTCATTTCATTTATACTTATGAAATGTGAGGTTTAAATCGCTCACGAGGGCTTATATCCTAGCTGTATGGCCAAAGCTATTGCTTATTTACCAAGGGCTAGTCAAGAGACTAGCCCTGACAAGAGTCAGGTCTGCAAAATGGTCTTGCATTCTTTAAGGGTTTCTCTTTCTATAGAACTGCTTTACTGAAATAATACTAATAAATCGACGGTTTAACTCATGTATTGGATATGTGAGTGCGAGCGACATGTTTCGAACTCGTGTTTCGGCTTTTTTGCTTTACTGAAGTCGCTTAATTGCAGGTTCTCACCGACTGCTGTATTTCGGCTCACTAAGTCATGGCTACTTCTGATCCAGACTATAATTTTCTGCCGAGTTCCTCTAGGGTTTCACTTTAGTCATAATTAAATGTCATACAAGGGTACTCCCATTTATATGTTCCTTTAACGGATGGTTACGGGCCATCACAAAACGGAACGTTAGTATCAACCTCATACATTTTTTTATAAACCGACAGAATAAAGGTGAATTAAAAATAACTTTAGTCAACCTCAATCTGCATACTTTAAATGACACTCCCCAATTAACATTAAACCGCGGATATTTTTACAATATATTCAGATAATACACATAATATTGTGAACATTTATCAATACATAGCGGGTAGGTCACACAATGTCGCGAATAGACACTATATCTCAGGTATTACTCACTAATATTGTGAACATTTTACATTACACAGCGGGTAGGTCACAAAATGCCGCGAATAGACACTATTTCCCAGGTATTACCCACTAATATTGTGAACATTTGACATTATATCGCGGGTAGGTGACACAATGTCGCGAATAGATACTATATCACAAGTACCCACTAATATCGTGAGAATTTGATATTATGTCGCGGGTAGGTGACACAATGCCGCGAATATACACTATATCCCAAGTACCCACTAATATTGTGAGCATTAGAGATTATGTGTTGGGTAGGTGAAACAGCAGGAATCGGCAGTACCCACCCCGGGTAGACTATATGGCGGGGTCGTGGTGGGCGCCGTCTATGGGGAAGGGCTGCGGGTCGGCGACGCTGAACACGAACATGAGGCAGCCGAGCTGCAGCAGCGCGCCGTGCGCCAGCAGCGCCGAGCCCTCCCACGCGGCCGCGGCCTGCGGGGGCGGCGCGCAGCGGCACGGCGCCGGCCCGCGCAACACCGACCCGTTCACCCTGCTATATCAATAACAATACTACATTGTTGTAAAGGCTAGAAAGTAGGCAATAGATGGACGAGTGGGTTCGAGGTCCGAGCCCGAAGGTGAGAGAGAGAGAGCTGTATTTGATTGAATCGCTGTTCAAACTGTCCATCAATAACATTGTTGGACAGTTTATTGTATAGTTGGCATGTTCGTGCGATGTCCAACTAATCCCAGATTTGAAGCTTAAATTCTGACCATCTTTTGGAGTTAAAAAAAATGGCAGATTAAGGTTAACTAAAGTGATGCTTAAGTCACATCTAACCTGTCGGTTTTGTTACTAAATGTATGTAATTGACATTGACTGTCGGTTTTGCTACTATCCGTTTAAGGGCCATAAAATAATGAATAAGTCATTTTGCTACATTTTCGAGCAGTGGCGTGAAATACTAATTTCACGCCACTGCTCGAAAATGTGGCAAAAGATGGTCAGAATTCAGGCTTTAATGCTGGGGTTAGTTGGACCTCGCACGTACAGGTCAACTATGAGTTCAAACTGTCGAACAATGTTATTGTTGGACAGTTTGATCACAACTCCCGCCTTCGCCCTTGCCCCGCTCGCGTGTCGGGGGCTCCGCGCGGAGCGGCCTGACGCGGTGCCCCTCGAATCGCGAGCGGTCGCGCTACAGTGTTTCGTATTATGATCTTTAATTAGGTACTTCATTTTGACTTATAATTATAATTATTTGCAATTTCCTTGCAGTAGGAGTGAAAAGCACTATGTAATGTCTCGACCAAAAGTGTAATCGATGGACTCGTCTCTTTCGAGGACCTCGAACCCACTCGTCCGTCTATTGCCCACTTTCTAGCTTTTACAACAATGTACTATTGTTTAACGAGGGGCGTAAGTGCAATATCGCGAACAAGATTCTCCCAGAAGCTTCGAGTTTACAATATTCTAAGGCCTTGTTATACATAATATTTTTCAGTACATTTGCGAGGAAAAAATAAGCACACAATGCTGAAAAAACTACGTATGTTTCATAGAACCGCACCAATCGAAAATCGACGAAATAAATCAGTGCGCGTGGAGCGGGCAGCTTCAATATTTCAACCAATCACAGTACAGAAGTATTCCTGCGGTGCGTGGCCAACTAGATTATTTTTCAACCAATCACAGAGCAGAATTCTAGTGGCGAGCGGCCAACTAGATTTCCTTAAACCAATCAGATCACACACAAGCTCATAACTCCATAGAGAATTATGAAAATCCATAACTCCCGTGGGAACAATTTAGGCAATTGTCCTTCTGTATACAGGTATGGAATAAAACCATTCACGAGCAAGTGTGATGAAATACTACATTGTTGTAGAGCAGCGGTTGGCAACACTTATTAATAATTAGTACACGCCCATACAACAAGACTGACGTACCTAGGAGTGTCGGTGACGCGGTGTCGCACGAGGTCCCTCACGGCCCTGGCGCGCGTCTCGCCCTCGTCCTCGGCGGGCGGAGCCGCGCGCTCCGACACGTCCATGCAATACAACACGCCGTCTACACGCGAGCCCCACTCTGAGTAGTTGATCAGCTCAAAGTGGCGGGTCACCTGTAAGAATATTAGTGTTATTTTGATCGAATACTAGTGGCTCTGATCGATACTAGATAGGTCATAACCACCCTTTAAATATATCGGAGACGGAGGTGTAAAATCAATCGGAAGTTCCGATTAATCGGAGTAGGAGTGTGAACGTTACATCTAAACCCTTGGGCATTATTCTTTACCGCATTAAAACCAAAAATTATACAGTCGTACCACAAAATATGAGTTACAACAATGTACCCGCGGCAGCGCGTTTGCGCGGGTAAAATCTTCAACACCCATTGGCCGAAATTTTGCGCGCGACGCCGGCAGCACCGGCGCCCGCCACTTTGTCTGGCCCCATGAGCGGGAGAGCACGAATAGACCTGTCACTGCATATTGTACCTTACGCATAGTGCAATAAGGTCTTTATTGAAATGGTCATACGTTCGATTTCATTCGGCACTTGTCAGTTCCGTCGGAGTGGACGGAGATTGCCGATGTAACTTATATTTGTGGTACTACTGTACAGAATACTGCCAGCGTTCAGTTTAGACCTGTGGACCTATCTGGTCTAGTGTACCTCATCGTAGAAGACGGTGGCGTGGAGTCGCGACACGTAGCGGCACTGCGCGGGGTCCAGCACCACGTCGCAGGAGGAGTCCGCGCCGAACGTCAGCCGCGACAGCCGCATGGGCACCGGCCGGCCCAGCCCGTCGCCGAGACCCGACCTGTATACAAACATCAGGTCAATGTTCGCAGATCAGGTAACAGTTGGGGTCAGCACGTTGTTGAGCGGAGATCGCTGCTTGACAAACAGTGGGAGTCCCTTTCCGGCGAGGTGGCGGGACGAACTGGGGCGGGAAGCGACTGCAGTGAGTAAAATAGATGACAGGACTTGGGGACGTCCTGGGTAGGGTAAGGGTTGGGAGGTGGCAGGTAACATGCGAGTTGCCGACCCCTTAACAATGTATACCTACACTCCTTTCTTGAAGATTTAAAAACGATGCGCTCGCGCTTCTCACGCAACAGCAGCTCGCTCGCGCTCCTCGCGCGACAGCAGCTCGCTCGGCAGCGCCACGTGCTGGAAGCCTACCTGCTGGGCCGCAGCACTGGGCAGGCAGCAGCGCGGAGCGCGGCGTGCGGCGGCGCGTGGCGCGCGCGCGCGGCGGGCGGCGCGGGCGCGGCGCCCCAGACAGCTAGCGCAATGCGCTCGCGCTCCTCGCGCGACAGCAGCTCGCTCGGCAGCGCCACGTGCTGGAAGCCTACCTGCTGGGCCGCAGCACTGGGCAGGCAGCAGCGCGGAGCGCGGCGTGCGGCGGCGCGTGGCGCGCGCGCGCGGCGGGCGGCGCGGGCGCGGCGCCCCAGACAGCTAGCGCAATGCGCTCGCGCTCCTCGCGCGACAGCAGCTCGCTCGGCAGCGCCACGTGCTGGAAGCCTACCTGCTGGGCCGCAGCACTGGGCAGGCAGCAGCGCGGAGCGCGGCGTGCGGCGGCGCGTGGCGCGCGCGCGCGGCGGGCGGCGCGGGCGCGGCGCCCCAGACAGCTCGCGCGATGCGCTCGCGCTCCTCGCGCGACAGCAGCTCGCTCGGCAGCGCCACGTGCTGGAAGCCTACCTGCTGGGCCGCAGCACTGGGCAGGCAGCAGCGCGGAGCGCGGCGTGCGGCGGCGCGTGGCGCGCGCGCGCGGCGGGCGGCGCGGGCGCGGCGCCCCAGACAGCTCGCGCGATGCGCTCGCGCTCCTCGCGCGACAGCAGCTCGCTCGGCAGCGCCACGTGCTGGAAGCCTACCTGCTGGGCCGCAGCACTGGGCAGGCAGCAGCGCGGAGCGCGGCGTGCGGCGGCGCGTGGCGCGCGCGCGCGGCGGGCGGCGCGGGCGCGGCGCCCCAGACAGCTCGCGCAATGCGCTCGCGCTCCTCGCGCGACAGCAGCTCGCTCGGCAGCGCCACGTGCTGGAAGCCTACCTGCTGGGCCGCAGCACTGGGCAGGCAGCAGCGCGGAGCGCGGCGTGCGGCGGCGCGTGGCGCGCGCGCGCGGCGGGCGGCGCGGGCGCGGCGCCCCAGACAGCTCGCGCGATGCGCTCGTGCTCCTCGCGCGACAACAGCTCGCTCGGCAGCGCCACGTGCTGGAAGCCTACCTGCTGGGCCGCAGCACTGGGCAGGCAGCAGCGCGGAGCGCGGCGTGCGGCGGCGCGTGGCGCGCGCGCGCGGCGGGCGGCGCGGGCGCGGCGCCCCAGACAGCTCGCGCGATGCGCTCGCGCTCCTCGCGCGACAGCAGCTCGCTCGGCAGCGCCACGTGCTGGAAGCCTACCTGCTGGGCCGCAGCACTGGGCAGGCAGCAGCGCGGAGCGCGGCGTGCGGCGGCGCGTGGCGCGCGCGCGCGGCGGGCGGCGCGGGCGCGGCGCCCCAGACAGCTCGCGCGATGCGCTCGCGCTCCTCGCGCGACAGCAGCTCGCTCGGCAGCGCCACGTGCTGGAAGCCTACCTGCTGGGCCGCAGCACTGGGCAGGCAGCAGCGCGGAGCGCGGCGTGCGGCGGCGCGTGGCGCGCGCGCGCGGCGGGCGGCGCGGGCGCGGCGCCCCAGACAGCTCGCGCGATGCGCTCGCGCTCCTCGCGCGACAGCAGCTCGCTCGGCAGCGCCACGTGCTGGAAGCCTACCTGCTGGGCCGCAGCACTGGGCAGGCAGCAGCGCGGAGCGCGGCGTGCGGCGGCGCGTGGCGCGCGCGCGCGGCGGGCGGCGCGGGCGCGGCGCCCCAGACAGCTCGCGCGATGCGCTCGCGCTCCTCGCGCGACAGCAGCTCGCTCGGCAGCGCCACGTGCTGGAAGCCTACCTGCTGGGCCGCAGCACTGGGCAGGCAGCAGCGCGGAGCGCGGCGTGCGGCGCGGGCGCGGCGCCCCAGACAGCTCGCGCGATGCGCTCGCGCTCCTCGCGCGACAGCAGCTCGCTCGGCAGCGCCACGTGCTGGAAGCCTACCTGCTGGGCCGCAGCACTGGGCAGGCAGCAGCGCGGAGCGCGGCGTGCGGCGGCGCGTGGCGCGCGCGCGCGGCGGGCGGCGCGGGCGCGGCGCCCCAGACAGCTCGCGCGATGCGCTCGCGCTCCTCGCGCGACAGCAGCTCGCTCGGCAGCGCCACGTGCTGGAAGCCTACCTGCTGGGCCGCAGCACTGGGCAGGCAGCAGCGCGGAGCGCGGCGTGCGGCGGCGCGTGGCGCGCGCGCGCGGCGGGCGGCGCGGGCGCGGCGCCCCAGACAGCTCGCGCGATGCGCTCGCGCTCCTCGCGCGACAGCAGCTCGCTCGGCAGCGCCACGTGCTGGAAGCCTACCTGCTGGGCCGCAGCACTGGGCAGGCAGCAGCGCGGAGCGCGGCGTGCGGCGGCGCGTGGCGCGCGCGCGCGGCGGGCGGCGCGGGCGCGGCGCCCCAGACAGCTCGCGCGATGCGCTCGCGCTCCTCGCGCGACAGCAGCTCGCTCGGCAGCGCCACGTGCTGGAAGCCTACCTGCTGGGCCGCAGCACTGGGCAGGCAGCAGCGCGGAGCGCGGCGTGCGGCGCGGGCGCGGCGCCCCAGACAGCTCGCGCGATGCGCTCGCGCTCCTCGCGCGACAGCAGCTCGCTCGGCAGCGCCACGTGCTGGAAGCCTACCTGCTGGGCCGCAGCACTGGGCAGGCAGCAGCGCGGAGCGCGGCGTGCGGCGCGGGCGCGGCGCCCCAGACAGCTCGCGCGATGCGCTCGCGCTCCTCGCGCGACAGCAGCTCGCTCGGCAGCGCCACGTGCTGGAAGCCTACCTGCTGGGCCGCAGCACTGGGCAGGCAGCAGCGCGGAGCGCGGCGTGCGGCGGCGCGTGGCGCGCGCGCGCGGCGGGCGGCGCGGGCGCGGCGCCCCAGACAGCTAGCGCAATGCGCTCGCGCTCCTCGCGCGACAGCAGCTCGCTCGGCAGCGCCACGTGCTGGAAGCCTACCTGCTGGGCCGCAGCACTGGGCAGGCAGCAGCGCGGAGCGCGGCGTGCGGCGGCGCGTGGCGCGCGCGCGCGGCGGGCGGCGCGGGCGCGGCGCCCCAGACAGCTAGCGCAATGCGCTCGCGCTCCTCGCGCGACAGCAGCTCGCTCGGCAGCGCCACGTGCTGGAAGCCTACCTGCTGGGCCGCAGCACTGGGCAGGCAGCAGCGCGGAGCGCGGCGTGCGGCGGCGCGTGGCGCGCGCGCGCGGCGGGCGGCGCGGGCGCGGCGCCCCAGACAGCTCGCGCGATGCGCTCGCGCTCCTCGCGCGACAGCAGCTCGCTCGGCAGCGCCACGTGCTGGAAGCCTACCTGCTGGGCCGCAGCACTGGGCAGGCAGCAGCGCGGAGCGCGGCGTGCGGCGGCGCGTGGCGCGCGCGCGCGGCGGGCGGCGCGGGCGCGGCGCCCCAGACAGCTCGCGCGATGCGCTCGCGCTCCTCGCGCGACAGCAGCTCGCTCGGCAGCGCCACGTGCTGGAAGCCTACCTGCTGGGCCGCAGCACTGGGCAGGCAGCAGCGCGGAGCGCGGCGTGCGGCGGCGCGTGGCGCGCGCGCGCGGCGGGCGGCGCGGGCGCGGCGCCCCAGACAGCTCGCGCAATGCGCTCGCGCTCCTCGCGCGACAGCAGCTCGCTCGGCAGCGCCACGTGCTGGAAGCCTACCTGCTGGGCCGCAGCACTGGGCAGGCAGCAGCGCGGAGCGCGGCGTGCGGCGGCGCGTGGCGCGCGCGCGCGGCGGGCGGCGCGGGCGCGGCGCCCCAGACAGCTCGCGCGATGCGCTCGTGCTCCTCGCGCGACAACAGCTCGCTCGGCAGCGCCACGTGCTGGAAGCCTACCTGCTGGGCCGCAGCACTGGGCAGGCAGCAGCGCGGAGCGCGGCGTGCGGCGGCGCGTGGCGCGCGCGCGCGGCGGGCGGCGCGGGCGCGGCGCCCCAGACAGCTCGCGCGATGCGCTCGCGCTCCTCGCGCGACAGCAGCTCGCTCGGCAGCGCCACGTGCTGGAAGCCTACCTGCTGGGCCGCAGCACTGGGCAGGCAGCAGCGCGGAGCGCGGCGTGCGGCGGCGCGTGGCGCGCGCGCGCGGCGGGCGGCGCGGGCGCGGCGCCCCAGACAGCTCGCGCGATGCGCTCGCGCTCCTCGCGCGACAGCAGCTCGCTCGGCAGCGCCACGTGCTGGAAGCCTACCTGCTGGGCCGCAGCACTGGGCAGGCAGCAGCGCGGAGCGCGGCGTGCGGCGGCGCGTGGCGCGCGCGCGCGGCGGGCGGCGCGGGCGCGGCGCCCCAGACAGCTCGCGCGATGCGCTCGCGCTCCTCGCGCGACAGCAGCTCGCTCGGCAGCGCCACGTGCTGGAAGCCTACCTGCTGGGCCGCAGCACTGGGCAGGCAGCAGCGCGGAGCGCGGCGTGCGGCGGCGCGTGGCGCGCGCGCGCGGCGGGCGGCGCGGGCGCGGCGCCCCAGACAGCTCGCGCGATGCGCTCGCGCTCCTCGCGCGACAGCAGCTCGCTCGGCAGCGCCACGTGCTGGAAGCCTACCTGCTGGGCCGCAGCACTGGGCAGGCAGCAGCGCGGAGCGCGGCGTGCGGCGCGGGCGCGGCGCCCCAGACAGCTCGCGCGATGCGCTCGCGCTCCTCGCGCGACAGCAGCTCGCTCGGCAGCGCCACGTGCTGGAAGCCTACCTGCTGGGCCGCAGCACTGGGCAGGCAGCAGCGCGGAGCGCGGCGTGCGGCGGCGCGTGGCGCGCGCGCGCGGCGGGCGGCGCGGGCGCGGCGCCCCAGACAGCTCGCGCGATGCGCTCGCGCTCCTCGCGCGACAGCAGCTCGCTCGGCAGCGCCACGTGCTGGAAGCCTACCTGCTGGGCCGCAGCACTGGGCAGGCAGCAGCGCGGAGCGCGGCGTGCGGCGGCGCGTGGCGCGCGCGCGCGGCGGGCGGCGCGGGCGCGGCGCCCCAGACAGCTCGCGCGATGCGCTCGCGCTCCTCGCGCGACAGCAGCTCGCTCGGCAGCGCCACGTGCTGGAAGCCTACCTGCTGGGCCGCAGCACTGGGCAGGCAGCAGCGCGGAGCGCGGCGTGCGGCGGCGCGTGGCGCGCGCGCGCGGCGGGCGGCGCGGGCGCGGCGCCCCAGACAGCTCGCGCGATGCGCTCGCGCTCCTCGCGCGACAGCAGCTCGCTCGGCAGCGCCACGTGCTGGAAGCCTACCTGCTGGGCCGCAGCACTGGGCAGGCAGCAGCGCGGAGCGCGGCGTGCGGCGCGGGCGCGGCGCCCCAGACAGCTCGCGCGATGCGCTCGCGCTCCTCGCGCGACAGCAGCTCGCTCGGCAGCGCCACGTGCTGGAAGCCTACCTGCTGGGCCGCAGCACTGGGCAGGCAGCAGCGCGGAGCGCGGCGTGCGGCGCGGGCGCGGCGCCCCAGACAGCTCGCGCGATGCGCTCGCGCTCCTCGCGCGACAGCAGCTCGCTCGGCAGCGCCACGTGCTGGAAGCCTACCTGCTGGGCCGCAGCACTGGGCAGGCAGCAGCGCGGAGCGCGGCGTGCGGCGGCGCGTGGCGCGCGCGCGCGGCGGGCGGCGCGGGCGCGGCGCCCCAGACAGCTCGCGCGATGCGCTCGCGCTCCTCGCGCGACAGCAGCTCGCTCGGCAGCGCCACGTGCTGGAAGCCGTGCTTGGCGAGCCGCGCTCGAGGGATTGACGCGTGCACGAGCGCCTCAGCCTCCGGGGACAGCGGCAGCCGCGACCAGGGGCCGTGGCACTGCTCGCCCACTAGGATCTGCAATTCAATTTCATTTCAATAAAGAGGTAATGGAAACTACTTCAAAACTCGTGCCCGATCGATGAATAATTATGATAGCGATCGAAACCAACAACCCGCACATCCCTAACCGCCGCAGACCCCTGAGAGACGGCATGATCAGCAGGAGGCGCTGACCTGGTTACGCCACCATCGACCGACACCATCTTCTCCCTAAATTTTAGGAGGCTAAAATTAAAAAGCTCCCATGTCCTTCGTATCTCAGTAACTTAGTAACTAGCAATTGGTGATCAACAGAGCCAAATCACAAAAAAACTGCTGCGAAGTGTTTTTCTTAGTCTAAGTACTTCATGAGCATTGACACTCGTCAGTCGAGCTGCCTTGACGGTATGTTCGAAGGCGAATTGAAAAGTTTTGAGCCTAAGGTCGAACATAAAATCAAAAACAAAATGAACACTGCCAGGTTATAGGTACGCTCCAATGCGGAGTTTTTAGTGTGCATCAACTTGGCAGCAGCCTCTGCTGCCGAGCCAGCACAAGGCCTGCCAAATGCGATGCTGCAAAATTGCTTACGCAAGTAGCATCCCCTAAAAGGCAGCGCCCTCTCCGCCATGGAACCAGCGTAAGGCCGTCGGGCAGGGTTCTAATTTATCAAGATAATTACGCTTCCTGATAATTATCACCAGTATAAGAACCAATGACACTCGAGGTCGCTAAACTTTGCATAATCCGAACTGAATTCTTCTTGTAAGGGGAATAACCACGGCGCGGCACGTCACGTTGACACTCCCTGCATTCGGATAGACGCAAGTGCGGAAATACACGTTCGAATACTTCGAATATAGTTACTTTCACGAGCGCAATTTTTTGTTATTATCAATCGATAATTACCCATCTGTTATTATCATGATAATTATCTTTTTGAACCCTGCCGTCCGGTCTTTTTCCATCTGTACGGCTGAGGCCCGGTGGCTCCAACAGGCACGGTATATTGGCTGAAACCATGGCCCGCCTAATAATTTCGTTGATGGCGTGATGCATCGGGAATCGTCCTGCACACCTTTGGCAACTTAGGCCGTGGTGACCATTTTCACTCACCATTGCCCCGCCTCGCACACTTTAGCACCCAACCTAAGGGCTGTCGCTATTCTCAGCGAGTTGCTCTCCAGAAAAGTGCCCAGTTGGGCTTCGCGTCGCCAGGTCTACGCCTGAAGTATTGGACAGTAAGGAGTGGTAAGTGTGTTTGCTCCACATATCGTCCCATTGCCTTTGGCTGGAAGGATTTTCAGGCCGCGTGTCGTTAGTAATTGTCGTCGCCCATCGTGCAAGCGATTCTTGCAGAAATGGTACCAAGAAATAGGCACCATTGATTGAAAAGATGTTAGAGAAAAGATACTGTTCTGTACCATGATTTTTGGTACAAGCTTTTATTGCCGCCTGTACTATTCTGTATACCATCATCAACTACTCTTTGAGACGATTCTAACGAACCCAAACTCAACGGGGTTACGTCGGTTATGTACTGAATTCCCATGGCCACTTTCAGTCTCCATCATCAGATCAGCCCGATGGTACCATAATATTTATTTGTCATTCAAACTATATATACCCAAAATTTCAGCTCAATCGGTCACCGGGAAGTGGGTCAAATTTTACTCGCAAGATTTGTCCTATACATACTAACAGGGCAAGTTAAATAAAAGCTTGTAAAAATGCAATCAGGCCCACATCTTCAACATGGCATTCCCAGGCCACCATACCGAATGGGGAGAGCTGCTTGAATCCACTGTGTCTCGGACATTTCTGTTTTTAATAACAGCTCAGCCGTCAATTTCAGTTCACGATCTGATCTGTCCCTCGCTTCATTAACAAATAACCACGATGGAGAAGTTCTAAGTAAATATGTAATTCTTGGTGTTGCGAAGTATTATATTGCGTAATAATGTCAATGAAACGCGGGGCGACAAATAATGTACGTTACGCCTCCATCCTTCTTCGATAGAGCGCACAATCAAGCACCGTAGAGGTAGGAATGAGGAACATAAATAAAATAGTTTTAGTTAGAAATTAACACTTTTATTCAATAAAAACGGATTAAAAGTATGGAGCACAGCGAGTTAAAAGGTTATTTGATAATAATGACTTATCACGGAACAAAGGTGGAGTAACTATTTTTTTTCTATAAATGGTGTTGTTTTATTTTGACTTGTGACAAAAAAAAATGTTTATATTACTATTTCTTATATTTTTAAACACAGCAGCGGAATCAAGAGCACAGATTCGTAATTGTGGGTTTCAATTTTTGCCGCACCCACCCTATTCGCCGGATTTGGCCCCTTCCGACTATCATCTTTTCCCCAACCTAAAAAACCACTTGGGAGGTCAACAATTTTCCACGGATATGGAGGTGCAAGGAGCTGTAACTTCATATTTTGATGACCTGGAAGATTCTTTTTTTACACAGTATAATGAAATTAGTGGCGAGATGGCAAAAGTGTATGGATGTTTTTGGACTCTATGTAGAAACTTTTAACTGTAGTAAAAAGTATAGTTATCATTTTAAGGCAAGGCTAGAAACTCACCATCGTATACATCAATATATCATTAACATCAGTTAATGATCTCTATGTCAGAGAGTGCTCACCTACCTGATGTAGACGCTGCCACGCCAACAGCTTCATTTGAAGTACTAACTACATTGGAAGTTTTCGCCACTTCACTAGAGACTCCCCTATGCCACAGAGTACCTGAACCCGTCTCCTAAACCAGTAACGGTTACCTGCTGCAGCCGCTGCCACGCCAACAGCTTCACCAGGCTCTGGTCTAGTTTCTTCAGCTGCTCGCTAAGGGCAGGCCTTAAGGCATCCGCTCCATTGAGAGTTTCCGCCACTTCACTAGAGACTCCTCCATGTCAGAGAGTACTTGAACCCGTCTCCTAAGCCAATAATGGTTACCTGCTATAGACACTGCCACGCCAACAGCTTTCTTTGGAGTAGTGACAACATTGGGAGTTTCCGCCACTTCACTAGAGACTCCCCTATGTCAGAGAGTACCTGAACCCGTCTCCTAAGCCAATTAAGGTTACTTGCTGTAGACGCTGCCACGCCAACAGCTTTCTTTGGAGTAGTGACAACATTGGGAGTTTCCGCCACTTCACTAGAGACTCCCTATGTCAAAGAGTACCTGAACCCGTCTCCTAAGCCAGTAACGGTTACCTGCTGCAGCCGCTGCCACGCCAACAGCTTCACCAGGCTCTGGTCTAGTTTCTTCAGCTGCTCGTCCACGGCAGCCCTCAAGGCATCCGCGTCGTTGGGAGTTTCCCGTCGCCTTTTTACTGGCGATTCGTAGTCTATGTCCGAGTCGGAGTGCTCGCTTGACGAACCAAGCTCCTTCTGAGAAAAGTAGATTGTCGTTTGAAATTGTACAAACTTGTAATAGTAAGCTTAATACTTAATTTGATGTCTTCGTCTTTGGCGCTGGTTAAGCTGGTTTGTTAGTCAGCTCACAGGCTTCAGTTTAGCGGATAAGGGCTTAGTACGGGTCTATATCTGTTGGTCTAAAATTTTTGCCCGATTATTAACATAGTAATGTAGCTTTTATTTTGTTCTTGTTTGAAGGAAGTAAAGATTTTTAAACTTGTATTTTTTTTAATTTTTTGAAAAAGGGATAGATGTATTATTTTAATGCTGAATGTCAGATAGTTAAATGAACGTTTCCGAACGCTATCTGTGTGACTAGGTATATAAGGAAATTCAAGATGGCGTCTCGCTCTCTTTTCTCATCACGAAGACTGAAGAACAACTCCATATTGTAACAATTAAAGGTTGTTGTACAATTAAAGATAATTAATGCGTGTATCCCTCACGTCTCTGTTTGATTAAAACGACCAACATTACAGCAGCCATTGTTTATTTTGTTTTAGGAGGTTTTATGTTAGGCTAAAGAATAATTATACCTTACAGTATTATACTTTTAGCCTTGAAGTCATAAAAAAATATACTAAATAATTTTAGGTCATACATGTTTTAGGACAAAAAATATGTATGCAAAAAAATCTTTATGCTAAAGTAGCTTGTATACCATTAAATATTATACTAAACATTTTCGGCCAAACAATTTTAGAACATAAAATTTTAGACCAAGCGACCCCTCAGTACAGTCACCGGCATCAATATCTGCCGAAACAAAGCCGGCAAAAATATCTGACACGTCCTTCTGGCATTAGACATAGAGTCGTGTCAGATATGAATGCGTGCTATGTTGTGGCAGATGTTATTGGTGGTGAGTGTAGAGTGTACATACCTTAGGCTGAGTGATGGCTTCAAGGTCGTCCGCGGCGTCCTCCTCGCTGGCCCCGCGGAGTGCGGCGCGGCGCGGCTGCGCGCTGTGCGCGGCGCACGCCAGGTTGAGGCAGATCGTGTGCTTGGGGGCCTCCTCCGCCTCCTCGTCGGAGGATGCCTCGTAGTCGCTGGTGGCTTGCTGGGCTTTTAGCACTGAAAGGAGCTATTCTGAGTAACGGTTTTAACATAGTCGTCGATGTCAATTGGAAGGAGGTTCTCAGTTCATCTTCAGGTTTACTTTTTAAACCCCGACGCAAAGAGAGGGGTGTTATAAGTTTAACGTGTCTGTCTGTGGTATCGTAGCTCCCAAACAGATCGACCGATTTGAATGATGTTTTTTTTGTGTCAGATAATTTTATCCCGAGTGTTCTTAGCCATGTTTCAAGAAAATCTGTTGACCCGTTTTTGAGATATTGTACTTTGAAATTAAAATGTCGGGGGTTTTTCAACTTTTCTAAGTTGTAGTTATTATATGTATGTGTACCTATTTTATAAATTTAGTAAAGCTCTGATGATGGGATCTAGGGGGAACTTAGAGAACTTCTCGAATGTGATAAGCGCGTATATGGCGAATTCGGCATTTTCTATTGTTAACCATGTATAAAACTGGTATGGATGTGTTCTTTGTCTCCAAAATACGGATCTACCGGTCTCAGGTTCTCATCGGTTTGTGTGAGGTGTCTTTCGAAGCTACGGTAGCCTAGGGATTCAGGCACGTGGCTATAAAACAGCGGTTCGAAACCCGGCTAATGCGATCGTAATGAGATTTCGGAACTTACGTACGGAATATTTACCGTTTTTCGGCGAAGGAAAACATCGTATGGAAACCGGACTTTAATCCCAATAGGGTCTTGTTTTCCCTCTGGTTTGGAAGGTCAGATGGCAATAGGGTATTTGATAACATTGAAAATAATTTGTTATAAAATCGAAAAACGAACAATAAGGACGTTGTTTAATTGTGTTGTGACGTCACAAGCAAGGAATTCCATACTAACGGAGCGTTTTTGACGTTTCTTAAAAGGATGCTGATTTGTCTCTTGTACTTTGTACAAATACCATAATTGCTTTCGAAAAACTAGTGGCAAATTTTTATTTGTTTTAGGCCTCCTGGCTGATCCTTCCCCAAAAACTGTCGAAATCATATAGAACATTCTCCTCATGTGTAAGTAAATATGTCAAAAAACTTAAATATACATAACACAGCAAGGAGTAAAAGCCATGCTTCACTACATAGTATAAAACAAAGTCGCTTCCCGCTGTCTGTCCCTATGTATGTTTAGATCTTTAAAACTACGCAACGGATTTTGATGCGGGTTTTTTTTAATGATTCAAGAGGAAGGTTTAAATGTATAATATAGTACCCGTGCGGAGCCCCCGCCCTGGCTCCGCACTCGCTAGTTAAAAATAAAATAAAATAGGAGGCAAACGAGCAGACGGATCACCTGCTGGTAAGCGATTACCGCCGCCCATGGACACCTGCAACACTAGAGGTGTTGTGAGTGCGTTGCCGGCCTTTAAGATGGGAGTAAGCTCTTTTCTTGAAGGTGTGAAGGTCGTATCGGTCCGGAAATACCGCAGGCGACAATCCAGTCCACAGATTAGCTGTGCGAGGCAGGAAGTTTCTGGAGAAGCGCACAGTTGAGGACTGCCAACCATCTAGGTGGTGAAGATGGTAATGTTGTCGCGTTGGGCTTAGGTGTCATCGCGGACCCCGGGCTCCTTCAGGGCACAACCGGGAATAACTAGGAGGATGACGGGTGGTGTACGGACCGTTCCTGCAGCGCACGTACTCGCGCCGGCTGGGCAGCAGCGGCGGCGGCTCCGCGTAGTGCTGCCGCACCATGCCCGGCACCACCACCCGCCCGCGCACGCCCACCGGCACCTTCACCCTGCGGGACACAACCGGGATCGCTAGGAGGATGACGGGTGGTGTACGGACCGTTCCTGCAGTGCACGTACTCGCGCCGGCTGGGCAGCAGCGGCGGCGGCTCCGCGTAGTGCTGCCGCACCATGCCCGGCACCACCACCCGCCCGCGCACGCCCACCGGCACCTTCACCCTGCGGGACACAACCGGGATCGCTAGGAGGATGACGGGTGGTGTACGGACCGTTCCTGCAGTGCACGTACTCGCGCCGGCTGGGCAGCAGCGGCGGCGGCTCCGCGTAGTGCTGCCGCACCATGCCCGGCACCACCACCCGCCCGCGCACGCCCACCGGCACCTTCACCCTGCGGGACACAACCGGGATCGCTAGGAGGATGACGGGTGGTGTACGGACCGTTCCTGCAGTGCACGTACTCGCGCCGGCTGGGCAGCAGCGGCGGCGGCTCCGCGTAGTGCTGCCGCACCATGCCCGGCACCACCACCCGCCCGCGTACGCCCACCGGCACCTTCACCCTGCGGGACACAACCGGGATCGCTAGGAGGATGACGGGTGGTGTACGGACCGTTCCTGCAGCGCACGTACTCGCGCCGGCTGGGCAGCAGCGGCGGCGGCTCCGCGTAGTGCTGCCGCACCATGCCCGGCACCACCACCCGCCCGCGTACGCCCACCGGCACCTTCACCCTGCGGGACACAACCGGGATCGCTAGGAGGATGACGGGTGGTGTACGGACCGTTCCTGCAGTGCACGTACTCGCGCCGGCTGGGCAGCAGCGGCGGCGGCTCCGCGTAGTGCTGCCGCACCATGCCCGGCACCACCACCCGCCCGCGCACGCCCACCGGCACCTTCACCCTGCGGGACACAACCGGGATCGCTAGGAGGATGACGGGTGGTGTACGGACCGTTCCTGCAGTGCACGTACTCGCGCCGGCTGGGCAGCAGCGGCGGCGGCTCCGCGTAGT
This sequence comes from Epinotia demarniana, assembly GCA_945867215.1. NCBI lineage: Eukaryota > Metazoa > Arthropoda > Insecta > Lepidoptera > Tortricidae > Epinotia > Epinotia demarniana. Next base: position 10,670,583 of record OX244278.1, read on the forward strand.
GCTGCCGCACCATGCCCGGCACCACCACCCGCCCGCGTACGCCCACCGGCACCTTCACCCTGCGGGACACAACCGGGATCGCTAGGAGGATGACGGGTGGTGTACGGACCGTTCCTGCAGCGCACGTACTCGCGCCGGCTGGGCAGCAGCGGCGGCGGCTCCGCGTAGTGCTGCCGCACCATGCCCGGCACCACCACCCGCCCGCGTACGCCCACCGGCACCTTCACCCTGCGGGACACAACCGGGATCGCTAGGAGGATGACGGGTGGTGTACGGACCGTTCCTGCAGTGCACGTACTCGCGCCGGCTGGGCAGCAGCGGCGGCGGCTCCGCGTAGTGCTGCCGCACCATGCCCGGCACCACCACCCGCCCGCGCACGCCCACCGGCACCTTCACCCTGCGGGACACAACCGGGATCGCTAGGAGGATGACGGGTGGTGTACGGACCGTTCCTGCAGCGCACGTACTCGCGCCGGCTGGGCAGCAGCGGCGGCGGCTCCGCGTAGTGCTGCCGCACCATTCCCGGCACCACCACCCGCCCGCGTACGCCCACCGGCACCTTCACCCTGCGGGACACAACCGGGATCGCTAGGAGGATGACGGGTGGTGTACGGACCGTTCCTGCAGCGCACGTACTCGCGCCGGCTGGGCAGCAGCGGCGGCGGCTCCGCGTAGTGCTGCCGCACCATGCCCGGCACCACCACCCGCCCGCGCACGCCCACCGGCACCTTCACCCTGCGGGACACAACCGGGATCGCTAGGAGGATGACGGGTGGTGTACGGACCGTTCCTGCAGCGCACGTACTCGCGCCGGCTGGGCAGCAGCGGCGGCGGCTCCGCGTAGTGCTGCCGCACCATGCCCGGCACCACCACCCGCCCGCGCACGCCCACCGGCACCTTCACCCTGCGGGACACAACCGGGATCGCTAGGAGGATGACGGGTGGTGTACGGACCGTTCCTGCAGTGCACGTACTCGCGCCGGCTGGGCAGCAGCGGCGGCGGCTCCGCGTAGTGCTGCCGCACCATGCCCGGCACCACCACCCGCCCGCGCACGCCCACCTTCACCCTGCGGGACACAACCGGGATCGCTAGGAGGATGACGGGTGGTGTACGGACAGTTCCTGCAGTGCACGTACTCGCGCCGGCTGGGCAGCAGCGGCGGCGGCTCCGCGTAGTGCTGCCGCACCATGCCCGGCACCACCACCCGCCCGCGCACGCCCACCGGCACCTTCACCCTGCGGGACACAACCGGGATCGCTAGGAGGATGACGGGTGGTGTACGGACCGTTCCTGCAGCGCACGTACTCGCGCCGGCTGGGCAGCAGCGGCGGCGGCTCCGCGTAGTGCTGCCGCACCATGCCCGGCACCACCACCCGCCCGCGCACGCCCACCGGCACCTTCACCCTATACCCCAGGAAAATTAGGTTTTTTTTTCAAACATTAACTTATAACAGCGTTTTTTTGTTTGTTTTATTTTCAAATGTTATTCTAAGATGCCTCCATCCTATCAAAGTATCCACCAAAATTTCCATCGGGACGTATATATATATATATAAATAAATGTCACATCCATCATGTTTTTTGTGTGATTTATTTATTATTCTTGAAGAGCTCCTGTAAATTAACCAAAACAATTTTAATTATTAAAAAAAAAAATGTCTATTAATAATTTTCCTTTTTTTTAATTCAGGAATTGGTTAAAGTTCGATTTTTTTGATGACTAATATTTTGGTGGATTTTGAGTCTACGTAATTACTAAAATGATAATATAACAGTTACACACAAAAAAGCTGCTGTTATGAATTATTTCCAAATTTCCACTTTTAAACAACACAACACAACCGGACCTTGCTTCACCGATACACGCCTCATCGAATCTATTAGCCCGCGAGCTGCGTGCAATTTTTTGTCATTCACTTGCCCCCAGTCGACAACTTGTGAGATGCGAAAGTTGTATCATGAAGCCCTGTGGTCTTAAACTAAAAAAACTAAAAATAATCGCTAGCTGACTGTACAGTGGTGGAAAACCCGTCAGCTGGTCACATGAAGATGCTAAAATATATTCTTACTATAAACGCGCGGTCAAAGTTGGGCATTATTAGAATAACATTTTATTTAAATAATTATTCGAATAAACAATCATTCGTTAATAAATTATTCGTGAATGATTTATTTGCGAATAAATCATTCGGTTGCATTTTCAAATAATATATATATAAATATATATATATATATATATATATTATTTAAATAAATGCTACAATCTCACATAGACTTATCATCATTATTATTTATTTATTTAATCTTTATTGCACAAATGAATAACTTATGGTACAAAAGGCGGACTTGGTGCTATAAAGCGAAAGCTTGACTGGTAGAGAACTCCACCAGTTAAGTTATATTAGTAACAGAATTAAACACTCAGGAAGCAAATCTTACATTAGAATATTGGAAGCAATTGTTTTTAACCAATTTCAAAAAAGGAGTTCTCAATTCGTCGGAATCTGTTCATGTATTTGTCCCGAATACTCAAAAATGCCTAGATCTAATTTAGGAAAATCTTTTTTTGCTAGAAAGGGTATCGAGGCCCCTATACCACCAAACTTTACAATGCAATTTTCCATAGAAAAAGTTGTCAATTTTGTCAAATTGAATGCTTTGCCAGGTTAGGATCTGATGATGGGATCTTGAAGAAATCGAAGATACTCTTTATCTTAGCACACTTGTAGCGATTTTAGTACTGATTTGCAGTCGGTTAAAACTTTGTATCTAAAGTGAATTATTAACAAGTTTCTGTCAAAAATTAAATTTTTGGTACAAGCTTTTATTCCCGGCTATACTTTTCTGTATGCCATCATCAACTACTCATTGAGACGATTCTAACGAAGCCAAACTCAACGGGGTTACGTCGGTTAAGTACTGAATTCCCAGGGCCACCTTCTGTCCCCATCATCAGATCAGCTCAATGGTACCATAATGTTGAATTGTCATCCAAAGTATACTTATACCCAAAATTTCAGCTCAATCGGTCACCGGGAAGTGGGGCAAATTTAACTCGCAATACTTGTTCCATACTAACAGGGCAAGTTAAATAAAAGCTTGTAAAAATACCGGAACGGCGGTCTGTGGGCGCGCGCGCGACGAATGAAGTCAATCTTGATGGCTTGCTGGTCGGGCGGCTCGGCGAAGCGGTCCCACAGGGCCACGCGCTCCGACGCCGACACCGAGTTCACCAGCTTCCAGTCCTGCGTCATCATCATCATCGTCGTCATCATCATCATCATCATCATCATCATCATCATCATCATCATCATCATCATCATCATCATCATCATCATCATCATCATCATCATCATCATCATCATCATCATCATCATCATCATCATCACCATCACCATCATCATCGTCATCATCATCATCATCATCGTCATCATCATCATCATCATCATCATCACCATCGTCATCGTCATCATCATCATCATCATCATCGTCATCATCATCATCATCATCATCGTCATCATCATCATCATCATTTGAAAACAAAATGTACTCAACTTGAAATAGATTAATATTTAACGTATAGCAAACTCACATTTATAACTATAACTTACACTACTACAGCAATTGATATGTGCACTTCTAAATAGCTAGCTTAAAACAGTAATGTACGAACAGGGAGTTTATTTCTGCCAACAAACTGCTCTACAGTTTGGCGGTAGTTGAGAATGTTTAAAAAAAGTACCGTTTTTTCTCGTGAATAAATGCATTATCTATTTATTTTATTTTATTTTTGTCATCAGCCGTAATGTACGATTCTCACCAAACGGGCCGGGCCGGAGCGCATTCTATTGCATGCAAAGAAATTTGAACCGTCTATACAGCAGATGCATTTCATGTTTTATGGCCATCGGTAAATGGCGCCAATGTGCGTGCGTCGGCAATGTGCGCACGGCTTTACGTGCGCACATTGCGTGGAACTGATTGTATAGAACACAGTCACTGCCAAGTATTTCGTAGCGCGTATGTTTAGGACAAATTAGAAAATCCTTATATATAATATAATTACTTGGTGTGATACATAAATTGACGTGTTTAACTGAAATGCACCAAAATGGATGCCTCTCAGCATATGCCAGCCGCAATATATGCTCGCTGACTATAGGGCTAGTAGAATTCATGTAAGATTGCCCTATAATTGATTAAATTTATAAAGGAGAAACTTAGATACAGCCCACCGAATCGCTAAACTTAAGTGGCAGTGAGCGGGGCACATAGCACGTAGAACCGATGGCCGTTGTGACGGAAAGGTTTTCGAGTGGCTACCACGTACCGGAAGGCGCCGGGTGATAACCTGGTAAAGGTCGCGGGAGTCCGCTGGATGCGGGTGGCGCAGGACAGGTCATTGTGGCACTCTTGGGGGAGGGCTATGACCAGCAGTGACGTCTTTCGGCTGATATGATGATGTTACGAGGGCCTGAACTAGGATACCCCATGTCTCAGGCAGTAGGAAAGATCAGTGTAACTATTGGGGTTTATACGCGGATGCCTAGAACGCAAAATGACTAGTGTGTTGTTTTGCCCACATTGCAGTTTGACCAACGAGCATTATGCCTAAAACGCAAAATGCCTACATCTTGTCGTTTTATTCTCATGTTAGCGATGTCGACGGAGCCCCGCGGAGCGGGGCTCCTATTTCTGGTCTGTTTGCCCTTCGGGCATCTGAAGAAACCTAACGAACCTAACCTACCTATGAGTGGTCATTTTGCGTTTTAGGCACAATGCTCGGTGGTCAAACTGCAATGTGGGCAAAACAACACACTAGTCATTTTGCGTTCTAGGCAATCCGCGATGCTACCAACTATTGCCCTATAATTTATTTAATCAATAAAGGAAACTTACAATATACTGCTCCACATGGTTGGGGCACATCCAACGTCCGGTCGGCAGCGCGGTGAGCGGCGGGTCCAGACAGTCCTGTAAGGAAGTATTAGGTGTCAAAGCGGACCCCGAACGGCCACAACCGGGAATAACGCTAGGAGGATGATGAGAACGTATTGAAAGCTGAGCTTCAAAAACTAGTTGAAAATCAGGATTATATGGAATATAAGAATAAGAAAAATATTTATTGTCAAACAGACAGACTCTCAACTCGACTTTTGCATAAATTTAGATATATCTAAATTTTACACTTTTTAGCCGATTATAATCGGGTTTTTTCTGCTCAGAATCAGAGCACTTTCGGACCAATAGGAGAAAAAAACTGTCCGAAATGTCACACATAATTTTCGGTTTTCCGTTCCGTTACCGTTACAATCAGTATGGAAACGGTAACGGTACGTAATAAAAAATCTTGGGACACTTTTTCTTTTCCTACCCACTCCCATAAGGTTCGAAAGTGCTCTCGATTCTGACTAGAAGAACACAATTATATCAAAATTCATAAAAAAAGTCGAGTGTACAACTTTCCGTAACATGGCCCACGTATAGAAAATGTGTATAAATAGATCCCTTCTTCATACCCCATTACCATAAACGCAATCAAAAAATCCATAACTAATGGATCCCTTCGTTCCCACTGGCTTCTGTTCAGTCCTGATATATTGAAGAAAACTTTACTTTATCGACGGACTAGCTTCTGCCCGCGACTCCGTCCGCGTGGAACTCGTTTATATCTTAGCTTCATACAAACGTTCACCCCTCATTTTACACCCTTAAGGGATGATTTCCGAACTCTATCTGCATACATACAGACACACTTTCGCATTAATAATAAAAGTTTGGATAGTATTAGGGCTTACCTTGGTCCTTAGACCAAATTCTTGGCCAGTAGTTAACCTGGTTAGTCGGTAGTTAGCCATACAAACCGAAGAAGCGAAAAAAGTTCCGTTGTGACACAAAAATTAACCATATAACGTGTCGCAACGGAAAACTTTCATAGAAAATTTAATTGGATAAGTTAAGCTGGCCAAGAATTTGGTTCTTACCCATTATTATTATAATCCTATTTTAGACAGGCAGCTGACGCTGATAAGCTAGCCATACACGCACAGATTTGTCCGCCAGATGTGTCCGGCGGACACATCCGTCCATGTGTGGTGAGAATTGAGCACGGATTTGTCAGCCAGACGTCTGTCCGCTGTTCGTACTCAATACTCCGCCGCCCATCCGCCGCCGTGTGTGGGTGATCGCGGATCAGATCTGAGATGTGTCCGCCGGACAAATCCCTGCGTGTATGGCAGGCTATACGTCCAAAATTTGGACTTTAGACTCTAAATCATAGCACAGTATGGATAGACAACGGTTCATGCACGTCTTACCGATAAAGTGCGAAAAGAGACATTGCCATTGCCTTGAACATGATGAACAGGCCTGGCCCCTAATTCACCATCTTGACAATTGTCACCTGACAATGACAATTCCTACTTCATTGCTGGATCAATACGCTGTCCAGCAACCACCTTAACCTGTCGACGCAGCCATGTAAAGGTAGAATCAGACGGTTCACTCCAATGAATGCTTCATTTTTCTTTTATGTTTTGTTTCACTTTTCGTTCAGACGTGTCATTTTGAGTTAAAGATGCAAAATGAAACAAGAAAATGAAAGAAAAGTGAGCCGTCTGATTCTACCTTAAGTCGAATTGTCATTGTATGTCGACAATAGGGATGATGACTAAAAAAAATTTATGATGTCATCCGAACCAGTTTTTGGACAGGAACAAATGTTTGTATGGGAGCAACTACAATGAAGGAACATAAATACCGAAAAAAAATTGAGACAAAGATTGACCTCGCTGGCGGCAGCGCAAAACGCTTTATAATTTATACTGAATTATGATAATTTGATGGTTTAATATCCATTTAGCATCACTACGTTACCAATTTGAACATGAGGCACCATGCCTATCGTCATGGTTGAGTACCTGATGGAACAGCAGCGGACAGTAGTCGCAGGCGAGCAGCGGTGCCGCCTTGCAGGTGCCGCGGCACACGAAGCAAGACTTGGCCGGCAGCGGCACGCAGCCCCACGCGTCCACCGTCACCAGCCCGTTGCCGTTCTTGCCGTTGCCGTTGCCGTTTTTGCCGTTGCCGTTCTTGCCGTTGCCGGTGCCGTTCTCTAGAACAGGGTGGAGCTATTAAGGCAACTGTGAAATTTAAGTTTTTAGTGTAGGTTAAGGATCTTCTATCAATACGCAATCTACAATTATTACAACCCTGACCATCTCTATTCTCCTACAACTCAGGGTTAAGCAGCGTCTTTCTCCCATATTACAAGGTCGCAAGGCTGTCCGTCCGTCCGTCTGTCTATCACCAAGCTGTATCTCAAGAACCGCGATAGCTAGACGGTTGAAATTTTCACAAATTATGTATTTCTGTTGCCGCTATAACAACAAATACTAAAAACAAAATAAAATAAATATTCAAGGGGGGCTCCCATACAACAAATGCGATTTTTTGCCGTTTTTATAGATAACGGTACGGAACCGTTCGTGCGCGAGTCCGCCTCGCAATTGGCCGGTTTTTAACCCCCGACGCAAAGAGAGGGGTGAACTTATAAAAGTTTAACGTGTCTGCGTATCTGTCTGTGGTATCATAGGTCCCAAACGGATGAACCGATCTTCGTTTAGTTTTTTTTTGAGTCATAGATAATTTTGTCCCGAGTGTTCTTAGCCATGTTTCATGAAAATCTGTTCAAGTCACCAACAACCAGAGATGGGCATTAATCGATTAATTTTTTAATCAACTAGTTAATCGATTGGGGAGGGAAGAGAATAAGCTTTTGGTGGCTGAGAGAAAAATTCTCCGAAAAATCCTTGGCCCAACGCAGACCCGATGGCAGCTGGAGGATTCGCAAAAACGCCGAAATTGAGGACATAGTAGCTGAACCCAATATCATTGGCGTAACAAATGCGCAAAGGCTTCGGTGGCTCGGTCATCTTGAGCGGATGGGAGGCGAGCGGGCGGTGAAGAGCTTACGAGGGAAAACCGGCCGGCGGTCGGTCTGGCGACTGGCGGGAAACTGCACAGGACCGGGATCAGTGGCGAGCGGTCGTGTTGGAGGCCAAGACCCACTTTTTAACTTAATCGATTAATCAATCAACCGTCGCATATCTCGATTGACGATTGATCAATCGTCATTTTAATCGACTAAATTTCACGATTAAATTTCGATAAAAAATTGGAACACGGCACGTTACAAAACTTCAATATGCCTGGCCATGTATTGTACACTTGGAAATCATTCTAGTAGGTATATGTATGCTGTGTGATATAAACTTGTTCCAGTAACACAAGATGTTTTTTACAGTGCAGTACTCTAAGGGTCTCCTAGATAAGGGTTTCCAGCTTAGATGGAGTACAGGTAGAAAATTGGAAAGAGAAAGATGTATGTAAGAGCGACATCGCTTATCAATTCCTGATATCAAATCGAGAGAAAATTAATCTTATTAATCAATCGATCAAAGATTTAGTCGCTTTTATTTAATCGACGATTAATTTAACCGTGACTAAATTAGACGAAAATCTTACGATCAATCGTCATTTTTTAACCGACTTCAAACAATAAATACATAAATAAATATTTGCGGACAATCTTACACAAATCGACCTAGCCCCAAACTAAGCAAAGCTTGTACTATGGGTGCTAGACGACGCTAAACATACTTATATAGATAAATACATACTTAAATAGATAGAAAACATCCATGACTCAGGAACAAATATTCGTGCTCATCACACAAATAAATGCCCTTACCGCGATTCGAACCCAGGACCTCCAGCTTCGTAGGCAGGAATAGGAGGAGGTTCTCAATTCGGTTATATGTTTTTTTCTATGTTTATTACCTCAGAACTCCGTCATTGATGAGCCGATTAGTATTTTTTGTTTGTTTGTATGTATATGCTTCCAGGTGGGTCCCATTTTTTTTAAATTCAGTTAGATGATGGGATCCATAAGGAATTGAGGGAACTCCTCAATTTTATTAGGCACGCGTGTAGTAATTATAGTATATTCTATTATAACTCGTGTATTTACATCCGAAAATCATAAATTTGGTGGCGAGGAATTGATGATGAAGACCACAGATGACTTCTCGAATTCCTCAATTATGTACTTAAAAGTGTAAAAGTACGTCACAGGTTCTGATAAGATGATGCCATTGGTGATGATCTTGGGGAATCGACGGAAGTCCTCAAATATTATCGGCCCATATACAGCGATTCGGTTTTTTTCTATAGTAATCAACGCATTTACAATCGGAAATCAGTTCATGTGGTAAATTGTAAAAAAATGGAAATATTCTCGTGGCTTGGCGGAGTACTAAATTGAAGTTGGTTAAAACTTTCTTTTTAGAGTAAATAATAATCGTTAGTCCCAATTAAGTAGGTTAATCTTAATTGTTAATCGATTACATTTTGCCCATCACTGCCAACAACATAACGACCACGACTGCTCTGTCAAGAGTAGGACGCCCAAGAAGTCTCACCCTTGTCGGTGCCCGGGAAAGGACAGGGCACCCTCATCTCTCTCGGCAGCTCGAACTGGCGCGGGTTCATCACTCGCGCGGCCTTCACGAGGATCTCCATTGGGGTCAGGTCTTTCTCCTCCACCTCTTTCTCTCTTTCTTTGCTGTCATCGTCTTTGTCATCTTCTTCAGTCTTCTTGGTGGAGTTTGAGCGGTTGCGAAGGGACCTGATGGAAGAATTTAGAAGTAATTAAGTGACTCCTTTATGCAGCCTATGCAGCGTCGGTAAAATACCATCATATTTCCTAAAATAGTGCAAGATTATTAAAGATACATTTTACCAATGATTAGTCCGTTTTGGATACTTTAAGTGGGCTTCGTTAAAAAAACACATTGTATAAATCGAGGATGTGAGATAGGATGACAATGATAATTATTGTATAATTTGTGGGAACAAAACTTACTCAATTTTTGAGTTAGATAAGGTTATTGCTCTTCAGCAGCTACTGTAGCTCTGGGGGTGCGGGAATGCGGGCGCCACGAACTTCCAAGGGTTCCATAAACTTGTCCTGTCTATAGACTTATCGGAGGGCAACACAGCGGCTGCCACGTGTTTCGATACTCGCGGAACAACTACAGCAACTACGGCTAATCAGCGGTCATCGAGCTGGCTGTCAGTCCAAGTCCGCCTGATCAATGTCTGCCTGGTCTTCTTCTGTAATGCTTGCCTGGTCTTCTTCTCGGTGTCCGACTTGTCGGCGGGCGACACGGCGCGGCTGCCGCGCGACGGTGGCTGCTCCGCGTCCGCGCCCGCGCACTCGCGACACAGCCACAACCCTGCTGGGATGTCATTCTCGTCCAGGGGAGGGTCACTGAGGAGAGACATCTGTATTATTTTGAATCCACAAAAAAACATTAATTATACTTGGTGTGTATGAATTTGAGCAGCCTCGGGTGGAGGCACGCACGGCTCACTTATTTTGGTCTAATTCGCGAGCGGCGCGCGGCGAGACGCCTAAAGACGGTCTTTGCACGCTGCCTCGCCCGCGCATGTTTGAATGCACCAAATTGGCTTGCAAGCAGCTCGCTGCGCGGGACGAGCGTACCTCAGGCTGAGTCACTCAAATTCGTACGCAGCTTTATGTCCTGCTCCCTTGCTAGCGTGCATTGTGGCTAATCAAATACATTTATTGAGCCTGTAGATCCTGTTTTTATAGTAACTCAAAAAGACATACAGTAATAATAAAACATCTTGGTACCATAGTTAAATGTCTGTGATAAAATATGGCCTAGTACCCTGAAAGGCTTATTAGATAAAGATAAAATCATTTATTTTCCCAACATAGGTTACAGGATGTTACAGAATAATGGTCAGTTTCACTATGTGGCGCCTTACGGCTTACAAATTGTTGAGCATGCATGTCAATGTCACTATCATTTAAATATTCATTTATGGTATAATAACTTTTATGAGCTAAAACATTTATTAATCTATAGTAATCACTATACATTAAAACGTCTGAAGCATTGTAGCTTGTTTGTAAGTTTATAAGTTTGTATCTATGTGATTAATCTTCTCATCAGATACCAAAAATTTCACCAGTGCATAGTGTAGAGTGGATTTTCTGGACACACAATATTTTACCTCACAAGTTTACATACATACATATTCCTATATTTGGGTGACATGTATATTCCTTAACCTGTTGTTGTGTACAATAAAGTGCTTACATACATACATATATTCTTTGTAATATGAGGGTGAAGCTGTACGGGCAGCAAGTTTAGTATAAAAACTTTAATATGAAATAAATTAATACAATAGTAAGCTCAATCAGACATGTGTTATGGGTACTAGAGGATGATATATTTAATAGATATAAATAAATACACAAGACTGAGAAACGAATATACATGCTCATCACACAAATATTAAATTTAGTCCTTACTGGGATTCAAACTGAGGAGATTAATTTGTAGGCAGCATCACTATGCAATGGGCTAACCAGTTCCAAATCATATTATTAAAATTGTGTGATCCCTGCATTTTACTCACTAGCAACCAAGATGGAAGCTCGCCGGGCAGCGGTCGCAGCATATAAGGTCGCCGCCTTCCCCGCAGGCGTCACAGGAGTCGCGGTTGTGACCTTTACCAGGCCTCTTATAGTACGGATGCTGGGGCTTCCTACTCTTCTGGTGGGTCACCTCTTCGTCCGGCGGTTTTATCAACGCCTTTATAATCTAAAACATGACAAAAACCTTTCAGTAAAGTCCCAGCTACATACATAATGCCGAATATAAAATGGCGCCATACTCGGCCAGAGTATCATAATACCAAACTTAAAAAGTCTTTGAAATAGTAAAAAACTACTTACCGGCATAAGACCGCCTGACGTGTCAAGATCGTAGCTCACATTAGACATGATGAACGCTTATTAAATGCCCCAACACAGGCTTCTAAGCGAGTTATGTAGAAAATTAGTACAGTAAAAAAAGAAGTTCAATGGGACACAGAATGGTCACATAAACTGTAATATTGAGGTTTTAGGGATACATACTGGATTCTATATTTATGCAGTTAACAAAATAATCAATTGAGATGTCAAATTTACACTGGAAAATCTAAAATTTACTGAAATGAAATATACAATCAACAATACCGACAGATTTCGATATTAAAGATGGCCGCCAACTGCCAAGCGTGTAGTTTGACAGTTGACACTTGACAGTAGTAATGCACACCAAAATCGGTAAAATTCCGGTTCCTTTGGAGACCAATCTCATCATGTAATGTAAGATATGCTCTCAGTGAGATATTTATAATACTTTTTTTAACATGGCTTTCGTGGTCCTGATATTTATAAAATAAGAAGAAAAAATACATGTCCCAAACTATATTTAATAAAAAAAATCTATGACACATGACACTTTTGACATGCTGACCACACTTAGAATGTTGCAATGAAAGTAAAAACATACCTACTACACCACTTTTTAAAATAAACTTTTGGGAGCTAAAGTACACTACAAACGATGCAATTTATAATTAATGGGGTGTATGTGTATACATGTCATGATTTGTCAGCCCCAATTCATCAGAAGCTGACTAATTGCTATCGTCTGGAGGCATGCTGCGCTACCATGATGGGGAAAACACATGATTTTAACCCAATTTGTCAGAACAACGTGTCGAAGTCATAATTGGGTGTAGCGTACAGAAGTCACAACTGTAACTACAATTTCATTCAGTGTTGCCAGTTAACAGTAGGAAAGCGAATATTGCCGCATTCAAACAGTCCTGCGAAGCGGACTGTAAGATTGTTACTAACCCAATATTCTTCAGTATATTTTTTTAATTTTCATTTAAATTTATTCGAATGAAATTTGTGAGAGAAAAAACACTTGGCATGTCATGCAAATTCCATGGTCCAAATTGTGATTTTCATGGAATTAGTCCGGACAACTCATTTGACGGTTGGAACATGCATCCACACTATAGCAATTAGTCAGATTCTGATGAATTGGGGCTGACAAATCACGTAATGTGAATTGCCCATAAGTGGTATCCATAAATTGCCACAATTTGTCCGAAATTGGATGCGACAAATCGGAAGTAATAATTGTACGGTGTGTAGAGTCCATCGCCGGCGACAGTAAATCTGTCTCTTTTGCACGCTCGAAGTGAGGTAAAGAGAGATGTACTGTCGCGGCGACAAAAGTTGCTCTTGCGTGCTTACCCTCTGATGGGCCATAATGGCCCATTGTGTAGGGGTGCCTTTAAGTACCATTCTAAGCTTAAACTATAAATCCACGCGTGTGTACACGCGGCTCGCGACTCGTGAAGCGTGTAGGTGAATGCCATTTACTACACGAGCAGCGAGATTACAATTGTACATTACTACAGAGGCCGGGAAGTAAGTCTCGTGACTATCCGACCTCGCTACGCTCGGCCGTCTTCGTCTATATGTACTCGGCCGGCAACCCATTTTCACGCCGAGGTATGTAAGTATAGTGCTTTTCTCAAACATGCAATGAAATAAATTAAAAAATATTCAAGAAATAAAACTTAAATTTTTATGACTGAACGCCGTGATCCTTTGGCAAATTGTGGAATGGAAATTAAAAAAGACCACCCTGCCGGCCTAGGCCTCCAATTTTGTATGAAATGCCATTACATACCTAACGGGCCATCCACATTAAGTGATTTGTCAGCCTCAATTCATCAGAATCTGACTAATTGCTATAGTGTGGATGCATGTTCCAACCGTCAAACGAGTTGTACGGACTGATTGCATGAAAACCACAATTTGGACCATGGAATTTGCATGATCTGCCAAGTTTTTTTTTCTCACTAATTTCAAACAAATAAATTTGAACGATAATTAAAAAACATATGCTAAAGAACATTGTATTAATATTTTACACTGTAATTTTGTATTTTTTTTAAACCGGTGTTTTGCAACTACAATTTCATTCAGTGTGGCCAGTTAACGGTAAGAAAGCGAAAATTGCCGCATTCAAACAATCCTGCGAAGCGGACTGCAAGATTGTTACTAACCGATGAGATAGGGCGAGACAGCACGTCGATCATGAGGTGGCCGTGACATACTCTCGATTTTTGTGTGCTGTACGGCTATTACGCGACGGCGCGCGAGCTCTCTCAATTTTTTTCGCACTATCCGTCTCTCTCTTATTAGGATATGCGAGAGAAATCGAGGGTATGTCGTGGCTGTGTGTTACACGTGCTGTCTTGCCCTATCTCATCGGTTAGTAACAATCTTGCAGTCCGCTTCGCAGGACCGTTTGAATGCGCCAATTTTCGCTTTCCTTCTGTTAACTGGCCACACTGAATGAAATTGTAGTTGCAGTTGTTATGCCGCGTTTATACGCTTGCGATGGCTTGGCGCGTGAGCAGGACGCAGCTATGCGTTAGAGGGAGAGGGTGATAATGCGATCTCATTCGTTTACATAGCTGCGTCCTGCTCACGCGCCAAGCCATCGCAAGCGTATAAACGCGGCATTAGGTGTGTACGCTACACCCAATTCTGACTTCGACATGTTGTACTGACAAATTGGGGTTTAATCACATAATGTGGATAGCGCATATCTCTCGTCTCGCTGCGCCTGAAACGTGACACTTCGAAACCTATTATGAAGAACACAATGTCAATATTTCATTGCTTATTTGAGAAAAAATAATTTAGACATGTACCGACTAGTTACTGACTAGCCGGGAAAAAACTATCCGGCTACATTTATAGTCGGCGACTGTCTAGTGCCTAGTCGCCACCTGTCTGGCCACCTGCATGCAGATTAGTCGGCACCTCCCTCTACAAAATATTGATTGAAACAGTACAAAATATTACGCAAGAAGCATTGAAATTGGAATTTTGAATGTTTTTAATTAAATGTAAAAATAAGTATGCTACGGTAAAAACCTAAAACTGCCTATATGAAAAGGTAGTTATTTAAACACGAACATGGCAATAGTTTTAGAACGGAAGTTGCCATTTGAATGACGTCATGGGCGGAGTTTAGTTGAAGATCGAATTCGGATTCGGTTGGCGGGCGCGGCCATCTTGGTGAATTAGTGACCTGGCGATTCGGATATAGTTAGTGAAAAATCATTTGTCATCCACAATGTCGGAAAGGGAAGATAATGTGTATAAAGCTAAGTTAGCCGAGCAGGCTGAGCGTTACGATGGTGAGTACATATTTTTGTAATATCTTTTCGGAGAAGGCCAAAAATTCTTTCTCAATTTCGCCGACAGTTGAAAGACGATTTTGTGATAGTCTGAAAAATTTTTCACTTGAACGATGATAATGTCGCCTATAAAGCATCTGTAATGAAGCCCAATTGCTAATACAATTGATTGAATGCCCGTTTGATAGGAAACTGAAACAAATTAATGGCATTCTTTAGGCTTGGTCAGCGATCGATGCGTCATCCGCCGGTGGGATGCCCTTTACCTTTTTCCTGTGTAAAAAAATCCTGAAAAGCCTTACTGTAAAGAAACCCTAGTCCTCGCTTTTGTTTCCAGCCTTTAAAAGTACGATAAATTATACAAATTAAACTGTTTTATTCAAATTGAGAGCGAAAAGTTCGAGAAGAAA
Source organism: Epinotia demarniana (assembly GCA_945867215.1). NCBI lineage: Eukaryota > Metazoa > Arthropoda > Insecta > Lepidoptera > Tortricidae > Epinotia > Epinotia demarniana. Next base: position 10,686,159 of record OX244278.1, read on the forward strand.
AAACTGTCGCCTATTTTCCCATCCCAAGGAAGTTAACCACGATCGATCTTATTGAATTCGTTCATGCATGTCGTTGCTCGGTGAAAAGCTTCATTAGTGGTCGCGAAACGTTCAGGTTTTATTGGGGTTTTCTATTGGGAGCAGTCTTTTCAACGCCCTCCGCGGTTTCACCTACCTATTGTTCGGGTTTCGCTGAGAAACATGTTATCGCATTCATCTTTTGAATTAAGATGATAATGCCATTGTACAGGTTATCTGCGGCTATCTGATTTACATATGTACGTAGTTCCGTTGATAACGGCTCTGAATGAAAATTTTACTACGACACGGCTAGTGTTCTACGACTATTCTTGATTGATTTTCTTATTACGACTCCCTGTTATCGCCTCGGGGCCGTAGGGAGTCGGCATCGTGACGAATATCATGGTCATGACGGCTTTTTCAGGGTTTTAGTGTCACAGGTGCCTATACAAACCATGCTGGATCCAAAGCATAAATGCACCTGTTACATAAAGGGTGAACAAAGTCTAAGCATACAGATTCCTGACCTTAACAAGCTAGCTACCTGCTAAGGTAGCTGAAATGTATCACAAAAGCCAGTGTCAATAGCTTACATCACTTTTCTGACATGTTTATCAGTGTTATTCACCCTTGACCATGATTGGCTTGATAAGTGGTGATAAGCATGAAATGCCCCCCTGGATCCATAACTAGCGCAATTAATTGAAACTGTTACCCTTTATAAGATAACCTGTGTTAAGTCTATTTTGTAACGTGCATATAGCCTTGAATGAAGTACAAATTCTAATTAAGTCCAATTCTTATTGGAAGAAGTTTCTTTATTCAAAATGGAAAATATCAGTCTGTAATGGAAATTAGTGACTCCTGACAATTTCTACTCTCCATTAATTTCACATTTCATTCTACCTGGTGACAATTAGATTCAATTTTACAATCATAAAGTCTTAATGTATGTCAGTGAAAGCTAAGTCTGGTAACAATTGATTTTCAGAAATGGTAGAGGCGATGAAGAATGTTGCCTCCCGCAACGTGTCTGACAATGAACTAACGGTGGAGGAGCGGAACCTTCTGTCCGTGGCGTACAAGAACGTCATCGGCGCCCGCCGCGCCTCATGGAGAATTATTTCCTCCATCGAACAGAAGGAAGAAACAAAAGTACGTATTCTACCACAGCAAACTGTGCTCATGCATTCAACATTAACATGTCAAACACCTGTTGAAGTCAAAAACCCTTCAAAAATTTTACTCTATAAGTATAATCAGTAGGTTGAACCGGTTAAAGATTTGAGTTCTCTTGCGCGTTATTCTGATTATTGTAAACAAAAAGTGTTTTTATGTCTATGCAGAATAAATGAGTTCCGGTTGGTTTGAATGCTAATAGCCTTCATAAGTGACAGTGACACTCAGCAACAGTTGTCCCATCCCCAAAATTATAGTCCACATGGCTAATGCTGGTAATTAACTATCACATTACATTTATAAGTTTCTTGTAGCCCAAGAACACAAACAAAATTGCAAGTGACATTGTTGTACATGACGTGACATTAGTATTTTCTCAAAAAATTATTAACAAAGTAGTCAAATGGAAAAAAAAAGCAACACAGGTTAAATAATCACAAAGTTATAAATAAGTGTCCAAAGTTTTAAGAGGGGTGGTTATGTTCTGGCCCTTTTTCGCAAAAAGCGCCTTCATATGAAACAATTGTCATTTACTATGACGCTCGAAGATTGTGACGTCACTATCTGCGAGAGTTTTCTCTCTCTAACGAGGAATATTAAAACAGTTGTGTCTTCATAATTCTTTGAGATATCTGAATGGGATTTTCGTCACAACGCATGTTTGCCTTCTTTCTTTTGGAGTAATATAATAATAATAATAATAATTTATTGAATGGCCCAGACCATATTGATTTGGCTTTTGTTTTCAAGGGTGCACCTTGGGCATTAGTAATAGGATTTTTTTCTAATGCCACAGTAGGTTCTTGAAAAACATATAATTTATCTTGAGGATAAGTCTGAAGATCTGCAGGTTTATTTTAAAGAGTTGGCATGAAGACTCACCAAAACTTTATCACAAACAATGCATAACTGACTTGAACAATGGTTTTAAGAAACCCATAATATTTTAAAACAAGCTATCCAACAATACCCCAAAATATAAGTTTACCAAGGAAAAAAATTACATCAGTACTTTACATGTAGGTAAGTACCCTGAAAAAAAATTGTTGGCATGATTGATTCATATACCCATGCTGAATTAGAGTTTTCTAGTTGTAAGGGTTACTGAGCTAAGCCTAAGATGGGCAGACGGTCAAGGTGAAACAATAAGGGTTCCATTTTGACTACAGAACCATAATAAAAAGGCCATTGGCAACCTCATCCAGTATTTATGTTAGACTTGGGAATTAGGCAATTACAAATCGAGGCCTGAGACTGACTTGTTTATCAGATTTCCTGATAAATGCACCGTTGGTAACATAATAATGTTCCCACTATCATTCTTAGCTGAGATGGATATTATTGATTGTTTATGGAGGGTCAAAATAGACAAATACTTAGAAGACTAGTGCTATAGAAAAAGTTATTCATCAGGATATCAATGGTGGATCAAGGCATACAAACATACGTATTTTGGAAATTAGCACATTAGCAGCTTCATGTGCCCACTTCTCAATATATTTGTCTCTGTCTGATGTTTAGTTAGGACTGAAACAGAGTTTGCAATCACCTGTTGACCTAGGCAAATACAGCATAGTCCTCAGCCTCATGCGAACCACTATACACTGACCCACCACTAACCGCATAGTTACCCGCTATACGCATAGTTGTTACGAATATCCATGCCAAGTTATACTAGAGGTTGGTGGGTGAGACAGGTGGATATATCTCTTATGTTTGACAGCGGATCAATAACGAACAAAGACTAGACGCGAGCCTATTGGACTTGAGGAGCCACCGACACAATGGAAAAGCTGACACCTACGTAAATTGTGCTGTTATAGCCAAGTTCAACTTCAAGTTACGCTTATTGGCACTCTGAAATTGCCATGCAGTTCAAAGTAGATTACCTACCATTTCTACCAGACAGTTTTTGCAACATTGTCGCCATTATTGCTCGGATGAATAATATTAATAATTTGAGGGACGCCGATATTAGGTATTTTTTATGAACTGGTGAGTGCTCTCGATTATTTACTCTGTGAAATTGAAAAATAAAACGATTCCCTTAGCACTGTCAGTGTCATGCCAAAGTTAATGAAGGTTTCATGAAAGTAATAACAGGCGTACTGTAAAAAATTGTTTGCGAAAGTTATCTCTGAAATTGTACATGTGATTACAAAAAATCTTTTACCACTATTTGGAATACTGCGCCTTTGGTGGACATAGCATACGAATATTACTTAATTGTCCCATCAAAATATTAACTTTTCGTAAAATGGTGGAACTCTCCACCATTTTACGAAAAGTTAATATTAACTTTTCGTAAAATGGTGGAGAGTTCCTTGTGGCAATTCTACTCTTTTGAAGTCCTATTTTCCGAAGCAATGTAGAATCGTACTTGAATGCCCTTTCCGCCTATTTGCAGAATAAATATTTGATTCGGAGGGGAACACCGCCGCCTTTTCTGGACCGTAATTGTCAAGAAGTCTTGAGAACAATGGCAAGAAGCGTAAATTAGTCAGTTTGTAGGAATAGTGACGAAAAATCCATGTGTAAGTTTATGTGTTGAAGAATGTGTACTGTGGTGATTCACTGAGAGGATAACCGCGTCATAGTTTCCTCTATGATGTTATTCTTATTCAGAAAGATTTAGACATCAGTCTAGCATAGTTTGGGGCAGTGGAGTAGTGTGTGTGTGTAGTTTATTTTGTCCCTTTCTTTCAAACACAAATGTCAAAGTGACAGATAAAGACGTAACTGTTTTATGGCGTATTAGCTGTTTGTTGAACGCATGGACCTATGATACTCAGGACAAGCTATGGTAATAATAGTGTGACAGAAAGGGTATTATCATTTGTTGTCCGTCTCATAGTTCCACTTTTTTTATTTGTCGCAACTGATTTAGTATGAAGTTGTGTTACATAAACCATTACCCGTCCAAATTAAGTAGGTTGTTTAGGGCAAGTCATCAGCCATTTTAAGACTAGTTCTTAATTAAGCTGCATAGGAGCTTTTCCATCCCTCGTTGTGGCATCACATATAGCCTGTCCTGAGTATCATAGGTCCATGGTTGAACGTTTATGAATAAGGCCTTTAATTTTTTGTTTACTCCAATAAAATAGTTTTTAAACAAAAAATCTATTAAAACAGTGGCATTCTCACAAAATCTAAGTTTGGTGGCAATACTGCACCGACCTCCATCCTGAAGAATACTACTTGTAAAGTAGTAGTAGTATTCAATTATAATACTGAGTTATAGTCTAATATTGAACAATGCATCGTAAGTTCGCGGTTTTTGGTAGACTTGCGGAGTCTCAACGTAATAGCTCATTACACTTTGCGGGAGCATTAACACGTGCTTTAACTCGTTTAATTCAAAAGTTAATTATACGTTATGACTCATTGGGTTATAGATTCTGTGAGGTGTACGTTTTATACGTTTATACACTTTTTGCCCCTGCTGTCAGGCTAATCTAATAACATACCAAACCCTCGCCTTCTTGGCCTATTAAGCAACAATGCCTGTGGTCACTGCCCCCTACAACTAATCAGTGGACACTTAAGTGCTTCCAAGAGCTCTTTTTCTAGGCTAGTTCGATTTGTGTAAGGACTATGTTACTTATTATTAGTACTCATATTTATTTATATGTCATTAAACATTTTATTTTATATTAAGCATACCTCTTTTCAATTCAAATGTCTTAGGAGAAAACATTGGGGTAAAGGTAAAGGTATCCTATAGTTGTCAATCGATTATCATACCAAATTTTATCTAAACAAGTTTCCAACTATCTAGGCATGAAAAGATAGACTAAGTTCTTTTAACATTTATAAATTATTATATGTATTAATATGGACTAAGTGCTGACTTGAAGAGTTCTGTTTGAACTATAATTATAACTCAGTCCGCATCCCAATACTTGACGAAAACCTACTTATTAGTCTATATCTATAAGAATATTCTAAAGAGGAAAAGTCTCTGTGAATAGGCTGTAATAAAGGAGATTCGACCAATTCGTCACGGCTACGTCAGAATACTTCACCGTTACCTCACCTTAAACAAACCGCCCGGAGTGAGAAATACAATCAAGGCCGCTTTTTGCCGTCTGCAGTCTACTTGTCTAAAAACCAAATGCACATCTTGTTTGTAATTGGTTTTTTATGAGCCAGTCCAAACTCCATTGTAAATCCTTAACTGAAAATGTCGCAGTCAAAGAACTGTATGATTAAACGATTAGAGATAGGAATGCGGCAGTGTTTTTAAACTGACAGTTCCTGTTTTACACAGAATAATGAATAGATTAGTACAGAATCGTTACTGTATTCAAAAACCTATATGTCCATTTGTTAAGCGTTAATATACCACTTGTGTAACCCGTTCGCTACCACTGACTTGAACTCAAGTTGGCCACCCACTCGCCACCGAATTCATTCTAAAGCACTTATTATAACTTTCCTAAATTTAGTCATCTAATTAGAATGCTTAGGATAGGAAGGAGGCACCTGATTACACTGTTCTAAATTTAGTCACTGATTCAGTCAGCATTTCAATCGCGTCGGTGACGAACGTCTCGGATGCAATGCCGCCAGTATTGTCTAATAATCAAACCCCGGATGACGGGAGCAAAAATGCGTTGACAGCTTTATAGTGCGAGGACACACATTTTATATCATTTAAATCGATGTCGATAAAAAGCACGATGTATCTACTGGACTACCGCTATGATATGCAGAAGTATTAATTGTTGTTGAAAATTAAATTAAAACGAAATGTTTGTATTTTTTCAGTATTTTATATAGTTTTCGTAATATACAATTAACATTTTTTCTAAATTTTCTGATTTTGAACTCCTTCGCCTTGGCGATAAAATCCATTTCATCCAACTAAAGGACCGTTCTAAATCTACTGTAGTAATCGGAGCAAAATTAAATAATTCATAGTGGTTATGGATTTCTTCTGTACAACGTACTTCCACTTCTTTACCAGATATCAAATTATTTAAGATGTTTAAAGTTAAAAAGCCAACGTTTTTCTTCAACACATCCTGATACTTGTTGTGAATAACTTTACCTTGAGGATGTAACCGTAATCTTGACAAGTGCACTTTCAACTTGTGTACTATATTTAAACTGGCTTCCATGCTTAAATTTTGATTTTGTAATTGTTTTATTCTGCCCTCGTAGTGAAGAACGCAGTAATCGACAAAATTACGATTTTGACTTTTTATGACAAATAGCATAAGTGAATAAATATCTATCTATGTATATATATATATATTTTTAAAATGGTTGTTAACACAGAAATTTAGTTGACAAAAATGCAGTATTTGTTCAAGGTACACTTAAGATACAAAAATATAAAGCAGCATTTACATCAAACTAAAATAAAATGCAGTATATAGTGGGTTACTGCATTTAGAAAACAACGTTATGAAATTTATCTACCACGTTATACTAAGGTGAAACGCAGCAAGTGCATTAGCTGCGTTTAACCTTAATATAGACACAGGCTCGGCTTGTCGCTTTGGTCGAAACTGCAAGTAACACTAGTAAACCAGTCTGTGATTATCACTTATCGGGGATATAGTTATTTAATGTTCTCTGCATGAACAAAATATCAATAAATATACACTTAAGTAAAATATTTTTCTATTCACATATTCATTTTTTTTTTGTACCTAATGAAGAAAATATCACTATAATACCTATATTATTTTGAACAAGCCAATTCATAATTTATTTAAGTAGTAAATTCCATTTTAAACTTCTTAATTATGTCTGTCTTTGTGTGCTGCATTTCAACCATAAATATGAATTATATTAAAATCATCTTACTTAAATGAAATGCAGTTCTACAGGAAACCAAGATATAAATGCAGTATTCGATACATGCTGCATTCATCATATGTATTTTTAGCATTCTCTTTATACCAATATACAAGGATATACTGCAGTACTCGACTTTAAAACCAAATTGTCACACAGATTGTAATCAATAACTTAACAATATGATGGAAAGTACTAATTCAAGTTTTTATAAAAATACCAATTTTATAATTTTATCGCCTTTACTATAAAATTTCACAAAAAACCTTCAATCACCTTTTTCTCGAAACTCTGTTTTTGCAATTACTGCATTCTTCACTACGAGGGCAGAATTGTACTAGGTATTATTGTCAAATCACTGTTTATCCATTTTAGATCATTCAAAATATTTAAATCGTTCCCGTGAGTATGATATAATTATAGTACCAATGTAATTAGTTGACTGAAATGGTATCTATACTTATCTGATGTACCTAATATTGTGTAACAACCTGACATGTAAGACAATAAGTTTGATCTATAAATTTCTGATTCAATAATTTGTTCGTATGGATGTCGATAGAATAATAGTCGATATTTAACTAAGCACTAGTGACAAGTGCATTTTTGCTCCCGTCATCCGGGGTTTGCTAAGTAGCATCATTGAAAGTAAAGTCCTAAATTAAGCAAAGCTTGTACTATGGGTACTAAACGACGATATACATACATACATAGGAAACATCAATGACTCAGGAACAAATATTCGTGCTCATCCATCACACAAATACATGTCCTTAACGGGTTTCGAACCCAACTAGGCTAGACCGGTCGTAAAATATTTGCTGGGAAATAGGTCATAACTAGAGTAAATGTCTACCCATACGGTTTAATATTCCGTAGGTGAAATCGCGGGAAGGTTATAGTTTAATACTATAATTATGTCTGAAGAATCAGAACTAGAACTAGATCAAGTAAATTTCACACGACGGACGTGGGACGAAAAGCATTAAGTGAGTGTGAGAAGGTGAGAGATAAATAATAAGGTGAGGTAGGCCCAAGCCAAGTTGGTTTTAATTTGCGGTTCCATTTTCTATAGTCTTACTTTATGCGGCATAAATTTATGCTATCATGTTAAATAGTCGGACCAGCAGCGTAAGAGTAAAGGCCGAAACGCACTGACAGCGGTGGCGGAGCGGCGCGGTGCGGCGCGGAGGCGGTACCGGTTGTAATGTTCGAGCTAATATGAAATGATCCGCACAGAGCGGCGCGGCGCGGCGCGGTTTTCTGTGCGGACCCTTTCGTATTAGCTCGAACATTACGACCGGTACCGCCTCCGCGCCGCCTCGCCACCGCTCTCTGTGCGTTTGCAGCTTTAGTAGCCATAAAGATAAGCTAATTCGTTACTTTATTGAAAAATACCGTAAGTGATAATACGTAGAAAAAGAGAGATGCGTAGTTTTATTATATTTAAAATAACTGCTAGGAAATCATGATGTACGGTGTCGGGAGTAGGTACATTATAAGCCAAAACGATGCATTAGCAAAAAATATTTCTTCTAAAAATAGTGCGGGTTTCACCAATTTACGATTACATACCGATCTATGTTAAATATGGCGCCGCCAGCTGTCAGTCAAAAGAAACTTGTAAAACTTTCCATACATTCAAATATTAACGAATACCGCTTACGATAACAGACGGTTTGGTGCAACACCCACCCTTATTCTCTAAGTTTGTGTAGGTATCAAAGTCTCCATGGAGTGGATCCCAGTAAGAACTACTTGCTCAGCAAGTATCACAAAATTCCGAGCAAAAATCATACCTTATTAATTATGCACAGACGGCATTCTAATCTCGCCTGCATTCTACGAACTTAATACATTACAGGTCGACACACGTAAAAGAGCCCTGCCGGCCATATAAAATGTATGGGCGCCAAGGTTCTTTTTACATGTGTCGACCTGTATCATACTTAATCATAATATGACTAACCTCTGTATAATGCAGAAATAAACTAGTGAGACTTTCCCACTAATTGTTCTGCCACGATTGTCAATGAGATCATAAAAATTACCGTTAAATATGATTCTAGCACCTACACATACATTAGTTATAGTCGGTGCAATGTATGAATACAGATGACTAATAAAAGAAGGCATTCGTGGTTCGAAATTATATGGCCTGGCCTCTTGCATGTTACTGTTGTATATTTTCGTCTAGAATAATTTTGTAGAACGAGGTTACGTTTACAATAAAAATCGTAATAAGTCGTTACGCCTTCTTGATTCTTTTATACGCGTCTTTTTCTAAGGTTCACAGCGTTTTAAGGTCACATTCAAAAAAGAAAGTGTAGTAAAAGGGCGTGGTCAACGGATGGTAACTAATTACCGATCCTGTCTAGACTTTGATTTTCCCAGTGTTTTACCAGACTTCTGTACTAAGCTTTTGTCAAAATAAAGTATCGTTTACCATGGTAAACCATGGGATGTACATATGATTACGAAATTTCAATTAGTAGTGGCTGAAATTCTGTTAGGCAGATTTAAGTCAACAATTAGTTACAGGTTAAATTTATGAATACCTAAAAGTAAAGTACAGTTTGCTGTTTGGTCCACAATTCATTTCATAGTTATGTATCGCCCTACAGCTGATTACCTATGTGAACTCAAGACGGATTCGGCATACCTCAAAGATAGATACTATATTAACTTCTCTGCTTACAATCAGGCAGGCCGTATGCTTGTTTGGAACTATATTTAAAAAAACTTGACTGCTTACAAAAACTGAAATGTAGAGATAGGTACTAGGTAGTAAATCCCGTACTGACGTCACTCAGAAATTCACCAAGTAGGTCTTGCGTCGCACCGCCTTTGTGCTGGCTAGACCTACTTTGGACAGCCGTGGCCAGTTGGCCTACTGAGAGTGAGAACGCTTTGATCGATCTAGGTTATGAACTGTAAACTTAGGTTTTATCGAACTAAGTATCATTAGATGTGGAGTTGAGGAAAATTAATATTTTACGGGTAGTTGACCTCTATACGTGCGAATATTTAAGTTACTAATGCAAGCGATAAGAGACGTTCGGTCAACGACATAATATGACTCGTGATCGTGACGACTGGCATGTTAGTCTGATGTCGGAATACTTATCTTTAGTCGGTAATAAATAAGGTTTATGTAGTCCAACGTCATAGGTTTTCGCTACGTCCGTATGACGGTCGCCGCTATTAGGGTAATTTAGTAAACTGCCACTAATTTGTCACCTCGTTCTAGAGCCGTGTGAAAACTTTCGCGGACGTACTCAGTTACCGTAATTAACATTAGTATGTAGAATCCTTTTTTTAGGGTTCCGTACCCAAAGGGTAAAAACGGGACCCTATTACTAAGACTTCGCGGTCAGTCTGTCTGTCTGTCACCAGGCTGTAACTCAAGAACCGTGATAGCTAGATAGTTGAAATTTTCACAGATTATGTATTTCTGTTGCCGCTATAACAACGAACAATAAAAACAAAGGGGGCTCCCATACAACATTTTTTTTTACTGTTTTATAGATAATGGTACGGAACCCTTCGTGCGCGAGTCCCGACTCGCACTTGGCCTGTTTTTTTTATTTGATTTCGGCCCATGTTTGTTTAACTATAAACTAAACTAGCAGGTAATTTTTACTTTTCATCTTCATTCACCTCTTAAAAGGTAGCCTCATTAAATCAAATGTTTGGAATTACCGTAACCAAGTTTGATACAGAAAAATATAACTCTTCTCTCCATGGTGACTAGAAGGGGATGAAAGGGGGCGAAAACTATCAGCATCAATAGTGGAATTGTTTGAAATTGGACCTACAGAAAATCTATCACACTTTGAGACGTGTTGCTTTCATAAGCTTATATTTGTACAAGGTATCCGTCACAGGACACATTGGATTTAGTTGGATACGAAAGCAAATATTCACCTGTGTACTAATTGATTCGGCGGGCGCGGTCGCCCACCCAACAAACGATGCAGGTACCTTTGTTGATGTCATTATGAAAGGTGAAATGGGCGTAGTCAAATTAGTTAATTATAGTAACTATACTCTGCTCAGACAGTAGTCTGACATAATCTAATTCACTAATTTATTAAGTTGGCAAGTCGTAAAGTGTTTTAAGGTCGTAGTGTAACGATGTAATACTGAGGACTCATACTCCTCTGTAGAAACTTTTTGATTTTGAAAAGGTCGGAAAGTGTTGTTGTACACTGTACAGCACAGAACACGTGCTGCGAACTGTAGCATTTGTAAAAAACAAAAGTAGGTCATCGATCGGTGGAACAATTTGCTTTTATTTGGGGTCCATGGCATCCGATTCCGATGGCCGATACAGTGCGCTAGATGCGGGCCAAAACATAAACGTATAAGCTAGTATGTTCACGTAAATTCGATAGCAATCGATGTAACATTTTTTTTCTGTAACCAAGTTCAAAAAGGTATACATTTCGAAAATACACTTTATACTTTTTTGTGCGTATGCATGAGAATACAAGAATTTTATTTCACGGGGTGCAGTCCAAACTGCTTGATGTATATTGACATGTGAGGTGTCGCTGGATTCCTCTTAATCGTTGGAGAGACAGGCTATTCAAAAAAATCTGTTGGGTTTCTTAAAAAATCTTTTAATAATATCTTTTTCTTAGAAGGCTTGTGAGTAATGGTGGCGTTTGTTTGCAGGGCGCGGAGGACAAGCTGAGCATGATCCGCGCATACCGCTCGCAGGTGGAGAAGGAGCTCCGCGACATCTGCTCCGACATCCTGGCCGTGCTGGACAAGCACCTCATCCCCGCCAGCCAGACGGGCGAGTCCAAAGTGTTCTACTACAAAATGAAGGTCAGTACATACACATAGAAACTACCCCACCATATAAACTACCTCTCCTTAAGAAGACGTCACGCCAACATCGTTGTTACAAGAGATCAAATACAAACCGTGTGTGAAAGACTAAAGGTTGCTTTTACAACGGACGTCATAATACCTGTTAGGGTTTTTGGCGCTGCGGGCACGAAAACTCACAACACCCTTAGGCGTTCTTGGCGTTTGAAGGGATAAGACGATGGAAACGGGTGCGGGGTCTACCCAGATTGGTTTAATCATTTTGCCATGCTAAAATGCACATGATCATGCACATGAGTGATATATAACTGGCTGTGTTCATCAGAAAAATATTAATGTGGAGTCTCGCAAAATGTCCCAAACCCACAAGTCTCACAACCCACCATTGACCCTGCCAACCTCTCCACAGGGTGTTAGTGCCACTTACAGAGTCTCTTGGACCTCTACCAATTTTACCATAGTTTTACCTTTTACATTTTTGTAGAATAATTGTGTGACTGCGGCGCGGCCTTCTTGTCATGAAATACATTAAAAAAAGCTTACCAACTTATTTCGTCTGAAACTAGCATAATAGCATGATAGGGCTAAACCGACAGAACCAAGTTGACAAGGGTAATGCTTAGTGTTGGCGTGGTTTTGCTCTTACTTGAAGCACATAAAAAGGTTCCTAACCATGTAGGGGTGCCTGCCTGTTTGCTTACTGGTCACGATAGACTTGACGAGTTACTAATGGTGAGATCAGAACTTCGAAATTATTGTAGTTTTAAACTGGAAGTAGGTTAGTGGTACACGCTGAACTGGGAATATACCGAACATTTTTGGCACCTGCATATTGATGAATATTTGCATTAGTAGCTATAATAGCGCATATTACATCTAGGCATTTACTTTATTTTAGGCTGGCAACCAAGTTCACTTGCAGTAATTGTAGCCACTTCATGATTTATTTTCCGGTCATTCACACTCACTACATGAAGTGATGTCACGAAACAAATGGGACTAATTCCTGATTCTACTAGTAAATACATTTTGTCCATTCATTTAGATCATTTATCACACTATAGACTAAAATAAAGGCATCACATATCAACACGATTTAGAAGAGGAGATAACTCGCCTCACAAATTAAAAAGCGAGTCGAACGCCTTATCTGTCCGATATGTTAGTCTTGTCCACGTGCCGTTCACGGTGCCTGACAAATAGAGATAACACAGTCAAGTACATTTAAAAAAACTATACTAAAATATATAAAAAATGTAGGATACCGTACGCGTACGCATGGTCGCCTTCTTTAATTTATGACCCATTTCGCAAACATATTCTTTGGATTCCTATACGATAAGACATGACTCCCAACCATAAGTGGGGTCCGAATTAAAGAACGTTAATGTACCATGCTAACATGGTACATTAACGTTCATGAAAATGTCATTTTTTATAATAAAAAAATCATGTTAATTAACGTTAAATTTTGACCCTAGTAGTAATTTGGTCCAATTCTATCCCTAGTAGTTAAAGCAATGACGCGTAGTTGCAGTTTCTAAAGGGCAACAGATTGGTTCGAAAAAAAAATGACGCACCAGGAGGGACGGCATAAAAAAATCATTATATAAACAGCACAGCGTACACAATTTCAGGCAACCGCTGTTTCAATCGGCGGCCTCGCGACAATTTATTATTAATTTGAGTAATTAAAAAAACCGTATTGAATACGGTTTTTTCAATTACGATTTGAATCTGTCCATCCGTTTGGGAGCTACGTTACCACAGACCCGTTAAACTTATTATAACACCCCTCTCGCGTCGGGGGTTAAAAAGGAACCTAAGGTTGGTCCTTAGCTGTAACTGTCTAATTAAATCCTACTTGTTTTATGTATGTACTGAACTGTGTGACAAGAGTCGCAGCCTGCGCCTGAAATCGATTTGCAATGACCATAGTGTATGTGATTGTTTTGCAGGGTGACTACCACCGATACCTGGCGGAGTTCGCGACGGGCAACGACCGCAAGGAGGCGGCCGAGAACTCGCTCGTTGCGTACAAGGCCGCCTCCGACATCGCCATGACGGAGCTGCCGCCCACGCACCCCATCCGCCTCGGGCTCGCGCTCAACTTCTCAGTGAGTACAACCCAGTCCCCAAGCATTCACTTACTTCGTCTTGAGAGAGTGTGTTGGTAGCAAGCTTCACAACACGCCGCCATTCCTCTCTGAAACACCTCATTGACTTACTTTCACTATGTAATAGAGACTGGCCGCTTTGAGTATTTTTCTTGACCTGTTCCATCAGGCGGCCAGCTTGGTATGCCAGTCAGTACTAGCCCCGCCAGAGACTACAGATACAGGTACTCACACTAGGTGACGAACGCGAACTGCTACGAGATGTCTGCTCTGTACTATATGACGACTGTTGATAGTACAATGTCTACAATCAATGCCCCCGATAAGTACACCAAAAAAGGCACGGCCGTACCATCCCTTTCTCGAAGACGCTCCGGCCGTTTACGACCCCTCTGTAAGTTCCTTGCGGAAAAAACTAGAGACCTAAAGTTTCAGTGATCAAAAGGGCATTAGGTATATTACCAAATTACATTAAATTCAAACCAGTAATAAGAATGTATGCATGTCAAATTTCCGAAATTTTGTCACTGACCGTCTCACCAATAACCAAAATTCTAGCAGACCTACAAACTAAAAATTCTGCATGCGGTGTTAGTGTAAAGTGTACAATGCACTAGAAAACTATAAAAACGTTATTGCAGCTGGTACAATAACGTTTCCATACGATGTCTATGGTTTTTTTTCCCGGCTGCAGTCGTACATTTCTATGTACACTCAGCGGCACGGAATTTAACCCAATTATAAAAAGTATTTTTTATTATGTTTTACTAATTATGTTTAATAAAGATTAAATCCTACATGGTACATCGCTATTAAGAATGACATTTCTTTGTCTATGTCCGCGATAGTTCTTTTGTTTTCCGTAACAAGACAAATTAGTGCAAAACCGCATTAGATTATTCGTTAGTAAAGCTCTAAGATTTTGCGACTTTATGTGTATTAAACTTCGTTTTTAGAAATTTGTTGCATTACAGTAGATACGAGACGTTATTGTAATGATAAAAAGCTATCAATAATGTCATTAACACCAGCACAAGTCGCTCAAGCGGTATTACTCGTAGAACAAGGCCATTCTCAGCGTCAAGTGGCTACCATCTTAAATGTAGAGCGTTCTAACGTGAAATATGCATTAAAACGATATCGAGAGACCGGTCTCTACACGAGAATACCAGGCAGTGGCGGCGTAAGGTGCACGTCCGCCCGTGATGACCGTTTCGTTGTCCTGGAAGTGCTTCGAAATCGCTTTCTCACCGCCGTTGAGATAAGACAGAGACTCCAAGTTACAAGGGGCGTGAAAGTAAGTGAACGTACGATAAGAAGGAGAATCGAAGAATGTAATCTACGTGCTCGTAGGCCGGCCAGAGGCCCTGAACTCGAGAGACATCATCGTGTAGCGAGACTTCAGTTTGCACGAGAGCACGAACACTGGAGTCTGTACCAATGGGGCAATATTCTATGGACTGACGAATGCCGAGCCGCCTTGAGAGCACCAGATGGGCGAGAACGTGTGTACCGGAGACATGGCGAACGATTTCTCCCAATAGCCACAAGGCTAACAGTAAGTTTTCATGGGGGTTCTGTAATGGTTTGGGGCGGGATTAGTTCAAACGCTCGCACAGAGTTAGTCATTGTGGAAGGTTGTCTCAACGCTACACGATACATCGAAGAAATTCTTCAAGATCACGTTGTACCATACGCGGAGTTCATCGGGGCCGAATCTTTTTTACTAATGCAAGATAACGCCCGAGCACACAGTGCACAGTGCGTTGAGCAATATCTGTTTGATGTAGGAATTCAAAAAATTCAATGGCCTGCCCGAAGCCCTGGCATGAATCCTATCGAGCATGTATGGGACATGTTAAAACGGCGTGTGAAGCGAAGTCTCAACCCACCACAGAACCTTCGTGAGCTGAAAACTGCTTTAGTGGCTGCTTGGGAGGAGATTCTACAAATGGACATTAAAAACATTATCCACAGTATGCCAGACCGTATGAGAGCCGTGATAAGAGCCAGGGGTGGTAATACGCGGTACTGATTTTGTTTCATTAAAGCTCAATTGTTTTTTTCACTAACTGCGTTTTAACTCTTTCTTAAGTTTTTCTTAATTTTTTCGTCAAAACAAACAAAACACTTTCTAGACAACTCTTTAATCACCTATCGTTAAATAATAGTACTACACTAATACTATATCAACAAAATGAAAATAATAAGTTGGGTTAAATTCTGTGCCGCTGAGTGTAGTAATAACAACCTACAAAAAGAAGTGAGATCCCATAAAAACATTCCATGTAAAAAATAGGCCAAGACTCTAAATTCCCTCAAAAGTTGTGAGATACAAGTTGTTTTAAGTAGTAAGTTTAATTAAACAAATTAAAGTCGGCTTCAACATGTCAGCTTTGATAAAGTCCTCAGTTATATAACAAATTATGTGATTGACAAGTCACTAAATTGTATTTAGCAAGCAAATAAAGATTAATAAGAATGCCTGACCCGGCTCTATATTACATAGAAATATTACATCTCCCAACTTTTTACGGTGGAAAATAACATACATACATACATACATTCACGCCTTTATTCCCAAAAGGGGTAGGCAGAGCACATGAAACGTATGTTCCAGCGCCACTTTTAGCATAAAATTTGGGTATAAAAGATCAACTAAATGTGATATTGCAGTGATAGGTTGCTAGCCCATCGCCCACAACACACTTCAACCCTGGTTCCTTAGTCGACTTTTACGACACCCACGGGAAGAAAGGGGGTGGTGAAATTCTAACCCGACACCACACAAAAAATAACATGGCCCTGTTATATATAACTGAGGACTTTATCAAAGCTGAAATGTTGAAGCCGACTTTAATTTGTTCATTAAACTATGTTAACCAATTAAAGAGGTACTTTCAAAGTCATTGTTTTAAGTTACTAATTCAGTTTAGGCAAAAGTAGAAGGAAAGGCATTCAAACAGGTGCGCCGCGTACCATTTAGCGGTGACCTTGACCCGGCCTAGCGAGTAATGAGTTTGTTAACTCCTAAACGAGACGAGATAAAGAGTGGCCGTCTATAGTGCCCTTACGTAAGCTAACACTTCAAAGTTTAGCCATAGTCTTCGAGTTTTTAATTCGTTCGTCTTCTTGCAAAGTCTGGAAAATGATGTCGTGGATACAGCTGTTAATGAAGATGGCTATCGTCTTGGCGCACAATCAATTTAATTAATTAGTAGTAGTGTAGTTCAGTCTACCCACGAAAATGGAATCTCATCGTAGAACATCCCACCCCCCGTCAAAAATGCTTGCACATTAAGGCTGCTATCACGTGCACACTAGCGCCACTGGTAAATAATTGTGATTATTTAAATTTAACGATAGATATTAAAAAAAGGAGGCTCTTATGCACTGTCTTTTGTGATTAAGTACCTTGTGCATACATCAAACTACTTTTTATGTTCCTGGAATTGTTGATCTCTGAACTCAAAATCCAGCAACATAAACACTAGTTTGATGTATTCACAAGGTACTTAAATACAAAATACAGTGCATAGCAGCCTCCTTTTTTAAATATCTATCGTTAAATATAAATAATCACAATCATTTACCAGTGTTGCTATTTTCTTAACAAGAATATTAGTGTATAAACAAAGCCCTTGAAGTAGTAGTAGTAATATTATGTAAAGTGCAGTTCTGTAGCGCGCCACATGTGGATCCACACGCCTTCTGTGGAGCGACATTATGCTGAGTGAACTCCGTTTTCGCATATAATCTTAGGCGCGCGGTTGTTTTATGCTTTAAACGCTGAGATTCCATAGAAACCTGCGTTTACCGCATAGAAGGTATCTATGGAATCTCCATGTGGGCCATTGAGCATAGAGTTTTTTGACGACTTATTATCGGTGTCATTGTATTTGAGCTGAAGCCTATATAAATGACAGATAACGGTACAGGAGTAGAAAAATATAATATGTAAATAATCCACAAGCCATTCTTCTACGCCTAGAATGTTCGTAAATGTGTTCGGTGTAAGTCCGATAGTGCAGTGCGGGCTGTATTGCCATTGTTGGCAGTTTCTGAATCCAGACGTACAACATCAACCACCAAAGACATTTTTTTGGCATAACATTTCAGCTTGGATTATTGATTTCCGCATCTCAACAATCTTGGCTTTAAGAGGCCGCAGTAAGCTCGGCCGAATTTCACCTTCCCATACAAACGTAGTTACGCTCTCATTTTAAAACTACGTGTTGGATTGTGACGAAACTTTGCATATACAATGACATGAGGTATATCTATGTCTGTAATTAGTTTATATGGTTCCAATTTATAAAACTAAGTAAATACAGCAAAAAATAGTTTTGTATGAAAAACTTAAATTCGCTGTATCTTTTTTGTTATGGTATCTGAAGCTACGTAAACTAATTTCAGACATAGATATACCTCATTTCATTGAACATGCAAAGTTTCGTTACATTCCAACACGTAGTTTTAAAATGAGAGCGTAACTACGTTTGTATGGAAAATCGAGCTTACTGCGGACTCTTAACAGATTTTTTTGAGACTCCGTTTTCGCACTGCTGGTTCATTTTTAACCGACTTCAAAAAAAAGGAGGAGGTTCTCAATTCGGTTGTATTTTTTTTTTTTTTATTTTTTTTTTTTTTCAATGTTTGTTACCTCAGAACTCCGTCATTGATGAACCGATTCGGAAATTTTTTTTTTTGTTCGTATGTATATACTTCCAGGTGGGTCCCATTTTTTTCAAAATTCAGTTAGATGATGGGATCCATGAGGAATTGAGGGGACTCCTCAATTTTATAAGGCAGTATTTTCTCTTATAACTCGTGTATTTACATCCGGAATCATAAATTTGGTGGCGAGGAATTGATGATGAAGACCACAGATGACTTATCGAATTCCTCAATTATGTACTTAAAAGTGCAAAAGTACGTCACAGGTTCTGATAAGATTCCGTTGAAATAGGAACTAATGAAGTGCCATTGGTGATGATCTTGGGGAATCGATGGAAGTCCTCAAATATTATCGGCCCACATACAGCGATTCGGTTTTTTTCTATAGTAATCAACGCATTTGCTATCGGAAATCAGTTCATGTGGTAAATTGTAAAAAATAGGAAATGTGCTCGTGGCTTGGCGGAGTACTAAATTGAAGTCGGTTAAAACTTTGTTTTTAAAGTAAATTATTATATCCTAAGTGAAGAAGAAACAGTTTATTATATTCTGAACATGTAGTGTCGCAACACGCGCATAGTACTTGTGATTTAGTATCCGTAATGGTAATGTGCAACGTATAATTAAAAAGAGTAAATACCTACTAATAGATTTCTCCTAATCTACTTTTCAAACAAAACAAACATACATTTACGCCTTTATTCCCAAAAGGGGTAGGCAGAGCACATGAAACGTATGTTCCAGGGCCACTTTTAGCATAAATGTGGGTATAGGTAAAAGATCGACTAAATGTGATATTGAAGTGATAGGTTGCAAGCCCATCGCCCACAACACACTTCAACCCTGGTCCCTTAGTCGACGTTTACGACACCCACGGGAAGAAAGGGGGTGGTGAAATTGTAACCCGACCACCACACGGGTTCTACTTTTCAACTACTCACGTAAAAGGAGTGTAGCTTATAAGGTACTTAATTCTTTTGTACACCAAAGAAATTAACTTGAAGAACGAAAGCTAGTAAATTGGCAGTCGAAGTTATCTAAGAATTATAATATAATACACGGTATCTCAGATGTCCCGCATTGTTCGCATCTTGAGTTTTATTTTATATTATAGCTAAATACAATACAAAATGATTCATATTAAAAAAACACTGCAGAAACCATGAGACTAACCAAATAAAAATAAATTAAGATTTTTTAATAATCATGATTTTCTCTTTTAGTAACTATTATTTAGAAAGAGAAAGAAAGAAGACATTTATTCACTACACAAAAGACACAGAGACAATGGGAGCAGAAACAATACAGTTGACACATAATGTGTGTGTCTTCGCGGCAGTGAATCGGTCGCTGTCTCAGCATTATGCCGAGGTGTCAGACAGACACCTACAGCGCTGGTTTTCAGACAGCACCGTATGTGACCCACGGAACGCAACACAACATACTGAACATTTATAATTTCTTTTTGACCGAATTAGCAAATATAACAGCCTTTTTTAAGACACCATTGTATAATGCATAATCACAATATATTTAAAACGAATTGTGGAGTTTTTATGGAGTATTCTCAATTTTTTAAATAACTTTTAAAATAAACATAAAAAATTAATGGTTTTTTCCCAGAAGTTTTAGTTCTTGGGTAGATCTATAGGATAATGGAGGGGTAAATTATAGGTGACCGCACTTAGAGGAAAATTACACAGTGTGCAGTGTTATCTATATTAAATGATATCGTGTCGTACATCGTACCGTGCATCTCTGTCGGAGTGCCAGTCTTAATTTACAAACCGAATTATATATAATTGGCCGTAGCGGTGTGGTAGTCCGCCGCTTTGGGCTTGATTCTACACTTTTTGATCTTGTTCTTTGTGTTGAAGATGTGGTGTCTTGATATGACATTCAAAATGGTTGCAAGCTGTCAGCCGCCCGCAGGTTGCATCAGTCTTATTTCGTAATCGAACGAACACATTTCTCCAACATTTGACTCGATTTCATGGGGGTTCACATTAATAACCTTTCCTTTTTAAACTGGCCCTAGATTGACCGATTCAAGAGTAAAACTATGAATCATGTTGTTTGGTCAACTACCATATATGACCGCATACCGCGCTTAGCAATATCCCCGCCGCAAATACGTGACGTGTACGGATTAGCACTTGCGTCACGCCTTTATGGCGGTTTTAATGACCGCTGTTTTGTAGGAATAGAAAGGTGGCCGTCTGTTACAGAATCAAGGTGTAGGGTTTCTGAAAAAATGATTTCAATATAATTGTGGTTTAAATTCAGTAATTATTACTCTCTTTCGAATTGAACTAATATTTACATAAGTATTTAACGTTTACGTACTACCCATTAATTATCAATTGTTAGTACTAATCTCAATAAGCCACTATTGATATGTCTGATAACTCTGAAAAGTTCCGTAAATATTTACAACGTTGTTGAGGTTTTTGTTTGACGAAATTAGATTTTATCTTCATAATAATCATAGGTACACGCGCCCACTCGCTTTCGTGAAATGAAACAACTATATCTCAACAAGACTCGTACAGTCGAGTTCTCCAATATGTACGAGGGTGGGATGATAAGTAACTAGCCTAATAAAGAAATACTTAGGTTATCGTGATAAAATTGCTTTTATTTTTCGACAGTCTCCATGTAGCTCCAAGCACTTGTTCCATCTTCTTTCTAATGATGTAATGCCCTCCATAAAATGACTTCTTTCAAGGCCTGCAAAATACGCTTCTACGGCGGCAATGACTTCATCATTTGTGGCAAATTTCTGTCCACCCAAGAAAGTTTTTAGCTTGGGAAAAAGGTGGAAGTCTGATGGTGCTAAATCAGGCAAATAAGGTGGATGGGGCAGCAAATCATAGTTCAATTCGTTGATTTTTGCCATAGCTTTAACACACGTGTGAACCCTTGCGTTGTCTTGATGGAAGATGTTTTTTTTTTCGCTAAACCGGGTCGTTTTTCCTGAATACATTGATGAAGCTTATCTAAAAGATTAGCGTAGTATTCTCCATTAATAGTTTGACCTTTGGGAAGGTAATCTATAAACAAAATTCCACTTGCATCCCAGAAGACAGAAGCCATCACTTTTCCAGCCGACTTTACAGCCATAGCTTTTTTAGGAGCCGAACACCCAGATTGAGTCCACTGTTTTGATTGAATTTTTGTTTCTGGAGTGTAGTGGTGAACCCATGTTTCATCTGTTGTTATAAATCGACGTATAAAGTCTGCTTTATTTTTCTGAAAACGGCCCAAGCATTCTTTAGAGTTTAGCATCCGAATTCTTTTTTGATCGTCCTTAAGCAAACGCGGCACCCAACGGGCAGATAACTTTTTCATATTTAATTCGTCACTTAAGATATGATGTACCCGTTCTTTGGAAATCCCTATAGTGTCAGCTATTTCAGAGAGCTTCAATCTTCGGTCTGCTAAAACCATATCGTGTACTTTAGACACCATTTCCGGAGTCGTGACGATTTTTGGGCGTCCGGGGCGGGCTTCATCTTGGACGCTTGTACGGCCGCGTTTAAACTCAGCCACCCAGTTTTTTACTGTGGCGTAAGAAAAAGCACATTCACCCAAAACATCCTTTAACTCTTCATAAATATCAAGCCCCTTAATACCCTTCATATAAAGAAACTTAATCACCGCTCTTTGTTCAATTTTATCCATTTTGAAAAACAACCGGCACAATGTATTTTCTAATGTCGAAAAATCAATAAAATATTCAAGCCACCAAATTAAAATTTAGAACAGAGATAGCCAGAGACATATTTTTAAAAATAAGGAAGTATTTTTTTTAAATTCTAACTTTTTAAATACCTAAGGCTAGTTACTTATCATCCCACCCTCGTATACACACAACCTTTCAAAAATATCTGCACATGTCTTAATTCAGTAACAATAAAGTCTCTGTATAGATTTTTTGAAAGGTTGTCTTTGTAGATATTGGAGAGCTCGACTGTACCAGTCAGTACTAGTGCCACTGCTGCTCCAGAGCTCGGTTTGCCAGTGTTAGTAAAGTGGTGTTAACTCGGCAGGTATTCTACTACGAGATCCTGAACAGCCCGGACCGCGCGTGCCGGCTCGCGAAGGCCGCCTTCGACGACGCGATCGCGGAGCTGGACACGCTGTCGGAGGAGAGCTACAAGGACTCCACCCTCATCATGCAGCTGCTGCGCGACAACCTCACGCTCTGGACCTCCGACATGCAGGGAGACGCGGAGGGTCAGTACTTTGTTACTCATTGACAGGCTTCCGTCGATATCCATCATTTGATTTACTATAACCACAGACCGAAATTTTCGTGGCATTTTTGAGCTGTCATAGTGACTTACCCCTGCCACACACTTATCGAGTGACGTGGGAAGTAGCGAGGAAAAGAGGCAGACATAGTGTGGTAAGGTTACTTGTCATGCCACGCCTCTCGTCGTTTTGTCGGTTTTTTGGGCGCGAGTCAAAGGAGCTTCAACAAAGGTGATATCGGTTCATAGCCCGAACAACGTACCTCTGGTTACAATTTGAAGTAAAATTATAAATACACGCAGTATAGGTATCGATCGATTGCGATATGCGTACCCACGAAATTTCAAAATAGTTTTTTAGCAACTTATGGTACTATGTAAATTGCAGACAATAAATTGTATTTACCTTCCATTACAAATAATTAAAGAATCATTCATCAACTTGCTTACTTTTTTCCACGGTTCAACATCCTAAAGGAGCTCGGGGTCCGCTCGGTCGGGTCGCAAAGTCGATGAATGGGAAGTCACTATGATAGCTCAAAAATGCCACGAAAATTCCGGACTCTCATAAAACTAGTGATTGCCACAAACGTGATTTTCTATGAAACTGATACATATTCAGGACAATTTATAACTTTGTATAAAGCCGAGGTTAGGTTTGCTTTATAGCAATCCTGAATGTTTCGTTTCTGAGAAAAATTACTTAGGGTAAATGATGACCATCACCTTTTTTTTTCACACACCATTAAGCTTGAACCTGGCATAAATCCTTTTCAGTAGCGAACTTCCTTACAACAAAAAATAACCTTAGTTACAAGTCGGTTTTTTTTCATAGCATATTCTGGAGCTCCTTTTATAACACGCAGCCTAAAAAAGTAAAGTACATAATTAGAAATGTGTGTTTTGTTTACAGGTGAGGCTGAACAGAAAGAGCAAGCACAAGACGTGGAGGACCAGGACGTCTCGTAATACCTTTCAGCGTTCTATTAAATATAATAACAAAAATAAATATAGTACGATGTAAGAGCCAGCCCTCGATGACAACCGGTCGTAAGCCTCTCCTCGTAGCCCGGGGACGCTCCGCCCACTCCCGCTCCCACTCCACTCCCGCTGTCCCACTCCTAAATTCTGTTGTACCCGAACCGACCCAAACACCTATACGATTGTCATTTTCGTTTATGTATTGTGTCAAATTATATACGAGTAATATTATGAATATGTACTTCTTTTGATAAATTTGTTTTCGATTATGATGAATAATGTTAAGGAAAAGTACTTTGGTATTGCATTTTAACTGTACGTTGTTTGTTAAGAATGTATTTTCTTAATGTTCACTTCGGATGATCTCCGCGCTAGCCGCGCCTCGCGACTCACATTCTGGTTACTCTCTTAAGGTGGGAATTGTACATTTTCTAAGTATTTTATACCGCGTGTAAAGTATTTAACTCCGTTGTGACTTAGCACCGTAGCTACAATTAACGATACATTATGAAGCATTTAATTTTGACTATCGGGATAGTATCTGGCGCGCCGCGGAGCCTCTGCACAAATTATAGTCGTTTTGTACGCGGGACCATCGCGCTGCCCTCGCGGCCTCGGCGCCTCCGCGAGTCTTCCCGCGCTCGCCTCTCGCATTCGATACGTCATTCATTACATAACATATATTTTATCTGTAACTTTCATTATTAGGGTGGTATTCGTAGTGACTTGCAATATTTAGCTAAGTGATAGTGGCGTCACCTGTCGGTCTTCATGTATCGTATCTCGTACGAGCGTACCGCGTTACATACATTACATACCTCCTTGTGTATTTATTGCAACATTATAATGCGTTTGTGTAAATTGTGACTACTGTGTAGTACTGTACTGGTGTTGTTGAACAAAGACGGCGCCGGCCCGCCTGCCGCCGTCCGTCCGTCCGTCGGTCCGTCGGTCCGTCCGGGCAGTCCGGCGGACCGGACCGGACCCGGGCAGTCCGGCGGACCGGACCGGACCCGGCCGGACCGCGCCGGCCGGCCGGCGGCCCGGGCTGCGCTCGTTAGATAAAGACATTGTCGATGTACCCGCTTCGTTCGTATTACAACTTTTGGAGTATTCACACTGAATTGCTTTAATTACTTACGAGTATTGTGATAGAGATTTTGTATATTTTAATTTATTTTTTTTAATTTCGCATGTTTCTCGGAAATATTTCGCCGTAGCGCTAAATCTCTTACGATTTTTACAGGACGAACCGTAGTTCTAAAAGTTGTGCTAGGATAAGGTAATGCACTTGGGAGAAATTATTTATTTGAAATGAACTGCCCCTGGGGCCTCCCCGGAGCCCCTCGGGCGCCAACATTCCACCCCGCGCTCGCGGCCGCCGACACCTCGCGCGGCATAGCAGTGGGAACGAGTGCGTGCCCGAGTAAGATATTAGCGTTATTTTTAATTGAATTTGTAATATTGCATATATTTTTGTTAATTTATCCACAAAAAAATACTGATGCAATTAGCCTTAGTGTTATGCAATATTGATTTATGTCCTACCAACTACATTGAAATTTATTGTAAATGACAGTGTAAATCTAATAATAAAAATTCAAAAGTCCATTTGTTTGTTTTATTGAGTTTGACGTAGTTCCCCAATTTTACCGGGTGTATCCCGTTCGCCTGATCGTTCCCTCTAGTAGCAGTAGTCCGGTTGGTAGTCTGGTTGACCGAACTAGTGCAACTTTTCAGCAGCAGTAGTTCGGTTGAAATATAGTACCGAACTACCGATACTCTTTAGTAGCAACAGTTCGGTTTGTAATATATTTTTGTACGCGTAAGTAAGGTCGGTGTAGGTAGGTACGATGACGAGCGAAGCGAGGAGGAGTGTTAGACGTACTGCGACCCTACAGCGCGAGCCGAGCGAGCGAAGCAAGCGTGCGGCGGTAGCGGCCGGCGAAGCGCTAAAACCGAAAATGTGTTTTTACACTTCCTCATTAAATGTTGCCTGCCTTAGGGTATGTCGAATTGGCCTTTTGCGTTTTTGGTCATATGCGTCGGGAGGTACGTTAATGTGTCACGTTTTATTCTTAGAATATTACAAACCGAACTGTTGCTACTAAAGAGTATCGGTAGTTCGGTACTATATTTCAACCGAACTACTGCTACTGAAAAGTTGCACTAGTTCGGTCAACCAGACTACCAACCGGACTACTGCTACTAGAGGGATCGTTCGACCGATTAATCTGTACAGTGAGACTTTTTTTGCTGTGGGAAAGGGTGTTAAAGAAATCCTTACCCCTTTGGAACCTTAGAACCTTAACCCTTTGAACGCCAAGAACACCTAAAGTGTGTCCCTTGCGTCTCGAACCCCTATACTATAGGTTATGAGACCTACCTTAGTCATTAAAATCCTCGGCCTTATATTATGTAACGCACGGAACTAACGGGATTATAAAATATTAGCACTTAATTGATGCTTTGTTCCGCGGAACTAATGGGAAGAAAAAATCTCACTAGTTCATTCGCGAAACCTTGGGAAAAAAGCGGCAAGGTCGTATCGTTTCTGGAATTTTATGGCACTTGCGTCCTTTTCTTTAAGGAAGGCAGTTTTTTAGAAATATCTCGAAAACCTTTGAACCGATCTTGTTGAAAACAATTTTCGCTGTAACAATTTAATAAGCCTCCATGATTTTTTCCATATTTTTAAAATGCACTGTTCAAAAATTAAGGGGGTGCACACAATAGGCATGATGACACATTTTGAAAAACTGTTCTATAATGTTTAGAAACATTTATTATGTACAACGAATATGATTTTTCATGAGAATATAACAGTTAAGTAGAAAAAAAATGCATTTAGTTTTTAAATTTCAAATTGGCGCTAAATCGCTTGGTGTGTCATGGCGTCCCGAGTGACGCCACGTTTGTATAAACAGAACGCAAACCTTTTTGCTTCCTAGTAGATGCTCCAAGTCTTGCGCGGCCGTGCGAGCGAGAAAGCGGAGACAATGACATATGAAGACCTGTCAGATAACATGGTTCTATCCCTGAGGGGCTACCGGGAAATGAAAACGAATTTCGTTTGTGTATCTCCGTCTCTGTCGCACTTGCTAGTTCGAGCGACAGAGACGGAGATATTCGAACGAAGTTCGTTTTCACTTCGCGGTAGCCCCCCTCTGTCTTACTATTCGTTCAGTACGTAAGTTTTCTCTGTAATCTGTGGTAATGGCCATTATGGGTATTTGTTTATACAAGTGTGACGTCATGCGCGCTAATTGGTGTTTAAAATATCATGGCGGGCGTCCGTATTTTTCGGTTTAATGTTATCAAAATAAACAATAATCTCAAAAAATATGAGCATTTTTCGAATTCTAAGGTAACTGTACACTATTACGGGATCCTAAGGAACGTTTGACTTTGAGAATTAATTAAAAAGTAAGTAGATACTTTTCTGTAATAAAATTTACTTTAATGCATACATTGGTTTATTAAGATTGACTTACATTAATATTTTTCCCCAGGTCGTATTTTTTATATAGATAATAATTATTTTACAAAAAGTCACGTTTGTCCATTAATCCGTGATAAAATTTAGCCCGCGCTATGATCCCGGGAGTCGGTGCACCATATTGCGTGATAGCTTTATCCGGTGTGCGTATACAGCGTGTAACTGGAGTAACTTTAATATTCTTTTGTATCAAGTAAACTTTAAGTAGTTACCTTAAACCTTATTGTTATAGTTTTTACAAACGTTTATTTCACTAGAATTGTTCGTATATACATAAGTAAGGTACGTTCTCTTACAAAATTTGCAAAACATTTTGAGTCACTAGAGCTATAATATAGCACAGGTACTTTTAAGTACAGTCAGAATGCAATATTATGGTATAGAGTTGGTCTGATGATGAAGACGGAAGGTTGCCATAGGAACTCTTAATTTATACATGATACACCTATTAGCATATTTGGGCTGTTTAGAATCCTCTCAATGAGTATTTAATGATAATGACAGAAAAAGTACAGTCGACACGAAAAGCCGCTACCAAAAATGTTTTTTTAATTCATTTCTTATATATGTATAAGAAATGAATGCATGTCTATATATATATATATATATATATATATATATATATATATATATATATATATATAGACATATATAGACATAGGTATATGTAGACATGCAGTGAACTAGCCTATTCCTAAGTGACTTATAAGGAATATTTGGAGTGTAAAATGTTCAATAAAATATGAAACAATCTTTAATGCTCAAAACTAAAAATAAAATTAACAAAAATAGTGTGAATTATCTACTCATTACAACATAATTATATTCATAATAAATCAGTACCTAGTTAACCTAAGCATCAAATTATGATTAATCAAAATCAGGTACAGAGAAAATGCCTCTTTTATTTACCGACACAGGCGTATACATTTTTTTCAATACTTCATTCGCATCATACTCCAAAACATCTTCTTTCTCCGGCCAGCGCCAGTTAACACGGCCGTTAAGAAAACCACTCATGGCCATGGTTTTTACGACATATTTTTTATAATCAGTCTCACTTAGGGTGACCAGATGTCAGGAATTTTAGACATATGTCAGGAATGCGGCCGGAAAAAGGAAATGTCAGGAATTTTCGGCAAATAAATGACACAATAAAATTTTATACACTGTAAACTTTTATTTTTAATCACAAAAACAAAAAAGGTAAAGCCACAAGTACTTTGGAGTTTCATAAATGACTTATAAATAATCGGAATTATCTTTTTACGATATAGACATAAATAAATCGAGCGAGCGCGAGCGCGATAAGCTCGTGTCAGGAATTTTGGCAGAAAATCAGGAATTTTGTCAGGACTTTTGAAATTTGTATCTGGTAACCCTAGTCTCACTGTCATTTATTTGCAGGACTTGCCCAGGAAAACATTGTCCTTCATACCTCACCACTACATAGTCACCTGTAGCGATCAGACCTAAATCATTGTTTTCTTTATTTTCATGCTCTAATTTTTCAGAACTCCTTAACTTTCTCCTCTGCTTTTCTGTATCAGTGTTCTTGTTATTAGTCAGGTTTTTGTCTAATAAATTAACATTAACTTCAGCCTCTTCCGAATTTTCGACAGCTGTATCAGTCAGTTTGCTCTTTTTTGTTACTTGTACTACTTTCTTCTCCTTTTTAGTGGTTTCTTTTTGTTGCTGAGAATTCTTTTTTTCTAAACGTTCTTTTTTTCTTTGCTCAGTTTTCTCTACCTTCTCCTGTTTTTCTCGATTAAGTCGCCTCTGATATTCGAGGTATTCAGCCCCAGTTGCAACAGTTGGAGTTATCTTTTTTCTAACGGTTTTCTTTTCGCTAGAAGTTGGTGTTTCTGGCCATAATAAAGCGTTTTTGAATGAAGTTGGGAATTGGGACTGCAGCGATTCGTTTTCTGGCCTAGCATGCTGTGAGGGTGAGTGAGGATCTGTTACTAACGTACTTTCGTTGTTGTAGGTAGATGATTCTAGTGAGTGTTCTGTTTCAAGGAATGGCGATGTATTTAGATATTTTCTTAAACTTATGGCAGGTTGTGGGCTATTAGCTGTGTGTGTTATTCGGCCTTCTATTTCATAGTCAATGTTGTTCTGCAACCTGTGACCATTTTTAAGATTCGGAAGTTCATTACTATCTTTGTTTTCTAAATCTGTGGCAAATGTATCATTGGGGATTCTTTCGGAAATTTTGGCAGTTTTAGTAAAAGTTTTCGGTGTGGACGAAGAAGGTATCATCAAGGTGTCATAATTTTCTAGTTCTGTGATATCAATAGGGCAGTCGTTTATGTCTATATTTTGAAGGACCTCATTATTCGCTTCCATGGTCGCGTCACCAATGTGATATATATTTTGACCAATGCTTGTGCTTGAACATGGTGCAATAGAATTGTCTTTGATGTTCTTCCAAAAAAAGTAGAGGTTCTCATCCCGCATGTCTCCGGTCCATATTCCGGAACATTGTTCAAATGCTTTTACTTTTGTTGTTCCCAAATGTAACTCTATTTGTTTGATGAATTGAATAGAATCCGGAGTTTCTGATGGAATCGGCCTCGACGGCAACGATTTAGAAGCTGGTATGTTGCTAGAAGAGGGTGTGCTTGTCCCTGAACTTGTGGTTGAAGCAGATGTAGTTGCAGACGTTTGTATTAGTCGATCATAGTCAACAGCATTTTCATTAAACGGATATAGGCCACATTTGCGGAAACCTTTTATTATTGTTTCTGGTTTCAGTCTTTTTTATGGTTTTATCAAGAACCGGTCCAAAATCTTCTCTTTTCATAAGACGACCGCTGTTCTCCAAACGCCATTCATGAACGTCTTTACTCCAAGCTTTTTTTAAGGAGTGAAATATTGCAACATCCATCGGCTGCAAGGCGTGAGTGGAACTAGGTAGCAAAGCTACTAAAATGATTCCATTTTCTCTGCAGAACTCACACAAATGGAGAGATAAATGTGACACGTGACCATCCAAAAACAAGACAATCGGTTTTTTTATGTTTTCCTTCTTGAGAAACTCATAAAAGTTTTCACATGTCATCCACCCATTGTCACTTCTGCCAACTGCCCAGCCCTGGGGATATTTATCTAATATGTTTCCCGGTATGCGTTTATATGGAAACAACGCTAATAAGGGCATCAATTTTCCACTGGCAGATGCACCGAGCAAAAGCGTTAGACATTCTTTATCGTCGTTTCCCGATTTGCAATACACGGACTTGGTCCCAGTTTTAGTCAATACAGCCTGGCTTTTTGGGTTCCTAAAAAGGCAGATTCGTCGCAATTAAGTATTCTAGATGAGTCATCTAGCGCCTCCAATAAACAATTTTCCTCAAAATACTGTCGCACCCGCTTGAACCAAGCACGTATTTTATCGTCAGTCCCTCCAACACGAGACATAGTCAATGTTTGACATACTCTTTTACTGATCGTAGGATGCCTCTTCAGAAAACCTTCGTACCAGTGCCGACCAGGCAACCCGTCTTTAAATTTGTGTGGTCGCTCAAGGTTTGCAACTAATTTTTGCACAGAGTGCATAAGTATGTCTTTCGTAATCGGAAAACCAATTTTAGCCATCTGCATTATCCGCTCAACGATCAAATTTTCTTCTGATCTAGACAACACAGTTTTTGCCCCTGGATGACTTTGTGTCGTATATTTCTCGTGTATTTTGTCGTACAGCGTTTGATTTGGTATGTTGAACGTTTTTGCCGCTTTGTAGACCGTCATCGATCCTTTATTTATTTCTTCTAAAGCTTTTACTAGGGTTTCGGGAGTATAATTTTTTGATCCCATATTTTTCTGCAAGGAATAACAAAAAATATATTGAATAAGTAGGTTGTTTTAATAAGTTTGATGGAAATTTAGCCGATTCTCGGTAAAAATAAATTGAATTATTCAACCTCAACATATAACCAAGTATACGTATATCTACAAGAAACTGCAATTTTAAATAGGTAGGTATATATGGGAACATGAAAAGCATATTATGGTCGAATCTAGAAATATAAAGGTATTCAAGAGAGCAATAATAAAATCAAGAAACATCTTGCTACT
The DNA here is from genome assembly GCA_945867215.1 of Epinotia demarniana. Taxonomy (NCBI): domain Eukaryota; kingdom Metazoa; phylum Arthropoda; class Insecta; order Lepidoptera; family Tortricidae; genus Epinotia; species Epinotia demarniana. The sequence goes on from OX244278.1 coordinate 10,717,616, forward strand.
ATATTATATTCAATCACAGGGATTTATACAGTTACAATAAATTTACTCAGGAACAAATATTCGTGCTCATCACACAAATAAATGCCCTTACCGGAATTCAAACCCGGCACCTCCGGCTTCGTTAGGCAAGGTCGATACCAAATAAGCTATAGAGGACGCCAAATCTTTATTACAAAAATGATATAAAGTGACTTACCTTACAATTATCCTCCATAACTAATAATAACTAATGATTAAAATCCACTCGCATAACGCGACACAACAGCAACTCACCTTAATCACTTTATACGAAATTATAATATTTTTCAACCAAGTGTACCGCGTATGAGATTTTATTTTTATGTTAATGAAGGTACTTCAAATTACTGGTCGGCCGCTGGCTGGTCTACCTACACACCACACACTACAGCGCACTATTACTATCCCACTAGGACATCACAATACACTTGATACTAACTTTTGAATGTACGATAACAAGTACATGGGTTACAGACGAGGGGGACGAGTTACGCTCCGCGCTAGGCTTCCACCGTACTTATGCGCTTATTGCGCTGGCGAGGGTGATGCAATAAATGGTATAACTTCGGTTCCCACGCTATTCCCGTTAGCCGCGGGACAAGCTTTACTTCCTTCCTTCCGATTGAACAATGCTGAGTCCAGCGGCATTCATTGGTCCGTTACTGGACCCGTTATGTAACAGTGTCTTTGGGTATGTACCTGGGCTCTATGATGCGGCACGGTATTTTAAATGCCAAAAAATGTTTTGGCCTCTCGCTCTCCAGAACCGCCCGCACAATTATTTTAAAAGACGAGACACTCAGGAAATATCCGTAGGTACCGATCGACCAAGGTTAGGAATTGCGAATAAGTTGAAGCCATGAAGTTTTATATTTTGTTATGTTTTGTTTACGTATGTAACTCTAAACACAATGTTGGTACACGATTACATACGACTTTATGCATTATCATTATAAAGCAACTTATAACTAGCAAAATGGTATCTACTTAAGATTGCAAAAACACGACTAGAAAACATGCCACTATACTAAATTTAACTTTGCAACAAACGTGCTCGAGTGTTTGCGGTTTTGCAAGCGACACGCTGTATATATTAGAAAATTATTTTTTACCGGAATTAAAGAAAATGTTTACAACCTCTGTTTTTCATGTATGGAAGGTGTACTACCTTTCATTACTATCGCAAAATACGCGAAGACTTGAAAAGTATATAATACACATACTCCCGTAATTAGGAACATAATGGAGTACATTATTACGGGATACCGAAATCTATTTTTTCAATTAGTAATTTAGAAGTAAATTGCAGAATTAACATATCCCGTCTATATGTCACGATAATCTGTGGTATTTTCCCTTTTAGATGCTGTACTTTCTGGAAATTAATGTATGCACAATAACGAGTAAAACCCGCAAACAATCACTGCCTACTTTTTCCGATTACGTAATAACCCGTAATAATGTACACTGTCACTAATCCACGGCCATAATCGCGGGAGTCAAGATTTCGTTAGCAATAATTATTAAAATAAATTGAAATATCGTTGATATGAGTCGTTAGTAAACACTTAACATTAATTGTACTGCAAAGAGCACTTCAAACTCACCCATAAATTAAAATACTCTTACGAGCGTGCGAAGATTCCTTAAGCGGACACACAACACTCCCGTACTAAATGGCGGCGCGGTGACGCCTGACGATTTGATAGGCTAAAACCGGTCTTAAAAGTGTAAGGTATATTTTGATATGGGGTTTTGTTGGTTTTACAGTAGTTGTAGTTTATGTGGTATCGAACAAAATTACGTTATTTATTGCGGTTTTCTTATTTTACGCCTTGACGAGTAATAACACGGCATAATGTACTATCCCGGAGAAGTGTACCATTACCTTATGATTAAAATTTCACTAAGAAAATACCATATTTTAGTGATTTTCAATTACTGTCATCATGCCTGTATTTATTTTGAAAGGCCTATCGATTGATGTATCACAGGTGGGCTTGCAATGAAAAAAATTTTTTTTAGTTATTCACTTACAAAACAATGTAGCGGCTAACAAAATACACCTATCCACAAAATTTTATTCAATTACACCTTAGTTTTTGAGTAAAATGCCTGTGACATACGGACGGCCAGACAGACAGACATGACGAATCCATAAGGGTTCCGTTTTTTGCCATTTGGCGACGGAACCCTAAAAAGTCTCACTAGTTCCGCCCCGGAACTTCTTCCGCGGAACTACTGAGAATAAAGGGATGGGAAATGGTCGGCTATTCCAAGCCGTCCTTTTGCCACATGACCACTTGATAACTACGATATAGGGCAATACCTGGCCCCAACGAAATGCATTTCAGGCAAAACTAGCATTGCACGATGGATTTTTCTCGCACTATACCTATCTTTCTAATAATAAACAGACCGATAGTGGGAGAAAAATAGCGAATTAAATCCGGGTACTTAAATAAAAACATATTTTATATACGAAAATTTTATTGCACAGGGATAATTACATAAATAACAGGGGAAACAAGCTCAGTATTCAAGCTAACAATCATTATACAAGGATCGGAATAAGGTTTAATCCGCGGTTAACCAGAGGTTAATTAACTGACACTTTTTCTATAGACCAGCGATTCTTAACGTGACTTTCATATATAGCTAGAACGTTCTGTAGAACTGAACGGTTCCCTAAAAACACCAGTGTTCGGTATCAGTTATAATCCTTCTAATTTTTAAATAATGTGTTTTGCTTGTACCCAAATTGGTTTAAGGATTTATACTAAGTGTTAACACGACAAGTCTCAAATGTTCAGGAAACGCTGCTATATATTTGATTTCCTATCCTGGCAAGACATATGTCATAAGTAACAAATCATAACCAACATCAATATTGAAAACTTTGGTATTGCGATAATTTGAAACCGATGGCACCCCTTAAGGCATTCTGATTATTTTATTTACAATTATACGCACCATTACACCTCTAGTACTAACAGTCTATGCAGACTCATTCCAGCCAACGAGGGCTCTTCCCAAAAAGTACCAGTTGAAAGGTACCAGAGAACTTCATCTCTTTCTTGTATCGTTATTACTTCGTAAGACTGAATTTTTACAGCTACTTTGCTACAAATACGCTTCGCTAGTAGCCAAAGTCATCATCCTCCTAGCGTTATTCCCGGTAATGCCCCTAAAGGAGCCCGGGGTCCGCTTTGACACCTAATCCCAAGATTTGACATAGGCACTAGTTTTACGAAAGCGACTGCCATCTGACCTTCCAACCTAGAGGGAAAGCTAGACCTTATTGGGGGATTAGACCGGTTTCCTCACGATGTTTTCCTTCACCGAAAAGCTAACGGTAAATATTCCGTACATAAGTTCCGAAAAACTCATTGGTACGAGCCGGGATTCGAACCCACGACCGCCGCTTGACAGCCGCATGCCTGAACCACTAGGCTACCGTAGCTTCTCGCTATTAGCCAATATACGATTGAAAATTTCGCTATAAGTATGACAAAAAATACAGTCTTGCCTGGCAGTCAAACTAGTACCAAGTACAAAAGAGATGGATGCATTGTCCGCTTGGCAACACAACTGGTATGTTTCTGGCCAAACTTAATCAGCAAGTGGAATATACTATACATACATGCTGAAAAATCCTCGTCGCTGGTAAAACACACATAGCCCTTTAACATAATTCAAAAGTGCGACGACTTTTAAAATAATATCAGTTTAGCTCTACACGCGCCTAATCACTAGAATTCGTTCCGCAGTTCTGACGTACAAGAAACACTGACATTTGTACAGTTAGCAACATTTGCTCCAAATAATGTTTATTTTCCACCGCTTGGTTGTAGTCTAACACACACCCCCTAAAATTATCAAATCTCAACTCTCAAGAAAATGAGATTTTGTGTTTATTTTGTGAAAATGTCAATGTTTAGAATGCGCAGGTGTATTTCACAACTGTTAATATCAATATCATACAACTAGCGGCGTATCTAGGCACATTATGATAACAGTTAACAAATATATCTCCGTACCCTGAACAAAATATTAGTGTTTGTTGCAACTTCTGCTGCTGACTGTATCTACGTTTATGCGTTTCTTGAAACGACAGAAAGACATTGTGCCCTGAGCCGTATAGATAATCACTAACTAGTCTTAACAAGAATATCTGAACACGTGACATTATGAGAACTGGTTATATTACGTTACGAGCGTGCAAATGCTGATAAAGATTGTGAAGAAAGAATACAAAGTAAAAACAGTCTATCTGTAGGTAGGTAGACCAGGTTAGGACAATCAAGAAGAATCATGACATTGGCAGCTAATTTCCGTTGCGCGCGCATCATCGAAAAAGTAGGGTAAATTTTGTCCCGTCGCGGCGAGGCGTGTGTTAGTTAGCCCCGTTGGGTTCCTTAGAGTGTCCATTGAGACACACTAGCGTCTTTGTACGGCGATTCTTTCGTTATTCTCGCCGCGGTCTATTCTGTAACCGCCGAAGGAATCTTGACAATCGCATGTATGCTGCTCTAAGTCCAGATATTCCTGTTAAAACCCAATTGAACTTCATGCCAACAAAGCTCCTACCGCAAACAATTATAACTCTATGACGTAAAACTTAAAACGCCGATAACATATTTTATATAAACATTACATATACTTACATGCGTATTGCTTAAGATACTGGGCGTATGGATCTATATTTATGACGTGATAAATGAACTGGACACCATTTGGCGAGTATTAAACAACTACCTAGTACGATCGAGTTTATACCGGGTGGAAAGGCACGACGATCCTTTCCGCAAAAGGGGGATTGTTGAGGTTGAGTACTGTATTTCCTCTAAAGAAACTAGGCTCATATTCGTAAGCGTTTTGAAGTTATAGGCAGTTAACGTTTAATGCAAAAAACTGCAAGTGACAACCCTCATTGGGTTCAGTAACATTTTAACAATAACACAAGGGTCAGTGACCTTTATCAATACGTATAATACAATTATTAGTACTTAGTAATAGTAGGGTTGTCACTAAGAAGAATATTTATTAATTTTAATATTTTTACTAATTGTTCGTAACAAAAATCTAAACATTACGAATCGATTCTCCATCACTTAAACTAACCACCCTTTGCGGAAAAGATCGTCGTGCCTTTCCACCCGGTATAACATTTGATCAGTGGTCATTTCTATGACACACTCTCGAATACCGAAAGAAATTCAGATTTCAACAGGTTTGTTTCTTATGCTAGACTAGCATTCGTCCGTTATTAGCAGGTATGTAGGTGCGAGAAGAACTATACTGCATGTCCATTTATGCGAATGCCAAAAGGTATTAAGAAATAAGATAAGGGCTAATATTAGCCATGTCACCTGAATCATATCTCTGGCACTCAGATTTCAGGGACGGAAGGGATTGAAGGGGACACTAAATACACTGCAAATTTTAAAATTAAATTCGCGCCCAAATGCATGATTTAAGACTCTCCAAAGTATTACATATTTATAGGAACTTAAGATTTAGGTACAGATGGCTAAAGAATGTTTTAAATAAGAAATATAATTATTTTCATTCATAATTCTTAACGCATTTCTTTTCACATTTTGTCGATATTTTATACCCACATTTATGCTAAAAGTGGCGCTGGAACATGCGTTTCATGTGCTCTGCCTACCCCTTTTGGGAATAAAGGCGTGAATGTATGTATGTATGTATGTATGTATTTCTTTTCGTCTGTCATAGATATAGGCACAAAACACCACTGTAACTAACCTAGACATAATCGATTAAAAAATAGATCAATGAGTAAATATAGCACATCACATTATTATATTACATCACATCAGTCTCGATTACAATTAAAAAAATAACCAGGCGCGCCCGCCTCGTGCGTATTATATTATATTTTATCACATAAATAAAATCTAAATAGTTTACATCACTTTTGGTACAGCTATTCTATAGCGAAATGGCTCAATCACTTCATGTAACCTTTCCACCGGCATAATTTACCCCAAAACGAACCATCTCTGCAGCGGTGAAAGTGTTAATTCAGTTTTTTTGACTTAGCTGTCCTTTCCTAAGTGATTATACATTTTTTGGTATAATTTTAAGCTTAGTACCGAGCGGAAATAATAATAATAAAATACTATAACGAGCCTTCGAGTCTGGCGAAGGAATGTATCAACTTGAGACAACAAGCCATTCGATTCAACATAAACTGAGATGGCGAATACAACAAAACAGTAACATGTTTGTGAAGAACCGTACACAAATTACCCTGCAAGCATGTTCGTGATCCAAGTAATGTATCGTTATCGGTATTCTAAGGTTTATTTATTTACAAAAACGAAGAGTGCACTCCTAGACAATAGAAGTCAAATCGCTTGAGAAGTAAAATGCGTTGTAATTAATTAAAGCGACTTAAGTAACTAAAATAGTTTTTATACTCGTCGACCTTAATGTTTGAATTAAGACTTCGCACACCAAACTTAAATCACACCCTTTTTACTATGGAGCTCCCAAATCAACATTTCGTAACTGTTGAGACAACTAAAATGAAATTGACCAATCACGTGGCGCCTTTACTGAACTATAATGTTTTTTGAATTTGTTGAATTTGACCAATAGGACGCCACCATGAGAAAGTCAAAAGGTAAATAGACATCAACGCTCAAAAAAGAAAAAGCTGTTGGTTGCACTTCGTTTTCAATAGATACCAAGTTTGTTTAATTAGTTCAGTTGACTCGTAGAAAAAGTATTGTATACAATAGTTATATAATTAGCTTTTTAAGTCTCGTACCTTAATTAGGCCACTCAGCAAGCTTCGTGGCCTAAACGTGGTACTCGACTGAAAAAGCATACATTATATAACGATTGCATAAAATACTATTTACGGTCACTATTTTATTCAAAATCCCTGTAGTAACGGTAAGGTTGAAATCTAACCTTTAAAAAGCAATAACACCTGAAATATATTCCGTGTAGGAATCCACCAGATCAATTTAATTTAAAAACAAAAGATCTATAAAATGCTGCCTTTTCACTATATACCTACGAGTACAATCAAGTGCAAAAATCATGCGTTCAACGTTTTCAAAAATATGTAAGACCTTTTTACTTGTGCAATCAATATTTTTCCACTTGACTAGTCAAAACGAAGTAAAAAATTATAAGAACCGTATTTTTTATATATATCCTTAGGCACTGCAGCAAGATACATTCCAGTTAATATCCTGAAATATATCTAAACGCAAGTCTTATTAGGAATACAATTTATATATTCCTTCTGCTTACTATAACCACCAGACAGTTCAATGTCACATAAGTTATCAATAATAAAACCTTAGCATGTATAGTCTATTTTTTTATTCCGTAGACTAAAATGACATTTCATGTATTGCTAGTTTTTTACGTCTTATAAATAGTGATGTGCTACACCCGGTACTAACCGAAAATAAACGATTGGGAGGTACTTATATTTGATGATGAAGGGTCTGTAACAAAATGAATGGATAATCCGTGACGTGCTAAAAACGGGAGAACACGCACTGAAAACATCCGAATAACGAATGCCAAATACGTAAACCAAAATGGCGTCGCGTCAGTTCGGCGATACGTCAATGTCATTTTAAATGTTTGAGTACATTAGTAGTGAGTAAATTTTATTTATTGTTTATTTTGAATGTAAAATTAATTCAAGATTTTATCGGTTATTCACAAACCGATATCAAAGATCAGCACTGTTTGTATATATAGCTCGTCACATTATTTCTACGTTTGACATTAAATTTGTGGTTGTCATTTTAGTCTATGGAATAAAAAAATAGACTATAAGGTTACTAAAAATTCCATGTCGATTTTATCGGCTGTAATAGAATCTGTATAACACTTTCTGTTGAGTATTATTGTTTTCGTCTGCCAGAGCAGCATTAGTTACAAGATAGTAATTATACGGAGTGAACTGTCGAATGGTTAAGTTGCAATTCATAAATTGTTTTAGATAGTTGCTGTTTTTCACTTGTATTCACCAAATCCCGAGCGTACTATCGACAACACAGCTAACTGACCATCGGTGCACCTTAAGTGCATTGTAATAAGGTTCTATATAAACACAGGATGGTCAGTTAACAGTGTGGTCGTTTGTACCTAAATTCAGTTCAATTACTCGACACCACTAAAGGATTAAACTATTGTACAGCGCGGTAGCGGTGTAAGTTAATAGTGTACAATTTATTGTCTAATATGTTATTGAGACAGTTAAAAAAATGACAAATGTGTTGACTATTCTCCTCCAATTTTATAGTTAACTGTCTGCTAACACAATCCATATACTTCTAGACTCACAACTTGGCTCGAAGTTCAAATAAAAAACGTCAAGTATCTCACAGCCGCTTACATAATAAATTAATTAACGAGAAGAAAAAGTAGATCTAAAATGATATAAACATATTTTCAACGTATTAAATAACCAGAATCTTGTGTATTTTATTAACTTACAGAGCTACCAACTTGGCGATGTGGGTAACGCGTAGTCTACGCTATGACGCACATCTTTCGTAAGTCACTCTCGTCGGGGTCGAGAGTGTCAGAGTCTTTGATGACTGGTTCCTTGCCCTTGATGTCGGGGAGGTACCTAAAAGGAAAATCAGATATGAAATACAAATTGGCAACTAATCTGAAGCTTGCACAAACAAAAGAAGAGTCAGTTTCATATGGAGGTATTATTGATACTTTACGTAATAGGAAGGAGGATCAATGGACATTAAAATTTTAAAGTGCATTAATGCTAAAGTGCTTTGCATTTCCATATATTCCTTTTTTGGGAAAATAGTGTGATGGTCCCCACTTGCTTTCCACACCGCAACCTAAAAACCGGTTTCCCGCTCTTTGACGTTGGTCTAGAGCCCTACCAGAATGGAAGGTATAAGCTGGACTGAGAGAGTAACAAATGAGGACGTGTTGAGAAGGGTAAAATAGAAGAATCGATCTTCGACATCATCAGCAGTAGAAGGGGGAGAATAAATGGTAATTTGATACGGCACAACTTCTTTAAAACCATTATGGGAGGGAAGATAGAAGGAAGGAGAGGCAGGGGAAGACCACGACGCAGTTACATAGACCAAATAAAGTTAAATGTTGGTATACGATAGAGAGAAATGCAAAATACTCCACCGACGAGAGGATAACTCTTAAATTAATGATGATGCCAAGGTAAAACTTATGTTTAACATAGGTGATCCAATCAAGCCGCTACACGCCGCCACCAGTCGTGGCCGCCGCAGTGTCGCGTGGACTAGTGCCTAGAATACCTAGTAGGTTACCTACTGTAGAAGCCGGCGGCTGTGGCCGTGTGTGCGCGCGAGTTTGACTACAAAACGCGGGCAATAGTAGCGCAGGCCACTCCCGTACCTCGTACCTGTCGGGTCGAGTGGCTCGGTGTGAAACAACACTAGTGGGCAGTTATAGTAACCTCTCGTAGTCGAGTCCCTGGCGCTCGTAGAAGAGCAGGTAGGCGCTGGCGGGGTCGATGGGCGGGCGCGCGCCGAGCTCGCGGCACATGGAGTCGTTGTAGCACAGCCACGTGCCCGACGGGTTGCGCGCGTACGCCACGTAGTGCCCGCCGCTCATCTGCCCCGAGTGCGACTGCAAACAAACAAACAAACAAACAAACGATCTTAGTCAGAACACTCATCTCATCAAAACTTCACAGACGTTCACTGATCGGTGTTGTATTCCGGCGGTATCCAGCAGTTGCCCGTATGCTACACTGCTGTGGGGGACTCTACACTAGACTCACCACGACAGCATACAGCCGGTACTTGAGGTTGAAGGGGTCCTGGCCCTCCGTGAGGTGATGGCGGTGGTAGTCCACCAGGTTGTCGTCGGTGACGGGCGTGGCGAGCAGACTGGTGGACTCCAGCCGCTCGCGCCGCCGGACCTCGCAGGACTCACGACGCTTATTTATCTTCACCCTATACACAATAGTCATTGAATTTTGAACCAACTATAATAAGGTAGACTTTTTTGTTTTGTGATTGAACAAAAAAAAAGTGATGTGTTCCATTTTAGTGTGATATAAATTAAATTGAAAAGGATGCCCTCAGTCCTTCGGGCGGCTTAAGAAATTGCTATATGCTAACTTAAGTGTTCCTTAAGTATTATAAAAGTGAAGAAGAAATAAAAGTGTGGAATGAAGTTAACGCACACTTATCACCCCTCACGGAATCGCGTCCACCATCCCCATACAACGGTCCCTTCGCCGATGGCGAGGCGCGAGTGCCGTATTCAGGCGCTAGCTGGTCCCGAGCGAGGGCAGTGCCGTTACGGAGTTGATGAGTGTGCGTTGCAGTGTGCCTCATGCAATGAATACCGGCGCGAGCTGGGGCGGGCAGCCATTAAACGTAGATTATCACCTGAGCTTAGGCGGGTCTTTCGTCGAGGTCTTGACTGTGGGCGACGCTGGCTCCGCCTCTTCGGCTTCGCTCTCGCTCTCGCTCCCGCTCTCTGAGATCGCGTCTTCAACGTCCACGAACATGGACGACCTCCGTCTGAAAATAATAAACTTTTAGGAATAACCTCAACAGTGAGGACGCGCCTGCGTCGCACACCGGCGGCGCGGCGCACGGGCAGGGCGGTGACGTCACACCGAGCGGCTATATAAAGCCGAGGCGCGCCTTCAACGCCGGCAGCGAGATCGCGACGACAGTCAATCCATATTCGTCCCGGTACCGCCGCATACCGGGTAGTCAGTCCGACCCAAGTCGGGCCTAGCTGAGTTTCTTGCTGGACTCTTCTCAGCTAGGCTAAATTTTAGCGAACCAGCGATAAAACTCCCAGTAGTTCGACACCACTCACACCCCAGATTCGGTTGATACCGTTCGTCCAATCTCACTGGAGCGCAAACTCGTAGAGTATTCCAGTGCACAAACTTCCCCGCGTGGTCGTGCCGGAGGCTCCTCCTGAATTTTCCCCAGGCTACCCTCCAACCATGCAATTCGACGACTATACTGGGTCCGTCCCATTATAGCAACAGTCATGTTAACAAAAAAAAAACAACGCCGACCGGCCACCGGAGAGCACACTCCGGAGTCCGCTTCGGATAGCACTTCCCCACCCTTCCCCCTGCGTCCTCAAGGCGGTGGTTTTGGTCAGTTCTCGTCAGCCTTACACGTTCCCGAATACCCTAGTCCTCAAGGCTGTGGTTATGGTCAGTTCTCGTCAGCCTTACACGTTCCCGAATACCCTAGTCCTCAAGGCGGTGGTTATGGTCAGTTCTCGTCAGCCTTACACGTTCCCGAATACCCTAGTCCTCAAGGCTGTGGTTATGGTCAGTTCTCGTCAGCCTTACACGTTCCCGAATACCCTAGTCCTCAAGGCGGTGGTTATGGTCAGTTCTCGTCAGCCTTACACGTTCCCGAATACCCTAGTCCTCAAGGCGGTGGTTATGGTCAGTTCTCGTCAGCCTTACACGTTCCCGAATACCCTAGTCCTCAAGGCGGTAGTTATGGTCAGTTCTCGTCAGCCTTACACGTTCCCGAATACCCTAGCCCTCAAGGCTGTGGTTATGGTCAGTTCTCGTCAGCCTTACACGTTCCCGAATACCCTAGTCCTCAAGGCGGTGGTTATGGTCAGTTCTCGTCAGCCTTACACGTTCCCGAATACCTTAGTCCTCAAGGCGGTGGTTTTGGCCAGTTCTCGTCAGCCTTACACGTTCCCGAATACCCTAGTCTCCAAGGCGGTGGTTCTGGTCAGTTCTCGTCAGCCTTACACGTTCCCGAATACCCTAGTCTCCAAGGCGGTGGTTTTGGCCAGTTCTCGTCAGCCTTACACGTTCCCGAATGCCCTAGTTCTCAAGGCGATGGTTTTGGCCAGTTCTCGTCAGCCTTATACGTTCCCGAATACCCTGGTCCTCAAGGCGGTGGTTTTGGTCAGTTCTCGTCAGCCTTACACGTTCCCGAATACCCTAGTCTCCAAGGCGGTGGTTTTTCTCGCGCCTCGGGCTCGCTTAGGGCACTAGCGAGGAAAATTCTGGGAGGACAACACGCTAGTGGAGTACCCCAAGATCACGGAGTCACTTACGGAGGCAGTTTTACTCTGTGCTACTGGTTGGGGGCCGACCTGGCGGGGACACGTTACCTGAAGATGTTGTTGATCTCCATGTGGCGCGCGATGGTCTCCTGCGGCACGGACGCGAGGTACGGCGAAGGGTCGAACTCCTGGAACGGGAAGTTGACCACCTTCTGCGACTTGATCCACTTGTTGTTCACGTATTGGAAGCGCTTCAGGTGGACTATCTGGAAGACAAACGGTGGTATTACATCGTGGTGTGTGTTTAAGTTAACCTAAGATTTAAAAAAAAACATTATTTGTGAATGATCGACGGCTAAAGAATAGTCAGGCCAGTAATTGTGTTACGGATTGGAAATTGAGGCACTCGTGGAAGTCGTACGTGGCAGTGAGCGGGGCACATTGATTTGGATAGTCGATGGGGCGGTGCAGTTCTCGAGTGGCGACCACATACTGGACGACGCAGCATGGGTAGACCCGTAGATAGATGACCTGTAAGGAATAGTGAAAGAGTACACGTGCGACGTGAACGTGGCGTACACACCAGTATGGGCGGCAGCCGCCATATCTGCAGTACTTTGGTGGGGGGCTGCGCGGCTCGACAGCCCGCGCAGTGGTAGCGCTGCTCGAGGCACGCGTGCGACGTGAACGTGGAGTACACACCAGTATGGGCGGCAGCCGCCATATCTGCAGTACTTTGGTGGCGGGCTGCGTGGCTCGACAGAGCGGGCAGTGGTAGCGCTGCTCGAGGCGCTCGTGCGACGTGAACGTGGCGTACACACCAGTATGGGCGGCAGCCGCCATATCTGCAGTACTTTGGTGGCGGGCTGCGCGGCTCGACAGCGCGCGCAGTGGTAGCGCTGCTCGAGGCCCGCGTGCGACGTGAACGTGGAGTACACACCAGTATGGGCGGCAGCCGCCATATCTGCAGTACTTTGGTGGCGGGCTGCGTGGCTCGACAGAGCGGGCAGTGGTAGCGCTGCTCGAGGCGCTCGTGCGACGTGAACGTGGCGTACACACCAGTATGGGCGGCAGCCGCCATATCTGCAGTACTTTGGTGGCGGGCTGCGTGGCTCGACAGAGCGGGCAGTGGTAGCGCTGCTCGAGGCGCTCGTGCGACGTGAACGTGGAGTACACACCAGTATGGGCGGCAGCCGCCATATCTGCAGTACTTTGGTGGCGGGCTGCGCGGCTCGACAGCGCGCGCAGTGGTAGCGCTGCTCGAGGCGCTCGTGCGACGTGAACGTGGAGTACACACCAGTATGGGCGGCAGCCGCCATATCTGCAGTACTTTGGTGGGGGGCTGCGCGGCTCGACAGCCCGCGCAGTGGTAGCGCTGCTCGAGGCACGCGTGCGACGTGAACGTGGAGTACACACCAGTATGGGCGGCAGCCGCCATATCTGCAGTACTTTGGTGGCGGGCTGCGTGGCTCGACAGAGCGGGCAGTGGTAGCGCTGCTCGAGACGCTCGTGCGACGTGAACGTGGCGTACACACCAGTATGGGCGGCAGCCGCCATATCTGCAGTACTTTGGTGGCGGGCTGCGTGGCTCGACAGAGCGGGCAGTGGTAGCGCTGCTCGAGGCGCTCGTGCGACGTGAACGTGGAGTACACACCAGTATGGGCGGCAGCCGCCATATCTGCAGTACTTTGGTGGCGGGCTGCGCGGCTCGACAGCGCGCGCAGTGGTAGCGCTGCTCGAGGCGCTCGTGCGACGTGAATGTGGAGTACACACCAGTATGGGCGGCAGCCGCCATATCTGCAGTACTTTGGTGGCGGGCTGCGCGGCTCGACAGCGCGCGCAGTGGTAGCGCTGCTCGAGGCGCTCGTGCGACGTGAACGTGGAGTACACACCAGTATGGGCGGCAGCCGCCATATCTGCAGTACTTTGGTGGCGGGCTGCGCGGCTCGACAGCGCGCGCAGTGGTAGCGCTGCTCGAGGCGCTCGTGCGACGTGAACGTGGAGTACACACCAGTATGGGCGGCAGCCGCCATATCTGCAGTACTTTGGTGGCGGACTGCGCGGCTCGACAGCGCGCGCAGTGGTAGCGCTGCTCGAGGCGCTCGTGCGACGTGAACGTGGAGTACACACCAGTATGGGCGGCAGCCGCCATATCTGCAGTACTTTGGTGGCGGGCTGCGCGGCTCGACAGCGCGCGCAGTGGTAGCGCTGCTCGAGGCGCTCGTGCGACGTGAACGTGGAGTACACACCAGTATGGGCGGCAGCCGCCATATCTGCAGTACTTTGGTGGCGGGCTGCGCGGCTCGACAGCGCGCGCAGTGGTAGCGCTGCTCGAGGCGCTCGTGCGACGTGAACGTGGAGTACACACCAGTATGGGCGGCAGCCGCCATATCTGCAGTACTTTGGTGGCGGACTGCGCGGCTCGACAGCGCGCGCAGTGGTAGCGCTGCTCGAGGCGCTCGTGCGACGTGAACATGGAGTACACACCAGTATGGGCGGCAGCCGCCATATCTGCAGTACTTTGGTGGCGGGCTGCGCGGCTCGACAGCGCGCGCAGTGGTAGCGCTGCTCGAGGCGCTCGTGCGACGTGAACGTGGAGTACACACCAGTATGGGCGGCAGCCGCCATATCTGCAGTACTTTGGTGGCGGGCTGCGCGGCTCGACAGCGCGCGCAGTGGTAGCGCTGCTCGAGGCGCTCGTGCGACGTGAACGTGGAGTACACACCAGTATGGGCGGCAGCCGCCATATCTGCAGTACTTTGGTGGCGGGCTGCGCGGCTCGACAGCGCGCGCAGTGGTAGCGCTGCTCGAGGCGCTCGTGCGACGTGAACGTGGAGTACACACCAGTATGGGCGGCAGCCGCCATATCTGCAGTACTTTGGTGGCGGGCTGCGCGGCTCGACAGCGCGCGCAGTGGTAGCGCTGCTCGAGGCGCTCGTGCGACGTGAACGCGCGCAGACACGACGCCAGGTCTACTGGTCGCGCGGCAGCCGCGCTGCTCTCTGCTACTGATGGGTGGATCACCCATGCCTGCAGGAAATTCATAAAAAATTGTTTAAAAAAATATATTTTTTCATTTCTGAATTAAAAAAAATGCTATGAAGTGTACCATAATGTGACGTCACGCGGAACTTTAACAGGCTACATCTTCATATGTTTTGTTTGATTGATAAAATGAAAAATAAGTGTCCAAAATTCGTAGATAATTTAACTGACAGACTAAATATTTTTTTTTAGGAAAGTACCCAATTAATCTGGTAAATTAAACTGGTTTCAGTCAGCGCTGAGGACTAGCCGAGAACACTCGTGTGTTCTCGGCTGCGGCCCTGCGTCTGCTACATAATTCTCTCGAACATGCTGATTCCAACTCTTGGGTTATCAACCTTTTTCTTTTAGAGGGAATAATTTGAACACCCATCGTGAATGGAAGAGTAGTTTACATACCTTTTCTCTCGTAGACTGGTAGCGCAGATGCAGCGCCGTTGGGTCCCAGTCGATCGCGAGCTGTGCGCCGCGCCGCCCGCGTAACTGCCGCAACACGCTGAAGTCCAGCCTCGTCAGCGAGCCGTGACATGACTCCTAGACAACATTGATAGCCCTTCATTTGACAATAAATATGGGCCAGATCGCCAGGTATTCAGACCGAAGGCAAGGACGACAAATCTGCTATCTGAGGCTTTCCTTTTTCGCAGGCGAGCCTGTGTCAATTCTATACATGCGAAAGAAATTGGATAAGTGCCGGTACCACTTGATTGCTCCTTACGTACAAGGGTACGCTTACGGTTAAAGGGCATAACATCCTAATTTTTGGTAGGACTTTTAATCTGCATTAATGATGTATTTACCCTTAAGTCCTTAAATGATTTCATGCAATAATAACACTTTTTATAAGTCATACCTCTTTTTCAATCGGGTGATTTGAATGACCTAATGGATTTCCGTCACATATCTATAGTATGTAAAGTCTATACTACCTGTGTAAATTAAAGTTTTTCAGAAGCTAATGCTAACCGATATGATAATGCACTCCAATAGAATTACGAATAATCAGGTGGGTTTCACAAAAGGACGACTGATGCCGCATCTGTTCTTATGAAATATATAAACAATAGTTGGGAGGATTCTTGTGATGCAATTGGTATTTTTGTGACCTTTCTAAAGCATTCGATTGCGTGGATCATGGAACGCTCATTTTGAAACTACAGCATTAGGGTCTGTCTGAAAATGCGTTAAGTCTTATGTCTTCATATCTCAGCAATAGGGCACAAACAGTTGTTGTAAATGGAACCCAGTGTAGTGGAGTTGCAGTAACGTAAGGAGTCCCTCAGGGCTTTATCTTAGGACCATTTCTATTTTTGGGTTATGTAAATGACTTCTATAGTAAGCAATTTCTGTGATATAGTATTATTTGCCGATGACTCATCATTAATCTTTAAGGATGACCGCTAATATTTTATTAAATGCTTTCTTTTGGAGTAATAATTAAATTAGAGTCTACAACCCTTTCGACTAGTCCCTGGTGAAAGGTACCTGGTCCTCCCCGGCCCGTGCGTTGTTCTGCCTTAACTTGGCCCTGGCGATCGGCGAGCTGGAGTCGGGCGTGTCCGCGTCGATGGGCGGTTGTTGCGTGCACCGCTGCGGGCACGCGCTGTTGCCTTCAACAGACAATCCTGGGTAAAACTTACGCTGTGTTAGCTAAAAGTCCCTGGGCGACCGAACTCTGCTCGGCGCATTTATTTAAACTACACATAAAAATAAAATACTAGCTTCTGCCTGGAACTCGTTTATATCACAGTTCCATACAAACTTCCACCCCCCATTTTAGGGAAGCTCTCCATCCCTTCACTTCCACATAAAAAAACACGTCAATTCGTCGCTCCGTTTTGCCGTGAAAGACGGACAAACAAACACACACATACTCGTACACTTTCCCATTTATAATATTAGTATAGTATAATAGTACGGATTAAACCTTCATTTGACAGTGTATACCAGGCTATATGTATCTATAACAGCTAAGTCTTTGGCCCTCTTTTTGTATTTTTTCCTGACCGAAATCGTTGGACTGCCCTGCGTCACAGAGGCTTGAACTATGGACCTTCGCTATTTTTTGTCAAATAAAGGGTTAAAGATATAAGTACAATTGGCGGACTTGTAAAACCAATATAAATGTCAACAAAGAAGATTTTCTGTCGAAAAAGTTCAACAAAAACAACATGATTTGTTCGAATCTTGAGGACAATGGAATCCGCACCCTTTCAGCAGAAAGTGATGATGCATACGTTCTGATCGTGGATACGGCTGCGGAAATTTCGGCAACAACAGCTATCCGCATTGTGGGTGAAGATGTCGACCTCATAGTCCTCTTGATGGCTAAAGCTGATGCGCATAAGGATATGATTTTCATCAAATCTGGACGTGGGAAGACAAGGGATTCCTTCTTCTCGTCGCAAGAGCTTCAGAAATAAGGTTCAAACTTTCAAGTGCTGTTTTTGAATAAATAAATAAATATTTGGGGACAATATTACACAAATCGATCTAGTCCCAAACTAAGCAAAGCTTGTACTATGGGTACTAGACGACGATATATAAATACTTAAATAGATAAATAAATACTTAAAATTAAATACACAGAAAACATCCATGACTCAGGAGCAAATATTCATGCTCATCACACAAATAAATGCCCTTACCGGGATTCGAACTTGGGACCTCCGGCTTCGTAGGCAGGGTCACTACCAACTAGGCTACAGAGGTCGTCACACGCCTTATATTTATAAAAGGTACAAGTCACTCTTGAAATCGGTGGCCACCATCAAGCCTGATATCTCTTGTCTTCCTCCCACCGAGGGAGCCGCGTAAAACAGCATTGCCTCCGAACTTTCCATTCAGATGTGGGTGGGATATGACCTGCCTCGTCGGATGTATGGGTGGAATTGGAAGAAAAGGATATCCTAAAAAAAAATCTGCCGATGCAAGAAAGCCTCCTCCCACCGACGGAGCCTTAAAACAGCATTTTCTCAGAACATTCCACCAAGTTCAGATGTAGCTGGGATGTGACCTGCCTCCTCAGATGTATGGGTGGAATTGAAAGAAAAGGATACCCTGAACAATAAAATCTGCAAGAAAGACTGTGCGAGCGCGAAGTGTGGCTGCAAAAAAGCAAGCCTCAAATTGCCCCTCTCTATTGGCTCCCTCAAGTTGACTCCGAAGATGAGAAAGAACAGGTGGATCCTCTGGTTTTCGTACAGGGGTCCGATGGAGAAGATATTGGAGAAACAGAAGATGACACTTCTTTCGCTGGAGCCCCATACCACCTCAAGATGTAGGTGTCACCTGCCTTTTGCACTGGGGTGGTGGTGCAGGAAGTGTGAAAAGACCACTGCTGCTCTTTAGACCTCTGGCGACTTGGAGATACAACTTCGCATATAAAACCTTGCTTTTTCGAAATACGGAAAATGTCGCGTTGCATTGAAACCTTGTTGCTGAAGCTCTTGGGACGAGAAGAAGGAATCCCTTATCTTCTTACGTCCACTCTTGATGAAAATAATGTTCTTATGCGCATTAGCTTTAGGCATCAAGAACAATAAAGCAGTTGATCCCGGTTGCTGTCTATGACAGTAGTCGTTAAGCCGAGATAGAGGCCTTCGGGCGGCTTAAGAACTTCTAACAGTCGAGTTGCCCACTCACTTGACAAAAGGGGGGACAACTGTTACTCGCGTCGGCAGGAGCTACCTACCACAACCCTGCACGTGTCCCCTGGGTGGTACTAAAGAGTGACAAACTTTAAAGGCCAAAATAATGTATGCCATACGATTAAATAAACCAAGAGCAATAAGCATGTCGACGAGCCTGCTTGTGCTGAACTTGTTTGACAGAACATCTTCTTGTTAGACATTTACATCGGTGTCTTCGGTGCAATAAATGCCAGTAGACTTGCCAAGTCGATAGCGCCTTTGATGGTCTGCTACATTCGGGTTTGAGGTTGACGGAATAGCCGTCAAAGACTTCAAGTACATCTGCTTCCGTAGTAGTTCTTGTTTTAAAAAATTACAGACTTTCAAGAGCAGATATCTCGAAAACTGTACAAGTGTACAGTCAGCGTCACATACATCTGTACTCTTCAGGATGTTCAAAAATATCTGAACATGCACTCTATAGCTTTGACAATAAAGTCGTGTTCAGATGTTTGTGAACACCTTGACCGCTCAGATGTATGTGATGGCGACTGTACAAGATATCGAAAAACTTCACTTAACAAAACTTGTAGCCAACTTAATCAGGTTTCATTTTGTATCAATTGGTCAAACAAGTCCAAACAAAGTTACGAAGTTAAAAATTGTGTTCCAAGCATTTTCCTCTACACCTTTTCATTGCCTGACCTATAAAGGAGCCTGGGCCCACCTTGGCACCCAATCCCGAGATTTGGCATAGGCACTAGTTTTACAAAAGCGACCGCCATCTGACCTTCTAACCCAGAGTGCAAACTACACTATTACAGCCACTGTTTCATAACAAATGATAATTGGTACATACTCGTATTTCCTTTTGGTACTTCAGAAAGCTAGCTTTGTACGAAGGTAAGCATATCTTGATGCACATTTGTAGACGACTCGACGGAGGAAATACGCTCTTCACTCATGATTTATTTATTTAAGTTTTACTGCGCAAAAGAAGAACTTATCGTACAATAAAAGATATTCATCATCATCATATCAGCCGAAAGACGTCCACTGCTGGACATAGGCCTCCCCCAAAGAGCGCCAAAGTGAACGGTCCTGCGCCACCCGCATCCAGTGGACTCCCGCAACCTTTACCAGGTCATCAGTCCACCTTGTGGGGGGCCTACCTACGCCGCGCCTTCCAGTACGCGTTCGCCACTCGAGAACCTTTCCGCCCCAACGGCCATCGGTTCTACGTGCTATGTGCCCTACCCACTGCCACTTAAGTTTAGCGATTCGGAGAGCTAATATCGGTTAAATTCTAATTGCATTACCGCGGATGTATAATATAATCCATGTATAATTTCTACAGCGCAATTAGAAACGGTATGCCACATAAATGTATCCACGTGAAAATGTCATATAATTGGCTAAATTAAGGTAATGTAAATTTTAATTCGATTTTGATAAGATATTTTTAATTTGTCGCTTTTCGATAAGACATACTAGTCACAATCACAACGTGACCATCAGAACGTGTGAAAAAAAACATGGGCCTTGAAGGGAAACTACCTAAACACATTGGACACCGCGTACCCGACTCTCGGGCACTCGTAAACTTTACTCAGATGCCGGCATACCCGAGAGTCGAGCACGAGCTATAAACCCTCACGCGACGCCAATTCTGTCGGTTTCTGGGGTATTGTTCGGAATTTTGCCTGGTTGCGAAAGTGTTAAATCCTCAAGGTAACTAGCTCATTTTACGTAAACGAAACATTATTATTTCTCTAAGATGACTGCATCCACTGATTTTATGATCTTAAATCGACCCAACAAAATATGTTTCAAAATAACACTCATGATTTTATTATACTAATCGATAGGATCAATGTTAAGGATAAAACCTTTCGAGCAAACTTTTGGCCATAGAAATTTATACGAGTTCATGATATGTAACATTCATATAATTTGGCACTCACTGCGCAATGGAGTTATCCAGATAGGTTCTACGTATATGAGGAAGAGGGCTTTGGCCGAGTCTCAAATATTTCCCACTGGCCAGAATAGACAACAAAAACAATAAAAAATAGAAGAGGCAAAATGATCGGACATATAATACGGCACCACAGCTTCTTTTTAAACATCTTGGAGGGCAAGATCGAAGTAAGGAGAGGTAGAGGAAGGCCCAGACATATTTACGCCAGCCAAATAAAAGAGAAAGTGGCTGTCGATTCATATGAAGACGTGAAGAGGCTAGCAGAGTACAAAAATCAGTGGCGGTTACTCCACCGACAAGAGCCGAGCTCTAAAATAGATGATGATGAGCCAGAATAGCAAACCTTTTCCTCGGCAGGCGTGTAATCGTAGTAACACTAGCAACAGCTCCCAAATATGTACTGGCCGAGTATACAATGATATTCTATTATTATCGCTCGCCATTTGCGCGGCATTCATACTCAATCCCTAGAACCTTAATTGTCGCGTAGAGTACCATTTCAGAGGAATCCCCTCCTCGAAAACTCCGCTCGTGGAATGCTCCCAGCCGGGGTTTTCCCGAGGTACTACAGTATGGAGTTCTTCAAGAAAGGAGTGTACACATTTTTAAAGGGTCGGCAATAAGGATGTAACACTTCTGGAGTTCCGGCTTACTTATTATTGTTATTATTATACAGGATGCTCGGCACATGAACCGTCAACATATTTTGGCGTTCTGGGTCATTTCCTACCTTTCCACCGTTGGCTCATGCGGGTTACTTCCAGGATCAAAATAGTTTATTTTATTTCATTTGCCACGGAAGTATACAAACATTATTGGGGTTTTAGCTATGCTCTATGGGTAAAATTGTATTTAACAACTTAAGGCTTAATAAATAAATTAAAGGTTGCGGGAAGCTGCTGGGTAGCGCGGGACCGGTCACTTTTGCACTCTTCGGGGAGGCCTATGTCCAGCAACAGACGTCTTTCGGCTGATATTAAATTTGGACAAACCATACCGCTTCTCTTACCCCGAGGAAACGCCCTGTACCTTTAAACCCGACCAACGGTAACCAGGTATCGCGGAATATGTTCCTTGAAATGTTAAATCCCTATTTATAAATCAGTTTCTGAAAATATCCTAAGCCTGGTCGATCCGTTTCCCTGTGACCCTGCCTCCACCTCCGAAGCCGTAGATCCCGGGTTCGATTCCCGGCAAGGGCATTTATTTGTATGATGAGCACGAATTAATTCCTGACTCGTGGATTTTTTTCTATGTATTTATTTATCTGTATATAAGTATGTATATTGTCGTTTAGTACCCATAGTACAAGCTTTAGTTTGCGACTAGGCCTTTTAGTGTATGTTTGTAAAAAAAAAACTTATTCCCTAGTTTTGCGATATAATTGCACGACTTCCACATATTCATTTTCGGATGTGTCCCAACGCTATGGTCTTAATCTGAAGAGTCGAAGTCACTAAATAGTATAAAACAAAGTCGTTTCCCGCTGTCAGTCCATATGTATGCTTAGATCTTTAAAATTACGCAACGGTTTTTTTTAATAGATAGTGACATTCAAGAGGAAAAGTTATATGTATAATATAGTACCCGCGCGGAGCCCGGGCGAGTTACTAGTTGACAATAAAAATAAAAACACAATGACTTGTTTCTGATCATTTCTTAATATTTGTTGTAATGGATATGTGGATTGTGGAACTGAATTGAGGTTTTGGCAACAGTTGTTTTAGTACCACAAATGCGGTTGAGTCATATTTGTGAAGATATATTGTACATGCAAATTGTATGGGCGGACCACGTGCCATTTCCTGAATTGTTCAGAATTACAACACAATTAGGGCGGCCTGCATTAGGCAATAGTCCCACCGCGAGTAAGCGAGTGTTACTACGTGCTACTCGTTCTAGCGAGTAAGAATTAGGTACGCCTGAGTGTGATAAAACAACTTTATATATAAGGACCTTTTTAAGCATTAGACGTTACCAAGATTGTCACAAAATGGTACAAAGCTAAAATTCGGCAGCATTCGTAGTACAACGGTGGCAGAGTGGTAGACACTATGAACCGGTGTTCGTTTTACACCGCGTTCCTGATAATTTTCAATAAATTGTGTATCCAATTAGCGTGAGTCGTTAACAAAAATTTACTCGTTTTCTGACAACAGTTAAGTGTTCGGTTTGTATAGCATTTTTTTTTCGGTTACTTTGCATAAACACGTTATTTAAATGTGAAATAAGTCATTTCACATAATTAAGATGAATAATTTTCGCCGCGCAACTGACACTGAGTTAATTTTTGCTTAACAATTCACACTAAATGGGTAAGTACACACATTTTTTAAATACCCTCATTCCCGGTCTGCTACGCTAGTGTTCGCAAACAAAGTTTTATTTGTGCTTTCATGTTGGTATGAAACGTACGGTTACAAAACATAAAAAAATGTTTCAAAAATATAACTATACATATTTAATTAAAATAAAATAATATACACCGCTAAATAACTTTATTTTAATAGCATAGACTAAAGAAAAAATGTGAATAAAGTTTTATGTTAGTAATGCATTTTAAATATTTTTTAAAGGTTTCTCTATTGTTAGTCAATATTATTTTAAAAATGTCTGGTCTCTGGAATAAAGATTTTGCGATGTTTGCGGCCCATCGGTGGGGACTCCAAGTCAGAGTATTGGTTTAACCCAAATGGTGTATCGGCGTATTCTGCGTTAAGTCTATTAATCGTAATCAAACTTTTAACAAACATTTTGTAATGATATTTCCTGTCCGCTTCGTCGGCATATTCTCTGTCGTATTTCCTGACGAACTCCCGGAAGAGTTTCGGGGCATCTTTAAGGTCGTAGATTTCTGTGCCGTTAGGATTGTATCTCTTTCTTGCGAGTGCGACGGCCGCGAACAATACGAGAAGGTATATAACTCTCATGGCGCGAGATTGATACTGCGAGAAACGCGCTAGGCAGCTTATATGGACACGGCGTTTTCATTTCAATTTCAACGCCGTGTCCATAATGTGCTACGCTTGAATATAATTATAATGCGTGTAGGATTTTCAGCAGGTCTCTATATACCAATTTGCTGACAACACTTGTTTCATTGTGGCACACAAGAACGTACAAGTGGGCCCATTATGTAGGCTTATCGATCAACTATAAGAAAACCAAATTAATGCATATACATCTATACTAATATTATAAATGGGAAAGTGTATGTGTGTGTTTTTTGTTAGTCCTTCTTTCACGGCAAAACGGAGCGACGACGAATTGACGTGATTTTTTTAGTGGAGATAGTTGAAGGGATAGAGAGTGACATAGGATAGTTTTTATCCCCAAAATCATCCCCTAAGGGGGTGAAATGGGGGGTAAAAGTTTGTATGGAGCTGCGATATAAACGAGTTCCACGTGGACGGAGTCGCGGGCAGAAGCTAGTTCACCATATATGAGAAGTTCCCCTCTGTAGAAGAAAGAAGCCCTCTGTAGTTGTAACTGTCTCGATGTTGAATGATAGGTACTGAGTACCATACTAAATATAGATTTTCTTTTTGAAAGACTAACGTGGTTCTCAATTGCCATTCATTTTCATTATCCATATTTGTATGCGTTTGCTGGACGAAAGCCGTTTATTTGTTTCCATTCGTCCTCGGTATAGTCAGCGAATTTGTTTATCCCAAACCTCGCACCGTCGGCCGGCTGGGACGCATTTTGGACATTAATTGAAATCAGTGATATTATAAAAGCTGCGAAATGCATCCCCTCGTCTTTGTCGTCGAGATAGTGTTTGTTGTATTTCTTGATGAAGTCCTGAAAGAGTTTCGAGGCGTCCTTCATGTCGATGACTTTTGTGCCGTTAGGGTTGTACGAGTAGTTCCTGTTCCTTATCGCGAGTGCGACGGTCGCGAACATCACGAGAAGGTATACCGCTTTCATGGCGGGAGATATACTGTGAGCAAGGCGCTAGGCAGGCCTATATGGGCACGGCGTATGATTAGGTATGCTATGCTTATAATTCATAATCCGTGTCTAATTTTTATATTACGATCAGGGACAGGGCGACATCGAGACTTAAATGTTTAAACTTTAACCATTCGCCTGCCTTGGCAGTACTGAAAGATTATACATTTGTCGTTACTGTCACAGGGTCAAATTTAAAAGGCACATATCAGTGCTAAGTCATACGAAGGGATATGTGCAAGAAAGTACACAAGGATGATGAAATATACACTATTTGCAAGATAGCATTTTCTTTCTTTCTTAAAACACTCAACGAGATCAGAATGTTTAAATTGACGTTTCAGACGTGCTATGACCTTTATACCAGAGAAATGCATTGCCAATTCACCGCTATTAAGTACATACTTGCAGGAAGGTTCGAAATACGAAAAAATATATACCACGCGTGAAGTCATATTTGCGCATTGTCTGTGTAACACGCGTCAGCTCTTTACCCTATTACAGGCGACCCGCTCTCGTGAAATCCTGGCTGAAGGTCCTGGGTTCACATCCCGGTAAGAGCAAATATTTGTGTGATGAACATGAATATTTAGTTCCGAGTCTTGGATGTTTTCTATTCTCATCATATCAGCCGAAAGACGTCCACTGCTGGACATAGGCCTCCCCCAAAGAGTGCCAAAGTGACCGGTCCTGCGCCACCCGCATTCAGCGGACTCCCGCGACCTTTACCAGGTCATCAGTGCATTTTGTGAGGGGGGGGCTACCCACGCTGCGCCTTCCGGTACGTGGTCGCCACTCAAAAACCTTTCCGCCCCAACGGCCATCGGTTCTACGCGCAATGTGCCCCACCAACTGCCACTTAAGCTTAGCGATTCGGAGGGCTATATCGGTTACCTTGGTTCTGCTGCGGACAGCCTCATTTCTGTTGCGATGCGATGCCATGCCATCTATTAAATATATTGTCTTCCAGTAGCCACAACACAAGCCTTATTGAGTTTACCATGGGGCTAGTTCAGTTTGTGTAAGATTGTCCACTAATATTTATAAATAAATATGTACAGTCAGCATCATAAGTTGCTGAACACCTAAGTACATTGTCGTTTTCACTCGTTTGACAACTTCAAACGAGTGAAGACTAGAGATGGGTAGTGGGTAAAAACCCATGGGTAAATACAGGGTATTTACCCGGTATTTACCCAATCTACCCGTATTTACCCGTTTCTTCCCAAAAAGGTGGGTATAAACTCTTTTGATGCGTTTTGTAAGTCAAATATTATAATGAAAATGTTTTCAAGTTATGCAGGAATGTATAAACGTTGTTCTCATGGACATTATACATGCTGTTAATTAAATAAATAAAAAATAAATTAAATATTTGTATTTACAATCATCCGAGCTCAAAGAGAAGTGTATTCATTACTTAGTGAGTATATATAACTTTAAGATGGAAAAATGAAAGTTGTAGGTAAGTATAGGTATTATATTATTTTTGTATCGCCAATCCAAACAAAATTCAATAACGTGAGCTTTTACCTCAAACAAAACAAAATCGATATTTAAAGCATGGATCAAATATCCACACGTGGCACTTAACGCACAAAGGCCGTCTCAACCAGGCAACTGATAAACATTAATTGGCCGGGTCGGACGCGGTGTAATATTCGCGCGTCGCAGATGGCACGATCGCGACGTCGCTACCTGCCAGTTAGGGCTGATCTTATTGGTTATTGAATTGCCCAAACCTGTTAAGTGCAGCAACAAGCAGATACCTAAAATTATGTTAAAATCCCTGAAAACCGCCGCGGGATCAAGATTCGTTCAAAACATAGAAATGTACTTTGGCACAAAAGACACTTCAAAGGT
The DNA here is from genome assembly GCA_945867215.1 of Epinotia demarniana. Classification (NCBI taxonomy): domain Eukaryota; kingdom Metazoa; phylum Arthropoda; class Insecta; order Lepidoptera; family Tortricidae; genus Epinotia; species Epinotia demarniana. The sequence goes on from OX244278.1 coordinate 10,744,139, forward strand.
AGAAACCGAAAACGATATGTGGAACCATTTAGAAACATTCTGTAGAAAATCCGCAAAAACACATTTAGGGAGAACCAGGAGTAAGAGAGCCCCCTTCACGCTGTTTGCTGCTTTTGTGACAAGCAGTGTTCGTCCTGTTTTTTGTATTTCTCTGTTGTTATATGTGTTTGTCATAAATAAATGTTTTTCTTTCTTTCTTTCTTTCTGGACTCAATGGAAGACGAAAAGAAGAAAGGAAGAAGAAGAAAAAACTGGAGGCTAAATGGTGGCAACAATCTGTCAAGGATGTTGTGCAGGCCAAGAAGTTTGCATTTAAGAAAACGCAAAGAAACCGGTAGTGATGCGGATAAAGCAGACTACAACAGAGAGAAATCAAACGCAAAACGTGAAGTGGCAAGCGCACGAGCCAAAGCCGATGCTAATTTTTACAAAGAATTAGAATCTTCCACTACAGAAATCAATATCCATCAAGTCGCAAAAGCTCGGAATAATAACAGCAAAGATATAACTTCAGCCAAATATATCACAGATAAAAACAATAAACTATTAACAGAAGACAATGATATAAGAAAAAGATGGGCAGAGTACTACCGCCATTTGCTTAATGTTACGAATCCCCGAAAGTTAAACCAAGCAATAACAGCAGTTACAACGGAGGAAATCATCAAAGATATCAGAAAGATGAAAAACAACAGCCCAAGGTCCAGCCGAGATTCCAATAGATCTGGAAACATAATAAGGCACTCTGGCATCGGCTGGCTAAGCGAGTTATTTAACAGACTTATGGCAGGACAGAAAATACCAGATGCTTGGAAAGGAAGTCATTTAATACCGTTTTACAAAGGAAAAAGCGACGTAGTTGACTGTGGGAATTACCTTTAAACTATGGGAGAGGATAATCAACAGCAAACTTAATGGTATCGTGAAGCTCACACCCAATCAGTGAAGGTTTGTAAACGGAAATGGCACCTCTGACGCTACTCAGGCTATAAGAATCCTGATTGAGAAAGCCAAAGTCAACAACACAAACCTGCATATGATATTCATCGACCTTGAGAAGGCGTTTGACCATGTACCACGCGACCTTATATGGGAGGCTCTTCGTGCCCAGCTTATCCCAGAGTCGTATATAGATCTTATTATGGTCATGTACACAGACGTCTCTACACAGGTGATTTGCTCAGCAGGTGCGAGTGACAGCTTCAAGCTCAAGGTCGTTGTACACCAGGGTTCCATATTTAGTCCACTTCTCTTTAATGTCACGATGGATTACCTCACACGAAAATGCCAACGGGCTGTACCCTGGCACCTTCTATATGCCGATAATGTGGCCTTAATAGCAGAGACTGAGACTGACCTTCAACGCGCTTTGAATAGCTGGATGGAAGCGCTAGAAGAACGGCCTAAAAATCAGCCGGAAGAAGACCGAACACATGTCCTTTCTGTTCGACAAAACGGCTAATAACCCAGAAAATGACAAATTCTATATAGGTAATGATCGCCTGCCAACTGTTACAAAGTTTAAGCTCCATACTCAGCAACGACGGAAAGATTGACAGCGATGTAGTCCATAGAACTCAGACAGACTGGATGAAATGGCAAGAACTCACAGGCATCCTATGCGATAGAAAAATGCCTCTAAAGGTGAAAGGTCATGTATATAAGACAGTAGTAACACCAGCGATGTTGTACGGATCCAAGAACTGGGCTACAAATAAACCCCACCTGAACAAGCTCCACACCACTGAGATGCGCATGTTACGCTGGTCAGCGGGTGTCACCATGATGGACAAGATAAGAAACGTGTATATCCGGGGTAGTTTTAAAACAGCGCCAATAACAGAAAAGCTGACGGATAAACGTCTGAGGTGGTACGGTCATGTACAGGGGCGCCCAGTAGACTACATGGTAAAGGTAGCGCTCGATATTCCAACGACGAAGCAAGGACGCGGAAGACCACCTGCCACCTGGCTGAAGACGGTTCAGCGAGACCTGAAAGATCTTAATATAGACGCCGACCTCGCACTCAATCGTGCAGAATGGAGAAAAAGAACAGGGAAGGCCGACCCCAAGTAAATGGGAAAAAGGCCTAGCAAGATGTTGATTTCTTGTCGAATAAGTAGAAGGCAACACTATTTCAATATTTTTCTTACATTTTGTTAAGGCTTATAGTTACTATTCTGGTAGTGGCTCCCGTTATAACTTGATCGTATTTCGGAAAATAATACGTTATTTTTAATAACAAACATTCTTTTTCTCATAAACTATGTATCATAATGGATATTTTGCAATAACAAAAGTTGTTCAGAAGGCTTTAAACATTTCATAAAAAAAAACTCAGCCCTAAAACGTCACTTTTTGAAAAAAACCGTTCGAAATAGTTTATACCCACCAATTTGGGTAGATACGGGTATTTACCGGGTGCATTGGGTAAATACCGGGTATTTACCCGGTATTTACCCACCCCTACCCATCTCTAGTGAAGACCCTTGTCGTCTTAGGTGTTCAGCAACTTATGATGCCGACTGTACCACCAAATTACTTTATCTAAACAAATGTTTAGATAGGCAATATATATATATATATATGTATATAAAAGACCATTTATGCCTATATCCCAGGTTACAACGGTAACCTAGTGTAGGCTATAAACTTGTATATTAGCCCCATAAAGCCATTTTTTTTGGACGCATTGGCGTATTAATATTGTATACCAATAATCCTGCTAGATGTAAGTTTTGTTGTTAATTAGATTATATCCACCTATAGTCTATTTTTTTATTCCGTAGACTAAAATGACATTTCATGTATTGCTAGTTTTTTACGTCTTATAAATAGTGATGTGCTACAACCGATACTAACCGAAAATAAACGATTGGGAGATACTTATATTTGTTGATGAAGCGTCTGTAACACAGTGAATGGATAATCCGTGACGTGCTAAAAACGAGAGAACACGCACTGAAAACATCCGATCACTATACGAGTAAAATGACGAATGCCAAATACGTAAACCAAAATGGCGTCGCGTCAGGTCGGCGATACATGTTTGAGTTCATTAGTAGTGAGTAAATTTTATTTATTGTTTATTTCGTATCATTTTGTGAGTAGATTTTGTTTACTGTTTATTTTGAATCTAAAAATAATTCAAGATTTTATCGGTTATTCACAAACCGATATCAGAGGTCAGCACTGTTTGTATATAGCTGGTCACTTTATTTCTACGTTTGACATTTGTGGTTGTCATTTTAGTCTACGGAATAAAAAAATAGACTATATTGTACTATTTTACACGAAATAAATCATTTTATAGAAGATCAAACGAGCTTCGCAAGCGAAGTTCGATCGATATTATATGAGTAAGCTTCATTCGAAGATATAACACACATGTAGTCCTTTAATCTACCAGGCAACATTTCGCAAGTTTAAAGTACGCAGTAAAAACCATAGCTCAAACAGTTTTATCCCCACCTTTACCCCTACCCCACTTAGGGACCTCGGCTTGCCACCATTTCTCATTCTTTTTAGAGACAAAACTTTCCTAGGGGTATAGGGGCGGGCAGGAAGTTATATCTTCGAATGAAGCTTACTCATATAATATCGATCGAACTTCGCTTGCGAAGCTCGTTTGATCTTCTATTATATTTCGAAGCTTCATTCTTCAGATATAACACACATGTAGATGTTTAGAGTTGAAAGTTTTGCTGCCCTTTGTAATTGTAAAACATCATAATCATGAAATGCAATAATTATGTTTTGACAACAATCTTAGATACTCCCAATTATTAATCAAAGAGTACAATTGTAACTTCACATAATTCTACCTATACAAAAGGCAGATTGATCTGGCACAATGACCTTCGTCGATTAATTGACGATGGTAGAAACGAGCCAAAGTTTTCGATGTTCTCGACCAGCCTGCTGCCTTCCGGATAGCATCTAAAGAAATGCCTGACCGGTGTGCAGCTGACGTGGCGGCGTGGCGCGTGCTGTGAGCGCTGAACGCCGCCATGTCTTTACCGCTTTCGCCAAGCACTCGCGTAATGCACCCCGGCTAATGGATTGAGCAGATGCATTTTTATGGGGACTTTTGAAAGTCAACAAAATATGTTGTGAGCTTTTTCAGTCCTAAAACATCATTATAACAGTCACCGGGCAAATATTTCTATTAGGTATCTTCAAAATATGGAAGGCACAAAATCGGTTGTAGACGACCTACACCTGAAGTCTTAACTATATCATCAAAAATTACTTTAATCCAATTTGGGCATGACTTAATATTATTCCACTTAATAAGTGACAGTGTTTGTACCCTGTGGGCAGGATATATTGCTAACAAAATCGCCAGATTCTTTGTTAGTTTTTCCCATGAAATTTCTCTATTAGGGTACCATGTTGTTATATGATTTAATCCCACTTGAGGATCCCAGGTATGGCTATATTTAGGAGTTACGGGCTTTAATTTGTAAACACCTTTCGGTAATCCTTTACTTTGGTCATCTGAGCTGATACTACTCCCCCGTAGGAGCGAGGGTGCTGACCTATGATTATTTAATGAGCCATACGACGATCCTTTATTAAATTCGTGCGTTAGAAATAAAATAACAGCAGAAATGAAGCCCTTATAGAAATTGAATATCTATATTATCTATGCTAAATTTCCAGCACAACTTGTATTTAACACACGTTGTACTGTTGTAAAGTGTTGTTTGAAATTGACGCTAACATGAGATTAGATACTTTTACTAATCTCAACAAAAGCGGAAACCACGGTTGGGATGGCCATTAGGGAAATACTACTATTCCTGTGGCGTTGTCATTTATAATCTTATGTAAACACTTTAGTACGAGTGCGAGTGGTGGAAACGCTTAAAAATATTTATTATAAATACCAGCTAATAGTGAATGCGACGACGGTAAGAGCGTTCGAGTCTGGCTTCCACGAAATATATATTTCACATTTGGCAGAGGTACGAGAAGCAAAGAGGTCAATTTCGGGCACACCAAAGTGTTTACTTATTCTTTCAAAGGCTGCAATACTTAAATTTCATTAAATATCAGGATTTAGCCTTCTGGATTCTCTGTCTGCTTCTACATTATTCTTAGTGTTAATGTACGAATCGAATAACCATATGTCTCGTTCTTCACACCACTGCCAAATAGATCTAGGTAAGCTATTTAAGTGGGGAAACTGGATGTCTCCCATTCGATTAATATAGCTTATCGCGGTAGTGTTGTCGATGCGGAACAACAGAGCACAGTTTGATTTATTTCGCGCAAAACATTTTAATCCTAAGAGCGAGCAAGCTCTAAGTAATTAATATGGAATGCTAATTCTTGCTCTTCCCATGCTCCGTTTGCACACACTCCGTCACAATCTGTACCTCATCCTGATCGGGACGGATCTATAGATATTTCTGCATCGAATTTCGTGATTCCAAAATGACAAGACGTTACAAATAATATTATTAGTCCACCAAAATAAGTCAGGTAAAATTTCGCGAGGAAGTTTTACTTTTGATCATAGACATCGTATTCCTGAATAGCTCGGAATTTATATCTTTCTAACAACTTCGTGTACAACCAGCTGTATCTAGCTGTCGGGCATGCAGTGGTAAGAACTCTTAAAAAGTGCGCATACCCTGCATAAGAAGGGATATAGACATGATAATTGAATTGTAAACAAAACCTAAGAATTTACAGCATTGTTGGTAATTTTGGGATTGTATCGAGCTTTTGGTATAGTTTACCACAAATCGTAGGCACTCGAGAAACCGGAGTCTCCCTCCCATTATGTTTACATTCGTTAAGGTCCCTTCCAATACACAAAATGCCACCCCGGTATATAATAGAAGTTAGGCCTTGTTTTTAGGTAAGTTACGACTTCTTTCATAATTTTGGTGAAGGTTCTAGGCGCCACGGAAAGTCCATAGACTAATAGGGAACAAAACTCGTAAGTAACATTGTTATGCTCGAATCTTGTCAATGGTAGCCATAAACCCGTTTTTAGGGATTAATTTAGAAGCAGTTCTAGTCTTCCATTTTAAAATGGGACTTAGTTACAAATTTATTGAGCCCTTTCAGATTCAGTATGAATCTATAGCCACCATTCGATTTAGGAGTCAGAAAATCTTTGATAGAAACTGATCATTAGTCTGTTGGCATCCAGTGATGCTTTCACTGAATGCCTAGGTTAATTAAGTTCTGTACAGCTAAGCTCGTTTCATCATGCTCTTGGCATGTGAAAGTATTTACAGGTTTGACAGATTGCGTAACATGTCCTAAAAAGGAATTGGAAAGCCATTCTGTATACAGTCTAATAAATAAAGTACGATTATTCGTTACATTAAGCCAACACTTATAAAAAGCTTTAAGGCGACCGGCATGTACCTGCGTTCCTGCCGCGGCGTCGCAAGTGGCTTGTTGTAGGCTGCTCGCGGCCGTATGATGGTCGACGCTGTCGGCCTACTTTTCAGTAGATTTGGAAGCTTTAATTTTCTCTGAGAGTTTGCTTCCAAAGAGAGTATCATCTCTCTCAACGTATTGTATGACTTAAGGAATACTTCGTCTAGTCCAGGAATGACTAGTTTTATCTAAAATCCGACTTCAATTAGATAGGATTTTTATCGTTAGTACCTATACCGACTCCCAATTGCTGTTGAGATGATTCGATTTTCTTGTCACGGCCTCTTTGGATGTCTGTAACTGCCGCCGAAATTACGGCGTTTAAGGACGGCGCCCATAATAATTTGCAATTTACAGGTACTCTTATAAGAGTTTATCTTTACTCTTTTTATCAATACCTTTGTGTAATATAGGTAGCCACCTTTGCGCTAAATTGGGATGAATTTTCTCCCCATATTTTGGGACATCATCAGTGGCGTCCCCTAGAGCAGTTAGTAACTCGGCATCTATTACAGGGGTCGTTTTGTCATCACAGGCCTCCACGGGAGGTGCATTTTCTTCATTTGAACGTGGGAGTGAAGTTTCCACTGCCTCATACACTTGTTCGTGGTTTATAAATTAAAATATAATATTTTGATTTTTCTAATTGAGGGTAGATATGAAATGCATTGTAAAACCACTCGTCAGGAATTTTAATGCATATATGTATCTAGTGCCCCGCATCGCGAACACGGGATATACTAATCTCGATTAATGGTTGTAGAAATTGCTATCGTGTTGACTCACGGTCAACCGCCAAGCACGAGATACTTTCGTGACGACTCTCGGTCGCCTCCCAGGTTTAGTTACAAGACGTGGGCTCACGGCCCGCGCGGTATTAAATGCATTTATTAGCGATTAATATTGTTAGAAATTGCTATCGTGTTGACTCACGGTCAACCTTCAAGCATGAGATACTTTCGTCACGACTCTCGGTCGCCCCCCAGGTTTAGTTACAAGGCATGGGCTTGCGATTAATATTGTTAGAAATTGCTATCGTGTTGACTCACGGTCAACCCCCAAGCATGAGATACCTTCGTGACGACTCTCAGTCGCCCCCCAGGTTTAGAATTACCAGGCGTGGGCTCACGGCCCGCGCGGTATGAAATGCATTTCTTAGCGATTAATATTGTTAGAAATAGCTATCGTGTTGACTCACGGACAACCCCCAAGCATGAGATACCTTCGTGACGACTCTCGGTCGCCCCCCAGGTTTAGAATTACCAGGCGTGGGCTCACGGCCCGCGCGGTATGAAATGCATTTCTTAGCGATTAATATTGTTAGAAATTGCTATCGTGTTGACTCACGGACAACCCCCAAGCATGAGATACCTTCGTGACGACTCTCGGTCGCCCCCCAGGTTTAGAATTACAAGGCGTGGGCTCACGGCCCGTGCGGTATTAAATGCATTTATTAGAGGCACCACAATGTAGAACTATTTATTGAAACTAATTGCACTTACCTGATTTATCTTCGGAACCTGATGAATCAGATAGCACCGCACTGTCATAACTCGTTTATAGTTTTTTGTTGCAATTTCCGTATATTAGCAGAATAATACTCTATTTTTTCCTGTGCACTGCGTTTAGGCATGATTAAATATTTTGAATTATTTTTTAATAGAATTAGTTCGTGCGTTCGTTGCCTCGCAAGAATAAAGAATGAGAAATGGTGGCAAGCCGAGGTCCCTAAGTGGGGTAGGGGTAAAGGTGGGGATAAAACTGTTTGAGCTATGGTTTTTACTGCGTACTTTAAACTTGCGAAATGTTGCCTGGTAGATTAAAGGACTACATGTGTGTTATATCTGAAGAATGAAGCTTCGAAATATAATTATAATTAATTGTTGTCAAATCATTATTCTTTTCACTATCCATATTTGTATGTGTTAGCTGGACGAAAGCCGTTTATTTGTTTCCTTTCGTCCTCGGTATAGTCAGCGAATTCGTTTATCCCAAACCTCGCACCGTCGGCCGGCTGTGCCGCATTCTCCTCATTTATCATGATCAGTGTTCTCACGGACACTGCGAAATGGTCAAACCTGTCCTGCATATCAGAATAAGTTCTGTTATATTTCTCGATGAAGGCTTGAAAGAGTGCCGAGGCGTCGTCGAGGTCGATGACCTCTGTGCCGTTAGGGTTGTATTCCTTTTCCGCGAGTGCGGCGGTCGCGAACAATGCGAGGAGATATAGCGCCTTCATGTTGGGAATACTGCGAGTACGAGTAACGCGAGTCGCTTATATGGACGGCGTAGATTGAATTGTACTACGCTTATAATGCGTGTATTATTTATATAACACGGTTAAGGACGTGTCACTCAAATATTTATATGCATCAATATATATAATAGGCTGCGGACTCACGATTGCAAAAATGGTTTGTTTCATAAATAGAGGAGCCAAAATACATATATATCGAATTGGAAGTTTTCCAGAAAAGGGCTGTCAATCAAATTGAAAATACAATGAAATATTAATATGTAGGTAACGACGAAAACGGTATCCACCATGCTACCAAGAAGACACCCGAAAAATATCTTGCGTTTTAAGATCGTGACGTCATGCGCCCAGTAAACTGGGTGCGTTGTTCCTTGGCTAGGTTACGGATATACGTGACATATAATTGTTTGTTAGGACACGTAGACTCGAAATAGGAAAAAAATACGCGCACCCGGAGCACATGGAGCGTTTCACGGGTTAAGTCACCACAATTGCATAATTTTTAAACAGTTTAGAAGAACAATTATTAGGTATTGAACACCTACTTAAAAAGCGTGTAACCTGTTATCAATTATATACAATTTCACAGTTTTCCGTCACGCAACCCGATAATGGGTATTACACACTGAGTAAAGTGGTGGCAACGCGGAACGAAAATTAAATTACAAAATTGTATTAACTTTTGGTATGCCAGAACGTGGACCAGCGGAATCTAATTATACTGGCGGAACGGGGATTCTACGCTTTAACAAATATCGTCCTCCTTTCGTCGTGCACTTGGGTAACAACTACAACTTAGAAAAGTTGAAAAACCCCCGACATTTTCATTTCGAAGTCCAATATCTCAAAGACGCCTAAACAGATTTTGATTAAACATGGCTAAGAACACTCGGGATAAAATTATTTATGACACAAAATAAACCGCATTCAAATCGGTCCATCCGTTTGGGAGCTACGATACCACAGACAGACACATTAAACTTATAACACCTCTTTTTTCGTCGAGGGTTAAAAACAAATGGGAGAGGCAACGTCTCTTATGGCTATTCAAGTCCGGGAAGTGGAACTTGCTCGCGGGGAACAGGTGCTATGCTGGTGCCTCTTGGCTCGCTTATTCGTAATAATAGCCATGATGCCTCATGTTCAAATTGATAACGTAGTGATGCTAAATGGATAATAAACCACCAAAATATTGTTATAAATAAATAATAAAATATAATTAAAACCATAAAGAGATAACTTTGAAAGTTTAGAAAAAATATGCATGTTTTTTATTGTCCAAGACTAAATTTAAAGCTACCAATTGAATCCTTACGCTTTTATAGAAACAAAATTGTACAACAACTATGTTACTTAAACGCAGTACTTAAACAACAATTTACCTGATTTTCCATACGTTTAGTACAAATGTACAAATGTGACGTCATACTTGTGTGTCTATCAGTATGAAGCGTTTTGCGCTGCCACCAGCGAGGTCAATCTTTGTCTCAATTTTTTATTATTTGTGTAGTGTTAGGTATTTGTGTTCTTTAACTGTAGTTGCTCCCATACAAGCATTTGTTCCTCTCCAAAAACTGGTTCGAATGAAATCATAAAAAATCTTAGTCATCATCCCTATTCTATAGCAGGTTTCGTCATGAATTGCTCTCAAACTACGAAATAACGAGGCAAGTTATTATAAACCTTTTAAAAATCGAGTCTCAATATCGCTTTCATACTGTAGGGAACTAGTCGTAATTTATTTATTTATATAAGAAGATCATCAGCTTAAATACTACACTAGCTCAAAAAAGTACCGACGTGAGCTAATAACCGATTCTCACCGATATAGCGTAATAAATCTGTAAAAAATAAGTGAGCAAAAGCCAAACGAAAAGACAGCGCCTTTGCTTCTTGGTACAGCTACACAATTAAGTACTTATTTTTAAATAGACTAAAATAAAAGGTTAGCTAAACTATTTCCCTATTTGTACCGAAAAGTTGTCGAGATAAGAGTCGTCTCACTGAAAGAACATTCGCGCTGAATAGGTCCAGGTGGCCAAACTTCTGAAACATCATTTAACCCGCTGCTCGCTCTGATCATAAAACTGTTTGGCCTATAGTTAGTAGATGATAGTGGCGGCTTGCGCCGAGCTCTACTGGGTATACGGATGTTCAATTTACCAACTATCATTTAAGCCGTTGCTCGCTCTGATCATAAAACTGTTTTGCCTATAATTCGTAAATGATAGTGGCACGGATAATGGCGGCTTTCGCCGAGCTCTACTGGGTATACGGATGTTCAATTTACCAAGTATAATTTAAGCCGTTGCTTTCCCTAATCATAAAACTGTTTTGCTGATAGTTCGTAGATGATAGTGGCACGGACAGTGGCGGCTTATGGCGAGTTCTACTGGGTATACGGATGTTCAATTTACCAAGTATCATTTAAGCCGTTGCTCGCTCTGATCATAAAACTGTTTTGCCTATAGTTCGTAGATGATAGTGGCACGGATAGTGGTGGCTTACGGCGAGTTCTACTGGGTATACGGATGTTCAATTTACCAAGTATCATTTAAGCCGTTGCTGGCTTGATCATAAAACTGTTTGCCTATAGTTCGTAGATGATAGTGGCACGGATAGTGCTGGCTTACGGCGAGTTCTACTGGGTATACGGATGTTCAATTTACCAAGTATCATTTAAGCCGTTGCTCGCTGATCATAAAACTGTTTTGCCTTTAGTTGGTAGATGATAGTGGCGGCTTATGGCGAGTTCTACTGGGTATACGGATGTTCAATTTATCAAGTATACAATAAATATCGCTAAGGCTCGTTACCGTAGGTGGACTGATGACCTGGTAAAGGTCGCAGGTCGCAGGAGGCCGCTGGATGCGGGTGGCGCACGACCGGTTATTGTGGCACCCTTTGTGGGAGCCGTATTTCCAGCAGTGGACGTGTTTCGGCTGACATGATGATGTTGATGAAGTAACCGCAGGAGCGGTCATTGTGGCACTGTTTTGGGGGGAGGTCTATGTCGTACAGTGGCCTTTCGGTTGACATGATGATGCAGTTACCGTATGTGCAGAGCGGCGCGTCGTCGCTGGGCAGCGCGCAGCCGCGGCACAGCGCCGGCCACGGGCACAGCGCGCACCACGCGCCGCTGCCCGCCACCAGCCGCAGCGTGAACGGGAACTCGTAGCCCAGGCTGTCGTCGCTGTGGACACCATACACTACATTCACTAATTGTAGCGATAGCTCTGCTACGACAGTGCCGGGGCCATATTAACCATGCTAAGTCAACATTGTATTTTATACAATCGCTACGCAAGGGCTCTTAACACACCTCTACAACATAGGTATCACGGACAGCCCCATGTGCAGAGCGTGCATGGAGGCGGAGGAAACGACCAAACATATTCTACTGGACTGCAAGCAGGTAGAAGTATACAGGGAAAAGCACCTAGGGTCCCCGGAAACACTCCGGGACGCAGTCAAAAACACAAAGGCACTTACGAACTTTCTGGAGGAGCTGGGGTGGTTAGAGTAGCGCTACCCCATTTCACGCAAAATAGGCACGCTGGATGTCGATTTGCGGAAAAGAGCCCAGTATACTAACTAACTAAGGGCTCTTAAAGTCGAGTACCGTGTTTAGGCCACGCGTCTGTGTACTATAGCTCACCAGTCTGTGGCGTGGTTGCCGTCGCCCTTGGGCCGCGCACTGAGCAGGCGCGCCACCTGCGCCCACACCTGCGCGTACACGGCGCGCCCGGACATGCCGTGCGCCACGCCCACTAGCAGCGGCACGCCGAACAGCGCCGGCTTGCTGCGCTGCGCAGGTAGGAAGTACGCGTCCAAGCGCGTTTGTTTTCTGTACCAAGTGACGATATTGTTTTTTTTATTGAAGATTTCACGCACGATATTCATCAAGTAATTGCAGTAGGTACTTCTTAAACGTCAGGAAGTGTACAGTCATATCGTAAAAGCTGATAGATCAGACCATTCTTACGATCTCAGAGTGACCAACTCTTCTTCTTTCATTATCCAGCTCATTCCACAACTTTTTCAGAAGGTAGTTGTTTCGAAAGACATAAGATATACTCATTTTTCAAGTATGGGGTGGCGCATCGTTACTGACCATTTCTCAATATAATTTGAGACGTTGGTGCCATTAAGAAGCCTAAGTCTTCTGGTAGATGTCGTTACACGCCTCCCTAAGGCGGTGTATGAAGGAACTGATTGAAGAATTTGGTGCCCGAACCGGATTGTTCCGATAGTTCAGTTGGTTAGTAGCGACGGGCCGTGAATGCCTGTGGTCGCCGGCTCGAATCCGGCTCGGAGCATTAATTTTTCAATATTTCCTTTCATTTAAAAGTTTATAATTTTCGTTAGCAGCGTTACTGCTTAAAAACAAAAATTAATAAGATATACTATTGGGCAAAATAACTGTCGAAAATTATCCTACTCTAGGAATTGGATATGGCTTTTCTACTATTGAATATATCTATTGGATAATCAGGAATTTGGATGGATTGAGAAAAAGTCTTCTACTATTTGGATGTGCTAAGAAATTGATCTCCAACAACTTGCATATTTCTGAAAACAAATCTTTCGAGAATTGTAACAGAAATCACTCACCTATGCACAGCCACCAAATACTGTATCCTGCCAACCACCGGACTATCCTGCATCTCGTTCATCTTGTTCATATTAGAGGGGGACGATCCGAACTTGACCTTCCCCATCCTCGGGCTAGAAGGCTTGAGGTTGAGCGACTTGACAGAGAGGGTAGGCGAGCTGTTGCCGTTCTTGTCCCGAGCCTTGGGGAGCGTCCTGTAGTCTTGGTTGTCTGCGTACTTGTAGAAGGTGTTCGGTGGGCTTTGCGACATTAGGATCTCTGATTTGGAGCGCTGCAAACGGGAAGGTTTAGGTTGCCAGGTGTTTAGTTTTGTTAGTCAATAGTTAAAGTTTAGTAGTCTGACCAGCGAATCACGAAAGAGCGGCTGATTCGATAATGCTCAAGCTGGCAACACGAAATGCAAAGATACGTGGCTGGTGCAGTCACCGGCATCAATATCTGCCGAAACAAAGCCGGCAAAAATATCTGACACGTCCTTATGGCATTAGACATAGAGTCGTGTCAGATATTTATGCGTGCTATGTTGTGGCAGATATTATTGCTGGTAACTGTATTTATAATTCACAGCTTTTATTTGATAGATAAAGTAGTTGCCATATGAAAATTTAAATAATGCTTGCGACTCCCGCCCGTTCGTGGGGAATAATTTTTCAATATTCCACTTTGATCGAGACTTGCTTGTGACTTGCTGGTCAGATCACTTGCTGGTCAGATCACTTGCTGATCGGAATTTAGTCAACTTTATAATAATCTAAGTCGATTCTAAGCAAATTGGGGACGGAAGGTAGATAACTAAGCTTTTTTTGAAATTATAAACTCGAGATTACAAAACAAATAGGTAGTAAATAGTAGTTTATGCGACTGATCCATAATGAGAGGCCTTAAAATAAGAGTGTGGTTTTATGAAACTAACGTCAGCGAGTTTCATAATAGGATCACACGAGTGTTTTAAGGCCTAATTATGTACAGTTACACTACTTTATCTAAACACATATCATAAGTAGGTAAGTAACAGCAAAAAACCAACAATAAAATGACAACAGCAATAGCGGCAATTCGTCATGACGAATGGTTTTTTTTAAATCATAGACAAACGAATGAAGTCCCTATACTCAGATCAAATGTCGTGCGGTTTATATTTAAAAAAACATACTGAATTGACGTTCCGTATCGATAAATGTTTTTAATATCTATGGATACTAGAATAGAGACCCGCGTCAGTTGTGACAGGTGTTCCAAATTTAAACTCATAACGATACAAAAATCTGTACTGTAATGACATTACAGTAAAGATTTTACCTACTACCACACACAAGAAAGTTCTCATAGTAAAATCGGTTGTAATAATGCTGGTCATTTCCTACGGTTTCTGAACGCATTTTAGTGCACTAATGATATGTGCGTAGATAAAATACAATAACAAATCCTGGACAGAAATTAAAAATATCTTAATCAATGAGACACTAAAAGAACAAAGCTACGAGTACGCTAGCAATTATATTCTTGTCACTACACACAAACACAATGAAAACACACAAAAATGAGTTCACTACAATGCTGTAACTATTCTCTAAACACACACTAACTTGTGATGAGTTCTACTGATAGTAAGATGATCTACTTTGGTGTTCATTCTACCACTTGTTTTGTGTGATCGATAAAAAATCGTATGTTGTATCATGTTTCATATAAAATTACATACACTTTTTCGGCAGTTTACATATACGTCATTTTTTAATCAATGATTTTAAGTAGTAAGCTTCACTTTATGGCAATGGTAAAATAGCACATAAAATGCTGTTTTATATAAAAAATACGTACAGTAAGAGAATCAATCCACAGACTGAATTAAAATGTATGTGAAATGTCGCCAACCTAATTAGGAAATTGAAAAAATATTAAATTAAGAAAATGTTACTATTCATGGTGAAGAGGAATAATAATGGCAAGCTCTTTGATAACAAGATGCCTAATAGCCAAAAAATATAAATGGCTTTCAGAAACAACCATGGAGTTTCAAATACGTTTATAAATTTTTCGTTTGATTTTGATTCTCAAAGTTAGGTAATTACGAAATATTATATGATCTTTGCTAGCTTCCCGTTGAAGGATAACATCCTGAGGAAACGGTCTAAACCGAACAAGCTCTACTTTTCCGTCTGTAACAAAGTTTTTTTTTAAATATCCTACCTACACCATGTGTAGTGTGACACTCACACTGACACACCCTAACTCTATATAAGTAACCGCCCTATGTAATATTAGACACAATACGAGTATATCTTAATCCCAACGTGAACAGTTGTTTAATTACGTCCATCCTCACATGGCGACCTGCCAGTGCGGCCTTGTGCCGTGCTGGCGGCGCGCTGCGCTAGCCAGTAACGAACGAAATAAGTGAACTTTATTTGAACATTTTTCTGTGACTAAAAAGTGAACAGTGAACAATTACAATGAACCAAGCTATTGTGTGCGCAAGATATTGTATAAATTCCACAAATAGTAAAAATAGTAAAAAAAACTTTCTAAACTGAACGAGAAATTTAATATTTAAATACAAATAAAAGAACCAGAATATGAAACAGTGCTAAACAACAATTATAATGGAATCGGTGCCGGGAGCTGGGAATGATCGTTGTATGCCGCCGGGAGTAGATGGTGTCGAGGATGGCGTGGCTGACCACGAATGTCAGGATGTCCAGCGCATGCGGTAACGTTCCAGAATCATGAATCCATGAATCGGCTGAACAGTTGTTTAATTACGTCCATCCTCACACATGTTTGTATTAGAGCTATTTGACATAATTATACTTTATGATTTACCTTCTTCTCTCTATATCTGTGACGACATACAATAAAGAGACACAAAATATACAGTAACGTTAATATGTACATTATATACAAGTTGTCCGGTTACTGTTATTATTTTAGTTATGTGTTAGGCCCTTTTCCCTTCATTCATATTACGGAATATTAAGCTATTTTCAGTATAAATATTTACATAGAAAAAGAATAGTGGTGCAAGGTGACGTCCTAATTAGACTATGTAATAACAAGTTAAATCACAAAAATGTTATTAAACCCAACTGTTTTTTTTTCAAATATTATATATAGCCTGTCACTCTCACGAGTATGAGGAATCCAACGACACATCATATGTGATATGATAAAATCCATCTAGCCGCTTGGCTACTGTCCAAGCAGCTTCAGGTCCGGGTTCGAAGGACCATTTTTCTGTTTCGAATAATCTTTCCGCCTTCTCCAGTACTCAGAAATACAAATAACTCACTAATAACTAATTAAATTATTTATTTATATTTTAAAAACTTCACATCAACTATCCAACTCAACTCTTCTGTTTTAACATAGACAATTACTAAATTATTCTTCTACGCTGCGTACCACAGGCAGTACAAAAACTATTTACTAATATTCTATATTTTGTTCTGCTCTGAACACCGTGCAATAGAATATTGTTGTCCACATAAAAAATCATAAATGCACCAATAAGGTCAGTAAATTGGAACAGTGTTGCATTTGTTTAGTTTCGTTCGATTTCGAAACATATCAAACCCTACTCTATTTGCTATTATTGTTGTATTTAGGCACGTTATTTGATTACCGCAAATAAATATAAAACAAGGAATAATTAGCATTCTTCATTTTGCATGAGAATTTTAAAATATTGAATAGAATTCAACCATAAAGTATCAGATTAGTAGCGGATCGAATTCGTCGTTTATCCGCTAAGGTTAAATTTCGGTAAGAACTCAGATGATTTTCTTGGGACCTGAGCAGCTGCCCCATAAATCCCCCTAGTGGCATAAATAATGGGTATTTACGGGTTTGGTCATTTTAACGGTTTAGACTATGTTATACGCTATTTGACAAAAGTCAAATCAGCTTCTTTTTATGAAACGTCAAAAACGCTCCGTTCGTATGGAATTTGTAGGCATGACAGGCTTGTGACGTCACAATCAAACAACATCCTTATTGTAAGTTTTTATGAACTTAAAAATCTTAAAATTGACAACGTAAATGAAAGATTGATAGTTTCCCAGTATTTTCGTTATTTTTATCTGTGGCTAATGAAAAAACAAATTATTTCCACTGTTGTCAAATAGTCTATTATCGCGTTTCTGGAACAAGCTAATATATAACCGTCACCTAGCACCGTGTGTATGTGTATGTATCTGTTTGTGTGTGCATGTGCGTGTGTGCTAACCTTGAAGCAGAAGAGTGCTGGCATGCAGAGTGAGGAAGTGTTAGGCGCGCGCGCACTCACCTCCGCCCGCGCCGCGCCCTCGGTCTCCGGCCCCGTGTACTCTGCAACAAGGAGGTAGTCAGTACACCACATCATGTCAGTCGAAACACGTCCACTGCTGGACATAGGCCTCCCTCGAACAGTACCACAAGACCGCAGCGTACCCTTCACGTCAAGGCCCTATCGCACAAAACTTAATAAGTGTACAAAATTATTGAATTGCTATATATCTTAATACTAGCGGCTAAGTGAGTTGTAACATTCACGACCCTGTAATTAAAAAAAAAATGTTTTATGTCAAAAACGTGACTCGACCTTTTTTTTATATAATTAACGAACCAGCTCACAAAACTTTTACGAGAATGAAAGGAGGTTGTAGAGGAGAACAGTTAAACCGGACAGACAAACGATTTTCGGCCCAAGGCAGAGCATAGAACTTCGTTTGCTTCGCTCCCTCGTTCGATAAAGTGTACTTTTTAGTTAATTTCCCAAATTTGTAATGCCCTATTGTACTTTTTTTGATATAGGGCCCAGATCAACGCGGCCATGTGCGCTTAGTCTGTGACCGAGTTTTTTTTATACAACGACGGTGGCAAACTACCGTACGGCCCGCCTGATGGTAAGCGGACAGCGCAGCCTATAGACCAAAGAAGTAACATGGGCGTTGCCAACCCTTGATATGTTTAAGGATTCGCCGTATTTGACAGCTGAAGGAACAAATGCCCTCACTCTCAACACAAGGCATGCTGAGGAGCTCTGGCGACCTTACTCACCTCCAGGAACACAACACTACTAAAGAGCAAGCAGTAGTGTTATTATGGCTGTGGTCTTCTGCAAGGTACTTCCCCAGTTGGGCTGCTCCACATTCGATCGGGATGACATTTCGCTGTGCCCTGCCTCACCAAAGTGAGAGTTCTGTATTCTGACGCAAACGCGATCGTAAAGTTTTGTTTCGGTAAAACTTATACTGAGCTCCTACAAGGGACTACAGTATGGGGTTCTTCAAGAAAGGAGTGTATAAATTCTTAAAGGGTCGGCAACGCGCATGTAACACCCCTGGAGTTGCAAGCGTCCATAGGCTGTGGCCGTAAGCTTGTTTGCCACCGCCATTTTATAAAAAAAACGAGAGCCTCTGTGGTCGATTTCCGTAGTTATAAATGGAGAGTACCTTGTTGGTGGTCGCAGCCGCACTCTATGGGCGCGGCGCGCGGGGTCTCGTACGCGTACAGCTCGAGCGCCGAGCCCGCCGACACCTTGGCGTTGTCCTCCAACACCCGTCCGATTGTCGCACCGTTCAGCTCCACTATTATCATCCTGGTGAGGACAATACCAGAATGTATTCAATTGGAAAGAGGTTTGATAACCCTTTCGCACCCGTAAAACAAGACCTTGCTAACGCAAAATGAAGTCTATTGACATATATTTTTGATCTGTCTATTAAATGTAATCAACCCGCACGATTGCATCGGCCGGGTGTGAATGTGAAAGGGATAAAAGTATTAGCATGGAAAATGCAAAACGTCTTCGATTCTTATGATTAAACTTCGTTTTTCAATTAGGTGAATTGATGATTTTTACGCGACAAACACTATTTATTTATTTCGATTCTGCATCTGTTTTCTAAGGAAGATGAATCACCATGATATGCTAATACTAGAAGATCCGTTTCTGTTGCTATCCAATTCATCATCATCATCAACATCATCGTCAGCTTAAAAACGTCCACTGCTTGACTCCCCCTCCCCCAAAGAGTGCCACAATGACCGGTCCTGCGGCACCCGCATCTAGCGGACTCCCAATAATCGAGTTCGGGGAATATCGAATTATCGGTAAATTATAAGATTTTTCCGATGATATCTCAAATGTACTAGACTCGTTTCCTATACGATGCAAATAACAGACGAATCGTTTTCTCAAAATATCCACATCCATTTAATAGATCCGTGTGCTATAAAATTTCACCCGACATCTATCTATCTTAGAACAGAAACAGTTTCGGAAGTAGATATAGATAGGTAGCTCAGAAATGTATGCAAACATGTTGGGGAATTTAAAATAAAAAAATATATATTGGGCAATGTATAGAAAACTGATAGTTTTGAATTCAATTTTGAACCGTAAATGGATCAGAATACAATCGTTTTTGCATCGTGTATGTTGCCGTTAACCACTTGAGGGTTAAGTGATAATAATACACTTGGAGTCAAGAGACGACGATGGTAAAATATGGTTGAAAATGCATACTTACGATTCAGGCGGGAGAGCACAGAGTTCCGAGAGTTTCTTCTTGAGGTCCAGGTACGTGCCTTCAGAGTTGGCGAGAATGCCGTATTTGATGGGCACCGAACCGTCCAGGAGCATTACTGGAAGTTAACCTAGTGTTATAATAGGACAATAACAAGAACATTTTTATTTAGTTATTCCATTAATTAACACTCTTTCGCAGTGCGTGGAAGGAAGTACCATACTTCACAGAATTGGCGGGAAAATAACGCCTGGCTTGGCGTTGTGCTCTTCTTCTTCCTCGTTTCACTCTTGACAGAGTGCGTGGTCATCATTTCAGGTGTTGGAAGCAAGCTTCACAACACGCCGCAATTCCTTTCTGACAGTCTTCCTTATGCTTCCGTGTAGATGCATCTACTGCAGCTTAATCTATCTCCTCTCATTGGTGACCCTCGCGGTCAGGTGCCCACAACCTTTCCCTGTATCACGAGTCGCTCGATAGCTACGTCTCCTCGACGACATACGTGCCGGAAAAACGTTAGGATGTGCGACTACACTACGGACGCTATTTGATGCTGAGTTCCTTCTAAAAATCCTAAGGCCCCATACGCACTTGCTTTTGGCCGCTTAGGGTGAAGTCACATCTATCGGCATCGAATCGCATTTTGCAATACAGAAACGTAATTTTGTATGAGATGCGTCCGCATGCGGAAGGGTGAATTGATGCTGATGCATCTTCATACAGAGTTGCGTTTTTGCGTTGCGGAATGCGATTCGATGCTGATAGATGTGACTTCACCCTTAGGCGGTTAATTTGAGCGGCCAGCCGCCTGCCGCGGTTGTCATAGCTTTAATATGCAGCCGGAAGCGGGCCGTAGCTCTTTATTCAACCGCCGCGGTTGAAATTTTGTGGCGGTTAAGTGCGTACGATAACAAGCGGTTGCATATTAAACTGGAGAAGCGGTGAGCCCGCGCGGTTAGCCGCCCCCGCGGCCAACCTTTAGTGCGTAAGGCCATGTTCAGATGACAAGCGCTCAACGCGCGCTTACAACTATATACATTTTGTGCTGGCCGTACACATGATAACGCGCGTTTTAATAAAGCGCGCGTTGAACGCTGCGCTAGCGCTCGACTGTTGTCAGCGCGCGTCAACTCGCGCTTTGAGATCATTGGTTTTCTATTTATGCGTTCAGTTGAGCGCGCGCTTTCGTCGCGGATAGACGTATCTCAGGGTTCATCAATATCAGTTCGTCCAGAAATCAAACCATGGCCGCCGCGGCAACGCGCGTTAACGCCTGACAAGCGCGTGTCATGTGAACATTATACAAAAATTGAGCGCTTGTCATCTGAACATGGCGTAAGGGGCGTATAAATGAGAATGGCCACCTATGAGCTGGGCGCGCAGCGACTGGTCGACGGGCAGCGGCAGACTGAGCATGTTGAACGCGTCGAAGCGCGTGGACTCGGCCGCGCACGCGTCGCAGCGCACGCGCGACTTGAGCTGCCCGTAGAACAGGTCCGTGACGATGGACGCGTTGCGCGCCGCGTACGCCGCCCACGCCTCCGCTGCCACTTCCTGCACGAACAAAATATATATGCTATCTTACTATTATTTCAATATCTTTCCAGATTTAGGGACTATAGAGTTTGACGACCGGTTAGCCTAGTGGGTAGTGACGCTGCCTACGAAGCTTGAGGTCCTGGGTTCGAATCCCGGTAAGGGCAAATATTTGTGTGATGAGCATGAATATTTGTTTCTGAGTCATGGATGTTTTCTATGTATTTAAGTATTTATAATTTTATATCTATTATATATATCGTCGTCTAGTACCCATAACACAAGCCTTACTGAGCTTACTATGGGACTAGGTCGATTTGTGTAAGATTGTCCCCTTATATTTATTTATTTATTTATAGAGTCCCAGACCTAAAGCGTGGACTCGAAACCAATAGCGCTTTTTATAACAACTTAATTGGTGTCTCACTGCTAGGCAAAGACGCTCCGTTTCCATACAACCCAACCTCCAGGGACCCGCCCCGTTCGAGGGTTTTTGGAAGGGTTTTTCGTAATGCTTTGCTTACCAAAGCCGATGCTCCTCAATACCCATTCATTTGGCTTTTAAAGCACAATGAATGGGTATGGTATTCAACACGAGGAAGCGCTTCAGCCCTTTAAAAAGCGCTTAAAAAAGCCTTTCGAAAGGGTTTTCCTATCAGTAGCGGTAGCGCCCTGTAAGGGAAACCCCTTCATACGGCTAAGTTAAGTGAATGAGTTTCCAATCAATAAAGGACAGCAAGTGATTTGGGCTATTAAACGAACGATTAACCTGTTCAAAGGCTTTTTTCTGGGAAGGGGTGGGCGGGTCCCTGCCAACCTCTAGCTCGTTCCCCCATCGCCGGCGAGGACTGCCTTGTAGCCGTTGCGGGATGTCAAGCTGCCAGTCGGTGGTAATCTTGTCCCACGGCTCTTTCAGCGTGCGGCAGGCTGGCCGGCCCTGTTCTGATTTTGCTTACCAGTCACGCCACCAGCTCGCGTGCTGCCACACACATACCTGGTCGGGGCGGCCGTCGCTGTCGCGCAGCGGCGGCGGGCGCGCGGCCGCTCGGTTCAGGTCCTCGTGCAGCGCGTCCAGCAGCCACGCCAGCAGCTCGCGTGCTGCCACACACATACCTGGTCGGGGCGGCCGTCGCTGTCGCGCAGCGGCGGCGGGCGCGCGGCCGCTCGGTTCAGGTCCTCGTGCAGCGCGTCCAGCAGCCACGCCAGCAGCTCGCGTGCTGCCACACACATACCTGGTCGGGGCGGCCGTCGCTGTCGCGCAGCGGCGGCGGGCGCGCGGCCGCTCGGTTCAGGTCCTCGTGCAGCGCGTCCAGCAGCCACGCCAGCAGCTCGCGTGCTGCCACACACATACCTGGTCGGGGCGGCCGTCGCTGTCGCGCAGCGGCGGCGGGCGCGCGGCCGCTCGGTTCAGGTCCTCGTGCAGCGCGTCCAGCAGCCACGCCAGCAGCTCGCGTGCTGCCACACACATACCTGGTCGGGGCGGCCGTCGCTGTCACGCAGCGGCGGCGGGCGCGCTGCCGCTCGGTTCAGGTCCTCGTGCAGCGCGTCCAGCAGCCACGCCAGCAGCTCGCGTGCTGCCACACACATACCTGGTCGGGGCGGCCGTCGCTGTCGCGCAGCGGCGGCGGGCGCGCGGTCGCTCGGTTCAGGTCCTCGTGCAGCGCGTCCAGCAGCCACGCCAGCAGCTCGCGTGCTGCCACACACATACCTGGTCGGGGCGGCCGTCGCTGTCGCGCAGCGGCGGCGGGCGCGCGGCCGCTCGGTTCAGGTCCTCGTGCAGCGCGTCCAGCAGCCACGCCAGCAGCTCGCGTGCTGCCACACACATACCTGGTCGGGGCGGCCGTCGCTGTCGCACAGCGGCGGCGGGCGCGCGGCCGCTCGGTTCAGGTCCTCGTGCAGCGCGTCCAGCAGCCACGCCAGCAGCTCGCGTGCTGCCACACACATACCTGGTCGGGGCGGCCGTCGCTGTCACGCAGCGGCGGCGGGCGCGCTGCCGCTCGGTTCAGGTCCTCGTGCAGCGCGTCCAGCAGCCAAGCCAGCAGCTCGCGTGCTGCCACACACATACCTGGTCGGGGCGGCCGTCGCTGTCGCGCAGCGGCGGCGGGCGCGCGGCCGCTCGGTTCAGGTCCTCGTGCAGCGCGTCCAGCAGCCACGCCAGCAGCTCGCGTGCTGCCACACACATACCTGGTCGGGGCGGCCGTCGCTGTCGCGCAGCGGCGGCGGGCGCGCGGCCGCTCGGTTCAGGTCCTCGTGCAGCGCGTCCAGCAGCCACGACAGCAGCTCGCGTGCTGCCACACACATACCTGGTCGGGGCGGCCGTCGCTGTCGCGCAGCGGCGGCGGGCGCGCGGCCGCTCGGTTCAGGTCCTCGTGCAGCGCGTCCAGCAGCCACGCCAGCAGCTCGCGTGCTGCCACACACATACCTGGTCGGGGCGGCCGTCGCTGTCGCGCAGCGGCGGCGGGCGCGCGGCCGCTCGGTTCAGGTCCTCGTGCAGCGCGTCCAGCAGCCACGCCAGCAGCTCGCGTGCTGCCACACACATACCTGGTCGGGGCGGCCGTCGCTGTCGCGCAGCGGCGGCGGGCGCGCGGCCGCTCGGTTCAGGTCCTCGTGCAGCGCGTCCAGCAGCCACGCCAGCAGCTCGCGTGCTGCCACACACATACCTGGTCGGGGCGGCCGTCGCTGTCGCGCAGCGGCGGCGGGCGCGCGGCCGCTCGGTTCAGGTCCTCGTGCAGCGCGTCCAGCAGCCACGCCAGCAGCTCGCGTGCTGCCACACACATACCTGGTCGGGGCGGCCGTCGCTGTCGCGCAGCGGCGGCGGGCGCGCGGCCGCTCGGTTCAGGTCCTCGTGCAGCGCGTCCAGCAGCCACGCCAGCAGCTCGCGTGCTGCCACACACATACCTGGTCGGGGCGGCCGTCGCTGTCGCGCAGCGGCGGCGGGCGCGCGGCCGCTCGGTTCAGGTCCTCGTGCAGCGCGTCCAGCAGCCACGCCAGCAGCTCCTGCGCGTCGTGCTGGCCGCCCCCGGCGAGTGCGCGCGCGTGCCGGGACACGCACCAGCGCACGCGCAGCGGCGCCACCGAGCGCGCGCTGCACGACCACACCTGCGTCACATACAACAATACATAAGCAGGCCGAGGTGGAACGGTGGAATCGTTGCTCAAGGCACCAGATGTCAAGGGGACGCCAAAATGACAAAGGCGGCCAAAAAAACGAAATAATAGTTTCAATTTGTAAAGTAAAAGCGTCAAACAACGCCACAAGACCATCTTGCTCTGCCCTAATTGAAGCCTGGGGCAGGTGCTGTAGATAACAAAATACAGCTGGAAAGACGAAGTTATTGAGTTGGACGCATAGCAGGATGTGCAAGTCGCAAAACGTGCAGTGGAGCAGGTCGCAAAATGTGCAGATCGCAAAAAGTGCAGATCGCAAAAAGTGCAGATCGCAAAATGTGCAATTCGTAAAATGTGCAGATCGCAAAATGTGCAATTCGTAAAATGTGCAGATCGCAAAATGTGCAAATTGTAACATGTGCACGTCGCAAAATGTGCAAATCACACTATACTCGTACACGCGGGTCCGATCTGCCGTCGACATGTACTGGCAATACGATGGATTGTCTTTAAGAGCTAAATCTCCTAAATCTGAGTACGACAGATTCTATGTAATCTAGGTAAGTACGAAAGTCCAGGTGATTATCTAATCATCATCATCATCATCATATCAGCCGAAAGACGTCCACTGCTGGACATAGGCCTCCCCCAAAGAGTGCCAAAGTGACCGATCCCGCGCCACCCGCATCCAGCGGACTCCCGCAACCTTTACCAGGTCATCAGTCCACCTTGTCGGGGGCCTACCCACGCTGCGCCTTCCGGTACGTGGTCGCCACTCGAGAACCTTTCCGCCCCAACGGCCATCGGTTCTACGTGCTATGTGCCCCGCCCACTGCCACTTAAGTTTAGCGATCCGGAGGGCTATATCGGTTACCTTGGTTCTGCTGCGGATAGCCTCATTTCTGATGCGGTCACGCAGAGAAACTCCCAACATGGCCCTCTCCATTGCCCTTTGGGTGACTTTGAGCCTTCTTATGAGGCCCATAGTAAGCGACCACGTTTCAGTGCCATATGTCATCACTGGCAACACACACTGGTCAAAGACTTTCGTCTTGAGACACTGCGGAACATTGGACGAAAAGATTTGCCGTAGCTTCCCGAACGCTGCCCAGCCGAGTCGGATTCGACGATAGACCTCTTTCTCGAAGTTGGACCTACCTAACTGGATCGTCTGTCCTAGGTATACATAATCGTCTACAACTTCGAGCGTAAAGTGTCCGATTGTAATGGGAGTTGGTACTACATGGGCATTTGACATGATCTTCGTCTTATCCATGTTCATTCTTAGACCAACTCGCTCGGATGCTTTACTGAGGTCATCGAGCATCGTACTTAAGTCCTCCATGGT
The DNA here is from genome assembly GCA_945867215.1 of Epinotia demarniana. NCBI lineage: Eukaryota > Metazoa > Arthropoda > Insecta > Lepidoptera > Tortricidae > Epinotia > Epinotia demarniana. The sequence goes on from OX244278.1 coordinate 10,769,917, forward strand.
CTCAGCCAAGACTACTATATCGTCAGCAAACCGAAGGTGAGTGATGTACTCGCCGTTGATGCTGATGCCTAGCCTTCTCCAGTCCAGAGTCTTGAAAACGTCCTCCAGTGCAGCGGTGAACAGTTTTGGAGAAATAACATCTCCTTGCCTGACTCCCCGCTGCAGCGGAATAGGTTTCGAGTTCCGGTCCTGGAGTCGGACTGACATAGTGGCGCTCTCGTACAAACACTTCAGCACTTCGATATAGCGATAGTCAACTTGGCACCGCTGGAGAGACTGTAGTACAGCCCAGGTTTCAATCGAATCGAAGGCTTTTTCGTAGTCCACGAACGCTAAGCAGAGAGGCAGGTTATACTCCTCGGTCTTCTGTATAACCTGACGAAGCGTGTGGATGTGGTCTACGGTACTAAAGCCTCTTCGGAAACCGGCTTGTTCGGGAGGCTGGAAGTCATCTAGCCTGCGTACGAGACGGTTTGTAATGACCCTCGAAAACAGCTTATAGACATGGCTCAGAAGTGAGATGGGTCTGTAGTTCTTCAGCAGAGTGTTGTCACCCTTTTTGAAGAACAGCACCACCACACCTCTGTTCCATGCCTTTGGAGTTCTCCCTTCCAGTAAGACAGAACCGAACAACTTCTGAAGGGCCGTAAGGACCGGTTTTCCACCCGCCTTCAGAAGTTCGGCTGTTATTCCGTCTTCCCCGGGTGCTCTGTTGTTCTTGAGCTGTTTAAGAGCCATTACAATCTCGTACAGGCTGATGTCCGGGATGTCGTCGGTATAGTGTCGGGTTAGTCTAGCTCTAGGGTCCTCCGCCTGACTAACTTCGGGTCTGCGCGTTGATGTGTATAGCTGTCCGTAAAAGCGCTCTATCTCACCCAGAATCTCAGGTTTAGAGGAAACGATTCTACCATCTTCAGTTTTTAACTTCGCGAGCTGGCTCTGCCCTATAGACAGATCTCCCGAGAATACTTTAGAGCCCTTATTACGCTGTATGGCCTCTTCAATACGATTTGTATTGATTTGGCGCAGATCGCGGGTAAGGGACTTGGAGATCTGTTTATTGAGCTGCCGGTATAAGGTCGCGTCGGCTGAAGACTGTAGAATCATTTCACTCCTTTCCTTCATGAGCTTCTTAGTGGGGCTACATAGCCTTTTAGTTCCGTTAGTGCCTTGGGCCTTGAAGAACTTAGACCCAGTGACACGGACAGCTTCCACAAACCCGTCGTTCAATTCGTCCACATCGCCGCCTAGGCAATCAAAACGGTTTTGGAGTTCCAGCTGGAAGCTTTTTGGGTTTTGAATTTGAATTGAAGCTGGACGGAGCGTAGACTTCATCAATCGAGAGCGCTCTTGCTTGACGCATATATTCAATGTGCCTCTTACCAGACGGTGATCGCTCCCGGTTTTGACCGTATTGATCACAGAGACATCGTTGAATATATGCTTCCTCGTCGACATGATGAAGTCAATCTCGTTTTTAGTTGCACCGTCGGGACTCATCCAGGTCCACTTTCTGTGCTCGCGTTTCTTGAAGAAGGAATTCATCATGTAGAGTCCTTCCTTCTCCAAGAAGCCAGCCAGTAGTTGGCCCCGGTGGTTCCGACTTCCAACTCCAAATTGCCCCACTCTCAGCTCTTCACCATCTTTCTTGCCCAGTTTTGCGTTGAAGTCCCCCATAACAACGGTGAAGTAGGTTTTGGAACTATGCATGGCCTTCGATATATCTTCATACATAGCCTCCACCTCTTCGTCGGAGTGTGCCGAGGTCGGTGCGTAAACCTGAATGACCTTCAATGAGTACCGGGTGGATACTCTGAGTATTAGGTACGCCACCCTAGTCGACACACTCTCGATCTCCACGTTATTTACGAGGGACTTGTGGACGAGGAACCCGACACCTCCCTGGGACTGTTGGTCGCCCTCCCGGAAATAGAGCAAGTTGCCGGATTTGAGGGTTATCGTGTCCTACCCCTCTTTTCGGACTTCAGATAACCCTATGACATCCCAGCGCAACTTGCTCAATCCTTCCTCCAGTTCCGCTATCCTTTCGTCGGTCCGCAGTGTGCGCGTGTTATAAGTTGCCAGGGCCAGGGGTCGTCGATGGTGGTAGCCGGATCTTCGCCGGAGATTCTTCGCACCCCTGACCCCGCTGGTGCCCTGGCCGCTACCACAACCAGGGTACCGGGGGTCGCCGGAACCTCGGGGCCGTGGTCTTTTTGTACTTATCATTAGGGGGTATATGCCATAATCGCCACGCTTGGCATGCGGGTTGGCGATCGCAGTATTTCCACCGCACTCCAGGGATGCTGCTGCCCATCCCCCGGTGGTCTTGGTCGTAGTTTTAGGACATACCCGGGTCCTAGTTCACCTAACACTCCTCCTCGCTTCGCTCGTCGTACCTACACGGACCTGCCTTAGTCTCTCTGAAACTGCTATGAACTAGTATAAATAAAGATTTGCTTGCACATTTTGCGATCTGCCCATTGTGAGATCTGCACATTTTGCAATCTGCCCATTATGAGATCTGCACATTTTGCGGTCTGGTCATTGTGAGATCTGCACATTTTGCGATTTGCTCATTTTACGTAGCCTGCACATTTTGCGACTTGCACAATCAGCTACTACACGATTGAGTTCTCCTAGCATAATAGGGGCGTAGACGGTATACTACTTTTTCGGCGAAATATGTTTCGCCAAATTTAACTTCGCAAACAGCTTTTTTGCAGAAGTTTCATGTGACAAATCAATAGTTGGCATAACTTTACTCCGAACTTTTCTTATTTGGCGTCATTTTTATATTGAACCCAGAAGTTTAAAACGATATAGGACTTACAAATCAAAAATGGCCCAAATATTGTATTTTATCTGCATTGGAGACACCGAATCGGAGCACACCAATATCCACGTGGTCTTGTCTGCCCTACCCCTAGAGTGTATATAAAACGCCGGAGGCGCGGAGGGGGAGGAGCGTGCTTTGTCACGCGAGGGCGAAAGCCGGAGCTAAGGCGGAGTCCTGTCACTGTCCAGTCGATCTTGTCTGTGTTTAAAAATACCGACCTTAGGAATTCGTGTTTGTTAGCTCCGGTGGGGATCTTAGACGTTGGGGGTTGTTACTACGTTACATTTTATAAAGCCATTCAATATGTTGCTAAAAGTATGGTATGCCAATCAATACATTTCACCAATACTTATATACGACATCTTAAAAAAAATCCCAAGTATTAATTTGCCTAACAATAATTTATCAAATCATAGTTGCGAAATGATATCAGTGCTAAAAGTATGTATGTTGCTAAAGTATGTTATGCTAATTGTAAACATTTGACGAATACATAAATGACGTATTTAAAAAATCCCAGGTAATAATTTGCTCATCAATAATTTGTCAAATCATTACTTGGGAAATGATATCTGCACGTCTATCATGGGACAGCCGCGACATACTCTCGATTTTTCTCGCACTATACCTCTTGTTCTAAGTGTTCTAATAAGAGAGAGACTTATTGTTGCGTTGGGAAATAAAAATATGGGAGAAATAGTTTGGGAGCTAAATATTTGCTAAATAATTTTCGCCGAAATATTATGGAACCGGTGTACACACTAAGTAAAATAATCAATAATGTCATATTTTCTTAAGGGGCTCCCATTTTTGGCGTATGGGATCGTACCTTCGATCTGAATCTTTTAGCTTTCTTAGGTTTTTTGTAGCTTATTATGTTAACAACAACGGCTTTAAGCAATATAGTATCCCATATTTACTTCTAAGTTCATTGTTTCCGAAATATTTGGCATCAAAGTTGAACAATTTTAGGCCAAAAAACTGGTTTCTGGCCATAACTTTTGTGTTAATTGGTTTAAAATGAAAACCCTGGACCAGTTTTTAGGGACGTCACAGACGAACCCAAATATGTAGATTTCGAATGTGTTAGATCTTTCATGTCAATAGAGATACAAAATAAGTGTTATTTTAGACAATGTTTAAAATGATCATACATAATTAAGTATTCATTTGTTTCAAAATCCGGTAAACCAAAATGGAGATAAAAGATTGAAGAACCGATAACCGTTTGATTTATACTTCTATCTGTAGTGCAAAAGTAGGAGATACGATTCAAAATTTGTCAAAAATCGATGGAAACCTCGGGTAGCCCCTTAAGAAAGGATTAAAAATGTAGTCAACTGGAGAAATAAGCAACGCAAGAAGTAAAATAATCACACGATAATCACGCAATAATTTCCCAAAACGCAACTTCATATTAAACAATGACGCTTGTAGTAAGTGACGTCACTAACAGACGGCAACGTGCCGTGCCCCGTATGTGTGGTGCGGCGCTGTCGTCCACGCAGCCTGTCGCGCCGGGAGACGTCAAGAAACATGTTCTAGGTGGCCAGTCTATACGTAGTAATAGTAAGTCAATGGACATAGTAGAAAGACTTACACGCCCTGTAAGAAGAAAACGAGGAGATCGCACAAAATAGGACGCGTCGATAGCAACTCGTATCTGAGATCAAGAACCATTTTGAGTCGCTGAACCAGCGGAGTGACTGAAGTTACGATTAGTACAGGTCGATTCACGAGAGCTGGCATTAATGAATTGACCGAAAGTAATGTCACTTGTCACTGTGAGTGGCAGTGTTAGTGCCGTTCTTATACAGGGGCCTTCTAATATTTTGTGTACCTGTAGGGACGCAGATTGCTTAGTAGGCATTTCGCGCGACTAAGCAATACGCCCGTCCCACAGTTAGTCCTTGCCCGGCGCGCACACTGAACACTCGACCTAATAAATAAATCATAATAATCACTCCCGTCGTTTCGCTGCGGCACATACCACCAAGGACACCTACTTCGCATATTGGTGACTCCGACGTGCGAAGGTGATAGCAGCGAAATGGCGGACGAACAGTTTGTGGACTTCCTCGTGGGGGAGCTGGCGGCAACGCGCAGGAGACTCGCCCGGCTAGAGCAGAGGGTCGGAGCCCTGGAGCTCGCCGGCGACACGACGCCGCGACGCGTCGCGACCGTGGCTCACCGAGAGGGACGGCCACCGACGCCAAGGACACCAGCGGCGCGGCCAGCCGCTGCGTCGGATGCGCCAACGCCACGTCGCGCCGGGGGTGCGCCACGTCGCGCTCGGAGTGTGCCGCGTCACGTCACTTGGGAGCCAACGGCGGTAATCGACGGGCCGAGGCCGTTGCCCGTCCGGGGGGAGTCCCCGGAAGAACCAGCCGTACCGCCGTCGCCCGTCCAACAGTCGAGCGCCCGTGACCGTTTTTATCACCAGGCGCACGGGGCGAGGGCACGCAAGTGCCGGGCGCCCTGCCGGTGGCAGCTGCTGGCGGCTGCCCCTAGGCCCTCGAAGCGCAACTAGGTAAGCCGCGGCGCAGGCGATTTATGTAAGCGACAGTGCGCGACAGTGTGTTTGTGTTTTTCTAAGTTTTATTTTTCTTTCGGTTAATTCAAGTGTTTCCGGATATGGCGTTGATACCCAGATTATCGTACGTCAGACGTATTGCTTGTCGCAGAGAGCGGCCCAATGCGAGCTGACTACGCCGGAGCGTTCCCGATTAATGGCGGGACTCCGGACACGTAATTAAATAGTAATGCATACATGCATGCACCTTAAGCATTCCGGAAACTACTTTCTATTACGATATTTCATACGAGTGTAGCTATACTATGTCATCTTTATGTTTTTTTTTGTGCAAGAAATATACGAACCCAATCTATGTACGTCGCAAAGACAAAAATGGATCGTGTTCCGCACAATGTTTACGTCATGCGGGATCAGCGAGATCGACGGTAGGCAAAAGAGTTCCGTACACGAACGTTAAACCGATCATCGCTGCGCCGCATAGAATGATGGTTGACGCATGTTGAGGGAATGAAATGGTAGTATTTAGCGGCATTATGAACGTGGCAGCTCGAGGGATATTTCGGGGACGAGATAGTGAGAGAATGCGCTAGTTTCCGCCGAACTCTCGCTGCTGGCCACCTAACAAATTAGGCACGATGTTGAAGAGTCGCCAGCACGGCGTTGCTAATCCATGGTAGCCATAGATTCGGTACCGATGCTTAAGGATTGCTAGTACCGACGAGCTAATTCAGGTTTAACCGAACAATCCGCGTAGTGTCATTCCCACTCAGCATTCGTAACGAGCCAACATCAATGTTGCATGCAAGCGTAACATGCAGCTTGGGACGATGGTCATGGGTAAATGTAATGCAACCCGCCCACACGCTGACGAAGCGAATGCCAATGCAGTAAGCGAGTCCGTGCTTGAGCGAACTTTGTAATGTTTAAATATGGAGTCAGATAGGAATTATGATTTGTAATTTGAATGTAATTTGTTTGTATTTTTTTTTAAAGGGGAGGATTGCTGTAGAGACGCAGATTGCTTAGTAGGCATTTCGCGCGACTAAGCAATACGCCCGTCCCACAGTTAGTCCTTGCCCGGCGCGCACACTGAACACTCGACCTAATAAATAAATCATAATAATCACTCCCGTCGTTTCGCTGTGGCACATACCGCCAAGGACACCTACTTCGCACATTGGTGATCCCGACGTGCGAAGGTGATAGCAGCGAAATGGCGGACGAAGAGTATGTGGACTTCCTCGTGGGGGAGCCGGCGGCAACGCACATACGCACATACCTAATACGTTTTCGTTATTCAAGAAAAAATAAATTGTATTATTTTAATCTGAACCAAGTATCATGTTAATCCTTTTAGTAATTATGATTAAAGTTCTTTGTAAATAAACGTAAGTAAATTTTAATGACTTATTTTGAATGTCAAGAATCGAAAGATGATGGCTATTTCGAACTGTAAAAAAAATAAAAAAAGACCAGAGAGCAAAAAGAATGCTATTCTCTAAAACATAATTATCATAATCACTTTTTGCATCAACCTGTATTTAATAATTATGTGATGCACACGGGTTACTATTATCTATATATATTTGCATAACAGCCCTTGGCAGAATCATCATTTCGCAGAATTACTTTTCGCATAAATTTCATTGCATACAGTCATTTCGCATAACTTCCTTAGGCAGAATAGTACACTGGCATAATGACGATTGTAATAATAGTCCTATGATCGAATAATCATTTAGCTGGCATACTGTCACAATGGCACAATGTTCATTTGGCAAAACAAGTTTTCTGCTCTCTTATAAAAAAAACCTCGGAGACGGAAGCGGGAGCGAAGCGAAGCTCCCGCTTCCGTCTTCTAACCTATCCGCGATCCGAGTCGGTTTTGCCACTAAGTCCCTGTTCCCTACTGCCTACGTGATTCGTGAAATTCCGTAGTAATAGGTATAGTACAATTTAGAGTGCAAGTTAGTATTTTTGATAAACTATTCGTAACGTTCTCGCTTGGCTCGCGGTCGTAGCTTCGCTCGTCGTACCTATACCGACCTGCCTTAGAACGCTTTCCGCGCTAGTTGTCACCTAGAGCAGCACGGTTCAATATTTGCACAGCTTCGGCGAAACGTATATTCTGGCACATAAAATTATGCAAAAATAAAGTCGGTGATATTAGGCAGGCAATAAAACACCTAGATTTGTATCACCAGTTAAGCTCAATGGCGTAGCCTTAAAAAGAGTCAATCAGTTCAAGTACCTCGGCCTCTGGGTCACCGACGATCTCTCGGATAACATTGATAAAGAACGTGAGCGAAGGGCATTATCGGTGAGGGCGAATATGTTGGTTCGGAGGTTTGCCAAATGCACGCGTCCTGTCAAAATAACATTATTTCGAGTGTTTTGTCAGACGTTTTATACGTCTCTGGACTAAATATTCGCAAAAATCGCTAAACGCTCTTCGCGTTCAATATAATAACGCGTTCAGGATGCTGTTGGGACTGCCGAGACACTAGTGCATCAGGTATGTTTATGGAGGCGAATATAGACGGCTTTTGGTCAATACTACGGAAGCGAGTAGCATCACTGATGCAGCGTGTGAGGGATAGTGACAACAGCCTCCTGAACAGCATTCTGGAGAAATTTGACTGCCCAGTTGTAAAACATTGAAACTATACACATATTTAATGTAAAATAAAATAAATGTACAGCATAATTAAGTACCTATTATTATATTGACATAGTCATGTAAGTGAGCAAATGTTACTAACAACGCTATGGATGTCTTATCTGAAAATAAATGATTTTATTATTCTTATTATTTGTATGTTTCAAGAAATTCGGCGGAATATACGTACGGCTACGTAAAATTCTGCGAAATTAAATTCGACCATATTTATTTATTTTTATTTGGAGAACCAACAGCTACAGAAACACAATGATAATGTAGATAAAATACAAAAAGCCAATTACAGGTTCCCGCCGATAGCATCGAAGTAAACATTTGTGAGATCACTATTGTTACACTGCATTTGTGAGATTTCCTAAATGTACTATGTGTGTGTATTACTATTCTGTAATTCAAAATTCTGCCAAATGAGTGTTAATGCGACATGATAGTTATGTTAAGTATATGATTATGCTAAAGTATCATTCGGCTAAAAATGTTTCTGCGATAACTGTCATGCGGATAGTATTTCGGACATCGATATTATGCCAGATAAAGGGAACCCGATGCACACATAGACATTATCATTCACTCGTTCAATTCATTCGTGCCAGCTTTCGTGAATCGACCTTACTAAGATAATTTTTAAGTATTAAGCACGAGGTCTTTTATATAAGACACTATATGCCACACAACTGTCAAAGTATCTCAAACACCAATTAAGAAAGACTTACATCATTTTTGTAGACCCTAAACTGATAGAAGTGTTTTCATCATTTATATCTAAATAATACAACAATATATTTATTTTAAAGTATTTATTTTTTCACTCTGTAATTTTAAATTTCGTTATTCAGTTCTGGAAAGGTTGCATACTAAAAAACTTTAAGAAGAAGAGGTTTGAAACGATCGGTTCGTTTCTTTCATTATCGACATTTTCAAAATTGACTGATTCTTTTTCTTGTTTTCTTGGTAATCAACAAATTGTTGAATTCAAATTACGAGATTATTATACGAGTATCTATTTATTAATTAATATTAAGATTTTATTTTTCGCTATGTGTGGTGGCGTGTCGACTGCGATGGAGCTACCAGAGGCAGGCCCAAGTGGCTTGCAAAAAAGACCGACTCGTTCTCCCCCGAACGTTAAAGAACGTTTGAAATAGAGTCCATTAACAACAAACGAGAAACGTATGGTGGTCAACATTTACAAGTTGGTGTGTGAACTTTGGAGCAAGGATGAATTTCCGTGTAACAAAAGTGTGTTCAATATTTATCCCAAGCAGAAAAGGTTGACGACGACTGCTTCTTTGTTTATCGTATTGCTAATCCTAAAAAAACGCACTATAACAAGTTTCAAAAGCATCCTGCCGCTTAGTGTGCAACCGAATGTAAACTGGATTTCAATGGAACTTACTACTATACTATAACCTACAGGATGTAGCAAGAATGGGCTGTGAACCAACCAAGGGCATATTCGCTAGCGCATTGCAATCCCAAATATGACTTGGTTTATAATTTTATTATTTTTGTTTACATTGTTTTTTTTTGTAAATAGTCATTTTTTTAATTGTTTTTGTTTACATTGAAATGTTTGTTTTTTGTTTGAGTACATTACATTCTTTGTTGTTGTTGACATTGCTTGTATAATTTTATAACAATATAAATTAAAGATTATTTTCTAAATGGTGATATCACTGATATTTCATCGTAAGTACCTTACCTCTTTACATAGTTCTCCGTAGCGCACCGCCAGAGCCCCCTTGGTCCCGAGTGGATTTGTCGTGTTCACCTCATACAAATGCATTCCAGAATTGAAGTACCGCGTTAGTGGTCCCGTGTTCCACACCTAAACATAACAACATTTTATGTATCATCAATCAGTTTTTAAACTGACGTATAGATTGTGGTTTAAACGAGCTAAATTATATTTACTGCGAGGGCAGTATGTTGAATCCTGAGTAAAGCGAAAGACTTTACAGCAGAATCTAAACCGTAACGACGGATTCAAGTGTTCACGGCCGAGACGCAAATGGGTTTGCGCCATATACTGCTTTTCATGCCTTCTACGACGAGAATTGAAACTAAACGTAGAATATGAGGGACGAAAAGTACAACTTAGATCATTTGATTGATTTCCCAAGTTATCGGCTAGGAAACTTTGTCAAAGAATGTGGTAACGTGTGCTCACCGACTGTAGAGCTGCGTTCATATAGCAGGTGTTGCCCAAGTTGTGCAGTCCCGTGGCTCCGGGCAGGTTGGGCGGTATGAGCGTCTCCCGCCGCTCCATAGCTCTGTTGCCGTTGCTCATGCTGCAACAATTTAAAACATATTACTCACTTGTTCATAGTGCTATCGACTACAATGAAGAAACGTCAGTTTATAACACACTAGCTTCTTCCTCGACTCCGTCCGCGTAGAACTCGTTTAAATCGCAGCTCCATAAAAAAAATTACCCCCTTATTTCACCCCCTTAGGGGACGATTCCGGGGATAAAAACTATCCTATGTCACTCTCCATCCCTTCAACTGTTTCCACTTAAAAAAACACGTCAATTCATCGCTCTATTTTGCCGTGAAAGACGGACAAGCAAACAAACAAACACATACACTTTCCCATTTATAATATTAGTATGGATTTTCTTCGTCTTTTAACCCACAATTGCTAGAAGTGCGCTTCTGCTTTACTCTCACTGTGCTAATTAGATTCCCCCTGGAAAGCCCATAAGGATTCCCAGGAAGATTGTCCCTTGACAAATTAGTTTCTGGGCGCCTTCAGGCCACCCAAGGCAAAACATAGAAAGAAGTGTGCTTACTAGAAAGAAGCAGGTAATAATAGTAGAAGTAGTAGAAGAAGGTCAATGTCAATGGGCGTTGGTATCGAGGGCCCAAAGACACTAAACAATGTCAGTTGAACCTGATGAATACTTGTCCAGAGAAATACTGAGTACACTACTTATAGCAACTGCGTGCCCTCGTCGCAGCGGAGTTCTGCAAGCGTCCAGTTGGTCTATTAAGACTGCGTTGGTGCGACCAGAGACTGATGACACCATGTGGTTGGCTGATAGTTGACTAGTCTAGACATGTACCTGAGCGCCCCAATCTCCTCCGGCCACGTCAGGTCCGCGTTTCGAACTTCCAGCAACAGCCTAGTTCTCTCGTCGCAGCGGAGTTCTGCGAGGGTCCAGTTCTCGTCGTCCAGTAGCACTGCGTTGGAGCTGAACGACCAGAGGCGGACGTCTTCGCGTTGGAGCCCTAGGGCTTGGCAGAGAAATTCGGACACCTGCGAAACAAAGGGAGGTTTCATCATCATCATATCAGCCGAAAGACCACTGATGGACATAGACCACCCACAGAGTGGCCAAAATTATCGGTTTTTCGGCATCCACATCCAACGGACTACCGCGGAATAGGTTTAGGGCAGGTTGCACCAACTTTTGTCACTTTTTAACGAGCTTTTATACCCACATTTATGCTAAAAGTGGAACACAAGTTTCATGTGCTCTGCCTACCCTTATTACGGATAAAGGCGTGAAAGTTTGTATGTAGTATGCACCAACTTACGATTAAAGGCCGATCAACGTTATATAGGGAACCGGCAGCTGTCACACCATAGGCACTAGTCAAACTTTCCATACATTCAGATTTTAACTTACACCGCTTACAAACAGTTTGGTGCATTAGTGAGAAATAAAAAAAATTGAGAGTCGACGCAAAAACGCAGACTCGTTGGCAAGATCTCGTATAATAAGAATTAGATGCCAAGTGATCTATTTCACTGGCGAAGAAGGGTTAGAAGGCTGAATCTAGGGTGAGGCCTTGTATGATAGTAATAAAGACCTGTCAAAATTGTAATGGCCTTTTTTAACCTTAATTGTTCATAAGCGTTCATCAAACCTATTATAGCTAAAATGCCCACATAATAGTTACTTACGATAAAAGTGCCGAAAATAGGAAATTCGCAACGAGTGGTGATAAATTAAAACACGACCCGAAGGGAGTGTTTTAGATCGATACGAGTTGCGAATTATTTATTCGCACGTGTATCGTACAACGTTTTAATGTACATATGGCTCTTTGAAGTTACGACATGCATGAAAAGTGCTCTTTTCCGCACAAGTGCGGGAAAGTAGCACCATATGTACTGTAATAGTGCATTACGTAACTAGGGCGGTGAATTCGTGAATGCCGCAGATCGCAGGTGTTTGTGGCCCGAACCGAAGGTGAGGGCCATAAATATGCGCTCTGGGGCATTCACGAATTCACCGCCCTAGTTACGTAATGTACTTTTATAGTACATATTTATTTGACGACCGGTTAGCCTAGTGGGTAGTGACGCTGCCTACGAAGCTGAAGGTCCTGGGTTCGAATCCCGGTAAGGGCAAATATTTGTGTGATGAGCATGAATATTTGTTTCTGAGTCTTGGATGTTTCCTATGTATTTCAGTATTTCTATCTATTATATATATCGTCGTCTAGTACCCATAACACAAGCCTTATTGAGCTTACTATGGGACTAGCTCGATTTGTGTAAGATTGTCCCCTTATATATTTTTTTATATATTTTTATAGTACATCGACACGCCGCCCACTGCCGACACGGAGCTCATTCCTGTACAGACCTGTTTAACAGTGGCCAGCCGGGAGAAGGCGGCCGTGTACGCGAGCTGGCGCTCGGGCGCGGCGGGCGGCGCGGGCGCGGCCGCGGGCACGCTCGAGTACATCGACACGCCGCCCACTGCCGACACAGAGCTCATTCCTGTACAGACCTGTTTAACAGTGGCCAGCCGGGAGAAGGCGGCCGTGTACGCGAGCTGGCGCTCGGGCGCGGCGGGCGGCGCGGGCGCGGCCGCGGGCACGCTCGAGTACATCGACACGCCGCCCACTGCCGACACAGAGCTCATTCCTGTACAGACCTGTTTAACAGTGGCCAGCCGGGAGAAGGCGGCCGTGTACGCGAGCTGGCGCTCGGGCGCGGCGGGCGGCGCGGGCGCGGCCGCGGGCACGCTCGAGTACATCGACACGCCGCCCACTGCCGACACAGAGCTCATTCCTGTACAGACCTGTTTAACAGTGGCCAGCCGGGAGAAGGCGGCCGTGTACGCGAGCTGGCGCTCGGGCGCGGCGGGCGGCGCGGGCGCGGCCGCGGGCACGCTCGAGTACATCGACACGCCGCCCACTGCCGACACAGAGCTCATTCCTGTACAGACCTGTTTAACAGTGGCCAGCCGGGAGAAGGCGGCCGTGTACGCGAGCTGGCGCTCGGGCGCGGCGGGCGGCGCGGGCGCGGCCGCGGGCACGCTCGAGTACATCGACACGCCGCCCACTGCCGACACAGAGCTCATTCCTGTACAGACCTGTTTAACAGTGGCCAGCCGGGAGAAGGCGGCCGTGTACGCGAGCTGGCGCTCGGGCGCGGCGGGCGGCGCGGGCGCGGCCGCGGGCACGCTCGAGTACATCGACACGCCGCCCACTGCCGACACAGAGCTCATTCCTGTACAGACCTGTTTAACAGTGGCCAGCCGGGAGAAGGCGGCCGTGTACGCGAGCTGGCGCTCGGGCGCGGCGGGCGGCGCGGGCGCGGCCGCGGGCACGCTCGAGTACATCGACACGCCGCCCACTGCCGACACAGAGCTCATTCCTGTACAGACCTGTTTAACAGTGGCCAGCCGGGAGAAGGCGGCCGTGTACGCGAGCTGGCGCTCGGGCGCGGCGGGCGGCGCGGGCGCGGCCGCGGGCACGCTCGAGTACATCGACACGCCGCCCACTGCCGACACGGAGCTCATTCCTGTACAATGTAATAGAATACAATAGAAAAACTTTATTCAACATCACTCAATTCAAGTTACTTAAGAACCTTAAAATGAAGACTTAACATATTAATTTAAATATAATCTTACAGTTACCATTGAGTGATATTGAAAACGGGCTTGCCTCAGCATAATATTACAGCAGTAATTCCTGTTAATTTTATTTTATTTACTAGCTTCTGCCCGCGACTCCGTCCGCTTGGAACTCATTTATATCGCGGCTCCATGCAAACTTTTACCCTCCCCCCCCCCCTAAAACGATAAAAACTATCCTATGTCACTCTCCATTCCTTCAACTATCTCCACTTAAAAAATCACGTCAATTCGTCGCTCCGTTTTGCCGTGAAAGACGGACTAACAAACAAACACACACACTTTCCCATTTATAATATTAAGTATGGATTAGGAGAACAAACACTACAAACAGTTAAATGTACAGAATACGTAAGATTACTAAACCACAAAACAATCATGCATTGACTTATTGCATGGTTTAAGGTGCAACGTCACTGATTCCTGTCGAGCTGATGCTAACAGATGTCGCGATATATAATTTCGATGGTTGCTCATCGTTTTACGCAAAACCGTGACGAGTACCAACATGTGTTTCAAACTGCGGAAGCCGAAGAGCGTGCTACGTATGAATCGCAATCAATCTGCACTAAACAGTGTTTCTATTTAAAATGTAGTCCGAAAATATGCATAAAAGTGCTTTTTCGTGAATTTACGCAGACTAACGTAACTAAATGTCACTTCGAAGTCTGTCATTGTCAAACATTTTGCATAAATCAAACTAGAGGGCGCAAAACTAAATCTACAGTAGCGCGTCTATTAGGGAATAGTAAAACTAAATGTAGTTGTATCTGGCACTCCAGAACGTAAGATGAATGCAATGCACTTTTTCACTCATCACCTAATGTCATGCGGTAGCGCAGTACATACTCTTTTGCTTAAATCTGTCTGTAATGCCATCGTTGAACCGGGTTCAAATCCCGACAATGGTAGGTACTTCTTTTTTGTTTTTTTATTTGGATTTCTAAACCAATATATAACCTCTCTAAACTAACTAAGATTTACTTGTAATGTGCTAAAATTTATTTTTCATATTTTACTAGGTTTTCTTGATAAGCATATATATCATGTATCTAGATTATCCACAAAAATCCCTATATTTTTGGCGGACCTATTCTTACATGTTGTATATACTACGTAAATACTATTTTGGATAGGTATTTCATTTAAAAAGATGTTACGCCTTCCACTTAATTCGAAAATCATGAGTAGGTATCCGTAGATTTACAGTTGACAAATCAAAGTACTACCTTTATCTATTCTATACCCTATTCCACATGAGATTAGATCGTAAATCTTCGTCATTTGAATGAAAACCATTTTGATAAACAAAAACATTTAAATTGTTTCATGTGAAACACATTAAATAATCGAAATAACACTAGTAGGTAAGTCCAATATTTTTAAAGGAAAATTAAAAATCTAGTGTTATACGGAAAAAGGTGCCTATACTTAGTATATTAGTACTTTTATTTGTTATATCCATATTCACTTGCGGGACTACATAATAATTACAATCAGAAAGGCTACGTATTATTCACAAAATGTTTTGTATTCGCCCGTTACTCGCGTCTAAAATATTAGACCTCAAAATTGGTAATAATTTTGCGCCACCGGACGAATGTCGTGTGGCGTTGTGAATAACGGGGAGTTTGTTCTATCAAAATTCAAAACTTCTCTCGAGTCCCGACCTAGGCCGCGTCAGAAAGAGAGAAATATATCATTTGACATTATGGTACTGTTTTCGATGAACGTCAGAATTCAAAATTCGAATTCAACTTTTTCACGTGTTTATGTATACACTAGAATTATTTGGGGTTTACAGTGACAGATAGTTTTCCTTCATTTAATTTTCAACTTTAACCTCATACAAATTAAGTATCTAGTTATTTCTAAATCGGTAGACGTGGGTAACAGTATTCTGAAAATTGCTTTATTTGTATGACAGTAAAGTTGAAAATTAAATGAAGGCAAACTATCTCTCAATGGTTAACTAACATTAATCGTACTGTACGTGTGCTTGATGCTTCACTCATTCATTACTAATGTTCAAAGATTGAGATTTGATTACAAAATTATTGAATGTCTTGTTTAGGTGAATAAGAGATGAAACTCGAACCCACGACCGCCGATTGACAGTCGCATGCCTGAACCACTATGCTATCGGAACGATTATTGTAAAGTGTTATTTTGTATGTTTGTATGTAGGGAACCGAAACTACATCCGATTATAAAAATTATTTCACTGGTGATGGATAAATGAACTTACTGGGTGGACATAGCGATAGGGTAGACCGGGGACAATAGAAACACGTCATGATTGAAACAAGTCAAATTTCTCGAAAACTATAATACCTACGCGCCTGAAGCAACACTCAGAACACGCATTCTGCCACGTTTGAATCCTTGGCCAGTAGCGGTCGAGCGACGGTGCGCGATGGTAGTGTAAACGAGCCAAATCAGTTTTTAGCGGTAAAAACTGAGTATTTGTGTTGTCGTATATTTATTTATAACTTTGTTCCTTTTGTATTTTGGCAGATCAAATTATTTTGGTATGATAGTTAGGAATAAAGGAAAGTTTATAATGGGTTTTGATCAGCGTTGGAGTCTTTTTATATGTAATATTTGAACTTGAAGTTAAAAACGTCGTGTGGGGACGGAAGAAACAACTTGCTTGTGGACGATTGAAACGTTTCAATCGTCCTCGCGTTTTAATCGTTCCCAAAAGTAACCGACTTGAGAATATACGGAGGTTATGTTAATGTTCACTATTATTTGTGTAGTTTTTGACCTTATTTATAGATTATGGAAATGGTTTTCACTGTTTTTTTATCCGTGATTTTATGAACATTTGTATTTAACCGACGTCTAAAAAAGGAGGTCAGTTTGACCCGTATATAAAATATACCTATATCAGAAAGAATCACACATTCACATCACACATTTTTTAAATATAATTTGGCATATCGCTAATATTTTGTTTAGTAAAACAATTTAAACTGTTTATTTATTGCGTCTATAATTTAATTTTACATCCCGACGTTTGTTAACACTTTTTGTCACCGGGTAGGTACACGGAATGATTGAAACAATGTTATAGTTGAAACAAGCACTTTTGTATGAAACATGATTATGCTTATTTTCTGCATATCTATATCGTTACATATTATAATTGCATTAAAACGACTTTGGTTAAGCTAAATGTATAAGGTAACAGCAACAAAGAAAACTAAAAGTCGTATACTTTTTTTTACACGCGCGTTTTTATCGAGATGTTCAGATCAGCTCATAAATTGAGAAATATTTATGATATGCTCGCGAACTTTTGATGAGCTCATTTGTATGCCGTGGTAGTCATGAAAAAGATTAAAAAAGATATAAGTACTTTCATTGTGCCGAAGATATTACAGTGTTTCAATTGACCTCACATAGTGTTTCAATTGACAGTCATGTGAGGTCAATTGAACCATACTGCCCCATTCTCTTCATGACACAAAACTATGGATTATAGACCAACTGAATACATTAAATTTAGGAACCAGATAACTAAACTTGAAATATTTTGGGCGTTCATCTTTCTACTCCTAAACATATATAACGGTTACAGGCGGTTAAAGGCAAATTGTTTCAATTGTCCCCGGTCTACCCTATGCTTTTTTTTCTCGTTAAATTTAGTGTGGGGTAGTTTTAGAAAACCCAAAATATTTTTGGACAAGCTATCCAACGATACCCCACACTATAGGTTTAACGAGAAAAAAAAATACATCACCAATTTACATGTAGCGGAGGTACCCTAAGAATTTTTTTTCAGGATTTTATCCTACTGTTTTGTCGGCGTGATTGGTTTATATACCCACACCGAATTGCAGTTTTCTAGTTGTAAGGGTTACTGAGCTAAGCCGAAGACGGACAGACAGACAGACGGACGGACATGGCGAAACTATTAAGGGTTCCTTGTCGACTACGGAACCCTAAAAATTGTGACTTAGTTAATTTACATGTTGGGGGTAATCTAATATTCTAGTTGAACAGTCGATTCCTAAATAGGTTGCAGTAGGTATTTTACTGTCAATCGAGATGTGCAGTCGACTAAAGCGAACGTTTAAATTTATCAGGTACTTACACTCCCAATAATTGTCTGTTATATTTAATGCTACATAAAGTAACATCACTCAATCGAAGCTTACTTATAATCTGCAAGTTAGAAATTCAAACGGTTCATTTGATCAAAACCAGATTACGTTTTAATATTGGATCTTACTCCTTTCTAATAAGACGCAAAATGTACCTATGCATAATTTTCGTTCCGTGGACTTTAGTTAGGTCGATCACGAATAAAGAGCAAAGCATTGAAATTCAGCCTATCAAAAACAAATGACATTGCTCTTACGTCATTACCAAAATGAGTAGCCTAGCAATATAAAATGAATGCCGTCTCTT
Source organism: Epinotia demarniana (assembly GCA_945867215.1). Taxonomy (NCBI): domain Eukaryota; kingdom Metazoa; phylum Arthropoda; class Insecta; order Lepidoptera; family Tortricidae; genus Epinotia; species Epinotia demarniana. Next base: position 10,788,272 of record OX244278.1, read on the forward strand.
TCACCAGAAAAAAAAGGGATTGTACGATGGTGTCGCCGTCTGGTGAATATAATTACTACTATTGACCCCGCTGTCTAACTAATTTTGATTTGATACCAAAGACATCTAGTGAAGGTTTGGGCAACGTGCTGTCATGTGACGCGGCCATGTCATTTACACGGACAGTGTCTAACTCACGCACACATACAAGACTCGGAGTAAAATTTTATGAATTTCAAATGGCTATATTTTGAATATTACTGGTTTTTGCGTGTATTTATTCAAACTGCGGGAGAAGAGGGTCATATATTATCTAAATATCACAATTTCAAGTTCCTGACATCGATAGATTATACGTCTAGTCCGAACGAAAATTGTATGGAATTCGTCAGTGACGTTGCACCTTAAGACCTGCTGGTTTACACTCCTAATTATGCCAGATGTCCAATGTCTAAAGTGGTCCGATTTCCATACAAAACGTCATTTGACATTCGCAGGCCGGCGTGAGATTTTAAGAAAGTTATGTAACAAATTTTCATAAATTGCCTTTTGATTTGCGCGAAATTCCCCCTTTTTTTGGCCAATTGATACTTAGAAAAATAGTTTGGGACATGATACTTTGAGAAAAGTGTTTTGCCCATGGACATTTGCAATCCGAAAAATATATTGAAGGAAAGGGGGAATTTCGCGCAAATGGAAAGCGAATTTATGTAAGTTTGTTACATAAGTTTCTTTAACGTAACACATATCCATAGTTCTTATGGTAAAAACTAAATAAAGAATATACTTTGATAATTTAAATTTGATAAATGATACCCCAATAACAACCTTAGCAAGCTTGAAAAAGCTTGTACTATGTAAGAGACAGTGACTCTCTTGCAGTATAATATTCCGATATTTATCTAAGTGGTTTTCTTTATAATATGATTTTACTTACTCTGTGGTACAGCGACGTGCCGTAATATCTTCAGATTGAGAGGATAAAGTTCTAACTCGACGTCTGAATTTGGCGGCCGAATTACCTAAAATGTAAAAAAAAAACTGCCAAAAATTTCATTTTTGTTACAAGCTTTTATTGCCAACTATAACTTTCTGTATAACGTCCTCAATTACTCGTTGGAGCGATACTAACGAGCCTGAACTCAACGGGGTTACGTCTGGTAAGTCTTGAATTCCCATGGCCACCTTTTCTCCATCATCAGATCAGCTCGATGGTACCATAATATTGAATTGCCATCCAAACTATACTTAAACCCAAATTTTCAGCTCAATCGGTTGAAGATGTCTGCTAAAAATTGAGTTGCAAGATTTCACCCGAACAAACAGTCACATACATACATTGCAAGTTAATTAAAGCTTTGTAAAAATTGGATTACAATAAGTAAAGTGGGTCAATCAACTTTCAACTCAAAGAACCAACTCACAAAATCAACTTTTTTCTGTCACGTTGCCATGGTTACATCTCCAGCATTATTTTTGAAAACTGTTATTAACGGGTTGATTAACAGGGAAATGTAGGATTTTGTTGACATTTCAAACTCTTTTTATGGGTCATCTTCTAAGCATGCTAGCGGTCCGAGTTGTAACAACCTTTCGTCTGTGGTGGGTTAACAAAATAGCGGGTTCAAGCTTCGGTCGCGCCGCATTAGAGATAATACCTAAATGATGTCTTAAAAAAATGCAAAAAGGCGACTAAAAATTTGGGTAGGATCCTGACCAAACACAGATGAAAGATGTCTGTAGGAAATTCTGTCATTTTGTCCTTTGGCTACCAGGAATAAAACAAGCAATAGTCGATTGTTTCAAGTAGATAGATCACAAAGTAACCGAATGTAGATAAATTGAGGAATAAAACACTAACCTGCCTAGGCAGCGGTTCAGCTCCACCGTACCACAGCGCCAGCGCCCGCCACAGTGCGTCAGGGACGAGCTCGAAGTCCCTGTGCTGGGCGAGCGTCACGTCGCGGCGGAGGTGCCCGCCTTCGCCAGTCAGCGTTCGAACCTGACCATACATAACCACTTAAAAAAGTTGAAAAACCCCCGACATTTTCATTTCAAAGTCCAATATCTCAATAACAGCTGAACAGATTTTCATGAAACATGGCTAAGAACACTCGGGATAAAATTATCTATGACACAAAAAAACCGCATTTAAATCGGTCTATTCGTTAGGGAGCTACGCTACCACAAACAGATACACAGACAGACACGTTAAACTTATAAAACCCCTCCTTTGCGTCAGGGGTTTTCAAAGTCCAATATCTCAAAAACAGCTGAACAGATTTTCATGAAACATGGCTAAGAACACTCGGGATAAAATTATCTATGACACAAAAAAACCGCATTTAAATCGGGCTATTCGTTAGGGAGCTACGCTACCACAAACAGATACACAGATACACAGACAGACACGTTAAACTTATAAAACCCCTCCTTTGCGTCAGGGGTTTTCAAAGTACAATATCTCAAAAACAGCTGAACAGATTTTCATGAAACATGGCTAAGAACACTCGGGATAAAATTATCTATGACACAAAAAGAACCGCATTCAAATCGGTCTATTCGTTAGGGAGCTACGCTACCACAAACAGATACACAGACAGTCACGGTAAACTTATAACACCCCTTCTATGCGTCGGGGGTTGAAAAGGTAGTTCACATAGTGAAGAGTGAAACGTAGACTTTGTGTGTTGCGTTGATTCGTTCAATAATGAGTTGTGGGATGGACAGCATCAGTGAAAACACGCTTTACTTGGAAACTATGTATTGCGACTATTGAGGTTAGCACACATGGTGAAGAGTATATTTCTGTTATGATCTATCCCGGTTAGTTTTTTATATCTATACCCACCACAGGCTAATCGATAAACGTAGCCATAATAAAATAAAAAAGTGAAGTAACCGAGCCACAAATTCAAGCGACAGTGACACCGGTTGCAAAGCGAGATGCCGCTACGGTCTCTCGCTTCCTCTTATGTCACACAGCTGCCCAGTACTGCTGCATCAAAAGCTGTTGTATGGTAGATGAAAAAAGTTATTAGACATTAATTTCACTGCAGACAGTTTCGTAGCGCCGAAACCGTCTACATTGAAATGAATGTGTTAGCGCTACGCTCGTAACCGATGCGAAAGCCGTATGTAGAAGAAAGAGCCTACGACCAGAGTGCCACTGGCAATAGGGTTGTAGACTCAATTTTATTATTACTCCTAAAGAGGCATAAAGTACAGCTAATGCTAAAAACCCCCATTAAAATATCTCAAAAACTAACGAAGCGCCAACCGAATTAATGTTGCTCGTTACAGAGAGAAAACGCTCGCAGATCGTGACGTCACGATCCTCGAGCGTCATAGTAATTGACAATCGTTCCAAGGTCCATTTTGCGGAAAAGGGCCAGAATCTAGAGAGAGAACGCTCGCAGATTGTGACGTCACGATCCTCGAGCGTCATAGTAATTGACAATCGTTCCAAGGTCCATTTTGCGGAAAAGGGCCAGAATCTAGAGAGAGAACGCTCGCAGATTGTGACGTCACGATCCTCGAGCGTCATAGTAATTGACAATCGTTCCAAGGTCCATTTTGCGGAAAAGGGCCAGAATCTAGAGAGAGAACGCTCGCAGATTGTGACGTCACGATCCTCGAGCGTCATAGTAATTGACAATCGTTCCAAGGTCCATTTTGCGGAAAAGGGCCAGAATCTAGAGAGAGAACGCTCGCAGATTGTGACGTCACGATCCTCGAGCGTCATAGTAATTGACAATCGTTCCAAGGTCCATTTTGCGGAAAAGGGCCAGAATCTAGAGAGAGAACGCTCGCAGATTGTGACGTCACGATCCTCGAGCGTCATAGTAAATGACAATCGTTCCAAGGTCCATTTTGCGGAAAAGAACCAGAATCTAGGGAGAAAACGCTCGCAGATTGTGACGTCACGATCCTCGAGCGTCATAGTAAATGACAATCGTTCCAAGGTCCATTTTGCGGAAAAGGGCCAGAATCTAGAGAGAGAACGCTCGCAGATTGTGACGTCACGATCCTCGAGCGTCATAGTAAATGACAATCGTTCCAAGGTCCATTTTGCGGAAAAGGGCCAGAATCTAGAGAGAGATCGCTCGCAGATTGTGACGTCACGATCCTCGAGCGTCATAGTAAATGACAATCGTTTCAAGGTGCATTTCGCAGAAAAGGGGTCAGAATCTAAAAAAAATCGACACAACTTTGTGATTATTTTAGCCCTTGCTTTACTTTTCTGTCCAATTGACAATATTTGGAATATTTAACCAACATTATTAGAAGTAGTTTTATTTGGTGTGTATATCCCTATTGATTAGGCTTGCAAACAGCCTTACCTTGAGCGTGTTAGGCGCGAGCAGCCTCCGGTTGTCGATCGCGCCGGGCGTGCGCGGCCGCGCGCCCGCGCTGCCCACGCCACTGCTCGCCGAGCCTAGGGACGCCGTCTCCGCGCGCCATAGCAACGATCCCATTGATTCTGCACAGACACACTCAATATAACAATATATAGATAAGGACTTGTAGATTATGTTTCAAAGGAGCAGAATGGTATATTTACGGCGAGAACGAACGGTATATAGAATCTTGAGCGTACCGAGGGATTCACCGGCCGTGCAGGCGGTCCAGGCGCCCCACCACTCGCTCGCGAGGTATCAGGTACCAGAACTGCCCGACGGAGTAGCCTCACTGTACTCACCCGTGCTAGTGGTGGTGAAGGACTCGTCGCAGATGATGGCGTCGTCGGGGCGCGCGCGGCAGCAGGCGCCGTCGCCGGCCGTGTATGCGGACCAGGCGCCCCAACACTCGCTCGCGATCAGGTACCAGAACTGCCCGACGGAGTAGCCTCACTGTACTCACCCGTGCTAGTGGTGGTGAAGGACTCGTCGCAGACGATGGCGTCGTCGGGGCGCGCGCGGCAGCAGGCGCCGTCGCCGGCCGTGTAGGCGGACCAGGCGCCCCAACACTCGCTCGCGATCAGGTACCAGAACTGCCCGACGGAGTAGCCTCACTGTACTCACCCGTGCTAGTGGTGGTGAAGGACTCGTCGCAGATGATGGCGTCGTCGGGGCGCGCGCGGCAGCAGGCGCCGTCGCCGGCCGTGTATGCGGACCAGGCGCCCCAACACTCGCTCGCGATCAGGTACCAGAACTGCCCGACGGAGTAGCCTCACTGTACTCACCCGTGCTAGTGGTGGTGAAGGACTCGTCGCAGACGATGGCGTCGTCGGGGCGCGCGCGGCAGCAGGCGCCGTCGCCGGCCGTGTAGGCGGACCAGGCGCCCCAACACTCGCTCGCGATCAGGTACCAGAACTGCCCGACGGAGTAGCCTCACTGTACTCACCCGTGCTAGTGGTGGTGAAGGACTCGTCGCAGACGATGGCGTCGTCGGGGCGCGCGCGGCAGCAGGCGCCGTCGCCGGCCGTGTAGGCGGACCAGGCGCCCCAACACTCGCTCGCGATCAGGTACCAGAACTGCCCGACGGAGTAGCCTCACTGTACTCACCCGTGCTAGTGGTGGTGAAGGACTCGTCGCAGACGATGGCGTCGTCGGGGCGCGCGCGGCAGCAGGCGCCGTCGCCGGCCGTGTAGGCGGACCAGGCGCCCCAACACTCGCTCGCGATCAGGTACCAGAACTGCCCGACGGAGTAGCCTCACTGTACTCACCCGTGCTAGTGGTGGTGAAGGACTCGTCGCAGACGATGGCGTCGTCGGGGCGCGCGCGGCAGCAGGCGCCGTCGCCGGCCGTGTAGGCGGACCAGGCGCCCCAACACTCGCTCGCGATCAGGTACCAGAACTGCCCGACGGAGTAGCCTCACTGTACTCACCCGTGCTAGTGGTGGTGAAGGACTCGTCGCAGACGATGGCGTCGTCGGGGCGCGCGCGGCAGCAGGCGCCGTCGCCGGCCGTGTAGGCGGACCAGGCGCCCCAACACTCGCTCGCGATCAGGTACCAGAACTGCCCGACGGAGTAGCCTCACTGTACTCACCCGTGCTAGTGGTGGTGAAGGACTCGTCGCAGACGATGGCGTCGTCGGGGCGCGCGCGGCAGCAGGCGCCGTCGCCGGCCGTGTAGGCGGACCAGGCGCCCCAACACTCGCTCGCGATCAGGTACCAGAACTGCCCGACGGAGTAGCCTCACTGTACTCACCCGTGCTAGTGGTGGTGAAGGACTCGTCGCAGACGATGGCGTCGTCGGGGCGCGCGCGGCAGCAGGCGCCGTCGCCGGCCGTGTAGGCGGACCAGGCGCCCCAACACTCGCTCGCGATCAGGTACCAGAACTGCCCGACGGAGTAGCCTCACTGTACTCACCCGTGCTAGTGGTGGTGAAGGACTCGTCGCAGACGATGGCGTCGTCGGGGCGCGCGCGGCAGCAGGCGCCGTCGCCGGCCGTGTAGGCGGACCAGGCGCCCCAACACTCGCTCGCGATCAGGTACCAGAACTGCCCGACGGAGTAGCCTCACTGTACTCACCCGTGCTAGTGGTGGTGAAGGACTCGTCGCAGACGATGGCGTCGTCGGGGCGCGCGCGGCAGCAGGCGCCGTCGCCGGCCGTGTAGGCGGACCAGGCGCCCCAACACTCGCTCGCGATCAGGTACCAGAACTGCCCGACGGAGTAGCCTCACTGTACTCACCCGTGCTAGTGGTGGTGAAGGACTCGTCGCAGACGATGGCGTCGTCGGGGCGCGCGCGGCAGCAGGCGCCGTCGCCGGCCGTGTAGGCGGACCAGGCGCCCCAACACTCGCTCGCGATCAGGTACCAGAACTGCCCGACGGAGTAGCCTCACTGTACTCACCCGTGCTAGTGGTGGTGAAGGACTCGTCGCAGACGATGGCGTCGTCGGGGCGCGCGCGGCAGCAGGCGCCGTCGCCGGCCGTGTAGGCGGACCAGGCGCCCCAACACTCGCTCGCGATCAGGTACCAGAACTGCCCGACGGAGTAGCCTCACTGTACTCACCCGTGCTAGTGGTGGTGAAGGACTCGTCGCAGACGATGGCGTCGTCGGGGCGCGCGCGGCAGCAGGCGCCGTCGCCGGCCGTGTAGGCGGACCAGGCGCCCCAACACTCGCTCGCGATCAGGTACCAGAACTGCCCGACGGAGTAGCCTCACTGTACTCACCCGTGCTAGTGGTGGTGAAGGACTCGTCGCAGACGATGGCGTCGTCGGGGCGCGCGCGGCAGCAGGCGCCGTCGCCGGCCGTGTAGGCGGACCAGGCGCCCCACCACTCGCTCGCGATCAGGTACCAGAACTGCCCGACGGAGTAGCCCCGCTGGACGGAGCGGCGCAGCCAACCTAGGACTGTGGAAATTAAACTAATGTCAAAATCCAATGCAGTAATCGAAGCTATCACATCGCCCTCAGGAAGTGCCTTAATGTCCTAGAGCAAACAAGCGTTTTGCAGACCTTGTCTGCAAAACGCTTGTTCGGGTTCCCTACAGAGTGTGTGGTAGTAGTGAATGGCATAAGGTATACATGATTGACTGACGAGCAGGTAAAGGTCGCGGGAGCCCTAGATGCGGATGGCTCAGAACCGGCCATTGAGGCAATCTTTGAGGGAGGCCTATTTCCAACAGTAGACGTTTTTGGCTAATCATGACAAGATAGACTCACCAATATCCCTTTCCTGATGCTTGCAGTGCGGCCTCAGCCCCAGCACGATATGGCACACCTCGAACAGAAGCTGTAGGAACGGAGCCACTAGGCTGTCAGCGCTCTCTACCGCCCATATTAGGAAGTCCTCTTGTGTCAGCGCCGTGTCTACGGGTATTAGGTCCATGCTGTCTATCTTCACGGCTTTATCCTGGGTGAGAATATTGTGATATTGAACTCAGAAATCATCCACCTGACTGAGGATTGAATGACACATTTCTATATCTGTCGACAGCTCAAAAGTCGGCGAGTGCTTTAAATGTTGTTGACGACTAATGCGAGTCCATTTATTGCTAGTGGGAGAGAGGAGCCTCTGTAGTCAGCTTTAGTCCGCGCCGGAATGAAGTTTATAAATACCACCTTAAATACATGGAATAACCAGCAAGCTCGCTACTGAGTTACTAGGTGATTTGATATTTCTGCAGTTTAGAATACCGTAACGATTGTCATTGCCAAACTTATAAACTAGCTGGTAAAAGAAAAGCGTTTCGTTGAACACGTGATTGATATTGACCAAGGCAGATGGTATTAAGGGTGAGTATTCACCAGAGCTGCTATCCAGCAGATTTTATCCTTTATGAAAGAGTTTCTGTACAATACCTTCAGAGATTCTACTGCCTCGCCTGGTCCGAGCTGAAACACCGGTTTCTTCCCGTTCTTAGGCGCATTAGTCACCAGTTTATCCCTCAAATTCAACAGCACCACCTCAGGATCGAACCCCTTGTCCCCGTCATCACCGGAAGGCGTCGAGGCTCGGGAGCTCTGGTTCTTCAGATGTTCGTTGGCGACGGTACAGAGGATGTCGGCCATTTCTATGAGCTCTTTCTTGTTGAGCACGCCGTCTCTGTCCAGGTCGAAGATCTTGAAGCAGACTGGAAGTGAAGGTTAAAATGTAAGTTTCTGTCAAAAATTGGAGCCACGGGCACGTCTAGTTAATTAATAAGATTGAATTCAAATACCATTTCCACCCATAGTTTTTCTCTAAAGATGGGATTATTCCGTCTGGTACTACTTTTAAATTCGAGTTCAATCCACTCTTAAAAATATGAGCACACGTGAGAAGAACTTCGGCCCCACATCACAGACCCATTGTGAGCCTTAACCCGTTGCAATAAGGTTCAGTTCAGATCATTTAACTGTCTGAAACAGTACACCGACCGAAACGAATTAAACTAGATAGATAAGGGCTATCGATGCAAATTCGAATGTTATCACATGATTTATGATAACCTTCCATGTCAATTACAGAAATAACTGTATTTAGTACTAGCTGTCCGCGCGACTCCGCCCGCGTGGTATAAAGAAGGCAGAATAAAACATAACCTATGGCCGTCTATCACGAGCTAGTAAAACCTAATCCTACTAATATTAATAATATGAAAGTTTGGATGTTTAGATGTTTGGATGTTTGTTACTCAATCACTCTTAAACGGCTCAACCGATTTGAATGAAATTTTGCACAAAGATAGTTTATAGCACGGATTAAAATATAGGATAGTTTTATCCCGGGTCCACGCAGACGAAGTCGCGGGCGGAAGCTAGTAAACACTAATAATATTATAAATGTGAAAGTTTAGATGTTTGGAAGTTTAGATGTTTGTTACTCAATCACGCTTAAACTGCTCAACCGATTTGGATGAAATTTAGCATGAAGATAGTTTATAGCCTGGTTTAAAATTAATGGATAATTTTTATCCCGGGTCCACGCAAGCGAAGTCGCGTGCAGAAGAGCTAGAGCTGGTTATTTATACTGGTGAAAGCAATTACCCTGTATATAAAACATACAAACTTACATTACACAGACATTCATCATCATCATCATATCAACCGAAAGATGTCCACTGCTAGACAATAGGCCTCCCACGAAGTGTGCCAAAGTTACCGGTGCTGCGCCACCCGCATCCATCCATTTCACAGACATTAACTCTTTATTATATTGTCGAATTCAGTATCCTAGTTGGTAGTGACCCTGCTTACGAAGCCGGAGGTCCCGGGTTCGATTCCCGGTAAGGGCATTTATTTGTGTGATGAGCATGAATATTTGTTTCAGAGTCATGGATGTTTTCTATGTATTTAAGTATTTATTTATCTATTTAAGTATGTATATCGCCGTCTAGTACCCATTAGTTTGGGACTGGGTCGATTTGTGTAAGATTGTCCCCAAATATTTATTTGTTACTGGCTTCTGTCCGCGACTCCGTACAAACTTTTACCCCCCCATTTCACCCCCTTAGGGGATGATTTCGGGGATAAAAACTATCCTGTCACTCTCCATCTCTTCAACGAACACTTACAAAATCACGTCAATTCGTTCCTCCGTTTTGCCGTGAAAGACGGACAAACAAACAAACACACAAATACACTTTCCCATTTATAATATTAGTATGGATTCCTAAAGAGTAATGATATCGACTGACATAGCGAAGAGGTCGTATATAATCATTTTCTACTACCGTATCAGTGGCATCTAGCGAAATAGCTTCGCTTGCAATGGCGTAGAATTATGGGCGTGCCCTAAACGAGTGAAGCACGTCACTGTGAACGCGTGTCGCGAGACCTTTGCCCCTGACGAATGAGAGACTAGAATGCACAATATATAATAATACAATAATTCAATCATTGATAGTCTGACACGACTTATCATCCTCCTAGCGTTATTTCCAGTTGCCCTAAAGTATTCCGGGGTCCGCTTTGACACCTAATCCCATCATTTGGTATAGGCACTAGTTTTACGAAACCGACTGCCATCTGAACTTCGAACCCAGCGGGAAAACTAATAGTTGTTGGGATTAGATGTTTCCTTCATTGTAAAGCTAACGGTAAATATCTCGTACACAAGTTCCGATAAACGCATTGGTACGAGCCGGGATTCGAACCCACGCCCGCTTGACAGTCGCATGCTTGGACCACTAGGCTACCGTAGCTTACTGTAGCCTGCCCAGACTAAAATCGGACCTGTATTCCCACTCTATCTATATCATAGGTACGAGTGGAGCGAGGCCTATATACTAGATATATGGGAACACATAACAATTCAGAAGAGAAAATCATCATTATTCTGAAATTCCCAGATTCCGAACGCCATTTTCCGTTTAACGAAACTGGACGCAGATGATCTAAAGAAATACTTAAATAGGTTAGGTTAGTATTATATCCTAATAATCATAATTTCTCCAGCGGAACATGGTATATGCTTTCAGACAAATGATTCTTCGGAATTATGTAGTTGTACGTACAGACATACAGTACTGTTGTAATGTTGAAGTCTGCACTGTAAGCGACAATAACCATTTAGCGCAAATGAAAGCAAAGTGGCATGACGTCATTATGTGCGCATTGTGCAGTCTGTATAATTTGTACCCGGTAATCGACTCCTACTGTGTATTTATTGCACGTAGGGGGCCTATAATACTCATTCTCTCTACATTGCACGGTAAACAGATGGCCTTTGGGGCGGAAAGGTTCTTGAGTGGCGACCACGTACCGGAAGGCGCAGCGTGAGTAGGCCCCCCACAAGTTGGACTGATGACCTGGTAAAGGTCGCGGGAGTCCGCTGGATGCGGATGGCCCAAAACCGGTCATTGTGGCACTCTTTGGGGGATGCCTATGTCCAGCAGTGGACGTCTTTAGGCTGATAAGATGATGATGATAATACTCAGCACAGGAATACGTGTTGCCACAATGGGGGACGGAAAGGCTCCTATGTAGCTAAATTAAGAACTGGTCTTAAAATGGCCGATGGATTCCAATAAACAACCTACTTAATTTGGGAGGGTAATGGTTTATTTGCCGCAACCTCACACTAAATCAGTTGCGGCAAATAAGAACAAGTGGAACTATGACACAACGCATGATGTTTCCCTTTCACACTTATTCAGATTTGTATGCTACATCTCGCTCGGACGTGGTATTATTATTATCATAGCTTGTCCTGAATATTATAGGTCTAATAGCTTCCGCCTGCGACTTCATCTGCGCCCCGGATAAAAAGTATCCCATATTTTAATTCAGGGCATAAACTTTCTTCGTGCAAAATTTGATACGACTCGGCCGAAAGTCAAAATGTAGTAAACCAGTAAGAAAACTAAAATAATACAAAGCATTTCGTCAGAAAACATATGAAAATACAGCCAAACGAGAATTCCTCCGTTTTTTGATACGTTGCGTTAGTAAGCGTCAGAGACAATAGAGCGAGCTGACCTACGACCCTGACCGCCAAACCCATCGGAAGACAGACGGCCTTGACGCACATGCAGGGTTAGATGGGAACAGGTTTCTGTGCCTAGAACACGTAAATCTTATAACCAAACCTGTGATTATCCTATAGCGGGTTACACCAACTTACGATTACACGCCGATGATTTACGGAATACCTACGAGTATCTACGATATTCGGCATAAATGGAAAATCGTCGACACGTAATGATCATTTTGAAATTGGAGCAAAGGTAACCAACCACCAAGAGTGAATTAGGTAAAAAAATAATTGTGTCCATACTTTTACCAATTTGTTTCTTGTTCAAAATGTATCTAGCTAGACCAAATGGAATTTAGTCCAGAATGAAATATTTAAATGTGCGTTAATGTTGCCTTATTTAAGTTAGTGTCAAATCTTAACACTTTCGCTACCTGGAATCGCTACGCGCTTACGCTCGTAGCCGATCCCGTGATTTTCCTCGCATGTAGCGGAAAGCGACTACGGCCTAGGCGCCCGCTATGCGGGTTAAAATGTAAATATGAAAATCGAGTGTACGTAATTCTGTTTGTTTTTTTTTCGTATGTCAATTTTACTTTTAGGACATAATTACATTTTGGCATTAATCAGGCTGGATAATTTTCCATGTCGAGGATTTTCATACTGCCACAATTCGAGTTGTCAATTTTCCATTTATAAAGGTTCTCGAGTGGCGACCACGTAGGAAGGCGCGGCGTGGGTACGTCCCCCACAGGGTGGACTGATGACCTGGTAAAGCCGCGCAGTCCGCTGGATGCAGGTAGCGCAGGCCTGTTCACATTTGCACTCTTTGGGGGAGGCCTATGTCCAGCAGTGGACGTCTTTCGGCTGATATGATGATGATTATAATGAATTTTACATTTGACAATAAATCGCGACCATCAACGTTAAATATATCGCCGGCAGCTGCCGTCCCATAGGAAACTAGATTATACGGGTATGGTATAAATACTTAAGATTACCGACGGTTTTAAACAATAGAGTCTATATTCTGTAATGGCATCACGCTTAGGCTTCGCTTCGCTCATTCGCTGTTTCGTAGGAATGAATAAAACCTTTGTTTTTTAAGAATCGAACGACCTTGGCTTACCGAGATGCAATTCCCCACGTGGCTAAGATAATACATAACGTATGAACTTATGAAGCAGGCAGCACGCCTCACAACACAATAGGAAGGAAGTTAAACCTTGCGGTTGGCTCGTGTTTCTAATGCGTATTAGTAACTAGCTCTGGCCCGCGACTTTGTCTGCGTGGAGCTCGTTTATATCATCCATACAAACATGACCACATTTCACCACTTTAGGGGATAAAAAGTACCTCATGTCCTTCTCTGTGGTTAAAACTATGTCCATACTAAATTTCATCTCAATCGGTTCCTCGGTTTAAGCGTAAAAAGGTTACATACAGAGTTACTTTCTCATTTATAATCGAAAATATAATATTATTATTTTAGTATATGTCAGATTATAGTATTGATTATGAGTCATTTATGACGCGCATGGGGCTGTCCATTATATTAAGTCATAGCCCCGGCACAGGGCGGTTCCACAACACTTCGGGAGCTCAAATATCGCGAGCCATCCGGTTGCCTCTCGGACTGAAACTACGCGTCATTTATTTATACTACATTATTAATTGTCACTACGAGCGACATGATAAAAAAAATATATATCTAGGCAACTTTTCAAAAATATCGACACATATGTCTTATGTCAGTAACAATAAAGTATCTGTACAGATATTTTTGAAAGGTTGTCTTTGTAGATATTGGAAAACACGACTGTACCGTTTTTCATTACCTTAAAAAAACGGTGTAAATCTTTTTTGTATCATGTCGCTCGTAGTGACAATTAATACGTGAATTTAACCGTTATTATTAGTTTAACAAAAAACATGAGTCACGTTTTCATTAAATTAGCCCAGTTTTTATTTGTTTTCTTTTATTCCTTCTCGTAACGTCAACTATTTGCAAATAGCAGATAACCGATGCGGAGATTACTTGTTTGCTGTACTATTTTTAGAGTAACTTTTTTAAACAAATAAAGTTGCTTACGAGTTTTACTATCTTGATGACATGTTTGATGAACTTGGCCACATAACTTTAAATCCCACGTCAGGGGTCGGCAACAGGCGGCCCGCAGGACCCTTGCTTGCGGCTCGCGAGCCGCCATTGCTGTTGTGTATGTAAAGGTCGTTGAACTCAGAATTTTGGAATTGCCTGATAAAGTGAGGTTATCCACGTTAATCACCTGACCCCGATCACCCAGGGGAACCTAGCCGCAATTATTTTATATTCAACTAGGAAAAAATTATGATGTTCAGTTATGGCGCTTCGCCGGACGCTTCCGCGTCACGCTCGCTACGCTCGCTAGGCTTGCGCGCTGTAGGATCGCAGTTCACCTAACAACCTAACCGTTTTTCCCCTGGGGAACCATTTTGTTAGCTCCTATGTGGCCCATGGTTGCTAAAAGGTTGCCGACCCCTGTCCTTCTTTAATTTCCGGGCTGTAATCGTTACTACCTTTCCTTCAAACGGCAGGAATTTACAGTGTTTATTTTATTTTGATTAATGTCTGTCTTGGGCTTTGTGTTTTATGATTTCGTTGTTCACTTATTTCAAAATATACATACGGTATTATATGTTTTTGAGATTTTTTTTGTAGTATATTTTCCATCATATTTTAAAATCTATGCATTTTCAAACTAAATGCATTTATAAGTTACTATGTAGATTCTAGACGCGACTCCGCCAGCGTGCAACTTGTTTATATCGCCAATAGCTCCACACAAACTTTCACCCCTCATCTCACTCTCTATGGAGATGATTTCCAGCATAAAAACTATGCTATGTCCTTATTATCCTTCCCCGGAACTCATCTCAAATAGTGAAGAGGTAACAGACAGACAGACTATACTTTAGCATTAGAATGCATTCTTATCTTACACTATATTTAGGTTATAATCTTGTGTGATATTGTCGCAGAACAATTAGTCTATACAGTCAAAGATCGAACAAAAACATCTGCACGCTTTTTCCCTGCATTTAGCCAAGATCATATTTATTTTCACTTCTTCCGAAAAAGTTGTCACTGACGTCGCATTAAAAAAAATGGTATTGATTGACTGTACCGCCTTAGTCTGCCATTGGTAGACATTATGATATTACTGCCCCAGGCATTAAGTAACACTCATGTCTTTGTTGGTATAAAGCAATATAAATTGTCACAGATACATCAAAAGATCGCGTCACTGAGCAAGCAAGGTGACAAATACACAATTGAGTGTAGTCGCTTTGCACAATTATTTAGGACGTTCGTTGTACGACTATGAACTTAAATATTATGCCACTAAAGCGTATTATTAGGATGAGATAACACCAGTCATGACACGAGTTCAAATATTTTGCTTACTAATAATAAGCAAGTAATTATAGATATAGGTATACCTGCGCATATTACGACGTAATGTACACATTAGTTTAAAAATGCTACGAGTGTTTCTATTTCGCGCCATCCTAGCACCCAACCTACGCTATGTGTGATATACAAATTATGATTCAGAATTGGGGGGGAGGGGTTACGTCGCCACAGAACGATAATTCACGACCTTCCTTCTCGCCTTTTTTTATCTCGAAGAGCACGTTTAGCACAAGACGGCGCACGAGCTCTCTCGCACTATTCGTATCTTTCTAAGTTTTATAATAAGAGAGAGACGGATACTGCTCTAGAGAGCTCGCGCGCCGTCTTGTACTAACCCTGCTGGGCTCGGCCTCGACTTCCAGCCGTGCGCCACATGTGTGAGCAAGAGGCCACGCTCCGATCTGTGGATCTACCTATGGCTCACCGCTGCCGCTGCAAGTCGCGACCGAGCCATCAAAACGTTAAACATTCAAAAGGATGCGCATTCGCTGTACAGTCGACAAAAAATATTTGACAACTTAGAAAAGTTAAAAAACCCCCGACATTTTCATTTCAACGTTCAATATCTGAAAACCGGCTGAACCGATTTTGATGAAACTTATCTAAGAACGATCTCGGTCACGTCAGCATTCGGACAAAAAAAGCCGTGTTAAAATCGGTCCTCGTTTAGGACCTACTACGTCAAAACTAATAACAACCCTCTTTTTGTGTGGAGGGTTAATAACTACTACTTAGAAAGTCGAAGAACCCCCGACATTTTCATTTCAAAGTCCAATATCTCAAAAACGACTAAACAGATTATCATGAAACATGGCTTAGAACACTCGGGATAAAATTATCTATCAGTAACTGATTATTAAGCAGACACGACCGCTAACAAAATTCCAAATCTCGATCATAGTGGAAAATTTAAAAATAATTGGCCACGAGAGGGATCCCGCTCGTGGCTAATAATTTTTAAATTTTCCACTATGATCGAAATTTAAAATTATCTATGACACATAAAAACCGCATTCAAATCGGTCCATCTGTCTGGGGTCATACCACAGACAGATACACAGACACAGATATCATACACAGATACAAAGTCAGACACGTTAAACTTATAACACCCCTCTCGTTGCGTCGGGGGTTCAAAATACGTAGGTACATGTACAATTTTTACCTTACAGCCCAGTAATATGGTGACAATTGGATCTTTTTGTAATTGACATTGCATTATTGTTATGTGAATTTTTCATATAGGTACTATACTACATTCGGTGTCTTAAATGCCGTAGCCTCTTCGGCGGCATAAAGTAGGTACTAAAACGGCATAACAAATTGAATTTCTATCTTCGTTTGTTGTTGTTTGTTGTCTATTCACCGTAACATTTTTTTTCTCATTTCATTATAGTCGCCAAATAATAGAAAATAAAGAAATACATATCTGGTTACTACAACTATACCGCCAACTGTGACATGAGCGAAGTGTGACGCACATCTTTCATTGTGTTCAGCTTATTAAACTATAAAGTCTTTATAATGAAACTTATGCAACCACTATAAACATTATTTGTTTTCGAAGGTCTCGATTAGGTCAGATTCATGTTATTAAAAAATAAACCTTAACGTTAAAAATATATGAAATTAACCTTGTATAGTCTCATTCAGCATTATAGTGCAGTGGTCCACTGCAGTTCATGCGAAAGCTAGTCCGGAACGCCTACTCGCACCTAAGCATCTCGACCCTAGATTAACCTTTCCATATCGAGAGGTTAGATTACGCAGGCCCGCTCTTTGCTAGACTACTACTCATTGGCTCTCTAGATGGGTAATCATATCAATCTATTCATTGTTACGTGTCCTATCATGTAAACATAAACAAATATGATCATAGGCTAGTGATTGGAAATTTCGATTAAATAAAGATGAAGTGTGATTTTTAGACCATCTAGACATCGGTATGTCAGACATTTTTGAGGTCATTCGCTCGTTACTTTGATTATTGAAGAAAATCTTATTATAAATTAAATTGTTCATGGGTTACTTGGTTAATTTAAATACTTTGTGAGTGGTAATTATTGTGTAATTCCAGAGAAAAGTGTGATAATGTCTTCGAGAAGTGTTTGTTAAGATAAGACACGATAGGATGAATAGAGTTGAATGTGTTTTATTATATAATAGCTGCCCGCTCGACTCCGCCGCGTATCGGCTTTCACCCCCTCAGGGGATAATTTCAGGGATAAAAAAATATCCTATATACATCTCCGGTACTCATTCTCTATACTAAATTTCATCCATATCGGTTCAGTGGTTTAAGCGTGAAAAGGTAACAGACAGACAGACACACTTACGAATTTATAATATTAGTACGGCTGTCTACCATGAATAGGCCATTCCTTCTACATACTGGTGAACGAACTTTTGAAATCGAATGAAAAGTTCCGGTTTCCAAAATGACTACTTTACAACCTTACAAGCTCTAAGATTCATCCTCTTTATAATGTTAGCATAGAGTATAGAAGTAAACATAGATTATGGGCGTGCTCTGAGCCTTTTGCACGCCGCTTCGACCTCGAGAATCCAGTGTTGGTTGCACCAGCTTTATAAATTCTTGGTGATCGGTTCATCATCCTCCTAGCGTTATTCCCGGTTGTGCCCCAAAGGAGCCCGGGGTCCGCTTTGACACCTAATCCCAACATTTGACATAGGCACTAGTATTACGAAAGCGACTGCCATTTGACCTTCCAACCCAAAGGGAAAACTAGACCTTATTGGGATTAGACCGGTTTCTCTATCACTCACGATCCTCTATCACCGACGAACTAACGATAAATATCCCGCCCAGTTCCGAAAAACTCATTGGTACGAGCCGGGGTTCGAACCCACGACCCCCGCTTGACAGCCGCATACCTGAACCACTAGTCTACCGTCAGAAGCGTCTTTACCTATGCTGCAAGGTGTGCGTTGCACACGGGCGTAGCGGTCCTAGGGGGCGCCGAGCGCCGCCCGCTACCATTCCATTTTGACCGCGCGCTTACCAGGGGGCGCTAGAGTAATGTTTGCTCACGGGCGCTACATGGGCTAGAGACGCTTCTGTCTACCGTAATAAAAAGGCAATTGGTTATCGGTATCAAAAGTCTACTCACACTTCAGCCTCTCCGTCCTCGGGCCCCTGCAAGCCGCGCTCAGTCCGCAGCAGAGCTCCTTAAAGTCCACATGTCCATCCCTGTTTTCGTCGAAGGCCAGGAACACGCCAGCCACGGCCGCCTTTGGCAGCGGATGTGACAGTAGGGGGGCGAGGCTCTCGGCGTCGAGTTGACCCGTCGGAGCAGAGTTACGGAGGGACCAGAAGCATTTCTCCAGCTCGATTATGTCCTGAAAGTTAGGTTGAGGTTATAATTTCTTCAGATTCAGACGTCGGCAAACTTGTAGCAGGAAAGCGCCACATAGTACGTAACGAAATTGACCCGAGCCGCATTTGTAAATAATCTGTGACTAGTGACTTTATCAGGCAACTAGGACCAGTTCTTAGCTACAAAAGAGCGAATATTCTCGTAAAAGTTACTTGAAAACATGAAGATTATTTGACAGCGTAGGCACGCAATGACAAATATGTAAATTGTAAATTAGTCGTATTTAGTGCCGATAGCCAAGACTGCTATATCGTCAGTAAACCGAAGGTGAGTGATGTACTCGCCGTTGATGTTGATGCCTAGCTTTCTCCAGTCCAGAGCCTTGAAAACGTCCTCCAGTGCATGGTAAAGATTGCGGGAGTCCGCTGGATGAGGGTGGCGCGGGACCGATCACTTTGGCACTCTTAGGGGGAGGCCTAAGTCCAGCAGTGGACGTCTTTCGGCTGATATGATGATGATGAGTGCCGATAGCAGGATAGCTCGCGGGAATTTAAGGTACTTTCTGTTCAATTAGGTAAACAAATAAACACGTGACTTGGTCACTCAGACAAGCAGGAACACCACGAATACGGAAGAAAACAATACTTTGATTGGCTGAATGAGGCTAGTGGCAGTTTGGCGTTTGTTTAGTGATAACCTATAATGATAGACTAAAAACTAAAACTTAGAAAAGTTGAAAAACCCCCGACATTTTCATTTCAAAGTCCATTATCTCAAAAACGACTGAAGAGATTTTCATGAAACATGGCTAAGAACACTCGGGATAAAATTATCTATGACACAAGGAAAAACCGCATTCAAATCCGTCCATCCGTTTGGGAGCTACGATACCACAGAAGGATACACAGACACACAGACAGACACGTTAAACTTATAACACCCCTCTTTTTTCGTCAAGGGGGTTAAAAAAGGCGGCACGACAGGCGGCGCTCTCTACTCTTTGTCAAAAACATGTAATATAAAAAAGAGGTAGATATACACATATCTACCTCTTTAGACACACGAAATTCCGTGTTTGTAAATGGCTACCAAATCTGACAGCATACGCTATAAGTTGGTGCAATTGGCTCAGTTTTCGTGTACCACTTTTGGAGCGCTAATACTACTACTATAGATCTACCTCTTTTTAAAATACATCACTGTTTGCCAAGCAATGAAAATAATACTACTGTTACGATAAATCGATATCCGATTATATACATAATATAGTCCTGTTTAGTAAAAATAGTGTGTGAAAATCGTTACATTATAAATCAATACCATATTATAAGGGAAACGAATCCGTATTTTTCCGGCTAGACAAGGCAATGTGGAACGAGAAATATCATAAAAGCGGTCATAAAATAAATTAGAATTTTGTCGCCGACAGCATGAAATTCGTCGCCTTGGGTTGCCGCGATAATAATCGCCAACTGTTCGCAAACCCCACTTACAATTTTAAAACGTTTCATAAATCAGCCATTGAATGATAGTAAGAATTGTAATTGGAGCGAATCCTCAAATCTATTAATGGTCGACAGCGCTCTTGATATTCATCTCGAATCGCAAAAACATCCATAGGCGACGGTGTCTGCTATCAGGCACTCTGGCAGGCCGTATGCTTGTATGCCACCGTCGTAGCGAAACAAAAATACTGCCAGAGACATATGGACTCCTAAAATCGAATATTATACACGTTTTTTAACCCCTGACGCAAAGAGAGGGGTGTTATAGGTTTAACGTGTCTGTCTGTGTATCTATGTATCTTTCTGTGGTATCGTAGCTCCCGAACAGACGGACCGATCTGAATGCGGTTTTTTAGTGCCATAGATAATTTTATCCCAAGTGTTCTTAGCCAGGTTTCATGAAAATCTGCTCAGGCGTTTTTGAGATATTGGACTTTGAAATGAAAATGTCGGGGGTTTTTCAACTTTTCAAAGTTCTAGTTATTCGAACAAGCGAGCGAAGCGTTCTATACTTGAGCTTGGGCCGAAAATAGTTTGTCCGGTGTCCGCTCTCTGTCCCTCTATCCCACTGTCCCGCTGTTATTCTCTAGAGGTCGCATTACTCAACCGACTGTCGTGAAAATTAGAGAGTAGGTTCGTTAATTATATAGACTTTTTGTCGAGTCTCTATTTTGAATTAAAAATACATACACATATATGAACAACGACAGTTTCGCGAGTTTTCCAGCTTATAGAGCGACTATTTTTTACTAAGCCACAGCAGAATACGGACGTGTTAACATAAACAAATAAACGCAGAATTTATAGGCATGGATAATCAAATACTACGCGATCTCGATACGCTAAGGGAATTGGGGCACGCTTCACTAACAAAACACATTAACACATTATCTGCGATTGGCTAATAATAAACAAGGTCAATCATACTTACCTACGTAATAAAAGGATATGTTGATAAAATAATTGTAGTAGAACTTTACTATGCCATGGGTACAATTGGCCTAGGAATTGGAATATATGTCAGCGGCGTAACTAAACGACACGGGGCCCTTGGCGAAATCATCGGATCCCTTGTTCAGACTTTGAAATATATATTTTCTTTTATATATTAGAATTTCAAAAAAGTGACTCAAATTTTTTTTCGTTCTAATTATACGCCACTGGCTGTGGTCTTCTGAAAGGTGGAGGCCTAGCACAGTGTAGCCTCGCCTTAAAGGTGGAGGCCTAGCACAGTGTAGCCTCGCCTTAAAGGTGGAGGCCTAGCACAGTGTAGCCTCGCCTTAAAGGTGGAGGCCTAGCACAGTGTAGCCTCGCCTTAAAGGTGGAGGCCTAGCACAGTGTAGCCTCGCCTTAAAGGTGGAGGCCTAGCACAGTGTAGCCTCGCCTTAAAGGTGGAGGCCTAGCACAGTGTAGCCTCGCCTTAAAGGTGGAGGCCTAGCACAGTGTAGCCTCGCCTTAAAGGTGGAGGCCTAGCACAGTGTAGCCTCGCCTTAAAACAGTACCGTTTTAGTCAATTAGACACCGACTCATCGGTCAATTACTTCAGAACACATGACACAACGAAAAACACAACTACCTGCTTAACCCTTAATTTGACTATGTTCGGTGTGGCGAACATACATTTCCAAAAAATCTAAAGCACACATTTTTGTGTATTAATGTTCCATTTTTTACCAAAATAGTAGCATTCATTCATAATTTACGGTAGAAAATTAAATTATAATTGTGGCAACACTAATTCGACAGTAGTGTTACCAAAATGGCGACGAGACGACAATCGCGAAATATTGTCAAGGTATTTATTACTTTTTGTTAGTTTTTTTGTTTAGTCCTAAACAGAACTGGCGTTTAATCTAATGCTAAGGAGGTAGTAAACCCAACCAAATAGTTTTTATTTCAGTTTCTGTCATAATTCTGTGACAGTGACACTTTGAATGTGATGTTCGGTGTGTCGAACACCGCCAACTAAGCAGAGAAATACAAATAAATAAAATAATACAAAATCCCTTTTAAGAGCCGCAGGTGGTATATGCCTATATTTGTACAAATGCTTGACATTTGTATAAACAACGCCTGGCTTTTAGGTCGACACAAAAACTCAGCAGCTTCAGTAGCAGTCCCTTTGAAAAAATTTCGTCTTGAGATATATCATGGGCTCCTTCGAACTAACCGGTCGGGCAAAAGAGACAAAATTGAATGCCATGAAGTCAAAAAACCCGTTAAACCAAGGCCAGTTGATTCTGTGCGATTTGACGAAGTGGGGCACTTCCCTTCAGTAAAAACTGAAGGACGATGCTGTGTTTGTATGAAAAATACTACAGTGTTCTGCATTAAATGTGATTTTCGAATGTGTTTTATCACTGGAAAGAATCCAAGAAACTGTTTCTTGTCATTTCATACCCAAAAATTATAATTGCACAAGCTTTTTCATTATTTTTTAATAAAATTGCATGTTTACAAATATTTTTCTATGTAATTATTTCACCTTCTTTTTCCTTATATCATTGGCAGTGTTCGGTACAACGAACATAATTTTCCTGAAAAACTGAAAGCACGTGATTTTTTTTACTATTTTTTTTGGGCTCTTTATGATGTATTTAAGTAGTTTTTACAAAAAAAAACCGGTTTTCTAAGTGTACCTATCTCTGCCAAATTAAGGGTTAAGTGGATTAAATACTAGTGGCTCTGTGAACTGTGGAACAAGCGAGCCTGTCTTTGAAAAAATGCATTTCGATAAAGGGATCGGCTAAAAAAAACTAAATTAATAACGAACTTGCTCAGAAAATTTCACGAGAATCTCTTGAGAAATAAATCCGATAGGAGGCCGAGGAGAACAGCCGGACAGCGGGACAGACACCGGAAAACGAAACCGGTCGATTTTCGGCCCAAGTTGGAGCATAGAACTTCGTTCGCTTCGCTCGCTCGATCACTAGATATCTAATCTAAAATAAATATTCCAAGTGAGTTACGTATACGAATCATTTCATTCTAATCATAATGTTAGTCACCAAGTTATGTACGAGTAAGTACTGGTTTATTTATATGTTAAACACAACTTGTGAGATAAGGAAACCACTTACTTTCCCAAGAAACTCTTGAGTAATATCAATTAGAACGGAGGAAAAACACATCATAAATTTAAATGTCAGTGTGTTTTCGAGAAAAACTCCTTAGGGTAAATGATGAAATTGATGAACTTTACATTTTTGGCAAATCAAATTATGGATTCCATAAGTAACCCGGTGCAGTCAGCAGCCGGCCAAAAGCCCGGTACAAAAGTAGCTAAGTAAAATAACACGATCAAAATGGTCTAGACAGTAAACATAGTGCCTTCCTGAACCTAAACTAGAAATATATAAAAAAACGGCAAAGTGCGTGTCGGGCCATGCGCAGTGTAGGGTTCCGTAGTTGCATGTCTGTCTTAGTTACATCGACGTGCGGTGCGGTTGTGTCGGCCGACTTTGTACAAAAATTGACCCTTCCAAGTACACATTAAGTCGATTACTACTCGGTAACTACTTATGCCTACTTGTCCGTGATAGTTTTCCTTTTATATTCATTATAATTATGTACTACTACCATGATTTTTTTCACATCCCCAGTAGTAGCCATTTCGCCGCCAGGGGGGGGCACATGACTCGATGATTAACAAAAATTAGGGCATTAGATCCCAACATCTCGCAAACGAATCACTGATTTGAAAAATGGTTTTAGGAAACCCATAATATTTTTGAACGATCTAAAAAAAAATACTGTTTTGTCAGCGTGATTTATTAATATACCCATGCCGAATTACAGTTTTCTAGTAGTAATGGTTACTGAGCTAAGCCGAAGACGGACGGCAGACGGACGGACAGACGGACAGACCTTGTTGACTACGGAACCCTAAAATGGACCATTAAAAATATATAGTAAAATTCCCAACCAGATTAAAGATGTACCAACTGACATATCCTTCGTACACAGTTTAAAATCTAATCTGATAAATAAATGTTACTATTCCATAGCTGGAAGATACATGTTTAAATGTTTATGTGTTTGCCGTCATTTTTTTAAATGAATATCTATAGGTATCTATTGATATTAGTTAGTTAAAAATGAACTATATGAACATAGTATAAGTTACCTGATTGTTGCTACAACCTTCCAGGGTCCATGTATCTTAGTTTTAAGTACTTGGTTGCAAATAAATCTTATCTTGTCCTGTCAGGCGCGGGCCACTCCGCGATTTACGTACATCGCTACAAGTACATGCCGGTGCCCCAACGTTGGGGAACCGGCATGTACTTGTAGCGATGAACGTCGACGACGTCAGAGGGCCATAAATCTTATGTTTCGGCTGAGAAAAAAGCGCCTTTTGTAAAGATCAAAGGATTGTCCCTTCTGTACTTGTACTATTATCTATTCTGTGGTCCTGTGTAGTTGTAGTTAGTCATTTTGAGCACTTGACCTGCTTAGCTACTTTTGCTGCTGACTGTAAAAGCACTTAAAAACTCTGTTGTACAAGTTATACAGGTACAAAGGCGAACTTATCCCTGTCCTTACAGGTTCGATTTCCTCTAGTTATCCTTTCAAAAATTTAGTTTTAGTTTATAGCGAAACATTTTCATAGTGATAGTGAAACATGGACCCGGGTATGTCCTAAAACTACGACCAAGACCACCGGGGGATGGGCAGCAGCATCCCTGGAGTGCGGTGGAAATACTGCGATCACCAACCCGCATGCCAAGCGTGGCGATAATGGCATATACCCCCTAATGATAGGTACAAAAAAACCACGGCCCCGAGGTTCCGGCGACCCCCGGTACCCTGGTTGTGGTAGCGGCCAGGGCACCAGCGGGGTCAGGGGTGCGAAGAATCTCCGGCGAAGATCCGGCTACCACCACCGACGACCCCTGGCCCTGGCAACTTATAACACGCGCACACTGCGGACCGACGAAAGGATAGCGGAACTGGAGGAAGGATTGAGCAAGTTGCGCTGGGATGTCATAGGGTTATCTGAAGTCCGAAGAGAGGGGGAGGACACGATAACCCTCAAATCCGGCAACTTGCTCTATTTCCGGGAGGGCGACCAACAGTCCCAGGGAGGTGTCGGGTTCCTCGTCCACAAGTCCCTCGTAAATAAAGTGGTGAAGATCGAGACTATGTCGACTAGGGTGGCGTACCTAATACTCAGAGTATCCACCCGGTACTCATTGAAGGTCATTCAGGTTTACGCACCGACCTCGGCACACTCCGACGAAGAGGTGGAGGCTATGTATGAAGATATATCGAAGGCCATGCATAGTTCCAAAACCTACTTCACCGTTGTTATGGGGGACTTCAAAGCAAAACTGGGCAAGAAAGATGGTGAAGAGCTGAGAGTGGGGCAATTTGGAGTTGGAAGTCGGAACCACCAGGGCCAACTACTGGCTGGCTTCTTGGAGAAGGAGGGACTCTACATGATGAATTCCTTCTTCAAGAAACGCGAGCACAGAAAGTGGACCTGGATGAGTCCCGACGGTGCAACTAAAAACGAGATTGACTTCATCATGTCGACGAGGAAGCATATATTCAACGATGTCTCTGTGATCAATACGGTCAAAACCGGGAGCGATCACCGTCTGGTAAGAGGCACATTGAATATATGCGTCAAGCAAGAGCGCTCTCGATTGATGAAGTCTACGCCCCGTCCAGCATCAATTCAAATTCAAAACCCCGAGAGCTTCCAGCTGGAACTCCAAAACCGTTTTGATTGCCTAGGCGGCGATGTGGACGAATTGAACGACGGGTTTGTGGAAGCTGTCCGTGTCACTGGGTCTAAGTTCTTCAAGGCCCAAGGCACTAACGGAACTAAAAGGCTATCTAGCTCCACTAAGAAGCTCATGAAGGAAAGGAGTGAAATGATTCTACAGTCTTCAGCCGACGCGACCTTATACCGGCAGCTCAATAAACAGATCTCCAAGTCCCTTACCCGCGATCTGCGCCAATTCAATACAAATCGTATTGAAGAGGCCATACAGCGTAATAAGGGCTCTAAAGTATTCTCGAGAGATCTGTCTATAGGGCAGAGCCAGCTCGCGAAGTTAAAAACTAAAGATGGTAGAATCGTTTCCTCTAGGCGTTCCTTGAGGCGGGCTTAAGGCTGGACTAACAAACTCTGGAAATCCAGTAGGAAGCAGCTCAGAATCATATCTGGGGTGTTCACAGGTCACTTCGGGGTCAAGGATCTCTTGGCCAAGATGGGACTATCGGACAGTTTAGACTGTAGAATGTGTGGCGAGGAGGATGAGACTATGGAACACTTATTGTGTGAATGTCATGCCCTGGCCAGACAAAGAATGAATTACTTCGGTAACGGTTATCCGCAACCAAAGGAATTCAAGGTACTTCCGCTGAGCTGCATCATCCGCTATGTGGAAATGATGGAGCGAAGTTGGGAGTAGACATAAGGAGAGGGCAAATGCACAAAAGATCCCACTGGGTCGAAGTGCATCCGAAAGGGCCCTCATCTAGATAAGATAAGATAAGATAAGATAAGATCGTTTCCTCTAAACCTGAGATTCTGGGTGAGATAGAGCGCTTTTACGGACAGCTATACAGATCAACGCGCAGACCAGAAGTTAGTCAGGCGGAGGAGCTAGACTAACCCGACACTATACCGACGACATCCCGGAAATCAGCCTGTACGAAATTGTAATGGCTCTTAAACAGCTCAAGAACAACAAAGCACCCGGTGAAGACGGAATAACAGCCGAACTTCTGAAGGCGGGTGGAAAACCGGTCCTTACGGCCCTTCAGAAGTTGTTCAATTCCGTCTTACTGGAAGGGAGAACTCCAAAGGCATGGAACAGAGGTGTGGTGGTGCTGTTCTTCAAAAAGGGTGACAACACTCTGCTGAAGAACTACAGACCCATCTCACTTCTGAGCCATGTCTATAAGTTGTTTTCGAGGGTCATTACAAACCGTCTCGTACGCAGGCTAGATGACTTCCAGCCTCCCGAACAAGCCGGTTTCCGAAGAGGCTTTAGTACCGGAGACCACTTCCTCACGCTTCGTCAGGTTATACAGAAGACCGAGGAGTGTAAAATGCGCTCAGGCGCGCTCCGGCCGGCCCGGTTGGTGAGAATAGTATATTCCAATGTTTGGTGAGCACAATGGTCACTGTGACTTTAAATAACTTCAATGTTGAACTATTATTATAATTTATTTAGCTTAAAATATGAATTAATATTTGTAAGATCTCTTCTTACTGCTCCTAAGCTACATTAACTTATGTTTAAGTAATTTTAGGATAGAGCACTCAAGGTCTTTTATTTAGCATTATGTAAAACTTTATTTCTGTATACAACTGTTTATCGCCTAAAAAATATATCTAAATTTAGCCCAATTTTCATACGCCTGTGTATTTTCAATTTTAAATATGTACCAGGTTAATGATAAAATATCTTGTTAAATGTATTTCAAAGTAAAGAAACTCATTGCCTTTAAATAGTTTAAATGATACAGAGGGAAAGGTTGTATTTCCTGTGGATGTATATAGATGTATATACAACGTGTCCCAAAACTCAACGATAAGCCGGCACCAGAGGATGGAGCTGCTTATGATTAGTCGAGAAAAAATAAGGAAAAAAATATATCTCAAAAAAAAAATATATATATATCTTTTGAAAATAATTGCCATAGTGGTGTCAATACTATTTTTTTACACCATGATGATTGAAAGTGGACTGTAAGAAAAAATCTTTCAAAATTGTAGGGACAAAATGAATTTCGATTATTTTTTGTGTAAAAACTACATGTATTATGGTATTTTTAATAACTGTGTTAGATAAGAGGGCTACTTAAGTTTCCAAAAACAAAAAAAAAACAGTAATATTTGACGACCGCTTTAGCCTAGTTGGTAGTGACCCTGCCTACGAAGCAAGAGGTCCTGGGTTCGAATCCCGGTAAGGGCAAATATTTGTGTGATGAGCATGAATATTTGTTTCTGAGTCATGGATGTTTTCTATATATTTAAGTATTTATATCTATTATATATATCGTCGTCTAGTACCCATAACACAAGCCTTACTGAGCTTACTATGGGACTAGGTCGATTTGTGTAAGATTGTCCCCTTATATTTATTTATTTATTTATTTATTATTTATTTATTTGAGTATGTTTTTTTTTCGATGAATTTCATTTTTTTTCTGTAATTTCTAAAATAATTGAGATATATTTTTTTCCTTATTTTTTCTCGACTAATCATAAGCAGCTCCATCCTCTGGTGCCGGCTTATCGTTGAGTTTTGGGACACGTTGTATATATATATATATATTAGTAATTTAATAACTTGCTCATTGAAGGGTATCCTAACCCGAAGACAGCTAAACATTTGATCTTATTTTTGTGTAATAATAACAAATAATCAAATTTTAACAGTTATCTTAACTCTGAGTTGCAAATTCATTCATTAACTCCAACTTCCCATTGGTATTTTAACATTATTTCTTGAGTAGTACAATATAATGTGTAAAAATCAAACTAACACATTATTAAATGTAATCAAAAACACAATACATACCCTCTCTTCTAGGTGTGTAACGCCGGCCAAACTCTGATAAAATGTTGGTGTGTCCAACTCTTGGACAGCATTGGCTTTCCACGACAGAAGCCACTTTGAGAGCACTGTCGCATCCTTATGTATGAGCAGCCATGAACGGAACTGCTCAAATGTGACTTTATCGTTTGGTCCAAACAGACTGGTAAGTATCTCTGCGCTGCGGTGTGGTCCGGTAGATAGCAAGGATATGTTCTCCATGTGCAGAGCACTGGCAAAGTCCCATTTATAAATGTAGGTGCCATTGTCACCTTGATTGCTGACATATAATGTCCATAGGAACCTGAAAGAAATTAATATGAGGATGTTGTTTAACCTTTGCAGCAGCAAAGACGGACATTTCCGCACCACTGGTTCAACACTAATGATGGAATAATCCATCAACAATCTACATGCATTAACATAAGGTTTAAAGCCGCACCAAATGTCATGTTCACATGGCGTGTGGTTAAGAATGAAAAGTTCTTAACCACACACCATGTGAAGAGTGTTGAAAAGGCCACTATTTTGTCCAATACTCTTAGATATGAAGTGAAATTAATATATCTTATCACAACAATAAACAATTAAAAATAATGCAATAATCAGTACCATTGTAGTTTACATAGTTTATAGTCAAGATAATATATTACCAAAACTGGAAAAGACTGGTTTTTAACTGACGAGATGTTGATAAGGGCAGAGTATATAATTTTTTTATGTATGTAATTTGCAAAGATAAATCTGTCCAAGTATCTTTATGTCTATAGAAATAGTATGTTTACATTAACAAAATCATGTCAACATGGGCATTTTCTAAGTTTTTTGAAGTCTCAATAGCTCCACAGCATTGTCAGCATTTGTAAACATTACTGATCTAACAGGAAAACCAAGTAAATGAATCTTGGAAAACACTGAGTATGAAAAGGTACAGTTTGGTACTAGAATGGAATTCTTACTTGATTTTCTCCTCTAAGTTTCCTTTAGTAAGGACCACAATTCCACAGAGCAGCTCCTTAAAGGCAATTCCTCTCTTGGTGCCTCCGCAGGCCTGGTATAGCCAGTCGGCGACTTCATAAGGCACTCCATCGCTAAGAACTTCGCGAACAAACGCTTCCAAACTCAAGGACGTGCCATTCGCGCCGGCACATCTCTTGAACGCCTCGCGAATACGCCTCAACTCGCTATCAGACACTGCAAACAATGATACTCGATTCAAATAAAGTCAATTCATCTCCGACGCACTAAACTTCCAAAATAGCGCATACCTCGTTTCACAGCATCCTCGTAAGATATAAATGTAGGCTTTGAGTCTTTCGCACCCATATTCGCGAGTTTTCAGCAATCATAACATTTTTAAAACGGCAATAAACACAAAGAAAGAGATAATATTACAGCTGACAGCTCACGTCGTACGATCCGTAGCCATATTGAATATTTTTAATTTTTTTTCCATTTCCACACTCCGATACATTCCGATTGGTTATGCGATTGGCTGATTTCGTGAGCGTTCGGTTTCACCTTTTTGAACTGTTTAAATACAATAAAGAGCACTTATATGTGATCAAATAACATACAAAATCGTAAGAATACTCTATAATTTGACAAAAATTCACTGTATACATATTTCAAGGTACTTCAAAGCATCAATAACAACGATTAGTTTTACAACAATCGATAAAGTTATCGAACAGATAAAGATTTGATTGTAACTGTTGTTTAGTCTGTGGCAACCAGCTGATAAATTGACAACTGTCCGAATGGACGAATTTAAAAAAAAAAAAAATGATAAATTGACAAATTTGACAACTCATCTCGTTGTATTGATTGATGTTTCCTAGAGTTTTGTTGTACTTGTTATTGTTTTCATTTACCTAGCCAACTCTATTACCGAATCAAAGTCCTTTTCCTTTGCTATTCTAGCTACATTCTGCCGTCATGAGTGTAATAAACATCTCAGGAGTTAATCGGGATTAAGCTTCGTTCTTGTTGTGTAAATTATTTGAACCGTAAATGTCCGTGTCTTTGTGCGTTTTGAGTATAGAAATAGACGAGGACCTTCCTGACATGGGCGACAGTCTCGCTGAAATCGGTAAGCAATATCAGCTTAGCAATAAAATCTTAGAAACATAAGTTATTTAAAGGTCAACAACTTTTCTTTGTTCCCTCTTTGACAGTAACTTATGAGAAGAGTTTTTATTGTGACTGCACTATACTGTTGTATTCGCAATAAGTACCTTCCTAAAAATTAACCAAGTCGGGTCATAATTATTAGAATAACGCTATCTCTTTCGCACTGGCACGGTTTTGTGGAGTGTGTAAGTTGCAATAGCAGTGCAGGTAGGTAGTAAGTGTTATACAAAATACTTAGATTTTATTGCCATTTATAATGCCAAACTCTTCCAATGGTAGAAAATGCTATATATATTCTGTTTATATATTTTAGAATAGTTAGACTCGTTCTAAAATAATACTCTGAGAATAAGAATAGATGTAGCAATACAGGAGTACACTCGAAAATTATGATCACTCCAAAATAAAAGGCTAAAAAAGTGCCTCATGACAAAAACAGTTTTAATATCGCTTGTTAGAGAGACATCACATTCACACATCACATTTAGTCGATCTTTTATACGGACATTTATGCTTAAAGTGGCACTGGAACATACATTTCATGTGCTCTGCCTACCCCTTTTGGGAATAAAGGCGTAAATGTATGTATATATGTTAGAGAGAGAAAACACTTCCAGTTAGTGACGTCACAATCTGCAAGCATCATTCGCATTTTGAGGAAAAGGGACAGAACATACCCCTTCTTAAAACTTTGGACACTTATAAATTTGTGATTGTATTGCCTTTTTCTCCATTTGACTACATTTTAATTTTTTTTGAGTAAGTAACTCATTAGTGTCTACTCCCCTATTAATAAAGATTAAAAAATATTAATTCCGGTAAGTTTAACCTTGTGCCACCAAATGTGCTAAAAACAGTTCATCCAAGTTTAATGTAATCTGGACCTTTCTCAACACATTTAAAATCATATTTGATACTGTGTTATAGAACAGGTAATTATTTCGAGCATTCCGCGTCAGCTGCGAAGTATTCCTGTGTTCCTTCCCTTCATAGACGGAGACAGTTTTTAGATGTGATGTTCTTGTTTAAAATTCTAAAAGGTGTGATACACTGTCCAAACCTCTTGGAATTGATTACTTTTAGTTGCCCGCATCATCCCCTACATCCTAAATCTCTATTCCATATCAGCTTTGCCCGCAAAAATTACTCTTGGCATACTTTTTTCAGGTGAGTCCCTAGTTTTGATAATAAGTATCCAATGGATATTGATCCCTTTCATCAATCATTGTTAGGTATGAAACTGTTAGTAAAATATAAGTTATTTTATTAGTTCTTCCAGGAGTATTATTATTGTTACCTATTTAATGTAATTTTTTTCAGATCTGCTTGATATCTAATGGAAATATTTCTACTCGCTTTTTAGTTTGCATGATTAACTTGTCTTTGTTAAGGGGCTGTATTGAAAAATATCGAGTTGTTTGACACGCCATTCTGACCATTCTAGGAGACAATGAGGCCTGATTTTCAGATATATGATTCTTGATTATATGTTTGTTCCTCCAACTAGATCGATACGCAATTGCTTGAAATTTCCTCGATAGAAAAAAATTCAAAGTTGCGTCCTAGTTTTTAGATTTTTAACCAGTGTGAGTAAACAACATGAAATCAAGCGGCGAAACTTAGTTGAAATGATGATCTATTACTCGTCTTGAATCTCATTTTATAAAATATACTCCCTTCATAATAATATTTGTAATAATCTCATCATTACTGATTTCGCGTTTTTGAAAGCAAACGCCCCTTTCTGAGGATGTTGTTTCCTTGTCTGTCAAACGTTAGTGACATAAGTTTGTTTCTTACGCGCGGAGTCCATTCGGCCGTCAGCCGTGATCGAAGCAGGATCTACGTCACTTAGCGCCGCAAGATTACTTACGAATTATAATTATACACCAGTATATTTAGGCATACGGCGCCATTCAACACGAAACGTGCTGGAGGTCTTTTTGTAATGGGCGTGAGCGCTCCTAGAATCGCACTCACACATGCGCAATAAATGCATAATGTGTACTAAGCAGTTACAATTTTCGACTAATTGGGTAGCGTTCTCGTAGTCCCGTGGATGGTTGGTCGATAATAATTTGAGTTCTACTGTATCGGTTTCAAATCTCGTGGTTGGAATGTGTTTTTTTTTATTTTTGAATTGTAAATTTCGAATATATTTTTTAACGAAATATGTAAACATTGCACAGAACTTTTATTTTGCTATGTATTATTTATCACTTACACCTATTATGTTTATTCAAAAATATTGTAAATCTTTTTTGAAAAAAGCAAAAAGAGTAAGTTTTTACTATTTTTCCTGTTGTCTGTTTACCATTTGTTTATTATTTTAGTAAAAATTATGCATAGGTATTGTCTTTAGTTCATTAATCGTTATTTCGTAATAAAATTAAAATATGCCCTTTTACACTTATTTATTTATTTACCTATTGAAAAATACATTTACGTGACGTTACAGTAATAATCAATGCGTCACGAAACCAAAACAACAAATAATACTATTTAGGCGACGAAACGGCGTGGCCCCGTTGCATCGTCGTCTCCGGTGTAGGATTCGGCAGATTGCCCCGGAACCGTCGAAACACTACACCTTTCAGCCAGAAGTTAGCACATGCGACGGTCTCCTGCAGCGGCCGCGGTACGGTACACTGGAACACCCTCAGCGAGATGCCGGCCTTCTGACGAACGTACTCCGCCACATCATGAGCCGTGGCGGAGTAATGCAGGCGCGATACATATAGCGCGATGCTTATATATATACACCTGTCATAAACATGTTACTTCACATTAAAACTTATTTCTGAAAATGTTTCTATCGGGTGTTGTGATTGAAAAATACTGGCCGTTTTAATGCATAATTTTAAGTGTAAAATTTGTTCTACAAAATATCACAGCTTATATAACAGAGCAGTCAGATAAATAAGGAATATTTAAATTTACCCACAAGTTGTGATAAATTGTAGACTGTGCGTGTGACTTAGTATTTTTCTTTGGATATTTCAATACACAAGAATAATTTAAACAAGTCCATATAAAAAGTGGGACATGCTTTAATTTCCGAGGTTCTATGGCAACTTTTGGGCTGCCGCTGTAAACACATAATCTTACTCCATCTCCATACTACGCTCTAGTTTTTTTTCATATGAGAAAAGGAACTGAACTGCGGCGTCGCTACGACGCTCATTTCATGCTAATAATGTCACATAACATTCAGCGAATATTTCATTATTTTGGGACATACATTGAATTATCTGTCACAACTTACTCTACACCTGGTCTAGTAGTCTAAATATATAGAAATGTGTAAAAACCGATTTTCTAATGAACACATGACAACTCCATGACGTCGGGAATGAAATGAAAGGGACGAATGTATCCCATGACATTACTGATCTCTTCTCGATGAGCGTCAAATTTGAATATTTATTTCTGTGTGGATATTTATGACATTTCTGTTTACATATTTTTGACCGCTGTTTTGTACAAATGTTTATGATTACCTATGACATACGTGGGTAGATATTTATGTCCTCCTTTTTGCCTACATGTATTTGACTGACATTGTACATTTATTTATGGCCATGTAAATGTCCAGAACTTTTTGACTAATAAATTATCACATATTTTTGACCGGATTACCGTACAGTTATTTCTGGCTAATCAAGTGTACAGATATTTTTGACGCCTTGGGAACGTACATATATGTATGCCCTTGACTGTACTTTAAAAACCAGTTATCTTATCAAGATAACCATATTTTTAAACGCTTTTATTTAACTTGCAACGTATGTATCTCAGTAGGTATGTCCTTACAAGCTAAATTAGAATCACTTTCTATTTTACTCGTGTTGAAGAATGCACGCCATCTATATTATTTTTGTATAAATTCCCTGTGCATCGTGCAATCATAGTACCTCGTTCTGTACTGTTACGCTAGGTGACGCGACGTGAGCGGAACGCGGGTGTTTGTGTGTGTAACATGTATAAATACGAGACTTTTAATGCGGGGTGCAGGGCGCAGGCGGGTGTTAGGGCGTGGCTTAAAATACCTAATGTTGTCGCTTGGTAGGGCCTTAACACATTGTCGAAATACTAATGAACCTCCAGGTCTTTTGCATTATGTGTGTTGGTACTCTTCATGTACCCCATATACATTTGTTTATGCAACTGTTTGTGTTCTAAATAAATTAAAAAAGATATATGTATTTGATTCAAAGTCCAGTATTCAAATTTATATCTTGTAGGCAACACAAGGATTAATATTGACATGTTTACCCCCCAGAAGCTGCCAAAGAGCTGAAGAAGAAGGATCGTGGTGAGCGAGAATCCAAAATGATCACCGTGGAGACGTATGCCAGCGTCTTGCTTGGGCCCAATCCGGACATTGGTGAGACCATGTGGTGAACATTTTTTCTAATTCAATATGAAGTTTGATCGATATGATACAGAGAGAAAGAATATAATGGAAATAGGACAAAATTTTTTTTTTCCATTATATTCTTTCTCTCTGTATCCATATCGGATGACTTCCTCGTTAAAATAACAGGAAACAAAAAAAATAATTAAATAATTTGTTTTGATAAATGTGAAGTTTGACAAGATTTTTAGGACATTTTTGTATATCAAATTAATTATTACTAGAAATTAATTAATCAATTATTTGTTATTGTTTCACTAAATAATAGAATGGCATGGAGTGTTTTGATTTTATGTTTGTTTTGCACAATTTCCACGAACCAAAGGTTGTCTTGAAGAGATTAGAGTGAGAGAGAGAGATTAGAGATAAGACCGGCTATTGTCTACCGTTGTATAGTGTAAGGTCCTTGTGTTGCTAATTATTACTTCTTTTGGTGAACAATAAAGAATAAATAAATAAATAAATTTTAATTTTAATTTTATGGGACAATCTAACACATTTCGACCTAGTCCCAACCTAAGCAAAGCTTGTACTATGGGTACTAGACGACGATAAACGTAATTATATAGAGAAATAAATACTTAAATACATAGATAACATCCATGACTCAGGAACAAATATTCGTGGTCATCACACAAATAAATGCCCTTACCGGGATTCGAACCCAGGACCTCTTGCTTCGTAGGCAGGGTCACTACCAACTAGGCTAAAGCGGTCGTCAAAGAATGTTTGTATTGTATTGTTGCCAATTCTTGTAACAAGAAATAATTTAGTATATAGTATGTGATTAAGTGATAATCATCTATTTACCTATTTATCAATTGACGCCACTGAACTTATTAAATAAATAAATACAACAAAACAATAAGTACCATCACCAACACTGTTAACTGACCATCTGTGTACTTTATTGTCTTTGTAATAAGGTTCAATATGAATACAGGATGGTCAGTTAACTGTGTTGGCATTTGTACCTACCATATTTATATTGAGCTAGCTTTTGCCCGCGACTTTGTTTGCGTTGACTTCCTTTTGTTGGACTAACTGGCTTACTTCTTCTTTTTGGGATGGGGAAAAATTGTTAACTCGCCAATGGTTTAGGGCTTGGGCAGGAGGGAGGGGAGTTTTTTTTTAAGCAACTCACAATTTTTCACTTCTGCCGGCAACCCCGGAGTGCAACCCGGTCTTTTTTTTATACCATGTTGGTGGCAAACAAGCTTAGGGCACACCTGATGGTAAGTGGTTACCGTAGCCTGTGGACGCTTGCAACTCCAGGGGTGTTACATGCATAAATAGTATTTTTTATATTAATCCAGGCTTTTCTCAGCCGTTTTTGCGGGATTTAATAAGAAACCGACTTTCGAATTTATAATATTATTAGGATTCGAAAAATATTTTCAATTATTGTACACAAAAATATAAGGACTTCTTCCAAGTCCCAGACTTCTATGCAAAGAAAAAATTGAATTCAAGTCTGATTTTAAAGAAGGAGATTATATTTATTATGTTTCATTTGATTTTAGAACAAATGAAAATTCTAATCCTTTTCCAATTGCTTGTCTGTCTGTATTGTCTGTATGCCATCTTGGGTGACTAAAAATCGATACATAACGTTTAATCTAGCTTTTTTTTTCAAGGTATTCTGCCCACCAGTTCCCGGCGCTCACCCCCTAAAGACAGCGTCATACCAGATGACGATGAAACCATCAGTTTCTTTTGCGGCAACCCACTTGTCGAGGTCACTAAGGGGGTGTTGCACTTGTACAAGGAAAAGTGAGTATGTTGCTTGTCAGGCCGGGCCGGGTCGCCGGGCGCCGCGTCGCAACGGATGCGACACCGACCGCGTTTTAATAGAGTGCAGTAGGCAAAAGCCGGATGGAGCCGGTCACATGCGACGACAGCCAACCGCAGCCGTCCACGTCCGCGAGGAGCCGACCGGCACCACACATTCAAATATAAAATTTAACGTCTATATTAAAGCTTCAAATACCTTTGGCAACTTGTAAAAAGCGCTCAGGCACGCTCCGGCCCGGCCCGGCCCGGCCCGGTCGGTGAGAATCGTAATTAATAGGTACTGAAAAAAATCGACCATAGCCATCCGTCGAAGTACAGTCAGCAGTAGAAGTAGCTACGTAAAATAACACGCTTGACATGATCTAGATGTCTTTATCCTCTAAGGTAATTTTGACGACTTGACCCGCGTAGCTACTTTTGCTGCCGACTGTACTATTACTCGTTAACTTCTAATGTCTACTTCAGTTGAGTTTGGTCTCAATAAGTAGTTGATGATGGTATACATAAAAGTACAGTCGGCAATAAAAGCTTGTACCAAAAAATATTTTTTTGACTGAAACTTGTTGACTGGTCTGACATTATCCACGTTTTTAGTGAGCTGAAGGAGGCCCCGGAAGCCAAGATGCTGTGCCTACTGTCCGTGCCGGGCGCCCTGGGCGCCAGCGACCTGCTCGCGTTCGCGGCGGCCTGCCAGCAGGACATAGCGCACGTGCGCGTGCTCCGCGACGGCTCGCCCGACCACTACATGGCCCTGCTCACGTGAGTGGCTTGTTTACTGTGTTCCACAGTGTTCCAAAGAGCTTAAAAAATTTCCCTATGCCGTTTATTGCATGAATCAATCAAAAAATGTATTTTAAATGCAAGACTAAAACACCCAGGTGTCTATTTCAAATAGTTTTTTTTATAAAAAATAATTTACATTTCGTGACCTTGACTAATAAAAATCATTAAATCAATTCTGTTGGCGTATCTGATTAAGATATATTTTTTGGTGAATGTAGTTTCATAAAGGATCTTTAGGCGCGTATTTCCTAGTTTTTATTTTTGGAGAATCACATCTGGTTACCGAGTAATTCCATTTTATTCAGATTTTTGTTTATATTTTTTTTCTCCCAAAAAACTCAAAAGTGCGACTTGTGACCGGCACTAAAAAATACCTCTTAATTAGGTCTTTCATTGATAAAAAAACCACATCGCACTATTGCGGCGTTTACGAGTAATCGTGTCTCAAAATATGTTGTTAGGGTTGTCACTCGACATGACCTTTCATTTTAGATAGAATTAATGTCGTTTTCTTCTAACGATCAATATGCAATACCAAAGGAAAACAAGTTAACAAAAACAAAATTACTTAAAACTATAACGGGTAGCAATAGGCGGTCTTATCGCTAAAAAGCGATCTCTTCCAGACAACCTTTGGGTAGCTAATTTGTCACCGTGCACTAGAATCGTCGGATCCGTATGTGTCTATGACAAACTACAGACAACGACAAAGATCGTCCCATAGGATTTGTCTGCCAGAAGCTGTTCGTGAACTTCTGAAGCCGGTTCACGAAGAATACTTACAGTTGGCCGAAGTTGACAACGAAGATCCAACATTAGAAGGATCTTCACCATCAGACGATGATGATGATCCTTCTAATGTTGACGACTGGACGTTGATACTGGAAAATGAAAATAATTTGTACGAGTCATAAAGATCTGTATTGATCACTATACTAGATTTTCCCTAAGATGATTAGAATGACAGATGCCACTTCATGATATCATATGACTTTGTAAGGCGGTAAGCAAAATTCATATTTTTTCCAAAGGACTAATATTGTTTGTAAAAATTAAATCACGTCTAATATGAGGATTTTATATAGAATTGATCTTAAAACAGTTAATAAAAGGTCTAGCTATAGTGAAAACACTACGTAATACTTACTTAAATTCTTACGTGAACGGCATTACAATGTTGTTTCAATACGCTTGGATTGCTAGAGGTGAGGGTTATCGATTAAGAAAAAACGATAAAATATGTGTGCGTCACAAAATAAGGAATTGGAATATTTAAATACCACGTTTTCATAACTGTAATAAACTACCTGACAAATTGTTTTAGTGGCAACACACATAGGACCTCCGTGCCTTGCCGCCATTTTGTATTTCGATGTCACCGCTTGTCAAATATGTAACAACAATCAGTATTATATTTGGAAATACACACTATAGACTTTTATTTCAATACCGTTACATTTCCCAAGAATATTAAGTATACCATCGATACTTTTAGGTCTAGGTATACACTACATTCGAATATTTCGAATAGTATCGATAATTTGTATAACAGTGGTAGCACCTCTAGCTAATTCAGTTTGGCATCTGTCATTCTAATCATCTTAGGAAAAATCTACTATAATATTAGATTGGTTTGACCTTGGTGACAATCCTAATATGTACCATTTGACCTTTATTTGTAACTCCCAAACGCCGCAATAGTGCGATGTGTTTTTTTTATCAATGATAGACCTAATTAAGAGGTATTTTTAGTGCCGGTCACAAGTCGCACTTTTGAGTTTTTTGGGAGAAAAAAAATATAAACAAAAATCTGAATAAAATGGAATTACTCGGTAACCAGATGTGATTCTCCAAAAATAAAAACTAGGAAATACGCGCCTAAAGATCCTTTATGAAACTACATTCACCAAAAAAATATATCTTAATCAGATACGCTAACAGAATTGATTTAATGATTTTTATAAGTCAAGGTCACGAAATGTAAATTATTTTTTATAAAAAAAACTATTTGAAATAGACACCTGGGTGTTTAAGTCTTGCATTTCAAATACATTTTTTGATTGTTTCATGCAATAAACGGCATAGGGAAATTTTTTAAGCTCTTTGGAACACTGTGTGTTCAACACACGTTTACGGTGTTCACGGTGAGCACAAGACGGCGTTCGGGTTGTCTCGTGGTTAGATATCCGTCTAATTAGAAACTTCTTTTGTTAACCGTGCCTCCTCTCCATGCATTTAAATGTTGCATGCATGCATGTACAGTGGAAAAGAGACGACAGTTATGCTAGTGACGCAGTTGATCAAAATACTGAAAATGCAATATTTTCATTTGAAAGAATCGCAGGTAGAATAAGACCACGAAAGTATGAATAAAATAAAATTCTATAATTTATAATCAGAAGTTCCTGTTACAAACTGACAATTTA
Source organism: Epinotia demarniana (assembly GCA_945867215.1). Taxonomy (NCBI): domain Eukaryota; kingdom Metazoa; phylum Arthropoda; class Insecta; order Lepidoptera; family Tortricidae; genus Epinotia; species Epinotia demarniana. The sequence continues at coordinate 10,828,508 of OX244278.1, forward strand.
AACTTTCGCGCCTAAACGGATCTACAGTTCCTGTGACGTCACTCATGTATGCCGCTCGCCATATTTGTTTGACCCTAGATGTCATGGAGTTGCCTAAGTTTTGCCTTAATACAGGGATGACGTCACCAACCAGACGCTGATTGTTGGATTAAAACACGTTTCATTTCACATTACTTCAATTCGTAATTATTGTTTTAAAATTAGTTTTAACTGAAATTAAAACGTTTCAGTAGCTAATATTTTATGTTTTTTTTTTCAACATTTTGGTCACAAAATAATGGTGAATATTATAGCTGAATCTTCCATATTGAGGTTCAGAAGTCTTAAGTAAGAGCCCTTGATTCTAGTTGTACATTAAAGCAATGAATTTGCTTTTGTCTCTTCAGTTTCCGCAGCAACGAAGCCGCGCGCGAGTTCCACAGCGCCTTCGACGGCGTCCCATACAGCAGCCTCGAGCCCGCGGCGCTGTGCAGCGCGGCGTGGGTGTCCCGCGTCAGCTGCGCGCGCTCGGGGGCGGCGCCCGTCGCGCACACCGAGCTGCCCACGTGCCCCGTGTGTCTCGGTACGTGTGTGGGCTGTGGTGGGATTGAAAAAGCCATGTTCCGCTGATATTTCTTTTGATTTTTCAGCTTGTAATACTGACCCAACCTATTTATGTATTTCATTTAATAATTTGCGTCCAAATTTTCGTGAAGCGGTAAATGGCGTTCGGACACGGGACAATTGACTCTTCGGAATTTTTGTGTGTTTCCCCCTACTCATAAAAGATCTCTTGAGCCCTCAAATAGAGATTTTGAACACGACCGCCGAGCAGTCTGTATGTTGTTAGACTGTGGTAAAAGCATGCGTTATTTCGCAGAGCGCATGGACGAGAGCGTAGCCGGCGTGCTAAGCGTGCAGTGCGCGCACGCGTTCCACGCGGACTGCCTCGTGCGGTGGCGCGACGCGTCGTGCCCGGTGTGCCGCTGCGCGCAGACGCCCGAGCCGCGCGGGCACGCGCGGTGCGCCATGTGCGAACTGGAGCAGGAGTCCACAGGTATGCAGGGGGCCGGTATCATATTCGGGTACAGAAGCTAAATTACCGGGCAGTTGCTGAGGCCAAACGGTATTTGAGGAAATTGGAAGTGGTCAAAGGGAGTGATAAATGCTTTATTCTGGATGTTTTTAACCCCCGACGCAAAGAGAGGGGTGTTATAAGTTTAACGTGTCTGTCTTTGTATCTGTCTGTGGTATCGTAGCTCCCAACGGCTGAACCGGTTTTCGTTTAGTTTTTTTGTGTCATAGATAATTTTATCCCGAGTGTTCTTACGTTCTTAGCTATGTTTCATGAAAATTTGTTCAGCCGTTTTTGATATATTGTTATTAGGTTTAGAGTAGTTTTAAACCAGGATTGAAAGCAATAAGAAATATATTCAGACAGTAAAACAAAACATATTGTGTACATATTTATTTTATGACAGTGACAAGTTATCAACATAAATACAAAGTTAGCAACGCGCCTCCTGCTGGCGGTCAGCTTAATTGGATTTCATGATTAAAGCTGTTTGGTTTATTTTCCAACAGTTATGTTCATGAACAGATAGAGGCTACCATGTAATTCAGGTACCTATGTGAAGCCATATTACCGGGCAGTTGTTGAGACCAAAAGGTATTTGACGAAATCGAAATGACTAAAGGTTGTGATGAATGCTGTCTTCTGAATATTATTTTCGTGGTCACGGAAATTATTTTAGCTAGTAGTAATTTAAGAAGCATCTGTGAGTGATATATGTTGGTATGTGCAGAAGAGGGTTTGGAGGACAGCCGCGAGCACAGCGGCATCGCTGAAGGCCAACCCGATGGCGAAGGTGGCTCACTCTGGATCTGCCTTATTTGCGGAAACGTCGGCTGTGGCAGGTAAGCTACAAATACTTTGATCCTGTCTGCGGAGCGAGTCACTATAGTATTCGGTGAGGCTTTTTTAACATCACGCATTTTAGGGAAAGGCTAGGAATTTGCATTTGTATTTTTTATGGAGCAAACTTGCGCGCGAAATTGTTGTTTTGCTAGTTGTACCGAATCAGAAGAACGACTAAATGGTTACTAAATGGTTGAATGATAACGCTCGATAGAAAATCGAATTGCAATTCGCAAGTACCACAAAACAACACGGGCAAAGCAATAAGGCAAGATATGCCGTGCCTAGCGGGCTCTTGCCTTCCATCCAATTTGTCCAGCAATATAAATGACATAATTTGCATGTAAATGGTTTGGTTCTGTTCTAGGTACGAAAATGGGCACGCTGCAAAGCATTTCCTGGCGTCGAATCACACGTATGCGCTACAACTGGGCTCAAACAGGGTGTGGGACTACGCAGGTATGATATTTCTTACATATTATTTATTTCCAATTGACTTTCTCTCTCTTAAGTCATGTCTATATTGGTGGTTTAGTGAGGCTTATAAAATAAATGTAAAACAAGTGAAATTTAAAGATATTTCAAGAAATCCCAACTGGGTTAACTGAAACCCCAATTTAACTTTTGTTATTCCCAGGATTTACAATATATACTTACATACATACGCTCGATAAATATAAATAACCCTTCTCAGAACCCAAACTATTTCTTTTAATAATTACTAGAAGCTACGGTAGCCTAGTGGTTCAGGCATACGGCTGTCAAGCGGCGGTCGTGGGTTCGAATCCGGGCTCGAACCAAGGAGTTTTTTGGAACTTATGTACAGAATCCCGTGTGGTGTCGAGTTAGAATTTGACCACCCTTTCTTCCCGTGGGTGTCGTAAAAGTCGACTAAGGGACCAGGGTTGAAGTGTGTTGTGGGCGATGGGCTAGCAACCTATCACTGCAATATTACATTTTGTCGATATTTTATACCCACATTTATGCTAAAAGTGGCGCTGGAACATACGTTTCATGTGCTCTGCCTACCCCTTTTGGGAATAAAGGCGTGAATGTATGTATGTATGTATGAACAGAATATTTACCGTTAGCTTTTCGGTGAAGGAACACATCGTGAGGAAACCGGGTTAATCACAATAAGATCTAATTTTCCCCTCGGTTTCGTGAAACTAGTGCCTATGCGAAATCTGGGATTAGGTGTCAAAACGGACCCCGGGCTCCTTTAGGGCACTACCAGGAATAACGCTAGGAGGATGATGATGAGTAATTACTTGACTTTAACAATGATATCGACGGCTTACGGTAAAAGCAGTCCAGAGGCTCTAGTATAAGTTTTAGCGAAACAAAACTTTACGATCGCGTTTGCGTTTTACCCTCAATTTGTATGGGATTTGACAGCTAAACGCGAACGCGGTCGTAACGTTTTGTTTCGGTAAAACTTATACTAGAGCCTCAGAAACCTTTACAATCAATTTTACGTCCAACAGGAGACAACTTCGTGCACCGCCTAGTACAAAACAAGGCGGATGGCAAGCTAGTGGCCGCCGACACGGGCGAGGCGTGCGGGGGGGACAAGCTCGACTCCGCCCAGCTCGAGTTCACGCACATTCTGACGCAACAGCTGGACAGCCAGCGCCAATTCTACGAGAGCAGGATCAGCGAGTGAGTTACATTAAAACAAGCCTTTATTTGCCAGCACATAGCACGTAGAATCGATGGCCGTTGCGGCGGAAAACTTCTCGAGTGGCGACCACGTCTCGGAAAGTGGTGGACTGATGATCTGGTAGAGGTTGCGGGAGTCCGCTGGATGCGGGTGGCGCAGGAACGGTCACTTTGACACTCTTTGGGTGAGGCCTATGTCCAGCTGTGGACATCTGTTGGCTGATATGATGAAGCCTTTATTTAACATGTAATGTATGTATGTGACTATGTTTGTTGCAACTTATTGAGTTGAAATTATGGGTTTAAGTATAGTTTGGATGACAATTGAAAATGATGGTACCATCGAGCTGATCTGATGATGGCGACAGTAGATGGCCATTGGAATTCAGGACTTAACAGAGGTAACCCCGTTGAATTTGGGCTCGTTAGAATCGCTTCAACGAGTAGCTGATGACGGTATACAGAAAAGTACAGTTGGCAATAAAAGCATGTACCTAAAATTATTTTTTTGACAGAATAAATTGGAATGAGAAACTGTCTTTTGTCTGCTGGCTGACCGGGACCGAATTACAATAAGTAATAGTTGATTGATCGTAACGATAAATTGTATGGCAGGTTGGAGGCGGCGCAGTCGTCGACGAGCGCGGCGCTGGTCGCGCGCGCGAGCTCGGCGGAGGCGGACGCGGCCGCGCTGCGGCGCCAGCTGGCCGCGCAAGGCAAGGACAACAAGGCGTTGGAGAGGAAACTGCACCAGCTCACCACCAAGTGAGTCAAACAGGCTGCAAAAAAACACCGGGTTGCACTCCGGGAGCGCCGGCAGTAGTCAAAACTTTAATAATTTTAAACAAAAAAAACACCCCCCCTCCGCCCCCAAGCCCCGTACGTCCTACATTAAAAAAATCTATAAACGTGTTCTGCAAATCCGCATTTTCAATTAATAATCCGAGTTTTGAAGCGCAACTCCCGCTTTTTGTATTGGCAATTGGCAACACTAAATCCTACAGTCACATTGTTATTTATATTGTTATACCTACGCTCCTACACCTGTGGCGAGTTTAACTATTTTTCCCCATCCAAAAAAGTGCACAGCGACGCTAAAGAAGTTTTCACTTCAAAACGGTAACCAATCGAAGTTTCGAAAAAGGTTACATGCCATAATTTCGATCTTTTGATATAATAATCATATTCCGGACTTAATACTTTTCGACACCAAAAACTAGTTCACAAAAGATTCGGGATTTTAATAAGTGTCTATTAGAATCATAAGCGAAATAAAATTGCATCGAACTGAGAATCCGAAAAACGAAATTTCGATCAATTAAAAATTCAAGCTCGAGATCCTCGAGCGTCATAGTAAATGACAAATTGTTACAATACAGACTTACTTTGTATTGTAACAATTTGTTATTTACTATGACGCTCGACAATCGTTCTCATTAACCAGGACATCAGTCCACCTCGAAAACCTTTCCGCCCTATCGCCTGTCGGTTCTACGTGCAGTGTTATAGTGAATGTGACTTGTTTGCGTGGAGATGGGCGACTGTGTGCCGTGAATGTCTAAGGTATTGTGAGTCGATGGATGATAAGCTGTCCAGTATTTTTTGTTTGATGTAACCTATGTAGATGTGACGATGTTGTCCATACTGAATGTGTTTTTGTGTTCTGTTATTTTACAATGTTTCATTTATCGGTGTATTGGCTTGTCTGTAATGCCGTGTAAATATATTGTTAGTAAATAAATAAATAAAATAAATAGTAATAGTTACTGGCTAAAAAAGGCTATCACCGCTGTGAACGACGTCCGCTCTCGGCGGCGTCGGCTGGGCGAGTGAGCGCGCGCGCTACCGGCCGCGGCAATGCTCGCCCCTCACAGTCACCTAAGAATGACCTAGTGCCGAGACACAAGTCGGCGACGGACGAGCTCCGCCCCTATGTGCTCGGACAGTGCGTCGACCACGCTCCGTGACACAAGTCGGCGACGGACGAGCTCCGCCCCTATGTGTACGGACAGCGCGTACTACCACTCGGCGCCCGAATGGTGTGTTTGGGCTTCGCCCGTGTCCTCAGACACTTTGGGTAATCGATGTTACCAAAATAAAAGAAGGAATAACGAGAAATAGACTTTTTATTCACTTTTCCCTAACTGCCCTATCACTGCCCTAAGTGACTTGATTTCAAGTCCCTAACTTCCTATTACTTTGTAGTTTTTTCTTCTTCTTGTTGTGACTTCCAGGAGGCTCCGTTTGACACTGATTTGCTCCGGGCCGTACCTGCTATTTATACCTGCTAGTGGGTGAGCAAGACGTGCTGAATGAGACAATAGAGGTTACGCCCACTTTGACTTGACTAATTTACATTGCAAGATGTTATTGGGATGTTATACATTTAAATGGGTGGAAGACTAAGCTGATTTACAAAGTTCTAATATGGATTGAGATCTTATAAGTACAGTAGGGTTCGTAAATATTTTCTTATCTGAATAATCATACATGGAAATCGGGCAAACCGTAATTCGGTCCCTTTCTTAACACTTATTCATTATTTGCGCTGAACCTACTGAGTTTACTTATTTGTAAGTTTAAACATTTAATAGAACTTCTAATAAGCTTTCTAACAATATATAAATCATTCTGATACGATGAGCCGTTGTAAAGTTATAAAGGTAAACATGTTAAATACAAAGTGAAAATGCGCCGTACTAAATTCTAATTCAGGCTCGGTGGCCGCGGCTCTCGTTACGGTCATGTTGGCGCGATACACCCCTCCCCTCCATGGCGGCCAGTCCGCGCTGCGCTCGCGCATAGGCAACATCTCCTCTCTCTTTCTAATACAATTTGTATTGGGATTTTACTTTAATGTTTACAATATCAAATAAATGCTATGAGAGGGTGTTTTATATAAATAATTACTATGGGGAATCTAACTACTGGGTTCTTTATTTACTCTAAACAATCTAAATCTTTATAAATAATCACATATTTCTCTTACGTATAATCTCCGTATGACGCGATGCGTAGCTCTGCCGTCGCGTGTTGATGTTGTCGTCCATAACCGCATTAAGAGTCCGCAGTCAGCTCGGCCGAATTTCTCCTTCCCATACAAACGTAGTTACGCTCTCATTTTAAAACTACCAGTTGGATTGTGACGAAACTTTGCATATACAATGACATAAGGTATATATATGTCTGTAATTAGATTATATGGTTCCAACAGTGAATTGTTCGGAACGATTTAATAAACAGTCTTCATTGTTATCACAGTGATATAAAGCTAACAAATAAGTGAAATACGTAAAATTAGTATTCGTCTGTGGGACGAATGACATTTCTGTGTACCCACCATAATAAACATTGTTGGTTTTTGTGACATTACAGTTAATTACCCGTGGTGTTAAGTGAAACTGATATTGGTCACTATGGTCAACTGTTCGGCTTGCGGAAAACTGCTTTCATCAACAGGTGTTGCCAAATGTACCGAATGTACTTCGGTCTACCACAAAGGATGTGTGAACGTCCCGCATACGGGTCGTGTCTCGGCCACCTGGACTTGTCCGGCTTGCAAAGCCAAGACCCCACGACGTGACAACACTGACTTGCCAGTGAAGAACAATGAGCTCTGTGAAGAGGGTCCGGCGTCACCCGGTCAGGAGCTGAACGTCGCCGAGCAGCTGCGCCTACTTTGCACGCAGATCGGCACCGTGGGCGACGAAGTCATGGGCCTCCGACGCGAAGTGGCGGAGCTGCGCCTGCTTTTCAGCGGCTTCTCGGGCCGTATTGAGGCTGTTGAGGAGAGGATCAAGCGCCTGGAGGAGCGGTCGGAGGAGCGGCATGCGGCCCCTGCTGACAGCGAGCTGGCAGTGACTGTCGCTGCATTAAAACTCGAGCTCTGCGACCGCGACCAGGACCTTCTCTTAAACGACCTCGAAATCACGGGGATACCGGAGCAGCTGAATGAGAGCCCTACCCATATTGTATGCCTAGTCGCAAAAAAACTTGGAGTCGGTCTCGACGAGCGTGATGTGGTGTTCGCTGAACGCGTTGGGATGCGCCGCCAATCGTCGTCCCCCGCGGGCGCTCTGGACCCAGTACGAGTAGGTGGGCCTGAGGGACCCGCTGACGCGGTGGGCGCGCGCCCGCGGCCTCTCGTCGTCCCCCGCGGGCGCTCTGGACCCAGTACGAGTAGGTGGGCCTGAGGGACCCGCTGACGCGGTGGGCGCGCGCCCGCGGCCTCTCGTCGTCCCCCGCGGGCGCTCTGGACCCAGTACGAGTAGGTGGGCCTGAGGGACCCGCTGACGCGGTGGGCGCGCGCCCGCGGCCTCTCGTCGTCCCCCGCGGGCGCTCTGGACCCAGTACGAGTAGGTGGGCCTGAGGGACCCGCTGACGCGGTGGGCGCGCGCCCGCGGCCTCTCGTCGTCCCCCGCGGGCGCTCTGGACCCAGTACGAGTAGGTGGGCCTGAGGGACCCGCTGACGCGGTGGGCGCGCGCCCGCGGCCTCTCGTCGTCCCCCGCGGGCGCTCTGGACCCAGTACGAGTAGGTGGGCCTGAGGGACCCGCTGACGCGGTGGGCGCGCGCCCGCGGCCTCTCGTCGTCCCCCGCGGGCGCTCTGGACCCAGTACGAGTAGGTGGGCCTGAGGGACCCGCTGACGCGGTGGGCGCGCGCCCGCGGCCTCTCGTCGTCCCCCGCGGGCGCTCTGGACCCAGTACGAGTAGGTGGGCCTGAGGGACCCGCTGACGCGGTGGGCGCGCGCCCGCGGCCTCTCGTCGTCCCCCGCGGGCGCTCTGGACCCAGTACGAGTAGGTGGGCCTGAGGGACCCGCTGACGCGGTGGGCGCGCGCCCGCGGCCTCTCGTCGTCCCCCGCGGGCGCTCTGGACCCAGTACGAGTAGGTGGGCCTGAGGGACCCGCTGACGCGGTGGGCGCGCGCCCGCGGCCTCTCGTCGTCCCCCGCGGGCGCTCTGGACCCAGTACGAGTAGGTGGGCCTGAGGGACCCGCTGACGCGGTGGGCGCGCGCCCGCGGCCTCTCGTCGTCCCCCGCGGGCGCTCTGGACCCAGTACGAGTAGGTGGGCCTGAGGGACCCGCTGACGCGGTGGGCGCGCGCCCGCGGCCTCTCGTCGTCCCCCGCGGGCGCTCTGGACCCAGTACGAGTAGGTGGGCCTGAGGGACCCGCTGACGCGGTGGGCGCGCGCCCGCGGCCTCTCGTCGTCCCCCGCGGGCGCTCTGGACCCAGTACGAGTAGGTGGGCCTGAGGGACCCGCTGACGCGGTGGGCGCGCGCCCGCGGCCTCTCGTCGTCCCCCGCGGGCGCTCTGGACCCAGTACGAGTAGGTGGGCCTGAGGGACCCGCTGACGCGGTGGGCGCGCGCCCGCGGCCTCTCGTCGTCCCCCGCGGGCGCTCTGGACCCAGTACGAGTAGGTGGGCCTGAGGGACCCGCTGACGCGGTGGGCGCGCGCCCGCGGCCTCTCGTCGAACCCCGCGGGCGCTCTGGACCCAGTACGAGTAGGTGGGCCTGAGGGACCCGCTGACGCGGTGGGCGCGCGCCCGCGGCCTCTCGTCGTCCCCCGCGGGCGCTCTGGACCCAGTACGAGTAGGTGGGCCTGAGGGACCCGCTGACGCGGTGGGCGCGCGCCCGCGGCCTCTCGTCGTCCCCCGCGGGCGCTCTGGACCCAGTACGAGTAGGTGGGCCTGAGGGACCCGCTGACGCGGTGGGCGCGCGCCCGCGGCCTCTCGTCGTCCCCCGCGGGCGCTCTGGACCCAGTACGAGTAGGTGGGCCTGAGGGACCCGCTGACGCGGTGGGCGCGCGCCCGCGGCCTCTCGTCGTCCCCCGCGGGCGCTCTGGACCCAGTACGAGTAGGTGGGCCTGAGGGACCCGCTGACGCGGTGGGCGCGCGCCCGCGGCCTCTCGTCGTCCCCCGCGGGCGCTCTGGACCCAGTACGAGTAGGTGGGCCTGAGGGACCCGCTGACGCGGTGGGCGCGCGCCCGCGGCCTCTCGTCGTCCCCCGCGGGCGCTCTGGACCCAGTACGAGTAGGTGGGCCTGAGGGACCCGCTGACGCGGTGGGCGCGCGCCCGCGGCCTCTCGTCGTCCCCCGCGGGCGCTCTGGACCCAGTACGAGTAGGTGGGCCTGAGGGACCCGCTGACGCGGTGGGCGCGCGCCCGCGGCCTCTCGTCGTCCCCCGCGGGCGCTCTGGACCCAGTACGAGTAGGTGGGCCTGAGGGACCCGCTGACGCGGTGGGCGCGCGCCCGCGGCCTCTCGTCGTCCCCCGCGGGCGCTCTGGACCCAGTACGAGTAGGTGGGCCTGAGGGACCCGCTGACGCGGTGGGCGCGCGCCCGCGGCCTCTCGTCGTCCCCCGCGGGCGCTCTGGACCCAGTACGAGTAGGTGGGCCTGAGGGACCCGCTGACGCGGTGGGCGCGCGCCCGCGGCCTCTCGTCGTCCCCCGCGGGCGCTCTGGACCCAGTACGAGTAGGTGGGCCTGAGGGACCCGCTGACGCGGTGGGCGCGCGCCCGCGGCCTCTCGTCGTCCCCCGCGGGCGCTCTGGACCCAGTACGAGTAGGTGGGCCTGAGGGACCCGCTGACGCGGTGGGCGCGCGCCCGCGGCCTCTCGTCGTCCCCCGCGGGCGCTCTGGACCCAGTACGAGTAGGTGGGCCTGAGGGACCCGCTGACGCGGTGGGCGCGCGCCCGCGGCCTCTCGTCGTCCCCCGCGGGCGCTCTGGACCCAGTACGAGTAGGTGGGCCTGAGGGACCCGCTGACGCGGTGGGCGCGCGCCCGCGGCCTCTCGTCGTCCCCCGCGGGCGCTCTGGACCCAGTACGAGTAGGTGGGCCTGAGGGACCCGCTGACGCGGTGGGCGCGCGCCCGCGGCCTCTCGTCGTCCCCCGCGGGCGCTCTGGACCCAGTACGAGTAGGTGGGCCTGAGGGACCCGCTGACGCGGTGGGCGCGCGCCCGCGGCCTCTCGTCGTCCCCCGCGGGCGCTCTGGACCCAGTACGAGTAGGTGGGCCTGAGGGACCCGCTGACGCGGTGGGCGCGCGCCCGCGGCCTCTCGTCGTCCCCCGCGGGCGCTCTGGACCCAGTACGAGTAGGTGGGCCTGAGGGACCCGCTGACGCGGTGGGCGCGCGCCCGCGGCCTCTCGTCGTCCCCCGCGGGCGCTCTGGACCCAGTACGAGTAGGTGGGCCTGAGGGACCCGCTGACGCGGTGGGCGCGCGCCCGCGGCCTCTCGTCGTCCGGTCGGCCCGCCGCGGGCCCCGTGCTGAGCTGTTGCGGGCTGCGCGTGTGCGTCGAGGAGCCGATACCTCGGACTTCGACCTACCGGGTAGAGTAGGTTTTATGTGAATGAGCGACTGACTCGCCAAAATAGATCGCTTCTTTACCTTGCTCGGCAAGAATGCAGGCGGCTGCAATGGCGTTACAGCTGGACGAAGGACGGTCGCGTGTACGTGCGTCGTCATAAGGACTCCGCTGCGCGCCGGGTATGCACAGAGAAAGACACTGTCGAGGTTTTTGCTTAAGGCGATATTTGTTGATAACATTAATACGTTTTATGAGTGTATTTATTATACTCTCCGATGTTTGGCTCGTATTGTTTAATTTAGTAACTTTCTGTTTCAACTGTTTTCCGGCTCCAATTTGTATCTACAGCCACAAAATAAATATTAAATTTCATTTGTTTTTTGCGTGTGACACTACACTGGATTGTCTATTTTTCTCAAGTTTAATCCGCCTAAACAACCTATCAGTAGGCCGTCAATATAATAGTTTGCTCACTGTTTGCTCAGTTCATAACTACATAATTTATCTGTTCAAATTGCTATCGATTATTATAACTTTTATTTATCAATTTAATTGCCTAGATGTTGAATAAAAACAGTAAACTATTAGTTGGTTTATTAAATCCCTGCTCACTGGGCACCAAACATGAGGAGTTTATCGTGGCAATGCAAAATAATTCTGTTGACATTGCTGCCATTAATGAGACTTGGTTAAAAAAAGGTGAATGCACGAGGGCACCGGTCGTGCCCGGCTATGCACTGAAGCATGTACCTCGACCAGCCGACGTGCGGTCAAGGGGCGGAGGGGTGGGGTATTACGTCAGACGCGGTATCAACGCGCGCGTCTGTAGCCATCCCACGTCGCCAGTCGAGCAAATGTGGCTGAGTCTTAAAGTAAAGGGTGCGAGGGTCGCTATTGGTACGGCCTATCGCCCTCCTTGGCAGGATGTTGATGTTTTTCTTGACGGATTGACTAGTTCCTTAAGCTCATTTGCGAAGTATGATTTAATTATATTGTTAGGGGATTTTAATATTAATCTCTTGAATATCAATGACGCATGCTCAAAAAAATTATTGAATTGTTTGCAATGTTTTAATCTTACGCAGCATATAAAGGAGCCGACTCACTTCACTGAGCATAGCAGTACCTTGCTAGACCTGGTTTGCACTGACGCATCTGTGTCTTTTACTCGAGTTCAATTTATACCAGATCTTAGCTCACATGCATTTGTTACGTGTCAACTTAATGTTAAATTGGTAAAACCAGCACCTAAATTGATTTCATACAGGCCCTTATCAGACATCGATTCCTCCTGCTTCGAACGAGATCTTAATAATGTTAATTGGGAAAACATCGCCGGTTTATGTAGTGTAAATGAAATGCTTGAAATGTTTAACTTTAACCTGATATCCTTATTTAACGCGCATGCTCCGCTCAGAACATTTTACTTAAAGCCGCATAACAGTCCCTGGATTACCCATACGGTAAGGAAAATGATGAGTTTACGTAACGACGCCCACGTTAGGTATAAGCAAACCCAGTCTGAAGTGCACAAAAAGTACTATAAAGACATGAAACATATTGTTATCTCTGCCCTATATAATGAAAAACGTGCATACTTTGCCCAAAAAATTAATCGTTACGTAAACAATTCCAAAGTTCTATGGAAAAACCTTAAGAATGACGTACTTGTCGACAGCTCCAAAGAGAAACAACTTCCATATCATTTCAATAATCCTACCATTATTAACCAACATTTTCTTAATTTATCCGGATATAATCAAGTTTCAATTAGTAACCTCACTTTTTATGAATTTGATCGTTTTGGTCCTTCAGTTTTCAAAATAAAACCTGTCTCCGAAATTCAAGTTTCTACGATTATGGAGACCTTAAAATCTAACGCAGAAGGCATTGATGGAGTGACTCTAGATATGATCCTCCTCACCTTGCCTCGTACCCTAGGAGTTATAACAGCAATAATGAACAGATCCATCGCCACGCACACATTTCCCGATTCTTGGAAGATTGCCTTGGTACGTCCTTTACCGAAGGTCCCCCATCCGGTAGAGATGAAAGATCTCCGACCGATAAGCATACTGCCCTGCCTTTCTAAAGTCTTAGAAAAAATTGTCTGCCACCAGTTAACAGAATATTTAGAGCTGAATAACATACTTCCAGCGCAACAATCGGGTTTTCGTAGGCACCGTGGCACAGCAACTGCTCTACTCGACGTGACCGACAATATATTGGCCGCCCGTGATAAAGGGCAGGGCACAATTCTTACACTCTTGGACTTTACTAGGGCGTTTGACACCATAGATATCTCGCTTCTACTGTCAAAATTGGCTTATTACGGTTTTGATACTTGTACACTGAAGTGGTTTGCGAGCTACCTTGAAAATCGTAGCCAGCTTGTTCAACTCCAAGATCCTAGTGGTAAAAAAACTTTTTCTGAAATTCTTCCGGTGCACAGAGGCGTCCCACAGGGCTCCATATTGGGCCCCGTGTTGTTTATACTATACAGTAGTGACATTACAAAAGTTATAAAACATTGCCACTATCATCTTTACGCTGACGACTTACAATTGTACATCCCGTGTAGCGTGAACCACATAGCCTCAGAGGTGAACAAACTTAACGACGACCTCGGACGTATTGCTGTATGGTCACACCTAAACGCACTTGCTTTAAATCCTATCAAATCAAAATACATGATACTGGGCACCAAGCAGCAAATAGTTAAATTATGCAGAAGTAATTTTGAAGTGCGATTAGAAAGCGAGTCGTTAGAGCGCGTTCAAGAGGCCAAGAATCTTGGCCTCCTAATGGACGGAGAACTTAACTTCGAAAATCATGTACTCAATGTCGTTAGGAATTGCTTTTATAGACTTAAGGTACTCTATAAAATACGTGATTTTCTCAGTGTGGAACTTAGGGTGAGGTTATGCGATGCACTTGTACTCTCGCGGTTCAACTACTGTGATACAGTATACGGACCGTGTCTCCTGGCACGGACGCAGAGGTTGGTCCAGAGAGTACAAAATGCTTGCATGCGGTATTGTTTCAACATCCCCCGACGTGCTCATGTGACGCCTTACCTAAATCAAAATCGCGTTATGAAAATGTCATTCCGCCAAAAACTACATTTAGCATCTCTTTTATTTGGTGTAGTTAACCGCCAGTTGCCCTCGTACCTTTACAATAAGCTGACATGGGCGCATAACGCAAGGTCTTTGGAAGTTAGATCAGCCAGGTATCTTCAACTAGTTTGTCCTGGGCACCAGTCAGCGGCATTTCGTGGTAGTTTTCGTTACGCTGCCACGAAGTGCAGGAATGATTTTCCTCCACCAATCCGTGCCGTAGGGAAAATTTCTACATTTAAGACGAAGTGTCATGCATATTTTTTGGGGATACAAATCCAATCATAGCATTTATTTGATAATAATTAATTTCTTTTTTTTTGTTACCTTCTGCGTGCCCTCATAGGCTTAAGTAATCACGTAGGTAATCCTGTTATATTCTTATTAAATATTTTTTATTTTAATTTTTGTTAAGTACTTATTTTGATTGTTTCGGTTTATTTATTGTGTTTTCTTTCTTTAGTTAATACCAGTTGTTGGCGTTTGTGCCGTCACTAATAATAGTTTTAAGTTAGGTCCCCACCGAAAATCAGCGCCTCTGCTTGACGTGTCTTGCAGTGGCTTTATGCTGAGTGGGGATCCTGTTTAACGTCCTCGTATTTAAGTCCCACCGTTTACTTTATTTTTATTTTTATTGTGTGCCTAAGCTGTGACGTTAAATAAATGTATTTTCTTTCTTTCTTTCTTTCTTCAATTTATAAAACAATACAACAAGAACAAGTTTTGTATGAAAAACTTATTTTTGCTGTATTTTTTTACTATGGTATCTGAAGCTACATAAAGTAATTAAAGACCAAGATATACCTCATGTCATTGAACATGCAAAGTTTCGTTACAATACAAAACGTAGTTTTAAAACGAGAACGTAACTACGTTTGTATGGAGCATCGAGCTTACTGCGGACTCTTAAGCACTAATTGAACACTCTACTTATGGTCGACTAAAGTCCCCGTGTGAGGACTCTGTGTAATCTTAGCCGTCTTCAATGTTCCTATCTCCTTCTGACAGGGTGACGTCACTGCAGAGTTCCCTGGCCGAGGAGCGAGGCTTGGCGGCGGCGATGGCCGCCAACCAGGCCGAGTGGCAGGCGCGGGCTCAAGTGAGAGAGGACGAATTTAAAGCACAGGTGAAATAAAAAATACTTTAATAACCGGCCAAGTGCGAGTCGGGCTCGCGCACGAAGGGTTCCGTACCATTATCTATAAGAATAGCAAAAAAACGGTTGTTGTATGGGAGCCCCCCTTAAATATTTATTTTATTTTTAGTATTTGTTGTTATAATTGCAACAGAAATACATAATTTGTGAAAATTTCAACTGTCTAGCTACCGCGGTTCGTGAGATAGTCTGAAACGAAAAACGTTTGCTGTATGGGAGCCCCCCTTAAATATTTATTTTATTTTGTTTTTAGTATTTGTTGTTATAGCGGCAACAGAAATACATAATTTGTGAAAATTTCAACTGTCTATCGCGGTTATTGAGATACAGCCTGGTGCCAGACAGACGGACGGACGGACAGCGAAGTCTTAGTAGTAGGTCCCGTTTTAACCCTTTGGGTACGGAACCCTAAAAACTACGTTTTAACCGACTTCAAATCAGTACCTACATCTTAATAATGACACGATTCAACTTTCGTATTAAATGTCACTGCGGACGACATGTTTCGAACTCTTCGGGAGTTCTTCTTCAGGAGGAGTGTTGTCGCTGCGGTGTAGCTTGAATCACTGCCCGCGCTTGTTTCGAACGCCGCGCGGCCCGTGACGCACGCGCCGACATCAGTCTTGCGCTGGAGTAGTTTTGTGAGATTGCGGCAGGAGGTCGTCTCCTCCGAGAGACGATACGCACACAGAACTCACTGTGTCCACGGGATTGTGTGTTGTGACAATTACCATCCACAACCGTGTCCTTATTAGTATTGTTTCAACATGTCTCACGAAAGTTTAAATTCGAGTACCTAAATCGCTTCAAGTGTGCTTATAACAGTTATAACATTTGAAGAGTTCCCTCTATTTCTCTATCCCCATCACATCGTCAGATGCTGACCAGGTGACCAACAAAAAGATTTTTTCAAATCAGGCCAGGCAGTCGAGGCGACGAATTGAATATCTCCTCCTTTTTGAAGTCGGTTAATAAACTTACTGTTAAAAATGCGACGGTCTTTATGTTTTTCTGTTTTTTTTTTCAAGCCTTGTTCAAATCGTTCATCAAGCCTGTTTTGGCTAAAATACCGTTTCGCTCTGTCACCTGTCACTTTGGCATTTCTGTATGTGAGAAATGGACAAAACACATTTTAGTTGACAGAGGCTGGTCATGTTTTATGGAAAAAAGGCGTAATTTTCTGGTTTTTTTTCCAAAGCCTTATTCATAATCGTGCATCAAGCCTGTTTTGGCTAAAATGCCGTTTTCTTTGTCATCAGTCACTTTGGCATTTCTGTATGTGAGAAAGGGACAAAACACATTTTAGTTGACAGAGAGGCTTGTCAAGGTTTATGAAAAAAGGCGTAAGTGTTAGTGCCGCACTGCTGGGTAAGTAAAGTACCTGAATCACACTGGCTCAGCCGGCCACGCAAGTCTGTGAGAGGCTTAAAGACTTCCTCGTTGGCTACCGTTCGTTTCAGTTCAAAGGAATTTCCAGCCAGTCCTGCCTCCAAGAATAAATAAATAATAATTATTTACTTCTAACAGGTGACTGAACTCAAAGAGCAGCTTCGCGATGTGATGTTCTTCGTGGAGGCCCGAGGGCAACTCGAGCGCACAGAAACTGCCAGTCGCGACGAAATCGCCGAGGCCAGCGTTAGCGTAGCGCCCGCTGCCAAGCCTCGCAGGAAACGACGATAACTTTGCCAAATTGCTACCATCCGCGACTTAAGTTTTTTTTTATTACGGCAGCTAGTAGTGAGGCGTATTTCTGTTGCTAACCGTGTATGTAATAATGTAAATAAAATAAAATAATATTTAATTTAGTTGACTAGCGATTTATTAGCAGAGTCCCTCTATCGTATAAGCCTTGGGTTGTGTCTTGTGTCGCGGAAATTTTGCATCTTTAACTTAACTTGTTTTAGAGTCTGGCAAACGAAAGCTGTCAAAGGCACGTCAAATTCTTTGGTTAGAGTTTTCAGTAATTTGTTTGCTCAATTATTTTGCATTAATAATTGCCGTAATATGGGTAAAACAATAAAAAGTAATGTGCGAAAGCTGCTACATACTATGATCAGTAAGTTCAAGCAAAAACAAGAGGAGAAAGAAGTTGTTTTAAAAGAGAAACAACAATGTTTAAATGCGATGTCGGGTTTTTTAGGTTAGTATGACTTTGTTATCTTAATCCTTGTCGGCTGGTTATTTGTTATAATAATATTGACGATAATGATGATACGTTTCTTATGTTTACTGATAATCTTGAAAATATTCAAGGAATCCGTAAATAACAAAAAAATAGTAATACCACATGTAAATTTTATGAATTTGCCGCGTTTTCTCAGGTCACGCTTTCGTTTGCCAGACTCTAGTCACTATTTGACAAGTCTACTTAAACAGGCAACACATCCAATCATGGACCGATAATGTAATGTAGGAACTGCAATATCTTAGACTGATCATGATCATATTGACCGACTGACTTTTTTCTGATGTTATTCATGAATATCTCAATAGCTTTTAGAATCCTAGTTTAGTTTTAAAAGTTGTATCATTTATAATCATGGTCTTAAAGTTGTCACCTGGTCAAATGAATATTAAAAATAAATCAAAGAAAAAATAATGCTTTATTTTACTTGTTCAATACATACCTACTCAATAATAGCATATAATATAAGTACCGTCACCAGCACGTCTATCATGGGACGGCCGCGACATACCCTCGATTTTTCTCGCACTATACCTCTTATTCTAAGTGTTCTAATAAGTGAGAGATGGATAGTGCGAGAAAAATCGAGAGCGCTCGCGCGCCGTCGCGTGATAGCCGTGTAGTACCATTGCCTGCCATAACAAAAAATATCTGACAGGTCACGGCCCTTGAGATAAGAGTCATGTCAAATATTTATGCGTTTACCCGCAGGTAAAAAAAACACTCATTTCAGCGCGTCAGATTTTGATAGTGTATACGCCCTGTCGCGAATTGTGACAGTTGATGATATCGCGACGTCTTTAGCTCATGGTTGGAGCGTGTGAGATCGCCTTAAGAGATTATTTAGCCTGGCAAGGTAGTGATTAGTGTCACAGGAGACAGTTTCAATAGAGCACACCGTTGGATTGGAACATTGAAAGAGCAAGAGAATTACCGGAGTTTGTGACTACGTTAAAGTGGTTTATCATCGAGGTCTGGTCTGGGGACTGCGCTGACGGTCCAGTACAAAAGCTAAGTGTCTTAGAATCATAGTACCATATTCGTTCTATTTAGAGATATTGTTCCGCTATAATTATGATCCTTAACATGCATATTCTAGATAGTCCCTCAGAGTGGTATTGACTGATTCCACATGTACTGCACGCAGTGACAGTGTGATCATGTCACATTTCCCCCACAGATGTGGCATATAAGGCCAGCAGAGCGAAGCAGAAGTCTATGGACTGCGTAGAGGATTAAGGTAGGATTCAAAACGATCTCTCCTTAATCATATCAAACATTGTCGTGACGTCCTCAAGATTAAAGCAGTCTGATTGTATTAAACGAGAGTAATAACATGTAACATTCCTATATGACTGGACGTGACGACACGCCCCACGTACCAACGTACCAAAGAGAATTTAACCACTACCACGTAGACAACACAGCTGACTGACCATCCCCTGCACTTTATATGCTTTGTAATAAGGTTCTATATAAATACAGGGTGGTCAGTTAAGTGTGTTGGCGTTTGTACTGTCACTGATAACGAAAGTGTGTATCGAGGGGCTACCGCGAAGTGAAAACGAACTTCGTTTGAGTAACTCCGTCTCTGCCGCTCGAACTAGCAAGTGCAGCAGAGCAGAGAGCAAAATTCGTTTTCGTTTCGCGGTAGGGCCTCAGATGGTTTAGATGGTTGGGGTTGCCATTCGGAAGGGTATAAGTATAGTATGAATGTGGAAAAAAGATATTCGAGCACGTCAGATATTTACAGGTGACGTTGAATACACCCGAACGACACTCCCATTACATTACATTCACTTATGGGCTCTACAAACCATACAATTGGGATGAACCAAAAAAAAATATACCCTGTTTTTTTATTTTTTTTCATTAGAATAGACATATTTAAGAAACTGATTTCGCTGATTTTGCAATGCGACATTTATTTATTTTTTTAAATAATAAAACAATTATTGTATATGATGACGTCAGAGAGGGACAAGTACGCTTCTTGAACGCATTTTATACGAACGCAACCCACATACTACTGTCATTAGTGTCATTGATAGTAGAGTGACATTGACGTCAACGGGTCCAAATTAAATGATAAAATATTTTGAGCGATGTTTATTTAAGAAAAAAAACTGTTCATTTATACAATGCACATATAAGTAATTAATTTAATATATTTCGGTAAATTTTTACAAAATATTCATGACACAATTTTTATAAACTATTGCATGAGAATAAAACATTTGACTGCAATTCGGACTTACGACTTTGAAGTTTTGTAAAGACCCTTTTACAACAAGTGACATTATTTTTTGTCCTTTTTGTCTCACTTTGTCATTAAGGAAAAAATGAGATGCAAATTTAGTGTGATATGACATTTTATATAATTCTCTACGTTTTTGCGTGCATTCTATCCTCCTCCTAATACAGGCACTAGTGACGTCACCGTGGCACTGCTGTTTGAAGGTCATTAAAGGTTATTTTTTAAAAAAAATGATATCTCGTAGTATATTGAATATTTAATTAATCTAAGTACATATTGCTCAGAAAACCTATCCCTCCAAATGGTTTTGAGTTTACTATACATTGTAAAAAAATGGTTCATCCCAATTATCACTTCTGATTTATCATCCCCAATTTCTGTCAAATTGTGGCAATTTAGGGATACCATTTACGAAAAACAATATTGCCGTACCAAAGTACTGTCTCATGATTGTAATATTTTCATTTCTTCCTAAGATATCGCTATTCGCAGTAAAATGCAAACCTATTAACCTAAAACGCGTTTGTGGAAACGCTAATTACATTTTATCATATAATATTTTAAATATTTTACTTCAAAATTATCAGACAGAAAACTAGGCTGATCATAAATATTTCCATGGTCCAAATGTTGATTGTGATGTGCATACAATTTGTCAGGACAACTCGTTTGACAGTTGGATCTGTTTATCCTAGGTCCATGGTTGGATCAGCAGCGCATCATGCCTTCAGACGATAACAATTAGTCAGTTTCTGAGAAATTGGGGCTGACAAATCATGACATGCACATTATCTGACAATTTGGAAGAGATGCGATTGCGGCAGGCAGATTTTTTGAAGACGAATTGACGCGTGATCATATATGTATAGAAGCTTTATAAATGGTGGAGGTACTCAACAGGGATGTCAGGGATCCTCCCATATGATAATCTGCCGCGCTCGAGTAAATCCCAATATCCTCCATTGGGCTCCCCGACTACAATACCCATATAACGTATGCGCATGACCCGTAATAGTATATTACGTAACGCATTATGGCCAGGTGTTACGTAAAAACTTTTACGTCACACCTGGCCATAATGCGTTACGTAATATACTTCTGCACGTTGCGCGTACGGGATAACTCGCATTGTGGCCAGGTGAAGACGTAAAATTTTGTACGCAACACGGGCGGTAATTCGTAAAGCCCCAGAGCGCATATTTATGGCCCTCACCTTCGGTTCGGGCCACAAACACCTGCGATCTGGGGCATTCACGAATTCACCACCCTAGTTACGTAATGTACTATTTCAACACACCTGCTCGTAAAGTAGGTCTTATTACAGCGTATTTACACTGATAATGCAGAATATTACCCATGCCGTGCCTTTTACATTACATTATCGCACTAGTGCCTTTTCATTACATATCTTTTTAAATATTAGCAAGAAGTATTAATGTTTCGAAAACAGCTAAGTAGTTATTTGCGTAAATATAAAATTCAATTCAAAATGTGATAAATAATTAAAGAATTTCATGAAACTGCTTGTTAGCTTGTTGGTATTTATATTTTGACGGTGTATTTTTACCTATAAATACCCAATTTCAAAATTTATAAATATGTGGCTGATTAGCTACTTTGCCGGTGCCCTTATCTCAAGACTTGCGCGCGCATGCAGCGCTGAGCGCGCGAAAAAATAAAATTACGGCCGCCATCTTTTAAATGGGTTTCTGTTTGTTAAGTTTATTCACAGTATTGCATTTCGTTAGTGTTGTTTTGTAAAATGTCGAATTTAGATAACGAAGAATTACTTATCGAGTGTACGCCGCCAGATATCATAGTTGAAGCGCAAAATGCGAGTGATAGTCTTTTGCCCTCAAAATCAAAAGATAAATACATGCAAGCCTACGCAAATTTCATTCAATGGAAAAATAGCAAAAATGCAAGCTCTTTCTCAGAGAACGTGTTCATGGCTTACTTTAGTGAACTGGCGAAGAGGTATAAACCTAGTTCGCTTTGGTGTATATATTCTATGTTGAAGAGTACCGTGCAGAATAAAAATGCAATTGACATCAAAGCGTACACCAATCTAACTGCATTCTTGAAAAGACGTTCAGACGGCTTTTACAGTCGAAAATCCAAGGTTTTAACACCTAATGAAGTGGAGAAGTTCATTAAAGAAGCACCGGATAATCAATATCTAGCGACAAAGGTCAGTTCCACTATTTAGTTTTGTATTCATTATTATAATATTTGTAGGCGGTATTGTGAGTGTTGATATAATAGGAACTAAGTACGATTATTATAACTTAATTATGATTTTATTTATTTTCAGGTCGCATTAATATTCGGAATTACTGGTGCCTGTAGGCGTCAGGAATTAAACAACATTACGACAAAAGATATAGAGAATCACGGAGAGATGCTACTTGTCAAAATTCCGAACACTAAAAATAAAATTCCTCGGTCATTTACTATTCACGGACCATTTTATGAAATAGTGAAAAAATATGAAACTTTACGTTCAACAAAAGGAAAATCTGACCGGTTCATCCAAATTTTTCAAAACGGCAAATGCACGAGTCAGCCTATCGGAGTGAACAAATTTGGATCGATGCCTAGAGAAATTGCCAAGTTTTTAGGCTTACCACAGGCTGACGCTTACACCGGACACAGTTTTAGGCGGACTTCAGCTACATTGCTGGCTAATTCAGGAGCCGATATATTGACTTTAAAACGCCATGGGGGGTGGCGATCTAATAATGTCGCCGAGTCATATATTGAGGACTCCATCCAAAATAAAGCCGACATAAGTGCCAAAATAACACAAGCAATCCATTTGGAGCCACAATCCAAGAAGTTCTGCCCTGAACCGCGTCCTTCCACCTCATATGCCAATGATGATTTGGGATTTCATACGTTTGCTAATGATGAAACGCAATGTTCTTCTACCTCCTTTCAGAATGTTGCATTATCACCGACATTTACAGTTACCCAAGAACAAAGCAATGAAATAATTAATAATACAATTAAACATACAGTACAAATGCCTCATAAGGCGGTAGCATATCATTTCAATAATTGTACTTTTAATAACTGTTTCAATAATTAAAGTTTTTAAATAAATGTGAACTTTTATTTACTTTTCCTGGCAAGTGTGTTGAAAAACGTCGTATGAAACACGTGAGCATTGGTCATTACCAAACCCCGGATGACGGGAGCAAAAATGCGTTGACAGCTTTATAGTGCGAGGACACACATTTTATATCATTTAAATCGATGTCGATAAAAAGCACGATGTACCTACTGGACTACCGCTATGATATGCAGAAGTATTCATTGTTGTTGAAAATAAAATTGAAACGAAATGTTTGTATTTTTTCAGTATTTTATAAAGTTTTCGTAATATACAATTAACATTTTTTCTAAATTTTCTGATTTTAAACTCCTTCGCCTTGGCGATAAAATCCATTTCATCCATCTAAAGGACCGTTCTAAATCTACTGTAGTAATCGGAGCAAAATTAAATAATTCATAGTGGTTATGGATTTCTTCTGTACAACGTACTTCCACTTCTTTACCAGATATCAAATTATTTAAGATGTTTAAAGTTAAAAAGCCAACGTTTTTCTTCAACACATCCTGATACTTGTTGTGAATAACTTTACCTTGAGGATGTAACCGTAATCTTGACAAGTGCACTTTCAACTTGTGTACTATATTTAAACTGGCTTCCAGGCTTAAATTTTGATTTTGTAATTGTTTTATTGTACTAGGTATTATTGTCAAATCACTGTTTATCCATTTTAGATCATTCAAAATATTTATATCGTTCCCGTGAGTATGATATAATTATAGTACCAATGTAATTAGTTGACTCATGTCATTACACTTCTCGAGTCGGTTTTTAAGCCTGAGCCGAAG
Organism: Epinotia demarniana; assembly: GCA_945867215.1. Lineage (NCBI taxonomy): Eukaryota > Metazoa > Arthropoda > Insecta > Lepidoptera > Tortricidae > Epinotia > Epinotia demarniana. The sequence goes on from OX244278.1 coordinate 10,851,984, forward strand.
GCGAACATACCACACTTGTATCATAATGTACTATTACTGACTCAGTGAAAATATAAATATATTGTTTAGTGTGACTTTACTTTACCATGACTTCTTACCCAATTCTCGGTTAGGTATTGATCAAACAAGTTGTTTTTGGTGACACGACTTTAATGGTGGGTACACACTGAGCAAACGAAGGACCAACGAACGCGAAGCATTTATGTGACAGCTATTTGTTAGAGTGAGATAAATAGCCGTTCGTTGGGTTGGTGTGTACGCACCTTTACGATCCTTCGACACGAACGTATATATAGTTTATAGCTGTCAAAAAACGCCTTTACCCAACTTCCAACGCCAAGCGCCAGTCAAGGGAAAGGAAGGGAATCCATAGAATTCCTCAAAAAAGTAAGGAGCCACGCTAGCTATGAAATTGATATCCGTTTAGTGTGATTTCTCTGTATTAAAATTCAGATATGATTATTTCGTTGGTGCTTTAAGTTAAACGTTTAATTGGAACAAATCTACATCGCCTCTTATTAGTCAATTCGCACGCGTAAGTAGTTATTATGAAATGGGTCAAATTCCACGCTGCGTTGAAATAACTCTGTCACTCTGTGATTTCTGATTTTATCACAGGAGGGTTATTACGTGAGCTTGGATTTTGTCACTCGGGAGAAGTCTGACGTGTGTTCTTACAGACTCAAGCTCTGAAGTGTCTCCGGTCGTATAGCAGTGTTACAATAGATTGGCCTCTGTTAGTTGTCCGAGACAGCCAGAGACCGTCTCTCGTAACCCTGCCGCTTGCTCATCGACGGCGCCGCCGCCCGGAACGTCGGCTGCGAAGGTGTACACATAGCGATGGGTAAAATCCAATTGTTGTTGCGCATTGGAATTTTATTGCCATCGCTATTTGTGGACTATATCAACTGCTTTTCGGGTAGATTTTGTTATTTGTAAGGTTGCTGAGAAGATGTTTCAGGTGTCAGCCGAAGCTCAACGGTCTATGGATGGTTTTACAAGTCTCTTTATGTTAATCCAGACCTGATGTATATAATCTTGATTGTACTTACCTCTCGTATGCTGATTTCATAAAAATTGAATCATATTTAACCTTCAAGTTTTAGTTGTAAGTTCGAACCATTCTGAACAGATCCGTAACAAGGCATACAAAGGGTTAATGAACACATACTATGTTGTCAATTGTGCAAATAAATTTGGTATAATTAATAATAATACTAGGGTATTAAAAAAAAACTAATATATTTAAATTATGACACTAATTAGAGTTGAAATTGACACTTCAACAACTTGCCTACTGTCAGGTGACACAATCATTATCATTGAAATATAAAAAGTATGGAACAATAAATGAAAATATGTCACATGGAATCTAGTGCTAAGGGTGGAGCCAATTCTTCCAGTGACATGTCAATAGCAAATTGGCTCTAGATGATGTGTCTCATCATTTACACCTGATATGGTAGCCATTCTTTTCTAAAAATAAATTTGTTCTCAAGCATCACAAACATATCTCTAGTATATTCTAACCAGTCAAAACAGATTAAAGAGAAGAGAGAGGGTTGAAGTGTGTTGTGGGCGATGAGCTAGCAACCTATCACTGCAATATCACATTTAGTCGATCTGTTATACCCACATTTTATGCTAAAAGTGGCGCTGGAACATACGTTTCATGTGCCCTGCCTACCTTTACCTTTTGGGAATATAGGTGTGAATGTATGTATGTATGTATGTCAAAACAGATTCTTTTCCTATAAGTGATTCGGTATAAATATTTTCCAGAAAATGGTCTATATTCAATGTCTATGTCTAGTTTTTTTGATGATATTCTTATACACTTAAGGTCTTCGCACATTATAACAACTCAACGGCGACTCGATTCTATGCCCAATATTGAACTTTAAGCCTTATGTCATATTTTCTAGGTTTGATTTCAAAAAATGATATTAAAGTAGTGTACGACGTGTGATCTATGCGTCGTCCACGTGTCGTACCTTAACATCAATTGAAAATTGTGCTGTAGGAAATACAACATAAGGCTTAAATTTCAATATTTAGCTTCGAACCAAATGGCTGTTGAGTTGTTATAGTGTGCTAATACCTTTATTGTGGGTTCCACCAAAGCGTCTGTAATTGTAAGCGGTGTTATATTTATATTTTTAAAATATTGGATAAAACAATGAATTTTCTAAAAATGTGTCTAAGTTTAAGCATGTCTATAATTTCATAAGCGTTTTTTGGAGATCTGTATTTTTTACCGTTTAACAATGAGTGATGGATGTTGTGGAATATATACATAAGTTATTTAAATGAATCCATTTCAGTGGTAGAATATTTTTTCAAATAGTCTATAGGTTTCAAAATTAATCTTTAATTACAGGTTACTTCTCACTTCTAATGACATGTCTATGCTTTATTTGTTTATGTTATAATTATAAGTCATTTAATTAGGCCTATACTTTGAAATGTGCTACTTCTAAATTAAAATCTTAGTTCATTTACTCCTTTACTCTTCTGTTGTTTTAGTATTTGTAACTCAAATGGCATTACTCATTGCCTCATAACCAGTCATTACTTAATTTCATTACGGTACAATACAAGAGACAAATAAAATATGCAATAGGTTCCATAGTCCAATGTCAAAATCAACATAAGTCCAAAACTAAATGCATTTAAAAAACATACTGTTACAAATAAGAGCTTGTGACAACAGAGTACCTAATCGAAATATTTGTGTACCGTCAACAAATACGGCACTGATCCGCAAAAATATTTATTATCTAGGGTGCAAGATATGTAAGCTTCCATCTGACTGAAACTGTTGCCTTTGTCGCGTTTTAAAAAGTATTTGCTCTCATTACTTTTAATAAATGTTATTTTATTTCTGATTATCTAAATGACAAATTTGAGTAATTCTTTACCTAAATTACTGCTCTAGATGTGACTTCATTAATTATTATACATTATATACCTACCTTGCACAATTTCAATTTTATTTGTATTTAAAATTCAATATATTTTTTAATTTGATTATGATTCATCAATCATCATATTTTTCAATCATAAATAGGTACCTAGTATTTTATTTTCAATTGCACGTGACTATAGATTTGTACTTTTACTTACCTAATTTTTTGTACGCCCATTGACAAGTGATAGAGGATCAGGATCACATAATGTACCTCTAACAACTCTGTATCTTACAGCCTACCTATGTTCTACAATAAACATTGTTTCTGATTCTGATTCTAAGCAAATGCTTACATTTTTGAATTCACGAATCTAAAAGAGAATAAGTCCGTCAAAAGTATTATTTCATGTACAAGCTTTTATTGCTGACTGTACTTAATTTGGGGTGTGTTGGTATAACAACTTTTGATATATTTTCATTGGATATAACAACATTTAATATAATTTCATTGGATATAATCACTCAAGGGCCATAATAAACTTTTGGTATAACAACAATCACTATAATTTGATGGCGTATTATGTTCAAATAGTATAATACATTTTTTATATAACGTTTAATGGATGTAATGTATATTGGATATAAGTATTAGTGGTATAATGTTTTGTATGATATAATTTTTGTTTTCACACACACGTAAATTATTTTAACCTAACCTAAATCTAACCTGATCGCCAGCGTCTCGACGTCACCCCGCTTCGCGGGGTGCCTATTTCCCCTCTAAGGGACACAAGCTAACCCTAACCTACAAATAATACCATTGTTACAATTATCAGTGGCTATTATACTGTTGTGTGGCAGTGGTTACTCGTCGTCGTACCTACACCAACCTGACTTACAGTAAAATAGGTAAGAAATAATAAATCAGTGAGGTAAATAAATAAGTTAATACGCGATTAAGTCCCGTTTAGTATAAATAATGTAAGAAATAATAGTAGTAAATATTCCAGATTATGCCAATAGTACATTATACCAACTGAGTTTTATATCGAACAAAGTTATATCCCATGTACGTTATTTATACGTTATGACTGTTAGATGAATAGTTGTTATATAACAAGTTCATTATATCTGTAGATAATTATATTACATGAGAATATATCAAATGTTGTTATATCAAAAGTGCATTATATTTTTTAATCGTTATATCCAGTGAAAATATATCAAAAGTTTTTATATCGATCGTTACGCACCTCTTAATTTGCACATATGGTTTGCATTTCGGACCTGACTAGTAAATTCCCATACAAGTTGGCTCCGGATTGCAAACCTTAGCAGTCATAAAATACTTGTTGAGAGTTCGCCAATTAGACTAAACACCACGGGATTATCTGGTGTAGTTTCCGAGTTGCTGTGGCCACCTCCTGTTAATATCATCAGATTAGCTTTGGGGTGCCATAACATAAACTTGTCCCTGAACTTACATAGGTAAGGATGCCAAATTTCAACGCAACTGGACATTGACAAGTGACTGAAATATGGTTTACAATATTTCTTTCTACAATTCCCTGGGGGGCATGTGCGTTACGGAGTTATAAGTTCTGGTCCGTGCAGTAAATTCGTGACTCAAACTAACCCATTTTCCAGGAATTTCGTGCATAAAAATAACAATAATTATTATTATTTATTGATAATGATTGTACATCATTTTTACTAGTAGACTAGGAGCTTACTATTAGATGCCAATAAAATAACACGTGGCTGAACTAGCATACCCTTTCTTTCAGGCAAAAAAAAGGCGTATTACGCGTATTCGCGAAAATCTGAATTCCTAACTAACAAACTCTCGATTTTCCTAACTACCTATTATAGAACATCAATCAAATTTTGCGATCAGACTCATAAAATGAATTCTACACTTTTTATTTTAAAATTTATTGTCAATGATCATAAAAAAAATTAAACCCCGTAATAAGTCCTGCCAAAAAAGACCAGAAAACTGCAGGCACCCTAAGCCAAGACCCTATTTCTAGGAGAATGGACGAAGCGCCGCCCTCCAAGAAGCTGAGAGTCGAGGAGTTTACAGAAGACATAGATGCCGATAGCTTCGTGATGGACGCAGACAAGTTTGACAACTTCGTGAGGCCCGATGAGTTGGAGAAACTAAGGGAGTTCCAGGTGCTTGATGAAGTCAAGTCCAATGACGAGGACAGCGAGGAAGACGAGACGGATGATGATGACGATGGTAATGATTGTTACAGCTTTGATTAAGAACCGCCAAGAACACTAAAGGTGTTGCGTGTAGTCGTATACTTGCGGCCCCAAGAAAGAATATGGGTTATGCAGCGAACGAAAAAAACAGAACGCATAGCGCCGCGAAATGGCCCCACAGAATGAGTGCCATTGCCATTATGCGGGGATGGGGGCGGGTGTCAAAACGATGCCAGGCAGCCGTTTAGTTCGAACATGCGCATACCGGGCTTAGGCACTTGTTTGGGTAGAAATTTGTAAGGAGCTCGCATTCTATGGTTTTTTTCGTTCGCTGTGGTTATGGCGTACGCTGTCAAAGTCACTTTGATGCTTTCAAATAAGGTTCATATTCATACACTCATAGAATAACGTTGATTCATACGTGAATAACGGCTTCCAAAAGGTTAAGGGATATTTTTTCTGTATTAAAGGTTTTGATAATCATCATTATAGCGTATCCACTCAACAGTTTCACGTATTTATCATTAGTTATCATGTTCTTTGGGAATAAAAAGTCCAATCTAACCCGCATATTTGAAATATAATAATGTCAAAGTTTTGTAAGCCATGTTGTAGTCATGTATGCAAGTGTTATTTGCATAAAAAAAAATATTGATTTAAGATCAGAACTAGCGATAGATTCAACTGTGCTTGCAGGCAAGTCTGAGGGGGTGCCTGAGGATGAAATAGAGAAGATGTTGGAGGAAGACCTTCCGGATGACTTCAAAGCCGCCCCAAAACTGAAGGAGAAACCGTACATAACTAGACAGAAAACTGTATTGGAAGGTGAGTCCTTTGAAAGAGAAATTTACTTTTCTTCCCAGATATTCCCTGTTTAATTTAAATTTTTGCCATAGAGGGTGTGAAAAATAGGTGCCACTCGTTTGCAAAATTTGCGTCCAATATTTCCGTCTTGGGCGAAACATTTGAGCCCTCGTTACGAGTGTTATATCCTGTTGTCGCTGAGGTTTTCCCAAGAGACTTCAGTTCACCACCACCATTCACTTATCCGATTACGAAAATTATTTCACCTGTAGATAGAATGGACTTTCTGGATGGGCATAAGCAATTTTTTATCCCGCTGGCTTGCCTGTGTTCTTTGCACTACGCGTGTGTAACCGCGTGGACAGATTCCGCCCTCGCCATACATTTTACACTTTGCTCCCTTGAGTTTGAGACACAACTATAAATTTTTCGACCGCTTTGCAGAGAAGGGAGTGAACCAGTTTGAAGTGCTGCCCCTGGATTGGATGATGGTGCGGCACTACAGCGGCATGCCGGTGTTCATGCACCGCGGCACGCGCGTGTGCACGCTGGCCAAACCGTACTCGCTTGGCAAGGGCAACACGAGGGTAAGTGCTCCTCAGTGCAATACTGTAGAGCGACTCAACCAGGTCATGATGGCCGCGGCAGAATTAGATATTCAGCCTGCTAGCTTTCTGACATTGGACATTATTAAGCCCATAGCATTGCCCAGGTATTAAGTCTGTTGCTGATTAGTGGTCCCGTCACAAAATGTTATTTTATATTAAATATAAGAACAACTAACTTCTGCCCGCGACTCCGTCCGCGTGGAACTCGTTTATATCGCGGCTCTGATTTCGGGGATAAAAACTATCCTATGTCCTTGCCCGGGACTCAACTATCTCTATACCAAATGTCACCTAAATCGGTTCTGCGGTTTAAGCGTGAAGAGGTAACAGACGGACAGACTGACACACTTTCGCATTTATAATATTAGTATGGATATGGATATGTATTAATATACATGTTGTTTTAACCGTATGACTTGTACAAGAGCCTTTCAGTAAATCAAAATCAAATGTTTAATCTGCAAGTAGAAGATTAAACAAGATTTTGATTTACTCACGTTTCTTCAATCAAGATTGATTTCTGAATGCCTGAAGTTAATGGCGTACCTAGGCACTGAGCGCAAAATTAGATTTTTAATTGAATACGTGAGTTGAACCGTGTAATTAAAAGTATTAAAATTAGATTTGGCTATCTAGGAATGAAAATGTAGCTGATATTGCATTTATGACGACATAGTACCTAATACTTCTTAAAAATACTTTAGATATAATATTTACATAATTAAGAACTTAAAAAATTGATAAACTCCCGTCATTTTCATTTCAAAGTCCAATATCTCAAAACCGGCTTAACCGAGTTTGCTGAAACTAAACTAGGAACCATCTCGATCACATCTGGTTTCGGACAATAATCCGCATTAAAATCGGTCCATTCGTTTAGGAGCTACGATGCCACAGATAGACACAGGTACACAGGCACGTCAAACTTATAACATCCCTCTTTTTGCGTCGGTTTTAAAAACATGTGTTGCCATGAAATGATATTTAAGTCAAAATTGTCATTACGTGTTGGTCATTTGCTTGCAGCGGCACGATATACCAATCAGCGCTATTCCGTGTCTCGCGTACCGGCGCGCTTTAGAAGAAGAACAAAAACAGAAAGTTATCGACGAGAAGATTAAAGAGCAAATCGAGAGTGGTACCTGGGCCAACAAACAAGGCAATCAGAACCAGACGAACGAAAAGAATGAAGGCACAAACCAGGCTGTCGACACAGCTAGACAGGACAGTCAAGCCAGCAATACTAATCTAAATAATGAAATAGGAGAAGCTACGAAACAGCTGTCCAACGAAATAGGAGAGTTGAAAGAAGAAATAATAGTTAAAAAGGAAGTCACCATTGAAATTGTAGAAGAGGATGTCAAATTAGAATGTCCTTTTAAACACTTAAGCAGTGAAAATATAGAAAATGAAGATAATGTAGGTATTGAAAATTGTAAGAATGATGTAATAAATGCAATAGACCAGGAAGAGGTTGCTATTGAGTACCAGAAAGAAGTAATTACCAATGACGACAATAATGATAATGAGACCCCCTTAAACCAACAGCCTGTGTTGCTACCAGGTGGTATAGTAATGCCACCTCCTAGGGTGGAAACAGTTAATACTAGTTGGAAAACGCAACAGCTAACACACGACCAGGTCAATGATTATTGCAAGAAACTTTTCAAGTTTAAAACTGTTAACATTATGCACTTTAGGTAAGTCTGTTTAGCTGTAAATTTAACTGAACCTAAGGCTCAAGCTATTATTGACAGTGACCCAAAAAAATTGTATGTTGTCAAAAGAGGATATAGACAAATTAGTCTCCGTTTCTTGTGTTTACAAAAATAACGGTAATCATTTTCTTGCGTTTCAAAATGGTTTTCCATGAAATCGGATCACGATACGCACGATTTTTCTAATACATACTTACATTCACGCCTTTATTCCCGAAAGGGCTCCATTGCCCCATTTAACATAAAATATAAAATCATAGTAGTTAGTAATTGTTAAGTAAATATAATTAACCTCTCCTTTACCGAGGCCGTTTATATACGGCCAAAATTATGCTATTAGCATGTACCATAGATAAGGCATGTACCATAGATAAGGCATGTACCAAGAAAATCGCATAAAAAGTACCGTCGTCTACCGCGGCCGTGTATACACGGCGGCGAAAATGTACCCCGACGTCTACCGAGGCCGTGCATATGCAGTCTGGCAACCACAGTTGAAAAAAAGCTTTTTTCTACTCCTGTACTTTTATCTGTCATTTACATAGTCCCGAACACTAATATAAAGACATACAAAATAAGTCTGCAGAAAAGTCTATACTCTATTCCCCATAACAGTACGGCACAACCGTGCTGTTTTGTCGCCAAAACGATACGCTTAGCAGCCATACGCTTCTAAACCTGGGTAGTGCTACATTGTGCCACGGCCTACTAGACACGATCGAGTAGGCCGCGACGCGACTAATCTAGAGGGCCATGCCGAAACATAAAATACATTAGGTACTACCAACTTAACAAACCACTGTATGTATTTACTTCAAATAAATTATTGTACTAAAGGCATTGCTGCCAACTTAAGAAAAACCTTGGTCTTAATATGACAGTACTGGCAAGTTGAATTAAGAACAAAACAGACCATAAACAAGAGGTGTCAATGGTCAATGTCAGGTGTCACCAAAGTTCCAGTTCAAAATTAAAAGACGAAATATGTCAAATATGATAACTATTCGTTATTAATAACTTCTTAAGATTTGATTCGTGTTTGTGAAGTGAAGAAAAATGTGTACGTTCCTTTTAAAATGGACGAAGAAGAAAATAACTGCACCGCTGATGAAATTGCGTGAGTAGTAATAGAACTAACGGAAAACTTACTGCCTGAAAAGTCAAATTATGCTATTTAATTAAAATAGTCGTAGAAAAAATATTGTATGCAACGGTGTATAACTTGGTCTTAAAACGCTCGTGGCGTCTTTAATTGCGATGCTCGCCAAGGCTCGCATCGCAACTCACGACACTCGCGTTTTAAGACCCTACTTATACAACAGTTGCATAATAGTATTTTATGCAACTGTTGTATAAGCACATTTTTCTTCACTTCACAAACACGAATCAAATCTTAAGAAGTTATTAATAACGAAAAGTTATCATATTTGACATATTTCGTCTTTTAATTTTGAACTGGAACTTTGGTGGGAAATTGGAAACATGACACATTGACACCTCTTGTTTATGGTCTGTTTTGTTCTTAATTCAACTTGCCAGTACTGTCATATTAAGACCAAGGTTATTCTTAAGTTGGCAGCAATGCCTTTAGTACAATAATTTATTTGAAGTAAATACATTCAGTGGTTTGTTAAGTTGGTAATACATAATGTATTTTATGTTTCGGCATGGCCCTCTAGATTAGTCGCGTCGCGGCCTACTCGATCGTGTCTAGTAGGCCGTGGCACAATGTAGCACTACCCAGGTTTAGAAGCGTATGGCTGCTAAGCTTATCGTTTTGGCGACAAAACAGCACGGTTGTGCCGTACTGTTATGGGGAATAGAGTATAGACTTTTCTGCAGACTTATTTTGTAAGTCTTTATATTAGTGTTCGGGACTATGTAAATGACAGATAAAAGTACAGGAGTAGAAAAAATACTATAATGTACTGCAAATACGTTTTGTATTCGATTGGGCGTTTATTAGAAAAACTGTAAAGAAACGCGCGGTAGATGCGGGACCAGTCACATTGGAAAGGGGCGGTAAACGTGAGTCACAAAAAATCGGTCGCATATATGCGGGCCCGGTAAACAGAGGTATCATATTTCACGGGGGGCTCGGTAAAGGACAGGTTAATAAATGATTTCGAAATGTTTTATGTTCTTAACATAAGCTGTGAAGTCCTACAAGGTGTTCAACTAGAAAGTGTTGATTAAGAGACAGACGTTTTTAAATAAATAAATATTTGGGGATAATCTTACACAAATCGACGTAGTCTTACTTATAGTTTCTAAAGATAAATAAATACTTTCATACATAGAAAGCATCCATTACTCGGGTACAAATTCGTGCTCATGACACAAATAAATGCCCTTACCGGGATTTGAACCCGGGGCCACCGGCTTCGTAGGCAGAGTCACTACCAACTAGGTTGCAGAGGTTTTTATTTTTAATGTCGGGATTTTAGCGTGGAAAACGATGATGAGTGAAGAATTAACATGCTTCCTAAAATGTATGCGAACTCCCAAGTAGCACAAAGCTGCATCATATAATCCCACCTAAGGCCACATCGGTTGTTCAAGCACTATTAACGAGTCATTAGTGATCACTCGGACTGCAATAGCTGCATAGGAAATAACGAGACCCAATATAATGCATTACTCTGTACTACGATTCTATTAAGCGCTACACAGACGCCACATATTCACTCTTATTCAGCATTTAGTAGCGTTGTACCCTATCAGCTGCAAAAGCGCATTTTGTGGACACTAATAGTGCAGTTTTCTGAATAATGGTTCACAGGTGTACATTTAAAGCACACGCATTTTAAGAGAGAACATATGAACCTCTATAACGCAAATAGTTACGATGTGTAGTTCATTAACAAAGATATAACGCTTTATGCTGCTTAAACGTGCGCTTTTACGCCATTACTCAGCGGATAGAGTGTACTCGTATATCAGCGTTAATATAGGCCACAATGGTACCAAGGGGAAGTTCATTAACAAAGATATAATGCTTTATGCTGATTAAACGTGCACTTTTACACCATTACACGGCTGATAGAGTATACTCGTATATCAGCGTTAATATCGGCCACAATGGTACCATTGTGACCTTTTATGCAGTTACACAGCAGCACACTGCTTTAAATCTGTACACGCGTGGACATTTATATAGCATTTAGCATTAATACTGGCCACTCGTTTATCCGCCATTTTAAGTACCTGACGCGTGTATTATTAAAAATTTAGCTTTTATCCTTTTGGTTATTTAAGAAAATATCGGCTTAAACTGAATAAGATCAAAAATACATGAATAGGTAAACAGCTTACAAGTAAAATTAATATGAAAAAAAATATGACTTGTAAATATCCTATTTTATTTTGAACATTTTCCACCTATTTTGAAAACTTTGACCTAAATATGTATGGTATTTCACTATAAATAAACATTCCCGATAAGATTTCACACATAATTGAATTAACCAAAGTTTTAGTTACCTTAACTTTATTATTTCTCCACAAAATGGCCACTATTACTCTTCATTTGCACGCACCATTATCACTTCATCAAGCACCATATCTCTTTCGTACAGGAGTAAAAATTAAAAACGCGTTTCTTCATAAGTACCACAATTTCACTGATAATTTACTTCTACGAGTTGCTTCGTTAAAGCATTTAAGATGTCCACACTCATCCCAATTTTGCGAATGAGTATGAGAATGGCTGCATATTAACTATAATAAGTACCACGTACCTTGTTATACAAGCAATGTTCAGCACTAGGAGTAGCTGTTACCTTTATTAATGCTAATATAATGCTATTACAATTCATTTGTACAGCAATGTGCCACGTAATTTGTGCCCAAATTAGAGTTATATCAGCATTATATGCGCATATAATGCTGATATAGCTCCATTTTTAGCAGCTAATGTGTCCAAGGTGTACTTTAAAAATGCTGTTACACAGAACCTTTGTGCTACTTGGGCTTTTCGTGCTTTGAAACAAAACTAACCGTTATGCCAGCTGCAACTGCTACTGATGAGATGATAAAAAAAAAAAAAAATATATTAGGAGACAATCTTACACAAATCGACCTAGTCCCAAACTAACCAAAGCTTGTACTATGGGTACTAGACGACGATAAACATACTTATATAGATAAATAAATACTTAAATACATAGAAAACATCCATGACTCAGGAACAAATATTCGTGCTCATCACACAAATAAATGCCCTTACCGGGATTCGAACCCAGGACCTCTAGCTTCGTAGGCAGGGTCACTACCAACTAAGCTAAAGCGGTCGTGATGAAATGGTTCTGTTGCAGATAGGGTTATGTTCAATATATTTTCAGGCGGTGGGCGGACCGGCGCAAGTACGCCAAGGCCCGCAAAACGCTCCAGTACCCTACACTACCCGAGGGCACTAAACTCATCACTATACCGGCGCAACCAGCAAACGGACAAGACAATGGTATCAATTTTACTACTTATACAGCGATCGTAAGGAGGGTTTTTCAGAAAGCATTTTTCATCACACTCGCTCGTCAATGGTGTTATTCCATGTCTGTATACAGAAGTTCAACTGCCTCATTGGTTCCCACGGGAGTTATGATTTTTCATAACTCCCTAGAGAGTTATGAAAATCCCTAACTCGGAACAATTTAGGCCGTTGTCCTTCTGTGAGCTTATGTGTGATCTGATCTGATTGGTTTCAACAAATCTAGTTAGCCGCGCGCCACTAGAACTCTGCTCTGTGTTTGGTTGAAAAAAATGTAGCAGATCACGCGCCGCAAGATTACTACCGTACCGTTCTGTGATTGGTTGAAGTTTTGAAGCTGCGCGCTCCACTCACGCTGATCTGGAAGTGAAGTTGTCAATTTAGACAATTTTTGATTGGTGCAGTTGTATTAAACAGATGTTTCGCAGATGCAATGAAAAACATTCTGTATAACACAGGCGCAAGAATATTGCAAATTCGAGTCATCAAAAGCCCGATGCCGAACTCTTGTTGCAATATTCCACTTAAGCCCCTCGCTAAACAACGTACTACTGTCACTGCATAGATCCATATTACTCGGGACAACCTATGGTAATAATAGTACATACAGTGTGACAGAAAGGGAAATATTATTCGTTGCCCTGGTCATAGTTTCACTTTTTTTGCCGCAACTGATTTAGTATGAAGTGCGGCAAATAGACCATTACCATTTTCTTAAAATATCACGCCGTTCGCCTACGAATGTCAAAAGACCTTTTGCATGGTCGTCGAACCACCTTAATTCTTTGAGACTGTCAAGATTTTAATAGTATCTGTTGCACAGCTGATACATTTTGTGATACACATCTGAGTATTATTCCGTAGGTGGCAAGTCGAGCAAGCGCGACTGGGTGATGAACATGAACGGGCGGAGCTACCTGTCCGTGTTCCACGAGTACGTGCGGCGCGCGTTGCAGAAACAGCCCGTGTACGAGTTCAAACAGTTAGGTATGTGACAGCTTGACAGCAGCAGCTTAACCATCCTGCGTGACTCGCGGGATTTTGAGTGAATACATATTGTTGCCCTTAACTGTTCATTTAAGGGCAACAATATGTATTCACTCAAAATCCCGCGAGTCACGCAGGATGCTGTCCCGCACACCTCACTGGATCCACAGAAAACCAGCGCCGTTGGTACTGCTGTGTCAACTGCTGAGTGGAGCTTTTCGGTAGCAAATCCCTATTTGTTAGTTCTTAAGGTGCGTTATGTGAATAAATAAATATTTGGCGACAATCTGACACAAATAAATCTAGTCCCAAACTAATCAAAGCTTGTACACTAGAATTATTTGGGGTTTACCACTGACAGATAGTTTGCCTTCATTTAATTTTCAACTTTAACCACTTACCAATTAAGTAGTTATTTCTAAATCGGTAGACGTGGGTAACAGTATTCTGAAAATTGCTTTACGTCACACCTGGCCATAATGCGAGTTTTACTGCACGCTGCGCGGGCGGGAAAACTCACATTATGGCCAGATGAAGACGTAAAATTTTGTACGCAACACGGGCGGTAATTCGTAAAGCCCCAGAGCGCATATTTATGGCCCTCACCTTCGGTTCGGGCCACAAACACCTGCGATCTGAGGCATTCACGAATTCACCGCACTAGTTACGTAATGTACTATTACGTCACACCTCACGTCACTTTACTGCACGCTGCGCGTACGGGAAAACTCGCATTGTGGCCAGGTGAAGACGTAAAATTTTGTACTCAACACGGGCGGTAATTCGTAAAGCCCTAGAGCGCATATTTATGGCCCTCACCTTCGGTTCGGGCCACAAACACCTGCGATATGGGGCATTCACGAATTCACCGCCCTAGTTACGTAATGTACTATTATTTATATGACATTAAAGTTGAAAATTAAATGAAGGCAAACTATCTGTCAGTGGTTAACTAACAGTACTCGTACTGTACAATGGGTACAAGACGACGATAAGCATACTTATATAGACATAAAAATACTTAAATACATAGAAAACATCCATGACTTATTATATGATATTGTAATGGCTGTCTTATAAAAATATTTACGTTTATTATTTCCCGAGGTTAAACCGGTCCTTATTTAGCGATATGGTTGCAGAGAACGCGTCCTCGCCGTACCAGGCGACCGTGTACATCGGGGGCATGCAGTACGGCTCGGGCCGCGGCTCCAGCAAGCGCCAGGCCAAGTCCGCCGCCGCGCGCGCCTCCATACACATCCTCATACCCGAGATGCGCGCCGAGCTCGACGCGCCGTCCACCGAGCCGGACTTCACCGTCAGTAATCCATACCTATAGACTCTAATCCTGCTCCGGGTGACATAGGCCATAACACAAGAATAAAAAAAAATCTCAGTTACTTTTTCGTAGTCGGTTACATTTTTTAAAATGTTTATGCTTGCTATTCCCTTCAGTTCTTCGAGTACGTGGGCATCGAGGACCCGCGCATCTCGGAGTTCTGCGCGGCCACGTGCGAGCCCTCGCCGCACGCCATCCTGCGCACCTGCCTGCTGCGCAACTTCGGCGCGCAGGACCGCCACATTCACACCGAGGTATAGTTCTACATTTTTAGGGATCCGTAGTAAACAAGAAACCCGTATAGTTTCTCCGTGTCCGTCAGTCTGTCCATCTTCGGCTTAGCTCATTAGTCCTTAAGGCTAGAAAACGACGACGAAAAGACTAGAGTAACGTTCGAGAAAACATCAGCGCGAAACAGCGAGATCAGAATGTTTAAAAACTCGTAAATCCCTTGGACTCTACAATAACAGTACATTATTGCAGCGGCCGGGAAGTAGCAATCCGTGGATGAGTTGATTTTGTCAGATGAAGCGAAGCTGAATCCGACAATAGCGGCGAATCCACGAATTGTCGTTCTCGCCAAGGCAGATATAGTGCTTTTCTCCAAATACGTGAGGAAATCAAATAATATTTACAACTTATTTTTTTAAAGCATGTACACGGCGTGACTCGTAGTGCCAGTTTCAATACATAAAAAAAATTAAACCATTAGAATCGGTCACAATTTTTAAGGTTTTATGTACTTAATAATTACAATTAGGATTGCAATCAAAATTCATTTCAGTTCATTGTGCGGTTTATTTCGATAAATATTTTTATTTCTTAATTTCAAACTAATTTAGACATTTTAAAAAATGTCACTTCGATCAAGTTCAAACGTACGCGTTTTGTCTATGACCATTAAAAAAAGAAAACTCGAGAAAACTTTAAGCAGGCTAGAAACGGGCGTAATTTGTCACAGCAACTTGCAATAGTTGGAATGAGACAGTCATACACTACTAACCAGTCTTAACTATAGCAAGTTGTTGTGACAAATTGCATGGTCTTTAAACGTACGAGCACTTGGCTGTTTGTAGTGATTTGTCAAAGCATATAGTTAAAAGGTAAATAAGTATACAGTAAAGGAATTTCATACACTTTTCTGCCCGCTAAAACTGTGCAGTAATGACTTTTAACTCTTTAAATTTGCGTTCTACAGTAACGAGGAATTTCACGTACTGTTTTTGCTACAGTAAGGTGAACATTTAGAGCATATTGGAGAAAATAGTTATTTACGAGACAAGTGCCGAAAATAGGAAATTCGCAACGAGTGGTGATAAATTGAAACACGACCGAAGGGAGTGTTTTAAATCTACACGAGTTGGGAATTACCTATTCGCACGTGTATCGTACAACGTTTTACTGTACATATGGCTCTTTAAAGTTTCGACATATGCACAGAAAGTGCTCTTTTCCGCACTAGTGCGGGAAAGTAGCACCATATGTACTGTAAATACTTTTTCATTCAATTACAAGACTATTCAACCGCGATGACGAGAATGGAATAGCTGGCGGTTCAAATAAACTTTGATGAATTTATAGCAAAACTGCCACCTCCCATCCTATTCCTATCGCCGTTTGATATTATAATA
This sequence comes from Epinotia demarniana, assembly GCA_945867215.1. Taxonomy (NCBI): domain Eukaryota; kingdom Metazoa; phylum Arthropoda; class Insecta; order Lepidoptera; family Tortricidae; genus Epinotia; species Epinotia demarniana. The sequence goes on from OX244278.1 coordinate 10,868,682, forward strand.
ATACAACTTTTATTTCTGACGGAATCCATAGATGTTACAGACTTATATTCTAGTGATGGATGTGATGTTCTAATTCTCTATTATTTTCGGTAGATGAAGAAGCTAGAATACCAGAAGATCGAGCTAACGATGCGTGTGGGCCGGCACTCTGCTACTGTTGTCTGCAAAAACAAGAAAGCAGCCAAGCAACGCGCCAGTCAGGCCATACTGCAGGTGAATTTCGAATATTATCGAAAAAAGTTTAATACATACATAGATTCACGCCTTTATTCCCAAAAGGGGTAGGCAGAGCACATGGAACGTATGTTCCAGGCCCACTTTTAGCATATATGTGGCGATAAAAGATCGACAAAATGTGATATTACAGTGATATGTTGCTAGCCCGTCGCCCACAACATATCACAGTGATATGTTGCTAGCCCATCGCCCACAACACGTCGACCTTGTTCCAGTAGTCCACTTTTACGACACCCACGGGAATAAAGAGGGTGGTGAAATTCTAACCCGACTCCACACGGGGAAAAGGGACTAATAATACAGTTAATGGAGAAAAAAGTCAAAGACGACAATAAATAGTCACAAAGTCAGTTGTCCAAAGTTCAAGAGGGGGTATGGTATATTCTGTCTCTTTTCCGCAAAATGCACTGTCATAAACGATTGACATTGACTATAAGGCCGTGACGTCACGGACCTCGATAATTTTCTCTGTAAAAAGCAACATTAAAACGGTTTAAAGCTCGTAATTCCTTGAGATACTCGTATTTAAATGGGATTTTCGTCATTATACTTGAAGGGTTTAGCTAATTAACTAAATGTAAACAAAACAACGGCACCGGCACGGGCACGTCTGCCGCATGCCAGAAGCGATGTGGGCTACAATTACCACCAAGTGGGTCCCACAGAACCGAATACGGCGTCTCGGTAGACCACGTAGGAGATGGCGAGACCAGCATGACGTCTTTGACCAAGACTGGTGGGAGTCTGCCCAGGACAGGGATGTGTGGAAGAAAAAGAGGGAGGCCTTTGCCCATCAGTGGGACACTTGAGGCTCTTAATAATAATAAACAAAACAAACCACGTGACTTAGTCATTTAGCCAATAAGATAATACCATAGATACAAAAGATTGCTATGATCGTTTGAATGACCAAGTCACATGGTTTGTTTTGTTTACATTTAGTTAATTACCTAAACCTTTCAAGTATGGTCATATATTTTTTGCTTCCTTTCTTGTGGAGTAATAAAACAACTTGAGTCATGAGAGGAATTTCTGCAGGCATTGCACCCCCAAGTCCGCTCTTGGGGCGCTCTGCTTCGGCTCTACGGCTCTCGTTCTGTCAAGAGCTGCAAGGAAAAGAAGATAGAAGAACAGCAAATCACACTGCTGCAGGATAAGGTGAGAACATTCTCGTTATGCAGCAATCCATCCATACTAATATTATAAATAGGATAGTGTGTGTGTGTTTGTTTGTCCGTCTTTCACGGCAATACGGAGCAATCGACGTGATTTTTTAAATGGAGATAGTTGAAGGGATGGAGAGTGACATAGGCAGGGACCGGAAAACCCGTTCTTTGGTTTAAGCTGTTCGAAAGGCTTAAGCCGTTCGAGGATTAATCGTTTGTTTGGGTTACCGTATCCTCAGCTTAACTTATATACGGGTAAGCCCTTCAACAGAGTTAAGCCTAAATAACCTGAGGGTTTTGGGTTAGGGTTTTGATAGGGTTATTTGAAGGGGTTTTTAAGGGTTTTTGTACGGGTTATGAAAGGGTTTTTATTGGCTTAATTTAACCGCTTACTTATTGGTATGACGCCGGCACACTTCTTTACCCCTTCCTGGGGCCGGTGACGAGCGAGTAAAAAAGCGGCCAAGTGCGTGTCGGACCACGCACAACGAGGGTTCCGTGCCTATTAAGGTCGTATCGTTACTGAAATCTTATGGTACTTACGTCCTTTTCTTTAAGGCACCGTAGGTTCAGCGAAGTGAAGCGAACAGAGTTTTTGAAACAATATAATGCGTCTGTTTATAATAATATGGTTTCAAAAAAAATCTAATTGTAATCTTGAGGCTTTTCTTCAGGGAGATCAGTGATTCGAAGCATGATTAAGCAATTTTCGCTCGATAGAAAAAAAAAACACGAACATAGGTCTAAAAGGGTCTAAAATACACTTAGAATATTCGTAAAAAATTAAGCACAAAAGCTAAGAATATTAAAATGGCTTCTAAAAATTGGCAATATCATGTTTGAGAGAAATCAGTGATTACTTTTTTATTTATTTAAACGGCCAAAAAATTTAAATTAAAAAACATGATATCCGCGCTTCCGAGCACGCACTTCCATCTCGCTCAAGCTTATGCTCAGTGAGAGGGAGAGAAGACCATGAACCTACGGCGCCTTAAGGAAGGCAGTCGAGTAAAATGCCTGTGACATTCGGACGGACAGACAGACAGACAGACAGACAGACAGACATGACGAATCCATAAGGGTTCCGTTTTTTGCCATTTGGCTACGGAACCCTAAAAATCAAAAAGGGCCGGCAACCTGATTGTGATTCTTGTGAAGTCGCCAGCGTCCATAGGCTACGGTGTTTTCGTACCATCAGACAGGCCGTATGCTTGTTTGCCACCGTCGTAGTATTAAAAATAAACATATCTTGGCTATTTTTGTAGAGGCCTTTTACAGTTCCAATAATTTTACATAAGGTAGGTATGTTGGGTGGGGTAAGAACGGTACGGTTTAAAGCGGAGAATTCAAATTAATAGGCACTAAATGAAAAAGTTAAAACCGTGAAACATGCCTACTTTGCCACCAAGCAAAACCTTTTTAAAAAAAATCTGGTAATATATCAGAAATCAATAAAGAGGCCAAAAAAACATTGTCATCGTTTGTATGTTTTTTAGGGTTCCGTAGCCAAATGGCAAAAAACGGAACCCTTATGGATTCGTCATGTCTGTCTGTCTATCTGTCTGTCCGTCCGTATGTCACAGGCATTTCACTCGAATACTATAAGGTGTATTTGAATAAAATTTTGAGGATACGTGTATTTTGTTAGCCGCTACATAGTTTTGTAATTAAATGAAAAAAAAAAATTTAGGGGTTGCATTCCATACATAAAACTGATAATCATTTTTTTTATTGCAAGCCCACGTGTGGCACATCCATCGATAGGCCTTTCAAAATAAATATAAGGTTTCTCAGCTATTTTTTTGATTTAGTGAATAGAGTCGGAGATAATCGCCCCGAAAGTCACTAAAATTTAGTCCCCCCCCCCTCTATTTTTTGAACCGTGTATTTTGAAAATATGAAAAAATCATGGACATGGGCTTATTAAATTCTTTCAGAGAAAATTGTTTTGAACCAGATCAGTACAAAGGTTTTTGAGGTATTTCTAAAAAACTGCCTTCCTTAAAGAAAAGGACGTAAGTGCCCTAAGATTACAGTAACGATACGACCTTTTTAATAGGCACGGAACCCTTCGTTGTGCGTGGTCCGACACGCACTTGGCCGCTTTTTTATACTTTAGGATTATCTAACCTATTGATACGTCTCGTAACTAAAGACTATAATCGGCCATAAATTTGGCACATTACTTTTATTCTATTAGAAGTATTAGAAGTGATTTAAAACATAATACTACTACGTTTAATTTTTAGTGGGCAAAGTCGCAAAAATAGTCTGAGCCAGCATACAAGCCAAAAACCAGACTGTGCTAGAGTTGTCATTTTTTTTATCCGACTGCGACTGAACTTGAAGGTATGGTGATGTGATGTGTTTAATATGAATACAGTTTGTCAAATAATAATAAACGAAGTAGATTTATTAATTTCAAATGTAGTTGCTCTGGATTTGTGAGTTATCAATTTTGCTTTACGTAATAGTGCATTTTCTTTAATAATAACAGTTCACATTTTTTTAGGGTTCCGTAGTCAACAAGGAACCCTTATATTTTCGCCATGTCCGTCGGTCCATTTGTCCGTTCGTCTGCGGCTTAGACTTAGCTCAGTGGCCCTTAAATACTAGAAAGCCGTGATTCGGCATAGGTATATAAATCAATCACGCCGATAAAACAGTAGAATATATACATTTAAAAAAAAATTTTTTTGGTGTTCCACTCCATACATAAAACTGAAGGTCAATTTTTTTTTTCATTGCAAGCCCACGTGTGGTGTGGCACATCGATCGATAGGCCTTTCAAAATAAATGTAAGGTGTCTAAGCAAATTTTTTGATTAAGTGAATAGAGTCGGAGATAATCGCCCCGAAAGTCACTAAAATTGTGTGTGCCTTCCCCCCCCTCCCCCCGTCTAATTTTTGAACCGTGTATTTTAAAAATATGAAAAAATCATGGATATAGATAGGGCTTATAAAATTCTTTCAGCGAAGATTGTTTTCAACAAGATCGGTTCAAAGGTTAGGCAGTTAAGGCAGTTTTTTAGAAATATCTCGAATATTTCTAAAAAACTGCCTTCGTTGAAGAAAAGGACGTAAGTGCCATTAGATTTCAGTAACGATACGACCTTTTTAATAGGCACGGAACCCTTCGTTGTGCGTGGTCCGACACGCACTTGGCCACTTTTTTACTCGCTCGTCACCGGCCCCAGGAAGGGGTAAAGAAGTGTGCCGGCGTCATACCAATAAGTAAGCGGTTAAATTAAGCCAATGAAAACCCTTTCATAACCCCTACAAAAACCCTTAAAAACCCCTTCAAATAACCCTATCAAAACCTTAAGGTTAAGTATGAAAAAGAATAAGTACGGCAGTAGTCTATATAATGAATTACAAAAACTCTCACGCATAAGTGGGCATATATCCAACCACCCCCAACCAAACCAACAAGACCAACTTAATAAATGTCTGCCGGCTGTACACATTGGGCCAACGTTGGCGCGTGAGTAAGATGCAGCTATGCAAACGCATGAGAACGAAATAAAGCCCTGTTCCTCTAACGCATAGCTGCATTCTGCTCCGCGCCAACGTTGGCCCAGTGTGTGTACAGCCGGCACAAGGTTTAGTTGGCGCGCGCGTGTCTATGTAACAAAGGTCAAGGTCAAAGTTACTTTTTTCGCATCAAGACGAGACGGTCGAGACACGATTACTATGTGCATCAGTTTGCTATTCGCAAAGAAAGTAACGAACTTCATAGGTAAACAAACAAATTGCCGAAACAGGTGCAATATGTTCAGACGATTATGGCATCTCTTCCTAAGGCAGCTTGTAGCAAATTTGTGTGACGCAAAAATAGTGGCGGTACCTTTTTAAAAGCTTTGATAGAGCCACCGCCGCCTGCGCAGTGAGGCGCGGCGGGTGGCTGGCTCGATTCAGCGAAACTCATTTAAAAATTGAATCGTATCTGTATAATGCTTAGGACCAATATCGATTACGTTTAATGCTCTATAAGTTAAAAACCCTGGAAAGGGTTTTGATAGGGTTTCGAGTTAATTTGAATTAATTCAAATGAATGGCGCGGCCATTTCAAGCCAAAATGAACTGAATAACTATGTCGATAAAGATACATTTAGTTTACGCTCAGTCCGGAACCGCTTACCGCTAAAACCCTTAAACCGGGTTTTGATTGGGATTTGAGTTAATTTGAATTAACTCAAACGATCGGCTTAGCCGTTCATGCAATTAACCCTTAATAAGCCTAACCGGAATGATATGGTTTCTCAAAACAAGCGTTAAAAAAACCCGCTTAAAAACCCGTATAAGGGTAAGCGGTTCCGGTCCCTGGACATAGGATAGTTTTTATCTTCGAAATTATCCCCTAAGGGGGTGAAATGGGGGGCGGGCTGAAAGTTTGTATCGAGCTGCGATATAAACAAATTCCACGCGGACGAAGTCGCGGGCATAAGCTAGTATACTATACATACTAATATAGTAATAATACTATTAGTAGTAGACCGCGCCCGTTGTCGTCATACCCCTGCACCGGCGCGCCGCGCAGGTGAGGACCGAGGTAAATGGTCTACCTATAATCCATACTAATATTATAATAGTACATTACGTAACTAGGGCGGTGAATTCGTGAATGCCCCAGATCGCGGTGTTTGTGGCCCGATCCGAAGGTGAGGGCCATAAATATGCGCTATGGGGGTTTACGAATTACCGCCCGTGTTGAGTACAAAATTTTACGTCTTCACCTGGCCACAATGCGAGTTTTCCCGTACGCCCAACGTGCGCAGTAAAACTACACGCAGAGAGCGTACAGCGCCCTCCGCGTCCAGTTCAACAACGCTTTCAGGGCAGTGATGGGGCTGCCCCGCCGCTGCAGCGCGTCGGGCATGTTTGCGGAGGCGCGCACAGCATGCTTTCATGCGAACATGCGCCTGCGCGCTGCATCCCTGGTGCGCAGGGTCAGGGCCAGCTCCAACACCGTCCTGGCAATGATAGCCGACAGGCTGGACTGCCCGTACATGCAGCATTGCTGTGCGAGGCATATTAGAATTAATTAATATCATTTATGTGTTGTATATTGTTTGTATTATTATTATCTATTTAATTTTTACCTGACAATTATCCTAATCTTAATTTTATTATTAAATATTGTAATTATATAACTATGAGTCTTGTTACTTGAAATAAACGATTTTTTTTTTTTTTTTAAACTTGCATCATGGCCAGGTGTGACGTAAATATACAAAGTGGCCGTCAATAGAATTCGCTAACTATGTAAATAAACCGCCATATTGAAATACTATTTCCTGTGCTGAGGTGGTTTCATATCGGCAAACGAGGCACGTGCCTGGGGGCGCGGGGTTACAAAGGAGCACAAGAAATGTTTCGTTATAATTTTTACGTCACACCTGGCCATAATGCGAGTTTTACTGCACGCTGCGCGTACGGGAAAACTCGCATTGTGGCCAGGTGACGACGTAAAATTTTGTACTCAACACGGGCGGTAATTCGTAAAGCCCCAGAGCGCATATTTATGGCCCTCACCTTCGGTTCGGGCCACAAACACCGGCTATCCGGGACATTCACGAATTCACCGCCCTAGTTACGTAATGCACTATTAATCTGTGGCCGCTAGAGGGGCGCCAATGAGGTGATCACCTAGGGCGCTCTCGACATTTGTTCCGCCTCTGCACGGCTATCACGCGACGGCGCGCGAGCTCTCTCGATTTTTCTCGCACTATCCGTCTCTCTCTTATTAGAACACTTAGAAAGAGGTATAGGTCGAGAAAAATCCACGTTATCCACGTTAATCACCTGACCCCGATCACGCAGGGGAACCTAGCGGCAATTATTTTATATTCAACTAGGAAAAAATGATAATGTTCGGTTATGGCGCTTCGCCGGACGCTACCGCGTCACGCTCGGTACGCTCGCTCGGCTCGCGCGCTGTAGGGTCGCAGCTCACCTAACAACCTAACCGTTTTGTTCCCCTGGGGGATCAGGCAAAGGGAATCTAGTGGACAACTGCTACTGCTGTGCTTACGTGGTCTGTCTCGTAATACGTCGTCTTCTTATCGTGTCCATATCGCCTCATCCTTACCTTATTTTCTCCAGGCCCGTCACAACGAGCCCAACTATGCCGTGCTGGAGAAGCTGCGAAACGAGATGAGAAAGCTAAAGGAGCGAGACGAGGCCGTGGTCCCCATCGGCACGCTGCTGGTCAGAGACGACCTGCCCACCCACTCGGGGTCCAACCTGAACAATGTAGACCTCTAGACCTAGACGTGTGAACTTACTTTCCTATGGCTAGTTCCCATCTCCATACCAAGCCATACCAAAAATGGGGTGTGTAAATTTCCAGTCTCTAGTCCCAGTAGTTTCGCCTGTGCGTTGATGAATCAGTCAGGGAGTCTTCTCATATATACATATAGATTTAGACCCCCGACAAGGTGGACTGATTACCTACTGGTAAAGGTCGCGGGAGTCCGCTGGATGCTGGTGCAGGACTGGTTATTGTGGCACTCTTTGGGGGAGGCCTATGTCCAGCAGTGGACGTCTTTCGGCTGACATGATGACGTTTTTTATGGATGACTTTTTTTTATTAAAGCATATTTTAGACAAAGTGATTGTCTACTAAGAGGCATTTTTAGAAAAGGAAAATAAAATATGTAGTATGTTGAGTGACCTTAGTGAACACAGTTGAGACTAGGGGGGTTTTGGACACAATATGCCCTTGATCGGTTCACATCCCATTTTGGTACACTCTGTAGATGATCAAATCTTCCAAATGAGGGCTTTTGTTGTCATTTCTTATCCCTTTTTATAAACTAAGGCGCTTGTTAGAACTACATTTTACACTTCGCTCACTTTAGGATTTAAAAAAAGGTAGCCTAGTTAATATGCTTTTCAGAAATCAGAAAAATTATTTGCTTCAGATACAGTCAGAGGATTGTTAGAAAAATGTTGCGCACGGTGTATCTAGCCTGCGAGCAGGCGTGCAAATCATTAAGGGCGGGTTGCACCGACTTACGATGACAAACCGATCAACGTTAAATTTGGCGCTGACAGCTGTCAGTCCATAGAAACTTGTCAAACGTTCCATACATTCAGATTTTAACAAACACCGCTTACGATTACAGACTGTTTGGTGCAACTTACCCTAAATAATATATTTAGTGTCACAACTACATACTGTTATGAATAATTTGGAATAGTACAAAATAAGAGAATATTTTTCGTAATAAAAGTTCAGGTCAGTTTAGGGGTGAGCAGCTAAGGAAGTCTGTCATGTTGTCTCGGGGCCCGGGGCTAACTTGACATAACAATTTTACTTTTTGACATCTTATATAAATTCGGTTTAATTTAATTTAATTCATGTTGAACTTTTTGACGTTTAACGCTTTTGTGCATTATAAATGAGTGTGAGTATGAATAATTGATTGACCCAGCTAAGAGCGGTATCATATTCACATTCTGAACAATGGAGACCTTGAAGACGGATGGAATAGATACAAGTGGTATCTTGTTCATAACTAGAAAAATGAAGACCTTATAGACACAAATTATACCCTGTTTATAAACTGCACAAGTATAATGGTTGTCACTTTATCTATAATGGTTGTCGTTCTGACAGTCCAGACAACGAACCAGCCCTGTTAGCATAACTTGACTCTCTACTTGCGCGCGAGAAAGGCTGAGAGTAACTTTTTTGACAGAAATAAGGTCACAGCTCATTAGAGCCAACCGGCACCCGACCCGCACCGCCTCGCCTCGGAGCTATTCTAACTACGGAGTTGACGTAGCGAGCGCATGTCCATATAAATCCATGTAAAGAATACTAACTGCTCGTACCGAGAAATCAGATAGTGACTGACGGGATTGTACTATTAACGAAGCGAAAAAGCTGATGCTTAAATTGTTCCTTTCACTTAACTACGTTGAGACAGAGGCTATCGATAAATAAAGTACCCTAAGTTTTAATGTTGAGTTAAATTTTTCTGTAATGTTTATTTTTGGTTTTCTTCATACTATGAATACTGTTTTTGCATAACATGTAATTTCATGTGTAATGGTCGCTCCACACGATGGGCCATCCTGACCTATCATACAGGACGCAATGCGTTAAACGGAGTAAGACATATTATGTATGTCTCGTTCTACCGCATAGCCGCGTCCTGTATGATGGGTCAGGATGGCCCATCGTGTGGAGCGGACATACTATAATAATAATCTTTTCATTTTTATTCTATTTCTTTTGGTTGACTGTAAATAACTTTTAAAGCTCTGTTACGTAATTTCTACTGTTTCCCCGCGATACAGGCAAAGCCTAGTGCGGAGACTCCGGTCAAAATTACAACATGTGTTTGTAACAAAATGTATTTTTTCAATATTTATAGTCTACTTCGCGCGTGGGTAGTCCAGAGTCGAGTTAAGCTAGCAGGGCAGTGGGCGTAGCATGGTTTTATCACTTATCGCTGTCGATAAGACAATCCGAGCCTGACGTGACGGATGCCGTAACAACATGAATAAGTGACAAAAGCAACCACCTTATGGCCATGACCACCCCTTGACAGCCGCATGCGTGAACCACTAGGCTACCGTAGCTTGCAAGGTGTGTTAATTGTGTTATGGCCACTGGCGAAAAATGGCGGTGTCTCGACCGAGGTGTCAATTTTTTATATTTAAACCAAAGGATATATCAATTACTTTCGAAAGATTAGACCTTGTCGATGCAAATTATGTATCGGTATATTTACTGCTCATGAAATAAAAGAGGATAAAACATGGCGGTATGTTTTTACAGGCTTTTATTTAGCTTCATTTAAACAGATGTCTATAATCAATAATCAAATGAAGCTATATTGATTTAAACTTTCACGATTCTCACACATTATTTATACTAAACGGTAAATAAAGGTAAATAAATAAGTTAATACGCGATTAAGTCCCGTTTGGTACAAATGAAGCTAATTGGGAAAATTTATCAATTTTAATGAAATCCGCATTTGTGTTTAATCGATGTCCAATTATCGATAGTATATTACTATAATTCTTGAATTATATCCTATAAATTATAGTTGATATATTTTTTATCAACGCTGGTGACATTTCTGATGCTTACTTGAATGGTAGTTAATATATATAAAACTTAGCTTGTACATAGGGATAATACTCTCTATATCTAGTTATTGTTGTACTAGATAGTTTATATATTTATAAATATAATGCCTAAATGTATAAACAATTAAATCATACTTAAAACGAAATGACTGTGAAGAAAATCCAATGTGCACTGGCTTGTAATTTTGTAATTAGTCTAAGGTTACACAAGTATTAGAATAGTCTCTGGTAGCTTATATAAGTAACTATGTCGTGAATGCAATCTTAACAAACTGTCCTCTCGAAGTCATAAATACTTACTATGAGATTATTTAAGCCTGAAGCCATAGTGGCATCCATAAATATTACATACCTATTCTTAACACTGGATATTTACATTATATTTAAGTCTCATGGAGGTTAGTGAAATTTTACTGGATAAATATATCTGATCACACCATAAACCACCACCAAACTTATAGCTAGTTAAGGATATCGAACCATCACCATACAATAGTATTTTTCACAATTGCGTTATAATAGAGAGCTTTTTAGAAGTAAGGTACGAGATTAAAACGCTTGATTATGACAGTATTGTGAACAATACTTTTTGTACAAGTTCATTAAAATTAATTATTTAAGTAATTAATACGAAAACGGAATATCGTAAGTACTATATTGTCTAGTTCTACTATCCGACTTCTTTTGCACAAGATAATCCATAGATAATCACACCACCGGCGTCCGTAATGTTGCAGTACTGTGCTATGATTGGTCAATCACAAAGCGTAGTTTTTTTTTCATGCCTTGGATACAGCAGCAAGTTTAAGTAGATTTTTGACAGATAACGCGACGCTGCGCTGCTACGTTCCGTAACGCCATAGATAGGCAATTTTGTATCTAATTGAGTCCCTTTAAACAAGGACACATATTATTAAAATACGAAGTTCCATTTTCAATTTTTTTTCGGTTGCCTAGAGCGTATCGAAACAGTTATTTCGGTTGTTTCGGAAGTAACATAGACTATTCAACGATGAAAAGAGTGACGTTGCGGTATTCTCTATGAAATGTTGATACACAGATTTTAATCGACGAGTACAAAAAACGTCTTTTGACATTCGCAGGCTAACAGCGTGATATTTTAAGAAACTTATGCAACAATTTTTCATAAATTGGCTGCCCATTTGCGTGAAATACCCCATTTCTTAGAATAAACTTGTATGAACCAGAATTATTTGAGAATAATCGTTTTCGCATAGTATCACGTGACAAACTAATTTCTCAAATTATTCTAGTTTATACAAGTTTATTCTAGAAAAGGGAGAATTTCGCGCAAATGGGAAGCCAATTAATAAACGTATGTTACATAAGTTTCTTAAAATATGACACCGTTAGCCTGCGAATGTCAAAAACGTTTTGTATGGTGATCGAAACCCCTTAAGGTAGACACTTGGTCTTGCAGTATATCCACATGTTTACGCCCTAGACGTAGTTTTAGCCGATACGAAAATGGCGGATATTAAAATCGCGCGTGACCTGTAATTGGAGCAATAATATAGTCATTAAGTATCTTATTAAACAGAAAGTCATATATATTTAGTCATCTTGATGAATGTCATAAAAAAAAAAAGTAGTAATCTCTCTAGTGAAATTCTGTAAATCTTCTCTTTAATGATATGAATACCAGTTGTAAATTGGAAGTGAGTTGCATTTCATATTATGGGCATTCAGATAATTAGTATGCTTAATTTTCGTCACGTGGAAATCCGTGATCTCTGCCTATAGGCGCGAAATAGGCGTGATTGTATATAATATGTATGTAAGTGCGAGTTAATTTTTGTTCAAGAAACGACTCACGCTAATTGGGTATACTAATTATTAAAGATGCTCTTAGACCCAATACGCACTGTCGACTAGTCGCCGGCGACCTGGTCTCTCGGCGACCAAAACATAGGCAGGCGAGATGCGACTAAGGGCGGTTTGCACCGACTTACGATTACAGACCGATCAACGTTAAATATGGCGCTGACAGCTGTCAGTCCATAGAAACTTGTCAAACGTTCCATACATTCAGATTTTAACGAACACCGCTTACGATTACAGACGATTTGGTGCAAATCACCCTAAGTGCGTAAACGCCCGTATAAACTGTAGACAGTCACGGTCGGCGTCGACTGAGTCGCCAGCGACTAGTCGACAGTGCGTATTGGGTCTTATAGTTGATTAAATTGAACTGTCAGTTTTTACTGTACAAACACAGTTTATCAACCATCCTGTATTTATAAAGATACGTTACAATACAAATAAAGTGCACTGATGGTCAGTTAGCTGTGTTGTCGATAGTACGGTGGGCGGTTAGTGTAATGGAACGTAACTTGTACAGACGCTATGAAATGAACCGAGTGACATACTTGACAGCTGGCTGTCAAGATAGCGTCTGTACGGGTACAGGCTTGTGACAGAATGACACGAGACACAGGAGAAATTGTCATACGTACACGGACGAAGCGAGTTGGTTGCAGGGACTGATTTCGGTTACGGTTTTACCGGTATGAAACCTGTATTCCATTACGGTACCGTAATGGTGTTAAGGTTACGCGCGCCGCGCCAACATAACGGTACCGTAACCGTTTTGAAATATCGGTTACCGCTATTTGATTTAAAGGTAACCGAAACCTTTATAATACCGGTTCGAAACCGGTATTATAACGGTTACCGAAAAAAAATAAGCGAGCTGGCATCGCCTGCCGATGCCGCCGCGGCCGCCGTCAGGTCAGGTCACGCCGTGCCGCGCCGGTTCATTCATTGCGTGTACATCACTGCGCAGTGCTTGTGTACTGCGTTAGGTATTTTGTTAGCGATAATCACGTCATGTGATAGAGATAATTTAAAACGGAATCATTATTATACTTCGTTATTTCATATGGCAAATTAATTGATTGATTACGGGTTCGATTCCCGTTCTGCTCCGCTGGTATGCGCGCGTAATGTACTATTATTCGTACTTTGATTGAGCTTGGTATCAAATGTATCAATGTTGTCCGTCGGCCGATATTTTTACCTAACTAATTTCCAACACAAGGTGTAACTAAACTATGAAAGAATTAAAAAGATAATAAATGGAAAGGCGCGGGCCGCGGCGCACAGTGAGGAACGGGGGACGGGGAGCGAGCGGTAGTAGTGGTGGGGGGGGGGGTTCGGCGGCATGATAAATGGAATGGCGCGGGCCGCGGCGCACAGTGAGGAACGGGGGACGGGGAGCGAGCGGTAGTAGAGGCGTGCGGGGGAGAGGGGGGGGGGGCGGGTCCGCGGCATGATAAACGGAATGGCGCGGGCCGCGGCGCACAGTGAGGAACGGGGGACGGGGAGCGAGCGGTAGTAGAGGCGTGCGGGGGAGGGGGGGGGGGGGGGGGTCCGCGGCATGATAAACGGAATGGCGCGGGCCGCGGCGCACAGTGAGGAACGGGGGACGGGGATCGAGCGATAGTAGAGGTGGGGGGAGGGGAGGGGGGGGGGGGGGGTCGGCGGCATGATAAATGGAATGGCGCGGGCCGCGGCGCACAGTGGGGAACGGGGGACGGGGAGCGAGCGGTAGTAGTGGTGGGGGGAGGGGGGGGGGATCGGCGGCATGATAAATGGAATGGCGCAGGCCGCGGCGCACAGTGAGGAACGGGGGACGGGGAGCGAGCGGTAGTAGAGGCGTGTGGGGGGGGGGGCGCGGATCCGTGGTATGATAAACGGAATGGCGCGGGCCGCGGCGCACAGTGAGAAACGGGGGACGGGGAGCGAGCGGTAGTAGAGGCGTGCGGGGGAGAGGGGGGGGGGGGGGGGGGGGGGGGTCCGCGGCATGATAGACGGAATGGCGCGGGCCGCGGCGCACAGTGAGAAACGGAGAACGGGGAGCGAGCGGTAGTAGAGGCGTGCGGGGGGGCGTCGTCGCGGGCGCGGGCGAAACGGCAGCGGCATAATAAATATCATACGCTTCTTTGATGCTCACCGACAACGACACTCGACAGTGCAAACGCGAGCTATTCGATTCGATTAAAATATAAAAATTAAAATCTACAATGGTAAGAAAACGAAAGAACGCCGTATACGCTTTCTTTTCTTTTCATAATGAAGCGAAAACATCATCCTGTTTGGTATCCGGCTGTACATCTGTCATCATAGCCCCGCACTCTCCGAGTCCCCGCCCGCACACCCGCACCTCACGCTATGTTGCTGTGCCAATGTACTGAATGTAATGTTCCTACTGACGATGCGACGATGTCGCGGAAAGAAAGACAAAACGGCAGCGCCGGCGGTTTGGCAACGACGCCAAAATCTAAATATCGGTAACCTTTAAAAATCGGTTGAGGTACCGAAAAAAATAAAGGTTACCGTTATATTTCAATAGCGAAATATAAAGGTTCCGCTACCGAAACCGCTATTTCAAAACCGATATGACGTCATATAGGTTATGAATAATACCGGTATTTTTCGGTTATGCAGTCCCTGGTTGGTTGTATTAATCTAAGAGAAAATAATAAAACAAATAATACCTATAAAACTCAGTGTGTATTATTACTAAACACTACATGGCGCAGTCGATGCAGAACCTAGAGAAAAAGTGTATTTAAAGTCAGTTTCATGTCAGATGAAGAAAAAGGAGACTCGACAAAAAGTGAAATTACGATGGCGAGTCCGGTTGAATACAAAATGCCAGCTCCCTTGCAGCTGGACTCGGTAGGTGATCTGTACCAAAAATGGAGGAAATTTAAACAACAATTGCGAATATTCATATCAGCAGCGGGTTTGGAAAAAGTAAGTGATTCAAGAAAAGCTAACATCTTGCTTAATTGTATAGGGCAAGATGCGCAAGACCTATACTTTAATATATTAAAGAAAGAAGACACAACAACACCAAAATATGAAGAATTAATCGCACTCTATGATGGATATTTTGAACCGAAACAAAACGAATTAATTAACACTTTTCATTTTAACAAAAGAGTGCAAGAAGAAGATGAATCATTTGACAGTTTTTACTCAGAAATTCGAAAATTAGTGAAGAGTTGCAATTTCAAGGAACTTGAAGACAGAATGTTGAGAGACAGAATTGTGATGGGTGTAAGAGACAAGAAGATGCAGCAAAAATTACTGGAAACAAGTGATCTTACATTAGACATGGCCGTTGACCGCTGTAGAGCAGCTGAGTTAGCACAAGAACATGCTCGGGTTATCCAAAAAAATGAGGGAGTCCATGGATCATCTATGTTAATGGATGTACTGCAGAGACAACAATATGAAGCTAAGTATAACAATAACATAAGTAAAGTAAACAAAACGAAACCTATATACAACAGCTATTTCTATCATTGCCTCAAATGTGATAGGGATCACGGGCCAAGGGAGTGTCCAGCATATGGTAAACAATGCATGAATTGTCAGAGAATGAACCATTTTGCAAAAGGGTGCAAAAACAAGCCGGTACATGTTATTCAAGAAGAAAAAGATGTACACCAACATCATATGTCTAACGATGCTAAGGATAACTTTGTACATGACATGTGACTAGTAAAGGTGTGTCATTCATTAAGAAATAATATTAAAAACAATGAGTGGATGGTTTCATTAAGAATAGAAAATAAAAAGTTCCTCTTCAAATGTGACACAGGTGCGCAAGTAAATGTTCTTTGTCTTCGAGATGTGAAAAAGATTCTCAATGATGAAAATATTAAATGTTCTTCAACAACAATTCTTCTAGAAGCATTTGGTGGAACAACAATTAGACCAATAGGTACAAGAAAATTAAGTATCAATCTCAATAATGTTTTGCATGAAACAGAATTTATAATTATATAATAATTAATTATATTATTATTAATTATTTATTTATTAGATTTCTTTTATCGATATCATGCCATTTCATTAAAAGTAAACGTGCAGCATAATAATCTATCGTTTCATTACTCACGCTGTATTGATTAAATACCTATACAGGGTGTAATCGTTAAGTGTAGCCAGGCGATTATTCCGTAAATATAAGAGATATTAGAAATTTTCAAACTGATGCCGAAAGTGCGTTACCCAATGAGTAAAATTGCATTAATAACTTTTTGAAATAAAAGTACCTATTAATATTTAAAATATTAAGTTTAAACGCTCCCATACAGTTAAGTACCTACGATGACTCAATCTCAAAGTAGAACGTCGGTGCCGTAAGAGATTTTTTTTTTAACTATTATGACCTGGAAAATAAGTTTAGCTTATGGTCCTTTAAGCCAAACTTTTTTTTTCTTATGCACTTCAATAACACACACGGACCTGCACGCTTACCATGAGTTTGACCGGCTTACGCTAACGAGTATAGAGTTTTCTATCTGTGCATCTCTATTGCACTTTGACAGTAAGAGCGGGATGCACGATAGATAACTCGATACTCGTTAGCGTAAGCCGTCATTGTCAAACTCATGGTAAGCGTACTGCTCGACGAACTGCGGGGTGAAACTCTGAGTGAAGCTTTATCGACCGACCGAGCGAAGCGTCTAATCGTCTATGCTTCAGCTTGGACGAAAAATCATTTTTCCTCATGTCCGGATGTTTGGATTTCCGGCTGTTCTCGCCTAGAGCTCACATCTCTCAACCGATTCTCATGAAATTTTGTGAGTAGGTTCGGTAAGTATACAGATTTTTTTTGTCGAGGCAGTTTTTCGAAATTTTGAAAAATGGCGGAGATATGGGTTGAAAACGTAAAAAATTACAAGAAAGTGGTCAGCGTTGACTACTGACTTAATACAAATTTTATGTTCCGTCCACTGTATCTTAAACTCCGATTTATGATGACGGTTTCCTATGTACGAATTTCAAATAAATAATCTCTAAAACAACCATTGAGTTATATTATACTAGAGTCATCATCTAGCATAAGTTTGCGCACGTCAACATACCTATTACGCTTAGGCAGCAGGCATACGAAATAAATGTTTTTTAGACAATGTTAAAAGAAACATACAATATTAAGTATTCATTTCTTTCAAAATCCGGTAGACCAAAATGGAGATAAAAAATTGAAGAACCGATAGCCTTTTGACTTATAATTCTATCTGTAGTGCAAAAGTAGGAGATACGATTCAAAACTTGTCAAAAATCGATGAAAACCTCGGGCCTACCCGAGTAGGCCCTTAAGCCCTAGATAAGTATATGTTATCCTTAAGCTAGGCAAACCATCCGGGCCACGCCAACGGCGAGCGCGTGCTGCGGCAAATTTTAAACCATTTAGGCGGATGTCGCACTCCGACTAGGTACCGGACGGAGGTGCGGAGCTCGTTGTATGCAAGTATCTCACACACTGCACCGCACCTCCATCCGGCGATATTTGTATGCAGCTCCGCACCTCCGTACGGAGATGCGGCGCAGTATGACATCCGCTTTATGGTCCCAAAATACAAATGCGCAGCATTCCGGGGCAGCTTCCGCTTTCAGGCTACAGAATGCTGGAATGATCGGCCTCCCCCGATAAGGAATTGTGGTTCCAAGCATAGCCCCCAGCATCAATTACGCCAACAATTATTAATATTCAGAAATCTAAAACCGTTGCACCAGTCACAGAATAGATAATATGGTAGGGGAGACCGAGGAGAGTTGACACAAAATTTACATTTCTAGATATTACTGCTTCATTTTAAGAGCTAGAACTATGTAAAATATATCATAAGAAAGCAAATTTCATGCGTTATTGAATGTTATCAGTCAGAATGGCAATTCATAATAAGAACTATATAAAATCTTGTTTTTCTAAATTAAGTCACGCTGTTTCAACCCTTCCATAGTACTTAGATGAGTTGAAACAGGTACCAAGGTGAGTTGACACACAATGAGAGACTATGATTATGAGAACAATAAATGCTGATTTATGTGAGTAATCAGTTTTAATGAACAAAAATATACATGTTTGATATTGCAGAAAAGTTTCCCTGAGATCAATCAACAATAAAGTCTGTATACTCTGTATACATAAGTATAATCATTTTATAAAACCATTTCTTTTTTATTGTAATTAGTTAGGCACATTTTAAGTGGGTTATCAATAATAAGTATCTTAGTAGTACCTGATATCCTTATTATTAAATACTAAAATGCCATAAATTCCAATAAAGGACATGTGTTATATACAGTACGACTTATATTATACAGTACTTGACGACTGGTTAGCCTAGCGGGTAGTGACGCTGCCTACGAAGCTGAAGGTCCTGGGTTCGAATCCCGGTAAGGGCAAATATTTGTGTGATCGTCGTCTAGTACCCATAACACAAGCCTTATTGAGCTTACTATGGGACTAGCTCGATTTGTGTAAGATTGTCCCCTTATATTTATTTATTTATTATTTATTAGTATATAATATTATCCATTGTACTGAAGTGACATTTAGACTGTAAAGTCACTATAACTATGTAAACTTGAATACAACTTCTTACAGATCTAATAATCAATTACTTATGTAACTTACCTGCCTACCTAAAATAGTTTTTTCTTCATTAATTGAGTAAGGTGCTTTCATTGTTTAACATTAAGTAGGTGTTTCGTGGCTTTTTATTAGCCATGCATAATTTAACACTGCTAAATTCCCAAGATATTTTCGTTATAAGGTAAGGTAACTTCCTCGGTGGCCTATTTGTATATCTGAACACTGATTTCGCCTCAATTCATCTTCATTCCTTCATATAAGTCAGCAGTCAGCAAAAACCTAATACAAATTAATACTAAATCGAGGCAAATTGCAACAAGGGAGGTGGGTTGAAACAAGGTGTTTCAATTTACCTCTGCCTCGAAATTAACGGTATTGTATATATCATCGTGATTTTTAGCTACATGCCATTAAAAATGATCAATGCGCGCCACAAGTAATATAACATGTAAATAAACAGCGTAGAAAAAAACATAAAAAACCTACTTTTCGTGAAATTTTGAGCACTGATGCTGTGGCTCCACAACCATTCACCTAGTGGCCTCGGCGTGTACTGACGAGTCGGTCAACGGGAAGGCGCGGTTAGAACTACGTTGATGCCAGATTTCTACTGCTTATAGTTTTTTGAGATTTTGACGTTGTGTCAACTTACCTCGGTCTCCCTACAACCACAGTGTGGCTGACGCCTAGCTTTGTGATATCGATCTGTCATTTATTATTTATTACTTACAGTTTATATTGTTTTAGACTATATATATGAACTTATATTATTACAATTAATATGTATATATAAATTATAAACTGTTCTTTAAGTATCTGACCTTTACCGGCACAAATCATTTTTTTATCCTATCTACCCGCGAAACTTCACCTTTTATACAAGTTGATATACCTAAGTACCTTATTGTTTGTTTGTGTTTTCTGTTTGTCTGGTTACCTATTTAGAGCAAAATATTACTATAGTTATATACCCGGGTCGCCTGGCGCCGCATCGTAGCGGATGCACGAGCACCCGGCAGCAGCCGATAGAGTGCAGTAGGCAAAAGCAGGACGGAGCCGGTCAGACGCGACGACAGCCTGTCGTCGACAGCCGAGCGCAGCCGTCTACGTCCGCGAGGAGCCGCCCGGCGGCAAGTTCATTCAAATATGAAATGTAACGTCTGTATTAAAACATCAAATTCCTTTGGCAACTTGTGAAATGCGCTCAGGTGCGTTCCGGCCCGGCCCGTTCGGTGAGAATCATACATAAGGCTGAGGCAGAATAAGCGTTGCAATTGTACAACTCGCAATTGCTAACACATTCTTTATCTACGCACATAACATTTTATCTCTATTCTCTTATTCCGTCTATTTTTTTATTCCGTAGACTAAAATGACATTTCATGTATTGCTAGTTTTTTACTTTTTTTTTTTTTTTTAAATTCGTCCATTCGGACAGGCTAAGACCATGGGCCATACTGCCTAGTCTTCAGTAAGTATAATTTCATTTGATCGAATCCAGTAATAACGTCTTCAGTAGTTTCAAATCAGAAGTCTCTAGTCCAATAAATATGTCTTCAGTTATTTCCAATTCATATGAACAAATCTAGATATTAAGTCATCAAATAGAAATAGAAATAGTTTATTCGTGACACATATACATAACTAAACAAACAAAAAAAAATCAAATAAAACATCAATATTATTAGTGTCACGAAACGGCCGCAACTCAGCATTGTTGCTAGCGTAGCCAGCGCTGGTCTTCCGTTGCGACCATTCGGTGAAAAGTGCACGGCGATAACGACCCGGTTACACGCACGGATCACAATCACAATTACATAAATCCTTACATAACGTACAACTTTAAAAATAATAATAAAAAATAATAAACAAAGAGAAAGAATAAAAAAAGAGAGAAATAAACAAAAGTAATCAAAAACTTAACACAAATTAGTGCGTACAGGTCCTTATTTCACTACCTTACGACCTGTGCTGTGACGATTGAGCAGAAACAAAACGCCATGACCGTATTGTCTGTGCTGTGGCCATGTTGTTTATGTTTTGTCACAGAGATTAATTGGGTCAAGGACTTTTAAATATTAACATAAGTTTAACGCACATTTTAGCTTTCTTTGCTATTTAACTAACTAATACTATAAAAATTACACATTTAAAATTAATCTTAACATTGCACAACGAGCAAATAACAGAAATATGTAAGAAACAAACAAAATGAGAAAAATGACGTAAGAAACAGACAAATTGCGAAAAATTTCGTCCTTACTACAAAAAAAGCAGACAAGAAAACTCCACAAGGACCACAAGTGCCACGACCACGACGTTTATGGGACACAAAATGCAGGTATGCCACTTTGCATCGCATTTCAAAAGCAGCTAGTGTCGTGCCTCAGGTTTTCCTGTGCTGTCTGATGTCCAAACAAAAACTGTTTCAGTTTGACCTTAAAACTATAAATGCTTTTTAGGTTCCTAATCGGCGGTGGCAGGGAGTTCCAACACTTGGTAGCTACAAATCTGAAGCTTCCACGAAAAGCAGCAGATGCGTGTCGGTGTGTCAGCAGCGGTAACCCACATTGCCGAGCACCACGTGGCTTGCGGACTGACAGTTTCTCAAAGAGATATGCCGGAGCCTGATGGCGCATTATTCCAAAAAGAAGACATGCCAGATGGAGCTTGCGTCTATGTAGCATCTTGAGAATATTACACTTGTTTAGAAATGGGGTGACATGGGCCCTCAACGGAACATCAAAGCAAAAGCGAGCACAGGCATTTTGAACCCGTTGGATGAGCCGTTTTGTTTTTGTGAGTAGACGTGGACCATATACTATGTCCATATAGTTCAATTTTGACAGGACAAGGGACTCCACGAGCTGAATTCTCAGTTTTTCACTTAAGAAGGACCTAATCCTGTACAAAACTTTTAATTTGTAAAAACAGCTACTGACAGAATTTAAAATGTGTTTCTCATACCGTAGTTTTTCATCCATCAAGAGTCCTAAGTTACGCCCTTCACAGACACGCTCAATAAGTTCATCCATCAGCTTGACACCCAATTTAGGGCTAAGTCTGGACAACTGTTGTTGGCTTCCAAATACAAGGTACTTAGTTTTAGTAGGGTTTAGTAGCAAGCTGTTGTTTGAAGCCCAGGTTGCTATTCTAGCGAGGTCCATATTGAGTTTTTCAATGGTACTATCAATTTCAGTTGGTCGACATGAGATGTACACTTGTATGTCATCAGCATATATATGATATCTACAATGTGTGATGTGGTTCTTTATATCGGCAGAGTATAAAATAAACAAGATTGGACCGAGAATGGAGCCCTGAGGTACACCTCGGGTGAGCTCCTCCTTCTCTGAGACCAGAGAAGAACCGTCGCTAAGTGTCAACTTCACACACTGGAAACGTTTAGTGAGGTAACTTGCAAACCACTTTAATGTTTCTGTATCGATTCCGTAGTAATTTAACTTGGCCAGTAGTAACTTAACATCTATACAATCGAATGCCCTGGAAAAGTCAAGCAACACTAGCAATGTACACATTCCTTGGTCCTGAGCGCATAGGATTTGATCAGTGACATCCAACAAAGCAGTGACAGTACCTCTCCCCTTCCTGAAACCAGACTGGACATCTGGTAAAATCTTGTTTGCCTCAATATGTTGTGAAAGTTGTGAGCAAACTACTTTCTCTATTATCTTAGACATGCAGGGTAAAATGCTAATCGGTCTTAGGTCTTTCAATTGAGTTGGATTAGATATTTTAGGCAGAGGGCGAACAATAGCTAGCTTCCAGATGTCAGGGACAGTAGATGTGGTAATTGAAGCATTAATTAAACCAGTAATTATGTTTAAAGTGTGTGGTAAGGTTAACAATAACATATCCAAGTTTATGCCATCCCAGCCCTCAGCATTTGATTTAAGATCTTTAATTATTTTCATGATTTCATCAGGGCTTATTGGCTTCAGCTGGAAAACAGAATTGCAATATTTATTGGACTCAAAATAGGTTAGCTGAGACATAGAAATATCCAAAGTGCTAGGTAAATTTAAAAAATGTTTATTTATTGTATTAGGATTGTTGAAACAAACTGGTAGTTGAGCATCACTCTTCGGTAGCAATATGGTTTTAAGATTTTTCCATAGTGTTTGTGGATCCTTTATTTTACTATTGATGCTGTGTTTAAAAAAGGCTACTTTTTCATTGTAAAGATTTTCATCAGTATTATCAACATATGTGTCAAATCCAAAAAATAAGTCTTCAGTTAGGTATTCCAATCCAATTCATGAAGTCAAATCCAGTAATAAAGTCTTGAGTATGTTCCAATAAAAACGTCAAATCCAATATTCAGCTCTTCAAAAAAGCTTACACCTCATCCAGACATTCCAAAAAGTCATTTGACCAACAAAATATAGGTACAATGCTTCAATAAAAATATATACAATTTTAAGCAAGTTTTAAATTTAGCATCATATTTACAGCATACACACAGTATTATGTACAAAATTAAACAAAGGTAAATAAGTAGACGACTCCTTCAACAAATCAGTTACTGAAAGCGGGATTCGATTAGAAGCTCCATAAATCTCAAGCAACTCATCCATCAGCACTAGGCGCTGAATGCCAAAGGATGAGCAACTAAACAGAATGTGATCTATAGACTGAACCTCTTGCTTTTGACAATGATCGCAATAAGGGGAAGAGACAACGTTTTTACGATGGAGATGAAAATTTAAACGACAATGACCAATGCGCATACGAGTAATTATGGTGTAAAACCTACGATGCATGTAAGTTTTAAACTTACAAAACCAAGGCTTACTATTAACTTGGTTATCTAACAAAGCATACAAATGAGCCTTATTCTCAACTTCTGTAAAATGATACCAATGTCTTCCCCAAAGAACAGTCATACGCTGTTTTAGATTACTTATAATATCAGAATATGGCAAGGTCACAGCTAAGTCCCTGCTGTCGGGAACCAGGGACAAGTCAGATGCATTAGCAATAGTTCTAGCTAGGTAGTCGGCGTTTTCATTACCAGAAACTCCTTTATGAGACGGAACCCATACAAAATCTATTTTAATACCAAATAAAGATAGTTCTAACCATAATTCTTTAATGGAAAAAATTAGATAGCAAGTGCTAGCATTCATTTTGTTACTCGATAAACTTATTAATACACTCATACTATCGCTTACTATGACCCATTCTTTACTATATTGATTATGTTCTTTAACATGTTTTAAAGCAAATAAGATGGCAGTTGCTTCAGCAGTAAAGATACTTGCATTTTTATTGATATTAAACCCAATACCTTTATTAATTTCAGGTTGATAAATTGCAAAGGAAACAGCATTATTATTTTTGGCACCATCCGTATAAATAAATTTACAATTAGACCATTCTGACAACAATAAATAAGCCTCCTCTTTGGAAGTTAGCTTTGAATCTATTACAATTTTTATATCGGGATATTTACTCTTAAAAGAGCCTGTGTAACAGGGAAGAAGGTCATTATCAAGATGTATATTTAACTCCTGCAAAGAGTGAAAGAAAGAAGTAAAATCCTGAAGAACATACATGTGCCTTTGAAAAGGCGATGATTGGAAAGAAATCAAGTTGTGAAGAAGATCGTTCTTAGGCAAGCTGTATAACTCGTTTCGCTTCGCTTCACTTCGCGGACGCGGTCCAGTTCCTCCCAATACCCAACTACAATCATGAGTGGGGTAGAATCCATATGTGGACCAGAATACAAAAGTAGTTACAGTTGTATATAATATACGATTTCTTTTACCTGGAAGGTGTTTCGATGGTTATGATAAGATTTTAGCATCCTAAAGTAATGGTCTAAATATTTAATATATACTCTATATTGAATACAAATGTACTATTTACATTATGCCTTTCGAGTTTGTTGCACGTGCATATTGGTAACATGAAATTTGTAAAACAACCTGAGAGATTGCAGTTGGATGTCGTTTGTTCTTCGCAAAATAAGCGCTGTTTCCGACATGGATCACTTTTACCTGACACAATTGGATGCATAATATGTGGACCGTCCAACTGTGGAAAAACGAATTTGATTGTTGGTTTATTGCTACATGAACATGGGCTACGCTTTCAAAATGTTTATGTTTACTCTAAAACCTTATTCCAACCTATGTATCAATTTCTAGAGCAAGTTTTAAAGTTGGTTCCCTCAGTGTCATTTCAAAAATATAGTGAAAATGAAGAAATACTGAGTCCTCTTATGGCTTGCATTAATTCAATAATGATATTTGATGATGTTGCATGTGAAAATCAAAATAATATAAGGGATTACTTCGCAATGGGAAGGCATAAAAATATAGATAGCTTCTATCTGAATCAAACGTATAGTAAAATACCTAAACAATTGATAAGAGGTAATGCAAATTTAATCATTCTTTTTAAACAAGATGATGTTAATTTACGACATGTTTACGATGAACACGTAGGGAGTGATATGTCATGGTCTCAGTTTCGTGAAATGTGTGGGCAAGTATGGGATGTACCCTTCAATTACTTAGTTATTAATAAAGATTGTGATAAGAAATCTGGATGCTATAGGAAAGGTTTTGATACGTTTATCGTGCTAGATTAACTGTATATATAAAGGATTGTATTTAGGTTGAAACTTATTACTTAAGATGAAACCATCTGGATCGGCCATGAATCTTAAAATGAACGAGGAGAAATTATTGAAACAAAAAGTACTCCGTTCTGCCGAAGCCATAAGAAAAAAAGTTAAACTCATTCGTGACGTTAAAACGAACGATATGATGTTGGAAACAATGCTAAAACCAATTATAGATCCTCTCAATGAAATGGCAAAAAACAATATTAGTAATACTGATCATAATATCGAAGATTTTAAATGGAATAAATCAGTAAAAACATTAAAATATAGTCCATCCGAACAGGAAGAGAAAGAAAGTTTCGTTGATAAAAGATTTCTGAGAAAATCATCAGAATCTAACTCGAATAATACCGAACATGAGTCAAATGATAGTGGCTCTAACCTAAACGATTCCATATCTCATGAAAGTGTTGTCCAAAATGATTCTGATACTAGCATCAATGCTTCGATTAGAACGTCTGAGTCGTATGCTTCTCCTCGTGAAGACCCCGTTTGGCAAAAACAATATTTAAACATGAATATTCCTTTTGGTATACGAATGGAGCGTGACAAGCTAATGCTAGGATCTTATCCGATTTCTGTGAATGACAAAGAACTCAAAATAAGTGAGAAAGCTTTCGTTTAACGCCAGGTCTATACGCTTTATTGTTCAAGAAATTACCCGATTTAAGTCTCGTTACTGAAGACGATAAACGATTATATAAAACTTTGTTGTTAAAAACAAATGCTCATAGACGTGATTTTGATCCAAATAAACCGATAAAAAGCAATAAGGGTATGAAATATTTATATGTGATAAAACCACTTTTCAAATTATCTAAACAACGTTCATTAAGTGAAGAAATACCTGTATCCGGTCATGGGCTACCATCAATGAAAAAAGTAAAAAAAGACATTGCATATGTGTATTGGGATGACCCGAACGAATTAGTGGAGAGATTAAAACTGCTTATAGCAGCACGTGACGCTGGTAATACCGGGTTAGGAAATGAAATCATATCTATTATTGAAGAATTGCGTGAAGCTGGAATAGTCAAATAGTATATAAATAAATGAAGTTTATTAGTTTTATCAGTTGTAGTTTGATTTTCAAGTATACAAAATGAATATAGACAAATTTGGTCACTATGTTCATAAACGCTTGCGTGTTAGCGAAGTTTCTGAACTCAATTCCAAGGCTTTGATTCGTACAGAAGCGGGACATTTTGATTTAAAATCTTTGCGACTAAAAGGAGTTGTCGAACCTTTATCACCCGATGATGCAGTAAATAAACAGTACGTTGACAAATACATGCAAAACACGTATGAGAAGAAGTATTTAGACTCCATGTTTGATACTATAAATGGACAAATTCTTCATCTTGCATCTCAGTTGAAACTAAACTTTTATACAAATAAGGAGATAGATAGAATTTTAAAAGAAAAGTATAATGACAAAAGAACAAATAGTGAACGAGATCCATCGATCAGCGAGAAAGAACTTTAAGCGAAGATCAGTTGTACTCAAAGGAATTGATGATTTATGGCAAGCTGATTTGATCGATATACAGAAATTTCATACAGTGAACAAGGGATATAAGTATATTTTAATCGTCATTGATACCTTTTCAAAGTATGCATGGTGTATTCCTATTAAATCAAAAACAAAAACGGAAGTAAAAAATGCATTTGATCTAATTATAAAATCATCTAATCGAAAACCAAAAAACTTGCAGACCGACTTTGGAAAAGAGTTTTATAATGAAGAATTTAATTGTTATTTAAAATCGTTGAAAGTAAATCACTACTCAACGTATTCAATTAAGAAGGCATCTATTGTTGAAAGGTTGATAAAGACAATTAAGTTTAAACTTTATAAATATTTTAGTTTGATTGGCAATTACAAATGGGAAGGCAAACCGTTAGAAGATGTAGTAAAATCTTATAATCAAACAGTACATCGAACAACAAAATTTAAACCTGTTGATGTAAATTTTGATAATGAAATTAAAGTTTTAAAAAATATTGAAAAATCGCAATCCAATTTGCGTTATAAATTAAACAAATTCAATGTTGGAGATTGTGTACGCATTAGCAAGTATAAAAGCGTCTTTCACAAAGGTTATACGCCTAATTGGTCAACAGAACTTTTCACTATTAAACATGTGAATCGCACTCAACCTGTTACGTATCACATTCAAGACCAGCGTAAAAACACTATTCTCGGTACATTTTACGAAGAAGAACTCCAGAAAACTAAGTATCCAAACGTTTATCTTGTAGAAAAGGTGATTAGAAAAAAGGGTAGAAAGTTGTATGTCAAGTGGTTGGGGTTAAGTGATAGCGAAAACAGTTGGATTGATAAAAATGCAATCGTATAATTATACTCGTATTTATGTTCATTTTCTTAACTGCATTGATCATTATGATTTGAGAAATGAAAGGAAGAGGACTATTAAATAGTGCTATTAATCATTTACCATTCGAACTACATTTACCTGGTTATAACTATTGCGGTCCGGGTACAAAATTGCGCAAACGATTACAAAGAGGTGATAAAGGAATTAATGCATTAGACACTGCGTGTATGAAACACGACATAGCTTACGATACATATACTGATTTAGCTGAAAGACACCGGGCAGATTTAGAACTTTATAATATGGCCAAGCAAAGAAAAAAGTCAAAAGATGCAGGGAGAGGCGAAAAAATTGCTTCCTGGTTAGTAAGTAAAGTGATGAAATCTAAAGTTAAAGCTGGCGCAGGAATGAAAACATTTAAACATTTTGTGTCTAAAATTCGCGCTGAAATGAAAAAGAAACCTAAAACAAAAGGGTCTGTAGTTGATCGTGCACTTATTGCCGCAAAAAAATTTTTTCCTAAAGATACTAAGATACGAGTACCACGTTTAATACCGATTCCAAAAACTGGTGGTTTATTACCGCTGATACCAATTTTCGCGGGACTATCTGCGTTAGGATCACTAGCAGGAGGAGCTGCTGGCATCGCTAAAGCTGTCGGAGATTACAAAGCTGCCAAAAAAAACTTAGCTGAATCAGAACGACATAATAAGTTGATGGAATCTATTGCATTGGGAAAAGGGTTGCATATTAAGCCATACAAAAATGGGAAAGGTTTATGTATTAAAGGTTCAAAAAACTAAATCAGAGGTTACCCAGACGCGCTCTCACAAATATTGATATTTTAAAGCACTCATCTGATATCCCTCATTTTCGAGGAGTTTATATGAGAGATAGTTTACCATCACGTGCCAAAAAAGTAGAATGCGGAATCCTTAATTTGGATAGTTCAGTCAACAATGGAACTCACTGGGTAGCCTATGTGAAGGACAAAAGTTATTGCGAATATTTTAATAGTTATGGTGACCTTCCACCGCCAATGGAGTTACAGAGGTATTTAGGCAATTATAATATATGCTATAACTACAATAGGTATCAAAAATTTAACACTGTAAATTGCGGTCATTTATGTTTAAAATACTTAAAAAAATATTGGTGTGACCGTTTAAATAGTATTGCATAATTAACATCTTATCATTCACACGATGTCTTTCACTTTGTCTATAACGGGAAATTCTGCTACTCTAATAACGAACCATTCACCAGCTTTACAACTAGATGGTGAATACGAATGTGGCCTATTGTATATATCAACTTTTAATTCAATACCTAATATTGATGCAAGAAATAATAAGTTTTATTATGGTGAAAACGAAGTAATTGAAATTCCAGAAGGTTCGTATGAACTTCAAGATATTGATGATTACCTACAAGAACACCTTCAAGGATGCACATTTACCTTGAAATGCAATAATAATACCTTAAAAACATCAATTTTGTGCACCAAAAATATTTATTTTGATAAAGAAAATTCTATTGGGACTTTACTTGGTTTTGGAGCAGAATGTATTCAAGCCAATATATTAACAGAATCTCCTTTTCCTGTATCCATTCTATCTACAACTATAGTCCGCATTGAATGTGACATAGTGAGCGGTTCATTTGTTAACGGAAAACCTAGTCACATAATTCACGAATTTATTCCGGCCGTCGCTCCAGGCTATCGAATAATAGAAACACCGAAAAACGTGATATATTTTCCTGTTACTCAAAATAGTTTAAATTCAATTTCAATAAGAATATTGGATGTTAACAATCATTTGGTTAATTTACGGGGTGAAGAGATTCAAATATATTTACACTTAAGAAAAAAATGATAGACTTTAATAAAACTTCAGTGGCGTTTAAAAGTAGTACTAGTATACATCCAGCTATCAAGAAAAGAAGACGTAAAGTAAAACTTTCAAAAGAAAACAAAGAATTCCTCCAATACCTTGGTCTTTTAAAATGAGTATATTAAACTTAGCTGAGCCTTTTGCCTTTGACAACTCAATTGAGAGCTTTGAATATCATTCTTATAAGCCGTACGTAACCAGTTTTAATTTCAATGATGAAATACGCATACCTATAAACCGACAAGATCTTTACGTTTTGCCATCAGCGAGTGCTATATACATAGAGGGTAAGTATAAGTGTATTCAACAGACAAACAAAAGCAGAGGTAAAAAGTGTTCTTTTTACGAATAACCCTATACTTCACCTATTTCAAGATATTCGATATGAACTTAATGGAATCGAAATAGATAAAATAAAAAACGCAGGTGTTACGACAACTATGAAATCTCTCGTATCCATGAATGAGCTTGAAGCATCAATGTCTAAATTATGGGGTTGGGATATCAACGGTACAAAAAATGAACACGGATCATTCTCTGTATCCATTCCTTTAAACAAGATTCTTGGATTTGCAGAGGATTATAACAAAATTATTATTAATTGCAAACATGAACTTATTCTTTTAAGGTCCAATACGAACTTGAATAGTGTTAATTTAAATGCAAACGAATACATAGACCATATAACTATATCTAAAATAGTATGGCGCATGCCTCATATTAAGGTTTCTGACCGTGAAAGATTAGGCTTACTGAATTTTTTGGAAAGTGATCGCGCTATTCAGATAGCGTTCAGGAATTGGGATTTATATGAATATCCACTTCTGCCTGAAACGACAAAGCATTCTTGGGCTATCAAAACTTCATCTCAAATTGAAAAACCGCGTTACATCATAGTCGGATTGAAAACGAAACGTAAAAACGTCGCTGATAAAGACATGACACACTTTGATCATTGTCATTTGAGAGATGTTAAGGTATTTTTAAACTCTAGTTACTTGCCTTATGAAAGTTTTGATGTCAGTTTTTCAGCTGAGAAGTTTGCTATATTATACGATCAGTATGCTAAATTTCAACATCTTACTTTAACCGTGGTCAAGCACCTTTGTTGAGCCCGGAAGAATTTAAAAGTAAAGCCCCTCTGTTCGTCATAGACTGTTCTCGTCAAAACGAAACCTTGAAAACAGGTTCGGTAGATGTAAGGGTTGAATTAGAGTGTGAATCAGATATACCTGCCCAAACCTCGGCGTATTGTCTTATCTTAAATGACAGTATTGTTGAATACAAGCCATTGAGTAGCATAACGAAAAAGATATCATAATGCAAGACTATCTATTCGTAGATCTTCAAGGGTTTAAAACCAGCAAGAATGAATTTATTGTTAAAGAATTTGCATACAGCACGCTGGAGTACACTCAAACTTTTTTAATAAAACCCCCCTTTACATTTTCTAAATTATTGGAAAGTGAAAAAGTACAGACAAGATGGTTAGAAAAACATTTAGGTATTATGTGGCATGAAGGTTATGTTGATTATAGAGAATTTAAAAGACTTATTGTTAACCATATAAAAGATAAGACTATATTTGTAAAGGGGGTGGAGAAAATTGAATGGGTTAAACATTTATGTTCAGACTACTATTATCGATTTAGGCGAGAAAGGATCACCTAATTTAAAGGAGTTGTTTAAGAAATATTGTTTACCTGAGTGTACTTTTAATTGTGTGAATCATAAGAAAAACTGTGCTTTAAAAAACGTTTTATGTATTAAAAAATGGTATTTAAATAATTGTTAAACTGTAATTTTGTAAATAAACGTTGTTAAATATGATTGTTTTTTTTTATGTTTTTTTCAACCTATATATTTAGAATTAATGTTAGGAAATTAATAAAACGTCACATTCCTTTAATAAGATTTATTACACCTTAGTATGTGTACATACTTAACATTGCATAAATTATATTGATTTACACTTTCACGATTTGCACAATTTGTTATGAAATAATATATTATGTATTTGACGCGATTAAGTCCCACTTTATAAATTAACACTGTAACCACACATTTTCTTCGAAATCTTGTTGATGACCTCTTCAGTACTGTCAATTATGTCGTCGTAACCATCGTTCGCTACATACTGCGCGTTCAGGAGAACCTTTTCATTTTGATCATCGTTTTGATCCGTAACGCCATCTTTTATGTCGATTATCTGTATTTTAATGAGCCTGCTTCCTTTTCCGGCTTTGTTGTTTATAACGAAACATGGTGGACGTCCAATACTCTTCTTTACTATCTTGTTACTAGTGTTTACTTTACGTTGCTTCGTTTTTTGACTGTCGATAGTATTCTTAACTTTTTTGTACAGGTCACTATCATCGAATTCTTGAGGTAGTTGGAACGGATCTTGTGCGTATTGAGAGAAAACAATTTGAATATCTTCGCTATCCGCCATTTTCTGGAAATCTAAAACAAGAGAGACACATACAATACATACATACAGTGCATACATAATTATAATTTTAGAAGACGTGAATGTTGAATACTTTAAAGGACATATCCTTAAATTTTATTATTTATTTGGTTTGTAAAATAATAGCGTGTTTTCAAGGCTCACTAATCAACTTACCAGAAGTTCGGTTGCGAGTAAGTAATGAAGAGGTGATTGCAACTATTCGAATGTAAGAAATTAATAATTTCTATGCTCTTATATAGGTAAATTACTGTTTGTTCAGCAAAAATGAAAATGCGCAATAGTGTTACATGATAACTTTAACTTGCACGTTCCTCAATGCACACCTAAAACAAGTCGCAACTTGTTGATAGGTTACCAGACCAATTAGGTGATTCATAAATTATTGTATGATGTGTTTGATGAGGGTTTGTGGCAGATAAGTAGTAAAACATCAGAATGACAAGATTAATCATTTATTTATTATAAAACACTATTTTGTAAAATCAGTGTCAGTCAAAGAATTGGTATAATATAAAATCGTGTCTTATACAAATAACTAAGGATGTATATTTTTCATTATTTACTTAACATACAATAATGATTTATTGATAATTTTTATCTGCAAGTAAGGTAACTCAGATAACACATGTTCATGAAAATTAACTACCAAATAGTATAGTAGTGTGCCCCCAAGCCTTTGTAAAAATTTGGTTGTCAGTTATCAGACGCTTATCATCATTAGCTGAAAGAGCAACTTTGTTAACACTTTGTGTAAATATTTCGTGCTTTATTGATTTGAATAATATGTTTTTTCTTTTTATTACTTTCCTTTCAAATAGTGTTTTTTCATAATCTGATATCTGAAAACCGCGTACAATTGGTTTTTTCACTCCTTTAGCTTTTTTGATAACATCATTAATGGTTTTAATACAGTATACTTTTGAACGCAGTCCTACGAACTCTGTAATCATTTGCCCATTCATTTCATCTTTAAAAAGACCTGGCACTTTTTTGTTCTGGACTGGTAACAAGTATTTATTATCGGCACTATAATTACTAGTATCAAAATAAGACAAAAAGTTTAACCTTAAATCTTCGAAATAGTCTTTTGTCTGTATATAATACACAAAACTATCTGTATCCGTGTAGCACATTTGTAAACGCTTACCGTATTGTTTTTTATATACTGAGTAATGGAAATCATACATATGGCTTTTAGATAACTCTAGTACAGCAAAACCGATGTATATTGGCTTGTCTAAAATTATGATGTCTGGTTTCAATTGGACAGCTATAAAATTCTCTGTAAAAACTGTAGCGCTATGAAAATTAGGGCTTGCGATCAATTTATCAGCCGAGATTTTCTTTTTTGTTTTGTTAGTATTGTCGGTCCACTGATTAACTAAGCGCACTTGTACCCTTTTCTCGGTATTCTCCAAAGTCTTACCAAATATACTGTTATTCATCAATTTGCAAAAGTCTTGTTCAAAAACAGACGTAGCCTTCTGTCGTAAATTTGTATTCATATCAATATATTGTTTCAAATACGGAGCTTGTTTGAATGTAATAACTCTATGTATCTTTTGTAATTTTAGACCATGTTTTAGACATGTTTTCAAATGCACATAATGGATCACATAACAGTATTTGTCATATAAATTAGGTACAAGTTTATATTGTGTGCCTCCTGGTGGTATACATTTTTCAGGACAAAATGGTAGATCGTTATGTTTATCATGTAGATGTTTTGGATAAATAATATCCACTTCAAGGATATAGCCAATTTCTGAATCATTAGGGACTTCTGTAATATTTAAAACACTTATTTCATGATTTTCTAAAAATCTAAAGTTTGATAAAGGCAAATATTGGCACATGCTGTAACCATATAAGTTATTACAGTCGATATAAACAAGGTATGAGTCCAACTGGGATGGTTCATAGTCCTGTAAATATTTATTATTAGCTTTAGCATACCGTTGGGAGGTCATACACACTCCTCCTCTGATTCCGGATTGAATCATTTTCAGAATGTTAAAGTCATCTATGAGCTCTAATTCTACACCAGTTTTCAAAAGCATTGCGTCAAATGATAAACTTGGAGTAGTTAAATAAAAAGCCGGGTCGAGGTCATAGTGTTGCTTGCAAGTAGAACGAAACTTTTCAAAAATATCGGTTAACAGAAGAACATCTGTTTGTAAATAAAGGTCCGTATACTCGCCTAAATTTTTTATATTAAATTGTTTCCAAACTAATTGTGCATGCTCATAGTCTTCTCTAGAAACGGTTTCATTAGTCAGTGAATTGTAAAAAAAATCGATACATGGAAGACTTTTTTCCTCAAAACTTTCCCATTTATTCATATACTCATAGGGAAACACACCTTTGCGCGTAAGTAATTGAAACTCTTTTTTGTTACAAAAATATTTACGTAAATGAAGAAAGTCGCGTTTCTGCAGAGTTTCAGTTAGTTTCTCTAAACTTGTACCTAAAAATTTAAAGGAATCCACGAAACGAAGTTGAAAATACTCGTTCTCGATTGGAATAAATTTAGTAATAGAAATATAGTTTTCCTTGGTTTTAGGAATAACTTTTACTGCTCCTGGCGCCTCACCCAGTTTTTTTATAAATAAATGAGAATCATAACCAGACAGATTATGAAAAAATATGGGTACAAAACCAGGTCGTTTATATTGTAAATTGCATAGGTTATGTGCTGCACCACGATAGGCTCCTGTAATGTGACAGTGGTCCCGAACCCGATCAGAGAATAGAAAATGATTACATATGTGGCATAGTTTAGCATTCAAAAAGTTTAACTCGTCTTTTTCGTTGAATATTATTGGAGTATTTGTGGTTAGAACTTTATGAATTCTGCCAACATCTTTATAGATTGCATCAATAAATTTGTCAACACAATCGGTTCCGCGATAAGAGACGTAATGATTGTAGCTTTGATCTATATTACTAACAATGTAGTATGCAAAGGCAGCTGGTACATGATGATGCAGAGTAGTCGTGTTAGGCGAATGGTTAGTGTCTGTATTATCATTATCACTAATATCTGGGGATTGTAACAACGATTCGAAATCGGCATATATTACAAATGGACAATTCTGTTTCCGATTGAAGTTTTTAAATTTAATTACTGTTCCTTTTTCTGGTAAAACTGTAACTACTCCCGTACACATGTGATTGGATAGTTCATCCTGTTTCATAAAAAATAACAGACAGGTGTCGCAAAAATATATCTTACTATTATGACTCGTGACTTGTTTACGCACAAGACGACTCAAATCTTTAATTAAAACATAATGCGGTGGATGGCTGCCATCGTCCAATAAGAGCAAATGTATATTTTTCCTATTTGTCTGATCACGGACAATCTCAGACTTGTAAAGAGGACCTATTACAGTTTTATTATTTTTCAAGCCAAAAATTGTTATTGATATCTTTGGATTGTTCTTTTCAAACACTCTGATGTCATCAAATGTGACAGGAAAAGACATTTGAGAAATATTCAATACGTCGCGATAGTTAGGATACGATGAAACTCGTTCAGGGTGGTTGTTAGAAGGATACAACGCCGCTGTCACACTCCATAAAAAGCAACACTGGTCATTGTTTTGTATATTTATACATGCTTTCTTGACTTTAATGCATTTTGGCAGGTCAACGTAGCTTGATCCTCGCAGTGGTTGATACTTGTTTACGTTAATCTCTAAATGCGAGTTATTAACAAAAGCCCATCCACTATCACGATCTTGAAATTCCTCAAACTTTGTCTTGAGACAACTCACGGTCTCGCGAAACAGTGATTCAAAATCATAACTTAAGTATAAAATTTTATTTTTAGTTCCAAAGGACTTAATTGATTGACTGTTATCTTTAAACATTAAGAACATTCCAAAGAGTTCAAAATTTACTTTTACGCACGTGTGTTTTGTAAGAGATTCATCTAAAACCCATTTTATGTCATTTTTAACCGAGTTCATAAATTCATCTACAGATCTCAAACTTCGATCGTCTTTTGTCGATACACGATATGTTACAATACGCTTCAGAAATGCTGATTCTACTATTTCAATGTTATCCCTTAGAGCTTTGCTAGAATTAACTCTTGTTTTGTGTGCATTGCTTCGAAGATGGCCTACCCAATTTATTTTTTTTACAGACGTGCTACACGGAACACAGAAAGGCATTGTGAAATAATAATGTTATACAAACAACAATAAATACCAGGTGTTTCCTGTATCACGAACAAAAGTAGTTAAGTTTGAGGAGTGGAGCTCGTATTAAATTTATTTATTCCTGTTGCAGGAAACACCCTGTATATATCCTAATCTATTTTTGACACTATAACCCGCCGACGACGAGATAATTATTTTTATTAATAGTACATCGTATTACCAAGAATGCAACGACAATCGAATGTGTAGTAATTAGTACTAACACGTAAATAGGTGAGTTGGTTAACCAACAGTACAAAAGTTAATGTATTTAAACGATATTTATATTTTAGAAATCTCTTATTAAAAAAAAAATACGAAAAGCAGGATTAATGACCCTGTTTGACTAATATTTTTTGGAATTAGTATAATAAACGGGTTCACAATCTTCAAAGATATGGAAAGCTTCACCCATGAATTTTTGTAATTGATTCCACTCGGAGGAATTTTCGTTACTTTGTAATTTGACCGCCACTAACGCTTTTTTATAGCGATCTTCAGGGTTGGTCTTCAGAAAATCATCTACATTATACACTCTAAGATCTATATAAAATTTACCATCCGTAATCGTACTACGCCGAGAGAGGTACCCGCAGACACGCGACTTGTAAATGATGACGTGGTCTTGATAGTTTTCGATTCGTCTCCGAGTTCCTCCTCCTCTGCTTGTATGATCTTGAATATATCCGTTGTGACCGAATTCTTGGAAGAACTGAAATAAATAAACGAAAATGTTATTACGAGCTAACACATTTAAAAATAAAATAAATAAAATATCTTTATTTCGGAAAATTAAACTTCCAAACACAATTAATTACACTCATACAAATCATCACAAATTTAAGTCTCAATCATCATCATCATCATCATCATATCAGCCGAAAGACATCCACTGCTGGACATAGGCCTCCCCCAAAGAGTGCCAAAGTGACCGATCCCGCGCCACCCGCATCCAGCGGACACAACAAGCGGACAGTCTCAATAATGAAATTAATTTAAAAAGCAACAAATAAGTACCTGGAACCGGAATTCTTGGCTTTACTGGTTGATGCTGCGACCTTGCTATTTGCTTTTCTCTTTTTAGCAGCTGGCAGTGGCGATGGTGATTGTCTTTGATGTTCGACGAAATTCAAATCAGACCTAATGAAATAAAAAATAAAAAACATAAATATTAAACAAATCTGGGAAACCGTGGCAGCCTAAAGGTTTAGACGCATGACCTTCGAACAGTGGGTTGAGGGTTCAAACCCGAACTATACCGATGAGTTTTAGGAAACTTATGCATGGAATATAATTAGATATTTACTATAGGCATTCGGTGAAGGAATACATCGTAAAGAAATCTGTATAAACCAGCTAAGAAAGTCAAAGGTCTCCAACCCGCACTGAGATTTTCAGTGAACGAACTTACATAAACCAACTAAGAAATTTAAAGTTAAAACGATCAAAATATTAAGCGCAACTGTTGAAAAATCTAAAAATAAATGAATTACCTTGATGATGAGGTCCTTTTCTTTATGGTCTTTTTCTTCGGCTCTGGCGAAGGCGTACGCGCATGTGTAGAATATTCAGAGTCAGACCTTCAAAAACGAAACAAAAATTAGTCATATAGTTTTTTAAACATATCTTCACAAATACGATTTATTTGAGTTACACATTGATTTGACTAACATTTTAAATGAAGGTCACTCAACAAAGAAACACCGAGAACTTCGAGGCACTTCCCGAATATTTAGGAAATAAATGGATACAAACTGTATGATTGTTCGTTTTATAATAAATTAGTTGATGATTCAATATTTTTCCGAAATATATAATTTTATCATAAGAAGCAAATCATAGCATTCCACTTTAAACCGTAATGTACCCATTATTCACCGATTGTAAAAATAAACAGATTACTCACAAAACTGTACATCATTCGGTTACAATGTGTAATTAACACAAAGAAATGCCGCCGAAGTATCGAATTATCGAATGAAGCCGACGATTACTACGTTGCAACACGTGTAAATAACCTGTCACAACCAGTTCTTGTCTATTTAGTCGAAAAACATTTTGAATTATATCAACATTACTATCATTTTCTTTAGTTCATCTCTGAATTAATATTTTTTAAACGTATATAAAAACAACTAAGAAACAAGCCTTCTCACGAAATATCCATCGTAATCTACGAGAAAATCAAACATTTAATTTCAAGCCCCTATACCAGCCATTGTTTACGTTTCTCCTTAATAGATGCAATTACCTATAACACATGTATGCATTAATTCTTTACATTACTAAATTAAACAAAATAATGTATTACAACATAACCCGCTTATTTAGAATGTTGGTTAAATAGTATCATGGTACAAGGTGAATAAACAGAGCGTAAGCATTTTTAAAGATTCACACGCCGACCGGCATTACGATTGTAATTTAACACTTTGCGATTAACAAAACAGAAACGTCATTTCTAATCATAGGTTGATGCATTGAAGAAAACACGTTTATTCATTTTTGTTATTTTATGCATATGGAAATATAATGTAAGTTAGTCTATTAATTTACCTACATAAAATATCTTCTCTTACACAACTCCATTAACACTTGTCTACAGGAAAGATAATTTCTGTATAACCTATTAGTGTTACTTTTGATACTTATATTAAGATTATCGAGTAGGTATTTTGTTCATAAAATCAGGTATGAAATGAATTAGAAATCATATTTATAAACTGAACAAACATTTTAGAGGGTCCACCTGCAAAGGTTGAAACAGTACGAGGGCTGTTCCGAAAATAGTTAGTCAACAGCGTACTATTAATCGTATTCATATAATTTTACTGTAGCTCAAAGGCAAATTTCATTACAAACTTTTTCGTGTAAATGTCACTGGCCAGTGAAATTCCGTTATTTTTTCATGAAATCAGAAAAAAAACATGTCTGCCACTTTTTGCCCGCAAAAATGGAGCTAACGCGGGAAGCATTTCGTGCTATGATATATTATGATTATAAACGAGGGCTAACTTACAAGGATTCTCATGAAAATTTAACTAGTGTTTTTGGGGCATTATCCCCATCTCTTGCCACTGTCAGTTACTGGTTCCGTGAATTTAAGCGTGGGCGGAGCGACGTCAAAGATGAGCCTAGACCGGGGCGACCGCCAACGGCAGTCACTCCAGAAAATGTTATCAAGGTGGAGTGGCTAATCAAGGAATCTCGAAACATTACCCACCGAGAGATTCAGGATGAACTGAAGATTGGATCCCAGGCAGTTTCTACCATTTTGCATGACCACCTTCAAGTTCGGAAGGTTTCGTCTCGATGGATACCACATTTTCTCACACAGGAGCAAAAAGATAGACGTGTCGATTGGTGCAAATTTATGCTAAAAAAAATCGATAAAGGCGATTCACAACAAGTGAGCTACATTGTGACATCCGACGAATCTTGGATATATAGCTACGACCCATTTACAAAACAGCAATCCACGCAATGGGTCTTTGAAGAAGATGATTTACCTACTAAAGTAGTTCGCGGCCGAAGCGTCAACAAAAAAATGGTTGCTGTTTTTTTTCGACGTAGTGGACCGGTAGCCGTAATTCCACTTGAAGATCATAAAACAGTTACCAGCCAATGGTACAGTGAAGTTTGCTTGCCACAGGCCTTCCAGGAGCTGAACGTCAGCCGTCCAAGTACTGGAACCCGGGGCATAATTTTTCAGCAAGATAATTCTCCGGCTCACACGGCTGCCAGAACCATGGATTTTTTTAGCAAATCAGGAGTGCAACTGCTACCACACCCTGCGTACAGCCCTGACCTGGCTCCGTGTGATTTTTTCTGTTCCCCACGTTAAAAAAATCATTACGTGGGCGACGATTTTCGACGGCGGATGAAGCAGTAGACGAATTCAGGCGACTTTTTTTTGACCTTCCGCAAGAACAGTTTTTTTCCTGTTTTGAAAGTTGGTTCAGTCGAATGCATAAGTGCATAAATGTAGCAGGGGAATACTTTGAAAAATTGTAATTAAAGTTTTATTATATTCCTTATAGTTTTTGTTTAACTAAAAATTTTCGGAACAGCCCTCGTAAACCGTTCATTCAATTTATTCTTTGACCTGATATTACTTATCGTCATGCGGTCGACTAGCTATCCTTTCGCATGAGCTGTCTTTCGTTTGTTTATACAACATGCTTGAAGTCTGACAAGGATGAAGCATACGTTCGATTGGTTACGTTTTAATACGTAGTGAGTGTTAATACGTACAGTCAACCAATTTGATACCCAAGTGTACCTATAATTATTATGTTTACTGTAATTCTTCATATCTACGTCACATAAATTATCCAATCAGATTGCGAGGCCTGCATCGCGCTTACGAAGTTTTTGTGATCGGTTCATATATATACAATTTCATTGATAGAACTGTCGGAGTGTCTATAGCTATACCGACCGATAGTTCATAGTACTCTTACCACTTAACATGTTGCGAAGCCTGGCCAGCTTTGTGATAATGACTTGGTAACGCGGTGGCGTATGCATACGATGCTTGGTTTTAATAACCCCCTAAGATGGGCAGGGCTAGTATGCACAACACACTACAACCCGGTGGGGGTAAACACAACACGCGGTGGCGTTGATATAGTATTTGCTTGGTTTTAATAACCCTAAGATGGGCAGGGCAATTACTATATCTCACACAACGAGAAATCTGTTACTATACACGGTCGGTAGTTAACGGTGATCTCATCCATACTTCTCACGTCAAAGTTTCTGGCCAATTCTGCGATGTGATTAGTGTGTCAAACACCGTAATAATCCTGTTAGCCCAGCACAGCTAAAAGCTCAATATTACCCAAGTCTGGCTATGATGGTGCATTACGAGATCTGGTTCTCCAAGAACAAGATCTGGCGGGTTGCGATGCTAGCTAGCACCCGTTGTGTTTAGCCTTTTGCATTTTTAAACTTGCATCTTTTTGTTAAATGAGTGCTAAAAGTCCGTTAATGCACTTGAAGTTCTGTTCCACTGCAACGGAGTACGAACTGTGAATCTGATACTATCCTAAACATGCATTGAGAGTTTGCATCAGATTATTAAACACGATGCCAAACACATAAATTAAACGAATCCGTCGGTTTGTCTGATGGCTACAGCGTTTATCTTCAATACGATGAATTAAAGCAAGATATATTATATACAACTGTAACTACTATTTGTATTCTGGTCCACATGTGGATTCTACCCCACTCATGATTGTAGTTGGGTATTGGGAGGAACTGGACCGCGTCCGCGAAGTGAAGCGAAGCGAAACGAAGCAGTGGTCCAGAACTCCCAATACCTAACTACTAGCGTGTTTTGAAATGAATGTTTTATTAAATTTCCGCATGTAATTCCATATTAATGTCAAAGGAGTGCACCGGTTAAATGAGTTACACAGATTTATCCAACTATTACGCCGTTCAGTCTTAAGAACAAGCTTTTTAAGGGCTCGAAGTAATTCCATATTAATGTCAAAGGAGTGCACCGGTTAAATGAGTTACACAGATTTATCCAACTATTACGCCGTTCAGTCTTAAGAACAAGCTTTTTAAGGGCTCGAAGTCTTTTAAATTCTATATAATTCTCTTCACTAGGTTCACTTTTAAATTTTATATAAGCATGTTTTGAATTAAGTACTGCTTCTGAACACTTTTGATTCCACCAAGGCAGCCGGGGAAATTTCAAAGATTTTGGTGTACACATATTAGAACTATTCAAAGACCTATGTCTAGGGATGGACTCTACAGCAGTACATCGCAAAATATTACAAAACAGATTGAGCGCATCTATCGAAGACATATTTTCAAAATCAATATTAACCAAACAAAAATCAACTGATTGCCTGTACATTTTCCAATTCACCTGTTTGTAATTTGGGTGAATGGGCAAATGTACATTATTACATATTGGATTACTTTGTGAGCTATTTTCATTACCAACTATCATTTTTATCATTACAGGCAAATGATAACTGCTGCTAAGAGGACAATCCATAACAGACCAATCACATGAAAGTGCCAATGATGGAGAAACGAAAGTTAAATCCAGAGCATTAGGACGCCAAGAAGAAGAACCAGTTGTAGTAGTTTGACCATTATTTAAAAGAACCAAGTCATTGCCATCAATAATATCTAAGACATCTCTACCTCGAGGCAATGTATCAACACAGCCCCATGACATATGATGAGCATTTAGATCGCCTCCAAAAAGCATTGGCTGCGGAATAGATTTTATCAAAGCATCAAATTTACTTTTATTAAATGGGGGATCTGAATTTGATGGACTATAAAAACTTACTACACTCAACTGCTTGTTGTTTATAATTATTTGTACACAGATATTTTGTAGAGCATTGTCAAAATAAGTTTTAATATTAGAATATACTATATTGTTATGAATAAGTATTGCTACACCATTATGTTTATTACCACAGTCATTTCTAATGACATTGTATCCTTTAATTGAAAATTTTTGATGTTGTTTTAACCAGGTTTCAGAAATTATTGCTATGTGAATGTTATTTTCATATAAGAATCTAGTAAAGATTAGCCTATTGCTTATTATACTCTGAGCATTCCACTGCACTATGTTCAATATGTCCATAAAGAAAAAAATTAAGGTTGTTTCCTGAAAGTGTTTTTAAGTGTTTCTTTTATATTGTTAGAATTTATTGGCATTTCTTTATCAGCACAAATTTTAACTATAGCTTCCACAAGTAGATTCATAAATCTGTCAGATTTGGTCAGATTACGTAGATGGGTGTCAATATATTTTGAGCCGAGCTGCGGAAATGCAACGTCACAAAACAAATCGGAATATTTAGCACTACGTGATTTTAACTTATTTTCCTCAATTTTCTGTTTTTTAATTGGACATGCAGCAGATATAGCCACGTGATCCCCACCACAGTTTGCGCATTGTGTTTTAACCTTATTACAATTTTTGAAATTATGAGGTTCAGCACAAATTGAACATACTTCATTATTTTTACAATACTTTGCTATATGACCAAATTTCATGCAACGAAGGCATTGCTTTACTGGAGGAATATAGATCCCTACTTCGTGCCTCCAATGTTCAAGTGTTACATATTCAGGCAACTGCACAGAGGCAAAAGTCACGGCAACCGTCTGAGTTGGAACCATTGAGACGATACCCAGCGTGTCTTTTACCCGCCGCATAAACCGTCTTACGCTTATCACCTTTTTACTGGAAGCTATTAATTGGAAAATCTTCTGGTTCGAATAATCAATCGGCACTGAAGTGAGAACACCCGTAACCTCGGTCTCAAATGCTGGGATTGAAGCATTCATGTGAATTTCATTTAATAATTTTTCATTTTTTAGGAAGACATTGGCGTGATTTGGGAGATCGAACATAATCCCAACTTTGTATGCATTAATTGTTCTTAGATGCATCACGCCCGACACGCGATGCTTTCGGATTGCATTGGACAAAGCAAGTCTATCTTTGTCAGAAAATTTGTGGTCATCCTCTCTGTGATTCAGAAAAACAATAAATTCTTTCTTAGCTGAATTTTCGTCGTACAACCTGTAATAACTTTTGGCCCTGAAAGGAGTATACTTCTCTTTGTCATCTTCTTTAGTCTTCTTTTTTGCAGGTATGCGCTCCGAGGGCGCACCTGTATCCGCATCAGAACTACTTTCAGATTGAAGATCTGGCTCCGGCTCCAAGCCCTCCAACCGAGAACGCTTTCCCGTACGCTTCCCCATGACTGGGGAAGCGCACCAAACCGATAACCAAATCAACTATGAATTTAAATTAAAATTAAGACTAAATATGTACAAATTAACACCTAAAATTAATTTACAATAAAATATTTTATCAAGCGCGCCTATCCGCTAGTTTTTTACGTCTTATAAATAGTGATGTGCTACAACCGATTGGGAGACTTATATTTGTTGATGAAGCGTCTGTAACACAATGAATGGATAATCCGTGACGTGCTAAAAACGAGAGAACACGCACTGAAAACATCCGATCACTATACGAGTAAAATAACGAATATAATATGTAACCAAATACGTAAACCAAAATGGCGTCGCGTCAGGTCGGCGATACGTCAATGTCA
Organism: Epinotia demarniana; assembly: GCA_945867215.1. Classification (NCBI taxonomy): domain Eukaryota; kingdom Metazoa; phylum Arthropoda; class Insecta; order Lepidoptera; family Tortricidae; genus Epinotia; species Epinotia demarniana. The sequence goes on from OX244278.1 coordinate 10,913,310, forward strand.
TTTTAAATGTTTGAGTACATTAGTAGTGAGTAAATTTTATTTATTGTTTATTTAGTATCATTTTGTGAGTAGATTTTATTTATTGTTTATTTTGAATCTAAAATTAATTAACGATTTTATCGGTTATTCACAAACCGATATCAAAGATCAACACTGTTTGTATATAGCTGGTCACATTATTTCTACGTTTGACATTTGTGGTTGTCATTTTAGTCTACGGAATAAAAAAATAGACTTATAGTGCTCTAAAGTGCGTTCAGAAACCGTAGGAAATGACCAGCATTACTACAACCGATTTTACTATGAGAACTTTCTTGTCTGTGGTAGTAGGTAAAATCTGTACTGTAATGTCATTACAGTACAGATTTTTGATAAATTTGTATCGTTATGAGTTCATTGGAACAGCTGTCAAAACTCAAGTGGGTCTCTAGTCTATAGTATCCATAGATATTAAAACAGTTATCGATACGAAACGTCAATTCAGTACGTGTTTTAATCCAAACCGCACGACATTTGATCTCGAGTGATATGAGTATAGGGACTTCATTCGTTTGTCTCGTGAGCGAGATGGAAGTGCGTGCTCGGAAGCGCGGATATCATGTCTTTTAATTTTAATTTTTTGGCCGTTTAAATAAATAAAAAAGTAATCACTGATTTCCCTCAAACATGATGTTGCCGATTTTCAGAAGCCATTTTAATATTCTTAGCTTTTGTGCATAATTTGTTACGAATATTCTAAGTGTATTTTAGACCCTTTTAGACCTATGTTCGTGATTTTTTTCTATCGAGCAAAAATTGCTTAATTATGTTTCGAGTCACTGATCTCCCTGGCGTAAAGCGTCAAGATTACTATTCGTATTTTTTTGAAACCATATTATAAACAGACGCTTTATATTGTTTCAAAAACTCTGTTCGCTTCACTTAGATGAACCTACGGCGCCTTAAAAAAAAAACCATTTGCCATGACGGATGATCGAATTGCCGCCATTGCTGTTGTCATTTTATTGTTGGTTTTTTGCTGTTACTTACTACTACTTATGATATGTGTGTAGCTAAAGTAGTGTATGCAACTGTACATAATTAGGCCTTAAAACAGGCTTCTCATTATGGATCAGTCGCGTAGATTGTATGACAAGGGTCTAAAGTAAGCCACGAGATGGATATTTTCCCGAACGAAGTGAGGGGAAATAGTTCGAGGGGTAATATGGCTTTTAGAATATACACTGTACTTTTCACTTCGACTGCGAGAAAATAGTAAAAACAAAGATTATCCATCCACAATCAACAATTATACTAAGGCGAAAAGATTGTTCTATTTGGCACCATTCTTTTTAATAAACTGCTGTGACACAGAAACAAAATATTCACACCACCAATAAACGCCTCTGACCGTCTAATAACGGCGTCTAAACGGCCGAGCGCGGCGGACACCATACGATAAGGCGAGATAGACAGCAGTCTATCCCGCTCAATCTTTATAGCTTCCGTCTTGTATGCAGTCAACCAAGCTTGAACGTTTGGACGGAGCTATAGTCGGTCGGAGGCGTTTAAATTTTTCATTATTGTGAATTAGGGAATAAAAAACACCTAATGTTTGAATTGAATTCTGTTTCCTGATTGGTCGATTTTAATGTCTAGCTGTATTCTGGTTAGTAGACAGCAAATACTAATGTTTTTTTAAAGAGTTGTGATTGGTGTAATATTGAGCTGTTGTGATTGGTCAAATTAAAATGTTTTATAAACCATAAATATGTATACATATTTCCCCTAGCCCTTCAAGTGGCAATCGCCGGGTACCCGGCGGTTGTCATTATCTGTCTAGTGGCGCGGCCATTTTTGGCGAACTACCGTCAAGTGGCACGGGCCATATGGGTGATCATCGCGAAATCGGTGCACGTTAGAAAAATTACCATTATTCAAAAAACATTATGAGTGGTTTATTATAAGCTTATATTCTTGGATGCAGCATAAAATAGCCTATAACCTGTATGTAATAACGGAGGCCTTTCCATGTATGTGAATTTGGCTAGCTTTGATCAATTTTTGAATATCCAAATTTTTCCAATTTCTTGTATAAATTAACTATAACTATGGAATAAAACAGTTAATTGTAGAAACTACAAGTTTATCTACAAGTATATATATTTATTTACATGTTTATATAGTTTTATTGTCTCTCGCCTTAGAATATTTTAACACTACGAGGCTAAATGTAGTACTTTAGCCCCGCTTGCTAAGTCTAATATGCACTTTTAGGGAATGAGAAGTGAAAAATATCTTTTCATATCTCATGCTCTGAAAGTGACTCGTTGTTGTTCTAAAAAGTGTGCTGAAAGTGCTAAGTTTCTGCTCTAGTGCAGAAAAATAGTGTATTCCAGTTAGTCCTTGCCTTATAAACATTATCCGGGAACAAATTCTAATAAATATCAATACTTACGCCGCCACTGACAAAGGGAAATACTTTATACACATCACACATCACATCATCAGCCTATATACGTCCCACTGCTGGGCACAGGCCTCCTCTCACGTATGAGAGGGAACGGGCAGTAGGGGAAGAGGGGGGACAGTGGATCACGGGGAACAGTGAATAAAACTATCTAGCGCCATCGTTTACGCGCACATTCAAACGCCGACGCGTGTTTGTAAACTCGTCTAGACAGGCCCTACACTGCGCCAGTCGCCCGCGAGCTCAGGCACAAGGAGGGTGCGTTATCGCTGCCGGTCGAACAAAACAGTACGTAAAATTTATTTTACATATTTATTGAAAATGTTTGTAGGCAAATTCACGCGTTTTATTGAATGTGTCTTTGTTTTATCTTGTTACTTTGTGATTGCAAATTGTGTTGATTGGTGTTTTGAGTATAATAATATATATTTTTTTTTTTGGTGAATTATTCTTACTGTAACGGTTTATGGGGTACACTGGGCCATCTCCTTGTGGGGAGCAGTGGATATGGGTCCAGTGGTACTATGTAAACCTAGGAAACTGGCTACCTCGCCTAGACTGATTATATTATATTTTTATGATTATTTGTAAACTAGTGAAACTAAAACCTGCCTATATGACTGCCTGATTGCTGTGATTTTATGTTGTCGGAAGACATTTGTGCCTATATTACAGATTATAATGAGTAATATTAAAATTAACGATAAGTATTTTTTTTGATGACATAAGGTATTGTCTTTAAGTTTTCTTTTTTGAATTTATATTTTCTATAATAAAACATAACTTTTGTTGATTTATGACGTTATTTTATGTAACTTAATACATACGATCCCGTGTTCCCCCTATGGTCCATAATTCCCAATGCCCTGATTCAAGGTTCCCCGAGCATGGGGAACAGTGGACCAATTCCCATTTTTTTTTAAAGTCACTCTGTGGCCTAAAGTTCCATTTGTGTGCCTTCTATAGTGCATTTTATTTATGCCTTAATAACCCCTTATTAATATGAGGACAAGAACACGGACATAAAGTGTGTATCTGCTGGGCTATGTGCCTCAAAACAAAAACTGGTCCACTGTCCCCCCTCTTCCCCTAGTCCCCACGCTGGTCCAGTGCGGATTGGGGACTTCACATACACCTTTGAATTTCTTCGCAGATGTATGCAGGTTTCCTCACGATGTTTTTCCTTCACCGAAAGCTAACGGTAAATATGAAATCATATTCCGTACATCCGAAAAACTCATTGGTACGAGCCGGGATTCGAACCCACGACCGCCGTTTGACAGCCGCATGCCTGAACCACTGGGCTACCGTAGCTTACAATATATAATACTTTATACTTAAGTAATAATTCTTAGAATTTATTTTACTTAGTTTTTGTTGTAAATTCATTACTTTTATTTTAGCTAAAATATCCACTTGGGTCTATGAGGTGGTGACAAACGGAATACAGCCATAATGCTTTTTTTAACTCAAAGTTGTGCATGTGAGCTAAAGCAGAAACGCATACAGCCACTCTTCAACTAATACTAATAATAAATACGAATAGAATGGCGTAGGGATGTGACGGCCCCATCGCCCACCAGATTTCTGGTGCAATCAGTCAACGTAAGGCAGCTTGTGGCGGGCTGTTAGGGAGTAGCGACCCTACGTACCTGAGTGCTCCTGGGGGTGTCCTGTGGTCAGGCTGAGCCGATCGGGTGGTTGGTGGGACAGGCCCTCCGCCTCTGGCTTGCCTTTATTGGCCGTCCAGAGTGGAGTCGCAAGAGCTGTTGCTCGAGGGTAGATGTGGACACCTAAGTGGCGAGTTGGCTATATGTTTAAAGTTCAGTGCCACCTCTCTACCCCCCAGCTCTCTGACCGGTGTTGCCCTTAGGCCATTTTTTAATGTCGCTATTAATAGGGGCCCATCTAGCAGTTAGCGAGTCACCGTCTGCCAGAGATAAAGATTGAAACAGTTTTATTAGGCAGGCGTCCGATGTTTCACCCAATAGCCCAGCCACTAGTCCATCATTTCAACCCAATAACCCGTTTTATTTAGATTCCATCAATCATCAATAGTCCCTATACACCCCAGCGGGTGCTGTCTCTGTGTGCGTCCCATGACACGGGCAGGGACAGCATCCGCTCGGTGTACTCCTTGCATTTCATTAAATTGTCAAAAGGGCCTCTACGTGTTGGCTCAGTTGGTACTTTGTAGGTACCTAGCTCCACGCACGCCTCCCAAAGGTCCGGGACATCGTTGTCCCGTGAACGGGAAAGAAATATGAATAGTATGAAAATATTTGAATAGTTTTTTTTCGTCTATCACAATTAAATTATGAAAGTATGTTATTTATATAGTTTTGACTTAGGAAATATGAATATAATACTATTTGGTTATAAAAACGTAAGCAATATTTTTATTTTCAAAATTAAAATCGTAGTTGTATTATCTGTATGTCACGTGACCGAGTTACACCATATAACCATAAGCGCGAGCGAGACAGATATTTGCCTCTTTCTTTAGGACAGGTGAGATGGGACTATTCTTTCGGCTCGGATGACGTCACGATAATGGCGGCTGCCGTTTTTGAATTGTATACTTTGAATAAACATATTGTTTTATTTTCCGTCTGTGTTTTTTTCACTTTCCGGGCACCTACTCCCATCGTTATATCCGGCGAGTCAATACTCTTACAATTCTGTAACCGTCTTGTACCTGGCAGGAATTTAAAGCTACCATGAGATGCACAATGCACCTGATAATTGCCACTGGAACGGGCGTGAAATACATTGTCTGGTACAGTCGACACACGTAAAAAGAGCTCTGGCGGCCATACATTTAATATGGCGCGCAGAGCTCTTTTTACGTGTGTCGACTTGTAACGGCTGACCTTGACTGGGCGGCTATATTTTATTAAACGTCTGTGGTAGCGGCGTTCTGAAAGTTACCTGTGGATTTTTATGAAATTAACCGGTTCAGCGATTCCGAAAATAAGTTCAGAATTAAATGTATATAGTTGTTATCTTATGTAGAATACACTAAAACATATAATATTACCATTATTTGTTTATTAAAAATGTACGGCAATTAAAATCTCAGTGTTCTATAGTATTTTGATGAGATAGGTTTGAACGCTTCCCACCTCAGTCAAATTGACAATATTTTTCAAATATTTTTCAAATTCTTGTGTCTAACTGTCAATGTCATCATGTTTCGGTGAAAATTATAACAGTTATTTTTGGATTTCCGAAATTTTCATGGTAACCAGCGAGTTAAATTGAGTGAAGAACTCCACTGCTTTCGCGCGCGCGTGTGTATGTATTTTTGAGACACAGACTCGTTATTTTTCAGATAGAGACTCGTGTGTTCTGAGATAGTGACTAGAGATGGGTAATGTCGGCTCCGCGGAGTGATCTGAATCATTAAATCCGACTCCGCTATCGGTACCGACTCCGCTTATCGGCTCTTCGACTCCTTTGAATCCCTCCAACAAAATCAATGGAATCACAAGCAAGGAGGAAAAAGGATACTTTTTATGCTGGAAATCATCACCTAAGGGACATGATTCGTGGTTTTATGTGCCGATATGTGCCTGTTATCAGATGTCAACTATTAGTATATAACACATTGTTCGTCTGTGACGATGATGATGAATAATATGCATAGAACTTTAGGGGAGGCCTATGTCTAGCAGTGGACGTCTTTCGGCTGATATGATGATGATGATGAATGATATGCATAGAACTTTGGGGGAGGCCTATGTCCAGCAGTGGACGTCTTTCGGCTGATATGACGATGATGATGAATAACATGCATAGAACTTTGGGGGAGGCCTATGTCCAGTAGTGGACGTCCTTCGGCTGATATGATGATGATGATGAATAAAATGCATAGACCTTTGGGGTAGGCCTATGCCTAGCAGTGGACGCCTTTCGGCTGATATGATGATGATGATTCATAATATGCATAGAACTTTGGGGTAGGCCTATGTCCAGCAGTGGACGTCTTTCGGCTGATATGATGATGATGATTCATAATATGCATAGAACTTTGGGGTAGGCCTATGTCAAGCTGTGGACGTCTTTCGGCTGATATGATGATGATGATTCATAATATGCATAGAACTTTGGGGGAGGCCTATGTCCAGCAGTGGACGTCTTTCGGCTGATATGACGATGATGATGAATAACATGCATAGAACTTTGGGGGAGGCCTATGTCCAGTAGTGGACGTCCTTCGGCTGATATGATGATGATGATGAATAAAATGCATAGACCTTTGGGGTAGGCCTATGTCCAGCAGTGGACGTCTTTCGGCTGATATGACGATGATGATGAATAACATGCATAGAACTTTGGGGGAGGCCTATGTCCAGCAGTGGACGTCTTTCGGCTGATATGACGATGATGATGAATAACATGCATAGAACTTTGGGGGAGGCCTATGTCCAGTAGTGGACGTCCTTCGGCTGATATGATGATGATGATGAATAAAATGCATAGACCTTTGGGGTAGGCCTATGCCTAGCAGTGGACGCCTTTCGGCTGATATGATGATGATGATTCATAATATGCATAGAACTTTGGGGTAGGCCTATGTCCAGCAGTGGACGTCTTTCGGCTGATATGATGATGATGATTCATAATATGCATAGAACTTTGGGGTAGGCCTATGTCAAGCTGTGGACGTCTTTCGGCTGATATGATGATGATGATTCATAATATGCATAGAACTTTGGGGTAGGCCTATGTCAAGCTGTGGACGTCTTTCGGCTGATATGATGATAATGAATAATATGCATAGAAAAACAGCTGAATACTTACATATATAAATCAAAATTGTGCTGGTGAGGGAAGAGTTATTTAAATATGATGCGCTAAAGACGGGACGGTATGGAAAGCAGCCTTCGTTCGAATTATCGTTATTATGTGCCACCCATCTGGACAATAGTTGTGGGTACTATGTCTGTGATGAGTTTGGATGTGACCCTAAACATCTGGTGAGATATTCTGATAAAGAGGTAAGTTTGAATCACAGGCAATGAGATAGGATAGTTTTTATCCTGGAAATCATCACCAAAGGGACATGATTCGTGGTTTTATGTGCCGATATATGCCAGTTCTCAGATGTCAAGTGTTCGTCATATTGTCTGTCTGTCTGTCTGTCTGTCAAAACCCTTTGTCTCGAGAACGCCTGGAGGGATCGAGTTGAAATTATAACCATATACTCAGGTCTTCAGTCCCTTGAAGCTGTGAAGAAATCAAACTTCAAACTTAACGTAAAAAAACGTATGTTTCAACACTACACATTTGTAATTAAGTACGGAACCCGCGGTGAGCTAGTCCGACTCGCACTTGTCCGGTTTTTTTATTTGTGTTACAATATTTTCTGTTGTTACAGATAATGCCGACATCTGAAATAAGTAAAGCAACCCAGGATTTTTGCTGCCACTTTTTGTTAGGGTTAATCGCCAGTAACTGGCCACCGTTCAATAACTGACCACCTCATACTAAAAATGAACTCTATTCTCTATATATAATAAAATTGATTTTTATTATATGGTGTTAATTACTGGCCACATTTCAAAAACTAGCCACGTTGTACTAAATTGAATTTAGTTTGTAGGGCAACAGAGTTCATTTTTAGTATGAGGGGGGCAGTTTTTGAAGAATGACCAGTTACTGGCGATTTTCCCTTTATACTCGTACCATAATTATGCATAATATATAATACCGTGTGTACGTTACAAATCTAGTTTTCGCCTTAATTGTTGTAAGTCCACGGAATCACATCACACTTCTTCGTTCAAGGCTTTATAAATTGCAAGCATAGCTACGTACTGACTAGGCTACAATATAGCCTTCATTATGCCTATGGGTGTAATGTCTTTTTATTACCCGACTGCCCGAAGGAGAGAAGGAAGAAGATATGTATGTAGCATATACTTTGGCACGCCCTGCAGCCTAAACCGTTTGACGGATTTCGAATTTTCGACATAGTTAATCTCAAACTTTGGTTCGTCAAAAATAAATGTAATGCCTGCAAGTTATTTAAAAGATCTTTAGAGTACATATGGTGCTACTTTCCCACACTATTGTTTAAAAGAGCACTTTTCGTGCATAAGTCGCAACTTTAAAGAGCCATAATGTACAGTAAAACGTTGTACGATACACGTGCAAATAGGAAATTCGCAACTCGTGTCGATTTAAAACACTCCCTTCGGTCGTGTTTGAATTTATCACCACTCTTTGTCAATTTCCTATTTTCGGCACTTGTATCGTAAATAACTATTACAAGCAAGTGCGATGAAAGGAAACAAACAGTTTTACAGTACATATGGTACTATTTTCTGGCACGCGTGCGGTAATGATCACTTTCCGTCCATATGTCGAAACTTTAAAGAGCCAATATGTACTGTAAAACGTTGTAAGATACACGTGTGAATAGGTAATTCGCAACTCGTGTCAATTTAACGTTGGGTTTTAATTTTACACCACTCGTTGCGAATTTCCTGTTTTCTGCACGTGTATCTTAATAGTACTTTACGTTACTAGGGCGGTGAATTCGTGAATGCCCCAGATCGCTGGTGCCCCGAACCGAAGGCCATAAATATGCGCTCTGGGGCTTTACGAAATACCGCCCGTGTTGAGTACAAAATTTTACGTCTTCACCTGGCCACAATGCGAATTTTCCCGTACGCGCAGCGTGCAGCAAAACTCGCATTGTGTCCAGGTGTGACGTAAATAACTATAGTTCACTAGGAACTTTGTATCTATATATTTTAAGATTAAAACTTTGATGCTGCTCCATTTATTTCTTCTGTATCAAAAATGTACAGAGCCCAGCCTAGAGAACCCATAACAATATGTAATACGTCATTGAAAAGGTTTCATTTTATTCTACAACTATGTATACTTATGGCGGGAAATCTCAAATCACTGTAAAAAACAAGTTAAGGCTAAAATTTGTGTTTTAATGAGGTTTTGTTACACAAAAACAGAGAGCATTCAATTTATTATATATAGCGTGTATCTTATCTATATAGGTAGCATGAAAATTTTCGGTCGGGCAACCCGGAACCAAAAAAGTTATGAAATGAAAGAGTTTATAGTTTGTAATGGGTTGCCTAAAAATACATTGTAGGCAAGCCGGTTGTATGAGCACTCCGCTACTGGCGTTTATATCAATTACTACTATTGTGGCGTTAGTTTTTTCCCAGATAGATTTGGAAATTCTCTTCATATTGAAAGTAAGAGTATAGTTTTAGTATAGTAAGAGTATTAGATAGACAATCCAATGACATATATATCGATCATTGTTATTGGTCTCCATAGGCTGATTTGCCCACCCTTTGTTCAGTTTTTACGTGCTTTGTAACAAATATGTGAACTTTTTAGGTTACCTACATACAAACATAAAATCTCACAGAAACCTCTTTAAAATATTTTTATAAGTATGGATATCTAGCTGCCCGCATGGCTTCGGCCGCGTATAGGAAAGAACGGATTCAACCCACGGGGTAAATAATAGCAGCAATTTCGTCTGCAGGTGTCCCCTTCTGAATGACTGATAACGTTTGGCGGAAATCACCAGCCAATAAACCACCATCCCTCCCATAACATCGGTACTGTTGCGGAAATCCTGGAGCGTTCGCTTTAGTGCTTCTACCGCTTTTTTGTGCGCCATAGTACTTTCAGCCAACACTAAGAGTTTGCACTGACGTAGCATAGCACCCCTTGCGCTATTTTTACTAAAATTACAGATTGTTTTAATTAAATAACCTTATTATTCGTTATTCATTTATTTATTATTTATTTAATAAACATAATGTATCATAGAACCTGTACAAATTTTGCGGATAGTCTCACACAAATTTCCATCGCCTAGTTCAGGGGCTGGGGGAAGATTTCCAAGATATTTAAAATAAGGCAGGTATTTTTCGTTGGTTAACAGAGTCTGTGTACCAATTTTTAGCTTCCTACCTTGAAAACTGCGAAAAGTCCCAAATAAAATTTCATCCCCTCTTATAAAGAGTTGGGGGCAGATTTAAAAAAAAATGAAATAGTCCGCATACCAATTTTTAGCTTTCTACCTTGAAAATTGCGGAAAGCTCTATATAAACTTCCACCCCCCATTTTAGGGATGTGGAAAGAAATAAAAAGTAACCTATGTCACTCTTCATCCCTTCAACTATCTCCACTTAAAAAAATGCTTCAATTCGTCGCTCCGTTTTGCTGTGAAAGACGGACAAACAAACAAACAAACACATACACTTTCACATTTATAATATTAGTATGGATGGTTCTTTTTGATGACATTCAAAATTTGAACATATCATCTGTGAGAAACAAATCAATTTGATTTCACCTCAATTGTAGGTACCGAGTATTAGGTAGTAAATGTTGATTTTTAAACTGTATCATTTTTTTATTTGGAACCGCGCTTGTTTATGTCCGTGAGATTAAAAAAACACTTAAGCGAGAAACAATTAACCAAACAAATATCATGCGAGGGCACATTAAGAAGATGTCATATTGTTTTAGTTTTAGTTAAAAGTAAAGAAGGGTATTTTAGTATTCAATGTAGCCACTCGGTTAAATGTACATGTACATTGTATTCACGCCATTACACTCCTTATTGACTGAATCTTAAAGCCTAGAATGGCATGCCTGCATTTGTATCACTCAGGTTTTTGGACCATAATTTTACCTCCGATTTCATCCCTTTGAGGGATGATTTCGAGGTAAAAACTATCCTATATTTTAAACCAGGCCATAAACTATATTCGTGCAAAATTTCATTCAAATCGGTTCAGCCGTTTAAGCGTGATTGAGTAACAAACATCCAAACATCAAAGATCGAAACATCTAAACTTTCGCATTTATAATATTAGTAGGATGAAACTTATAGCTAACCGAATGTAATGATGTATACATTAGAAGAAAGAATGTAATGTAAAGAAAGAATTTCTGAAATCGAATAGGTGGTTCCGGAGATGACTCCCTACATCATCATCATCATCCTGTATCTATACGTCCCTGCTGAGCACAGGCATCCTAACTCTGATGAAACAGAGAGAAAGGGCAGTAGTGCCGAGACGCTGGCCCAGTGCGGGTTGGGGACTTCACATACGCCTTTGAATTTCTTTGCAAATCTATGCAGGTTTCCTCACGCTGTTTTTTCACCGAAAAGCTGACGGTAAATATCAAATGAAAAACCTCAATGATATGAGCCGGGATTCAAACCTGCTGTTTAGGTACAGCCGCATGCTTGAACCACTAGGCTACAATAGCTTATGTTCTTACTCGTACATACAGGGTGACATTTTAATCAGTGTCCAAATTTTTTGTAGGTTTTGGTATCACTAACAGACTCCATTTTTGAAAAAAAACTGGTAGGTATTTTTTTATTTATAAATTGTCTATCCCAAAAGAATTATCCGTACAGCGTGGTTACTGGGCATTCAGTACCGCGCGGAGCGGGGCGGGGCCGAGGGAGGGGAGGCGTGCCGTGCTCAAACCTTACTACCCGCTTTTTGGTATAACTAAGGTTTTTTTGATGTGATAACTTTAAGCAGCAATTACATTTTTTTTTGTACTGAAAGATATGAAACAAAAAAAAACGTATTTTATAATTTTGCTGAAGAATCTTAATACTTACTTGAATTTGGACACTGATTAAAATGTCACCCTGTATAAACGTACAATATTATTCATTCCTGTCACCATTTTTATGGAAAAGTATAATTGTTGAAAATCTCACATAATGAAAATATAGATACAACTTCAGTAAGATAGGTATTTATCGAAAATTGTCCAAAAAAGTCATTCCCGAATAGTGTTGCATCTATTTTTTCGTGCGCGGTAGGCATAAGCGTGTCTCTGTCAAGGGAGCGTGGTCGACTCGAATCAAGGCATCCCCTTAACGAACTGTTAACTTAGGTATTACCTACTCGGAATCAAAATGTATATACTAATACAGTTGTCACAAGACCCAAATCAAAGCGTAGTTAAGCGTATCGGCATGCGGCAGCTGTGTTACTATTTTTCTAACATTCGTTTATTCCTATTTTCCTCTACTGAAGTGAAAAGAATTACTATTAAATTAGTCATAAGATATTGTATTTAACCTAGGGCGAATAATAATGGGCGAATCTGTTTACTACCTCTTTATTCAGAGGTAGAGGGTTTTCTTTGTATTCAAAACTTCACCATGCAGCTAATGTAGCTATATGTTTTTATCTTATAACCATTGTAAAAGGAGTTCTAACATGTAAATTTTGACAGTAGATTCCGCTAACAACACTCAAAAATCTCTTAGGGCCTGAATGACGCTGTCAGGCCCTAAGGCTGCGTCAGTGTAATCCCGACCTTAAGCTGACCATTGCCATTGACGACCACGCCAACAATAGGAGACGCTACACGGGCCGATATAGGCAGGACTGCATGCCGGCCGACGCGTGATTCGGCCCGTGTGGATACGTGTCGGAAGCACGGCGGTAGCGTCGTGTAGCGTCTCCTAATCGGTCCATGAAAGTCAAAAATGTAGCGTTTAAAGATAGTTGACGCGGCCTGTTGAATATCCAACTCTCCACCAAAATGGAATAGTCGAAATGGAAATGTCAATATTCAACGTTCAAACATTGTCATCTAAAAACTACATGCTTTACATGTTATTATAGAAGTTGTAGGGCAAATCAGTTACTATAGGTAGACCGCTTAACTCAGTCCTCACCGGCGAGGCAAGGCGGGGCGTGGAGGGGCGAGAATTGAAATTAGTTAATTAGCGCACGCGCTGTGGAAATAGGTAGTAAGTCCCATACTAATTTCAATTCTCATCCCTTCACGCCCCACCTCGCCTTGCCGGTGGAAAACCACCTTAACCCGTTATCGTCCTACCCCCGCACCCGCGCGCTGCGCAGGCGTGAACTGAGTTAAGTCTAACCTAACCTATTTGATCTAATTATGTTAATTTGTATCGACGAACCCGGCCGAAGGGACTCTTATGAAAACCAGCGCAATACTTTGCACAAACTGAGACGGACACGCATTCCCCAGCCAAACATTGTTTAGTATTTAAGTTTTAATTTTAAGGTATTTCTAAGACTGTCTTAAATTATTATTTCTCTGGAAGTTAAACATATTTCGTGTTTAGTTTTAGCAATAAATTGGTTTTTACTTCGAACGGCAACGTAATTTGATTTGGATGCATCCATTTGCCACCGAGACAAATGGCGACCTAATTTGTAAATGTTGAAATTATACGAGTAAAAAGTGACGTAGGTAGCCGGTTAATGTACAGCCCGATAATCCGCGTCCATCTATCTTTATCTCTACTTTTTGCATGCGTTAAAAAGAAACACGAGATATAGTGGGCCGTACATTAACCGGTTCCCTACGTAGCACGCCCGAAATATTAGGTCCTTCCATTTGGCGCTGAGACAGACAGCGCTACGCGGCGCTAAGATGAATGCCTAGCTTTGGTCTGACAATATCCTTAAATATTTCTACTGCTACCAATGACAAAGTGACCATTACACCGTTTTTTGCATGAATAAACGAAGTATTTACAGATCTCTTTTTTTTATTCGTAGCAAACATTACCATACACCCCATTTGCATTGCGTCAACTTGAACACTTATTTCATACAGAGGCGATTGTGATTGAAAGCTAGCCAGACATATGGGTGTTGATGTTGTGTTGGTGTTGTAGATTGACACGACCACCAAAGGGATAGTATACAAGGGGAATAGTACACAACTTACGTACGAATAGGTTAATATTCTCATAAAGCTTAATCCCATCCATAAATATTAAGTAATTTCATCGTTTACTACTAAAACGACTCACCTCCATCTATTGAAATCTCTTTAAAAACTGTAACGGAGTCTCCGTTACAGGAAACCGCAGGCAAATGATATGTCTTACTCTGTAGGTACGTAGAAATGTTTTCCTGGTGGTGAGTCCCGAGATCCCGCGGTGTCGAGAATAAGGGACTTCGCCTTGAGGGTGATATTCCACGGACACCAATCTCGGACAAGTTGAATACACCACCCTTAGCTATCAAAACCACGAATCGTCAAATCAATAAACACTGTGTTTCTTCAGCGTCTGAAAGGCTACAGTTGCCATCAGGCAGGCCGTACCTATGCTTGTTTGTCACCTCACAAAGTTCTGGATATATTTTCTTTTACTTATCAACAGTGCAGCATTAACTAAACGTAAACTATCATTAATCATATAAGTACGGTAGCCTAGTGGCGTAGGCACGCGGCTGCCAAACGGCGGTCGTGGGTTCGAACCCCGGCTGGAACGAGCGCACTAAATAAGTTTTTGGATTTTCCGTACATAATATGTACGGGAAATATTTTATTTTTGATAGAATTAATATTTTCTCAAAAGCGTAATATTTCGATAGCAAATATACACAGTAAGTTATAAATTCGTAGCTTAACCTAATAACCTACCTAACAATTCAATTAAAGCTACTCGGTATCAGCTTTTTCAGAATGGCTAATTTTGACGTAAGAAACGTGTATTATATTCGTCATGGTACGACTATTTCCATCCAACTTAAGCTGGCCGGATAATGTCACGTGACCGCGACAAAGACCAATATTGAATGGATTTAAGAGTCCGTGGCGGCCCGGCAAAAGTTCGATTGTAGGTATATTACCCGTCTCCCGAGCGCGCCAGCGCAGGTGTCGTGGTGGGGGTCGAGCGAGTGCTAGGTCGCGTAGAAAAGTTTTGATACTTTAACCGTTTTATCTGAGTTTTTCGTTACTTAATATTTATATTCATATAAATATATAAATGTTGTATATATAAATACATATACAACACATGTGTTGTATATTTGTTATACGTGTTGTGTTGAAATAAAATATCAGGCAATCAACAAAAAAAAAACTCATGTATTTTCTGTGTGAACATGATACGGAGTATCAAAATTATGCACAAATAATATTCGGGCTATTGAAATTCAGCGTAATCGAACTATGCGAATCTCAATTCTGCCAAAACAGTTTATTATGCGAAAAGTCAATTATGGCTACATAGATTATGCGAAATTGAATTCCTACTAAAAAAAAGACCGGGTTGCACTCCGGGAGTGCCGGCAGAAGTGAAAACTTGAATAATTTTAATTTTGCAAAAAAAAACCCTTCCTCCCCCCTCCCTCCCCCTGCGTGCCAATATATCTAATAACAGCCTTATTAGTAGTACGCTATAGTTCAACTTAACTCAGCAAAATTGATGAAGGAGACGATGAAATAAAATACCAATTTGTTTTGCCATTGCTAAATATTTTTCGAACTATTCGAATTTATTCAATGGCAAAACGGTAAAGCACGCGTGGACAAAATTACATATTTATTTGCAGACAATGCAATTGCAAAAAGTGTTTAACGGCTTTATACTCTTACGAATAGTGTTCAGTTTTGAATGAAGTCGAATCGGCTAACAAAAAATATAAGAGTTTGCTTTTTTAAACAAAATGGAATTTGCATTTACGGAAAATGTGTTACGACCTTATACTGTTTACAATAAAGTACAAACCAGAACTTGCCCCTAGTCAATCCCCCGTTTTCCCCCCCGCCCCCATGCCTCGTCCTGAATCTCTCCCAATTCTACGGTCACGTGACATCACAAAAATCTGTCACGACTGTCACGAGTTTATCAATTTTTCCCCATCCCAAAAAGTGCTCAGCGCCGCTAAAGAAGTTTTCACTTCAAAAATATGCCAAAACAGAGGGAACCTACTTAGAACTGTATCGTTAATTATAATGTATTTATGTAATTACTAGAAATTTAAAATCCATTCAAGTACTTACTTGTTTGACGACTGCTTTAGCCTAGTTGGTAGTGACCCTGCCTACGAAGCTGGAGGCTCTGTTCGAATCCCGGTATGGGCATTTACTTCTTCCTGAGTCATGGATATTGGTTTTCTATGTATTTAAGTATTTATTTACCTATATATATAAGTATGTATATCGTCGTTTAGTACCCACAGTACAAGCTTCCCTTAGTTTGGGACTAGGTCGATTTGAGTAAGATTGTCCCCAATATTTATTTATCTTTATTCATCTTAAAACTTAGTAACTTTGGCTTTGCTGGAAACGTATGGCCAACTGGTGCCTTTTTTTAGGGTTCCGTACCCAATGGGTAAAAACCGGGACCCGTTCGCTGTCCGTGTGTCTGTCACCAGGCTGTATCTCAAGAACCGCGATAGCTAGACAATTTTGAACGAAGCCCTTTCACGTCGGTTGAGAAATGCGACCTCTAGAGGAGAACAGCCGGAAATCCGGACAGACATACGAAAGCATTTTTGTCCAAGCTGAAACGGCGACCTTATTCGCTTCCGCTCACTAGGTCGATAATTAACTATTGTTAGAGTTTTCAGTTTCCAGGTTATTCAATTCTAGGTGAATAGTTTTTACCTGAATTATAGTATAACATTAGTGTATGTGTTGAAATAAAATACAAGGTAATTTAGAAATGTAGGTACATTTTATTTTTGATTACAGTTGATTGACCTAACGTATGAGCTTAATCACCTGATAAATATTAATAATTCGTTAACCTTTCCAGATTCCAGCGTTGTGCTGATTTCGTTATAGTCTGGTTTAAATCTTTAGGACAACTAAATATTTTCTCTCTCTTTACTTTACCAAATGAACGGTTTGTCTTCCTAGGCGCCATACTTGAATCTAAAATAATAAAACCAATCAATTTATGAATATTGTTTTATAGTATACTACATTAGCGACATGAATAGTAAGAATCTGACCAAGGAAAAGATGGGCGATAAAAAGATATGGAGATAAAACATGTTGCACCGTACGTCCACAACTAAAGCGAAAGATGAAACAACTTCAGCAAATATTATCACTATACGTAGGTCATAAATGACTTACAAGATGCAAAACGATAATACACTTTAAAAGCGCGAGTTCTATACAAGTGGTGGAATGATATTGTACAAATTACTATCAAAGCTGCAGAAGAAGAAGCAGAAATAGCTTAATTTTTTTTGTGAAAAAAGCCGATTTTAACTATAGCCTTTAAGAGTGCTATTAAAAAAAGCGCTCGCTCAGGATTCGGTATTTTGAGACGCGTAGTGCGTAGTGTGTGTGTAAATACTACTAGCACGCACACAAGCTTACTGTAGCTGTATAGCGCACCGTTGGAGCGAATGCGCGACCGATATTAATACTTGCACTATTCATATTGTTATTTTTGTCAACCCTGCATATTATGGCGGTGGTTTGTAAGTACTTGTGAATGTTACAAATGAAAAAGTGATGGCCGTTGGACCTTGGACCCCCCACAAAGTGGACTGAAGTAACTAATAACAATAACTAATTAACAAATAATAAAAGCTTGTTTTATAACAAGCTTTTCTCCTTTTATTAAATTTTTAACTTTTTAGATTTTTAATTTTTCCTGTATTTGTTGGAGTTGCATATTCACGCCATATCATATAGATATGTCAAACGAGCCCAAAGTCGATGGGGCTGCGTCTTTTAATTACGGAGTTCCATGGCTACCTTTCAGCTCCATTATCAGACCCTGGTTACCATATAGAACCAAAGTACTCGTCAAGACGAATTACACGACCCCAAACTTGATGGGGTTGCGTCGTTTAATTACGGAGTTCCTATGACCACCTTCCAGCTCCATCGTCAGACCCTGGTGACCAAAGTACCCGTCAAGACGAATTAATCAAGCCTAAACTCGATGCGGTTGCGTCGTTTAATTACGGAGTTCCCATGGCTACCTTCCAGGTCCATCATCAGACCCTGGTTACCATATAATACCAAAGTACTCGTCAAGACAAATTAAACGAGCCCAAACTTGATAGGGTTGCGTCGTTTAACTACGGAGTTCCTATGACCACCTTCCAGCTTCATCATCAGATCAGCTTTATATCATAATAATATTACATTGTCATCCAATTTATACATGCATGCAAAATTTCAGCTCAATCGGAAACCGGGAAGTGGATCAAATTTAACTTGCAAGATTTAATTACAGACAACGGATAGGTGAACTAAATAAAAGTTTATAAAAATTCATCAAGTATCACGATCACTCGTAAAATATTTGACATTGGAGCTATACAATTCGTAAGTTGTCTCGATTAGCCTCACGAATGTCTCACTAGTATAGTTTGACCCCGACATTGGTAACAACTATGTCTAGCCGGAGATCAAAATAATATTTTAGTCGAGGGGTAGCCTTCGTGAATAGCCACAATTACACGACGTACAGGTCCAACCCGGACAACGGCTAAGCCGGTACTGCCGAATCGAGCGCCGTGCACGGTGTTTTATTACGAACTTTAGTGTGATTTCAAATATTTTTTATGCTGAAATTTACTTCTACACATAAATATATTTTTGTTTGTACGAATAGCGCTTAAACTAGAGTTTCTTGTTATGGCTTCATATTTTTGAAATAATGAGCTAAATGGCCAAAAATACTGGCGATTCTTCGTGTGTTTTTACTCAAAAGTTGTTGGATGGAAATACGGTTTTACTCAACAATTTAATATGTAACTTATAAAATGTTTTCCGCTTATTCCTAAGAAGATTATCATTCCAATATGGATATATTTGTTTCATGTCGGTTAGAAATCAAATAGTTCTTCAAATCCACGTCGTTTTACACGTCTCCGAGCGAAAATTGAGAAAACAGCGATTGGACTGAGCCAAAATATGGTAAATTGAGAGCTAAATGTAAACAATTTTTCCGCTTATTAAACTTGAATTGAAATGATCCTTCATATTACACAATAAAATCTTTAGGAAAACGAATATTTAATGAGATATGACCTCAAAAAGTTTAGCGAATTCAGCAAACGGCTATATACGGACTCTTAAGACGCTCGTGGTAGCCTTATTTCCATGCAAGTTCATTTTACGCCGTAAACAGCCTGGAATTAACACCTCATGGTAGGTCGGCTGGTACCTATTCGATATGAAAAGTAGTGTGTGTAACTCGGGTGAATGTCACCCATTTCTGACTCGAACCATTGGCCAAAATATCTCGTCAGAAATGGGTGCCTTTCAGCCTTTGGTTAACAATCTACTATTGTTTGTTTTCATGATTATATTTTGAGTACCTATCAACTTTTTTTTGTTCTGTAATGTGTGCTTTATTTGAATAAACATTTTTCTATTCTATTCTATTATGGTTTCACCATGTCTATCTGTCCGTCTGCGGCTAAGCTCTGCAGTAACTCTTACTACTAGAAAGCTGTAATTCGGCATGGATATATAAATCAATCACGCCGACAAAACAGTAGAATTAAATTTTGAAAAAAAAAGAAGGTTTTTTAACGTTAAACCGATGGTGTGTGGTATCGTTGTATAGCTTGTTCAAAATTATTATGAGTTTTTAAAAATTATATTTTTCAACTTAGTGGTCCATTTGTGAAATATTGGGGTTTAAAGCTCAAATTTTTGATAGAATCATGTCACCAGTCACCACTCAGGTATCTGAAGCGTTTCTCCAAAAAAATGCCAATATTGTTCATTGTAGTTTATTTTTGGAGTTTTATGGTAATCTCTAGTTAGTATATTTAGTAGTTATCGAGCTAACTAAGTTCGATGGTGCCATAATATTACATTATCGCCGAATTTATAAGTAGGCACTTACTTATTTAATGGCGGAAAAATATTTTGGTTTGATAACTTTACGTTTTGTCTTCAAAAGCAACCTACGTAGCTTCATAGATATAAGTAACAACGTACATTCTTACATCATCAATGACCCATGCTCCTTCCCATTCGGTATGACGATTAGATTATTTATTTATTTCTCATTGTTTAATACTTATCGACGTAAACGTAGAATCATCAATCATAATTCTAATACTGGAACAGCCATTTGTAAAAACGTAAAAGCAACACTATGCGTTATTAATTTATTAATCCACAATGTATAAGTACCTATATATTTACAATATATCCTACCTACTATCCATATCCATACTAATATTAGAAATGGGAAACTTTTGTTTGTCCGTCTTTCACGGCAAAACGGAGCGACGAATTGAAGTGATTTATTAAAAGGAGATAGTTGAAGGGAGGGAGACTGACATAGGATAGTTTTTATCCCCGAAATCATTCCCTAAGGGGGTGAAAGTTTGTATGGAGCTACGTAATAACCGAGTTCCACGCGGACGGAGTCGCGGGCAGAAGCCAGTAATATTATAAATGTGAAAGCTTGGATGATACCATAATATTACATTGGATGTAGGTACAACTTACTTACTCATAAGTATATCCCATCGCCGTTTACGTCAGCAGATTAAGAGTCCGCAGTAAGCTCAGCCGAATTTCACCTTCTCATACAAACGTAGTTACGCTCTCATTTTAAAACTAGGTGTTGGATTGTGACGAAACTTTGCATAACTAGTTTATACGGTTCCAGTTTATAAAACAAACGAAATACAGTAAAACAAGTTTTGTATGAAAAACTTAAATTCTCTGTACTTTTTTTACTATGGTATCTGAAGCTACATAAACTAATTACAGGCATAGATATACCTCATGTCATTGTATATGCAAAGTTTCGTTACAATCCAACTCGTAGTTTTAAAATGAGAGCGTAACTACGTTTGTATTTTTGTCTCCCAGCTGTCAACACAACGAATCCTGCAGTGTCTAAAGGGTCGGCAACGCGTTTGTGATTCTTCTGAAGTCGCTAGCGTCTATAGGCTACGGTGTCTGCTTACCAACATGCAGGCCGTAAGGTAGTTTGCCACCGTACACCATAATTGTATTAATGCTGTAGTTTTAAGTCGGATGAGAAGGCGCAAACAAACAAGAAAAGTAACAATTCCGAACAAGTTTTTGGACCTCGTCTGAGATTCAAATATACGCTAGCAAGTTTTTTAATTAAACTTCGAATTAATTAGCAGATTCGTTAGTTTGTTCCGTTTTTTAAATGAATATTCGGCATATGTAAAGGCAAGCAAAATATCATTGAGCTAAGCCCAACTGGGGAAGTGCCTCCACCTAACAGAATACCGCATGTTTTAAAGCTATTTTTATTAAGTATTATTGTTGATTTGTGGGCCTTAATATGCCGCTTCAGCAAGTGATCTATTGGGGCAGCCCTTTGTTTTAGATTTATATTTCACCGTTAAGGCCCGTTACCTCTAGGAAAATCCAGATTCTTTAGGCGGTGATATGTTGTACCTCTTCTGGGTGCACGATGTGCCGCCCTAGGTAGGTAGGTACTTCTTTTGTGCATGAGTGTTATGTAGCTATGTGGTGTTGTGTTCCCGGTGGTGAGTAAGGTCGGCAGAGCTCCCCAGGATGTGTTGTGATGAGTGTGGGACTGTGGGACCCGCGTTGGTCTCAAGCTATGAACACAACGAATCCTGAAATCAATAAAGAGTCGGCAACGTGCTGGTGATTCTTCTGAACTCGCAAAAGGCCATAAGCTACGCTATCTGCATACCATCAGGCAGCCCGTAGACAGGGTTGTTTGCCATCGTTTTAGAATAAAAAAAGGGAACTTCCAGTCACAAACTTAGAACAGAACAATAAAAATTACCTGTGTTGTGATTAGTAACCTATAAGTAAAAAAAAAAATGGGCCAAGTGCGTGTCGGGCTACGCGCAGTGTAGGGTTCCGTAGTGTCCTGTCTGTCTTAGTTAGGTACATTGACAGGCGGGCGCCAACTAGATGGTGCGGTTGCGTCAGCCGAATATGTACGAACGTTAGTCTTTCTAAGTATATTTTAAGTTGGTCGACTTACTCGAGTTACTCGGTAACTAGATATGCCTTCTTAGCCGTAATAGTTTTCCTTTTAAACTCACTTCATTAGCTATATGCAACTGCCACGATTTTTTTCATATCCCCAGTATGTAAAATAAAAAAACAAGATCTTATTCTACTGTTTTGTCGACGTAATTTATTTACGCCGAAATTACAGTTTTCAAGTAGTACCCAAGAGTAACTGATCTAAGCCGCAGACGGGAAGACGTACGGACGGACATGGCGACACTATAAGGGTTCCTTGTTGACTACGGAACCGTAAAAAAGATATATAAATGATTGATAACTGCCTCATCCAGCCGCTCCCACATCTGCAAGTCACTGATCTTAGACAAACGCTTACATAAACCTGTGCAAATGTCGAATTTTATCATTTTACGAGTAGATTCAGCGACGATTTGAGTGTGATTGTATCACTGTGACTTTGATACAAATAAATCACTGCAATGACCAAAGAGGGGCCTACTATCAACGTGTTACGGAAGGTGGTTCTCGATGTATTCCTCATCGCTGGTTGTAAGTACCTACCTCATAATTCAAAATGTCGTTAGGTTCGCACCCGCCTTGGGAACCTAATAGCTACAGTGAGGCCTGGAAAAAAATAGACAATCCAGCGTATATTCTATAGGCTTCATGCTATCGGTTACCTCGTATAAAATGTGCTCGTTAAACAATCGAGTGCAATGTTTAAGGCGCCGTAGGTTCATGCTCTTCTCTCCCTCTCACTGAGCATAAGCGTGAGCGAGAAGGAAGTGCATGCTCGGAAGCGCGGATATCATGATTATTAATTTTAATTTTTTGGCCGTTTAAACAAATAAAAAAGTAATCACTGAGTTCTCTCAAACATGATATTGCCGATTTTTAGAAGCCATTTTAATATTTTTAGCTTTTGTGCATTATTTGTTACGAATATTTTAAGTGTGTTTTAGACCCTTTGCTCATTGCTCAATCATGTTTCGAATCACTGATATCTCTGCAGAAAAGCCTCAAAATTAGGTAAGTAAGTACTATTCGTATTATTTTGAAACCATATTATTATAAACAGACGCATTACATGGTTTCAAAAACTGTGTTCATCAATTAACTCAAGGTAAATGTCCTAATATTTGTTAAATTACCCGTCCCAACCCCATTAATTCTAGAAAAATCTTAACACCGCGAAGTAGGAATGTGGTCAGCGCCATCTATCGGCCTCATTTAGTACTAACGTGCAAAGGCAATCAGCTTAGTATGTATGTTGGTGTTTTAGCGATTATTGTTTATCACATGAACCGATCTCGATTATATGACATACACAAAAAATATGCTAGATACAGTAAGAGTTGTACTTTTCCAGTAATATCTATGTTTATCTTAATCACAAGTAATTATTTTGACCATGGGGTCCCGGACCTATCGAAGGCATGCGTGGGGCCAAAGAAGCCAACAGCGCAGAGGCCCTTTAAAACAAATACAACCTAAAGCGAGGGATACACATGACGGATACCATCTCCGAGCGCACTAAATGATACAACCAGTGATGGTCCCCGCCAGGTGCAACACTGTGTTGCGATGGAAACTATGGGGTGGTCTAGAAAATGGGTTATGGCAGGAAACTGGCGGACACTTGAGCTGCCGTAACAATCAGGCTCAAAATTGTAAGAATGCAGGCGCTAAGTTTACTTGTGTAATACCATGGTGCTATAAATGACTATATAAATTAAGGTAAGCATAGAGACGAGGGCCAGGCCACTAAGACACTCTGGAGGGTAAGGTTAGGTTAGGTTCTCGCCACAAACTGCCCCCCGCGGGCTTTTTATTATTCTTATTATTATTGCAATACCTAAAGTATATTACATACACACATACCTACTCGTACATGCTATTACCTACATAATAGTCATTTCAATTTCCAGTTACCATATGCATTTTCGCGATGAAGAATTTATGGGAGCCGTTCAAACGTGGGTTCTTCTGTGACGACGAGTCCTTAATGTACCCCTATCACGAGGACACCGTCACCACGCCTATGTTGAGGGTGTACTCATTAGCGCTGCCCCTGTTAGTCGTGAGTATATATATACATATAAAAAAAAAAACGTTAAGAGTGGTTAGATCATTTTCCCAAAATCGTTATTTACCTGTATCGTAATTTCTATTCGCGTTTTTCCCCTTTCGTGAATTTTGCTACACGTATTTATTCCTTTCTTTTTTTTCCTTTCGCAGATTTCCCCATTTGTGAATTTTACCGGACGCAAAATTTTACACAAGCAAAATTCTATACATTTTCAACCCATGTCTCCATCGTTTTTCAAAATTTCGAAAAACTGACTCGTCAAAATATTCTGTATACTTACCGAACCTACGCACAAAACTTCAAGAGAATCGGTTCGGGAAGGCGAGAACAGGGGGAAATCCAAACACCCGGACATGAGGAAAAACGATTTTTCGTCCAAGCTGAAGCATAGACGCTTCGCTCGCTCGGTCGATAACAGTTGATTTTTTGGGAATAAGTAATTATCCGTCTGATAAACAAAGCGGTATAGCGATATTAGCGATACATTTTGAGGGTTTCAGCAGACTACTTTATTCTTCTATTTTAATCTCGCACAGATGCTTGTCTGCGAATGGGCTCTCCTGCGCAAAGAACCGTGCGAGACTAGCGTGCTAGGAGTGTTCGTGCCAACATGGGTGAGCGGGATGTACTGTGCAGTAGTCTCTTTCGGGCTTGGCGCCTGCTTCGTGGACTTTGCCACAGAAATTGCCAAACACGTCATAGGGAGACCGAGACCACACTTCTTTGTCGTAAGTTTGGTTTGTTTTCAAGAAATTGGTGTTTCCGTTGAATCGTTGTATGTAAATAAACGTACTTACAGTATTTAATTAAGTTGAGTCAGTGCAAAACTAGAAAACAAAAGTAAAATAAAGATCTTCCAAATTCTGCTGCTTTCAATTCTGCTCGTGAATTGATGTAAATTTTAAACCTTGTTTGTCAAGTAGGTAAGTAAAAGTACGAGTACGGCTATATCAACAATATCTATGGCCAAATAAAATCTAGCCTTTCCCTGAAACAAGCTGTGGACGTAAATTGAGAAGTCTTCGGAAATCTGTTTCTTTAAGTGCCCTGTCTCTTCCGGTAGGTATTAACACTAACAGACAGGTACCTGGTCACCATTTTGAGAAACTGCGCCTCTGTTGCAAGTTATGTCAGTAATCACCAGTGGTGCCTATGTACAGTGCTTTGAAAAATAAAAGCACTGTACATAGGCACCACTGGTATTAATCATGTATTCATCATCAGGTATGCCAGCCCTCGATAAACTGCACCGAGGCGGAATGGCGCGGCCGCTACGTGCAGAGCTATGAATACTTCTGCACCGGCCTCCACGAGGGCCGGATCAAGGACGTACGCCTTTCCTTCCTCAGCGGACACTCCTCGCTGATAAGCTACTCTATGATCTATTTAGCTGTGAGTTCTTAGTTTAAGTCTTCAGCGTGCTGCACACTAAACAGATACGGTAAGATTTTATCTTAAAGACTTCACCACCGGCAGACAGCCACTACAATTCTGTCGGAGTGGTGCTGACCTGACCCCGTATCATGGTCGGCCTGATCACGCGATAAGTGACAAGATAGGAAGGTCGTCTTGTTCTATCAAACGGTATCAGCCAGTGACGGACGGTCTATCCTGTCACTCATCGTGTGATAAGGTCGACCATGATAGGGGGTCTGTAGGCTGTAGGGAGTGTGGTCGCAGATTCTCCGCAAAAATAGTCTATTTCAGTAACCTGAGAGCTCACAACGACGCTCTTGTTAACCCGATTTTCATTTCTAAACCTGCCGTGTTCGAAATCGGCCGAGATTATGATGATGGTTGATTAGTTATTCGACAAACTATTAACAAACTTCTACCTCTCTTTTAACTTCTTATATAAGTACCTAGTTTACAACTGGGACCTTATCATCATAATTAATTTAACAGCAATGCTCTTTTATATCAGTGTAAGGACCAATTAAATACTTGGCCAGTTCTTTAGTCACTCAATGAACTGTTCTATGAAACGTTAACCATACAATTGTATGGTTAATTTTTGTGTCACAACGGAACTTTTGTTCACTTCTTCAGCTTGTATGGCTAAATTACTGGCCAAGAATTTGGTCCTTGCCCATCAGTGAAGTTATTTTCAACGAATTATACGGTATTCCATTAGTCCAATTTATGGAAGTGTAGTGTGGTAGGTTTCCTATATGCCTTCTACTTCGTGTCTCGTCTACCGTCTTCTCTTTTTATCACCCGACTCAAACGATTAGAGTTATGAAGTGACAATAATATTATGTATCTATAATGTAATCTAATGTTAATATCATAAAGGCAGGTAAACATTTCTCACGTTGTCTTTAGATACCTCTGATATTGTATATAAGATTCGACATACTTTAGTACGAGGAAATACCTACACAATAACTAGGTGTATCATGTCAGTGTCAACGTCATGCTGTGTACTGTGTCAACGTTATGTTATACAGTGTCTGTAGTCCGATTAGTCGGTAGGACCAACAGGAAAAAAGTTCATGTGGTCCTATCAGTAGGACAAAGCAGTAGGACCGACCACGTGTGGCCGGAGGGACATTACTTGTAACAGTTGTAACAAGCATCCGCCCCACGAGGACGTACTTACATTACATACCTTACTTATACATACAACATGTACTATATCTACCTGGTTTAGCTCCTTGTGATGAAACATTTCAAATTGGAACCTTTTGAGTAAAGAAAAAACCATACATTTCAATGATTACTCTGACTTAACTTACATTAATATTGGTTGTTACTCACAGAGTGTATCTCTACTCGTTTACCTAATGAACTGAGCAGGGGAATATTGACATGATGAATTGATGATAAAATCGTTATCGGATTATATCAGTAAACTCATTGTCGAGTAGGTAGTGTAGTGTATAGGCTGATAATGATACCTCTTAATCCCATTACTCGCTTTATGTGCCACTGAGACTCCAAAACAGATCGGGGAATTATTTACGCGGTTTTTTCATTTCTACGGCGCCAAATAAGCAAACCGTTGCTGCTGACGTACACGCGCGTTATTGATTTTGATTTGTTTTGCTACAGCCGCAGTTTTCAACTTTTCAATGCAGGTTTCACTCGTAATAGTAGCGCACCCTCGGAATGCTATGGTTTCCCAGTGGAAACCCGTACCTTATCCCCAGTCGCGGTATACACAAAAGCAAACCAGCACGGCCAAGACCGCGCGCGAGCTAAATCACGCGCGATATAGACCTTCCCTCTCTTTCTAAGGCGATTCTCCCACTGCACCGCGTCCCGCCGCGGTGCGCGGAGCGGCAGATTTTACCATCGTATGCAAGAATCTCAATTTATACACCGTGGACGTGAATAACCCGAAAGATTTTGACCACGCATTCCTTAGGTCATTAGGAGCAAAAAATGTTATGTGAACCCCAGTCACTGCCGGCTTAGTTTTGAAGATATTATCAATTTTCATGTAAACTTTTTATTTTGATTACTAACGTGCATTTAGCTCTTTTGATTGCGACGTTGCTACCGATGTTGGCCAGTTTTGCGTCGCTATTGACAGATATCAAAGTGCCAGCTACCACTCACTAAATTTAACCTTTTTTGAAAAAATCATCTTTAAAGTTTTATTAAAAGGGATAATTTCCATAGAAAAGCGATAGTTATCCAAGTTTTATTTACAAAAACCGACAAAACAAGCAAAAAAAAAAATATGTTTTTTGCTGAATTTTTGTTAGGGTTCATATAATATTTCTTACTCCTAATGACCTCAGGAATGCGTGGTTAAAATCTTTCGGGTTATTCACGTCCACGGTGTATAGAAGAAAACACGCTTATATACTTCACAGCTTCACACTGCCGACGGCAATGCGCGTAAATCCGCGTATAAAAAATCTGCCGCTCGGCGCACCGCGGCAGGACGCCGCCGGTGCAGTGGGAGAATTGCCTTAGTGTTGTAACTAGCACGTAGTAGTAACTACAGAACAGTACTTCATGAAGAGTAAATCATGTCTCTTTTCCAGCTCTACCTCGGGCGGCGCGTAACCTGGCGAGGGACCCGGGTACTCCGGCACACTCTCCAGTTCGGGGCTTTCACGGTGTCGTGTTTCACGGCGCTGTCCCGCGTGTCGGACTACAAGCACCACTGGAGCGACGTGCTGGCTGGGTACTGCTTGGGCTCCGTGTTCGCTGTGCTTGTGGTCAGTGTAGTTCTAGTATTTTGTTACCCAAGAGCGTATATATAGTCGGGATATTCGGAATTCAAGAAACTGCTCGGTGCAAGAAAGAAGCCCGTCGTTCCAAGGTAGAAAATATTCGGTCCAAAGAAGAAACTGTCCGGAGCTAGGATGAATCTGTTCGGTTTGGAAGCACTCCGACTGCTTAACCTGCTAGCGAAGGGCAGCATTCATTCAGCTATAACTCATGGTGAAAACACTCGGATGCTCCGCCACACTGTCCAGCTTCAAGTTAAAATTTTACAAGGCTATACAGGCTACATAATCATCATATCTGTTGCGCTTTGAGAGCCACGTAAAAAATCTGGTGAAATCTTGTTTTTTTCGGCTCAAGGTCTTGTACCAAATCCGAAATCTTTTGAGCGAACAGGTACGAGTAGCTCTGTGTGAATCTCTAATTCTATCCAGATTAAACTACGGAGACATCATTTATGGACCACGTTTACTGGCTAAAACGCGTCGTCTCGTTCAGCGTGTACAAAACGCATGTTGTCGTTTTTGCTATAGTATCCCACCCAGAAGTCATATTACACCATACCTTAATAAAGGTTCTATTTTAAATATGTCATCACGTCGACACTTACACCTCGCGTGCCTGTTGTTTGATGTACTTAAATACCAACAACCTGACTATCTGTTCAGAAAAATAAGGGTCTCGTCTTTTCACTCACAGTATGGCACTAGGTCAACACGGCGATGTATCTTAGAAGTACACCCTTACAGGACGGTTGCCTTTACTGGCAGTTTTCGTTATCTTGCAACCAAATGCTGGAATAACATTCCCCCGCCACTTCGACAATTACCATCCAGGAAATCTTTTAAATTAAAGTTTAAAAGATTTCTCTTGGACAAGCAAGTGGCAGGAATTCCTCATGGCTATTTGGTTGCAGATTTTGTCACATAGGCGTGCTTCTAAGGGACATCACACATCTCACCACTTTTTTTTTCTTCATATATACACTCCATGTCGACACATAGTTACACTTTATATTTTGTCATTTTTATTACTCACCTATCACACAGATCTATTTTATTTATTTGATATTATTTGCAAGCTTTATTTATTTATTATTATTTTTCCTCAAATATTTCACCTGCATCGTGATCCGAGGTACTGGCAGAATATCAGTGCTTGCTCACACGAGCAAAGCAAAACTGAGTCAGTACCTTTTTGGCATTATTGCAACGCACAAGTATGTCTTAGCCTTAATTTATAATTCTTTCTCCATACCACAATTGTTTTACATGTTCTTTTATCGTTATTTTTCTGTGTTTCTTTTGTTTTCTGTATTTTTTTTTGTTTTTTTATTTTGTTGCAAAGTGCCAAATAAATAAGTTATCTATCTATCTATATCAGCCGAAAGACGTCCACTGCTGGACATAGGCCTCCCCCAAAGTGCCCGGTCCTGCGCCACCCGCATCCAGCGGACTCCCGCGACCGCACACTATACAGGCTACATTGGGCAGTCGTTATTGGTCAGGCGCCCCTGCGCTGCTTGCTTAATGATTTGCCTTTATTTGACTGCCCTGCCGACATATGTAGTTGACTGCCGTTTTAATTTGCTGAACCCGGTGCATCAAAATCGGGCAGTCATATCTGTCAGCTATTGTTAGGGTTCCGTACCAAAAAAGATAAAAAAAGAACCCTTATGGTGCGACTCCGTCCGTCTGTCTGTAACCAAGTGAAATATCTCACGAACTATTTAAGCTATCAAATTGAAATTTGGAATGGTTATAAATGACTCAAATGAGAGTCATCCGCGTGCATGGAAAATGAAAAATTCAAATACACATTTTAATTTTCTATGAAAAGTTACGAATATGAGGAGGGGGCAAAAAAACAATTATTATGTCAAATGAGGTATCATTTGAAACGGCTTGAGTTGCACTTTTTGAAACAGTTTTTACTTTTTTTGTACGTTGGTAAAATTTCGATCTATGAAGGAAAATGTTAGAAAAATACCATTCCCCCCCCCCCCCCCCCCCCCTATTTCCGAAGTTATCCAAGCGAAAAATTTGAAATAATTACTTGTGATTAAGATAAACATAAATATTACTGGAAAAGTTTTTTTTTTCTGTATCTTGCATATTTTTTGTTTTATTTACAAAAATCATTTCCTAGTTTGTTATGGGGGCTTCAACGCAAAACTGGGCAAGAGAGATGGTGAAGAGCTGAGAGTGGGGCAATTTGGAGTTGGAAGTCGGAACCACCGGGGCCAACTACTGGCTGGCTTCTTGGAGAAGGAGGGACTCTACATGATGAATTCCTTCTTCAAGAAACGAGAGCACAGAAAGTGGACCTGGATGAGTCCCGACGGTGCAACTAAAAACGAGATTGATTTCATCATGTCGACGAGGAAGCATATATTCAAGCGATGTCTCTGTGATCAATACGGTCAAAACCGGGAGCGATCACCGTCTGGTAAGAGGCACATTGAATATATGCGTCAAGCAAGAGCGCTCTCGATTGATGAAGTCTACGCTCCGTCCAGCATCAATCCAAATTCAAAACCCCGAGAGCTTCCAGCTGGAACTCCAAATCCGTTTTGATTGCCTAGGCGGCGATGTGGACGAATTGAACGACGGGTTTGTGGAAGCTGTCCGTGTCACTGGGTCTAAGTTCTTCAAGGCCCAAGGCACTAACGGAACTAAAAGGCTATCTAGCTCCACTCAGAAGCTCATGAAGGAAAGGAGTGAAATGATTCTACAGTCTTCAGCCGACGCGACCTTATACCGGCAGCTCAATAAACAGATCTCCAAGTCCCTTACCCGCGATCTGCGCCAATTCAATACAAATCGTATTGAAGAGGCCATACAGCGTAATAAGGGCTCTAAAGTATTCTCGAGAGATCTGTCTATAGGGCAGAGCCAGCTCGCGAAGTTAAAAACTAAAGATGGTAGAATCGTTTCCTCTAAACCTGAGATTCTGGGTGGTATAGAGCGCTTTTACGGACAGCTATACACATCAACGCGCAGACCCGAAATTGGTCAGGCGGAAGACCCTAGAGCCAGACTAACCCGACACTATACCGACGACATCCCGGACATCAGCCTGTACGAGATTGTAATGGCTCTTAAACAGCTCAAGAACAACAAAGCACCCGGTGAAGACGGAATAACAGCCCAACTTCCGAAGGCGGGTGGAAAACCGTTCTTTACGGCCCTTCAGAAGTTGTTTGATTCCGTCTTACTGGAAGGGAGAACTCCAAAGGCATGGAACAGAGGTGTGGTGGTGCTGTTCTTCAAAAAGGGTGACAACACTCTGCTGAAGAACTACAGACCCATCTCACTTCTGAGCCATGTCTATAAGCTGTTTTCGAGGGTCATTACAAACCGTCTCGTACGCAGGCTAGATGAATTCCAGCCTCCCGAAGAGGCTTTAGTACCGTAGACCACATCCACACGCTTCGTCAGGTTATACAGAAGACCGAGGAGTATAACCTGCCTCTCTGCTTAGCGTTCGTGGACTACGAAAAAGCCTTCGATTCGATTGAAACCTGGGCTGTACTACAGTCTCTCCAGCGGTGCCAAGTTGAATATCGCTATATCGAAGTGCTGAAGTGTTTGTACGAGAACGCCACTATGTCAGTCCGACTCCAGGACCAGAACTCGAAACCTATTCCGCTGCAGCGGGGAGTCAGGCAAGGAGATGTTATTTCTCCAAAACTGTTCACCGCTGCACTGGAGGACGTTTTCAAGACTCTGGACTGGAGAAGGCTAGGCATCAGCATCAACGGCGAGTACATCACTCACCTTCGGTTTGCTGACGATACAGTAGTCTTGGCTGAGACCATGGAGGACTTAAGTACGATGCTCGATGACCTCAGTAAAGCATCCGAGCGAGTTGGTCTAAGAATGAACATGGATAAGACGAAGATCATGTCAAATGCCCATGTAGTACCAACTCCCATTACAATCGGACACTTTACGCTCGAAATTGTAGACGATTATGTATACCTAGGACAGACGATCCAGTTAGGTACCTAGGTCCAACTTCGAGAAAGAGGTCAATCGTCGAATCCGACTCGGCTGGGCAGCGTTCGGGAAGCTACGGCAAATCTTTTCGTCCAATATTCCGCAGTGTCTCAAGACGAAAGTCTTTGACCAGTGTGTGTTGCCAGTGATGACATATGGCACTGAAACGTGGTCGCTTACTATGGGCCTCATAAGAAGGCTCAAAGACACCCAAAGGGCAATGGAGAGGGCCATGTTGGGATTTTCTCTGCGTGACCGCATCAGAAATGAGGCTATCCGCAGCAGAACCAAGGTAACCGATATAGCCCTCCGGATCGCTAAACTTAAGTGGCAGTGGGCGGGGCACATAGCACGTAGAACCGATGGCCGTTGGGGCGGAAAGGTTCTCGAGTGGCGACCACGTACCGGAAGGCGCAGCGTGGGTAGGCCCCCGACAAGGTGGACTGATGACCTGGTAAGGGTTGCGGGAGTCCGCTGGATGCGGGTGGCGCGGGAACGGTCACTTTGGCACTCTTTGGGGGAGGCTTATGTCCAGCAGTGGACGTCTTTCGGCTGATATGATGATGATGATGATGATGATGATTTCCTAGTAAAGTTTGCAATTTTATCAACTTTATAAGTATTTTTTGTTTTGATATTCCCATAAGACTATAATAGAAATACTCTCTTTCAAATAAAAGATAATAATCGAGATCTGTTCACGTGATAAACAATAATCGCTAAAACATCAACATACATACTAAGCTAATTTCCTTTGCACGTTAGTACCAAATGGGGCCGATAGATGGCGCTGACCCCATTCCTACTCCGCGCTGTTAAGATTTTTCTAGAATTAATGGGGTTGGGACGGGTATGTTTCATTTCAATAGCAGGTCAAAAAAAGATCGCGATTCAATTGTCTTGGTAGTTCGATGGTTTTTGTGTAAAAGTTATTCGTTGTTTGAAATTGAATTCTGTTGTGTTGGGTTAAAATAAGTAGGTAATTTAACAAAGATTGGGACATTTACTTTACCTTGAGTTAATTGTTAGTTTGTGTGGAACTCTCGGTGCGCGAGTCAGACTCGCACTCGACCGGTTTTTTTAGGATACAGCTGGGACTGTTCCTGACTCGGTTCTGTAACGACCCTATATAGACGCCCATGAGGCATAGGGGCTTAAAAAGAAGAATCTCTTCTGTCCAAGTAAGAAACTCTGAGGTTCGGGAGCACTAACTGCTTATCCTGCTAGGGAAGTAGCTGACCACAGACGCATACCTGGCTACATTTATGAATGCAACCGTAAACTCATTGCTTAGCGAGACGCAGAACTTGATTTACTACTTACCTAAATAGTTTTATTTACAAACGTAAAGTTTTTAGCCCAACATTCCCATTATATTTTAATTTCATCAAAATTGTTTACACGATGCCAAATGAATGGAGCCATCCCATATGAATGGAGGCTTATGGTACCAGGAAAACCCTAAATTTTGTTTTTTCAGTGGAACTGGGGAACGGATCTGGTTGAGAAAAAGAAAACTGACACACCGGTGACACCCAGGTCACACGTCGATGCCATCGGCACCAGCACGCATGTGTCGTAGCGTTAAAGGTCTTCCGCAGTGCACGTGGCCGGATGCAACGGTAACTGCGGCATGTGTGGCGTTGGATGGCGCTAAACTCACAGAATAGAAGAAAGAAAGAAGAAGAAAATAAGAAAATACATTTATTTAACGTCACAACTTACGCACACAATAAAAATAATAATACATCGCACTGCATCGTTTTCGCGGAGAAAAGAATAAGTTACTTATGGTTTCGGGCAGCGGAGGATGGAGATGAATGATCTTAGTCCAATTTAAGCACACACGATTTAATTAATTAATACAAGAAATAAATTATTTTAATTATGAACGAGTGAAACCGGTCGATGTAAGATCCGAATTAAGTAATTGTCTTCCCTCGTTCTGGTAGCGCGGAGCGGCGACCTCCCACGTCGCTGGGAGCCGGGCACAGGTGTCTCGCGGTGATTCAGTCTTCGCCGTAGCTGCTATGTGATACTTTGCCGATACTAGTGGTGCCGTATGGGTTCGCCTGGGTATTTAGTGTTAACCCATAACACCTCCGCCCTTAGAACGGCGACTATTTTAAAACGTTTAGTGAAAATGTCGACGCTTTGTCATCTGGGCTTCTCTTATTCTCATCGGTTTTGGCAAGTGTAGGTGCAGCGTCTTCCTTACAGGATGCGCATCGTAGAAGTTCAGGACGGCGACATAGGATGATTGTTAGCAGCAGCACGATGATTGCAATGATGCCGTAGAAAGGTATAGTAGTATGGTATAAGCTTTGAGCGCTGGGTTCTTCCAGTAGTACAGGTGACTGGTGGATGATCTTTTCTTCGATCGAATGAAGGGCTCTGAGATCCACAGTACTCAGGTTAAGCGTGGGTAGAGTAGCTGCAGTTAAGTTTTCGTTCCTGTTTGGAAGTTTCATTATCTTCATGGGTTGGCCTTCGATGTGGTCATTGACATTGATGATGGTGAATTGATGAGTTTTTAATATGCAACCTTGAGGAATCGTTGCGAGATAGCTTCCATGATATGTATTATAATCCTCCCTGCCGCAAATTTGCTGGACTTTTGTCGGTTGCGGGAACACTAAGGTGTAAGTTCGGTCATCCAGTCTCTCCAAGGCCGTCTTAGTAAGTAGAACAGCTGTCTTCTTACAGGATTCGCTGACAGATTGGTCATTGATGAGGTGAAGGATGCAGTCCGCATGGGTCCTTATTTGGTGATTCGTCTTCTCCTCACAGAGATACCGGGTGTTATACTTCGGGCATTCAGCCTCTACATATACATAAGAATCTCTACATGTTGCTATATAGGGAAACGGGGGAATTAGGGTGACGTTGTACCTATTCGGAACTATAGATAGCCTATAAAAGTTAAACAGATTTGGGGAAATTATCGGAAATCTAAAAACTAAAACTATTTGCTTCCTATTGTAGAAGGAACCAGGTTTTATAATACTATAATACTCTCTACGTTCCAGATCTAGTATCTGGTCTTTATTGTATAACTTTCTAAGCCTACTTATCATATTACCTAAGATGTCTATACGTAACATAGAGTGATGGGTACTAGATGCCCTCACATTAGCTAAAATATCTTCTATTCTATGTAATTCACTCAATAAATCGTCTACGTTTTCGCTAACAATAGATAAGATCTGAGCAAATCTACTAAGATAAATCATTTTTCTTTCCACTTTTTGGCTATCTTGTATTAATAGCTTAAGTGTACTGTTGATACTGATTTGATTTTTTGTTAATTGTGATATTACCCTGGTATATTGAGCCATCCAATCTTTACCGAGACTTATATGGCTATTAAGTTCAGCTTCTAATTTATGTTCATTTCTTTTGTAAAGTGCAATGGCGTCATTAAAAATTTCAGCGTCTTTACTATCGAGATTTCCGGTTATGCTTTTTATCACCGTACCCAGACCATCTATAAGACCTCTCTTTTTACGCTTTGGATTCGGTTCAAAACTACTTAATTGGTACCTTGCTTTAATTAATTTTGCGTTAATGTGTTCAATTTGTATTTCAAATGACGGATAGTCGTCTTTGGTTAGTCGTCTTTTAATGTCAGTTAACTGATTAATAACAATAGTTATTTTGTCTTCTATGTCAGTCAGTTCAATGTACTGTAAAAATGTATGGTAATGGGTGATAAGATTTGCTGTTCCGAGTTTAAAGGGTAGGAGTCCGGGTCCGTTGTCTAGGCTTTCAAGTGTTATCTCGCGAGCTTGCAGGTGGATCGTCAGTGTCATTGTCATCGTCAGCACCAGTATCCTGTAACAAGCGTGCACTTTTAGGTACGCGTTTCAATCGTGATTTACCTATCTGACCTCTTTTTTTTGACGTGTAAATATGAATGGGTAAGTTCTCGATAACGACATCTTGGGTATACCGGGGTGCCAGTTTTTGACGAGCTGCAGCAGGGTTATTAATAAAAATCTGTTGCTGGGCCTGATAGTTAGCTTCTGGTTCGCGATTTTTGTTTCTACTCTCTATAATTTCAGTTCGACGTGCCAAGGCGGATTGATTTATTACATCGTAAACCTTTTGAATTCGTTCTCTATGTGTTTGCATATATCTCTGTAGTAGGTGTTCGGTTACACTTATGTCTATGGGGTCCCTAGGATCATAGTGTCCTGTAATAAGATCAATGGGTCTGCATTTTGTGAAACTATGGATTGAACTATTGTAAGCAAGCAAAGCGTAAGGCATGAGGTTAGTGACAGGTTCGTTAGATTTTTGAAGTAATAATATTCTGAGGTGCTCTAATATAGTGGAGTGGAAACGTTCTATATGTCCATTGTCATTTGGACAGTGTGCCAGGGTCTTGTGGTGATTTATTTTATGAAGCTTTGTAAATTCCGTAAATAATTGATTGGTAAACTCAGTTCCTTGGTCAGTCACGATGGTTAGTGGAAGTCCGTGATGTGTGCAATAAATCAAGAGAGCGAGAACTACGCTTATCGCAGTTCCATCGCACAAGTGGTATGCCTGACCGTACTTTGAGAAGACATCTATGAATGTTAGGTACTTCTCGTCTTGGGCTGTGAACAGGTCCATATGGACGACTTCGAAAGGTTTACTAGGGGGGGGGGCACGATATTAAATTGCTGTCGAATTGGGTTTCTGTCGTACTTTGCCTGGCCGCAAATCGAGCATTCATTTATGAATTTGGTTACACTATCCTTCATTTTGGGCCAGTAGTACCGGCGGGATAAAGCCAAGTAACACTCGTTAATTCCACGGTGATTTGTTTTACCCTCATGATACTGTCGGATTAGATGCTGTTGTTTCAGAAAATTACTAACGTTTTCTACTTCATTTTTTGTTAAAACTAACTTCATGGCAGAGCTTCGGAATTTCTCTTGTAAAATTGGTACTATTGTGTACATCCCTAGTGAAGGTGTAATTAATAAAGCGGTCTTTACCCTAGGATTAACGTGTTCTTTAATTGCATCAATTAAATCGTTTTCTAAATTTGACTCTGACAGCTGAACAGATGTTCGGGTGTGAGTGTCAAAGAATTTTGATATAACAGGGGGTCTCTTAACGTCACCAACTATAGTAAGGCATAACTGTTTTTGGAATTTATTTAGCGGATCTTCGGTTATGGGTACTTCTAGAATAGGGTTTTCACTATCTGTATGTACTGTCACTGTATTCGAACTTACAGGAGATGGAGGTCTTTCTGTGGGATTTGCTATTATTGAGTCTATTTCATCATTGATAGGGTTTTCAGTTTCGGCTGTTAGTGTGTCTGAGCTTGCAGGAGATGGAGGTCTTTCTGTTGAACTCGCTATTATTGAATCAACCTCTTCATTATAAATTTCTACTCTTGATAGTGCGTCAGCATTTGTATTATACTTTCCCTTTTTGTATATGACTGTAAAGGTATATTCACTCAACTTAAGCCTCCATCTTGTGAGTCTAGAGTTAGGTTCTTTCAGGTTCATGTACCATTGCAATGGTTTATGGTCGGTTATTACTTTAAATTTCCTGCCAAATAAATAAGGGCGAAAGTATTTAGTTGCCCATACGATCGCTAAAAGTTCTTTTTCGATAGTGCTGTAGTTAAGTTCGCTAGAATTTAAAGTTCGAGATGCATAGGAAATGGGTTTGTCTGAGCCCACGGTACCTTGAGACAGTATGGCTCCGATAGCAACATTTGACGCGTCTGTGGTGAGTATAAACTCTTTGTTGAAGTCAGGGTACTGTAATATTGGGTCGTTAGTTAACAAGAGTTTGCATCGTTCGAAACAGTTTTTGAATTCAGAGTCTATACGAATTTTCTGACCTTTTTTTAAGCAATTAGTGAAGGGTTTAGTAATTCTAGCGAAGTCCGGAATAAATTTTCTGTAGTAACCCAAGAGTCCCAAGAATTGTTTGATTTCCTTAGTGGTTTTCGGAAGGGGGTATTTTTCAATAGCTGCTATTTTATCAGGGTTGGGTTTTATTCCTTTTTCGTTGATTATGTGTCCTAAGTATGCTGTTTCTAGCTTAAGGAATTCCGATTTGTCCAACTGAATCTTAAAATTAGATTCCCTAAGTCTCTGAAATACTTTTTCTAAATTTGACATGTGTTCTTGAAGACTGGTGCTAAAAATTATTATATCATCAAGATATACTAGACATATTTCGTTCTGTAGTCCTCTAAGGACATTATCCATTACTCTCTGAAAGGTGGATGGCGAATTTTTCAGGCCCATGGGCATTCTTAAAAATTCAAAATGCCCATGTTCAACATTAAAAGCGGTTTTGGGAATATCTGTTGGATTCATCTCGACTTGGTAAAACCCGCTAGCCAGGTCGAGGGTGGTGAAGTATTGGCATCTGCCTAACTTATCAAGGACATCTGTTATATTTGGGATGGGATATTTGTCATCGATGGTTTTTTCGTTGAGTTTCCTAAAATCTACTACCAGGCGCCATTTTGTCTTTCCGGAAGCATCAAGTTTCTTAGGAACGATCCAAATTGGAGAGCTCCAAGCTGAATCTGAAGGGCGAATAATATTTTGATCAAGCATTTTTTGAATTTGATCTCTAACCTCTTGTCTATGGACATACGGGTATCGATAGCTCTTGGTATAGATAGGAATCTCATCGGTAGTTCTGATTACGTGTTTTATTTTATTGGTGAACGTTAAGGGTTCATTTTCTAAATAGAATATGTCTGCATATTGCGAACACAGCTTTTCTAAGTTGATTCTCTCTTCAGGATTGAGATGTTCGGTGCGTAGCCGGGATAAAACTTTATTTGAGCGATCTGCATTACTTTGGACGCATGTTTGTTGAATGTGATTAATTTCTGCGGAAATTGGTTCGTTCAATGTAAGTATGATGTCATCATTCGTCGGGTTTGATACTTCAATTACACCGAATTGGTTGGATACCTTAGTTAAGCAAGGATTAATTTTACAACTCGAAACAACTTGTTCGTCTATGAAAGCCTCACCGTCATGGACAGATTTCAAAACACCGCAGCATGTCGGAACGAGAGGTGGCAAAAAAAAAAATCTACAGGAATATTAACGAGCTTTGATGAATTTGCGGGAATTATTTCCTCAAATAAATTGTTGTTGCAGGAATCATGTATTCGGATGGAGACTGTGGATGTTTCGGTCTTCAATATGTTATTTTTTAAATCAATCTTTGCTTTCCATTTTGATAACAGATCAAGGCCAATAAGACCATCAAAGTGGTTGTGAAATTTATAGACGAATAGTTTTATGTCTCGCGTGTCTCTGAATTCAGGAAAACACGGTATTGTCATAGAATACTTATTTACTGTCGTTGCATGTACATTGGTCACCTCAAAAGGGTCAAATGACAGCGGGAAGTCCGGAAAGTAAGTTTGAACTGCGTCGGGGCTTATGAAGGATCTATTAGCCCCGGTATCAATTAAAAACTTTAGAGGGGGGTTTGAGATGTTAATGAATGGCAACTGCCGCTGTGCTTGCAGATTTAGTTCTATTTTAACTTTTTGGATTTCGGATCCTTCTGAAAAAAAGAGTCTGGATTATTTTGGGAATCGGCGGGTGTCTGATTGCTCTCCACACGAGCATCATGACTGATATTCGAATGAGGAACGGCTAAGTTGTCGATGGTTTCGTAAGCTGTATTGTCATAGTAATTATAGTCGTCAGCGTATGTGAACATTGGTTCGTAAGCTTCAGGTACTCCGTAATAGTGCGTAGAGTCATAGGGGTTGTAGTAGTCAAAGCAATCATTTAAGTTAATTTCGTAGGCTCTGAACTGGTTCGGTGCTGTATTTCTGAAGGTTGGCCGATTGGGGTTATTCTGAGTGGGGGGCAGTGGTCTTGTTACAAAGTGGCTGACTCCACTCATTGGTATTGGTCCTTGATTAGAGTTCCTATTCGGCAACTTAAAAACGTTACTCTGGGGGTTATAATTCGGTGGGGTTGCGCGGAAAATCTGTTGGGTGCGAGATGGCATTCTAGGAGCAGGATTATTGAAGGGCACGGGCCTCCATGGTTGTGGTTGCGGCGTAAATTGCTGCCATTTTCGGTTGCGGTAGTACGTTGAATGGCCTGTGCAAGGGCATATTGGCCATGGGGGTAAAGGTAAACGGTTTCTGAAATGCAGGTGTCTTCCTACCTGTTGCCTGCTCGTTGCGTTGCTGTACGTAAATGGCATTACTTTCTTCCTGAACAAATTCTAATGCCCGTTCAATACTTTCAGGACGCATACATCGTATTCGAGAACCCAGAGGTTCGTTCAATCCGCGAACAAAAGCTTGCATGGTAAGTTTTTTGTATAGGTCTCTTTTGGACTCGATGGTTGTTCCTAAAGTTTCATGCAAGGTCACATAGGTCATGATAGTACTGAACAAAGTTTGGCATCGTTCATAAAATTCCTGTGGGGTGCTCGAACCTTGAGCTAGCAAAGCGAGGTCGTTGTAGAGGGCTGTCTCATCACGCTGATCAGAAAAATTATTAATTAACGCTGACCTGATACCATTCCAGTTTTCAGGAACACCATTAGTATTAATTGTCCGGGCCGCAGGGCCTGTGACTTTATTAAGGATGCCATTAAGTAGAGCAAGATTCGTTAATTCGGCTCCCGGGTTATTCGAAACGTAAGTAAGTACTAACTGGTCGCACAGACGTATAAATCTTGTTAAAGTATTGGGGTTCCCGTCAAAATCGGGCACTACACGCAACGCCTTGTATATTGAGTCAAGGTCGGTTTGCGCCATATTATCACTTAAATTTCTATTCGTATCTACTAAATTATTCCTACTTATTCTCCTAGGAGGTAGGGTCTCCTGGGATCTCTGGTTCCCGGGATAAAAAATTTTGACAGTTAAAATTGGGAATGGAAAAGGATAGCAACACAATAGAAAATTCTTAGTATATAAAACTCACAGTTTCATCATCGGTCTCCGGTATCGATAGCTGGATACTCCTCCGGCTGCAACCGCCCGTAGGTTCTGGATTCCGAAGTCGCGAACGTTCCCGATATAAGAGAGTCTTTACACGATTTTTGCGTAAATAGTTCGCACTCCCGAACTTCACTCGACTGCGCCACTTATGGTTTCGGGCAGCGGAGGATGGAGATGAATGATCTTAGTCCAATTTAAGCACACACGATTTAATTAATTAATACAAGAAATAAATTATTTTAATTATGAACGAGTGAAACCGGTCGATGTAAGATCCGAATTAAGTAATTGTCTTCCCTCGTTCTGGTAGCGCGGAGCGGCGACCTCCCACGTCGCTGGGAGCCGGGCACAGGTGTCTCGCGGTGATTCAGTCTTCGCCGTAGCTGCTATGTGATACTTTGCCGATACTAGTGGTGCCGTATGGGTTCGCCTGGGTATTTAGTGTTAACCCATAACAAGTTCTACAACAGGCCTGCATTTTTTTCAGGCAAATTAGCTACTCGCAACACAACACAACATTACTCGTACAGTAAATAAAGTATTGCGATATATTCGATTTTTATTGCGATATAGAAGTATGACCATGGATTCCAGGCAAGCAATTGAACCTATTGTTTTACACGTTTTACATCTCAAAGTTATATTGACTGGACAATTCTAACACGGTACTGGTACGAGGGTTAAGTTAGGTACCTAATTCAATTGTATTTATAGGCACGTTACTACTATTTTTTTTGTAAAATGTGTTTTTACCAGGTTTTTACAAAACAATAAAATGAAAATAGAATTCAAATAATACTTTCTTTGTGTAATCCTAGCATGAAAATGACCTGATATTATTTTCTTATACGTATATATACAAATACATAAATAAAACTACATTGTTAATTACTTATAATTTTATGAAAAGTTATAGGTACTTACGTAAAATCGCATTTTCAAATAATCTAATTATTTAACTTCCATTTATTTAATAAATAATGAAAACTTACAAACAACTTAAGCTATTAGAGTATTCTAATGGAATCTTACAATACTTTGTACAAAAAACGCAAAAGCGCAATGGTAATGGTAACCTCAACGTATTGGTAACTATGAGTATAGTACAACCTTCGTTATACTTTACTGATAATTCAACAACTTAATCCTAAACAAAATTGGCAAGGTATTTTGCATAACTGTCAATTAGCAAACATATATAAAACCTGAAAATGGATGAACGCATTCCACCAATTGCTGTTGGTTAAACTGAACTATGAGTAAGGTTCATTATACCCACAATCAAACAATTACGAAGGAAATTCCCTATTTAACTATCAAGGCAGTAAGAAAGACACGTGAGTAGTGGATCTATCGCTTACCGCATTGTAAGTACCTACCTAGTTAACTTTATATTGTAACAAATGACGTAAGTAACCAGTTTCGAAAATACAAAATATTATTAATCCCGGCTTTAGAGTGGATAATGGGGAAAAACACTGCTTGAAACAAGCAAATCCTACACATACTTTTCGTAGGTTGCCAACGTAAATTTCTTATGCCCGTACGAAATTTAATTACAAAGATCTCAAAAATGGTGCTGGCTGCTTGTTCTGGTTATAAGGCCTGATTCGTAACGGATTTGCCAAATTCAAAATGCTGGCACCTAGCTGTCATGAAACGTATCTTTCTTTTGTTTTTGGTATTGACATTACTAATGTCACAAAATTGCTTACACATAGGTGTTTTTGTGTGTGAAAGCTGATAAAAAGGTAAGAAAATGAATCAACGTGAACGTCGTGAGCAGATAGTCGCCAAATGGCTAGAAAATACGCAGCGTCCGAACCACTTCATCGCAAGGGAACTGAAAATCCCAAGAAGGACCGCTGATACTGTCCTGCAACGATACTTAGAGGACTTGTCTACCGATCAGAACACGGTGGTGCTCGTGATCCTAGACTAGACAGAAAAATAATTAAGACGATTTCAAAACACCGCAGCATGTCGGAACGAGAGGTGGCAAAAAAAAAATCTACAAGTCAGTCAATGGAGAGACGTGCAAAGGAACCGGCT
Source organism: Epinotia demarniana (assembly GCA_945867215.1). Lineage (NCBI taxonomy): Eukaryota > Metazoa > Arthropoda > Insecta > Lepidoptera > Tortricidae > Epinotia > Epinotia demarniana. The sequence goes on from OX244278.1 coordinate 10,956,791, forward strand.
GCTATGAAGACAATGAAGAAGCGGAAAGTGCCAAAAACTTCGGAAAAACAAAGACGAACCATCAAAACCAGGGTTCGAAAGCTGTATGACTTACTAGGTACCGAAAATTTTCATTTGATTTTAGATGACGAAACCTACATGAAGGCAGATTTTTTGACACTTCCTGGTGATCAGTTTTATACCATAGCTCATGGAGAAACTCTTCCAGATTCGGAAACTTCTATAGGAATGGAGAAGTTTGGCTCCAAGTACCTGGTTTGGCAGGCAATTTGCCGATGCGGTGATCGCAGTAGTGCATATGTAACAACTGGCACGATCAATAAGAATATTTACATCAATGAATGTTTGAAAAAGCGGCTACTACCATTCATGCGAAAGCATGATACTTCGGCTTTATTTTGGCCAGATTTGGCTACCGCACACTATGCAAGGGATACCCTTAACTTCCTCAAAGAAAATAACATACAGATTGTACTTAAAGAACTAAATCCGCCTAAAATTCCACAGTTCCGCCCTATTGAAAGATATTGGGCTCTGGTTAAAGGAATCTTACGTAAGACAGGTAAGACTGCCAGCAACCAAAAAGACTTCCTGATAAAGTGGAAGTCAGCGAGCAAGAAAGTGTCTAATGACACTGTCGATCGGCTGATGCAGGACATTCGAAAAAAATTGCGGAAAGAATGCACGAAAAGTTAAAATTTTTATAACATGTGTAGGATCATAAATTTAAATGTGTATTTAAAGGTGTAATGTGTACAGTTGTTTCAATTTGGCAAATCCGTTACAAATCAGGCCTTATGTTACTATCTTATTATAGAGGAACACAGAACGCTTGATCAACAAGGTTGGCCTTATGTTCTACAATAGGTAATATTTCTATTTAGTATCTCTGCCAGACGGGATGCAGTTGGGAGTCGCTGGCCTGAAGCGTGTTGCTGATGCCTCCGTGTGTGCTCAGTGGGAACGGCGCCTGTGGATAAATGTTTAATCTGTTGAAGAGACCACGTTGTGTGTTGGGCCAAGATAGATACCTAACTGATCTGTTATTTGCGGTACTAAGTATACAACTGAATACAATACGATTTCGTTTGCTAATTTCGCTGGGCTGATTCTGGCCGATGATAAGTTGTCTTTCCTTGGTCAGAGCTGATGTCGTTCCAGGTAACCTGTGTGTTGGAGCGCCACCGTTGCGTGATGAAGTCTTCGGCGCGCTCTCTAAGGGTGGGTAGGGTTGGTGCGTTGGCATTCGGACGGCAGAGACTTTCGTCTTGGCTACTATTGGAATCATCTTTTGGGGTAGGTATACAGTCCTACAGGACTCGGAGTGAACTCCTTTATTCTTTGCTCCTAATCTATGTTAAGTAGTTCTTTTGATCAGAGCTTGATTATTTACCGGTGTATTGGAGAGCTAGTGTTGCTTGAAGTCTGCGGCGCGTCATGAGGGTTGCTGCGTTGGCATTCGGACGGCAGGCTTCGTCTTTGCTACTATTGGAATCATCTTTTGGGGTAGGTACAGTCCTACATGACTCGGAGTGAACTCCTCTATATTTTGCTCCTCATCGATGTTAAATTGTTTCTCTTAGGTCTGACTTGATTATTTACCTGTGTGTTGGAGAGCCAGCGTTGCTTGATGAAGTCTGCGGCGCGCTCCCCGATCATGATGGTGGGCGCGTTGGTGTTGCCCGACGTCACGGCCGGCATGACGCTGGCGTCTGCCACTCGCAGCCGGTCTAGACCTTGCACCTAAACAGGACAATTATGTTATGCATGTCACTAGTAAAACCAGCTTCGTTATACAAAATTGGTCGCACAAGCAGCGGAAAATTTGAGCCACAGTTTGAAAATGTCTTTCTCCTTGTTTCTTTAAAATTTGTTTCTATAAAACTGATATTTTAGTTAAAATTTGGTGATTTGTATTTGTGATATCAGCATTTTAGCGTTTGTGACAAAGGGACTTTCACTTAATATTTTTAGCTAACAAAGGTTTTATAACTTTTATGAATAATTAAATAATTATGGGTTAGTGGGGTACTTACCTAGGTACTCGTACCTATTATTAATAGAGAACGCTCATGTTAGGTACCAAGATACGCTGCCAAGATATCACGACGAACACACAAAAAAGGACTAGCATCTCCCTCTCCCCGGCTAAAATTTAATTGTTCGCAAATCCATACTAAATGCTGACCCACATATGGGTCAGCGGGAGAGGAGCAGTGTAAGATGGCACAATACCTGCAGCAGATTATCTACGACGGCAGTAGGATCGCCCCTCGGCCCCATCTTGCAGCTTCCCGCCTGATGGTTCTCCGGAGCTGTCTGCATCCTCACGGCGCATTCCCAGTACGCGTCGCAGCCAAACTTGATCTTTTCACACCCCTTAACCGGAGTCTTGTCCAGTTTCACTCCATACCGCTTCAGGGCTTTGGTCTCGGATAGTTTGATGGAGAACTTGATGCCTTCGATCAGGGTTTTCACGTCGTCTGGGTGGGTTAGGTAGCTGGAAGAATAAAAGGCGGTTTAGCTAGTATTTGCGACGCGCTTTGGGAGAGGCCCAAGTATATCCAGCTGTGGAGCGCTCTGGGATCATAAACTATTTCGAGTGATCTTACTCGTAAAAATGGTAAAGCGCCGCAGATAGCGGTAGAACGGACCTACTTTGTGTTTAGCGTACAGGACCAAATAAAAGGTTCTAAGACACAACCAAATATCGAAGGTCTATGATAGAGTTTTTGTGTTGTGTGAGCCACTATCCTCTGTCACCAAGCTGTTTGGACAGGGACCAGAAAGCCTCAGAAGTATTTCATGTCATCGTGGAACTTACTTAGCGAAGATCTTCGGGTGCTCGAGGGGATCAGCGCTCCTGATCTCAAGCCGTCCCCTGCTCTTCGGGTGCAAGACAGTCGGTATGATCTGGATGCTTCGCGAGCCGTTGTCCAGGCGTTCTCCCACCATGCCGGTCTTCGCGCAGTCGGCTAAGAAGCCTCCGAAGAAAAGTTGGATGTCGGGATTGTCGTCCGCAGGGTTCGCGTATTTGCTGTTGATGAATGCTGTTACTTCTGATATGCCTGAGAAAAAAGGAAAATGTATCAGATTATGTTCAGTTGGTTTTCGAGGTAAACCTCCCTTAAGCGTTTTAAGATCCCTCATTGAGAAATTCGTTGAAAATGGTAGCAGCGACCGGCTGCATATTATGCCAGAAGGTCTCAAGTTCGAACCTCGCTCGGAGCAACAAATTTTTCAATTATTCCCCTTGATTTAAAAGTCGTTTTATTGTTGTTGACATCGAAGTTAAGGTAGGTCAATCGGTTGAGATGGTTTTCCCACTTGTGAGCAGCATGTAGATGGGCTTGCGATAATTCTTACCCGTTCCCGACATGAGTCCATCTCTGAAGAGCAAATACTCCATAGCCGTAGCCCAGTTGAGGGTAGCCGTATTGTTATCATTGATTTGGAAGTTGAGGAAGTGGGCGACATGGTTGTGCAGGTTCTTCCCAACTGTGGGCAGGTTGTGGACGGGTTTGACGCCGGCGCGCTGGAGCACGGCCGGGTCGCCCACGCCGCTGAGCTGCAGGACCTGGGGCGAGCCGACGGCGCCCGCGCTGTGGATGGATATCATCAGGATTACTATTGAATTGTCATGGTAATCTTTTCTATTTGTTTAATTCTGATTTAAATCCAATCAACGTAGACATATAAAGTTCTCCTAAAATATGTGGTTGTTCGGGTATTTCATTTTGATTGTGCAATAAATATTATCGAAGATAACCTCCGTCCCTCCAATTATAGTTCTTCAACTCTACAGCATAAGCCTGCCTGGTGGTCTGATTGATGAGAACCCTGGATACGGTAGCGTTGAGCATCACGAGGAGGTTGGCGCAGTGCTTGAAGTGCCTGACGAGCGTTCCCCTAGGCTTTCTTTAGAGATAGGCTTACCTTAAAATGATCTCGTTATTAGCGAAAATAACCTCCGTCCCTCCAAAGCTGTTCTTCACCTCCACAGCATAAGCCTGTCTGGTGGTCTGGTTGATCAGAACCCTGGATACGGTAGCGTTGAGCATCACGTGAAGGTTGGCGCGGTGCTTGGCGGGTCGAAGGAAGGCGCGAGCGACGGAGAGACGAGAGCCATTGCGGTTGGTGGTCTGCGCGATGGAGAAGCCGGTGTGCTGTGCACCGTTGAGGTCACGGGCTTGGTAACCTGCAATGTACCAGGTTAAAATATTATTATTATTTATAATGGATCCCTTCGTTGGTTCGGTCACGCGTATCTCGCACGCCATCTGAATACATAGGGAACAAATGCCTTATCCTAGTGCTCAACGGCAAATTAGGCAATCGACCCCGCGCCAGACTAAATAAGTGATGGCTGGTAATCGTAAAGGCCGACATGAGCAAAAACGGGCTCACAAAAGAGGCCGCCCAGAATCGTGCAAGGTATCCTGGCAAAAGCCGGGATAACGCTTGGTAAAAGAATATTGTATTTAAAAAAGGGATCCACGAGAAACACTTTTGGCTAATTAAAAACCTACATCACAACACATAGCATAAAAACATCTGTTTGATGTTAATTAAAAAACTATGAATTGAAATCAAATCAAAAATCAATTATTTATTCTGCAAATAGGCCACAAGGGCACTTTTACATGTCAAACGGTAATTTACTATGAAAAATAATAATCTTACAATAAAATAATAATCTTACACAATAGTAAGTATTAGGTAATGTGTATTTCTTATAGTTAAGTTGTTTATATTCTGTTTTCACCTACTCAAATCATATCTTTTCTTGCATTGTCTCCACCACCCAAAGGTTGTCTGGAAGAGATCGCTTTTTAGCGATAAGATCGCCTGTTGTCTACCATTGTTTATGTCTAATTTAGCACTATTGTTTCTACTGTCTACTATGTCTGGTGAGGTGAGCAATAAAGAATATTTGTATTGTATTGTATTGTAAGTGTAAGAGACTGGCAGAAGAGGTATTTGGAGGTGTCAGAGAGCACCCAATATCGCGTGACATTAGATGAGGTGATCATCATGGCTGAGGATGCGGGGATGCTTAATTGCTTACCCAGCTCTTCTCCAGCCTTAACGATGCTGTAGCTCAACGGTGGGTGGTACGGGAACTGGGACACAGTGAGCGGGCCGCCGGTGCCGTGGTACCCAGAGTCCATTTCCTGCGAATAAAAAATCATCGTGAATTCATCATATATTTAAAAGACAGGGTTTTATCGGTGAAGTAATCTCCATGTATCTAATTATCTTTAACAGCCTGATACGACACAACATTTACGTACGTTTTTTCATGTGGTCCTCTGGCCCCATATCACGCGATAAGTGTAAGATAGAGCGTCAGCCTCGTTCTATCGAACGGTGCCAGCCAGTGACGGACGCTCTATCTTGTCATTTATCGCGTGGGCCTGATTTGCTTTTTTTATGTTCCTCTCGGCCTTCCTTCTACTGTCCCTTCCACGTCGTAAGTAGTGTCCAAATATCGTTCATGGTATTTTTTCAATAACGTCCAGCAGGTTTCTCTTTATGATACTATAAGTAGCAGTAGTGATACAATACATCCGTACTTATAACTACAAGGATACATATGGCCATCAATGTCCACCAGTTTCTGGAAAACGCTTTGGCACTGGCATCTGCTAGTGATGGTGATGACATAGTTTCCCCGATTTTTGTTAAACGGACCCCTACCCACCTTCAGCTGTTTGTTGTCTTCGGATTTGAGGAAGAAGGGGAGAACGTCCTCGTAGCTCCAGCCCTCGTTACCGGCCGCCGCCCAGCTGTCGTAGTCTGCGCGGGCGCCGCGCATATACATCATGCCGTTCATTACTGACGTGCCGCCGAGGACCTGTACCAGCAAGGTAAATATAATGCCAATTTAAGACTTGTGTTTGTACGCACAGAACAGTAGACAGTAGATAGAAGACAGTACTGTTCTTTGCGTTCAAACAGTAGCAGTACTGTGCTGCCCACTATTCTGCCTCACTCTTCTGCCTTTACAAAACTCAAGTCGTGTCATCCCGCTCTACCACTTAGCACGTATAGTTACATGAGTTTATTGTGTTTTATGTGATACCGACAGCGACAACTCTGGCTGCCAGATTATGAACGTACGAAAGTGCCACTGTCCGGGCCGCGTCAACTGCTATAGGGCGAACTTGCACCCCGGAGGTGCATCAGACCCAAGTTTGGATGAACAATCAAAAGAGACAGATGGTAGGTATGCTTAATTTAAGAGCACACATCACACATCATCAGCCTATATACGTCCCACTGCTGGGCACAGGCCTCCTCTCATGTATGAGAGGGAATTTAAGAGCGAGTCAAGTCATTTATGGCTAACACTGACTAAGTTTAACAGGCCAGGCTTATATTTGATAGCCAGTGTTAAACGTAGGCAGATGAGATTCATACCTTTCCTCTAGGCCAGTAGCACTTGCGGTCAGTCTCCCCAAGACAAGCGGCGGGCTCCGGCTCCGTCTGATATCCCCAGTCGATGCTGGACCCGATGAAGTTCAGGAACATGGAGGGAACCTGCGTGCCCGTCGGCTCGTCGAACCCTGGAAGAGTTTAGTTCAGTTCATCATTTCATTCTCATCACAAGTTCATCATGGGAGCAAATATATATATGGCTGTCTTCATGAATGTGGATTGGATAACGAATTTACAAAACATATATTATAAAAAAATATATACGCTGTATCGTGGTTATGTAACAACTTAGTATCCTCATCAGGCTGTAAACGGTTCACTGCTAGGCTCAGACCTTAGGGTCGGCCACGGATTCCAGCGGGTCCAGTTAATGAACGGTCCAATAATCTGCGTCCACATATCTCTGTCTTTTTTTAACCCATGCGTAAAGAGAGAGAGAAAGGTCCATAGGCTATGGTGACCACTTACCATAGCCTATGGACCTTTCTCATACATAGGTAAGCTTGTTTGCGGTGTAAAAAAAAGATAAGTGGCAGCGGAATATTCGGCCATTAACTGCACCCCTTCCAGCACCGGCCGCAGCGGCAGCGGTACGTGAGAGCGAGAACCCGGGCTTTGATCTATCGCTTCCACGCAAGTTGCACTGCCACCGTCGCTCAAGTCATGACTGAGCCTTTATGGACTAGTGGGCTTGGCTATTATAATATAGACCCTCCACGCGGACCAAGAGCACATGGGGCCTTGAGCAAAACACGAATATTTCAAACGGGTGCGCGCAATAGCCAGATTAAAACACACACACGACTAAACCAAGCTCCGTAGGTATCTATTGTTTCTGAATAAACATTCTACATATGGACTAGATAGTACCTATCTAGTCTCATCATCATTATAAACTTAAGAGCCGGGCTCTTGTGCGTGGAGTAATCGCCACTTATTACTCCACAATATATAGACAATATAAGGGAGGGAATATTAATGTGGTGTCCCTCACTAATGTGGTTTAATAATGTATGTATATGTATGTAAATACTTTATTGTACACAAGACACAAGTACAAATACAGACAAAAAAGTTTAATCGGTACAAAGGTGAACTAATCCCTGTAAGGGATCTCTTCCAGTAATGTGGTTGCAATAATGTGGTTTCCCCACTTGCCTTCCACATTGCAGTGTAATGGCCGGATATATACGCCCACTTCTATTTGGTCCAAAGTCCTACTGGAACCCACTTCCTCGGCCTTCTGCCAATACTGATGCAGCTGCTGCTCTGTATCAGGGGAATGCTTATTTGACGGCGGCGTTTACTCGCCATGTCGCATAAGGTCTATGTAGCTTTTATTATGAACTCCGTCTCACCGTCCAACCCACTACGCCCTGTTAACCCTGTCGCTGCTTGATCAGGGACTGCTTATTCGTTATTTTCGTAGTTAACCACCATATCTGATGGCCGTTCACTATCCGTCACCTGTGACCCTGTTGGTAGCCTGTAGCTCAGCCCCAAACTATCCCCCAGCCGTATCTAGTCTACAAATCTCTAAATTACCAGGTAAAGATGTTATGAAAAAATTTAATGTCCAAAGACAGAGTGAACCCACCAGCTTCTAACAGCAGCACCCTCCACTCCGGGACTTCGGACAGCCGCGCCGCCACCACCGAACCCGCGGAGCCTCCTCCCACCACGATGAAGTCATACACAGAGTCCATGTGCCGCCGATACTGAAACATTCATCATCATCATATCAGCCGAAAGACGTCCACTGCTGGACATAGGCCTCCCCCAAAGAGTGCCAAAGTGACCGGTCCTGCGCCACCCGCATCCAGCGGACTCCAGCAACCTTTACCAGGTCATCAGTCCACCTTGTGGGGGGCCTACCCACAAGACAACAACAACAACTGACACATTACAAATACAAATTAAATTTATGCCGTGAGGGCAGGAAAATGAGCTATGTTGTGTCCATAAGAGTGGTTTCAAAGAGAACAAGCCATCAATTACATTAATTCCTCTGAGCAATCCAAGTGTGGGGACATAAATAAATAACACAGCGATTGACACAGCATGTTATCAAGAAACAGATTGATCGTCTGGTACTCTGCGGTTAAGCAGGGAAACACGTAATTTGCTCTGACAAGAGCAGTTTTCCGTTGCCCTGAGAAGGACAGTTTGTATGTCCGGAGCCTGAAGCACCCTCGTCAGATTCTTCGTGTCTTCCAGCACCGAGCGCGGAGAGCGGAGCACGGCGATCGACGACGATGTTCACTCCACGGCGGCCGACGAGCGAAAGGACTGGCGCCGGCGCAGAGCGTAGTTTTATTCACCCGACCTATGACCTCGCGCATGCGCCGTGGCAGGCGCACTTTCCCCGCGCGGGGGGGCTATCTCTGTCTCACTCGCGCGTATCCGTCCCGCTCTAATTTGTTGCGGATTAATACCGTGTCTAGTTGTAAGCTTTTTTGTTGTATATAGTTAGGCTTATTTGTAAATAAAATTCATTCCAGTATTAGCAGTCTACAGTTAACAACAAGTGTTTCAATACAAGCCTCCAGCCTAAATCAGCTGAACCACCATCAGCTAAACAAGGACAAATTATGCTAAGCTGAACGAGCTATATTTTAATATTTATTTATTTTTTTGTGTATGGGATCTCGAAAAATCGATCTAGCTAGGTCTAATTTCCGGGAAAATGTTTTCTCCTATCTTTCACTCACGACGCCGCAGGTATAACTTGATTGTAAATCAAGGCAGATTATAAATTGAAAAAAAAGGAACTTACTTTCCCTGAAACTTTGGTACTTTTCAAAATTATGAAGCGAGAGCAGTTACCTCAGTTGGCCCATGGCAAAATTGTGATTAAAACTTATATAATTAATACAGAGCTGTTCATCAGCAAAATAAACTCAAACCTAATGAATCTATCAGAGCTCTTACCTACACTACACATCATCATATCAGATAGTCGAATCTAATAAATTCAATTTAATTACAAAATCTCAAGTAATTTCCTCACTCAATAAAAACTTAGATTTCCGAGATGGCGGGTTTCGCATTGTCAAAGTTTATCAACCTTTGCATACGTTCACAGAGTTATCAGATGGTTCACTGAGAACGGGTGACAATGTAACCAGTCGAGCGGAATCTGTTTAAGGGTGAATATCTATCTACAATAGGTAAGGGCCGCGTGAGTTTGCGTGTCTGTTTAGTTACTAGTCGCGTCGCAAAGGTGTCAGAGAAGTTCGACGGGTGTGCGAGAGGCGACCTGAAACGAACTTCAGAGACGAAATTTATGTGGCGCGTGTTGTGCCAGAGTTGTATGAAGCAGCGGAGCGGTGTGCGAGGAAAAAAACTAAGCATTGCTATTTTTCTAGCCTCGCTCACGCATATTTCCCTAAGTGTGAATATTTTTCTCGCATAACGCTCCGCTACACAGGCTACCTCTGATGGACAGTTGGACGCTCAAATAATCGTCCTAAAAGCGTATCTTTATAGGCAAGCACAAACGTAACCCGTTTCAGGAGTGTTTTGGTTTGCGTAAAGGAGTGCCTTTCTTGTCGTTAAATGGCATACTTACCTCATACACATATTGTTAGATGTCGCTTAATTAAACAGAAAATTATGGCTGGGGATTGTTTACGACTTTACGTAGGTATACTTAGGCATGAGCGTTTTCATACTCGCCTGACAGCATGCATATCGCGCCGCCGAATGCGTTTCCTGTTCGTAAAAACGGCCTTACATTGTTTTACATTTAAAAAGGACTTAAGCCTCCAGACTATGACACAGGTTCCCTATCAGTGTAAACAGTATAACCGCAGCTTCGGGGTCCGAATGAGATGGTTGTTTACATCAGCAATCACGGTGATTGCGCCGTGATCGCGCTCCGATCAGCAATCACACGCCGCACGACCTGACGAGACGAGGCTCTCACGATTTGTTTACATTACTGAGCGAGATTTGAATTTGATTGTTTTAGATATTATCAGTACTAAGTATGCCGCAGTAAATAATATTCTCGAAGTAATTGAACGAACGAGCGAAGCGAACGAAATTCTCCGTTCCAGAGCTTGGGCAAAAATGCTTTCGTATGTTCGGCTGTCCAGATGTCCGGCTGTTCTCAGAAAGGTCGTATTTATTTCTCAATCGAAACTCGTGAAAATTTGTGAGCAGGTTTAACAATTACACGGCTTTCTTGTCGATTCGGCTTTAAGATGTTTTTAAAGACAGGCTTTCCTGTTGAACGGCTCCCAGAGGCATTCGTTTGATAGATGTAAAATAATATACCTTGCCAACTTCACTTAAACATGCTCTCGTCTGAGAGAGGTGTGGTGGAGCAACCCAATAAAAGTACAGAGGGCGGCATCTCAGCTGGTCTCGCATCTGGCAATAGTGATGATGTCACAGACTACAGACCTGTGTGCGAACACAAGGGTCCTCCAGGTCGCATTTGGCTGCGCAGGAACACCTCCAGCAGCCCCATGAAGAGCACGAGAGCGCCGCCGCCGCATGTCGCGAGCGTGGGGCTCCGACATGGGACAGTGTGCTACAGACCTGTGCGCGCACACAAGGGTCCTCCAGGTCGCACTGGCTGCGCAGGAACACCTCCAGCAGCCCCATGAAGAGCACGAGGGCGCCGCCGCACGTCGCCAGCGTGGGGCTTCGACATGGGACAGTGAGCTACAGACCTGTGCGCAGCCACAAGGGTCCTCAAGGTCGCACTGGCTGCGCAGGAACACCTCGAGCAGCCCCATGAAGAGCATGAAGGCGCCGCAGCCGCACGTCGCGAGCGTGGGACTTCTACATGGGACAGTGTGCTACAGACCTGTGCGCGGCCACAAGGGTCCTCCAGGTCACACTGGCTACACAGGAACACCTCCAGCAGCCCCATGAACAGCATGAAGGCGTCGTCGCCGCACGTCGCGAGCGTGGGGCTTCTACATGGGACAGTGTGCTACAGACCTGTGCGCGGCCACAAGGGTCCTCCAGGTCGCACTGGCTACACAGGAACACCTCTAGCAGCCCCATTAAGATCATGAAGGCGCCGTCGCCGCACGTCGCGAGCGTGGGACTTCGACATGGGACAGTGTGCTACAGACCTGTGCGCGGCCACAAGGGTCCTCCAGGTCGCACTGGCTACACAGGAACACCTCCAGCAGCCCCATGAAGATCATGAAGGCGCCGTCGCCGCACGTCGCGAGCGTGGGACTTCGACATGGGACAGTGTGCTACAGACCTGTGCGCGGCCACAAGGGTCCTCCAGGTCGCACTGGCTGCGCAGGAACACCTCCAGCAGCCCCATGAAGAGCATGAAGGCGCCGCCGCCGCACGTCGCCGCCAGCGTCGGGCCCGGCTGCGACATCGGACAGTCGCATGTCAGAGCCATCTGAAACAACATGGGAGCGAATTAGATTAGATATATATAATTTACGGTGGCAAACAAGCATACAGCCTGCATAATGGCAAGCATACATCGTCGCTTGTGGACGCTTATGACACCAGAAGAATCATAAGCCAGCTTTGAGGAGTCGCAGTCGTTGTGTTGACAGCTAGGGACAAATGCAGTTTGCTCATCTCTAGCGACGTCCAATAACGATATCGAAAGGCAAGTAAATGTCCAAAAACTGGTACGAATGGCATCGGAAATAAATCTTAGGTCACACACAAGCCTATTGTAACTTTATTACTCGCACTAACTTACTTCACTCATAATCGCAATATTCGTAATGTGTCCACATACGTCAACGTTAAAGTAGGTCAATCAAAAGGGAATGAACAATTCGACAAAGTTACTAAGTCCACCAGACCAGTACACCACTCATGTAGCCAGAGGCATAAATCTAATTAACTTGCTCGCCAATTAATCTTAAGATCGTAGGGTCATACATTCACATGTCAAGTGTCATAGTTGCGCAAGTACGTCGCATGTGTGCAAGTAGTTTAGTCGAGTGACCGGGCGAGTAGCCTTTGGATAGGATATGCATAACCTTTTAGTATCGAGTTTCTCGTTACTGTTATTTTGAATGTTCAGGTTAAATAGTGCAGTGTCGGTTGTAGCAAGATAAATGAATTCCATATGATACACATTTTCCCGTGCCCCGTCCGAGCACATGAGTAAATGAAACGGATCGCATATTTATCGCCCTTGCCTCCGGTCGGGAGTCAAATACCTGCGAACTGAGACATGCATTCTTTGTTTTACCGCCCTAGGTAAATAAATAATGTCTTACTATTGTGCTGACTTTAACTACCTTACGAATTTTCGAACTCATCATCATTATTCATTGCACATCCAAAGTTATGCAAACTAGATGTCCATACAAAAGATTACATCAAATTCGCACTAAACAAGGTCGAGAACAGCACAAGTTTGGACATATAAATCTCGCTAGGTCGTAAATTGTCGTGTGGGCGTCTATTCCGATTCAATCGATCGCAATTTGAATAGAATAGAATAGTATAGAATAGAATAACATTTATTCATGAGAATAACACATACATGCACATAAATAAAAAAAAACAAAATAGAAAACAACATTGCGACGAAACGGTTCCATCTCAGCGTTGTGCTGGCCTGGTGGCCAGCGCTGGACTTCCGATGAAACCATCTGGTGATTCCACGGTGTAACAAATATTTTACACTCGCACAGAATAATAATAGTAATATAGAACAAAAACAATACAGCAAGACAAATAATAAAATTTCCGAACGCAACATAACCGCCTCAACCATGCGTCAACCGACCAACTAGCGCCATTATGACAGCTGGATGCTCCCGGCAACTAAAACGTCAAACAAGACAGACATGTGACGCTGTGATGTGTGTGTGTGATTTGTGACATGATAACTTTGTGGTTGTGTCGCAATATCGAGCAACAACGCTTGTAGAGTATTTTGTTTTTAATTTTATTAAATGTGCTTAATTATTTTATTACGTTTATAAATATCATTGGTAATAGCAGACAAATGACAAGGATAGAGTCTGAAGACAAAACCTCGTTAGGAATCTGGTCTAATCTCAACAAGGCCTAGTTTTCCCTATGGGTTTTTTTTGGGACCCCGGGCTCCTTTAGGGCCAATGATATCCACACAATATTCGCTTGACATACTGTGACACACTGTGACAGCTGAAGACTAAGGCACGGTGGCCCGCGATTGCCCGTGGCGGGCCACCGCATTGGACGAATTAGGTACTAGTGGGCGTTGGGCGTATCTTTACGAAGTAATATATATATCTATGTTTAGGTCATAACCGGGAACACGCTAGGAGGATGATGATGAAAACAAAGAAGATCAGAGGCTGCGATAAGCGATAAGACTGAAAAATAGGAGAAGGTATAATATGTATTCTATTGTTGTGTTTATTATTCTATTCTAGTCTAAGTATCATTGCGTTTTTAATTTATTCTATATATTAACACATATAGGGTTAAATATATTATTGAAGTATTGTCTCTTTGTCCAAATTTTAAGATATCGCATGCAGCTTGTCATGTGCCCATCACGGTTGGCACAAAATTTGTTGGTATCCAGCAGTCACAAAATCGTTATAGTTACCATCATCCAATAATAATCGACCGAGTCGAAATAATAAATACAGCTACACTCTACCTTTACTTACTTCACGGTTTCATAATATATACTAATAAAAAACACTACTGGAGTGCCGGCAGAAGTGAAAACTTGCGAATAATTAGCTTAAGAAAATCTTGAATAGTTTTAATTTTGCAAATACAACACCCCTTCTCTCCTCCACCCTCACCCCTCCCCTAACCTATAAACGTATTCCGCAAATCCGCATTTTCATTCAAAAATACGCGTTTTGAAGCGCAACTCCCGCTTTTTGTATTCCGGCAATTGGCAACACTAAATCCTACGCTCCTACACGTCACGTGACCTCCTACGCCCCTACACCTGTCCCGAGTTAAGCAATTTTCCCCCCTCCCAAAAAGAGCACAGCGCCGCTAAAGAAGTTTTCATTTAAAAAAAACTGAATAAACTGAACTTTTTTATATAATGCCACGGACAAGCGATAGCGGGTGATAAAATGTGTCCTAACTACAGCTATAGGTCATTATTTCTTTAATAGTTTTAAGGCACTACTAAATCTAATCGTGAAGTTTGTGGTTCGCAAAAACTTGTGTTATGTCACTGTAAAAGATATTTATCAGCGTGAGATTTTGTCAGTTACCGATTGAGAGCATAGTTAGATTCCCTACATCTCAGCTGTGATGGCTGTGACAATAAACAGAATAGGAACAATAACAAATAATGTGTGAGTGTGAGTGTTTTATATTTATGCATTTCATATGGTTAATTTTATTTTTAAATGACTTCAAAAGAAAGAGGAGGTTCTCAATTCGGCTGTATTTTTTTTTTAATGTTTGTTACCTCAGAACTCCGTCATTGATGAGCCGATTCAAAATTTTTTGTGCGTATTCAGTTAGATGATGGGATCCATGAGAAATTGAGGGAACTCCTCAAGTTTATTAGGCACGCGTGTAGTGATTTTGGTATTTTCTGTTATAACTCGTGTATTTACATCCGGAATCATAAATTTGGTGGCAAGGAATTGATGATGAAGACCACAGATGACTTATCGAATTCCTCAATTATGTACTTAAAAGTGCAAAAGTACGTCACAGGTTCTGATAAGATTCCGTTGAAATAGGAACTAATGAAGTGCCATTGGTGATGATCTTGGGGAATCGATGAAAGTCCTCAAATATTATCGGCCCACATACAGCGATTCGGTTTTTTTCTATAGTAATCAACGCATTTGCTATAGGAAATCAGTTCATGTGGTAAATTGTAAAAAAAGGAAATGTTCTCGTGGCTTGGCGGAGTACTAAATTGAAGTCGGTTAAAACTTTGTTTTTAATAGTTATTTGTTATGCAAGGCTGCAAAGTTGTTGTTTGGCGCAAGTGCTTGTATTGAAAGCCGAGCTAGCGAAGGATTGTAAAATTGAACCATGAGCGAAGCGAATGGTTCAAAAGTACAATCCTGAGCATAGCGAGGCTTTCAAGGCACGAGACACCACACAATTTTGCAGCCGAGCGAAACACACAATTTTTCACCTCACCACCGCGAGGAAAATTGTAGGTAAGTAAATGTAATGGAAGTAATTTGGACCTTATACTCATTTTCAATAAAGGTTTGTTTACAGCTCATCAAGATCTAGCATTTTATAATTATTAAATGTAAGTAACATAAATATTTTTGCATCTTTAAATAACCTCACGCTTACCTACACTAAAAAAGTCAAAGTATTGTTGGGTACTCACGGTTTAAACTAAGGCTCAAATACTTTTTCCGCTAACTTAGCAGGCATCAAAACTCTTATATGTACCTATATCTTCTGCACTAAAATCTATAAATAACCACCATTATTTTGGTTTTACTGTCTGTGGCTTTAGAACAAAAGAAAATTTGTTTTTTCTTAATTTAACTTTTCAAACTTTCCAAATTTGTAAGAAGCGAAATTTTTTGAAAAATAAAACGACATTTATAAAAAATATATTTGTATTTATCCTTATAAGTTAGTCTAAATATCAATATTTCGTATGTACCTTCTTAATTAAGAGAGAATAAGTATTATTAATTTTATGTTATCAAAATAATAACAATTTATTATTGGCATAACACCATCAGTTCCTGAACGCACCTCTCGTTCTGTATAGAAAAAAGTTGGGTCTCGCGGTTGACCGTCATGTTCCAAATCCAAAAACTCTTTCTACGCTAGCGGATAAAATGGACTTTTGGGCGCAGATTTTGAGCGATAAAGCAAGCCCTTTCGAGCTGGTGAGGTGAAAAGTAAATTATATTGCATGCCATTTGCATGTTTAATTATGCCATTAATGGAAAATGATGTTTAATTATGTTTTGCTTTTGGGTTTAATTATTTAGAACTTATGATATTCAAAACTACTATCCCAACGGCAGGGTTCAACTGTAACAGTTTTTTTATAGCTGGGTGTGATACAGCGTGTTTGGAAGCTAAGTGTAAATTGCTCTTGATTGTCGAGGGGGGGTGGGGGTGCACCCTCGTGGGTTGAATGATCTGGCCCCTTATCATGGTCGGCCTTATCACGCGATAAGTGACAAGATAGAGCGTCCGTCTCTTTCCATCGAACGGTGTCAGCCAGTGCCAGCCATGGTACGGGGTCTGTAGGTACAGTCAGTTACGGATAAACGTGACCACGCCAGCAGCAAAGAAGTTTGTATTCAATGGGGTCACGCAGCTCACTGTCCATTCATGAATTAACTTATAATGTTATGTAAACCCAACATTAGCTATTATAAAATCGTTCACTTCTAAACGTAAGTCAAGGACATAAAACCTCATCGCCCGAAGCGCCTCGTGACAATTAAAAAGTTACATTTTATTATCACTAATAAAACTTACACCATCCCAAATTCCATGCTAAAGTAGCCCTTACTGCTTTAACTTAAGATCTTTATCTTATAATTTAATAGCAGGTTATGTGTCGAACTTGTTCTTTGACCCGGTCACAATTCAGGTGGATTTATTACATATGCAAACCCGTTTTTACAAGCTATTGCAAGATAATGTTACAGTTTTTGAACATAATGTTAGCTTACAGATATTGACTGTGTGTTTCGTAATTTTATTGCACCGCTTATTAAGATTTTATAATTAGAACTCGACTAATTTAGTTAACACATTACTTATTTAAGACTTTAAGTTTTTATTTTCTAAAGTAGGTATATACAAGATGATAACTATAACATTAACTAAATTAAATTAAAGCTAAGTTAAATCTAAAAAAGGCCCTCGAGGCATTGTACCGAGGATGCTGGCGGCATTTCCTCGCTGAATTGCAAAAAAGCCGCCAGCTCTTCGGTCACCAGTTACGTCAACCAGACGTTTCGCGATTTCCGCAAATAGCTTTTGCGCACTGGGACCCCATGGACCGAGGGTCTCGACGCCATAAGGTACAAAGTTGTACTCTCTGCCGAGGCCTCTATATTTAATGCGTTTCAGATTTTCGGCATTTTCCGCCGCTGCACCCGCTTTAGAAGTAGTCCGTTGGAGGTGGGACGGTGCCAGTGTGTCTACACAGGTAGCGTCCCACACAAGCATCCGTCCCAAACTCCACGGAACCAGAGACTCTCCATTAGATCTTTTGCCATCATCTCTGACAATGCCAGGCGGCTCAAGAAGAGCAGGCACATTGATGGTGGCAAGAGACCGGCGGCTTACCTACTTATTTTAATTTTAATCACGTAAATTGCAGATAAGAAGTAATGTAAGAATTAATTTGACACCTCGGAGATCAATACGGCAAAATGTAGGTACATATAAATCAAGCACGCCGACAAAACAGTAGAATATAAAGCTGCTGTGAGGCGAAAGCTAGCATGTCGTTTTTCTTTTCATGATTAAAATTCTCTAACCTATATTTCAAGATAGATGCTGCAGGTGGTGATTTGTTCGGGTGCGTGTGACTTTGCTCATGTGTTTCTTGTTTGTTAACTAGTTGGTATGTAGTTTTATGTATTTTTGTTTTCCCTTTTTTTCGGGTGCACTATTCTGTATTAGCAGTGTACATTTACCTAGTGCGATATTGTGCGCTAAGTCTCGCCCTTAATATGCTAAATACTAAATATTAATTTCTGTCCTGTAATCAACAGTGTGCGTAGTTTGTGAGTTTGTCATTTTGTAAGTAGGATGCAATCTCCGAAACAATTCATGGGCAATGTGTATCCAATCAATAACGCTCGCACAACACACAATCGCTTCATTTACCACTTAACAATGAAAGACAATCGCATTGTTTACTAAGGCACAAGGAACATTGAATTCGGTCTAGAAAAAGAATCCGCTCTATAATACCATCTATTCCCCCTGGGCGGCCCATAAGGCCCCCAGACAGGTTATCCAGTAACAAATCTGTAGCAGGCCGCTCAGCAGGCCTAACAGGGAAAAACAAAAATAAAATAAAAATAATACCATCTACGAAAATGCGCATTTTACTCAAATGCGGACAAGACATTACACCAACTATGACACACATGAACATAGTAATTACTAAGTTAGATTGGCCAATAACCGGTGGACGTCCGTCGAACATAATTCATAGTAATTACAACCTGCCCTTACAAGGGACCATAGTCCTTAAACCAAGAATTGAACGTTTAGAATCGCGTGAACTAAAAACCAATTTCCATGTGTCGTTGGTTGATAACATTTTTTCCTGTGTCCGGGAAATGTCTGGGATGTTTAATCATGATAGTAGCTACTGTACAGAATTTACCAGGTAATTAGTCCACCTTTTTACTTTTACAGTTTACACAAGTACAATAAAACGACTGTTGCAGTAGGCAGAGTAGGCTGCTTACTTATCCTAATGCTACATAACATAACACATGGCTATTATTATTTTATTTGTATCATCATCATCATCATCAGCCTATATACGTCCCACTGCTGGGCACAGGCCTCCTCTCATGTATGAGAGGGAACGGGCAGTAGTCCCCACGCTGGCCCAGTGCGGATTGGGGACTTCACATACACCTTTGAATTTCTTCGCAGATGTATGCAGGTTTCCTCACGATGTTTTTCCTTCACCGAAAAGCTAACGGTAAATATGAAATCATATTCCGTACATAAATTCCGAAAAACTCATTGGTACGAGCCGGGATTCGAACCCACGACCGCCGTTTGACAGCTTATTTGTATCAGATTATGTTAATTGTCATTGTAGTTTTACGTTTTTTATTCTGCACTGAGTCAATTGCATGTTTCAGAGTTGCATGCAAATAAAATCACTGTCGACAACGATTCTGATGTTACCCGCTAGTTTTAAGTATTATGTTCACTTTTGTAATTTTTCGACATAAAGTGCCTAAAAATTATAAAATTGTTTGTTTAGTTTAGTTCCAGTTTCATTTATTTTTGGGGCTCTCACTGAAATCCAGCGTCACCCCTCGTGACAACATGCTGAGAGAGGCTCCCATTTAGCACTGTATATAAGGTTACCTTTTAGATTGTATTTTTATTCCGTGTTTTGTGTGCTAAATAAATAAATTCTTATTCTTTTTATATATTTACTAGATGGCTACACTCCACGCTATTATGCAAAGGATTAGTAATTACTAACCACTTAATCCCTATTTTATTTTATCCCACGATTGTATTCGACCAAATATCTCATTGTTGTCTCATTGAACCGATAGGTACGTATTATTGTGTCCATTGGGTCAAGGCTGTTGAGGTCAAAGTTGCCTAAACCGAACCACACGCCTTCGGGCAACTAATTGGCGAGTTTGTAATGAGACGGCTCAATGTCACGCGATTCTGACCCTAATGGTGTGACATCGCTTTTGGTACAAAGGGGTGAAAGGTTACGGTTGACTAAGAAAACATGGGTCAAGGAATGAAAGGAGGCTCTTAAATTAATTGACAGAAAGATCTGAAATAATTGACAGAGCGAGCGAAGATGATATAGTTCTCTGCTTCCGCTTGATCCAAACTTCTTCCAGATGTCCGGCTGTCCGGCTGTTTTTCTCTACAGGTCGAATTCTCAACCAATTCTCGTGGTTTTTTTAAGGAATAAAAATCATTAAGGTAATTTTTATAGTCGATTAAGTTTTTCAAAATAAAATTATAAAACATAATTATGCCTGAAAAAGGCAATTTTCCACGTCAAAATGGCCCAAAACGTCCTATCAGTCCACCTTGCTGTCTTCTGCTGTGGCTTTATGCTAAGAGATGGTTGGGGTATAGCAAAAGGGGGCGCGGGATTTTTTTTGATTGAGGTCGGTATCATTTTTTTTTATGTTGCTATCGTATAGAAGAAGCTAAAATAAGCATGTTTTGTATAGGTAACTTTTCTCAAAATTTGATTATTATCGAGATATTGGCTCCTAAATACGTCATTTAAACGGTTCTGGTACTTAGAAAAAAATCGGTATCGTGAACCGAATCGGATGGCGGATAGGTTAGAAGATGGTGGCGGGAGCCCTGCTCCCGCCCCCGTCTTCGTGGTTACTTTTTTATAAAAGAGCGGAAAAAAATTAATCGCGCCCCCTTTGCTATACTCTGACCTAAGAGATTAAGCCTTTTCTTTTGTTTGTTTTTGTAATTGTGTAAATTGTGGCGTAAAATAAATGAATTTTCTTACTTTCTATCACTGTCCAGAGGGGCTACCGCGAAGTGAAAACGAACTTCGTTCGAGTATTTCCCACTCTGTCGCACCTGCTAGTTCGAGCGACAAAGACGGAGATACACGAACGAAGTTCGTTTTCGTTACGCGGTAGCCCCTCAGATAGAGCTCTATATAGTCCACAACCACATGTGCTCATGTACATAAACATGTCTGCGCAAGGTAGGAAGCAATTCGCGACTCCCACAGTGCACGTGCGCGGGAGTGGCTGCGTTTGCACACTCGTTCATGTCATACTCATAACGCCTTACTGTCTATGGGGAAATTTAATGGCCAACTTTACCGTTGAGTAGACTATAAGTTTTTACTACTATACCTATAGCTGTGGCGTAGCCGATATTTTACAATGTGTCATACATGTGTTGTGTAGAAGCTACATTAGCCTAGTGGTTCAGGCATGCGGCTGACAAGCGGCGGTCGTAGGTTCGAATCCCGGCTCGTACCAATGAGTTTTTCGGAACTTATGTACGGAATATTTACCGTTAGCTTTTCGGTGAAGGAAAACATCGCGTGGAAACCGGTCAAATCCCAATTCTGGTCCAAAGGTTTAGTTTCCCCTCTGGGTTGGAAGGTCAGATGGTAGTTGCTTTCGTAAAACTAGCGCCTATGTCAAATCATGGGATTAGGTGTCAAAGCGGACCCCGGGCTCCTTTAGGGGCATTACCGGGAATAACGCTAGGAGGATGATGGTGATCTAGATAAGGGCCCTTTCGTATACATTTCGCCCCAGTGGGATCTTTTGTGCATTGGCCCGCCCCTTTACGCCTCGCTCCATACTCTTTAATCCCTTTTTTGGTCTTCATATACCATCTATTCATAAGCGGATTCGTATGTTAATAGACTTTGGCTAAGCTTATAGACATGTTATAGACGTACCGTGATGTCCGTGATCGTGAGACAGTGGACTCGCGCCGTAACGACATTCAGTGAAAGTGCGTCAGTTCGTCTGACAGATATAATCCATACGCCACGCCACTAGTTAGCGCTAGATATAGAATTGGAAACTACATACTGCTGTGCTATAGTTAAATACTTGTAATACCTGGTAGTCACTTTGGGTAAACCTCTGTAGAGAGCCTATTCAACCTGAGCATAAGTGACCATTTAGATTCTAATTGAGGATGAACGCCTTATCGGGCAGAACCGCTATTCTGTAACTTGTTTTAACCTCACCTCACCGTTTACTCACAAATATAACTTGAGGCCGCGATTCGTAGTAACTTAAGCTTAATGAGGTCTGGTTTCGTTAGGTGTGTTTGATGGGTGAGGTGAGGTGCATGGACGCGTTCCAATTGTTATTAGAGGAGCAGTAACACGGTAACACGCGCCAGATGATCGTTTTTGAAACGCTAAGGTGGATGTCACACTGCGCCGCATCTCCGGATGGAGGTGCGTTTCGCGTTGTATGCAAATACCTCAGTTTGTATATAAATTCCTTATGGTACGACACACTGCACCGCACCTCCGTCCGGCGAAATTTGTATGCAGCTCCGCACCTCTGTCCGGAGATGCGGCGCAGTGTGACATCCGCTTAAGGCTCATAACACAAATGACAATAAAAAATGTGGACAAAAAAAAATCCTTTGCTAGTCCATTAATTATTGGAACGCGTCCATTTCCTGAAGAGATAACAGAGCAAAGTCTCATTTTAAACTTGATTCATAAGTATTGCGGGGTTGCTCGAAAGCAAAAAAAGTGGCTAACGCTTTCCCTAAAGCATTTGGATTTAAGCCAGTTTGATACAATAACACCTACCTTTCTATACCCTATTTCATATAAGGCGTATATTAAGGAAGACTAATTTCAAACGCAACATCATGCGTATCATACTTGTTAACGAAACAAATTATTTTATTAAATATTTTTGTTTATTGTAACTTACTAACACGTCATAGCAAACGCTTGAAACAAACATTATTATTATTATAGTTACATACATCATTAATTTATGAGTTATCCTCTTGTCGGTGGAGTATTTGGGTGAGGACCAAATTCTTGGCCAGTAGTTAGCGTCGTTAATTGGTAGTAGTTAAAAAGTTCCGTTGTGACACGAAAATTAACCATAGAAAATGTATGGCTAATTTTCGTGTCACAACGGAACTTTTTAACTACTATCAATTAATTAGGCTAACTACTGGCCAAGAATTTGGTCCTCACCCATTTTCCATTTCTTTCTGTCGTACAGCCCTTTTATTTGTTGATACGACACGACACCAGCTTTTTCCTTTATTTGGTCTATATAACTGCGTCGTGGCCTTCCCCTGCCTCTCTTTCTTCCATTATGGTTTTAAAGAAGTTGTCGTGCCGTATCAAATCAATCATTTCCCCCCTTCTAGTGCTGATGGTCAAGATCGATCTCTTTTCTTTTACCCTTCTCAAAACGTCCTCATTTGTTACTCTCTCGGTCCAGCTTATACCTTCCATCCGTCTCCGATACCAACACCACATTTCAATCGCTTCCAGTCTTTATAGTTACATACACACATCTAAAATATGTATAAAGATGTCGTTTCCGCCTAGTCTCTCAAAATTCATACACGTAGTGAAACCATCAGATATGTTTGTCTATTCCGTGACAGCCAGTCGTGACTAGGAGCGCAACAAACCCACACTTTGACCTGCGTCAGGGCTAGAAGGTAAAGCGATGGTTTTCTATACAATTACACGAACTATTGGTATATAAATGGATTCTCTTAAATAGGCCCAATTATTTCGATGAGAATCACAATACTAGGTTACTTAGAAGCTCCCTTTCCGAAAGTGCTACGCCAAGCTAGACTCCTTTTTGTCTGACTGTACTAACGTAAACGCTTGACTCGGACTCAAATTGTTAGAACATGCTATCAGTCCGAACAGGTTAAGCTAGAATATCAGCCAGATATTCGGTAATCTACCATTTACATTTATTTGTACCACTACATATTATTGTTACCATTATGAGATTATGACCATCAAAATCAAAAGTGCATTGCATCATTATGATCACTTGCACCCTAATATAAACCTTATTGTTCACATATAAGTTAGGATTTGGCTCTACATATTTGAGATTTGCGTGCGTACAATTTTGTGGTCATAGGCCAGGGTGAGGTTGGCTGATGGGGTCAATGTTTTTGGCCCAAAAGAATACCTATGTTTATATAATGAAGGGCCATTTTACTTAATGGTTACGAGCTGAGTTCGCCATTGCAATGCGATTATATCTTCAGTTTGATTACAGACAGATCGCCTTTGTACTTTGATCTATTGTGTGACATGTATATTCCTTAACCTGTTATTGTGTACAATAAAGTGCTTACATACATACATACAGATGGAAGCATGTGACTCCCGGCGAGTTTTGGGGGTAACGGCTATCCGCAACTAAAGGAATTCAAGGTTCTTCCCCTGAACTGCATTATTGGTGTTGTAAAAATGATGGAGCGGGCTGGGGAGTAGGCATAAGAGGGCTAATGCACAACAGATGCCACTGGGTCGAAGTGTATCAGAAAGGGCCCTCATCTAGATAAGATAAGATAAAGGGGTCGACAATTATGACTTATTTTATAAATGTACTGAATTGCTGATAGACTTGAGCATTCACTTGTAATGAACATTCTTCGATAGTTAATGTTAAGAAGTTTAAGCGGCTTATAATCAACAAAAAATATAAATCAAAGTAGCAAGCAATTAAATTTTGCTAAACGTATCTGTGAGTTCGAAGCCAAATCTTTTGTCAAATTAAAGATGTGTGACGTATCAGGGAAAGATTATCTTGTGTAAGCGTGAGGTGAAAGGTGAGGTGAGAGGTGAGAATGACCCAGTGAGGTGAACGCTTACGACGCCGTCACGAAATATATCAGTTTTTTAGAGAATTCTACTGCAGGAGCGTTTCAGCGAGCATTCTAGCAAGCGTTCTAGCGACCATTCTGGCGAAACTACAATAAATTTGCTTCGAGCTTTTTGCCAAGCCGAGCATTATTATTATAGTTCCGCACAGGATTTTACTATATTCGCTAAAATGATCCTGGAATTGTTCGTATGGTTATGTTTGGGTCTGTGCATTGTTCGGTTCGACAGAATAATGTAATGTAAACAAGAGGTAGATAGGTTATAAGCGCTCCAAAAGTGGCACACTAAAACTTAGTCGATTACACCAACATGCCGCAGTTTCGCTTCGTCAATGGAAACGGTTGATGATGGGATCCATGAGGAATTGAGGGAACCCCTCAATTTTGTGTATTTACCTCCGGAAATCATAAATTTGTTGGCGAGGAATTGATGATGAAGACCACAGATGACTTATCGAATTCCTCTATTATGTACTTAAAAGTGCAAAAGTACGTCACAGGTTCTGATAAGATTCCGTTGAAATAGGAACTAATGAAGTGCCATTGGTGATGATCTTGGGGAATCGACGCATTTGCTATCGGAAATCAGTTCATGTGGTAAATTGTAATAAAAAATTAGAAATGTTCTCGTGGCTTGGCGGAGTACTAAATTGGAGTCGGTTAAAACTTTGTTTTTAATGTAAATTATTATATTAAATGATTGGTTCAACACATTAAAAAACGTCGAATACCTACTCCATGGTCAGTGACATGTGAAAGCTTAACTTAATTAAGTTTATCACCACCTTTTATATGTAATATGGATGAATATGTAACAGCTATACGATGATCCCTTGATCCCGAAACCCATTTGTCAATGCTTTCAAACGTAACATTCAATATTAGTTACGTAACATAGCATTTGCGATTAGCAATATGACTTGACCGGCCGGGTGGCCGCGATCCTGTCAAGATAGCCCCTTAGTTTGACATTTTGACAGACGTTAGATCGACATTATGCAAATGCTAATGCATCTGATGCGTAAAGTATTCGTATCACTCGCTATACAGGTTGTATCATTCAAACTATTTCAAACGGCGCAGTGAGGCAAAATCTGAAACCAAAAGAGATAACTAAGGAAATTCGCTCTTAGAAGCCACGAGAGAGATTTAAGAAAAAAACAAAAACTGCATTTAAAGTTTTTCAAAAGATCCCTTTCTGTAGCTAACACTATGAAATACGGCATTTTTCTGTCATTGTTAATAAGTACCTACAGGGTTTAATAGCGATAATTGTTCCTTACGTCCGTACCTACTATTATTCTCGCAAAAAAACGAACTCTTGATTCAGACAGATTTTCCAGGGTTCGATTCCCAGCCGTGTATGAGGGTTTTAAGGAAATCTTTTAATGCATTTATAATTTCTTCTAAAATCGGTCTCATGACTCCTAAGAGCAAATTTCCGTATCTCCTGTGGTTTCGGATTTTCCCTTACTGCCCCGTTTGAATAATACAACCTGTATACGTGTGTTATGAGTGAGGTAACGTGTTAGAAGGAGAGGCAAAGCCTTTAGTGAGTAGTACTGTCTATATTAATGAGTTAATAAGTTATTATGATATACGTGTGGCTTATCTTTGATCAAAATATGAAGTCTGCCGCACCTAACTATTATTATTGAAGAATAGCTTTTGTTTATCTGTTTGTTATTTTGCAAAGTAAGCCATCAGTGTAAGTCTATTAAGATCTTAAGCTGCGATCGCGAATTATGTTACTAATGCGGTCGCGGTCAAATTATGATAGAGTAATTAGTCTTAAGGTACCTCACTGGCGTGAAATGCTCGTTACCGACTTTTTAAAGGTACAGTCATCAGCATTTAAATATATGACTATGGGCAACGCTGCAAAAATATCTGATCATCAATTGAAGGTATAATTACATGACGATACAAAGGCGGTTAAAATATGTGATGATTTACAGCCGCCATAAAAATCAGTTGCCTGTAACAGCATAGATATCGGATCAGACCGAGTAAAAATATCTGATCTCCACAAAATCAAAATGATGTGATATATGACATCGGTAGAAGCATAAACATCGGATCTCGTAACGGCAGTATAAATATCTGATACGATTGTCAGTAAAAAATATCTAAAAATTCTGCAACAATAAACATTACAATATACCTTCAATTGATGATCAAATATCTGATGCAGCGCCGCCCATAATCATATATTTAGGCTGGTGACTGTAGCTACAATGATGTAACATAAAAACCGGCCAAGTCCAAGTCGGACTCACGCACGGGGGTTCCGTGCCATTATCCACAAATAAAAACGCCAAAAAATCACGTTTGTTTTATGGAAGCCCCTTTAAATATTTATTTTATTCTGTTTTTTAGTATTTGTTGTTATAGCGGGAACAGAAATTATTAACATCATCTGTGAAAAATTAAACTGTCAAAATATCACGGTTCATGAGATACAGTCTGGCGACAGACGGACAGACGGCCGAACGGACAGCGGAGTCTTTATAATAGGGCCCCTTTTTACCCTTCGGGTACGGAACCCTAATATCGCTTAATTAGTAGTCACAATGTTATTTTTATACCACGCGTGGGCCGTAGGCTTGTTTGCCACCGACTTGGTATTAAAAAAAAAAAAACTTGATGGTAATTAGTGGTTACGTATCGTATGCTGCTACAATCTTTTATGTATTGTATGTTGAATGTCGCCTGGGTCGGCTTGGAGCAGTTCAACTGGGGAAGTACCTCTACCGAGCAGCAGACCCCAGCCAGAATATCACCACAACTTCATCATCATCATATCAGCCGAAAGACGTCCACTGCTAGACATAGGCCTCTCCCAAAAAGTCATAGGCCTCTCCCGCCAGGCGGGGAGTCCGCTAGATGCGGGTGGCTTCAGGACCGGTCACTTTACACTTTTTAAAGGTGGCGGCCGCCGCCACCTTTATCAGGTCATCAGTCCACCTCGTGAGGAGTCTACCCACGCTGCGCCTTCCAGTACGGCCACTCGAGAAACTTTCCGCCCCAACGGCCATCGGTTCTACATCCAACACACTACTTGCTCTGTGGTATTTTATTGCTGGTGAAGTGGGGTAATGTCGCCAGACCTTCCGGGGATTATTATTATTGTTGGTTTTTGGGCCTTTGTTTGCCGCTTCGACCAGCAGGTGATCTATTGTGGCAGCCCTTTTGTTATTAGATTTCACCGTTAAGACCCGTTGCCTCTAGGAAATTCCAGATTCTTTGGGCGGTGATATGTTGTACCTCTTCTGGGTGCACGACGTGTCGCCCTAGATAGATACTTCTTTTTTGCATGAGTGTTCCGCAGGAGCAGAGAATGTGCGTTGCTGTTTCCTCTGTCTCCTGACAGAACCTGCAAGTTGCCTCCTGTTTCATACCCATCTGAAACAGGTGTTTGTTTAGTTTGCAGTGACCTGTCAGGATTCTCGTCACTGCGCAGGTTTTGTGCCTTTTGAGTTGTAATAGCTCTTTAGACAGTTTATCATCAAACCCTTTGATTAAGGCTTTAGCCTGTTTTTGTCCTTTGGTGAACTTCCACAGCTTTATTGCCTCTGATTTTTCAGTATTGTTTAGAAGAGAATATGCTTTCCGTTTTGTGATACCACAGAACGGTTCTGGGCCGACCAGGGTTGTGTCTGCGCCCTTCCTTGCAAGTTCATCAGCTTTTTCATTTCCTACTATGTCGGAATGTCCTGGTACCCATCTAAGTATGACTTTGTTGGTATTGGCCAGGGCATTTAAATTGTTTTTACAGTTCTGGACTAGTTTCGAGTAGGATTCTAGGGATTCTAGTGCCAGCAGAACAGCTTGGCTGTCCGAATTGATGTAGATGTGTTGGTTTCTTAGGTTTCTTTCCAGATTGATCTCCACGCATTTATTTATTGCGAAGAGTTCAGCCTGATAGATTGAGGCCTCTTTCCCCATGCTGACGCTAGCTTTGAGCTTTGGCCTCTCACCGTAGATACCGCATCCAACATCGTCACCTTTTTTTGATTCATCTGTATACCAAATGTGGCTTCCCTCCTTGAAGTCCATTTGGTCGTTTATCCATTTGTCTCTCGGAGGTATTTCCACTGTATACAGTTTGGTGAATTTGCATTCCACGTAAGTGTCGTCAGTGGGCATGTTTAGTTTTTTGTTATCAAAAACAAGGGCCTCAAGTTTGATAAGCGCTTGCGAGCGCCATTTTGGCCTTGTTAGTGCGCATATCCTATAGATGCACTGCTTCGCCTCCTTTTGCACTTGCAGGTGGAGTGGCGTTAGATTGAGCAGTGCATCCAAGGCTGCCCCCGGTGTTGAGCATAAAGCTCCTGTTGCTGTTAAGCAGGCTGTACGCTGTAGACTGCTTAACTTTGTGATGGCTGTCTTTTGGTTGGTTTTGTTACACCAGACTGCAGAGGCGTATGTAATTACAGGCCTCACTACCGCTGTGTAAAGCCACATAGCAATTTTGGGCCTTATACCCCATCTTGCTCCTGCCATTCGACAGCAAGTCCACATGGCCATTTTTGCCTTTTGTATTATGTTATTCAAATGAGCGTTCCAAGTTAGCCTTTGGTCAAAAGTAACTCCTAGGTACTTGACCTCATTTGAGTATGTTATTTCCTGTCCATTCAGTTTTAGCTTGGCGAGCTTGTCTAGTTTCCTTTTCTTTGTGAAGGGCACTAGTACTGTTTTACTCGCATTGATGCACCATTTATTTATGGTGTTGAGCGCTCCTTGCATTAGGTTGGAGATTGTGTGGAGGCACGGACCTCTGATTATCACTACAAGGTCGTCGGCATATCCTTGCGTGTCATAGTCTAGGTCCTTCATAGTTGCTAGGAGTTGGTCCACTGCTAGGGTCCACAGTAGTGGGGATAGTACGCCTCCTTGTGGACATCCTCTTGTGGTGAAGAATTTATGCTCAATTGCATTGAGGGTCAGAGTGACTATTCTATTTGAAAGCATGCTCTGGATCCATCTGATGGTGCTTCCGTCCACGCCCTTTGATCCCAATCCTTTAAGGATAGTTTCTGTGGGTGTGTTGTCGAAAGCACCCTCGACGTCAAGGAAGGCACATAGAGCTGTTTGCTTGTCCTCTAGGGTTTTTTGCACTTTGTCGACCAGATCAAGTAGTGCAGTTTCCGTAGATTTCCCCTTTTGGTAAGCATGCTGGTTCAGACTCAGTGGTCTGACTACCAGATATTTCGCTCTAATGTGTTGATCAATGACTCTTTCCATCGTTTTAAGTAAGAAGGATGATAGACTAATTGGTCTGAAGGATTTGGGCTGTGAGTAGTCCTTTTTCCCTGCTTTTGGTATGAAGCGTACCTTGACTCTAGTCCATTGTTCTGGTATGGTCCCCCAAGCAAAGCTAGCTCGGAATATTCTTACCAGGTGCGGAAGTATTAGGTTTTGTCCTTGCTGTAGTAATGCAGGAAAGATACCGTCCTCTCCCGCCGATTTAAATGGTTTGAATTTTTTTAGTGCCCGTATTACTTGGTTTGGTCTGAAGATATTTGCGGCCAAATTCCAGTCGTTGTTGTGTACCCTCCGGGCTTGTGTGCTCCTTTGGGTGTCTAACTGAGTATTACTGGTGGGGTACGAGCCTGGGAAGTGGATGGTTCTGAGCAGGTCCATTGTTTCCACCTCCGTGGTCGTAAAGCTGCCATTAGGTCTCTTAAGTAGGCCTAGGTAATTGGTTGGTGTCTTGGAGAGAATTTTGTGAATTCTCGCTCCTTTGTGTGTTTGGGCGATCTCTTCGCAAAACTTCCGCCAAGACTTCCTTTTGGCTTTTCTGATCTGTTTGTTATATTCAGTCAGTGCTCTACCATACCTTTCCCACTCGTTTGGTCTGGTTGAGTGATTGAATATGCGACGGGTGGACACACGGAGCTTTTCTAGCCTTCTGTTCCACCAGTGTGTAGTGTAGTGTAGTGTGTGGTTGATTCTCTCAAGGGGCAACTCAGTTCGTAGGCCTTATAGATGCCTTTGGAGAGTTGGTTTACTGCTATGTTGAGGGAATCAGGGTCTTTTACATATTTTGGGATATCCTTTAGATGGTCTTCCAGGTGAGTCTTGTAGGCTTCCCAGGAAGTTTCTTTTGGATTCCTACGTGTTTGTGGTTCTGTATCTAGTGGGCCCTTTACACTAAATATAATATGTTTGTGGTCCGACATTGAATTCTCGCAACTAACGTGCCAGTTACCTAGGCAGTTTGCTGCCTTTTCAGTTGCAAAAGTTATGTCTAGTACTTCTTGTCTTGCCCTGGTCACGAAGGTTGGCGTGTTGCCCCTATTTAACAGGTGTAGACAGTTGGTAAAAATAAATTCTGAGAGTAACTCACCCCTTTTGTTGATGCCCGTGCTCCCCCAGATGGTGTGATGAGCATTCGCGTCGCAACCCACAATCACTTCTGCCTTTTGTGCTTCAGCGTACTGTACAACCTTAGCCAGTTCTTCTGTGGGATCTTGTTTTTCTCCGGGCAGGTAGGCGGAACAGATCAACACCTTTCGTGAGCCCTTTCCTTTGAGATCAACATACGCAGCTACAAGATCATCGCTGCATAATTCTGTAACAGGCAAGAAGTTGATGTTTTTGTTAAACACGATGCAGGCTCTTGGTTTGGATCCTTTTCCGGGGATATGGTGTGTTGAGAGCGAGGATTCGGCATTGTTCTGTTCTCTGCTCTTTCCCTGTGGGGTGGGCAATGCGCTTGTGACTCCTCTAATGTCACAAACATCCACAGGCTACAGTGTCTGCTTACCATGAAGCAGATCGTATGTTTTGCCACCGTCGTGGTGTCACATTAAGTCTATGACTCAATTAGTTCCTGAAAGCTCTCACAACAGCGTAATGGGTTTCCGGTTTGCCCATCTACAAAACCAGTCTTTACTTTAGCCAAGCCAC